>OX344764.1:56912707-58317161 GCA_947034895.1 Rhytidiadelphus loreus
CATATATAATATACCATACATAACATACCATATACAATACATAATATGCCATATACAATACACTATATTAAGAATTATGTCATATGACTCCAAATGTATTTCAAAAATGTCCAATACAACATGTCATACATAGTACAGCGTATACAATACAAAATACACCACACAAAATATACCAAATAAAATACATCATATTTGGATATTATAGTACATGGCTTTAAAAGCCACTTGATGTGATTATATAGAGAGGAGAAGACAACCTCTTTATACAAGAAGGGTGGTGGAAAGTTGGACAAACAATATGGGATATGGAAAAACACAAGAATTGTTATAAGTAGAATTGCATACTACATGTAAACGTCTAGACATTTTCTGAGACGTCATGGAAAACATCAAAAGTACATGTTGACGTCTCCTATAATGTTGGTATCAACACTAATGTATAAGTAGATGTCGTAGATAGTTGTCTTTGCAAACTTAGACACCGATCAAAAAGCATCAGTGTAGACATTTGTAGTTCTTATATATGGTGTTAAAGCATTACATACAATTGTTTAGACCAGTGCTCTAAATGATACCAAGCAATGTATCATGCGAGGAATACATCTTGACAAAGGCCTAGAGATGGAAGGGATGTGGAATTTTTGTCTATAGTCAAGGCTCTTGCAACCACAAAGAGTTGTTTGTTATCCACCCTAAGTAAAATTCTTACCTTTTGCGGAGTGGTTGACATTCGTGAGAAAGGAAATTGAACATTTTGGAAAGTTGTGTGCCAAACAGAGGTTAGGAGTAATAGAAGGCACTATACAGTATACACTATACCAAAAGTTGGTAAAAAAAATCCGCAGTGGATTTGCCACTACGGTTCTTTTGACCACTTATTTGTGACAATGGAATCCATTGCAAAAGAAATTGAAATCATTAGTAGTCGCTTGATTTTTTGATTGTCAATCAATCAAATACAAGGTCTTGGAAGTGAACAACAATTCCAAAGCCATAGTTCAGTGCATGTTAACATCCAAGATCTAATAAATATTAATTTACAACAATCAATCAAATACAACTATATGAAGTTGATTGCAAGAGCATGAAGTTGGTTGCAAGTGCATAAAATTGACTACGAGTGTGTAAAATTGAATAGAAGTGCATAAAATCGACTGGAAGTGCATAAAATCAATTGAAAGAGCATAGAAGCGATTGCGAGTGCATAAAATTGATTGCAAGAGCATAAAATTGATTACAAGTGCATGAAAATTAAATCAACTACAAGCACATAAAATCGGTTGCAAGTGCATAAAACAAACTACAAGTGCGTAAAAATGACTGTGAGTGTATAAAATTGACTATGAGCGCATAAAATCGACTACGAGTGTATAAAATCGATTGCAAGTGCGTAAAATCAATTGTGAGTGCATAAAATGAATTACAAGAGCATAAAAGCGATTGCAAGTGTATAAAACTGATTGCAAGAGCATAAAATTGACTACAAGTGCATGAAATTTAAATCAACTGCAAGTGCATAAAATGGACTACAACTGTGTAAAATTGATTGTGAGTGTATAAAAATGACTATGAGTGTATAAACGAGATTGCGAATGCATAAAATTGACTATGAGTGCATGAAATCAATTGCAAGAGCATAGAAGCGACTGCAAGTGCATAAAACTGATTGCAAGAATATAAAATCGACTACAAGTGCATGAAATTGGTTGCAAATGCATAAAATCAACTACAAGTGCGTAAAAATGACTATGAGTGCATAAATGCAATTACAAGTGCATAAAATTGATTGCGACTACATAAAAGCAACTACAAGTGCATAAATTTGACTATGAGTGAATAAAATTGACTATGAGTGCATAAAACTAACTACGAGTGTATATAACTAACTACGAGTGCATAAAACTAACTACGAGTGCATAAAATCGATTTCAAATACATGAATTCATCTATAGGTGCTTGAAGTTGACTGCAAATGCATGGATGAGTGCATGAAATCCACTATTAGTACAAGAAACTAAAGTCAACTACTTTAATGCAAATAGATAAAGTATAGTACTAAAAATTCTTCATGCATCCTACAAGGGCTAAAAACTTGATTTGACCAACAAAAGAAAGCTAAATTACATTTGAATATTGAAAAGTAGTAATTTTTCTTCTTTAGAAAGTCATATGGATAAAAACCATTTAACAAGATTGCTCACATGTCGCTTACTAAAAAATGCTTAAAAATAATATATATCATTGCACAATTGTCTATCTTGTACTATAGAAGTTAATGACAAAATTTGTAAATTTATGGAAAGGCTACATTAAATATAATTAGAAGTATTATTTTAAAGTTCAATTGAAAGATTACATTTGCATGTTGAATGCATTCACAAGTACGTGAAGCAATATGACAATAAGAAATGAAAACCATGTAAGCATAGCTATTACAGTTGATTATCACCCATCTCTAAAGCATTCAATAATCTAGAAGGAGAAAACTGTGAAACAATAGGAATATTACTTACAAATGTTTGATAGCAATGCCCATTTCATTTACATTTCAATCATGTTTGAACAACAAATATTTTCTTCACCTACAAACTATGGCAATCAAACATAACTATAGGATTCAAAAGTTAAGGTTGTAGAAAGGGGTATCAAAAAGCAAGGGTCAATTATAACAAACACAAAACTTGAAGCATAAATAAATAGAAATCTTTCAAAATGTACATGTTTATTATTTAGAAAATGAAAATGTACTTGATTCAATTGAAAGTTGATGTAGGATTGAAGATCTATAAGCCCATGCATCACAAAACCTACATCCTTTTTTGTGAAGAAAAGTATAACTCTTTCATACTTTGCCTACAAAAGCATTGCAAAGGATCAATTTCATAAGCCTTATTGAAGATTGCATAAAAGTTTTTATAGATTCCATTCAAGAGACCTTAAAAAGATACACTAGTGACTCCATCTCTACTAGATTCTATTCACTTGCATTCAATACTCACTAACAGCTAACATATACAAAAAGAAGAATAGAACAAAATTCGTGGACATCAAACAAATAATTGAATTTGATTACTACAATGAACATCAAACCTGTTTACATCTGTACGACTTGCTCCATCTTCATCATTGTCCTCATCCAGAGCTTTGTAAGGATTGAAAGGTAAATTTTCAAAATTCATGAATCGCACAAGTTTGTAAACAACACTTAGAAGATAGCCTCTATTAATTGGGCACAATCTAAAAATCTCCATAATGGTGTCATCCTATGACATAGATGATTGAGGAATACAAACTTCAATGAAATAGAAGTAGAAGATGCAAACTATCACCTAAAAAATATAAACAACTGAAAGTATGATATGATCTTTTTTACCTATTGTGTCGCTGTAGATCGTGTTTAATTTTCACACTTGTGACTAAAAACGCTCTCAATGAAGAGCATGTTGCACAATTAATCAAAGATGCAATTTACTTCATGCTAACATCATATCTATAAAACATTATACCCAAATGTTGTCTTCAACCACAACCTCCACGTACTCAATGCATTGAACTTTGATTATAATCACTTATCATTCACTACTCCAAACAATATCTTGATCATTAGGAATCAAATTTAGGAGTTTAAATAAAAACTTGTTTACAAACTACTTATCAAATTACACCATATTTGCTAAACTTTGATCAACATTCATAATGACTAACAAATTCAAATTGTTTCCAAAATATCAAACTTTGTATTAGGTCAAATGCCATAGGCAAATACATATACCACTCAACATAACGTTTTGCCCATCGCCCCATTCAAGTTGTACTTCTCCAAAAATCACTCTTTCTGGTCTTTTCACAAGCCAAGCTACAATTCTTGTAATTTAAGACTTTCTAATATTCTGTGGTGCCTTCAAACCACTCATATTAAATGATGGCACATTTGCAATGTATCCTTTTCGGGTGTCCTTTCCAATCATGGCCTTTGAATTTGATTTTTGGACTTTCCTATTGTCCTCAAAATCGGAGTCGTTGTTAACATTCACTTTGGATGATGGCTGGATAAATTCTCCTAGTAATCTGGTAATTTGATCTAGTTGTGGTATCTCAATCAGGTGAGAAACGCACCATAGCACTGGAGTATTTGAAAGCCCCTCTACTTGGTCCAAGAAATGAATATCTTTAGGAAATTGTGAATTAACGTCATACACAAGGTTGTCTTGTCTGACATATTTTTGGGTTTAGGTGTCGTGTATGATGTCTGACGTTGCGTGTCACCAAGTGTTAAGTTTACTTGACATCGCGTCACGAGGGGTAAAAAAATTTACCCCATAGTAAATAGATTTTGCCTATGTAGTAAGGTTTACAAAATGACGTGGAAAGCCAACTTGGGCGACTGCGGGTAGCGGCGCATGTACTTCAGCCTTAGGCGACCGCGGATGGGGGCACATGCAAGTACAAATGGGGAGACTACGGGTTCTAAAATTAGGGCGACCTCTAGTCCAAGGGGGCGACCTCCTTGTTGCAATTGTCAAAAAACACTCAAAACTGCCATTTTTGTGCAAATTGCAAAGAGCAAAAAAATTTAGAATGGTATTTTTTTTCCATATGTTACGATAGGATCTTGCAATAGAATAGTTCAAGAATGCATGGAAAAAATTTCAGACATTTTGACCACATAGATTGCAAGATAAATGCATTCAAAGTGAAGAAATCATGTTTTTTTGGCACAATGGCAAACTAGTTTAAGAGACTTCAAATCTTCTTAACTTAAATAGTTTGAACTGTAGATCTTAAATTCAGTTTTTTTTCATCATTCAAAATTGAGTTGAAAATATAGAAAAAATAAAAGTTTAAAATATAATGTAATTTTCATTCTTTAAAAATTTATTTAGTAGAAGAAAGTATCATAGAGGGAAAAACTAAATCATTAATAGCTCTAAGATGGAATTAAAACTCACTAATTCCAATAGTGAGATTGTTCTAACAATCAATGTTAATGTGGTGGACCTATTTGTTCTGAATTTTTCTGAAAATTGAACTCAAAAACAAATCCTATACCTATATTTTACAAAACAATATTATAATTGCTTGCAAAACAAGATGCTCTACAACTTCTTGGCAACCTCTTCATATCATAAATCGAAATGAAATGAATAAAAGCTTTCTATATGGAAATAAAATAAAATATATGAGAAAAAAAATTAATTTTTAATTCAAAATTTTCTAGATTTGTTTTTTCTCATCCAAATGATTTAATTTAGATCAAAGCTAATTGTTGTATAACTCTTGCTCCTAGGCACCAATTAAAATAAAAATTACATTCCTAGAAAGCTAATTTTTTTTTCCTATCTTTTCATAAAAATTTGACTATATAGGAACTTGGCCAAAATCCATTTGCCCCTTGTGAAGACAATGAGAGTTTAGAGATTAACATCCTATCAGTGTATTATTTAACAAGTGGATTTTAAATTTAAACACCCTCTGAAGATTTGTATAAAAACATTCTTATTTGATTTTCTCTATTCTCTATATATCATCATACTTATGTATAATTTACCACCTTCATCTAAAATTTAAAAATAGAAGAAAGAGATTTAAATTAGAGCTTTTCTTCTTGAATTATGCAAATCTCTAAAAGTCATCCTACTAGGGTATTATTTATGAAGTAGATTTTAAAATACAAAATAATAAAATGTAGATTTTAGAAAGAGATTTCCATTTTGAATTTCACTATCCTCCAAGTATCATCAATTCATCATACTCATGTATTATTTACTACTTTAATTTTAAGCTTAAAAATTAGAAGAAAGAGATTTAAATAAGAATTATTCCTTTTGATTTAATATATGCAAATCTCAAAGAATCATCCTATGGGAGTATTATTTATCAACTGTATTTCAAAATACAAAATAATGAATGGAGATATTTGCAATACCTTCCCCATTTAATTTTCTCGATTCTCCAAGCATCCTTATAATCAACTATTTATGAATTATTCACCACCTTCGTCTTTGACTTCAAAATTAGAGGGAAGTGTAAGGTATTTTTTCACTTAAACTTTACTTTTTCCACAAAGCACCTTTAGTATAGGGATTCATCCAAGGATAAGCCAATGTAGTCTATCGTATATGTGTCTAATGTCACTTTTTCAAGTAGATGTAAATAATATGTAAACTAATTTCAAACAATATACCAAGAAACATATTTTGTCCTTTTTCTCTTTCTTCCCCCACCCTTATTTCCAGGTTTTCTCAATTTAATTGCTAGTTCATTACCCCTAATGTAGACACAATGCTCTAAGAATCCCTGTCCTATATAGTATTCTAAGGTGGGCAACACATCGTGGCAACACGTCACGCTGGGCAACACGTCTTACACATGGATGCTGCCTATGACCTAATCATATATATACAAGATAAATACTTTTAAAGTATACAAATAATTCGTTAATTAATACCTTTTTATGTGTTGGGGCAACAGGGCCAGTAAGTGCTCTTCATGAGCTTTCTCGAATCTATGTGCAAAATGACTACACGTGGCAGTCTTAGTAGGCAACACGACCAGTTTGCAAAGTATGAGATGTTTTGGACAAAATACCAGATTTTTGGTCTTTGAGCTTTCTCTTTTCTTCTAAGATTGGGCAACAAGTCCAAAACCATAGGGTAAGTTGTTCCTAAAACATACAAAAATATTTATCAACCACAAGGAATACTAATTCTACAAATTCCATCTCCCCAATTCTATGCAAACTAGAGGCACGGCCGTTCGAAAAATTTGAACCTTTATTTATTTTATTTTTGGTAAAATGATTAGGTTAAATCATCCAAATTTAAATCCAAAATTTCAATTTTTAATGTTTAAAATATTGTTTTTATGTATGTAGGACCTAAAATCATACATAAGACCCTGTCATGAGAGGCGCGTGGGCGTTCATTTCGTATCAGGGCGACTTTTACAGAGTTCGGGAGGTGTTCAAGAAGGCTTGGAGGGCCCAAGACGCCAACGGGAACTTGGCATCTCGTTTGGGGACCTCAATTCCTTTGACCTTGACGAAGAGTTCTTGGAGACTCATCTTTTTCAAGTTGATTCTCCCACGTGATGGAGTGAGAGGTTTTGCCTCGTGAGCTTCATCCAAATATGCAATCATTCTTCAAGAATGGCATCGACTTGACTTTGTAGTTCGTTGTGAGGTTTTTCCAGTTTCTTTAGAAGCTTTTCCTCACGTTTTATTACTTGAAAAAGATCTCACTACGTTTATAGGTGTACACGTAGTGTAAATTGACACCCAAATTAGTAGAAAAATGAGTTTTGAAGTGTTTTTGATGTGTTTTGTGTGTGCTGGAATTGCAAGCAAAGTTGGAGCTTGGACACCATAACCACGGGTTTAGGGGGTTTTAGCCTTGGAAATGGGTCCTAAACCCATATTTGGAAATGAGGTGCATTATTGGCTTAGCTTTTTGGATTAGGATAAGCAAAGGGTGGGTTACGAATGAGCCACCTAAGAGAATCCCAAGACTTTAGGGAAAAAGGTTATCTCTCTCCTAGAAACACTCCAAGTTAGAACTTGGAGTTGGGGGGGGGGGCACCCACAGGGAGAGAATTCACGAGGAGAAAACGTCTTTCCACTTTGCCGCTTCTGCTACGTGATGAAGACTAGTGTGCTCGTAGGTTGGAGGGTGGCTGTCTTTGAAAAAAAAAATGTTTACGGAGACTGAGCATTGAAGTTGGGTACATGAAGGGTGGAGTTGTTGGAACTGCTGGAGATTTGAAAAGGAGGCATTTCTTTCTATTGGAGACGAAGCTCCTGTCGCTTGGAGGAGAATCTTGGACTAATGCTTGATCGACGGAGCTTTGATGCTTGCTGCTGTCGAGGGAATCTTTATTTGAAGGTACGGAGCAGAGTTGGTTACCTTCCTTAAGTTTTAATTTTCCAATTCCCTTGCTGCGGTGGTAGTACCGTGAGTCACTGTCGAGGAGAGTTAGGGTTCAGAACGTTTGAGAGTGCAGCACAGATCTTCAAGCGATTCTCCGCCATATTTTGAAATCGTTCATGTCTTTCTGCGGGGGTCGTAGAAGTAGCAGCGACGTCAGATCTGAGAAAAGAAGGTTGATCAGACTACAGTGTTTGATTTGATATTGGCTGCCAACTACCGGAACATCGAGAACTTGTTGGTTTTCAACAGTGCCCGACTTGGTGCCCGACTTCTTCGAGAGTATTGTAAAAGTAACCGCTACAGTTGTGCAGACTTGGAACGACCTTCTCCGGCTTTGTTTTTACCAAATTTCAGCTATATAACTAGTGTTGAATTTGGACTTTCGGGCACGCTGCTTTGGTGGAGTTGTGTAATATTGTGGGTGATCTGGAGTTTGCGTTGAAGGTCGCTGGGATTGCTGGCAGAGAATATTGTCGAGGAAGTTGGCTGCAAGGATCAATCATTTGCATTGGTTATTCGATCTTTTACTAGGAGTTGAAAAATATTCATGAACTCATCAAAGGCGCGGAAAATCCATGTCCCGAGACTTGTTTGAATTTCCTCTCGTTGTACTGTGAGAGGAGATCTCCTGCCTGCCGCTTGCAATTCTGGTTGCTTAAGGATTCAAGTAGATGTTCTGTTGGCTGGGATTATTTCGAAGTTGATGACCTGGGTGACCGGTACGACCGGGCAGGTGACTGGTGATCACCAGTCATTTGGGGCTTGGTGACCGGTTCAGCCGGTCATCCAAGTCAGGGCGCTTAAGGCCCGGGTTTTTGTAAAAAAAAAAACGACGACTAGTTTTGAGACTTCTTCATTGTAGGAAGTGTTTAGGGTTGGGAGCCCCAGCATTGCCTACTTATGGTTACTACTAGGGCACAGGCGGCTGCCCAACCCAGAGATGTGAGACCACCAGATCGGCGGATATTGTCAGGGTATGAACAGTTGTTGGAGAAGGCAGATTTTATTCCAGCATTGCTCAAATTTATTCTAGAGCGCCTACCTGCACAAGGATTGCAACACTCTGAGCCTGAGTTCTGGGACATATGGCAGGCAGACTTGGCATAGGCACAGTGTGCTGATGTTGGCCAGCTTGGCATGATGGCACATCGCTTATGTGTAGAGTTGACACCGTTTGTCACATTGGAGTGTTGGGATGATGACCGTGACATGATATTGCAGCGCTTCATGTATGCACGGTTTTTGCATGAGGTAGAGGCTACTATTACCATGGTGGGTTGCAGATATCTCAACCGCAACCAGATGACTGATTTTCAGATTTGCTCCTAGTTTTATAGTAGTTTTGGGTGGAGTTAGCCTAGCAATTATTAGCTAGGGCTTATATAGGGTGACTTAGCGGTGTGTGCTAGTCACCAGCTTATATATGAGAATTTAGGGTTCATTCCCTAAGTTTGATTACTTGCTTGACCACAACATATTTTTGGTATTTTGTGAGTTTTGCTTGGTGGAATTTGCAATGGTAGTTGGGACCACATGGTATCGCCATGGACAAAGGCAAAAGGGTCCCTAAGTCTTTTAGACTAATACCAGTTCGAAGCACAGAAGAAGAAGAAGTGAAAATTCACTTGACTATAGATGATCTTTAGGGAGTTCTTGAATCTTTTCAAACCCTTCATGTAGGGTCATCTAGTGAATCTTCTCTACGACATCAGCCCCCAAAACTAACTCTACCATTTACACCCTCACCGTTGGCTCGTGATCGACTTGGAGTCCAATCATTTGGGCAACCGGGCACTAAGGTTTTAGGTCCAAAAGCCATCAAATTTTGGACTCAACAACGTGGGGTGCGCATCATTCGGGATTTACGGGCGAAGTTACCCGTAATTGCAGCACCGTTGAGTCGGGCAAGGGGGCGTGTGGAGGTAATTGATTTGGTTATCCCACAAGTGGCAGTGGTGTTGAAGAGTGAGGGTCAACGTCGAGAAGTGGTGAGACACATTTTCGAAGGTGCAATTCAATTGCCCACATTTTCTTTGATCTTCATTGAGTTTCGAGCTGGAGATTACTTGTTCCACACCACGTGGCATTGGGAACAAGGTTGGTGGCTTGAGAGAGCATCTAGTATTTGGGATTCTTTAACACTTCGTTTCCTTGATATAGAGGTCCCACCCACAATTTATTGTGAGGCTGTGGAAGGGACACATGAGGCTTGGCAGCTTTACATATAAACTTTGTTTTATATGTAAAAGCTAGATCCGCTTGGGAGGCCGGGTTGTACCAGAAGCGGGACACCATTTGCCAGGGACATTGTTTCTGAGGCATGAGACAATAGTGTTGTCGTACCCGTGCGCCCTCGAAGTCAGAGGCCCTTCGTTGGTAGAAGGATCCCAAGTGATTTTGTTCCGCAATTTATCGACGAGCAAGTAGATTGGGTGGAAGACTATGAAGGTGACGAGGGAAGAGAATTACCTATCATCACAATTAACCACGGGGTAACACTTGCTCATAGCGAGTTTATATTTGCGTGGGACGAGATGACTACACCATATGGAGGTGTTGATCGGGGAGTCCGGTGGTTTTCCGGTGCCAATGGCACCATGGAAGTGGATGACTTTTGCAGGTAGTTCACTATGTAGTGTGAACTCCAAAAGTCTCAAAACGCTAGTTTCAATCCATACATGGTGTGGAGGGCATTATTTGGGTGTCTTGAAGGGGCACCTTTGGCAGACTATGGGGAATTTGAGCTTGCTCATTCCACCGAGATCTTAGCCTAGCGGGATTACTACGCTCCAAACTATGCTGATGTTTGGGGAGGGGGATCCACGACCATAGTGCCTGCTAGCAAAGGAAAGCAAGAGGAAGGGGGCGCGAGCGTGGGAAGCCAAGAGGCCACCGTACCGTGACACGGGGCTAGTGCTAGTAACTAATCCACCCCCCTTCAATCCTACAGCTCAATTCTTTTTGCAGCTGCAGCAGGATTATTATGGACAAAGGGTAGATAAAATGAAGTCACTTCGCACATTTGCACGTGGAAGTGATGAGTCGTTGCGAGAGGCACATTCAAGATTGAGGCAGTTGATTTCCGCCACTCACGGGGTGACTGAATAGCAGGTTGTTTAGTACTGGTATAGCATCTTGGATAAAGAGCTCAAAACTCTTGTTTGAGGTGAAGCATTGAGGTTGGGTGTCCCACCCACCTTAAGGTATGTTTTTGAAACCTCTGAGAGAATTGAAATTAATCTTTTGGAGGAAAAAGCAGCCATGGGGTTTTTGCGAAAAGAGGAGAAACAACCCGAGAAGACTAAATCCGCTAACGCTAGCATTCCAGCCAATGTGGAGGATGCGGATATTACTTGTTTTAATTGTGGTGGGGTTGGTCATCGTCGACGAGATTGCAAGAAGACATTAAAGAAAGAAACCGCCAAGATTGGTGGGTTTTGCTCTGGTTGCGATGTCAAGGGCCATGGAGAGGCTAGTTGCTGGAAGTTGCATCCATAACTCAAGCCTAAGGGAGCCAAAGATGCCAAGGGAACTGACTCTAAAAAGGCCAAGTTTGTAGGAGGAGAGAATAAATCATGGAAGACCCAATTCACAGAGTTGGAGGCTAAGATGGCAGCAATGAGTGCTACCACAGAGGCCAAGGGATCTTCTTCACAAAGGACCACAACGTCTTTTTATGCAGAAGAGGACGACCACATGTTATGTGGTCTGGCGGATGCCAATGGCACGCCAAGGGATGTTTTTGCTACAACACGGAGTAAGACTGTGGTGCATGATGCACCACGAGAGGCGAGTTCGGGATTGGACCCACAGCGGGGTGCAACCAACCAACAAGCAAGGTTGCCAGAGTCATTCACATTGGAGGATGTGGTGCCCACTTCATCCATGGTCCCATCAATTCCAAACTCCAGCAATCGCCGATCCGCTCCAGTTACAAAGACAAGTGGTCTAGATATGGGCACACTTTTTGAGGCAGCGACTACCATTTGTCATGCTCCTTTGTTTTCAACATCCATGATTGCAAATGCACAGTTCAGTGCTGCTACAATATTCCAATTGGTAGCTACCATGTGTGAGGAAGGCACCTCAACATCGGTTAGTGCCATGGAAACTACGCTTGAGCCACAAGCGGTGGATGATGGTGACTAGATTGAGTCGGAGGGGCTTTTAACAGCAGCTGCTCGATTGAAGACTATGCCAGCACGGCCGGCAATAGAGTGGTCATCCATCACTCCAGGAGTGGTGGTACTTGACAATTCCCAAGGCATTTTCCAATTAGTTGGGCCCAAAGGGAAGGTTTTTGTGCCTCGACGGGTACTATTGGATTCCGGTGCACAACCCTTGATGCTAGGTGATTCAGCCATTGAAGGCTTGGGTTTGACCGAGGACACGTTGGAAACATGTCCATGGACGATTAGTACTTCTATGGGGGGGACGGAGCAAGCAAATGGCATCACACGGAGCGAGTTGACACTACGACTACGCTATGATGATGTTGAAGATGCTAGCTTCATGAAGGTGAAAGCTATAGTCACGGAGGCCAAATCTTATGATGTTTTGGTAGGTGCTATGGTATTATACCCTATGGGTTTCACCTTGGACTTTTGGGAGGAGACGGCATCATATAGACCGGGATGGCAAGCAGGGGATGGATGCAAGGCCCAACTGCCAGCTCGTTTTATATGAGTTCTCACCAGAAATTTGGCTGATCTCTATTGTTTTTCTGGGCTTGTAGCAAACGGTCCATCCTGGTTTGAGGAGGATTTTGAAAATCCTTCTATGATTGCTTCAACAGAAAAAATGGATGACATTCACACTTTGGAAGCTGGGGGCGAAGAATTATATCAACCTGGAATGGAATCGGTGTGGAACAGTACCGCTGACCTACAACATGCCGTAGAAACTGTGATCCAAGAGGCGTGGCAACAATCTTTGTTGCCACAAAATGAGGAGGAAGGTGGAGGTGCGGATGATAACGGCCCACCTTTGGATACTTCTACGATCCATTGGAAGCCGCCAGACGAAGGTATTACACTTTTGGAGTTATTTGGTGGTATTGGCAATGGACTGGCAGCAGTGTTGCAAGCGGGTGTAAAAGTGAGGCGTTACATTTATGTGGACAACAACGACATGGCACGACAAGTAGCCAAACGGCATGCTCAACGGATGCGCCGAGCTTTTCCATCCTTATTAAGCATCGCTGCTATTAAGACCGCATTTGTTGTACTACCGAGCGATATTTCTTTGATTTCACATGAAGACATTGTACGATTGGGACATGTGGATTTAATTATTGCGGGTTGGCCATGCCAAGGTATGTCTATGGCGGGTAAGCAGAATGGCTTGAAGGACAACCGTTCTTCACGGTTTTATGATATGGTGCGAGTGATACGTTCTATTCAGAGTTCTCAACCACAGCCACCAGGGTATATTATTGAAAATGTACCAGTGGTAAGTACTTCACGTACACGCACACTTGAGAGCATCCATTGCATTCATGGAATTCTTGGAATTCCCATTCTATTGGATGCGGCTGCAGTGGGTTCACGAGCTCACAGACCTCGGCTTTGGTGGACCAACATGGTACCACCCGAGCTACTACATGTAGCAGTGGGACGTATTCAACGACCCGATGTATACGTGAAAGATATTTTGGACCTCCACCGATCACCCAGGCGTGTTTATCATGATGATCAAGCTCCATTAGCGGTTGTCAATCGCAAAGGTGAACCACGAAGGGCTTTGCCTACATTGGTGAGCTTTTCAAGGTCCTATGCCTTTAAAGATAATGGACCAGGTTTAGTATGGGATGCTCGCACTAAAGAAATGGTAGAGCCTAATGCCGATGAGCGAGAACGGGCTATGGGATTCCAAATGGGCATCAACAATGTCCCAGGTATCACGGAATTCCAGAGACGATATCTTATTGGCCAAGCCATGGATTTAAATTGTCTCTCTTGGATAGTATCACTTGTTGTGGCAGAGCAAAAGCATTGAGCTTCAACACTATCGAGCCACTTGGGTTTTTCTGAGCTGCGAACGGCCATGAAACCATCAAGTTCTGGCACTCTAGACACGATGGTTAGGGGCGAAGAGGCCTTCACAGCTCATCCATGGGATTTATGGAAGGATACTTCATTTTTCACAACTCCGAGAAAGAGTTGGCCTAGTTGGAAAGAAATGGCCAAACACAAAATCAAATTGGAGGAGCAGGTGGAAAAATTATTCTTTGAGGGCCATATTGAAGGTCAGACTGATGAATTATGGTGTTTGGGCCAAGTGGAAGAGCAATATGGCATGGCTAGAGTAGAGCAAGAGGACTCTACTTCAAGTGGTGTGCAATAGCAACCAAAGGTGGACAAACCTGCTTCAAAGGAAGATCGGAAGGAGGTGGTGACCAAGGAAACTTGGAAACCGTTGGTAGGCCTGGAAAGTGAAGCAGAGGAGAAAGGGGAGCAAGAGTTCCTCAAGATGTATGTTGATTGTTTTGCCTTTAGTCTCAAGGATTTGGGAGTATTGAAGGGACAAGAGGTACGTATTAACTTGACGGATGATGTACCAATTTATCGCAAGCCGTACAAGTATAGTGAGGTAGAACGCAAGATGATTCAAGCCTGAACCAAGGAGTTGTTGGAGGCTGGATTGGTGGAAGTAGCACCATCAGATTGTGAGTATGCATCGACAACGGTTATGCCATCCAAGGACATTTTTGGTAATTGGACCGAGAAAAGGATGTGTGGGGACTATCGTAAAATTAATAAATTCACGAAGTCAGACCGTTATGCAATGCCAACATCGGAGGAGAACTTTGATGCCATTGGCCATGCTAAGGTATTTAACACTTTGGATCTCCGGTCGGGATATCACCAACTTGATATTCGAGAAGGTGATAAGGGAAAGACAGCTTTTGGGGGGATTGATGAAGATGGGAAGGACCAACTCTATCAGTGGAGGTTCCTTCCATTTGGTTTGAAAAATGCACCTGCTGAGTTTCAAAGAGTTATGGACCGCATATTTTCTGGCTTGGACTTTGTGAAATGCTACATTGATGACATTATTGTCTATAGCATGAATCAAAAACAACATAGAGCTCACTTGAAGGAGGTTTTTGCGAGACTAAGACTTCATGGGTTAAAACTACATCCGAACAAATGTAAGTTTTATTATGACCGTGTGGAGTATTTGGGCCACATGATATATCCTGGAGGATTGGGTGTGGTAGCTAGTAAGGTGGAGGTGATGATCTCTATTCCAAGGCCAAAGGATGTGAGTAGATTGCGGGCATTTTTGGGATTGTGCAATTACTATCGAAAATTTGTAAAAACGTTTAGTGCCATCGCCAAGCCATTAACCATGCTGACAAGGAATGATCAACCTTGGATGTGGGGAGATAAGCAAGAGGCCGCGTTCAAGCAATTGAAGGAACGTTTATCATCAGCTCCAATATTAAGGAGACCAATTTCGGGTAGAACATATCAATTGCACACGGATTGGAGCTCACTGGGGATTGACGCGGTGTTGACTCAAATGGACGATGATGGCAAGGAGTTTGTGGTAGCTTATGCCAGTCGCTCCAACAACAACGCGGAGGCACAGTACGGCTCGTATGAAGGAGAGTGTTTAGTAGCAATTTGGGCAATTGCTCATTTCCGTTGTTATTTATATGGCAACGAATTTATATTGGTTACGGACCACCAACCGTTGAAGTGGCTAATGGAGTCAGACAAGCTCACAGGCAAGCTTGCACGATGGGCTCTAATGCTAATGGAGTATGACTTTAAAGTTGTACACCGTGCCGGTTTGGTGAACATGGATGCCGACGGTTTGAGCCGCAATCCAAGTCTTAGCCAAGTGGACTCTACAGGAGCCCGATGGCATGTGGAGGAGGGAGAAGATTTGTTACCAAGTTGGCATTCTGCCGCTTATTTGAGTATATTGGCGATGATTGGAGACAACATCGAGGAAGCCATTGTGGCCACGATGGATGCGGATGGTGGTGAAGAGTCTAAGGGCGCTAAGGATATTTTTGATGATGTAGAGGTGATGAAATACTTGAAGCATGGCGAATTGGCGGTCAACACGCCAACCAAGGAGAAAGATCGGATTCTACAACGAGCAAAACGATTCGTGTGGGAGGGGGCTCATTTGCTTCGAGTTTGGCCAGATGGCAATAAGAAGGTGGTACCGGCACCTCATGAAAGAGCAAAGTTAATAATGCATGCACACGAGGACTTGGGGCACTTTGGAGTGCGAAGAACTCATAGTTTGCTGTAGATTCACTATTGGTGGCGAGGTATGCAAATGCAAGTTCAACAATTGGTAGCCAGATGCACAGTGTGCGATAGAGTGCGGGCATCGTTTAATGCCCCAATGCCTCAGTTACAACCGTTGCCAATCATGGGATCGGGCTATCGATGGAGTTTGGACTTTGCAAGACCATTGCCGGTGACTTCACGACATAACAAGTATGTGTTGGTGATGATCGAACATTTTTCTAAATGGATTGAGTTGGTGGCATTGCTTGACAAGTTCAGTGAAGGGGCTGCTTATTCATTTTTGGATCGTGTTCTGAGTCGCTTTGGAGTTCCAGCGGAGGTATTGACTAACCAAGGACGTGAGTTTTTCGGAGAATTTCAAGCCTTATGTGAACAAGCGATGATTGATCACCGCGCTACTTCCAGAGATCATCCCGAAGCAGATGGATTGGCGGAGCGCATGGTGTAAACCTTCAAGAGGGGGCTTTGAAAGTATAGCTTGAAGAAAGGGCATCATGGAGATTGGGACTTACAACTTCCGTGGATAGCAATGGGCTATCGGTTTAGTAAGCAAGCCTCTCTCGCTTCTTTTTCACCCTATTACTTATTGTTTGGACGTCATCCAATTTTACCAATGGCAATCAAACAAGATGCAGACAAGATATTGGATCACATAGATGATCCAGACACGTGGGCTCGCGTATGCGAACAACGGGCAGAATTATACAAGAGAGTGATGCCAATGGCTTTGGAGAACCTCTCTATTGCGCAACATAGAGACACTTTGCGTTATGCCACGATATGGGAAGGGGGCTATAGGCCTCAGGTGCGACGTTTTCTGCCTGGTGACTATGTCTACTTACAACAAACGGCACCTACCACCCTCGACGTGACAGCAGGGCGTATTATTCTACGAGTGCGCGAGGTGCTCAAGTCGGGAGTGTTACTCTTGGAGGGTCGTGATGGCAAGATCTGGAAGGATCACACACGCAATTGTGCGCCGTGTCATTTGCTACACATTGATGGACGTATTGATTCCAGCAAGTCACGAATTTCAGCTGGGCTGAAATGCGTATTGTGTGGAAGCGTTAAAAGTGCTGCCACTATGGTGTTGTGTGATGTTTGTTCCACAGGGTGGCATATGGATTGTTTGAATCCTCCTTTGAAAGAAATCCCAGTGGACCGTTGGGTTTGTCCCAAATGTGTGTCGGGGCAACATACATCATCAACATTTTAGTTTGGGTTTTCCATTGGGTTCTCGTTAGTACTTCGGAGAAGACCACTGAGTTCGCCAGTGTGAAAGGGGCTTCAGCACCGGCGAAGGGGGCGAGTAAAGGAGTGGTTGTGAAACCACTTTCTACACCTGTGTACTGAGTATTATGGTGTTTTATTTCTTTACTATGTTATGGGTGTTGCCAGTGTTCATGCTTATGGTGATAGGATGTTTTTCGCATTGCTATCATTGTTTGCAGGGTTTTACTGTGGTTGTGATTCACATCACAAGTCACGAGGCATTTTTCCTATGACCACGGTGTCCACCGTTGGTCAGGAGCTATTGGACCTTGGTGTGGTTAGGTTGCTAGCCAATGACATGGTCCATTGTTAACTTATTGCACGCTTTCTCTCATGTTGGCTCGATGTAATCTTGGCACGATGTGTTTGTGCACGACAACCCTAAGTCCGCGGTCTATGACCCTATGACCGTGGCAACGCGTTTGACTAAATATCGCGGGCTCGTTTTCAATGACAACCGGTCTTGATCCGAGGGCAACAGGTCTGAACGGGTCCGGGGGTTACAACTCGTGGAAGAAGGATTTCGAATCCCTAATCTCGAATTTGCCGTCACCGAACTTCCTACGTCTTCGCCAAATCCACCACAAGCTTCCTCCAGTTGTTTCGATCTTCGCTCTCTGATCACTGCGGCAACATCGACGATCACTCCGCTCTTGCTGAACGTCTTCGTCCCAATGCCGAACTTGCTCCGATCTGCCTGATCACGTTGAATCAACAACCTCGAACTTCAAACTTCAGCACTTCAATTTTCGATAGCCCAAACGAGTTTGCCATGATCACAACCCCAGATCTTCCAGATCAATTTGTGTCACCTTCAGATCAATCTACCGCAGCCTTCACCGAACACCAAAGACTCACGTCGCAAATCCCGGATCACTCTTCTACCTTCGTTTCTAGATTCATCAATCAATCAATTTCAGTCCCGATCGGCACACACCAACCTGATCATTCATTCGGATTGTCCCTGCCAATTTTCCACACCGCCTGAACCTTGATCTTCTTGATCAGAACACTTCTCCAATCGACATTTTAAAACGTAACACTCAGTTGCTGTTCAACACCGCCTCCACAATTTTAAATTTTTTTCTTAAAAAATCACAATTTACAAACCAAAACACCCAGTGATTCCTCATACAATATAGAATTTCAACAAGGCACACAATTTCTCACACAAATTGCACAGTAAGAGTTCATAGAATAAACAAATTTGCACAAAAGAATTTTAAATTATGAAATCGCTAGAAAATACAGACATGTGCTTTTTTCTGAATGCACGATAACTAACAAAAATTTAGTCTTTTAAGAGTTGGGAAGAAGGTCCCACGCCTCTCCCAATCGGGTTTTTTCTGACTTTTCATTCATTTTTTGTTTTTTTACGCTTCTACCATCCATGTCTGCAACCCATTCATCCTGTTGGCACCTTTTGGAATTTTCCATCCATATCGCGTCCCATTCATCCATTTTCAGTTTTTCATCCGATTTCAGATTTCATCCATCCAAATTGTCCCATTTACACTGTAGAAAGTTTGAAAATTGCTTTTTGGATTACTTTTAGCTACTTTATGCTTTTTAGTGTTTTTAGCCTACTTTTAAGCTATTTTTCTTATTTTTTTAGACTACTTTCTACATACTTTTCCAATAAAAACTAAAAAGTAACCTAAAAAACAAAATCTTTATTCTATAGGAAGAGATTTGAATTAAAACTTCCTTTTTTTATTTGATTTAGGCAAATCTCAAAGAATCATCCTATGGGTGTATTATTTATCAACTGTTTTTCAAGATACAAAATAATGAATGAAGATATTTGCAATACCTTCCCCATTTAATTTTCTTGATTCTCCAAGCTTCTTTGTACTCATGAATTATTTACCACCTTCATCTCTAATTAAAAAAATTAGTGGGGAAGGGATTTAAATGAAAACTTCCCCTTTTGATTTAATTTATGCAAATTTCAATGAATTATCCTACTAAAGGGGTCTATAATTTATGAAGTGTATTTCAAAATACAAAATAATGCATGAAGATATTTGCAATACCTTCCCCATTTAATTTTCTTGATTCTCTAAGGATCCTTGTACTCAACTATTTATGAATTATTTGCCACCTTCATCTCTAATTTAAAAATTAGAGGGAAGAGATTTGAATTAAAACTTCCCCTTTTGATTTATGCAAATCTCAAAGACTTATCCTATGGGTATATTATTTATAAGTTGTTTTTCAAGATACAAAATAATGCATGAAGATATTTGCAATACCTTCCCCATTTAATTTTCTTGATTCTCCAAGCTTCTTTGTACTCATGAATTATTTACTACCTTCATCTCTAACTTAAAAAATTAGATGGGAAGGGATTTAAATGAAAACTTCCCCTTTTGATTTAATTTACGCAAATTTCAATGAATTATCCTACTAAAGGGGTCTATAATTTATGAAGTGTATTTCAAAATACAAAATAATGCATGAAGATATTTGCAATACCTTCCCCATTTAATTTTCTTGATTTTCCAAACATCTTTGTATTTATGAATTATTTACCATATTCACCTCTAAATTAGTGGGGAAGAGATTTAAATGAAAATTTCCCCTATGGATTTAAACAAATCTCAAATAGTTATTCTACAAGTGTATAATTTATCAAATGAATTTTGAAATACAAAAAAATAGATAGAGAGATATTTACGATCTTTCTTATTTGATTTATTTCATATCATGTAATCCCAATCGAATAAATGAAAATGAACCATTGATATATATTTAACAAAATTGCATGTTTGCAAAACTTGAGTGTTCAATAGAAGATGACATCTTGCTGTAAAATTTATATACTAGAGCTAATTAATAGATCAAACAAGATATTATCAAATACAAGTAGTAGTATAGAGAATCCAAAGCAACTTGATTTTTAGAGGATCTTTCATTTTTAATAAATGAGATTAGGTGTCAAAGCGATGAAATCTGATCTCATCAAGGTCCATATACTTAGCTCACCTAACAAAGTATGTTCACTAATATACCTAGCAAACTAAAACAAAAGTAATTGACTATAATGAAGTTGTCAATTTTTACCTTCATCACCCAAAAAATGCAATCCAATGCATTTTTCAAGTGACTTCGGGGCTTGGGCGACCTCTCATGGAGGAGAATGCGGGTCAGGGCGACTTCTTAAGGGTGACCTCGGGTAAGGGGCGACCACGGGTGGAGGTGGAAATAATTGCCCTCCCTTTGTCCAAAAATTGGCAAATTTGGGCCTTTGGGGGGGTTTTAGGGGCGACTTCGGGGCTTGGGTGACCTCTCATGGAGGAGAATGCGGGTCAGGGCGACCTTGGATAAGGGACAATTGCGGGTGAAGGTGAAAAGAATTGCCCTCCCTTTGTCCAAAAATTGACAAATTTGGGCCTTTGGGGGGTTTCTAGGGGCAACTAAAAGTGACATCACTAAGCATATGGTGACATAATGACATATGCTTCTAATTCAAAGTTGGGCACCAACAAGTGAGGACAGAGATTATATGCTTTTTAATGAGGGATCCTAAGTAGAAACAGATATTTTACCATGTGGTCTACAATAAAAGGACTCTTTTGATTTTAGTTACCTATAGTAAGGCCGCAAGTGCTACTTTAGAGACATTCATCCATGCAAGTACTCAAATATGATAATGGAATATTTGAAAACACATTAGTAATGAGGTACTTTGTGAGGAAGTTGGGTGTAGTCATTGAACCTAATTCAAAGAAGGAACTATTATGTAGATAGGTGGTAAACCTACTCATGGTTGATAAAGCCCCTGAAGTAATTTATCGCATTGATGTTTTGTAATAGGACATGTTGTTATTATGTTACTACAAATAGAAACATAGGTCACATTGCATGCTTCCAAATTTTGAAAAGCAAAGTAAATATATTAACCACTTTTTATATGATGTGCCATTTAGAAAAAATATTAAATATTCAAAACGCTAGGTGCCAAGGTCTATGTATTGAATCTTGAATTTGAATTCTTTTGTGCAAATATTTTGTAATTTTTTCCAAACAATGTATTTTAATTTATTTGCTTCTAAACTAATGTGCGTAAAAGTGTACAAAAATAAAGTTGAGTCTTAACCCCTAAAGGACCAACTTGAGTCCTTTTGAAGGACTTTAAAGAATTCAGGTAGGTGCATATAGTCTCAATTTTCATTTTCATTTTTTGAACTTTTTTGGGGGATAGGAGAATACATCATCTTTGTAAGAATATAATTTTTTCTTCAATTGGTGTCCAAAAGCAAAAGTTATGCCACCCTAAGCTCAAAATAGAGGTCAGCAAGCAACACAAAAATTACAATAAGTCGGGCAATAAGTCAATTAATATTAAATTTTTTTCCCTCAAATATTATATTTTTATCTACATGTGAAGCTTTGATTCATTCCATTTGGACTAGCAATGAAAAAATTATGGACAATCTTGTCTTTTAGACAATCTAAACAATTTCTTGAAAAAATATCTTATATGATATATTTTTTAATGCAATTTATACAATTTTTTTGAAAATTGTTTAATATAGTTAAGTTTGTCTACTAGAACAATCTCACCATTATGCTTATTGTGTTTCAATTCCAACTTAGAGCTATTAACAATTTAGTTTTTCATTCAATCATAGACCAACTTCTATTCAACAATTTCTTAAAGAATGAAAATCAAGTGTGTTTCTATTGAAATTTTTTGCTTAAACTTTCAATTCAATTTTTCAACATAATTTTTTTAAATTTAGAGTTTATAGTGCAATTTTTTTCCACAAATGGTGGTCAAAGTCATCTGAAATTGCAAGCCAAAGTTCAATTTTTTTTTCCAACTTTGAATGCTAATATCTTCCAATCTATATGGCCAAGCTTTATGAAATTTTTACCACATGATCTTAGAAAACCTAAGTACAAGATCTTACGGTTAGATTCTCCAAAAAATATTTTTTCTATTTTCTTGGATGAATGCAGCAGAAGTGGCTGTTTTGAATTGTACTACAAATCACTCCTACAAGAGGTCGCCCCTACTTGTAGTCGCCCCTACCTGCAGTCGCCCCTTGAGTTTGTCATGTAGATGCCACATGGCATCCAGCTGGAGGGGGATAATTTTATATAAAGTCAAAGGTAAATTTGACTTTTTGTGACGTTGTGCGACGTCTGTCTATCGCGTTGTCGCAGCGAACAACCCTGGTCATACATGACTGGTATATCCATATAAAAAATTCGTATCACAGAGATCATTTGTTGACCTTCCTTGCACAATTCGTTTGCAGAATCAATGCATCTTGATTTTCGGTTGACACTTGACACCTACATGTGCCTCTGCCACCACCTTTCCAACAAAGTTGGGATACAAAACCCATACTTTGACTCTTGTCTTTATTGGCATCTACAAACAAAAGCAAAATTTCCACTTATTATATTTTTATATTATTCATTGATGCTTGCAATACTATACTTCAAGAACTTAAATGAACTTTAAATCCCCCAATTCATAGATCAAATAAACAATTTTTACATTGTACATATTTTTAATCAGTGTTCATTATAATTTCAAAAATTATCTATCTTAACTTTTATTATATTCAAATAAAATTATATTTGTCAAAACACATAAAATATAACTCACTGAATTCTTAGGTTGCTTATAAAACTCCAACTTCTTAATAAGAGTTGCATCAATTTGTGAAACCTTCTGCTTCTTTGTTGGTATTTTAGTGGCCTTCTTCTTTCCTTTTGCTTTAACCTCCTTTTTTCCACTACTTCCACCATCCTCTCGCTTCTCAATTCACTTCTCAATTTGCCTTGGCAACACTGGTGCCTCCTCTTCATCGGTGTCACCATCTAATTTGTCATTATTGTCTTCATCTGGATCATAGAAAGCATCTTCATCGGAGCTTATTTGAGTATCAAAGTTATTATTTCCTTGTGGTTTTTGAAACAACACTACGGGGGGCATGGAAGAACCTCCTTTCTCGACAACGTGTGGTATATCACGTTCATATGCATTTTCATACTTAACAAGGAATTTCCCTTTCATACTTGAAACGCAATTTTGTTGAGACACATACCTGCTTTTTAACTTAGCATTGTCATTTTGGCTTACTTTAGAGTTAGGCCTATTCACATTCCAATTGCCGATTGAAATACCTTCAATTTCTTTAGTGTAAGCATCTTGTGTTTTTGTAAGTCCATCTTCGGCCGCCTTCTTTGTTGCTCTCGCGTTATGAGGAAATACTGATCCATCAGATGACAAGAGTACTATTTCATATTTGGTAACCCCTACCTTGTTCTCGGATCTACACTTGGTATGTAAATTATCTTTGCTCTTTCCAATTCCAATATTCACATTGATGCCTTGAAGAACAAATTGGAATGTACAAGGAAATAAAATAGCATCTTCTTTCACATGTGGTCGCCTCAAACTATAAAGTACTTTTGTTGGTGTTCGAGCTCCACCATGTTGTTGAAGAGGTGGTTTAGGATTTACTGTCATTGTATATGTAGAAGGCAAAAATGCACACTTAGATGCATATGAAGACAATATATTGTCAACAGCATCATGCAATTGGTTGCTTATGGCCACCATAGGATTCATGATCGGCTCTGGTGATGGTATTTTTGTCGTCTTTGGCACAACATCATCAAATCCTAAGGAATCCTGCCAATAAAATACAAGTATACTTTCAGAAAGTCTCTTTGTGAGTACTTTAATACATCAAACCAATATCATACTTACAGAAAATGTTAGAATAGAATTGGTGATATTCAATGTTAGTTCACAAATTTTGAGACAATATACATTTGTTGTCCTACATACCGATGCGGTTCCGTAAGAATGGTGAATAGGAGAGTATAATGTTTCTTCATTAGAACCATTGTTTGCTTTGATAAAAGATCTGTCCTCAAATTTTTGATTTCCCTTCTATTGCATTTCATCCACCATCAAAAAGTAGTTAGAATTTTTTTTCCAAATTCACTAATAAAGTGTGAGTATCACAAATCACATACTTTATACATGAATTCTCTTAAAATGAACTAAGTTTTGTGTACTCCAATCTTTTATTACATGATATTTAACAACTAACAAAGCACATGTATTATATCTACAAAAACAAATACATCATATCTGAGTATGCACATGATCTAAACACCGTTATTGTAACACATGTTACGAACATAATAATTCACAATAAAAACTCAATTCACAAAGACGTGTTCATAGAGATAAAATTGTACCTTATGTGATTTTTGGGACATCACATTTTTCTTATTTTGTTGGCTCCTCTTACTTCCTTCTGCCGATTTCCAATACTCTATCAGTTGCATCCAAGCCGTTGGTTTATAATCGTCAGGCTTCTTTATATCCCCATGTTTAATCCAAAACTTGTAATATTGTGATCTAAGCCTCTTGAAATAACCTTTCAAATATTCCTCCACCCTACCATTAGGTAATTTTTTTGAAAATTTGAATTGCCTCCTCACTTCTTCCATTATTTCATTCATAGTATCTTCTTCATTCACATTTATATATACCTTTTGAACAAATGCATAAGCTGCCAACTTCAATGCATTCAGAAATTGAGGTTTGTAACGCAAAATGGTGCCAGTTTCATCTTGGAGTACTGTCACTTGTGGTACCCTTCCATCTGAAATTGCCATTTTCACTTCCTTCAAATATGATTTCTCTTCCTCTCTTAGAGCTTTTCGCAAGGACAATGAATTAGGAGTACATGACTTACTTGGATCCTTGGTGCACCCCAGTAGACTACTAGAATGCTGAATCAGAGTTGTTGAATGAGTCTGTACTTGAGGTTCGCCAAACTTTTCGCCATCTTTCTCAACATTTATGTGTGTGCTTAGATGTGGTCTCCGTTGTTTGTGTACCAAACTTGGAGGTGGGAAATCCCTTACTTCTATAGGTGTTTGTAAAACTTCTTTCACTAGAAGAAAAAATGGGATTTTGCGACTGCAAGTTTTGAGTCACTGTAGACACAAATTACAGTAGTTGCAGTGTAGTTGTTTTCTAGTTGCATCGTAGTTGTTTTCTAGTGAAAACAACTACGATGCAACTAGAAAACAACTACACTGCAACTACTGTAATTTGTGTCCACAGTGACTCAAAACTTGCAGTCACAAAACCCCCTTTTTTCTTCTAGTGTTTGTACTCCTTATGTTTAAAATATTCGTACTGCGATTGCTCCGCACTATTTGCATGTGACCTTGCCAATAAAGGTTGTGGTTGAGGATTCTCACGAGGTTGAATATGGAATGGCGGTCTTTGAATGAATTCATTCATCGATTGATTGGTAATGCGCATCATAGACCAGTCACCATTATAATTGCCACCACCTGTTTGTACCACTTGCGGAGTACGGAAACCTTCGATACGAACATTTTGAGTTGGTACCCCATATAATGATGTAGGATTGTTGAAGTTTGCACCTGAATATGTTGGAAAAAATCCACGTCCAAATGCTTCTTGCATTGAATGGACTGTTGGTCTATATGCAGATGCATAATTTGGTCACAAATGTTGTTCATGGTGAATCTGTGAGATAGTAGGAAACATATCCTACATGCTCAACAATTATGTCCAACTGTGAGTAGAAATGAAATTGCATTTCAACTAGTTGCTATCAATTTTCAATGAACCTGTATGTGAGTAAAGTAATTATCACCTGAGAATGACTTCTATGAGCTGGTGGCATGCCTTGAAGTGGAATGTACTGCACAATAAGAGAAATTATAATGTCATATTAGTGCATAATTTCATTCAGTGTTCTATTACTATAATCAAAATTGTTAATTTGCATAAACACTTCATTCTAATAAAGACAAAGACCTATGGTATGAAGTCATGAACTACAATTCCTTACCTGGGAATGATTGTATGGTGCTTGTTGCAATGGTCCATACACAAATCCTTGCTGTCAAACATAAACTATTTTGTTACATTTGACCAATAGCTTATGCACAAATTGTGATTGAAATATACCTTTTGTAATTGCATAAACTTCTATACAGAAAAATTGGAACTTGTTTACCTCTACGCCCGGTTGAACTTAAGGGCCATTATAATCATTCTGCGAGAATTGAGTATTCTTCACAATGTCCACATCTTCAGAGTTGACACCTTCTCTATGACTATCCATAGCAATTCTTCTGCACCACAATAGTACTAATAGAGCTTTTCCTGTTGCCAAAAATATATTCAATCTAACTACAATAACGTCCAACAACAATAACCACTACTAAGTGTGGAAGAAAACTAAGCAATGGAGCTTAAGATAATCATAACAACTCTACAAGAGACAACGCACTTGTGTAACATGTATCACTGTCAAGAGGAAATTCTAATAGCCTATACAGGTCTTTATGTAGTATTTGTTCTAAATGTACTGCTACTTTTATGTCTTTTTTCTTTCCAAAATCATTATGATAGTTGGGAATTGTGCTAATTAATGCAACGGCCATTCCTAAACTGTCACTAGAATTTGTATTATTAAATGTAATAAGTGATTCTAGGGTCATAATTTGGGGGACGTATTATTATATGCACCCGTCAAACGCCTTTAAAGTCATTAAGCTATAGATTTGTACATCCTCTTTCAAATTCAAATTCATTTGCCTTGTGTGAAATTATTATCAACACAATGTGATTATAATTGTTAATTAATGACACAACAAATCTACCAATACAACTGTAATAACATATATAATTTATTTATTTTTCGTAAAATATTAGACACAAATTTAAACAAACAATAAATATTATCATATATATATAAATAAATATCATAAAAAGACAAATGCCCCTTCACCTTAATAACAGTGGACTATTGGAAACTACAAAAATACACAAATATATGTGCAATTTTTAGATTTTCATAAAGATCATATAAGCATAAATTTAAAGGCATTTGATTACTAAAATAATCAAACACAACATAAACAATTCAAAACATAATATAAGATATAAAAGTATCAAACATATATAATAAAATATAAGATATAAAAGTATCAAACATATTCTACTCTTAATATTGTAATGCAAACTATATAAAAATTGTATCTCTTCCTACATATCTTCACTAGTAAAATGGAGCCGCAACACGACAGCCTCGATAAGTATTTTGCACACACATAATCTGGTCAGAAAACTAAAAGAAATGTATACAAATCGGCATATACATGGAAATGAAAATGGTAAAATAATAATTAAAAAATATATAAAATACCTTCGCATTCTCATATTTGGCTCGTGCTTTGAAAAAGTTGATGGTCTTTTCACTGTTGGGCTTGTCTAACGCTTTCTTCAATTGAGTAATCAAATTGCGCTTCATGACAAATGCCATTCCCAAAGCTTCCACAAATTTTTTCCTTGTTGTATAATGCACGGTGTTGTTGCAATTGACAACAAGCGTTGAACCATTGTGTGGTTGAAAACAAATGTGATATTCTGGAAGCCATATTGTGGGAAAATTTTCAATTTGAAGCCCTCCATCTGTACACCACTCCAAAAATTACAAAACAATGAGTACCAATGTAAGAAGTATATATAAAATTCATATTTATACACTCTTTATAAAGATGAAATTTAAGACGAAAGATTTCCATACCAGGATATAGCCAAATCAAAATACCATATCCATAATCGCTTTGATCATTATGATGACAACATTTATAGTTTCGCGTGATTGAAAAGCAAGTGAACGGTGTCGGGTAGAGAGGAGCGCGTTTAGGGAACACACGGGGTGTCTGGTTGCAGGTTGTGAGTGTAGATAGAAGACAAGTAACAAAATTTGAATCTTCTCTTCTATCTTCGCTTGATCTTCACTTCAATCTTCCGTTGACCTATCCTATGGTGGTTCTATAGGACCAAGGGTAAGGCCTTGGACGGGTAAAACGGGACGACCAATCTACGAGTTGGCCGTCTAAAAAATGGCTCCTAAATTTCAAACCCACGGTGACCAGGAAGCGCCTTTCACCGGTGGGAACAACAAATAAGATCGATCATGTCGGCCATTAACCCCACTTCGTCGCCACAAACACGAAATGGAGCACTTACTGGATAACCACGGCTCGCAACAAGTTTACAATGCAGAAATTGAATTGCAACTAGCTTCCAAAACCGGTTGGAAATAGCATAAATGAAAACAAATTACAAGCCACAACACACTGGAGACCCTCAAAGCTCTTCAAATCTTCATCTTCAAGTCTTTAAGCCTTCACATCTTCAAAACACTAAAGGAACTCCAACTTCACCCTCAAACTACCTAAATTCCACTTAAAAAAAGAAGGCAGCAGACCTTCCTATGCTTCCACACTCATAACTTTTTCATTTCTTCTTCAAATTTAAAGATTGATAGCTTTTCTGAGAGATAACAAAATTTCTTATCACTCATACAACTTTCAAGTCATTCCAAAACTCTATTCAACTTCTATGACCTCTCAAAGTTTCGGTCCATAGATGGTGAAAGCAAGAGACTCTCTCACCTTCCCACACTCACAACTCACTCATAAATGCTCCAAATTGAATGAATGATAGCTTTATAGAAAGCTAACAACATTTACTACACTCCATCAAAGTTTCATTTTGAACAAAAGACCTATCCGTTTTCTATGGTCGGTCAAAGTCTCAGCCCCTCTTCATAGAAGGCAGCAGACCTTCCTCCACTCAAACATGCACAAATCTCAACTCACAACTTCAAATAAATCAAAAGAGAACAATTTGAAAAGCTAACAGTATGATAAACAATTCCTCCAGTTTTCATCACCAAATTACCAAATTACCAAAACCCAATACACAATGAGCTTCCAAACACTTGGTTTTCCCAAAACAACATTGGGAGAAACGATGAATAGTGTCCATCTTTTCCTCCCCTTTTCCAACACCTTTGGTCCCCACCTAAACAAGTGTACATCAGCCCTTAACTCCCTCTTAAAGCCAACTAACACCTAATGGCCTTCATATTTGACCCCACATCTATATCTTTATCATTAACTTAAAAGGAAAATCACTTCAAAGTCCAAACTATTTCCAATCTTTCCTTCTACAACTATAACCAAACAAAATAATTTCAACAAAATACTTCAAATATGGATTGAAGTACTAACATCAAACCAATGCCTATTAGAGGTAAAAAACTATAATTCCAAGGCTAATTTTACTCCATCTGCAAGAACTTGAGAATGCGCTTGATAGTCGCAGCGATGTAATCAACACGATCCGCCTTCGTTAAAAGATTCACTAGTCCTTCTAATCAACGTTGGTGACCACGACTTCCTTCAATAGGCTTCATCATGCAGTAATACTGATCGACATTGAGACCTTCGAAACATCCTTCAAATGTCACATCTCGACTGCCGGGCTCAACACATCCAACCTGCAACAAAATCACCAGTGCTCGAGCGTCACGTTGAAGATTCCCGTGCCATCGCCGCTCCACACGAGGTTGCTTTGGCGTTCGAGAAGGCCCAACTTCTTCTTGTAGACGCTCATGCGGTGGCACAAGACTTAGCGACAGAAAATGTTGATCCGGTAGTTGTGACAATGAAAATTCAAATCCAGGCTCCAATTCTTCTTTTTCCTCTTGGGACTCTGAAAAAACCCTCTAGTTCGATATTTTGGCTATAAAGTAGAAAACAAATATCACTAATGAATTTCAATGAAACTCTAAAACAAAACCATCCTTTTAAATAGATGGCATGTACCTCCACAAAACGTCATCTTGAAGTTATCCAACAAAATAGCGTCACCATGAAGCTACTCAATAATACGTATTATAATATGTTTTTATACTATGAACAAATGTACAACAAGACAACGGCGTTTCTACAAATCTTCCTTCTTCAAGTGAAAGTCCATTAAAAAGGATCTTATCAAATCTCTCCATTGCTCCAGGAAATGCTAAACAAAAGTATCAGGTCATTTCATTAGCAAATTTCTCTGAGAGATCATAGACTTGCATCTAGATGTACAAACCTGACAATGATAACCACAAATTATTTTAACTCAAAATATAATCTGTGCAATTCAATCAAAACACAAATACACATTTTAAAACATTAATTATAAAAGCAAAAAAAAAATTTACCATCCTAATTAGGCATGTTCAAAAAGCCCATACATAATCATTCGTGTCCCCTACACATCTTGTCCATGGCTTGTTTCTTTGCCAAATTTTTCCAATGTTGAAGCGATGCAATATAGACGTGGTGCTTCATCTGTTGGTATGACATTTGTTTTGCAAATGCTGACAAAGTTCCATGCGCCTTCTTTCATAATAACAGACTTCTCTACTGAAGTAAAGTTTGGCATATCTAACTCTAGATCATAGGTTTTCTTGTAAAAATCTTGAGGATGAAATACTTTGTGCACCTCCATCACTCGCCGTACGTCAGATGCACTATCCTTGAGAACATGGTGATCACTATGATGCTAGTGCATTCTATCTATACTAACATCCATAATCGAAGCCTTCCTCTCAATCGTTGATGAAAGAATGGGAGGTGGATCAGGTATTGGGTTCTCTCCAACAACGGTCGAGGTTGGTTGTGGACAACTTCAACCGCTCTCCCTTCGAACAGGTGGATCACATACTAGAGGTCTATGATCATTTTGCGGTTGCTTGGATGATTGTCCTTCTTGGACTCTCTTCTTCTTTCTTGAGACTCCATTTCTTGTTTTTGTGCGTCATGTACGAGATATCCATATCTTAGTATAGCAACTTCAAGGTTGTTGGCTCGGCTAATGTAGTTCATGACCACACATGCAATTCTATGAAAGTTGTTGGCATTGGTTTCACACTCTACTTTAATGAAAATTAACAATGGTTGATATGGCTCGGAAATGGACTTGTAGTTTTCCATCATCCGCTTACTACAAAAGTTCATGTTATCTTTTACGCGCATTACAACTACTTCTAGAGCTCTAGTATCCGAGTTTGTGATGTCTATAAAAAACCCCTCTTTTAATACAATGATATCAAGTACAACTATCGTTGGGAAGGATTTTCATTTGGAAACTTCTTTTGACTTCGTGAATCCTAACTCAAGGTTGAATAAAGGTGAGCCCTTTGGAAAAGTCATTTTCAAGTTCCACAAGGATTTTGATGACAGAAGCTCGAGAGGTTCTTTTCCTTCTAGATTGGATTTCCAAGATTCGTGGATTCTATCAGGTTTCAATCGTTTAATGTATCCACAAAAAGGAGGTTCATTCTCTATAAATCTCTTCATAGCTCTATACACAACAAAATGACTTTAGTTTTATCTTCAACCTATCACCTTTGGATATGTTTCTAATTATAGAAGTCTACCAAGTTCACATTACATATAGACCAAATACTAGTTTAGACTGCACGGTCTAAACCAATCCTCAATCTATAGGGAAGGAATTGCATAGATCAACTACACAAATATTGGGTCTACATTTTGGATAATTAGGCTCAAATGTGAATGTTAAGTACAATGATCCATAAATCCAAACCAAAATAGGAACACAAGTTTCAATGTAACTATAACAAATGTAAATGTACAAAAGGTACAACATACTAGAAATACAAGCATAGTAGCATGAGTGCATCACTCGAAATTTTGAACCACAACATAGTAAAAAGTACCTACAAAAGATTAAACCAAACCAAGCTCATGCCATAAAGATTTGAAATTCACTAATGACACATGAAACAAAATTAATTATAATATTTGCAATAGTTAGACGCACATCATTTGGTTGCAAACCTTTTAGTTTCATGATGATTCCATGCTTAACAGAGCAAAACCAAAACAATGCAATTCATATCCAACGGCGTTGAAGTTCTAAATCCTGGATGGCTTCAGTGGTGCTTAGCAAAGATTTGGAAGGAATCTAAACATCATCGATAATTCCATTCCACGTTCAGTGCACACACCTAGATTATAGAAATGGGGAAGGGTAATTTCAATCATAAAGCTCAAAACATGAAGCTAAAGTCGGCGTGTCCAAATGTCAATCACTCAACCATAAGAGCGAGTCCTGTGCCGCTGAGGATGCGACAAACAAGTAATGCAATTGTAAACAAGCAATGAGTCAAAACGTCAAAAAGCTACAATATCAATGACACTTCTACTACAAACTTCAATCTTACATTGTCGACACAGCTACATGCAACGTATACCACCCTAATTAATAAATTGAATTAAAATTATATAACTAAAGTTGGTTTTCAAAGGACTAATGCTTTTGAAATTGTAACAAGATTTTACGAGTTCTTCAACGCAAAATTATACCTTAAAGATGTTGTCAATACGCAATTGGTAAGCAATGCTAGAAGCAAAGAATGTGCACATGAACACAAGCAATCCTCATAGTTTCAAAACAAAAGAGAACACTAAATTTAGAAACCCTAGTAAGCAAGGGTTTTTTGGCGGTAGCTTTCCACACAAACCAACAATATCCAAACCCGACTTGAAAAGACCCTAAATCCATGGATAAGAAGATCCTAGGACCAAGGAGAAAAAAGGCCTACAACCGTGGTCCGTGGAGAATAAAGAAAGAATACAAAAGAAGAAAATTGTCCAAAAGAATAGAGGCCCATGAGGTAACCATCGAATTGATTGAAGTCTTGAAACCTTTGGAGAATAAGTAGGATCCCTATGTAAATTACAAAAGAAGGTTTTGTGGAGGATTTTGTAATTTGTGACTAATGTGACTAATGTCCTTGTAGGGCATTAGTCACATTAGTCACAACATATAAAATCCTCTACAAAACTTTTTATTGTCAAGGACAAATTTCTTTAGAATTTCACCACGTTTTCTATTCTAAGGATGATGCCAACGTGGAAGTATTTGGAAGCATCGGACAGTCACTTTTTGTGTATTTCACAATTTCATTCATTGTTTTAACTTCAAATCCAAGAAAAAAGTCCCATTGGCACTCTTCTGTCCATTTTCCTTTATTAGGTGTCTATGTAGCATTTTGTCTACTTTGGGGAAGGTCTTAGATCCCTATGTAAATTACTAAAGAAGATTTTGTGGGGGATTTTGTACTTTGTGACTAATGTGACTAATGTGACTAATGTGACTAATGCCCTTTGGTAGAGCATTAGTCACATTAGTCACAACGTACAAAATCCCCCACAAAAGTTAGTACTATTAAGGACTGTAGAATTTCACCACACCTTCTACTCTATGGATGATGACTAATGCCCTTGTAGGCATTAGTCACATTAGTCACAACGTACAAAATCCCCCACAAAAATTGGTACTGCCAAGGACAAATTTCTTTAGAATTTTACCATGCCTTCTACTCTATGGATGATGCCAACGTGCAAGTTCTTACAAGTATGGGCCACTTTGGAGGGGGGGTGTACAATTTTCTTTTATTGTTTTAACTCCAAATCCCAAAAAAAATTACCATTGGTTCTCTTTTGTCCATTTTCCTTTATTAGATGTCTTTGTAGCATTTTGTCAACTTTGGGAAAGGTCTTAGATCCCTATGTGAATTACAAAATAAGGTTTTATGGAGGACTTTGTACTTTGTGACTAATGTGACTAATGTTACATTGTAGGGCATTAGTCACATTAGTCACAATGTACAAAATCCCCCATAAAACTTGGTACTACCAAAGACAAATTTCTTTAGATTTTTCCATGCCTTCTACTCTATGTAAGATGCCACCGTGCAAGTTTTTACAAGTATAGGCCACTTTTGGGGGGGTTTACTATTTTAACTCCAAATCCAAAAAAGAATTCCATTGGTACTCTTATGTCCATTTTTCGTTTCTTAGGTGTTTATGTAGCATTTTGTCAACTTTTGGGAAGGTTTTGGACCTTTATGTGAATCAAAAAAAAGATTTTGTGGAAGTTTGCAAACTTTAGGACTAATTTGTTTAATGGACTTGGCTTAGTCTATGACCTCTTTTTTGTGGTACTAGGTGGTGTTTTATTCAATTTCCTTTATGAATTTTTACAGACTCTCATTTGCATTATTATAGTTTGGTTTTTAGTTCTAGTCTTCTTGAAAGAGATCTTATGATAACAATTGGGATTGTAAAAATGAAAATGGCACTGTGTTTAATAAGATTTTATGAAAAAATGCTTAATCCTAAATATGTTATTGAAAAATATAAAAATTGAAGTTTTTTATTTTTAAAAGTGAATAATAAAATATAAAAATTTCAGAGTGAATAGAATTTTTTTAACCATTAAATATGTTAAATATGTATACAAATACTTTTAATACTATTAAAATACAAAGACAATTATGTGGTTGGCTAGTAAAAATAACCTTGCTCATTGACCTTTAAGTTTTGATTATTAATGTGTTCATATTTTACAAAATAAATTTGAAGATTAGCTTTCTATAACAAATGCTTTATATGTTTTGGTTTTAGTTATCTTTATTTTCAATGCGCTTATGATACAGCAACTGGTGGATAATTAGCTAGTGTATATCATTTTACAAAATTACAAAATAATGCAAATCAACTGGAAGAAATATGTATAATTTCTTTTTGTTTTAAGACAAAAGCCTAATATATCATCTTTGGGGGAGATTTGGAAAGGTGCATATTTTCAAGTACTACTTGATACTTGGATTGGTTGGCCTTTCTGCAAAGTCTACATTATATGGTTTTCTTTATGAATTATAAGATGCTTTTTAATGTAAATTTAGAATCTAATATAAATTTTTTTATTCTATGTAAATTAATATATTAATTTGAGAAGTACATTAAATTTTTTTTGTCTAATTTAAGACAATAAAACAAAATTATATAATTATAATAAAAAAAATACATAACAATAATAAAAAATATATAAGAGAATTTAGTAATGCCAAAAACCAAATTTGAATTAGTGACACAAGGATTTTCAATCCTTTGCTCTACCAAATTGAGGTATTTCGACTTTTTTTATTGGCTTATTCTAACATAAACTGGAAGTTTATGTCTGTAAAAAATTACAGTTTAGAGGGGAGAGAGATTTGAACCTTTACAATCAATAAAGCCAACATTTTTTTTGATCCCATGATTTCAATTATTTCTAAGATTAACATGTAAAATTGGACTCTATCTTTATTCTTTCTTTATATCTATAAATTAATTTTAAATTAATTTTTTAGAATATTATTCGTTAGGATAGCTTCCATTGAGTCTGTACACCTATTTTACTTTAAAAAAATATAAGATTTTGCTTATATTCTTGTGAACCTAAATTTTCATGAACTGAAAGTTAGTAAGTTTTTCTATAAACACTCAAAATATTTAAGTCCATAGCATCTACTAATTCCGCCATATCCCTTTTTCTATTAGTTAAAATTTTTAAAAGTAAAATTATTTAAAAAAATTATAATTAGTAAAATTTTACTAATTTAACAATTATAATAGTTTATAAATTTTAAGGCAACACTATATATATGATATATTTTTTAATTAGTAAATTTTATATTATTTTTATATAATAATTCAATTAGCTAAAATGAAATAAATAATTGTTATTACTATTAACTTCTATTAATCAAGCTTGTTTAGCTCAGAGGTTAGAGCACCACTGTTGTAATGCAATGATCATCTGTTCGATTCTGATAGTAGATTCTTAATAATAAATATATTACTATAAATACATCTTAAAATAAAAAACTTTAAAAGCTTTTAAATTTTTATTTACATAAAAATAATAATGGTTCTTTTTTGGTAGTGTCTCTCATTTTGATGTTATATATATAATTTCAATTTAATTTTCTCTTTTCTTAATTTTTATAAAAAGAAATTGGAGCAAAAAAAATTGCTTAAAAAAATAGATTGGATATCTATTACTTTTCATCATGAATAATAATAATATAATTATGTCTTTTTATAAATTATTTTTTTGTAAAAACAAGGAGTTTATATGTCCTTATTGAAGACCTCATGTAAGAATAATACATTGTATAGGAACTTTACCTAGACTAACTAATAACTAATTAAGCATCCTAGTTAAATCTAGTTCTATCAATCAATGAACATATATTAAAAGAACTCTTAGTATTGCATTCATTTAGAAGAAAAACAAGAATTACGTATTCATTATGGAATATTAGAAAGACATTTATTCACTTAATTATGTATATATTGCTAGAAAGCACAAAGATCCACATGTGAAATTTTATTACAATGACTTGGAATGTCTTTACATAATATTAATTTTCAATTAATTAAAGGTCCTACAATTCTTAAAGCTAGACAATTAGTAAATCATTGACATGTTTTAGTTAATGATTGTATTATAGATGTACCAAGTTTTGGGTGTGAGCCTCAAGAGTTTATTACTAATAAAAATCAACAAAAATTTGAGACTATAAGTAATAAAAATATAGAATTTTATCAAAATATAAAATACCAAATCTTTTAAGTTATAGTTCTCTAGGGAAAAAAAAGATTAGTCAATCAAATATTAAATTGCGAATCAATTGGTTTAAAAAGAAATGAATTTTTGGTTGTAGAAATTGTTTCTTGTGAAGCTTACCTAAAAATTAATAGTATTTCAATTACATACATAACAAAACTTTATAACTCTAGAAGGAGAAGGATTTGAATCGTTGGTAAACAAAAGTCTACATGGTATTTCGATGCTATGCCTTCAACCTCTTGGCCATCTTTCCTATTATATTTTCTTGTAATTTTAAATCATAAATTTGTAGAATAGCAAGTTCTTTAGTTTTTTTTATTGAAAATTTTAATTTATTTAAATATTATATATGTATGTATTTTATAATAAAAATTAATGGATCTATTTTCAAATAAAGGGAATATTGAGAAATTACCAAAGCATTATTTGCTTATGTCTTGATCTCAAAAAAACGATAATTTTATTGATAAAATTTGCTCTTGACATTTGTGCCTTGTTAAATCTGCCAAAGCTCTATTTGATTATGCTTTGTTGTTTAGATTTATTACAAATAATTCCAATTATACAAAAGAAAAAAGAAGCCTTTAGTTATTATAGAGATGGTGCCATTTGACTTTTGAACTCTTATTAAAATTCATTTTATAAAGAATAAAATATGAAAATATTCAATTACATAAAACTTATACTTAGTGAAGGTTAGTTTAGAAAAAAGAATTCCTTCCATCATGTATCCTCAATTATCATAGCCTTCATTCCTTAAATTTTTAGAAATGAAAGTATCAAGCAAAAGGTTAAAGCTATAATTTTAAGTTTACTTTATAAGCATACAAAGTTTGAGAAGTATTCCATGTAAAAATTGACAGCATAAAAACTTTATTAAATTTTTAATAATTTTTAATTTATGCAATTGTTAAAATTATTTATTTATTTACTAATAAAATTATGATTAGAAAAACAAAAAACCATCTCATTTGTAAATTGGGTACTCATATAACCATCAAAGATTGTCAAAAAAGCTAATCCTTTCTAGCATATTATTCACAAAGTACAAAATCTTGTTCAACTTTATAGTGCTTGGGTTAAATTTTTTTAGAATTTGTCCATGATTTCTACAATATGTAAAATGCCAAGGTGCATTTATTTGTGAGCACGGGATACTTTTTGAATCTTCTACAATTATATTATTGTTTAAACTCTAAATCCAAAATAAATAAGCATCAACATTACCATTTCCATTTTCCTATATTAGGTGTCTTTTCAAAAATTTAGTATGACTTTTGGGAATGTTTTATTACCATGTATTAAATCTTCATCAATTTTTTAGTGCCAGGCCTAAATTTCTTTATAATTTTGTACATGTTTTCTACACAAGCTAAGACACTAAGGTGCAATTACTAGCTATGTGTATTATTTTGAATATTATTTTGTATATGTTTTCTAAACTTTTTCTCTTTCATCATTGCACAAAGTACATGTTTTTTTGTATTTGAGTTTTTGTATTTTCAAGCATGATGGCTTCTTCTTCAAACCTTAAAAGACAAAAAAACAAAAGTGGAAAGAGTCACTTACATTACAAACCACGTGAATATGCAAAAGTAGATAGGAGGACATTTCTGCAAAATGAGAATCTATATGAATTAGTATTTAATGAAATTTGATTCATTGGATGTACCTATTTTGCTCATCAAAAGCGACAATGCCATTCTATGATGTATGTTATTCCTTGCGAGTTTACATTAAGAGGTTGAACTTTTAGGAAATTATTTAATGGGGAAGATGTTGATCTACCCAAAGATACAATTATACATAATTGTCATAAAATATGTAGTAATTGCCTTCTAAATTTTGAAAAGGAAGGAAGATGATGTAAAGTATGTCCAAATCATATGGATTTGGATTACGAAATCCATTGTAAGCCTATGTTGAATTTATGGCTTTGCCATGGTTTTGTAATTCAAAGCTTGTTAGATTTTCATGTAATTATTGAAGGTTGCAAAAACTTTATTGCAAAACAAAAAAAATAATGCTTTAATTATTGGGATTAATTGTACAATGTAAAGTGGAAGTTTTTTGTGCATTATGTAAGTCTACTTTTCATGCTTTAAATCTTCTAACTGGAATAACAATGCATATTACTTATTCAAATATACCAAATCAAAATAACCATATTTCTAATATAATACTATATTGGAACTTAAGTGAATACAATAATGAAGAATATAAGTGAGAAGATGTGTTTCAAGATGATAATTTAGTACCTACTATATCAACATCTCTTGTAATATTTGATGGACTCAAAGTTTCTTCTAATACTAAGTACTTGGAGTTAAAATATGTTATTTTGATTTATGTTCCACATATGTTAAACGAAGGCATGTATAAATCTACATCAAGATTAGCTAATGTTTATTATGAAGGAGCTCCTCTTTATGGAAATAAAAGTAAAAAAAAGCAAAGAATTCACAATGTGCAAATTATAAAAATATAAGTCATGGTTATTCTTCAAATGTAGGAATTAATGCCACCAATAATGTTGTTCCATATCACTCATCAAAGGTATCTCTTCATGAAGAAAAGGCATTCAAAGACATTGGAGATGAAATCGCAAGTGATATATGGAAAAGTGCAATGTCAACTTTTGATCAAAATATTAATCTACACTTCCATCAACAAGCAAGTACTACAAATCATATATATGTTGGTCTTGATGAAAGTCCAACAAATGTTTGTCAATTACATTTTAGTAAAAATTCTTATATTAAGCCTTATAATGTAGATGCTTTGGATATGAAATCCTCTATAATAACATGATTTACATTTGGAGATCCCTTAAAAAGACAATTTGCTCTTCACCGGTATCTATACAAGTTTCAAACTAATAATGGACCAGGTTTGTTTTTTTAAAAGTGAAAAATATATCCAAGGGACCCTCTATTTTGACACAAGAGATAACCCTATAGAAAATTACACATTGGGACTTGCTCTTACAAACAAAAAGTAATTGAAAACTAGAATAGAGCATTAATTGATGCATCTCAAACTTAAGGATAGACGGATTGTTAACAATTATCATGCGGTCATCGTTATTTCATGGATCTGTACTATAATCACATTGACTCAGTGTATTTTTACACACTAAATCAATGCGAAAACAATGAATATCAATAGCGTATGGTTTATGTACTTTAACTATATGATTGTTGTGCAGTTTTGGCACAACAATTGTATAGTTAAAATACATAAACCGTACGCTATTGATATTCATTGTTTTTGCACTAATTTAGTGCGTAAAAATACACTGAGTCAATGTGATTGTGGTACAAACCCATGAAACAACAATAATCGCACAATAAATGTTGCCAAATCGTAGGGTTTAAACTTTGTGATGAGGCACAAACTGAGAGACCTACAAGAATTCCATTTAAAAAATATTGGTATACTACTATGGACCCACAAGATTATCATGGAGAATAGACTTTCTAGTTTTTTTCTAGTGAATTTTATAGAATTCAATAGAAAACATAGTATGCCCTGAGCAACAATTGTGTAAGTTAATTAATATGTAATAAATATTAATTTTCTACGATAGATTTTATAGTTCACAATATTGTTTCTCAAAGTGATTTTGTATGTTGTGAGTAATGTGATTAATTTTGTTTTAATTAATTTTTTAAGGTCTTATTTTGGAAGTCAATTATTATTTATATAGAATGAATAGATTTTTCTTAATTTTTTCTTAATGAATTTGAAATATTATACACTATGGCATTGTAGAATTTTTAATACTTGGCTTAATTTATTTTGAAATATGATTCTAAGAATCTCGCTTTATTCATTAAACCAATTTTTTATTTAAAAAATATTCACAACATCTAGTTTTAAACTTGACATAATGTTGTTTTTCTTGAGAATTTGTTGATGTTTTCTATACTATGTAAGATGTCAAGGTGCAAGTTTTCACAAGCATTGAATACTTTTTGAATTTTTTACATTTATTTGATTGTTTGAACTCCAAATCCCAAAAGAAATAAAAATTGACTTTATTATGTCCACTTCTCTATGTTACATGATGATTTAGGATTTAATTGGATGTCACATTTTGAATTGTTTCTAAGCACATTTCTTCTCAACATAGGATATTAGTGACTGCTTTAGAAATCTCTACCTTTTCTATATAAATTCATTGATACAAGTAATTTTTTTATTCCTTTAAGTGGTGGCCATGTTAGGAAATATTGTGACTAATAAAAGTGGTAGGATGACCACTGTGGATACAATTTTTTTCTAATTCTAATGTAGTCTAGAGATTCTTTGGAGCCAATTGGGTAACTGTAATCTAGGTTTTTGTCTACTCACAAAAACACCTAGAACTATAGTATAGGGGTTCTTAGTTTAGGGAATGGTCAAATAATCTAACGCTTTTTGTAGCTAAAGTCACATGTACTTAGAATATAGGTAAATATATAGTATTTTAAATTCAAAAACAAATCATAAATGGATTTTCACTCTTATTCTCAAAGGTGTAATTTCGTAGATAGTCCTTAACCAATGTATGCAGACTCCATGATTGTAGTCCCAGTCCTATATAGTGTTCTAAAAAGGAGGGCAATGAGTCTGGGCAATGAGTCTGGGCAATGATTCAGGTTGGTCAAATCGTCAATGTAATGTATGATCTAGGACTTTTAATCACATCAAGATAATACTTTGAAAATAATAATACACATAGTTCATTTATTAAAACTTTTTATATGGGAGGCAATAAGTCCAGTAAGTGCTCGCCATGAGCAATCCTAATGCAACATGTCTATGTCTGTCCTAGTAGGTCAAATAGTCCAGTTATGCAGAGAATGCTAAGTTCATGATTTTGAACCTAAAGTTTGTCTTTTCTGCAAACTTTTCTCCAACACTTTAGGACAATGAGTCAAAAGCGCAATTGGTCCAAACCACAAGGGTTAATTCCCTAAATTCACCAACACATAAAATATTGAGACAATTTACAAATTGTCCAAACTTATAGAATCTAAGACCAAACACTTGTAAAATATTAATAAAAGCCTTTAAACCGTGGTTTGTGGACCTTTCACCACAATCTGGCCCTATGGCCCTGTAATTGCTCCAAACCTATGGCATGGTCCAAGGGTTGTTCGCTGAAATCCAAGACTAACAATAAATTTATGAATTATGGATCAAAAAGGACCTATAACCGTGCAATCTAGCCTTATGGCCGCAAGGCGTACCCTATGACTGTGTAATCCCTAATTTCGTCACAGCTTGCAAGTTGTCGATCCCTCCAATTCAATTCCGGTTACAAATTTTAGGTGAATTTGTATATGGAAATGATCAGAGCCTTCTTCATGACCCCGATGACTGGATTAAGCCCAAATTTTTGTATTTTTGATGGTTTTGGGAAAGAATCTGATCCAAGCGTAGTAGCTTTGCAAAGAAATTCACAGTGCTTTCAAAGTCTGCCACACTTGCTCGTAGATTAATACCGGTTTCAAATTAATTCATTACCTTTGATTGATTCATCTGGATATTCGGAATCCCGCAATCTTCCCATACTAAATTTTTTTCGAAGTTAAAGATTTGTCAAGGTGTTGGAGTCACGGTGATTGCCGCGCTTGGCTTGATTGCCACAACTCCTCCAGTGGCACAATTTCAAAGTTTTAATCTCACACAAGCAAAAGAATTCTTGATTTTCGGGATTTGGTAGTAGCCGTGAAACAAGTGCTGGCTAATTCACCGCATTCAGAAGTGATGAAGATCGCCGCACGATGCAAACTCCATCTTCACTTGCCAGATCCTCAATCCACCTTCTAGAGCTTTGATTGCATTCCGTCTTCAGATCGCGATTACTCACTTTGCCCGTAGTGATTAGTCTCAGATCCTCTCGAATGACAATCGCTCCTCCAATTCACCGTGATAGCCAATTTCTCAAAAATTGTATAGTCAAATTGCTAACATACTTTCCCTCACGACAATCGCTCAAAAATCACAGCATACTCACAAACATACTGACAGGAACATAAGCTCAATACAGGTGAGGAAACACAGAATTTCACAACAATACAAAAAATCACACAATAAGGCAAAGGTATAAAACTCACAACAAAAATAATATTAATATAAATATAATTTAGAAGTAATTCGGGACTTACATAATGCCATGAATTATTTAGTTTTTTGGGTTCTTGTATTTTTTCTAAAAAATGAACCAGTGTGAATTTTGAAGGGGTAGGACCTAAGTCACACCTCATTCATCCAAGTGTTGTTGTTTTTTTAATTTTTTTTTTCATCCATCCTACCAAAATAGCTCTACTTACACTTTGAACTAGTATTAGACTTTAAAATTATTTTTATTTCTATTTTTTAACACTAAGGGGCCCCTAATTGGTCCCTTTTTCAATTTTAACCATTATTCTAAAAACTTTTAGGTCTACAGTAATACACTTCAAAAATTCATAACAAATTCATACTTTACCAAGAGAAATTGAATGTCATCTTCATTTTTCACATCTATCTTTAAATTTTTAAAATTCTCTTTTTTTTTTTTTCTAATTTTGCTTATTAGAGGCTCGTTTATTTAAGCAAAACATGATTACATAATCTACCTTTTACAATTTGGCAAAAAAATCTGGATTGGAACACGTTGTAATTTGTACCTGAAAATGTCATTTGTGAAAATGTAGAGTTCTTATCCATTGACATCCTTTTTTTTATTAATATCTTCTATACAATTTGTTTACACCACCTTACAAATTCTGAACATTGCAGTACATGCCACTTAGATTTATTTCTTGAATAAATTTCAATGAATTTGACCATAGCATATACTATTGATCCTAGTTGATTGCAACCAATGATTGGAGGTGGATCAATCTAATTCTATGCAAAATAGAAATTTAAATATTTTGAAGCCAAGTCCAAGAGGGCCACAACATTTTCAAATCCAAAGTGCTTCTTTCTGAAATCAAACTCCAAGTGGAATTATTAATTTCCTATAGAAATAGCAATATTTGTGAATTTCTATGGTGGACCACAAGTCATTATTAATTCATTTAAGGCATTACATGTGTTTTGGCTCTCGGGGAGGATTGCGAGTTTCCAACTCACCCCCCCCAAGAACCGCCAAAATCCGTTGTTCCCCGCCTGTCTTGACCTGGCCGAGAGACGGCCAGGTCAGTTTTTTCGAAAAATAAAAATAAAAAATAAAAAATAAATTTAACTTTGTTTCTCATTTTAAGGACTTAAAATTTATTTTTTTATTTTTATTTTTTTCAAAAAAATAAAATATGACAGCGGGGTTCTTTTATTGCTGGGAGAACAGCGCCGGGAACGGCCCTCAAATGGCCCTCAAAATCCTGAAATCTCTTCTAATGGTCTATTGAATTCCAAATGCAACATATACAACGCTTGTAAGTTCATTGTCTGCACCATTTCCACGTTTGCCATTTGGCGATTTTTTAGGGTTGGATAGTTGTAGATGTGCACTTTTGATGGCTTCACTTTGTGTAGTCTTTAGTTGGTGACATTGGGAGAGATCTTGATGCTAGACTTGCTTCTATTACTCACGTATTATACTCATCTTTACTTATAGTTGATGTGTTTTTTGCACTTAGTTTATTGGAGATTTGGGATAAGATTGCATTACCAATTCTTTGCATTTCACTTTTTTTGTGTCTTACTATCATTGTGTCACCAATGATAAGACATAAAGTTGAAGAAAGCATTGCATTCTTTTGTATTGTTAAGTATTAATTACTTAGGCAAAGATGACAATTCTACTACTATGTCTGTCATGCTTACAATGTGCCTAAATACTAAATTGCTAATCCCCAAAGTTTTCTAAGATGCCATGATATCTTTAAGTTGAATTGGATATATATTGTTATTGTTCTATTGTTCTATTGTTATTTCTTTGTATTGTTATTTGGTAGTAGACAAATATTGATTTATGAAAATTAGTGTGGGTAGAGAATTCACACCTATGTGTTTAAGATTGTGTGGTCTGAACCACGCTGTCGTGATGTGGTCCGTCTAGTATTTGAAGTTGACATCTTTGTTAGTTTCAAAATTGTTGTTAGTGTTGGGCATTATTAATGTTTAGTGTTGTTAGTTGGGAGTTGTTAGTATTGGATGATGGGAGTTGTTAGCTTAAGGAGTTTGTTGTTGTTGTTAACCTTGTAGTTGCCGGTTGATAACCGGTTTGGTAGTAGTTGATACTAGGGTTAGTGGAATTAGGGTTAGGACTAGCTGGTGGCTAGCCGTCTTTGGGGTTTGGATGTCTATTTGATGCAAGGGCTGGTCCTTTGCCTCTCTCTCTCTCTCTCTCTCTTATTTTTGGTGTGTTGGGAGGTGTAAGAGCCATTTTGGATGTAGGTTGTGTACTTCTTAAGGTTTGATATTAAAAGGAGCATTGATTTGGGGGAGTCTTGTGTGATATTTTGCAAAAGTGTTGGTTGAATGCAAAATTTTAGATATGAATTTTTGAAGAGTTGATACATAATGAGGCCAAGCTTCAAATTTAGAATGCCACATTTAACTACTTCTGGACTATTCAATGAATTTTGGACTAAACATTTGAAGATCATGGGGTAATAATATTGTGAGACCTCCCAATGTTTGTATAGATCTTTCAATGACCATCATGGAATTTTCCAATGACCATCATGGAATTTCCCAACGACCATTATTAATTTTCGACTTTCAAAAGTCCAAAAGTAGTTAAATATGGCATTAGATCTATTATGGAGAAAAAGTTATGAAGGTTTGAAGTGAAGATGTTTGGATTCTAAGAGCATCTCTAGCGGCGACCTGGAAAAGGGGCGCGTCACAGACCATGTACCGTGATTGACTGTCGTTTCTCCTTCCTGGCTGGCCAACGGTGCTCTGTAAACTAGGCACGTGAACATGCTTCCCGAGGAGCTGGTCTTGGGGAAAGTAAAAGATGTAAGTGTATGCCGTCCATTAACTGCGATAGACAGAGGCGGGCAGTTACGAAGAAAAAAACTAAGTGCAATGAGAGAAAACAGGGAGCTCTTTTAAGCTCTTCCAATTGAGAGTATATCACTTTCTTGTTGTGCTTGGAGTGATTGTTGTGCTTGGAGTTATTGTTGAAGGCTTGAAAGTGCTTAGTTTTTTTATCATACATAATGGATGAGTGGCGGCAAAGACTTCTTGCCGCAAGAGAATTCCTCAGAGAGGATGACTTGCACGATGAGGTGATGCTAAACTTTGTGTAAGGAATAGGGGTTCAAGATTAGGAACCTATTGTGCCTCGAGTGTGCGGTGGCTCCCGACCTGGTAGAGCACCAAATGTTGATCGATACAGGCATGCTATGCACAAGTAGATGATGGAAGATTACTTTGTTGCTGAATTAGTCTATGGGCCAAGCCTTTTTCAAAGACGATATCGCATGTAACGTCGTTTGCTGGTGAGCATTATAGAGAAGGTATGCGCCCGTGACAACTATTTTCTTCAAAAGAGGGATGCTGCTAGGCTTTTGGGTTTCTCTCCACATCAAAAAATTATCTCAACACTTCGTATGCTATGTTACGGGGTTAGTGTAGATGCTACAAATGAGTATTGCAGGACTAGTGAGAGTACTGCCATGGAATCTTTGACGAGTTTTTGTGTTGCTATACGTTGTCGTGTTGAGAGCTTTTGCCTCGGGAAATCACGGGGATTCCGGCTGCGACTCGAAATGGTTTAGGAACTGAGAATGTAAAGTCATAAGTAAACTTGAATCTTCACACTCGAACGTCGAATCTTTTTCTTCGTCTTGAAACCGTGCCTGCTGGCTTATTCTGATGTGGCTCTAAATGGGTTTAAGGGTAAAGGTGTGTGATAAGATCCCACGGCTTTGGACGGGTAAAATGGGACGGCCAAACCACGAGTTGACCGTTCGAAAGATTGACTCCTAAACTTTCAAATTCCCGGTGACCAGCTTTAAGAAACAAGCTTTCACCGTGAGAACAAGCAAGTCTCGACCATGTGGGTCATTAACCCCACTTCGTCACCCACAACACAAAATGAGGCTAGCATTGGTTTTACCCAAGCCGCCCGCAATAACAATGTTTACAAAGCCACAAGCCACACAAACAAACACACAAAGTCTTCAAAACTCCTCCAACCGCAACTCCAAGTCTTAAGCTGAACTTTGGTGGAGTGCCACCGTTGCATCACAACTCCAAATGAACCAAGTAATAGCTTTTTGGAAAGCTTATACAATAATCTACTTCTCCAAATCTCAAATGAATATAAAACTCTGTACAACTTCTATGGCCATCCAAAGTTTCGGCCTTGACAAAAAAAAGGCAGCAGACCCTCTTTTGCTTCCACACTCACAACTTTCTCATGCAAACTCCAAACAGATTGAATGATATGTTCATGGAAAGCTAACACAGTTTCCTACACTCCCTCCAAATTTCATTGCAAACCAAGAACCTGTCCGTCTTTTATGGCTGGTCGAAGTCTCTGCCTCTTATTTTCAAAGGCAACAAACCTCCCACCACTCAAACTAGCACAACTTTTGATTCAGAACTCCAAATTAAGCAAGTGAGATCAATTTGGAAACTACACACCATGATACTCAACACCTCCAATTTTCATTTCAAAATTCCTCAAAATCACAACACAATGAGTCTCCAAACAATCGGATCCTCTTCAAACTCACAACGGGAGAGAAGATGAATAGTTCCCCCACCTTTTTCTCCACCCTATCTTCACTCTAACCACACAACAAGTGGGGTCAGCCCCTAACTTGCTCCCAAAGCAAAAAAACCAATAATTGAGCCATTATTTGGCCCAAGCAACTATTTCCTTATTTTTATCGTTGAAAGAAATTCACTCCAAGTTCACTTAGAAGGAAAATGAATTGGATATTTCTTTCAAACTACTTCTTACACACAAAACTATTGTATAAATTCACTCCAAGTATGGAATGAAGAACTAAAGATCCAAATACATCTATTAGAGGTAAAAAACTAGAATTCCAATCGAAACTTCACTCCATCTGCAGAAATTTGAGAATGCGTTTGACAGTCGCCGCCACATATTCTACACGATCTACCTTAGTTAAAGGATTGACTGGCCCCTCTAACCATCGTTGGTGACCACGACTTCCTTCGATAGGCTTCACTATGCAAAAGTATTGATCGTTGTTCAAACCTTCAAAGCTCCCTTCAAATGTCACTTCTCGGCTACCGGGCTCAATACATCCGACCTGAAGCAGAATCACCAACGCCTGAGCATCTTCAAGTAAGTTTCCGTGCCAACGCCGCTCCACACGAGGTTGCTTTGGCAGACGGGAAGGCCCAGCTTCATCTTTAGGACGTTCGTGCGATAAAACAAGATCCCGTGGCAAAAGAGGCTGATCCGGTAGTTGTGACAAAGAAAGTTCAATCTCAGCTTCCAGTTGAAGCTCTTCATCTTGAGACTCAAGAAAACCCCTCCAATTCGACATTCTAAATCTAAAGTAAAAGCAAACTACAACACTTCAATTCAATGCAACTCTCATAGGGACTCTCCTTCTTATATAGATGACTCACATCTTCACTAGAAGGCGTCACCTTGAAGCTACACGAATAACGCATACTACGTATTTTTATACTACGTACGAATTTACAATATAACATTGTGCAAAATTTGAGGGTTATTATCTTAGGCAGCCTACACGTAATGATATAGAAAAGCAATTGGCCATCAGTGAGGCCCATGGTTTCCCTAGTATGTTCGCATCTTTAGATTGCATGCATTACTAGTGGAAAAATTGTCCTATTGCATGGCAAGGAGATTTTGGGGATAGTGATGGGAACCGATTTATCATTTTGGATGCCATTGCTAATGGAGGGTTGCATATTTGGCATGTGTTTTTTGGCCTTCCTGGATCAAACAACGATCTCAATGTTCTAGATCGTTCTCCCCTTATCCAAAACTTGTTGACAGGTGTTGCGCACGACATGACTTTCGTGGTTAACGGTTGTCAATACAATCATTACTATTTACTTACAGATGGGATCTATCCTCCTTGGTCTTGCTTTGTTCAAACCATTCATGAGCCCCAAGATGAAAAAAAGGCCCATTTTGCCAAGATATAGGAAGCAATTCAAAAAGATGTCGAACGATGCTTTGGTGTTAACCAAGCATGTTTTGCTATTATTAGCAATCCTAGTCTTCAATGGAGTATGGAGGTCATCTCTGACATCATGTTCACATGTTGTATTCTACACAATATGATTCTTGAAGATGAAGAGGGTGTTGAGGGTTTAGAAGACATCATTGGAGATTTACAGAGTGATGTCTCTATGCCTAGAGATTTTTCTTTTCAAGAGTTACTAGATGACACTATAGACATAGAGAATGTAGATACACATTTTGAGTTGAGGGGAGATCTAATCGAGCACTTGTGGAGCTTGAAAAGTTCCCATTTATTATAAATATGTATTTGAAGCTTGTTTTATATCTGCAAGGTAGGATGCTTTAATCCTATCTAATGTTTCTACTTGTACAATTGACTTACTATTACAAACTCCTATCCTTTCCAAATGAGTGACCATTGTAAACCTTTTTTTTAATGATTTGTATAGAGGGGCTTAAAGAATGTTTACCTTCTTTGCTATTTTTGGGGTTGGTAAAAACACTTATAATCTCAATCATTGAGGTTGGTAATATACAATGTGGATACTTTTTCACTAATGTTTTTAAAAATACCATGAATGAAATTTCTTTGCATTATTCTCAAGAAGATTGGAAGTTGCACTTAAATTTAAAAAGGAGAGGTACTAAACACTACTTCTAAGAAATTGATAAAGGATCCTTTAAAAATTGGAAATGATGAAGGAAGTACTTTGCACATTAAGCATTGATTATGAAATTTTGTTCATTGGACCTTCATTAACTAGTTCAAAAAATGAAGTTTAATTATAGAAAATCATATATTATATAAATGGTTAGATTTCTCTTTACATATGTAAAATTTTCATTGTTTGGATTTTGTTGGAAGATTCTTTAATTCATTGATGTACAAGATTTTTTCTTCAACTCGGATTTAAAACTATAAATGAATTCTAACGGAAAATTAAGATTTCCATTGCAATCCTCTTTGAACTTCTTATTGAATTTGAATTAAATCAATACTCAAAAGTGAATGCATGATGTTACCAAATTTCTCATTGAATTTGAATTAAATCAATACTTAGAAGTGAATGCATGATGTTACCAAGCTGAGCAACAATTAGACTACAATATTGTTGATTGTACACAACATTGACCTGTTCCATACACCTTACAAAGTCACAAAGCACTTAATGAATATTTTGTGTAAAATTGTAACAAAAAAGACTATTATTTTTAAATATGCCAATTTAGCAATCACAAAAGTCCTAGAAATACCACTCATGCATGTCATCATTCGAAAATAGATCATTTCACTAACACTACTACAAATACCATGTTGTGATGCCATAATCAAAGTAAGTGTAAAAATAATTTTCTAGTACCTTTGGTTCATAAAAAATAAAATTAAGAAACTTGTGTCATATGCCATTGCTAAAGTCAAGATAAAAAAAATTATTCATTTTTAATTCAACATTTCACTAAATGTTTGAAATTCAAGAGGTTTTATAGTAAACTTTTCATATAAGAACTTTTGAAAATACTATGTTAGTTGTTTGGAGCACATTTTGAAGGAAAAGCACTTTCAACAAATTTATGAATGTTGTTTAAGAAAGTACAATATATAGATGATCATGTGAGAACATAGGTGTTTGTAAATCTACATCTATATTTTTAACAATTTGATTTTAAGATTTGCAAATATTTCAAAGACTTATTTGTAGATAAGAACTTCATTTTTGTAGGTAAAGTTATTCTTTTTCTAAATTAACTGTCATGGTCTAAATGTATATTTGGTATGCATCATGGATTCCTTAAATAAAAAACATTACACTCTGATCAATTACAATTCATTTGGATTTAAAGAATTATTTGTAATTTTTTCAAGAACTTCATTTTTTGTAGATAAGGTTATTATTTCTTTAAAGTAACCGTCATTGCCTATAGGTATATTTTGTATGCATTATAAATTTTTTGAATAAGAAACATTACTTTCTGATCAAGTACTATTCATTCGGGTAATACAATGCCAATATCTAAAGCAAGCACAATTTCTAGATTTTGATTTATTTTTAAAATAATAATAATTTCTACAAAATGTAGAAGAAAATTTTTAATTTAAAGAATCTTTAATTATTTTTTATTTTTTAATTCAATAAATCCCTCACAAATTCAATATCAAGCAATTGATTGGTTTAAAATGAAAGTAAAAGTATTTTCTCTAATTTTTTAATTCAATGAAAATTTGAAAATCAATAACTATCACTTTGTAGGTCCAAAAACCACCAAATTAAATCTATGCGCCCCTCCTTTTGAAGAGCTTTCCAATGGTATCAAGAATGTAGCCAAAGAATCCATAGTTCAAAAGATCATTGTGTAATAAAGAAATAAACAACATGTCCTAAGTTATTCATAGTTTTTTATTTGAATTTCATTTGTAATAATAAAAATTAATTTATAAATATATCAATTTTATTTCTAGAATAATATAAATTTTTGATAATAATAGTCTAATTCTAATTATAGAAATTACTTTGAGTAAGATTTCTAATGATTAAAAAAAAGGATTTGAACTACAAGTTTACGATCTTTATATAGAAACTAGATGTATCAGAGATCCAAACTTCTCTATTTTGGGCCCAAACTTTTAGAGTTTGGGACCAAAGCTTCTCCAACTTCGACCCAAACTTTTAGAGTTTGGAGCCGAAGCTTCTCTAACTTGGACCCTAACTTTTAGAGTTTCAGGCCGAAACTTCTCCAATTTGGGTCCAAATTTCTTCAGTTTAGGGCTGAAGCTTCTTCAATTTGGGCCCAAGCTTATTTACCTTGGGCCCAAACTTTCTTAAATTGGGGGCTTAAATAGAAAAACATTGGGGCTCGATTTTTTTGAGTTTGCCCTAAACTACTTGGGATTGGATTAAAAAATTTCATAATGCTTGGGCTCTAATAGAAAAACTTTGGAGTAATAAATTCTTAATTTTGGGACCCAAGAATTAAAATTTGAGGCCCAAAATTCTTGGGTTGTGATACTAAAAGATGTCTTATATATAGGGCTTCTATTATTTTCACTTTGTTTTCAATGCATGGGTTGTTTTGTATGTGATGGATGTATGTTCCCTATAGGTATATTTAGCTCATTTAAAAAGGTTATTACCTTGTTTTTTTTTATATAAAAGAACAAATAGGAAAAAAAATCTAAAAAAATCAAAAAGAAGTTTGGAAGAGCTTTTATGAGTTGAGGAATAAGTGGAATGTTTTTAGGAAGACTTGAACAATGCAATATATAGTGCATAATATGCAAAATACCTTGGAAGAACAAAATAGGATCAAAACATCCTAACTTCCTAAGTTCTAAGTGCAATAGGAGATGAAGACTAGTATCGCTGACCATTTAAAGACAAATCTATATTGACAGAAGTAGATGCTTGACCATTTCCAGAATCCCCACCTTGCACACCTAATACATGCCATGTACTTGGCATGTTTGGATCAACATGGTCCATCGTGTCCCACTCGCTATCAGAGCCGTCATGTAAATGTATTGCATCATGTTGATTATCAACCACTCCTTGCTGAAATGGTCCCCTACTAACGCCATAGGTGCTAGTTTGATGAAATGGTGCCTAAGAGTTCAAATTCCAACCTCCGCTAGCATCTAGAGCAAAATTGAAGGTATTGGAAGCTTGTCCACCTTCTACTCCATCCTGACTTCCACTCTGCGAATGGAATTCGAAAGAGGTCTGATTCACTTCCCTTTGACCATGTCGAGTTGATTGGAAATCATCCCCTTCGTTGAATTTAGGCTGCATAGTCTAAATGCATGCAGTCATTGACCGGAAGCATAGAAATAGAGACAATGAATCACGGCCCAATTTCAAATTTCAGTTTTCCAAAGCTATAAATTTAAATCCTTGAATGTTGCAAACTTGCTATGACAAAAAACAACTTGGCACTTGCAACTATAAGAAATTATCGAATGTTGGATTCTCAGTGAACTTAGCCGAACATTGTCAATTAAAGTATCTGGAAAATGATCATAAATTGAGGAAGACAAAGCATATTAGCAAGAATGCACCCTAAACCTTCAACCCTAAACTTGATTCTAAACCGAACTGGATTCTCAGCATACCTTGAATTCGAAGCAAGTAAACCAGGATTGAAAATGAACAACAATTTCCAATACATTCTATAGCAATTGTATTCTCAAAAATGCATGAACCTTGAAGACACCTAAAACTTCAATCGGGAATGTGAAAGACAACTTACAGTTGAAATTTGAAAAAAAAAATAGGGGAGAAATTGTCCAATGAACTTCAAATGGAAGGACTTACCCTAATTCGCTTTTGTCAATGATGTTCTTCGAAATTGCAGATGTTGTTGAACATTGGAGAGGCCTCACTACTCCTCGGCTGTAAAGTCATGTTGAAGCCAATATTCCTTGGCGGTGAAGTCAAATTCAAGCTAGTGAATGCACCTCCTGTGAATGCCGGAGTTGTAACATTGGAGTTGAAGTGGATTTCGTCATCATTTCGTGCATCCTCCCCCTCCCATCCGCTGTGGGTGTAGTTGTAAGTCCTGATGTGTGATTTGTTGGAGTCTGGAGTGAATTGGTGGTAGACATGTTCTTCTCGCAACTAGTGCATGGTCTCATCCCGGATGTGTTGTTCTTGAGAGGCTCGAACTCTTTCACTCTTCAATTGAGCCTTCTCCAAAGCTGCAATTTCCGCGGTCAATTTTGCCTTGGCTAGGTGATCAGCTTCAAGTTGGAGATGCAACTTCCCAAGTTCTTCTTCTTGACGGAGTCTCAAATATTCTTGAACAGCGGGGGTAACAATTTGAGAAGCGGGGGTTGTCATGAGCAAAAGCATATTTGGTCTTCCAAAATCTTGTTCTTCTCCCTTGTAACTGCCGTCAACTCAACAGTGGCCTTCACTTGAGCATGGCTCAATCCTTCCTTGGTCTTAGACTCTCGCTGGATTTCCTTGGCAGCCTTTGTCGCAGCGTGAATTTTTGGTTTTGTTAAGTTATCTTGAAATTTGGAGCGGAAGTTCTCTGCAGGAACACCAATCCGGTTTAGGGATAAGTTAGAATCGGAAATTAGTTGAGGAATGCAGTTAAGGAACTAACCGGATTCTAGTCTGTTACAGAATCTGTTTTGACCGGATTAGTTTTGGATCGGATTGGGCAGTCCGAACCGGATTAGTTCTGTCCGGATTAGATCTGGAGGACCGGATTAGGGTTAACCGGATTAGGTCATTTGACCTAATTTCTGGCGGCGCTAAGAGCCTGGGACTATATAAGGAGAGGCCTTGCCAGTTAGTATCCCTTTTCTACCTTGAGCGCTGAGGCTTGTTTTCACGCTTGGGGCTGTTTTGTGTTTCCTCTTTGTGATTTCTCTTTAGATTTGTGAGGTAGGGCGTCATTAGTGAGTAGTTCTTTTGGGCGCTGTGGGGTTGGGCATCCACAGTTGCAATTTGTTGCTTTCCGGTCAGGACCACGAGGGAAAGTAAGGAACGGGACGTGCGGCTAGGAGTGGAAGTGAGATAGTCTCTGGGAGGTGCTTGAACGCTTCAGAAATGCGCCTATGCCGCAGTTATGTACAAGAAGCTATCCGGTTCCCGGATGGTCCGGATTCTGACAGACTTCGCCGAGAAGGTTGAGGCAGTTATGAGGGAAGCTCGGGAAGCTGCGGACCGGATGGAGATGAGCAGCGTGAAGCTGACCGGAACTGTACTCTCAAGGAGTATCTGTCTTTCGGATATTTCCTTTCCTGAGTCGTTTCCGAGAGGAACAGAGTTAAACCGGGGGAAGGATGTTACTCCCCAATCGAAGAAGGAGCGGAAGCCGAGAGGGACCGGATTTGCTGAACACATCGAGTTGGATTCATCGCCAGAGCGACCGGATCCTCCTACTGGTGAGAGGGCCAGGAACTTGCAGGAGGTCTTCGACGAGCTTCCGCCTGAGACCGTCAGCGTCACATTGAAGATGGGCGTGGGGTCTTAGTGTAAAGTAGTTTTGTAAATACCGGGTGTTATGACCGGATTGTAGTTAGGAACCGGACCGGATTGGATCCCGGTCTGTTTGTTAGGGACCGGATTAGTATTCCGGTCTGCTAGGGTTTTGAACCGGGTAAGCATTCCGGTTTTGTCAGCGAGGCTTATCCCGGAAATCCAGCGTGGGTTGTCTGCGAGGATTTTTTGGGGCGCTTTTTGCTTTTTGGCGCTTTACAGTGTATATAAATTCATTCTCTGCGGAGGAGAATGGGAGTCTTCTTTTGTTCAAACTTCTTTTGTATTCTATTGGCGCCTTGTTTGTGTGTTCTCCCGCAATTGGCAGGGCAGATTGGTAAGGAGTTAGGAGCGCATTTAGAGTTTGGATTGGGATTTCTCCCCTTTGTGTTCTTGTTTTGGTTTTGAGTACATGAAGGCAGGTAGTAAGAGTTGGGAGTACTTTCTAGTGCCTCAGCACTGCTAGGATTCATTATTCCGGTTGAGGAAGCCACTGCTAGGCTAGGCGTATAGGGAAGGAGTCCTTAGGCGTGCTAAAACTCCTGGATAGGAAATCCGGTCGAGTGTCCGAATTGTTGTGAGGCCTCATTGTTGTAGTGGCGAACGGAAGAGTCTTAGTTGATGTTGGTATGGACGGTTGTACTTGCAGACACCTACCTTAGTACGGCCGGAACTTGGCATCAAGGTCATTGTAGTATGTGTGGATCGTACGGGGGGTCTTTGTGTGACCTGTGATCTGGATTGTTTTCTGGACTACTGTGAAAGATCAAACCGGATCCGGATTAGAGTAGGGGAGTAGAGTAGAAGAAGTGGGTCTTCAACCACTATAAGTCACGGAAGGAGCGGCGGGCCTGCCACTCTCAAATTCAAGCGGCGACCCCTCTGATGGTAAAACAGAGGCAAAATTAAACCGGATTGGTTACTGGATCGAGTGGGAATAGACCGGAAGTGAGAGGTCTAAGAGTTGTACCCAGGACCGGAAGTGTAAAGGTCTTGGTTTTGTTGCAGATTGACGGACCGGATTACTTCCTGGTCCGGATTAGGTCCGGAACCGGAAGGTTGTAGGAAGTCTGGTAGTTATTTTTGTGGGTTTTGTTGTTTCCGGTTGCAGGAGTAGGACCGGAAAGGTGTTATTGGAGACTGACTTAGCTTAGAATCGTAAATAGGGTGAATACTTCACAGAATCTCGTGGGTTCGATCTTTAAAGTCACTTTTGTTATACTTTAGAGTGGTTTTTGGTAGTATAACATGGGAATTGCGTATCCTGTGCTACGACAGCCTTCGTGCCGAGCGGGCGTTCCTTAAAAGTCTCGTTCTCAGGAGCTCCAGCATTCCCTTGAATAGGTTGAGATGCTTCACTAGTCCGAGCTTCAGATTGTTGAGTGCTTGATTGTGATTTCATCCTACTTGGTGATGGAGATTTCACAACACTCCAACCGGCCGCCCACTTCGGAAAATCCTTCACAATTAGCCAACAATGCACATAGACAAACTCCGCATTCTTGGCCGATTTGGTACTGTAAAGCTCCTTCGCCATTTGTAAAAGATCAGCAGCAGAAGTTCCACTTGGATTCAGCCCTACCACTTGCTTGTACACGCCACAAAAACAAGTTAACATTGTGCTTGATTACACCCCACTTAGACTCTAATGACCTAGCTGGTCTAAAATCTCCCGGACGCCTCTCATTGTAATGTTCAAAGATAAGTTGCCAAAATGTATTCCCTTTCTGTTAATTTCCACAGATGGGATCTTGACTAATGGCTAGCACGCTTCGTGTCAACTGGCGCTCTTCTTCCTCATTGAAATTCTTCCCCTTCGGATTACTCCTTCTCCCCTCTAATGAAACTCTAAACCCTAATTGTTCGTCTCCACGGGGCTCTCTGTCAGACCTTGCCTGCTCTTGCGATCTCACCCCTCCTTCTTGTATCTCCACTCGTGCAGCTCCAATCCCTGCTTTCGCAACCTGGAACTCCCCATGCAAACATTGCAAAGGTGCTCTGACGCCAAGCGGCGGCGGCGGCTGGTGAACATTGTAGAACCCTATCCCGGAACTTCCTAAACTTGCATGCGGATTACAATCATGTCGTTGTTCTCGATTCTCACCAGCTTGTGGCCGAATCGCACAAGCTTGCTCTCCAAAATTGCGGAACGGTGGTTCCCCTGCTCCAACCTGCGATAAGTTTTCTCTCCTCCTTCCCAAACGTCCTCCACCTCTCGGCGCCATCCAAAACAACACCTAATTAATTGTGTGTTGCTAGTAGCGTGGCACGAGTCAATCGTACGAGCCCCTGCAACATTCCGTGTCGAGCCAAAATTTTAGTGGTCCCGGCGTTGAAAAACGCTTCCGGCTGCAAGCGTTGGGTCGAAGTTCTCCTTCCAGTCACGCCGTGAACCGCTGGAGATGCTCTAAGGCAATCAAAGAGGGTGTATTGACAAGCGTCATTCTTATTGACATTTTATGTTATGGCAATGAAACTTAGAGGGTACTTTCCTTATCTTATCTATTCAGTCTCTTGTGTCAAAGTTTTAGTTTCAATGGACTTAAGATTTATGAGTTATGCATCAAATACAATTGGGGTATAAAGATAGGGAAGGGTTGGAAAGTTAGTAATAATAAAATGTCCACCAAAGTTGGACAATATCTTAGATTAAGATGAAAATTGACATCTGAGTATTTAGATAGGTGATCTACATTGTGGCAAAGTTTCAATTTGTTTGGAGCTACTGTTCATATTTAATAGTAGATCAAAGATAGGTGTGGTAGTTTTAGGGTATATTGAGAAGGGTTGGAAAGTTAGTATCAGTAAAATGTCCACCAAAGTTGGAAAATATGTTAGATTAAAATGAAAATTGGTATGTGAGCATTTAGATAGTTGATTTACATTGTGGCAAAGTTTCAAGTTGTTTAGAGATACTTTCCATATTTTATAGTAGATTAAAGGTAGGTATGACAATTCCAGGGATTTGAGGGAATTGTAGGATAGGGATTTGGGGAAAAGGGAGTTTGAGGGTAGATTTATGGATATTTAAAGTATTTATGGATATCATAGTTATATAAAAACATGACCACAACAAAGGCCCACTGCTATTCCAAAGACATTTGCAAATCTTTGTGACAACGCTTCAACATTGACCCTAACAAGTTTCACCTCTTTAAGCCTAGTTTAGACCACTCAATCTACACCAAGCTTAAGGGGGTGAGATCTTTTTTAGGTTCCCCTAATGCATGGTCTAAATTGTATGGTCTAAACCATTCTTAAGAGTTGGGGTGAAACTTGTATTAGGAAACCACAAAAACAGCTTAGCTAGACCGCGTGGTCTAAACTATTCATAAGGGCCAGGGTGAGACATGTATTAAGAAGCCACAAGAACAACTTAGACCCCACGGTCTAAACTACTCATAAGGGCCGAGGTGAGATCTATATTAAGAAGTTACAAGAATAGTTTAGACTACGTAGTCTAAACTACTCTTAAGGACCAGGGTGAAACTTGTATTAGGAACCTACAAAAATGGTTTAGACCACGCGGTCTAAACTATTTTTAAGAATTGAGGTGAGATCTATATTAGGGAACCACAAGAACAGTTTAGACCTCATGGTCTAAAATACTCTTAAGGGTTAGGGTGAGACCTGTATTAGGAACCTAAAAAAATGGTTTAGACCATGTGGTCTAAACTACTCTTAAGGGCCGGGGTGAGACCTATATTAGGAAGTTGCAAGAATAGTTTAGACCACGCGGTCTAAAACACTCTTAGTGGAGTGAGACTTGTTTTAGGAAAACACAAGAATGGTTCAAACCTCAAGTTCTAAATTGTACTTGAAGGGGTTATCCAAATAGGGATCACCCTCGGGGTCACCCCCCCAAAAATGGTTCAAACGACAAGGTTTGAATTGTCAGTGGGTGACCCCTGTATGTTTGGATAACTTCTTGAATTACAATTTAGACCTTGTGGTCTAAACCACGTGAAGACAATTACCATGATTTGGATAATCTTCTCTAGTACTATTCATACCTCATGGTCTAAACTATGTGAGGGAGATTACACAATTTGGCTAACTTTGTCATGTACAATTCAAACCTTGTACTCTAAACCATTGAAGGGGTGACCAACATTTGGATTCCTCAAACGAGCGGTACATATCTTGTAGTCTAAACCGTAATTAGAGGTGATTTATATTGTTGTCTCCACATTGTGGTTTAGACCACAAGGTTCGAACTAGTCTTTTGGGGTGACCACAATGAGAGGTCTAAATCCATCCTAGGTGGTCTTTTAGCGTTACTTGTAGATTCCATGTTCAGATTCTAGAGTTGTCATAGCTTGCCTCATCTACTAATTCTTGTTGTAAATTCAATGACCTTCCATGTATGTTCCCGTGTATGTCATGGTTTATAAACATTTTTTGCGTCCACTATGCTTTTATATGTACATGACATTTCTTTGTCATTCATTTTGCTATTTGCACTTCTTTATCTAACTATAATACTTTTGCAATACAACTTCTCATATAATTCACTTCTCTAAACTCAATGGCTTCTTTGTCCGATGACAATGAGGTATTTCCAGATCCTTCTTTAATCAACATCAACCATTTGATCCCTTGCGTCATTTTCAAGGGTGTCATTCATTGAATTTTCAATGCGCAAGATGCCTTCAAAATGAGGAAGACTTTTACATGGATGAATCTTCTAGCTAGGCTATTGATAGTAGTCCCATTCCTAATTGTGAGGGCATTGGCCGGGATGGGTGGTTTGGAAAGGCGTTGCTTGCAAAGCATACAGATGGTTCTAATTTTGACAAAGTGGTTATAATCAATACAAATGCAAATGCATGCATAGATGGAGAAAGGAGGCTAGGGCTCAATGACGTTGGAATTGTTGTGCTAGAGACTACAATGGGGACCCCAATATTGGGGATACATGCCTACGTTGACCAACGTGCCAATTGTTTTATGAAGGTGAAACTGGGTACGTTAGTGTCCATGATCACGGATAAAAGTGGGATGCTATGAATAAGGAATTGGAGGGAAATTGCAAAACTAAAGGAAAAAGAAAGTACCATTCTGAGAAGAGAGTTCATGCTACCCCTCTAGTGGACAAAAGGACAAAACTATTGTCAGATCAATCCATATTAGATGTATACTCACAAGAGTGTTGGGATCAACATTGTACTAAAAAATTAAATCCTCTCACTATTCATGTACTTTGGAATGAAATGCATTTGCAAACCTTTCAAGTCAAATCTTCAAAGAATTTGGACATTCACAAGATGATGCACAAAGAAGTTGGAACCGGAATCAAACTTGTCACTGTAGAAGACATGGACATTTGTCCCATTGGATGGAAGATCATCCACATTCCACAATATTAGTGAGTGCACTTTTCAAAGATATTTGGCTAAGGCAAAAAACAACGAGAGAAGTGCTCCACACAACAATTCCAATAGAACTAAGGCATAGGCTGCAACTATTCAAGCAATAGAGACTTTGCGCTCTTTGTTGGAAACAAAAGCAGACCACATGCCCCATCTAGAATGCACACTGCCTATGGGCAAAAAAACGTACGTAAAAGTTCTCCTTGCTAGTACAAAATGGAAGTAATTTTTGGCAACAATGAACGAGGTAAGAATTGCACAGACATATTGCTACAATACAAATTATTGGAGGATGGATTTAGGGAAGATATTGCTGAGGTGTTCCATCATTTATGAAAATTCAAGTCCTCGTATTCAATTACTTTTTAATAATGAACTCTCAAATGCAACTATACAAGTGATTCCATTGATTGTAGGTGAACGAGAAATCAAGATTACCAAAAGTATCGCAATCAAGCTTTAGCAAAATCCTGACAAAATACTTTTCCGACTACACCATCAAAGGAAGAGGAGATTCATTTGCAAGATGTAGCATTTGTGACAATTTAAAGCAATTACGGGCCATGTTTGTACTAGCAATTGAGGAATATAACCGCATTCAAAAGCGTTATGATAATCACGTATTCCTTCAAGAAACATGTCGTCATGTATACTATCATAGTAAAATCTTATCTGTGCTTCGACCATCTCAAGTGTTGTCCATCATCCATGACAAAATGGACCATTCAAAAACCAGTTGCCCTGCACTTGTAAGGAAAACCAAGGCACTAAAAGGATTGATGAAGTTGCATGTCAAAGTGACGGGCATGTTTGCACATGGGCACGGGGATGGCAAATACACACATTACAGTTTGGATGTATTTAAAACTGATAGCAATTTCACAATGGGGTCGATTGCAAAATTGTTGTGGGATTTGGAAGACCCCCTTACAAAGTCTTCACACTTGTTATTTCAAGGGGCAGGCAATACAAATTTGTATTGGGCCTTGCTCAAGGATAGCAAGATTTGTGTCAATTCCTTAGGAGACATTCCTTCACAACCAATTGAAGCACATCCACTGCCACCAGTACTGTACATCTAAATGGACAACTCTTGGAAGGAAAACAAAAATTGGTCCCTATTGATTGCAAGACAAATTGTGAAGGAGGTGGTAGTATCATTTATGATGGTGGGTCACACTCACAACAACATTGATGCATCATTTGGTCAATGGAGCATGCAACTTTGTGAGAAAGACCATCCAAACTTACCATTGTTGATGCAGTCGTACATGGAAATGGAGCAAGATCTTGTCATTCCTTACTTAATAGAGGAAGTGCCAGATTTCAAAGCTTTCATTAACCTTATATAGGGATGAGTAAAAAACAGCTCGTGGGCCATTCGAATGGAAGGCAGTATAAATTCTTCATGGACAACAACGGATGGCCAATCATGTAAGACAAACTGAAATGTATGAACAAGACATGAGAGCCCAAAGATGGACAGTAGTAGAAAAAAACAATGAGTAGGTTTGAACCTTGCACCTTATACTTGGGGTGCAAGGTGAGAACCGTCCAAACCATTGCACCACATACTCACACACATGTGATTGTGTGGAGTACTTTCTTATTTATGTAGTTTATGTTTGTTTTTTCAATTTGGTCTTTTTCAAAGTCATCAGACTTTAGAGGCCATTTAGGAATAGAAAAACAACTTTTAAAAAAAATAATTCAACTAAGAAAAGTTGCTAAATCAAATTATCTTTCATCTCCAAAAATTCGTTTTCATTTTCAAGTCTCCAATAAAAAGTTATGAATAAATTTCAGAGAGGGTCTTTCATGATGTCAAAAGAAAGTTCAATCCAACCCCTCCTTGAAATTTATTCATAACTTTTGATTGGAGACTTGAAATTTTAAACGGATTTTTGGAGATGAAAGATAATTTGATTTAACAAGGTTTTTTAGTTGAAAGTTATTAAAAAGAAGTGTTTTTTTCTATTCTTAAATGACCTCTGAAGTCTGCTGACTTTGAAAAAGACCGAATTGTGAATGATTTAGTTTAAAAGAAAGAAAAATCATTATTTATAGAATACTAAACATGGTGATTTAAACATTTTTCAAATAAAAAAACTTACTTGAGATTCTTGAAAGTTAAAATTAACAAAAAAAGTGTTGATTTTTTGGTTGATTTAGAATTGCAGTATTCAAATCAACAAAAAAATTGTTGATTTTGGCAGTTTTTACTAGAATCAACAAAAAATTGTTCAAATGGACGATACAATATCAAAATCAACACTTTTGTATTGATGTTTTGTTGATCTAGTCATTGTTTTTCTACTAGTGGGATTGAAGTTGTGGAAAGAAGATGCTGAGCACAAACCCATGCTTCCCCAAGAGGATCCCCCAGCAGTGGAACCCAAGAAAATGGCAAATGAAGTAGAGATTGTTCGTGGATACATCCGACATTGGACAGAAATATCCAAAGAAGATACAACGGTTGAGTACAAGGCCTACATGTTGCATTTGGTGCCATATTGGACCGATGTGAGAAATGCACTAAGTGATGGAATTAAGAAATATACACAACTACCCACTCAACTAAAGCACGGATTTTGGCCTCGAACTCAACAACTAGGGGATTTTATGACAGATTTCAACCCAAGACGGAAGTATGCGAGAGGAGCTTGAAAAGGAAGAGCCCTACATTGGCCCTCTCAAAAAGAGGCCCCCACGAGCATACAACGTGGCCATCAATGTCCGTGAAGGTTTCTACTTATTTGTCAAACCAGGCTTGGATTGTGAAGAGCTTGTGTGGCTTGGCAGGGCAATGGAGAATTTACAATTTGATCCAGAAGCTAACTACTATATATCGTGAAGTTCGGGTACGTTGGTACACACCATGTGGAAGGTCCAAAAATGTACAACAGTTGTACGCAAGGTGGAACATGAAGCAACTTTCAAATGGAAGCTTGACCGAACATGTAGTATAGCTGATTGGATTTCAACAGATAGCATCTTAGCATCGTGGAAAATGCCAAAGAATGATGGAGAGAGCTTTGTTACACCACGAAAGCAAATAGCATTTGCGATGGATAGTTTATGCCAATGTGTAGAACAAGAACAGCAAGGCCTATAAACTCTCTTATGCTTGGGAGCTTCTAAAACAAGGGACTAATGCACATGTCACTCTAGTGGAAGACAAATCTCTACGTATAACAAACTTAGTTGTAATTTTCTAGTTTGTGAATTTTAATTTTGATTGTGCAAGTCCTCTCGAAGGAGAAAAGGCTACATACTTGGCAACATATATACATTCAAACCATTATATTCAACAAGAACTATGAGTATCTTTCCTTTCCTTTCTTGTCCATTTCAAATTGTCATATTTTGGACCTCTTATTTCTTGACTACGAGCTCCAAAGAGATGCAGAACCTCAGATCAAAACTCATACCCATCATTACACACAAACCAAACATGGTCTCTCCAATATTCTATGTGTGAGGTGCACCAAAGAATCTACAAATGTTCCACACTCTCATATGTACACTACATCCAAGGTCTTTAGCTCCTCTTCTCTTCTACAATTGGGCTTTAGGGGAAAGTGGCATGGGAATACCGCCATTTTAACAAAATTTTGGTTTTAACCAATCAAAGCATGCCACGATGGCAAAACTCTCCTGCATTGACATTATGTTTGAGTTTTACCACCAATCTGGCAGCTCCTTGCATTGGTGTCCCATGAACTGGACAATTGGTATCAATCCAAAATTTGGGCTCCTCCTCAACAGTCACGAGGAGAGCCGGTTGTGTTTAAACGTTCACACTGTCAAACATGCGACTGGGCACAATTTCTTGTGAGAACGGCTCCAATTTGCAAAGACCCGGCCTTTTCATCTAATATTCATTGTCTGCCAATCTGGCTCAGTTGGTTGTGTAGCTAGCTGCTGAGATTCTTTGACTCAGATTTTATTGGCAACAGTGATCTCTTTCTTTTTACATTTTGATAGATTTCTAAGTTAGTTCATGAAGATAATTAGGGTATTTGTTTAATTACCCTTGGAACATGCTTCAAAATCCCACTGTAGAATCGATCTTTAGAAACGGATTGTCATTACAAGAAATCTGAGCCCTCGGGAAGGCTGTGAGTGTTTTGGGGAGTTTGGTACATTTATAGTGAAAAATCATTGTTTTTAAATTGATTCTTCAAAATTTGAGGTGGCACTACTTGTGACACTTCAGCACCACGTCGAATTGCAGGCTTTATAAATATTTTTTTAATAAATAAATTATTTTTAAATTATTTTTAAAATAAATAAAAATTTAATGGTTTGTATTTGCACTGAGGGCCTGCTGAAAATCAAATCCTAACAGGCTATTTGAGGGTTCATAATTTTCTTAATGGTCCTTAAAATTGGAGCCTAGTCAATGAAATTTGACTCAATACTCAAGTCAAATTCTAGACCAACCTAGGTCATTGTTTTCTCTCCTAGTTTGGAGAATCCCCTCTATAGAACTATGAAAAAGAGCAAAATATGAAAGAGAGAAAAGGAATTCAATTGAAAATATAGAACTTATCCCCTAAATGCTTCTAGCCTTTTCTAAGCTTCTTGGAATTCACTCTAAATTGAACAAAATCTTGACAACATTTTGATAGGTTTTATCAATTTTTTTTTTGAATTGCAACTAAATAAATTCAAACTAGACTTGCTAGGGATTACATGGGAAAAGAAAACACAACAATATCACTTGTGGATTGAAAGATCATTATAATATTAGATCATGAGGATGTTAAAATTGTGAAAATGATTTGAAGTCTTTCAATTGTCTTTAGTTTCACAAGTCAGATCTAAAAAATTGGTCACCAAAAAAAATATGAGGTGAAAGGGAGTAATATGCATAACCCTAATCAATTTACAACTTCTCAAAATCTAGTACTCTACAATTTTTCAAAAATAAACTAGACTTCAAAAAAGAATTTTTCAAAAATATAAACTATTCAAAATAGTAAAATTGGTTAGGTTTTATTTAACTTGAAAGTGTTGTTGACACCAAAATTTGGTGTCTTGGGCATTTCTAAAGGGGTTATAAAAAGAAGTCATAATAGTTTATGATGCAAGATAATACAAGACTTTAGGACCCTAGGTACTAAATCTCAAATTATTCATATCTTCACAATGTTACCAATTTTAACACCATGTTACCAATTTTGCCCTCAAATTTGTCATGTATTGGTGGTAACTATAACTGATATTTTGTTAAGATGGCAGTATTCCACAACCTTGACACTTTTAGGTTTAGACCATGCAGTTTGAAATGTATATTGCTCCTACTATAGATTTCAAACCGTGCGGTTTGAAATCTATACCAGTCCTAGAAATTGAATACTGCCATTTTAATGGAATATCTGTTGATTCAAATTGAGCATGTACCGCACAGGTACATGACAGAGGTGAAATTGGTAACAGGCCGGGGGGTACTGATAAACTCGAGTGAGTACTTTTGAGGTTTCGTGAACATTGTGGATGCCACCGACGTTAAGTTACTTAGATTTATCAGAAGTAAGATTCCGAAGATTTCAACGGCTTAGAAGACATCATCAACGTCACAACAGACACTGCAAAGACCGCCTTCCATGGCCAATACTTTTAAAAACTACCGACACCAAGTTTTGGAATGGATTAGTTCATGCTACCGGCCGGAATCATGTTTAAGCTAAGTAAGTGATCGCTTAGTCTGAGATCGATAGCATTAAAAACCTCCGTATGTAATTCTCACAGCAATCTGCAGTAGATGCAAAGTGCACTGATTTCATCCACAACAGTAAGCTACGATTTTAGAGACATAATTATGCAAATTGAAATTTCTTCCACTCTGCATTTCCAAGCTAGGATTTGCAACCCCGTCCTTCTCCCGTCTCCCTAAATCATTTCATTAATTTCCTTCTTTGATTTTACAAGGGTCCACCCACGTACGCCAAGTTAATGGAATTGACTTAAGCAATTCGATTGATCTTCTGTCTGTGAGGAGAAGCATCCATGTCTGGGGGTGGCAGACTCACAGATTGATTAATTGTATATTGAACTCTTGCTTCAAGTCAATCTTCAATCGAATGGACTCCTGGAATTCAATGTCAACTGACACTGAGAAACACTGTTAACTTCGACCGTGGAAAAACTGCGAGTACGTGTCGAGGCTCCTTCCTGGCACTTGTAGCCATGCATCTCTTGGTCCACGCCACTTTTTCACTTACGTGATCATCTAGCTATCTCATGACTATCAACTCTCGTGATTTCAGGCATGAATTGAAGCTTTCTGTATGTCTGTCCAAACATAGAAGTAGAAGTACCCCAACACTCTTCAATTCATCGATTCACATTGGTGTTTAGATCTGAGATTTACTCTTCTTCAAACATGAAAAAGCGGAAGCCGGCAGTCTGCAAGGTTCGACTGTGCAGACATTTATTAATTAATGAATTAATCCTTTCAGTAAAAATCATAAAAAATGTTCTCTCTTTCCAGATTTTCATGTGAAAAATTCCGTGCTCAGACAATCCTCGGACCCCCTGAAGAAGATGATTCATGTGTGAAAAATGACCACCGTCCAATGTCTGTGAAACTTGAAGTCGAAGTCTATTTCACAGTCACGCGCTTCCTAAAGAAAATATGTGATAATCAGTTTCTACACGCTGTAAATTTGTCTGCTGATTTTTTTTTTCTTTTAATTTGTCTGTGAATGAAGCCATTTCTACACGTTTATATGGTATCCACCTTGCAGACATTGAGCCCAATATATACGTTGTGTATCTCTCTCGATCTCCATGCCAGAAATTAGAGACCATCAGTTATCTGCAACTGTTGTAGCTAAGCTTGCTTGTGTTGGATTGCTTGCAAAAGTTGGACATCAAACTGCTCATCTGATCCATAGCCTTCCAGGTAAGTCGTTTTTTTGAGTTGTAAATGGAACTAAATTTACAGTGAGACAGAGGTGGAGTGTTTTGAAGATTCACGATGTGTGAAAAAAAAGAAAAAGAGCGAGAAGGTTTCACATAAGATTGGACATCTGGTTTGCTAGCCTGCGATATGTGCTGTCTAATTAATCATCTGCTGTTTGGAGACTTGATACAGTTTTTGGGCAGAGAATACCAAATTACCTGTCATTGAAGAACTCTGAACCAGTTTGTTTGGAGTAGTTTTACTAACTTCATCACATGGATGCAAATTCTGTGTCATATTGTTGATGCGAATACAGAGAAGAACTAAAGTTCAGATGATAAGAGTATCATGAATGGAGAGTTTGTTGGGGTTAGTAGTTTCATTAACTACGTAAATCACGTGGATGTTATTACGGTATATTGTGGATACAAATTTGTCATTGAGGGAAAATAATTCTGGTCCTAAGACGAGGGAGCATAGTAACATGAATTAAGAATTTGGTGCATGAGGTAGTTCTATTACACGGTTGCAGAGTACATGTGTTGTGTGCTGGGGTAATTCTATTAGCTACATGGATACAGTTTACTCGTCTTTAGTTATTGCTGATACAATTTTATGTTTTACATCGTTGATGTTTGGTGTACGTGCCTCTTTAAACAGCTGCTTCAACTATACGACTACACTGCAATCTTCCACTTGAGATTTGGAGATCAACTCTCGTTGCAAGCCATTGAATTTACTTCGATTTCCAGTCACCCGCCGCCGACAAAGGAATTCTTTCACCATGACCGACAGATATCTCCATGAAGTAATCAGACCCCTTTCATTTCTGCCTCAATCATGATGTAATCTCTCTGTATGCATTTTCTATGTGCGCATAGGCTTGGGCATGTAAATCTGTCTCCCTATTTTGTGATCATGTAGGTCCCTTACTCCCAGCGGTGATTGAAGTCCTTCACTGTCACGTTGAAAGCGCACAAATCAATAGAGAGTAAACCCATAGAAAAGTTCATATCCTCATTGCAATGAAAACTCCATGAATTCCATGTTTGAACTTATAGACTTTCTTTTAAGAAACGTTGCATCTCGTATTGATTTCCAATTCTACACTGAATACAGACTTATAGGATGACTCCAAGGAATACTGCACTATTCGACGCATCAGAGCGCCCAGCTGATGAGGTAAACACCTTCACCTCAAAATTATGGTTACAATGACAGAGTTTCAGTGGGTGCAAGTGTGCTGGAATCCATGTATGGACTTGTACTGATGGGTTTTTTCCAATTATTGTACATCTTGAAACAGATCACAGTAAAGATACGCCTGAAATCGACTTCGTTGGTTCTCAAGGACTTGAATAAAAAGCTCACTCCTGATAACATGAGTAAGTACTGTTTGAAGTTGATTCTCTTGAACGCACTCAGATAATTACACCTAAAATAATCTGAACACGCATTTGAGCATGGTTTATATTATTAAATGGACCAAGTTTCTGTTGAGTCTTGTGAAGAGTCAGAAGTGGATTCTGGAATCTCGTCGAATACAGTTTTTGGACACAGAATGAATAAACTAAGAATTTTCGAAGAAATGTAAACAAGTGTACCCAAAATCGATCCTAGTCTCTCAAGAATACCGACTGTACAGTTTAGGCAGGAATATGTAGGGATAGATATTAGAAACAGGTCACAATTAGGGTGCAGCCACCTTGGTCTCATTCACATGAATTGACTTGGCAATGCCTGAATGTTCCATTTCTTTTCCACCTTCCAATCTTGTATCCAATTTATTTTTTGTGCAGCTTGAGACTTGCCAGTGGTCCCAATTTTTTATTTCTCCGAATGTAAAACTGAGTTGTTGTCTGTTCATGTGCAGCGGCTTCTCAAGATGGTAAAAACAAGAACGCCATCGTTGTTCGAGGCACTCCTCCAGATGGTAGTTATGGTGAAGACAATATTCTGAAGGTGGTGAAGAATTTCGACAAAGGAGCAAGTATCATTCGATGAAGGGTCATAAGCTGCTTGCATAAATTTCCATTACTGTACAGAAATTTAATATTTCTGAAGTTTCATGGCTTAAATTTCCTGTGTAGATATTGATGAATCCTCTGTTCATGGATGACCGATATGTAGTTCAGGCAGACACAGTGTGCAGGCCTCTAATGTATAGCTATCAAAATCTACATACATGGTGATTAGCTGGAATTTGCAACTTGCAAAGTGTGGGTGATCTGATGATTTTTGTAGTAAAGTTGTTGCATTAAATTAGAAGTGTTGAAAAATCTTGCTCAGCATTTTCAATACACCAGTTTTTTCTTCAGGCTCTATAATTTTCACCGGGCATGATTGTGCACCATATCAATCATCCAATCTTAAAATTTTGCAGAACCATGAGCATGACTAATGTGCACAAATCTCATATTCGTTAAATGGAAGATTTCAGTTAAGATGGCACAGTTTCGGTCGCCAAGTGAAAGGTCTTCTAATTTCAGAGCTCTGGTGACCAGAGAGTCCTAATTTACAGAGCTATGGATACTTGAAGACCACACTTTTGCTGCTCTGAATATGAAAAAAATCCACAAATACCACCATACATGGTAAACAGAATTGGCAATAGATCCAGCACTAGACTAGAATTATGTTCAGAGTACATATCTCTTAAACTCTGCCATTATATATATTCTAATAAGAATCTAGAGATATTCATCGTCCAATCACGGCAGTTGGTGGACCGAGGGTCAGACAACATTCAGGACTTGATGAATTCGTCTGTTAACTCAACCAGAAAACAGGAAAAGTTGTCATATTAAATAGCAATCGCACAGAACACACGATTCATGAGGGTCTAACTCTGGTTTAGGAACCTTGATTAACAAGTATTCTTTGTTCACTTAATTGATTTCGATGTCACTGCTTCTTGTCGTATGGCATTTCTGAACAAACTCAAGGTCACACAAGTTTTCATTTTTTAAGCCAATTCAAGAACACTCTTCCGTTTGGGGAGGAAGGTGTGGTGTGGAAGGATGAAGATCATTGAAACCTTGACTTCAATGCTCTACAAGAATCCAAAAGAAGGGCATTCTTACTACCGGCATAGTGCACAGGTTTGAGGGGGCACCTTTCTTTGAACTTCAACAATCACTAACGTAGTAGAAAGGTGGTCTTGGGGCACCAGACTACAATGCAAGACCAAGATTCCAAAGGTCCATATGAGCGTTATAATAAGATATTCTCAGTATGCACTGGTGAAATCAGTCTTGACATTGAGAAAGCTTTCACTGATTAGAACTGAATAAGGTCATTAAGTGCAATTTGCCGTGCAAGCACAGAATGTAAATTACCGTGTTTTCTGGAAGACCTGAGGTTTACAAGTCTGAGAGTTGCAGCGAGACTTCACTTTCGCTTAATGGCAAAGAAAAGTGTCATGTTTGAGACGTGTTGCAAGGGCAGCAGGTGAAAGTAGTATCAAATTAAAGGAGAATTGTGTGGACACTTGTAATCTTATACAGTAGTCGTTGGTCGATCGTTGTCAATAAAGAGCTGCAACATCAGATTTACCTTAGTCTCTTTTCACAGATCACTTGAATGATGGCAATTTCATCTTCTCACACATGTCAGTTGCAGTGGCCAATTGAATCTCAATCGTTTTTTGAGAGCAACCAGTGGACGCGAAAGAAACGTATCTCTTCGAACCATGAGCTTCTAAGTTATAGAATCTCTTGATTTGAACAGGGTGTCTTCAGTGGAATTGAGGTTTGAGTTACATGGAGTTTTTCCTGGAATTGTCTTTGGAATGGTGGAATGAACACGCAGGGACCAAACGCAATATTAGGGTTTGATTGAGAGCGAGAAGGGGAGCCTTTCAATTGTCGGCACACTTGAGGGTTTTGTAACAATCCTGAGAGTGCAAATTATTGGATTGGAGCATTTTGGAATGGAGGGTTGAACGCATAGGGACCCAGTGTAATATTAGGGTTTGATTGAGAGCGAGAAGGGGAGCCTTTACAATTGTCGGCACACTTGAGATTTTGTGACGATCCTGAGAGTGCAAATTGTTGATTGTAGACTTTTTGGAATGGAGGGTTGAATGCACAGGGAACCACTGCAATATTAGGGTTTGATTGAGAGCGAGAAGGGGAGCCTTACAATTGTCGGCACACTTGTGAGTTCTATGACGATCCTGAGAGTGCAAATTGTTGTATAGAACCATTTTCCTTTGAAAAAATGTGGGGCAATTAACAAAGGGATGGCGGATTTTGATAGTCTTTTGTGGAGCGCACTTCCTCCTGACTTATGGGAGAGAGTCCTTGCCTGTTTGCCTGAAAGAGCATTGTGCAAGTTCCGCACTGTTTGCAAGAAGTGGTGCTCATTACCTGCAAATTCTAGTTTTCGTGACCTTCGTCTTGCACTGCATCCCAAAGAGTCCACCATTCTTGTCTCAAATGGCAACAAGGTCGTTTCAATTTATGACAGAGCTGAAAATAAGTGGACGGTGATTGATGTCTTGGTCCTTCGGGTTGCTTTTTCCTTCATTGGTGTGAAGAATTACAAGATTGAAGCTGCCAGGGGAAGCTTGTTGGCGGTTTGGTCAGCTTCTAAGAATGAGAAAGTGAAGGCTGTGGTGATCTGTAACCCTATTGCGAAAACATGGCGACATCTACCTCCCATGGTGATCCATATGGGGATTCGCACGGTTGTACACATGGAAGTCAACATGAAAACAGGTGCATTCCGAATCTTTGTGCTTGGTTTCGAGGACCATACAGCCACGGAGCCTCTGTTCCAGATTTACGACTCGTTATTGGATAATTGGCATCTCTGTAGCTATCCGTCTAGTATGTTTCAATCCAGCCGTCCGCTTTCAGGTCTGCTGTACAATGGGGCTTTTCATGCCCTATTTTATGATATTGTGGCGCAAAACCACATCCTCATGGCCTACAAAATGACCGAAGATGTGTGGATAGATGTCCATGTTCACTTCCCAAGGTTTTTTGTCACGGGTGAGCTCTTAACGGCGAACACACAGTTGTATTTAGTTACTCCGTGCAAAGAAGCTGGCGGACTACCAGCTAGGTATGTGTTGAACATTGATATTTCAGAGATTCGGATTCCTACAGGGGAATGTACTCGGGTGGCGCAGCTCCCAATGTCAGTGTTCAACCTCTTGTTTGGAAGCTCTCATAGGGTTTCTTTGGATTCTTGGGTCACCATGGTCCTTGATCAGTCCATTTGCTTTATATCACATCTAGGTTTTGGAGCAGTTCATGACGAAATTGCAGATAAGTGGCAGCCGATGACGCCCTGTAGCATTGGTAAAGGAGGTCAATTGTTTGGTTCTCCATTTGTGATGGACGTTTGCATGTCTATGTAACTTAGGAAAACTGCAATAGTTGTAAAATCCGTTTTGCAGTTGAAAACAATTCGACCAAAAATTGAAATCTTGACATATTCAAAGATTATTGCTCTTACAATGTGTGCATTGTGTCAATAATCTTGATGCTGTATAGTTCAAGTACTTCTCACACTTTGAATATTTGATGATGTGAAGATGCATTCTGATATTTCTCATTAGATTTTGGAGGAATTACCAGAATTTGTCTATGTGTGCAAATATTTTGAGGGTTATTGAATATGCAGAGGTAAACAAGGATTGTCGTCGGCTTAAGCTGCTATAGTGGTTTTGTTGAGCACGAGTGAACTGGACTTTTATCATGTCAATGCAATTTTTAAGGACTGAGCATTGACATAAAAGTGACAAATGTTATACACTCCACTTTAAGCGAACTACATTTGGAGTTGACATCTTTTTCTCTGGTCTGGCTGTGCACTGATCATACTCAATTTTGGTTCCACATGCTCGGGAACAATTGAATGGATTTGGTACATCAATGCATGAATCTTTGGTGACGTATCATAGCTCCATTATTGAAGGAACACCAATAGCATCTCATGTGCTTGTCAACAAGTGAAGGAAAGCATCCATTGAGGTTGTAGATCCAAAAGATGATTTGCTTAATACTTTTGTTTAAATGGCAAGTTGATTGCCAAAGGCAGAGAAGCTGAATTAAGTTCTCGGCTGTTCACTAGTGTCAAAAAAGAAAAGGGGGGCAAAGAAGCTCTCGTAAAGCGATTGTGTATTTTATACTCGTGCTGTGTACTTACGCATTCTGTAATAGTTGCACCTCTTCACCCAGCTCCTACCTTCTCACTTAAACCTTAAAAGGACTTAAGTTCTTTTTTAAATTCGACGAATTGCCGAAGCATTTTTGGAGCCTTTTCAGGACTTACATACCGTGTGATGCCTCCCCTTCAATTCTTCCCTGACTTCTATAACCTTGCTGAGTCCATATCTTAAAATCTTACCCACACTCTTTGCTTTCGTAAAATTCGCTATATTTCAACCAGATGCAGTGTGGTTGAATTCACAAGAAAGTTCACATTGGGCGATTCATCAAAAAGGTATTATCATTCTTATGTTAGGTGACAACAGTAGCGATTGGTATCAAATTGTAAAGAGAAACTTGAAGAGCTCTACATTCCTTCTTCCTGGGAAACTGAAAGTGAGAAACTTAGAATGGGCACCGAGTTTGGTTAATTACAACTATTGAGAGATTCTGAAAAGTTTTGAGTATGGAGAGAGATATGTGTAGCCATATCGCCTTGTATCCATGGCAAGGCGATGACTTTACTGCAAAAGGAGATAGTTCGGCCAAATCATCGATGCTCACTGCAGTAGGTTTGTGAACCTGCATAGGTCTGCAATTTCCACTGTATTGCTCTGCCTTGTCAAACCTTACATTTTCTGAAGTTTATTGGATCGTTGTAAACATGCTGAATGGGAACTCAACCCAAAGTGACGGTATTCACAAATATGGGCCTTTTGAATTGTGGTTTCTTTTGAACGCAAGATCTGTTTTGAGCCCCGCAGAATCTGCACCATGCTACTTTTTCCAAGGACCTGATTGATTAGCTATGTCGGAAACGTCCCTAAGTAGCATGAACAATGTGTGTGGGGAGTACTACTCGAGGGGAGCCCAGACCAGCAACTCGACACACCAGGTTCGAAGTTAGAATCACTTGTTTTTCTGATTCTAATGTTACGGTTCCGTGCTCAGGTGCACGCATTGTGTTGTCAAGTACAAACTTAGAGAAAGTCTGTTGATTTGGGGGATGTTACTACAAAGACAAGTTTTTCTGAGGAGGGTGTTCTCTGTTTGCTCTAACCTGGACGTGCACTCCGTTGCAAAGAGGCTGTGTTTGTGGAGGTACTGAATGTCTTCGTCTTCTTTCGGTTTCCTCTTCTTTGTTTGAACATGCTGAGCTTTGTTGTGCAGAAACCGTACAAGCCGGAGAGACTAGCAAAACACCATTATGGTAACAAAGGTGAGCATCGATCCCAGTTTTTGTAATTTCAAATTCGTGAAGGATCAGTTCTTATGTATATTTCGTCATATTTGAAGACGATCCCCAGGTGCTTGATGTCATGGAATCGCAGTTTGTATGTATATGAATTTCCTTGTTGTCACAGAGGGGACTTGAATGAATATTTGTATGTATTCCTGTCTCACTTTCCCCTGTCTACCTTTCCTCTGTGTGCATGACTTTTCTGTGTGATTTGGTGGAAGTTTGCAACCCTAAAGTTGTTCAGCGCACATGGTGTTTTTCTTCAGAAAATGAAGGTAACCGGAAAACCTTGCTGGCCATCACAGTGGAGATTGAGGATGGATGCAGTGGCCACATTCACATGAAGGAAGGCGATTCAGCGGAAGGAGTGGCGACAACATTCTGCCGTAACTATGCCCTTCCTGATGAGCTTGTGGCACCACTCACAGAGCACATCCTCAACAATATCATCAACATCAGGTGTGTTTCATGAGACTTTGTTCTCCACTTGAAACTCTCAAAACCTGGAGCACGCTTGATCCAAAACAAAATGTACTGATTACATTTGGAACATTTCAAAACTTGAAGAGGACTCCAATTTTAGGTCTTGTGGGTAAAGAATAGGTAAATGATTAGCTGCAGAATTTAGGGTTTGGAAACGCTAAACCCTAAACGAAAATCTATACTAGTTTTTAGAGCATTGTGCTGTTGAATGCCACAATGCTGGCGCTCTGAATTGATCATGCCAATAATCTAAAGTCTCCATTCACCATACAGGAAGGTAGAGGTTCCATTCACCACACAGGGGAACCTGGAACCTTTCCCTACAACAATCCAGAAACTTGCACCATCTAAAAGTTTGCACATTCATTTTGAGGTAGGTTGAAAATCAATTGCAAAAGCGAAATGTCAATAGATGAAGTATTTTCACACTCACCACAAATCAAAGCTCACCTGTATGGAGCCTCTAATGCACTTTATGGTTAATGGAGTCTCTACCTTACATCGAAATTGGGTTCTTATCTATTTAACTTGACATGGACGAACAGCAAGAAAGACAAGAATATTGTCTTCTGCACTACAGAAGAGCGTGAGGTTTATGAAGCTAGACTCGACCAAGGAACTTTAGATACATTTCCTGATGAGAATGATTCGTATTATGAGAAGAAGTCAAGAGGAGAAACTGGAGGCCACTATCAAGGTTCAGAGTCTGCAACGCCAGGGCTCCCATGTCACCAAAATTCTTATTCTGAGCATGTTTTAACGCCAAGGACTATAATGAAGACGAGGACCATGCTTGCCCAGCGTTTTTCATGTCCGAGGCATACAAGCAGGGCCACTTGTACAACCGGACTCCCCAATTATACAAGCAGATGTCCCACTCATTCAAGCAGATCGAAATCGTTGAGGATCGAAAACATGAAGCGCAGAAAGCGGCGTTCCTCTGAAACCGCGGTAATCAATTCTTCTGTGTGCCTAATTATACTGACAAATCTCTGGTTCCCTTGAGGAACTGTCTAGTATAATCCCTCAAGGATCAAGGATTCATGGTTATAAATTGATCAATTCAATTGATCATGATGTGCAAAATGTTATTCAGATAGGGCAAAACTTAAGATCACCAGAAGCAGTGAAGAGCATTGCTTGTGTTGATCAATAGTTGAACAAAATTGGACAAAAGAAACTCCCCATATGACCTACTTGAAGAAGAGATCCATTTGGGGATTCTTGGTCCTTTTGGAGGATAAAATACTTGGTTCTTGTTCTTGGTTCTTGAGTTTTCTGTTTGGAGATGATGTTGAAAAGAATAATGATATGTTCTATATCACATCTTAAGCAAACGTTTGGAACGTTGATTGACAACAGAAGGTGGGTTGCTTGCGACTGTATTGTGACTTCTTGAACCGCAAGGCGGGTTTCAAAGAAATGTGGCGACAAAGCTTGAAGAAATATGACGAAAAGATTGATAGGTCAAGAATCAAAAGTCCCAAGGTTACTTCAGAATGCCAGACCCATTTCCCACTCATGATTCACTCTGCAATGCTTGATATAGACCTATTTTTGTTCTCTTGACCTGATTCTTATGGCGAATTGCAAATTTTTATCCGGTTTTACATTCGACAAGGTATATGCTGAACAATAAAATTTTGTTTAGAAGCTACTTCTCTTGTTGAAATGTTGGTCTCTGTGGTCACAATCGTCATTGTTTGTGGAATTTGACGCAGCTTTGGGACACATGCGTTCACAAGATTTGATAGCTCGTTTCCCTTCTGACAGATTCTTTATATAGAAATGTTATTCTTGTTGGAGGATTGATTTGTGTGTTTATCAGAAATCATGGAGGGTATACAGAAAGCGGTCGGAGATTGCTAAAAGGTACAGAAATTATGGTGAGCTACTGTATACGGAAGGACTCCTTATGAAGGAGAAACTCCTGAAGCAAATAGAGTGGAAGAAGAGGGATGATGCGGAAAGGGAGATGGTTGGTTTCACTGGAAGACCGAGGATCAGGTACTTCACTTCTAGATGACAGTGGATGCTTAATTATTTTGAATCTAAATCGCTAGTTTGGGTGATTGGGTCCGTGTGCCTGAGCTTTGCATCGAGTGTTACAGTGTAAGTCGATTCTTGAAGTCGATGACTCTCCAGGGAAATCCAAAATAGTCCATAGATCCATTTTTCCCAAGTGCAATTATGCAATTTCACATTTTGAGTATAGAATTTTGGGCTCTATTCCATACTCAAGCTGTGAAATTGCATAGTTGTACTCTGGAATGGTGTCTCTGAACTTTTTTTGGATTTTTCTGATGTCTGGTACCTGATGGTCGATTAATGGTAGACGATTATGTTTTCAACAATGATACCAAACTTTTCAGTTATTGCGAATAGCTGTTTTCTCAGTGGATTACGTCCTCATGTGATGTACTGCTAGTGTCAGGCATGTGTCTCCTTAGGGTTTTTCTAAATGGCGCAAGAACTGGAAGATAGTGTTTCATGAAACTCTGGCGCATTTTCTTTCGTGAAAGTCTGAAGTTGCTGATTTTGAAGTCGTGCATATGAAGCGAGAGATCAAGGCGTTTGCAGCGGAAAGGAGACGTCTGGAACAAGCTTGCCTCTGAGAAATTCAGTTGTGAACAGATCCGGACTGAGGTATTAATTTCCACTTATTCGAAATCATAGCAGAACGACCTCATGTGCTTGGTGTCTCTCCGTATACCGTCTGGTTGTATGAGCTAGTTTCATTATTCAATATTATCACAGGGAGATTATCTCTGGTTCCCGGATTGGCATTTCCAATTAACAGGTTTCCAACAGGGAAATTTTGTGCCACTGATTTTCCCATTTTCCTGCTTTTTCCTTTTTGCCGATGTAATTTACCTGATTCCCTCGTTCCTAGTCCAAAATCCTCCGAAAAATCATATGGGAAACTTCTGGAAAACTCGTAAGGGAAACGAGGATAATCTCCTGAGATTTGGTCTAGGCCATAGAATAAATTTCGTGGTCATTAAACTCTCGACTAACCTGAACTCTGTGTAAAGTCTGATGATAAGAAACGATCACAACCTTCTATTCAAGTAAAGTTGAATAGATTACTATTCAACGTTCTGAATCTCCGTACTACCGTTAAAGACTCCAAAATGGAATCAATTTTAACAGAAGTTATTGGTTTTTCCAAAATGGTTCAAATTTCATGTCTTTGGTTGATCCAGGTGATGGAAGCTCGAATGGCTGAGTGCACGTTTATGCCAAACATCAACCCCTCTGCAAACGAAACAACGAACAGTTCGATTTCACGGTTTGAACAACTCTTCTTCGATTCTGAGAGTCGCCGTCGGCGCCAGCGACAATACGCGGATTGGTATCCAGAAGAGTGAGTGAGGATTGCAGTTTTCATGCTTGGAATCTTGAGTTTGTAAGGACAAATTAATTACGAATGACATAAGTCACGTATTACAAGTACTAAACTTTAGAAATACACCAATGTTCCAACACATAAAGGAATTTTCATGGTAGTACATTCTTAAGCATTCTGTGGATTAGTTTGCAGGTTGACTTTCCAACCAGTTACCAACAGAAGATGCGGTGGTGCAGAGGAGGAACCTCAAGTATCAGTGTTTGATCGGTTGTCACATCTGAGACCTCAGAAACTGCAAGAGAAGAAAGCAATGGAGAAGAGTGGTGACGAATGCTGCAGTGTTCCAATTGATAAAACTACCGGTCGCGAGTTCTTCAAACCTCAAACTGGACGAAAACCGCAGACTGCTGTAAGCGTTTCCTGATCCAGAGCCTCAGTTGATCAATGTCTGAATACAAAATGTTAGAGACAGTCACTTTGGGTTGTTGAGGGGACGATGCCATGATAGTTTTGAAGATAAGTATGTTCCAACAGATGCTTCATTTCTTTGGTAGTCGACCCGCTTTTGTATTCGTTACTCATCAAAGAGTCTTCAGAGTCAGGATTTGGGAATAATTTGCAGAGGAATCCCAAGAATTTGCCCATCGGAGCGTTTCTGCACGAGATGCAAGGGGCACGCGTGTGCAAGAAAGAGGCCATGGTAGAGAAGGAGGAGCAGATTGTAAGAGACCTAGCCAAGTGTACATATGTTACCCCGCAATCCAGGAAGTATTTGACACTTTTGAAGCGGCGTGCCTTCAAGCAGATGTTTGATGCTCTTGATACCGACAAGGTAGGAATCCATCCGCTCATTTTGTTGTTGCCTTAATGCCTTAATCACAAATTAACAAGTGAGGGTTGAAGGATTTCTCATGTTCCTGAATAGTCAGCTCATTCCATGCCGTTGGGATATGTCGCTCCCTGCACAGCTATAATAAAAGAAGATAATGCTCGGAGGAAGTTGGCTGTGGGATGAGAGGTTGAGTTAAATGAATTGGTCCATTATTTCTGAAAACTTCTGAATCTGAAAGTCTATGTTACGTTTCCTTTGGAAATGACAATCATAGTCATATTCGTTAAAGTGGTTATTGGGATTTCAGGGTTCAGAGTTCAGGGTTTAGGGAACCTAAAAGGTATGTGTTAAAGCGTCAAAATTGTGAAATATCCAAGAGCAAAGAGCACCAAAAAAATAGGACTGTCAAAGATCTGAGGTTCCAGTCCGGAGTCTAGAAATGTATGAATTTCTTTAAATTTCGCCATAGTAATCAATACTATGATATTGATCACCATTCCATTTCGCAACGAACAACAAATTCCAGCAAGAGCAGTACTGAAATCGCCTTGTCCCAATTTCAGGATGGGTGTATTCAGCTGTGTAAGATCGACGCGAGGAGAGTAAGCTTCGATGCAGCTCAAGACATTAAGACGCTCATCAAAATGGGCAAAGGCAATGAACGCTTAAATTTCGAGGCCTTCCATACACTCATGCATGAGGTTGAGGTACGTGGGCGCAATATGCAGGGTACATACTTTTTGTTTGAATGTGATATTGAGCATCATTGTAAGCAACCTTTGATAATTTTACCATCTGATTCCTCTGACTTCTTCTTCCTGTGCAGGAAAAATGCCATAAGGGCTCTACAGTGCGTGGTAATCTTAGGCACGTCAGTTATATCGACAACAGTAATATCACTTTCGAACCGAAGATTGATGGCTTATCCAATTGTCTTGCAGGAAGAAGACGGAACTACTCGTAAGATCTCTCCTCGTTCAGGACATAGCTTGAGTGTATCTCTACAAAGGACTGCATTCTGACAAATGAGTGAAGGCGTTAGCAAATGTTGACAGAAATATGATGAAAAGTAGCGAGGTGGAATGTGCACACTTAGCAAAGTGAAATTAATGTCTTGTTAGGTAGGACTTTGAGAGGTAATGAATCGTTGGTATGCAGGAATAGTTCTAACCCCTGCAAATTGTGATAGAGAAATGTGGTAAAATGCTTCGCATGAGTTCAGGCCTGATTATGTAGGCTTCTGGCTAGTTGATTCACAATGCCAGCTCGTAGAATCCTCAAGCTTTTTCTTTAAGCATGGCTTGAAGTTGCTTTTATAGAACGAACAAACCATGCATATAAGATGCTGACTGAGATTTTTTGTGCCTAATACATTCAGCACAAGTGATCAGTGGTACGACATAATTCTTCGAGATGCCGAGAAGAGGCAACAGAAGGTTGAAGCTCTGCGGAAGGAGAGGCAGAAAATTGAGATGCAGGAGTGTACATTTGCACCGGAGTTTCTTACCAAACCCAGCAGGAGAAGCAAAGTAACTTGACTTATCCAAATGTGATTTCATCATTAGCTCAAAGTTGCTAAATATTCAAATTTGACACTGTAGCATTCACTATTTTGTATCTATGCATTTGGGGCGGGTAGAAGTTTTGATAAATGTAGACACATTTGTGCACACTGGTAGTCATTACAGGAGACAGGATTGGGTCCCCAACAGTATTAGTGTCCTCTACCTTGATCGTTGAATTGCTGACTCGTCGAATTTCCTTAGTCTCTGCAGGGTAAAATGTGCAGGCTGCCCAGAAGCACACACCCGCCTGTTCCATGCTCTGGTCCTCCCATCTTAGAGAAGGTAGCAGAGGAGATGCATAGCTTTGTTTTCCCGAACGATGCAAATTGCGCTTGCAAAGAGTCAGATGGTGAGGCAGAAGGTAATGCAGATGATGGAACAGATGGTAAGCCAGATGATGGAGCATATGTTGAGCCAGACGACAAGGCGGATGACCAAGGATCAGGTATTATTCGGCTCTTGAAATACTATTCTCCCAAATACTCTATAAGGTATGTTAAGGTGTTGAGAGCAATGCTAGCGAGGGGCTAAAGAATGAATTTAGGCATACCTTTGAATCACTCCTAATATCAATTGCACATGGATATACCTTTAGTTTCATTTTCATCACACCAGTTAGAATGGCGTCATATAAAAAACTGGCACTTTTCCAGATGCTCATCTGGAACCTCAGATCTATGTCTATCCTAGATTTCTAGAGCTCTGTGCATTTGAGTGTCTAAATATGAGCGATTTCCCCAGTTATGTTCATGGGTTCCAGTAGGTGAACCATTTCTGCAGAGAGAGGACAAAGTCAATTCTCTTGTTACTGCCAGAGTCCTTGTTTTTTTCTCTGAACCCTAAACCCTGCAGTCATATCCCGTCTTGCCAGATTCTACCCTGCTCCCTTCCTTTGGCCTATTTACCATGACACAACCTAGCCAACCGCGAGGACATCCTAGCCAACCATGGGAACAGTCTGACTATTTGGATGCCCAAGGATTTGAACCTTTGTCTCTGAGCTATCCGCAGCAGGCAAATATGTGTCAGCAGCAAAAAAAGGTCAAAGAAAATCTTCGATCTCTATCGAAGAAGAGACTGCTGGCAATCATGTGCCAGCAACAGGCGGCACTTGTAGAACACTTTAGAGTACATGATCAGATATGTAACTCAAAACATTCTGAGACGGACCCAAAGTAACCCATTGCCCAGATAAGGTTACCTAATGGACACTTCTCAGAAGCAAGGACTTGTAAGATAACTGCACCCAAATTACCTACTAAACCCGACCCTTACAAATTCTCGCCTAAAATGGAAAATTCATGAGTGCCTAAGATTGATTTTGGGTAGTCATTTTCAGCAGTTTGAAATTTCACTGTTGATTCATGCAGTGTTCTATGAACACATGCTAAGAGGTTCATGGAATCCCCTTTTTAACGTCCAACATGATCTATCGAAAAACTGAAGAGAGTATAGCTATAAAAACCATGCTCAAATGTTTATTTGGGCAGTTTTAGGTGTAGTTACCTGTAAGCCCTATCACCAAGGTAAGGTAACAGGTCCATAAATCGACCATTTAAGAGCTGGAACTGATTTTTGGAGAGGTGGAACTTCTTGAAATATTTTTCAGTAAATTATCCTTGAAAGACCATAAGAATTGGCATCTAACCCAAGTTGTTTCATATGTTTAGAAGCTTTCTGAAATTAGTTATGAATTTTTTAAGTTCAAATGCACTATGCTCTAAAATCAAACAATGTAAATTTTAGGAGGTGGGCAATTTTAGAGCCCGAGCACTTTATGGACATGTTACCTTAGTTGGCCAAAACTTATTAGATTAGATGCACTCTTCATTCCCTTAAAGCCATGCATTAGATACTTTTACTTGTATGCATCCTCACTAGGTTAATCTCGAAGACAATTGGAAGCAATATTTTCATTTCCTTTTTGGAGAAGGAGCTAGTTGTTTCTTCAATACTCATGTGATACTTGGTGATATCTTTATGAAAACTAGGTGATACCTAGGTAAAATTTGTCTACTAGTCTTAAAATATAACAGTAATCTGACTTTTTTGTCCCAAAAAACTGAAAATTTCCTTTACAAAAAATAGTCAACATCATTTGACTGTAGCCAATTGGCAAAAAAATCTTGCTTCAAAAAAACACTGATTCCAGCCATGACTTCTCTTGGACATTGTGTGTTACGTTCTCCATGGAAATCACCTGCAGACTCCTAACTACATTGCATGAAAGGGAAATAAATACCTTGTATTTGTAAAAAAAAAACTGAATGGAAGGCTAAAGCAAGTGTAAGGGCACCTGGCTAGGGAAAACTATTTGACGGAAAACAATGGCTAGATGCTCTCAATATTGGCACTGTGAATGAAAGGTGAAGATTACGTAAATTATGCTTTCTTTTGTGAATTGTGAATCTCATTGTGAAGGGAATTGGTTTGGGTTGCTTGAACAATTGATAGATTCAGGATCTGTGTTTGACGATGAACCTCGGCGGCGGCGGCGGCGGCCTCTGGAGGAGATGGGGCCAAATCACAGTGAAGCCAATAACGACGCCCAGTGTTTTCGTCCGAAGACCAACTTGCCGTCTCCCTATGTCGACCCCCGATGGTGATCTCGGTGTGTATCCTCATACACGGAACCTCTTCACTTTCAGCTCCTGCAGATTCATGTTCCATTGAGAATTACAGCTTATTAAATGCTAGGATTAATTACTGTGCATTTCTAGTATTTATTTTGTTTATGGCAAGTCGATGTCACTGAAGATGATTCAAGGCGAGAGGTCTCTGACCTCTTAGATAACTTTCGGATCAGTTTGCAAACTACAGTAGTGCAAAGCTGAGTGAATTCATGGATTCTTGGAAACAGCATTCGTGTAGAGGGGACCCAGGTTCAACAATTCGTGTCATGTTGACACTGGGCATGTAAGTTAAAAAAAAGGCCACATTAGGATATTGCTTCGTGTTGAATTTGAATGTGCTCCTACACTGTAATCTGGTGCTATGGTCATCTCAATTGCATGCTTTCTTCAAGAAAATCAATGTTAGGACAAATCTTACCTGTACAAACGAGATTTACAACATACTATCAGACTCCCCATATATATTTCAAGGAAAATGCACAATTTCAATGGTTCTAATTATCACGAAACCGTCTCCCTATCATCTGCTCCCTTCTCATTCCCAATCAAACCCGAGGATTGCACGAGGTCTTTGAGTGTACAATCCACCACTCCAAGAAAGACTCCCTGCAAAACTCCATAGGAGTTACTCAACCTCATTTCCAACGTTCATTTGAAGATACACTGTTCAAATCAAGAGTTCATATCAACGCTCACAGTTCCAAGAGTTGCGCAGTTGCACCCTTCACCAATTGCTCTGAAAAGACGATGGGGACGCAATTCAACTTCTGGCATTGCAATCACAGCAGAATGTAAAGTAAGGTTACAGCTGTGCTCAATATTGACAACGAAACCTAAATCAATTCAAGAGTCTTGCACATCCGATCCTCGTCTACATCTCCATCATGTAGAGCGAGGCGTACTGCTCGTTCCAACTGTAGTAAGAAATCGGCATGCAAAAAAATTCACATGTTCGCCCACCTTCCTTCAGCGTAAGGTCGAGGCATACATGCTAACTGATCGTTCAAACTGTTCAAACTCTGCCATATTCTCAAAGCTGCATCGTCTCTGCTCTCCCGTCAATTCAATACGGAGGTCATTCGTGAGCTGCCTTGCGGTGTAATGAGAACTATGGAACTCTGCACTTAGTTTTGTCAGTACAAAAAAACACAAGGTGTGGGAAACTGGTCATACGCCACTAATCATCATCTTCATCAATATCACCGCCAATAGAAATGGGACCATCTCTATCTGGCAATGCATAAGAACCAGACAAATAAAATGGATCAACTAAAGCATCCAGAATGCGACGCTCTAGGTCCTTCTCTTCAATCCACATGGAGCTTTGCTGCCGAACTGTTTCTTTCTCTTTCCCGACCAGACGAAGAAATTTCTTCTCCCTAAACTGCCGTCTCGCTGCCTTAGCTTTCCTCTCTTCCTCCTGAAGACAGAAATTAACAATGTCAAGAGGAATTTTCGCAGCTTCAAATCAGCGAGTAATACACAACCTCAACAAGTTTACACAATAAGAAAATATGACACAAGCAAATTACATAAGTCCACCAAGCGTACTCACAGAAGATAACCAGAACAGAAAAAACTTACCAGAAACCGGAATAACACCGTTTTATTCTGTTCTCCGATTCTAGTTCAGAAATAATTTGAACGATTCTAAAGATTTTCAATAATTATGTGTACTTACAGCTTAGGAACAGAGTTTTCTTAAACAGAGTAAACCCTGAACACTAAACCCTCAGAAAAGAAACTTTAAAATGGAATTAACATTCCATGTCTAACCCTGAATGGGGTAATCAAATAATTGACATGTTCCCTGGCTCAAAGCCAAATCTTCCACAAATGTTATCAGCAATATAAATGTGTATCTAATGCAGTGATCAAATGCGTAGAACAAAACTGGACAAAGAATGATAACGGCACTCCAGAATCTACAAACGTTATTAGCACTAAAAATTAGGGCTACTGGAAACGGAATAAGAACATTTTATTCCGTTTTTTTATTTCTAGTTCAGTAATATCTTGAACATTTCTTAACATTTTCAATCTTTGTAAGTGTCCTTACAGTTTAAGAGCAGAGTCTTTCCAAACAGAATCCAAAAACATGCAAATAAAGAACATTCAGAAACGCAATTTAAAACGGATCATTTTCTCGTAAAACAGTTTTCTCGTAGCACCGCTACAAATACGACTCCTTCATAGAACCATCACACCAGCCACCTCAGTAAATGTACAGAAAACAATGGAGAGAGAACGATAACGGCACTCACAAGTCTAGCCCGGAGGGATTTGCTCTCCTCAACTACTTCCAAAGCTCGAATCTCCGATCTCTCTTTCTTCATCACCAACCGCTTCTCCTTCTCTACAAGAATCCTCTCCCGCGTAATCAACTCCACCTGCCGCTTCTCCTTCCGTTTCCTCTCCTCCTCGGCCGCGAACTTCTTCCGCAACTCCGACATCTGCTTCTCGTAATCACGTCTCATCAGGGACAATTCCTTGCCGACCACTTTCACTTTCCTCCCTCCATCGGATGATGCCTCAGGCGATCCCGTTGCATCGGCCACCTCCGTGCTCAGCAATCTCGAAATGGCTCCGGAATGAGGTTGGACTAGAATCCTACGAAGACATTGCACCCTCGAGGCTGCCATTGAGGATGCTTCCCTTTTGGAAAAAATGGGTTCACTGAAATTTAAACCTCATGAATTGCTACGGCGGCGAGAAGCGCTCGCTTCGGCAATGCACCCTCCGATAGCTCGGGCTCCATCAGCAAAAAGAACAGGGCGACCTGCAAAACCGTGACAGAGGAAATTTAGGGTTTGAGGTTTGGGGACTATCTACTCTTTGCGGAGGATGGGATCTAAGCGGGAGCTACATGTCTCTCAAGACACTAAGGAAGGGCCGGATTGCTTTTGGAACCCGTGAAAAATATTGCAACTTATTATATTGAGAGAGCACAGGGAAACTGCGGCTCTGCGATGGAATTTTTGACTCTATGTATTCAATATAACTCACGCATTTGTGTACAAACCATTGTGGACGAAATAACTCCAATTTGTTCGGTAGTCAATATATTTCCGTTAGCCGGCTGGTGGGAGCGAGAAGTTTGGGATATGTTCAGTGTTTATTTTTCTAATCATCCCGATTTACGCCGTATATTAACAGATTATGGTTTTGAGGGTCATTCATTACAAAAAAGACTTTCCTTAATCTATGTATAGATGAACTTTAACCCCTAATGCACTTTAGCGATTTAGATACGAGCAGTGTAGAAAAGCCCTTGTGGTGTACATTGTAACATAATTTCCGCTCTATGTGGAGTATGAGGCGTATCTTTTGGGTGAACTTAAAATTTGGTAGCACAAAGAAGTCAGTAAATTTTTAGAATTCTTGGAGTTGCCAAAGTCTGCTATCTATTTTTGTCAACTTATTTTGTATTTTGTATCTCCGGTGCGTAGTGACTGTAAGACTTAGAGAGTTGTGGGGCCTACAATATTGAAAATGGTCTCTCTTGCTGACATAGTCCGTGCATCCTTATTAGCAGACCCATATGGTATCATAGGTGGCCAAGTCAAATAGCTACAGTTTCTACCGATCATGTTGTAGGCGTACATGCAAGACGTCCTTGCGATTGCTCCGCTAGACCAATAAACAAATACCTTTCGGATTAGAAATCAGAAAATAAATTCATCCTGTAATGTGAGTTGAAGTCCTGGTGGTTGGGACTTGAGTTGCTTCGATTCAGCTTCTTGAACCAGTTGTCGGTAGCAATTGCAAAATTTTCCCTGTCCGCGTCCCTCTTGCAATCATTTGCCTAATACTCGGTGGAGATAGTGTTGTTTCTTGAAAACTCCATCACCTCATACATATAATGAAAAGCAGATCAAAAAAGATTTGGAGAAATGAAACTCACAATCCAAAGATTTTCAAGATATCGTTATTGAATACAGACGTGACTTCCTCGTACAGCTTCTTCCCTCCCTCCCTCAACCTTTCACATATGAAAGCACAAAACTCACTTTCTATGGCACTCATTTTGCCTTCTCTCGTCGTTGCTACCACCTAACTCCTTCCGCAATTCCTCTCGCAAATATCTACTTCGTAGTACCCTCCGTCCTACTCTCCATCCTCACCCTTCTACTTTCAAGTACTTCTCTTGCTTCAGCAATGGCGCACCAAAATGCTACAAGCTATGTAGACGACTTCAGTTTTGGGAAGTTGCTGCGGAAGACGTCCTTTGTATCAATGGTGCGTTTTTTCCCACATAATTGCCTTCGTACTCTCCTACACTTCCTCTTTTGCCGTTCCTATCTAATTAATGGCATCTCATTTGCGGCTGTGATTTGCGCAGACTATTCCTTCGTGGTTTGTGAGAGCCCACGGACACAGCTTCACATGCAACGTCTTGTTAATATTTGCCGGAAGAAGAAGAACTTAAAAGGTAAAGGTGAATGTCTACTTGATGAAGCAGTACAGACATGTCTCCTTCGCGTTTGGTTTCAAGGAATTTTGTCACCTTCATGACTTGCGCGAAGGTGATCGACTCAACTTCAAACTCGTTAGCACGTCATGCTTCCAAGTCACACGCCCCTCAATTGAACTATGATAATTCGGTTGTTACTTGAACTTCCTTACGCTTCAATGTCAACACTCTGGTAATGCTTCACCTGCCTTCGAGTGAGCGATCAATGCTACAGTCTTTGTGTTAGGGAGTACAACGTCAATGGAGCAAACAACAACCATGTAATTTGTTCACCTGCAGCTATTCAGAATCACCATGTCAATACTTTGTACAATCTGTGAAGCCACTAGGTGACTTCATATGCATGACAGAGGAATCAACAAAGTGCTAGCATATCTATTTTGACAGATTGGAGCTCAACAAGCAAAGCTCTATAGTACTAGGACTACTAGTACTATTATTATCCATCGGCCCATCCAATATATATAGAAAGGTCTAAGAAGTAGAGTGGCACACTTTCTACATAAAAACAGTAGCTCTTCTATAGATATTTTTTATTTTGAGACCTCTGTATATACCGGCCTAAGAAATACTTGACTATGCACTAACTAGACAAAAACTTCAAACCTGCCATGTAGATCAATAGCCATTACTTTAGTACATAAATACATCCACCTTTTGCTTCTTCAACGTTTGCTGCTTTGGTTCCCCAGCTTGAAAAAGCAGGCACTTTGTTTGATTCACTGTGATTGGCCTCCTTAGTGACACTACTACTATAGGAGGCTTAGGTTTGAAAGTCCTACATACACTTTTATCATTACACTATGTACAACATATAAACAAAGTTGTTCACCAGGACTCTAAGAATTCTCAATGTATTACCAAGTCGAGGCGATTTTGCTCACATTTTAGAACGCCATTATGGTACTTTATGATGAAACCCTTAGGTCCACTCTTCATTTCCAGAGCTTCCAACACACTGGAGTTCATCATTTTTGTTGAAAGGCTAGTCCACTAGAAGGCCATGCTCCAGTTGCATCTACCGGACGGGGTTCGTTCCTCTGTAGAACCAAATCCAATTGAGGTGGAAAATAATTAAGCCCTTTGAAGTTCCACCTTGCCATGACACCAGGGAAGGTACACGGAGCATAGACAGAGCTGCAATTTGCATTAGGGTGGCCATCTTGATTGGATTTGGTAACAAATACTCACTCCACAGATTGGCCAAATATATAGGCAGCACAACACTTGCTCAATCTACAAAAGAAAGACAGCATCTCAGCATTTGAAGCCTAAACTTGTAAGTAATAAAACTAGGTCATAACATACAAAAGCAATACAAACCTATTTCATATGATGTTTTCCAAAATGAAATTCTGGAACATCATGCATATCAATTACAGTATCATCGACTGCACAACACTTTGACACGAAATCAAAGTACGACATAGAAACTCATTTGGAAACCCAAGCATTCAGGTACAGTACAAACCTGATACCCTTGTTTCAAAAAAAGATCTCAAGTAAAGTAAAAGAGTTGGAAAATGAACAAAAAAACATATCACAATTGAGGAAGATCAAAAGACGACAACCAAAATACACAAACACCAACCAAGCAGCAGCATATCGAAACAAGATCGAACTATTTGTCCACATAGATAATCCTAAAATGATTTGGTTCACTCAGCACATACAACCATTATGCAAGGAAAATAGCTCCTCACTCACACTTCACACTCACTTCACATGGCCTTTACAAACAAAAAGACCCTTGAGAAGAACAATGAATTCCAACTTCCAAAGTGCCTCATTGTATTCTTCATTACCAGTCTTCCTCAACTTTAGCTAAAAGAAATGCCTCAAATACATAGTAATAATGCAAGGATCACAAAGATCCACTAAACTAAAATGTATTGCTATAAAGTAAAAGACATGGATACATTTATAAACAACTCCACAAACAACTTTGCATTCATAGTATGGGTGTTCTTCTGTCTACAGAAGCCAAAATCCGTAATCCAAGCAAAAATGGGGAACATACATGTTGGACATAGTTCCGTCATAACAGTTTGAAGACCAAAATGCTGAACTACGTGAATTCTATGAAACTCTGCATGCACAGCATGCTACGTCCAAAATGAGCTACAAAAGATGACAACACTGTATACTATCTATGGCAACTTCACTTCACAAGCTATGACATCTACTTGAAGGAGGCAAGGCACAGAAGGCACTCGCAGCCGCTCTGCCCACTGTGTCATCGAAGTTCCAATTTGGTGACATGCTCAGAAACTTCCATTGTAGTGCTTGAATGGATAACAAAACGGGCGTCAAATTCTTGATTTCATTTTGCATGCTAGGCATAGTAGAATCCTTCCCAGTACATCCACTTGTTGCCACAAGCCTAGCAATACCATCTCTATAGGTGACCACAAACAATACAGGTTCTTCTGAGACTTGAGTGAACAGGAGCATGGATAAGCAGTGGCCGCGTGGGTACTCGACCAGTTGGATTTGCCCTCCTTTGCCGGGCAAAGACAACATCCTTCACCAAATGCTTCCCTATAGCTATCTTGAAAGCCAGATGGGGCATGATTTATAATCCAAGGTCCTCCATTTCTTTTACCCAAGTCACGTAAGCATTTATCATGCTTTGATCCACTACAAAGTGAAAAAGCTTCATCCACCACTTGTGATAGCGTAATTGAGCGGAGTAGTTCCCTCGCAAATGGTTCGTCATGTCAACCCCTCTTATATATTCCACATACGCTTTGTGCATGGGTGACGAAGGCACAATCAACTAACCGCACATACCAGGTATACAACGTAGTATTCTCACACCAAGCACCCACGGTGTCTCTACAGTACTCAACAAAGTCACTAGTTTCTTGTCTTGCCACGACATGACCCTCATTTGGCGATGACAGTGGGTCCTAATGACCATGGATCCTCTAACCTCATTGTCCTGCTCCCGGTACAGATCTAAAGGGAGATTCTTACTACTGCGCTGAACAGTGCCAGTGGCCCACATTCCATTAACCATGAGCTTGTGAAATAGATTCACGCTAGCAAATAAATTGTCTATGAACAAGTGGTGACCCCTACCATTCAAGCTACTTACCATTCTCTCAACCACATGGTAACCTAGACCGTGTGGACCAATACATGTTCCTTCTTTGAAATACACCTCGATATTCCACACAAACCTACTTTTAGAACTCGCTAGTAGCCACAATTTTATCCCAAATCTAACCGGCTTATCGGGCATGAATTATCTGATGAAACAATAACGGCCTTTGTATGGAATGACACACTCATCAACCATAATCTCCCTCTCTAGATTGTAGATGTTTTGTGAGACCTTTCCAAACAATTCTATAAGCCACCGTGTTTTTGCTATCCGATCAAACTAAGGATACTCAACATCTCTCACTAATTGACTATTGTCCACTAGATGGAAGCACCTGAGAATCTACTGGAACCTACCTAGAGTCATGACCTGAGCTATCACTACGTTGTACATGAGGCTTTCTCTCTTCATGATCCAATAGTGTTTTATACTAGGTAGTTTTTTGCATCCCATTAGGATGTACACACCTATCCAGCGTCTAATCTCTGAGCGGTCTACGTCTACCCATATAGCACCGCCCTTTGTGCGTGGCATTTCATTAGCTTTATGGGGAAGTACAACTCTAGCATACCTATTAGTTTCTAAAACTATGCGGTCCAACGCCTCATCGGACCAGTAGAGGTTGAAGACTCGTTCGGGCTGAGGGACTCCTACATTCACTAGAAAAAAACTTCATTTCAGCCAACAAAAGTTGGAAGACAGTTTTGCTGACTACAACGCAGTTTTCAAAAAACTGCGTTACTGTCAACGTAATTTTTTGAAAACTATGTTGCAGTCAACAAAACTGTCTTCCAACTTTTGTTGGCTGAAATGCAGTTTTCTTCTAGTGATTCGTCTAACACTTCAACCCGGGAGCAAGACCTGTGAAATTGTCTCAACTTCCAATGAACTCTATACTATCGGAATTCCACAACGACTTACGATAGTAAGTAGCCAGTTCCTCTATATCCATGTCCTAGGGAATAAAGGCCTTGGGTTGCATGCACCACCTGCCTAGGTTATCGTCCTATTGTAGTGATTCATGTATAATATCTACATCAAAATCTAAGTCACTACTTTCTACTGCATTCTCATAAGTTGGAAGCCACTCTATGTCACTGGAGTTGGCATCCTCAGAGGCAGGTTGGATATCATCGTTGACATCCTCCGAGCCACTCCCTACCTCGCCAAAAAGCATATACTCTAGTAGACTTACACTTGCCTTCGAAAAAGTTGTGCGAGCAGTGGAGTCTTGGATGCCTTCAGGTCTGTCCATGGTAGACGGGACTTCAAAATTTGCAATGGGATCAACACGGGGCTCCAATGCAAGTCTTGTTCCAAGGTTGTTGGCGCCCACCCGCTCTCTGCGTCTTCCCCTGTTCTTCTGTAGGAATACTTCCTCTATAGAACCATCTGCCTTGCCGTCGAGACGTACGAGCCCTTCTTTCGGTAGCATTTATGTATCATGAAGGCCTTCAGTGTTTGTTGGAGGGTGGACCGTAGTACATTTGTTTCTTGGGAAGCCATGTTGGCCCTTGGCCCAACCATAGTTGTGTCTACCCTCACTGCCCATGGCGCCAGAGTGGGGTGACAACTCGATACAAACTTCATGTTCGTATAGGTGATACTCGTTGGAAAAGCTGCCTAATTTGCAGACAATTTTTATGTGCCCCGTAGGTGTGGCAACACTTCTCCAATAACCACTTTGCACAATTGAATTGAAGGAAGCATCCCGCCAAGGTGTGTACTCCCAAATCCAGTGGCCTTGTGAATTGGATCGGCAGCCCTCCATGCCTCTTCCCTAAAAATGTTGTCTCACATATTGATGTTTCAAGTCTCCATGTTCCCGACAGTGTGTTGTGATTCAGGCGCAATATGGTTGTTGAAGAGTTTATAATCTTCTTCTTAGAAGTGGGCGAGAACTTTCCGAATGTATGAGTTATTTTATTGTTGTTGGTCGTATTGAGTAAGGGTTGCCGCCTTCTCCCGTGTCAACCATTCCCTGCATTTGGTTGAGGACAACAAGAGTAGAAATCCAATTTCTTGGTTTTTTTCTCTTTTGTGAGCACTCCTTTCCGCTTCTAGTCCCTCCTCCATCTACCATTTCTCCCCCTTGCTGCAAAAAGGAAAAATAACAATAATTGAGCGTGAGTCTTTTGGTTGGCTTGAAGTAGACCATATAGAAGTAGCATCCTTTTCTACACATGAAACATATTGAAACAATACAAGAAGGTATATATGTATATGAAGTATAGGTGGTATCACTAGAAGAAAACTGCATTTCTGTCAACACAAGCCAGTTGATGTTTTCTAAAAATTGCGTTTACTACTACACAGTTTTCTGAAAACTGTGTTTTCTGCAACACAGTTTTCAGAAGATATCAGTTGGCTTGTGTTGGCTGAAATGCAGTTTTTTCTTAGTATATGTCTTTCCCATGTTGTTAAATCAAGGGGTGGAGGTCTAATGTCATTCGGGGAGTTAGGGCTAGGCATGAAACTGAGGTGCTGTAAGAGTCGTAAAGTATGTGTCGACGTCTGTTGTTTGGGTACACAAGGCTTTCAGGGCCTCTTGACTTTGAAGGTCACAACTGCCCCCTCCTACTGCATTTGGAGTCCATCTTTGACTTCCTGAGTCATCTTGTTTGCAGCGTTGCGTTGGATATTTTTTTTCTTGGGTTGATTGTCGACATTCTTGGACCAAAGTTGGAGGAGCGGCATCCAGTGTGGAAGACTAGCATCATTCACCTGAGTACAATATATGCAAGTGACGATGTCATTCATGCATTGAAGGGGAGGACCGTGACATGGGAATTCATACTACAAGCAAAAGCATGTACAATATGCAACTTCAATTGAACGAAATGATGTTGGGGGCATACCTTCTTCGACTTGCTCTTCTTGGGAGGCCTTTGTGCTTTAGTGACGGGGATGCTCTCTTGGTTTGGTGTTGTTAACGAGGGTTGATCACTCTGGAGTTGTAGTCCTTTCTTGTTCTATATGAAACAATAAAGCAAGATGAGGTGCACATGTCTGGAATTCTACGGAAGAAAGTGTACACAATGAAAAGTGGCATTGATCCTAACTAGAAGACAATAAGCAAATACAAGAAGAGCAATTTTGTCACAATAAACCTTGTGTCCACATTGGTTTAGGGTCCCTCCCAGTGCTTCCCACCAGTCACTAGTCATGTAGGAAATCATGTGCAATGTATAGCGCAATGACTGTGTCATATGAGCGTCATGAAACCCTAGACTTCTTCACACATTAGTAGTTCCACGCCTAAATCCTAAACCCCAAGCACAATATGAGTTAGTAGACTAACTTGTGACGCGGAGTGCACGCCCGGAGTTGCATCTTCTCTTTGTGGTCGCGAATGTGTAAGTCTCTTCATTGTCGACAGATGCAGTAGGACATATCTCATATCCGAGAATGTCTCTCACAAATGCAGGGAATTGATGGCGCTTATACCAACCCAGCAACCTTGTTGTGTGCATGTACCAAAGGTACTAAAGTCGATCTTGTTGCCCGAAATTTTTTCATCAGTTCCCCGCGGTAGGATGTCGTTGCACCTCCAAGTATGGTTGACCACACAGTCACAGCGCCTTCCAAACCCTTGCCTTAGATACGCCTTGCCTTGAACCAACGTTGTAGGACGCTCCTACCTCCAACCTCGATGTGCACTTCGTCAGCTATGGAATTCTAAGCTACCATGAATGTAACTGGATTACAAGACATCGTGAATCAAATGCAGTAATACCAGCTCTGATTCGAGACTTACAAATATAACTGTCTTTATAGCCCACTATGGCGACCAAGAACTCCATTGCTTCCTCTCCCGCTTGGAGATGAGCTGAACCTCAGCCCCCTACAATGCAGTCACCATCTCTTGGTGGGCAACTCCGAATTGCTCTTAGATCCCCCCGCGCAGAGAAAAAATTAAAAAACTCTCCGAGCGGCTTCTTGAACCAGTTGAAGAAGCAGTTGGTGCAGAATCCAAAAAAACGTCTCCGTTGTCCTAGCGAGTGGAAGAAATCCACCAACTGCCAACACCATTGGCTGATGTAGTGCACTGTGACGTGGGCAAATATGTCTAAACCCTACGCCAGAAAACCATGTACCAGTAGTAGCTCTGCTCCGTATCACATGAAATACAACTGAATCCATGTACAATGAGGCTTGGGTGCTTCACCTTCAACCCTAATTTTCTTTTAACTACTCCTAAAAATTGTCCTCGTCTTTGCCCCCAACATTTTAGTTCTGCTGCATCACGAAAAAACCAATATAAAAACCCTAAATCACAAAACAATATGAACCGTAGGCCAAAAGTGGCAAGAAATTGCAAAAGGGGTTAAACCATTAAGGTACTTGATAATGTCTACCGTATATCAAAGTGATTTTAATCACATGAATAAATTTATCCTACAAATACAAAAAAAATTCAATCTATGATTATTTAATAACCTCTGAAAATCCAATCGACCATTTCATGGTTGCTGCTTAACTTTAGGGGCTATCTGGATTTGAAAAAAATTTAAAATTTAAAATTACATTATTTATTTATATAATTCATCAAATTATCTTTCCATAACAAAAAAATCCTTCTAACCTAAACAGAATCTCTACTTTAAGTGCTTTTTCAAAGTCAAACACTTCAAGAAATGCTCACAACAGATTTTCTTTAGAAAAAAAAAACTTGTCAATCAAAGGTCATTCTAAGAAAAAAATTCCATGGGAGTGCAAGTGGACAAGGGTTTGATGAGTTGAAGCATGTAGTAAACAAGGCACAATCTTCCATTGCTGGAATCCTTGTGAAAATTCGTATGATTTTAAATATTCATATTTAGGTTTGGTCAAAAATAGCAAATTCTTCACTTGTGAAAATTTGAGATATGACCTCCAAAGTCATTTTGCTTTAGTAAAAACACCAAGAGGAACAAAAATCAAACTTTGATAGAAGAAATCTCAAAATCCACATAGTTAAAGTCTTTAAAAATTTGAAGGTAGACTAATTAAAAAGTGGTAAAGAATATCATATTGTTAGATATTTCAAAAGATGATTCTAAGAAAAATTATACTTTTCTTTTTAGAAATAACAATTTAGTGGTAATTTGGAGGGAAGAGTTCCTTTGGCATTTAGGGGTTAACTTGAGAATAGAAAAATATTTTTATACTATGCATGGAATAACTTCTAATTATAAAAGTATAAATTTTGGCATGAATGAGAGCAATTCTTTCAGCAATTCTAACTACTACATGTTGATTTTTGGCAAGTGTTAAAGTTTTTTTTTTGCTACAAAAAATATAACAATGATATTTTCACAAAAATAACAGGGATTTTCACATTGCTAGATAATATAAAGTCTCATGTAATAAAATATAAGATTGGAACTCAAAATATAATTTAAATGGCTATATTGAACTTATAATTGATGCTCATCTAAATGACAATAGAAGAGGTCCTTTGGAGGCTAACGTTTACTTATTAATGCTTGATATGAGTTTAAGATATTACGAAATCCAATAGTTAGGTTCTACATTCCCTACTGAATAATTAATCAAAGTTGGAAAATGTGATTTGGCAAACACATATAAATAAATAAAATTATTTTTTCTATATAATATTTTTTGAAAAAATTATGTTCTCATAATTTTAGCAAATATAAGTTTTAGAATAATTATTTTGTTTTGTTGACCTTCACCATTGGGTATGGTATTGCACAAATTTTGGTTTGGGCATTCCAAATCTAAACTTGAAATGAATGCCCTTATACATTTGAATGTAGATTTAATTAAAAAATAAATATTATAATTATATTCATTGGAGAAAAATGTATTTTTGAAGAGTATTTTTAGTGTTGTCAAGCATCCAACCAACTTTATTTTCTAAAACTAATTAAATATCTAGCTAAGATCTACCAATCTTGTCTTTCATTTATAATATACATACAATTTATTTAGTGCCTACTAGGTAGAGTATCATCTTTATTTTCTTCAAAATCAATATGTTTTATATTATATTTGTTTTTTTTAATGATATTTCATTTTTTATTTCCAACACCCCTAATTCATTGATTATAATTAGTTTAAGTGTTGATTCAATAGTTTTAGTTGTTTTTTAACTAAGTGATAACACGTGCTACAACTTCATTAATCAATTTCAAAAGAAAACTACATTAATATTGTAGTTATTTTGCACTCATATATATTAGATTTTTAAAAATAGCATTGAAATAAATATAATTTTAGCACAATTTTAGTACAAGTATTGTATGAATATAACATATACTACAATTTTGATTTCAATGTTAACTAGTGTAGCCCTATACCACTCGTTCAATTCAAGATCTAAATGTAACTCAAAAATTACTCAAAAATCTACAACTTTGACATTGTAAGTCGAAACACTATTCAAAGTAGAACAATTGTTTTTTTATATTATCTAGGCTTTACCAAGTTTTTAAGCCCCCAAACTCAAATTTCCTTTGCAAATAAATGATCTAAAGATTTCAGATTTTACTATAGCATTGCATCCTCAAGATAGGAAGATGTATGCAATTTTTTATAGCAAATGATGTTCTTCTTCCCAAACTTGAATTGGGGCTCAAAACAAAACAAATACATTATTTATTTTTTCAACCACTGAATCTTCAAAAAATTAGGTTCCTTGGTAGTTTGTTTCATTCTAGCAAAAAAACTATGGAAAAAAATCAAAATCTACACTTCACTTTAGATGCCCCCAACATGCCTAAAATACCTTGACACCATTTCAACATTAAATTTTTCTTATTTCCAATGAAGTCTTTATTTCAAATCAAATAGCCATTATTATTTTTATTTATTGAAAACTTTAAGAGTTCAAGACTTTCAATAGACACATGTTTTTTTAAACAAAAGTAATAACATTATGAATAGATATATAAATTTATGAGTTTTTTGGCACTACATTCCATTTTCTACTTGCCCTGAAATAAAAAAATATTTATATTTGAATGTATTTTTCAATTCAATTTTTTTTCATTGCATTAAATTATTCCAATTGTATTTTTCTTAAAACATTTGAATATTTTGTACTTGTGTAGAATATATGGTCTTAGAACTTGAAATGATGTTTAAAATTTATTTGAATTTACAATCAAAACATGGGTAAACATCTCAATCAAATAAATATTCAATTCACTATGATTCTACTAAAAAACAATAGTCTTTTCTTTTTTTAATCTTTTGATATTTCTTCTTCCCTTTTCTCTTTCTATTCTTTATTCTCCTTCTTGTCTTGCTCGTCTTCTTCTTGCTTCTAATACTTCTAACTCATCCAAAGTAAGAGTCCATATTTCATTTTTTTGAAAAATTGAATAGGGATTTTTATTTTTATTTCTAAAATAATCAATACTTGGCAAGTCAAAAGTAGCAAAACTACCTTCAATAGAATCCACTTTTGTGTCAACTTCATTTGATTTCTTCAAACATGAAGTTCCTTGAAGAATTGATAGGTATACAAGACTATCCTCTTTGATGTTACAATCTTGTAACGAGGATATTTCATTTTCAAGCCATCTTTCATTAAAAATTAGACGTTGGTGGTTTATTGGAAGTCCGGTTACTTCCATTAGCCTTTCTTTTAATTGTTTGATAGTTGTTGCACTCACCACCTCAATACCAAAAAGTCTATGGGAAAGAGTTTTGATTGTAATCTTCATCTTGAAATAATTTATTTACAATTGAAGAATTTCAAATGTTTGAGTTGAATTTTTATTTATTAAAACTATTAAATGAATAGTTTAATAAGAATGAACTCTCAATCCAAAAGTAGTTGAAAATACATCTATGGCCTAGACCAAAAAGATAATTAAATTAAAAATTGGCAATAATAGAGAAGAAAAGGATGAAAGTTTTAATCTCAATTGAAATGAGTTGAATGGAAAAAATATATATTTTTAAACATTTAAAGATCTTAAAAATAATATATGTTGGTGTATATTTTATTCTTTTATACTAAAAGCATAATCTTATTGAAAGTTGTCTTTTACTTTTCTTTGCATGATGTTGCTTTTACTTTTTGTAAAACTTTGTTTTTTTGTTTTATACAATTATACGTTTAAATTTAAAAAGTAAAATCTCTAAGTTTCACATCTTCATAGTTACTAGTGTAGCCTATTTCGTTGGTCCAAAGTAAAAGAGAATGTCCCTTCAATAATTCCAAAGTAAAAGAGGATTTCATTCTATTTTTAGTTCAAAAATAATTCAAAATTTTATAAGTTTCACACTATAGGTCCAAAACCCACAAAACAAAGTTTGTACACCCCTACTCATGGAAAAATTTCTAATGTTATCACAAATGCAACCGACTAACACACGGTCCAAAAGATACATAATTTATTATAATTTAAGATTCAAAATAACTCAAAAATCCTTAACTTTCACACCATAGGTTTAAATGCCACACAACAAAATTCATACATCCCTATTTGAGAGAGCTTTCTAAAGGTATGAAGAATACGACTGACACATGGTCCAAAAGATCCATAATTTAGCATAATTTAAGATCCAAAAATAACTTAAAAAATCCATAACTTTCACATTATATGTCCAAACACCACCAAACAAAGTCCATACACCCAAAAAGGTGAATAGGGGATGTACAGTTCCAAAAATCTCACCGTAACAAACAAATAAAACAAAACAAACAGACAACCTAATTTACAGTATAGACTAGTGTGCTCTGTGTTGTTGTCACAATAAAAGTAAAAGTAAAAATATTTTTCTAATTTTCTAATTCCTAAAAACTTCAAAATCAACAACTTTCACATTATGAATCAAAACACCATGAAACAGAGTCTGTAGAGCCCTCACCATATAGGGCTTTCTAATAGTACCAAGAACGTGACCAAAGGATGCACAATTTTATTAGATCTCACCATAATAAACAAAACAAACAACCTAATTTAAAGTATGGACTAGTGCGCCCTATATTGTTGCCACCACCAAAATAAAAGTAAAAATAATTTTCTATTCTTTCAATTTGTAAAACTTTAAAATTCAATATCTTTTATACATGAAAGAGTGCAAAGGCTTTGTTGCAATGTGAGAAGTTGCATTCTTGATACACATAGAGAGCTTTATACACGAAGGAGAGCAAGGACTTTGTTTTGTGATGTTTGGACATGCAATGTGAAAGTTATGAATTTTCCAAAATAAAATATAATTCAATTCAATTTTTGAATACACAAAAACTTTGAAATTCCATAACTTCACATTGTAGGTTGAAATGAATGAATATGGACTTTTGTGATGCTCATATATTTATTCCATGTTTATCACCTTCATTTTACATTAAAAAATAAATGAAGTACATGCATTATTGTAGATGTTGTGAATACATACCTTCACGGTTGCTATTATGTGAGCCTAGGATCTTGAGCCCAAACTAGAAGAAAGCCTTGTTTAATTGGATGTTCTTGCGTCAAAGTTGACGGATTTTCTTAAGCATCCAATGTAACATCTTCATGTGTTTATGTCAACAATGACATCCAATGTAACATCTTTATGCTACATTGGATGTCATTGTTGACATAAACACATGAAGATGTTACATTGGATGCTTAAGAAAATCCATCAACTGTGACGCAGGAACATCCAATTAAACAAGGCTTTCTACTAGTGCCATGAGCCTAGGAGCCTAGGTTCCTATATTATAGGCACCCTCTATAGTTATAAGATGTTTATATTATAGGTGTCCATATTGTAAGTACCTATATTATAAGCACCTTCCATGGTTATAGAATGTTTATATTATCGGTGTTTATGTTATAAGTAAGTACCTTTCATGGTTATAGAATGTTTATATTACAAGTGTTTATGTTATAAGCACCTTCCATGATTATACAATATATTTATACTATAGGTGTCTATGTATGTTATAGACCTTTCCAATAGTTGCAGAGTACCTATGTGGCTAGGCTCAGGCTCATAAGCTCACATTTCTAGGCTTACATACTAGCACCATTGTACATACCTTATACCATGCCCCAAATCATGTTGTAGGGATTTTTTGACCATTCCATTTATCTATGATATATAAATAGTAAAAATTAAGAAAGTCAAATTTGTTTACAATCCTAGGTTTATTCATAAGCACCTTCAATTATCCACACAATTTCATTTGGAGTTTGTTTAACATTTAAATGTCTCTTAAAATTATGTATGTAACTTTTTTACATTATTTAGTCACTTGTAGTATATATATCATAGTGTCTCACTAAACATTAATCCAGTAACTTGAAAGTTAATGTAGTTACTACATCTTTTGAGCTCATTATCATTGTGACAAACTGTCACAATGAGCTCAAAAAAATTAATTAATTAAATTTTTTTTTAACTCCCTAACTCCCTCTCAAATCCCCGGGTTTTAAAAAAATTCTTAATTTTTTGTCCCCCCTCTCCTTATTTGTAATTTTTTGAACAAGTATACAATGGCAAACAATATGGGACAATGAAAATTGTATTATGTATCAGTACATCATATCCGTATCTGTACATGTATTTGTATTTGTACTATATTCCAATATCAAGTACTATATTTGTACAATATCCGTAACCGTACTTTGATTCGTATCCATATATCGTATTTGTATTTGTATTTGGATGGATGGCTCAAATTAAATCTCAAAGATCAACGGCTTAAATTTTTTTGAAAAATCAATGACAATTTCGAAGGTAAGCATTTAAAAAAAATCAACGGCATTAAAAAATTTTGAGAGAGGAGGGGGGTAACTGCTACCCTTGCTAACTCTTTTTGGTACATTCACTAGTAGAAAACAGTGTCACAGTCAACAAAAGCTAGCTGATACTTTTGTGGACTGCAACACAGTTTTCAGAAATTTGCATTGCAGTCAACGCAAATTTTTGAAAACTATGTTGCAGTCAACAAAAGTATCAGCTAGCTTTTGTTGACTGCAACACTGTTTTCTACTAGTGATTGTAGGGTGCCATAGTAATAGGATTTGGATATTTTCAAAGCTACAATTGAGTTTGACCATGGAGTCTTGAAATGTAGTGCTTCTATAGCTCAAAAAATAAAATAAAACATTGTATATTGGAATAAAATCATTAATGGGTACTTATGTGCATGTTAGGACATCTTCAATGCACGCAACTAATTGACATAGAAAATCAAATATTTTTGGAATGATTGGTATATCATTGGAAGTGTGTCAAAAATCACTCATAATAGACACATGAATATCTAGATTTGAACTTTGGAAAACCAACATACCTTGTTAGAAATGAAATTAGAAGACCAAAACTGTAGAAGAATCGGAAAATCATACAAAAGAAAGAAACCCATAAAAATGACATAGCAAACTTTTTGGAGCATTGTATCCGTTATTTTTCTTTCTTATGTATGATTCATTGTAGCCCTTATAAAAAAATTATTTATTTTTATTTCTAATAGAGTCTATTTCAATCATACAAAGTCCAAATCTAAATATTATTGTGTTCATTTTTTATTTTTTATTTTATGAATTTCCAATAATTATAATCTCTAACTCTAATTAATTCCACATCAATTAAAATTTAGTATTACAATTGTAGGATTGTTTTGTTGTGTGCATTTAGCAAAAGGTTCATAATTAGTGATTTAGTGATTTACCCCCTTTAAATTATTTCACTATGTTTTCACCAAAAACGCTCTAAAATTACAATTTTTAGTACAACTACCACATTTTAGAAAAAAAAATACATTATTGGACACATGAAATTGTAGGATCTTTTAGTACATTAGTTTTGGAAGATCTGGAAAAAAATTCAAAAATTTCCACTATGTAGATTGCAAGATGTGAGTGTTTGAAGGGACTAAAATCCTTTGGGGGGCCCTGCAAAAAACTAGGTAGTTGCACTTCACAAGGTCACATTTGCCTGAAAAATGTCCAAAATGGTGATGCTTCTTTGGATTCATTCTTCAATTCAAGTTGGCTACATCTTTGGAAAATTTTAGATCATTTGAAATTGTACAACACATATGAAAAAAATAGTAAGTAGAAAGAAGTAGGCAATGATTCAAAATACTCTTCATTTTTTTTCCAAAAATATTGAAAATTGAGTTAAATAAAGGACTTCAAAGTTTATTTTAAGTAGAGAATCTATAATTGCCCACAAACTAAAACTCCTCACAACTTTCATCTCATTAATCAAAATAGAGTGATTCAAATCTTTCCATTTATATGTAAATCTAGAAAACCAATTTCAAATTTTTGGTTTTGAAAAAAGTGATTTTAAAAATTTGCCTAAACTGCCTACCTAGTGGAAAAAAACTACATATCATACAATAACTTTTGAACCACGTAGTCAAAAGTTATGAAAATTGTTGGGCCTTAAAGCTACTCCTCATCCCTATATTGTGTGAAAATGTAAAAGAAAAGAAAAGGAAATCTCCATTCATAGTGATCTACCCAAAATTTCTATGTTGCTTAGAATGCAGCTTGGTCTTTTAGGGATTAAGAGCTAGAAATTATTGTGTGGAGGTTGGAGTTCTTGAATTATTTTTCAGTAAATTTTCCTTAAGAAACAAATTAAATTGACATCTAACCCAAGTCATTTTAGATTTTTTTATTTTTTTTGAATTAGTTATGAATTTTTGAAGTTGAAATGCAATGGTCACTAAAAACATCCACCTTGTGAAACGTACACTCTTTTTACATTCTTGGTGCAATGAGAAAGTAAAATGTACCACTTTGTTAGAGGATACTTTTAGAACCTGAGCACTTTATGGACCTCCTACCTTACTTAGTTTTACCAACACCAAGAGTTGCCAATGGTCATCTTGCAGTCTCCTTGTATATTGGAAAAGGCCTTGTTGAATTTCCTGTGCTCCTATTTATTGGTGGCGTTCCATGTGGAAAGAGCCTGATGGCTTGCATACTCATGGTTTCACATCTAATAAAATGAAACATTTTGTTACCGTTAATTTAAGTTGGTGTGTATAGGTGGAGTGAAAATTACAATCAGGTTTCATTTTTGCCTTATAGACAAATGAAAATCAATAATAATAATAATAATAATAATAATAATAATAATAATAATAATAATAATAATAATAATAATAATAATAATAATAATAATAATAATAATAATAATAATAATAATAATAATAATAATAATAATAATAATAATAATAATAATAATAATAATAATAATAATAATAATAAAAACAAAAAAATTAAATTTGAATATATTTTATATTTTTTTGTAAATTTTCAAAGTCAAGACTCAAAGAAACTTTAAAGTGTTTCTGTAGGTGCATGTTGACTTCAAACCATTCACCTTGAACAAGGCCTCAAACCATTCACTGAAAGCTTGTTACTTAACAATTATGAAGCTCGAGCCATTGATTCAAAGCAAATGACTTGAGGTCATTACTGGTGACACTTCAATGGACACCTATTTGACAAAAATGGAGGTGAAAGGCATAACTATCTGAACTTACCTCATGTCAATAATGCATCCACCAATTCACTCTAACCATCTTATACTGTGTTCAGTTGTGTGATAGATAAATTATTCCCCATAACATTCAGTAGCATGCACTATCCCTGCCTTATTTCTACAGTAAGCTTGGTCTGCAACTCTGCATGATAGGATACGTTGCACGTCTACAATAACTCCATCTTATTAGGCCTGTGTGCAGACACATGTTAGGTACAGCGGATGTGAGAGACATTGAAGTCACCTGCCAGGGATGAGACAAAGAATACTTGAATAACTCCAACAACCGAGAGTCCCAACATTTAATCCAATCCCACCTCACACCTGAGCACTTAAAACTTATTGCAGAACGGCACAAGGGTCCAACCAAATTTTCCACCTCAGGGAAAACCAGTGAAAGCTTATTATTTCCAACCAGTGAAAGTAAATAGGATGACAACCTATTTCCAACCACTAAAAAAAATTCTCGGGTAGAGAAATAGATTTAAGAAGGATATCATCATTTTTGAATTTTTTTTCTTTGAAAACACAAAATTATCATGAATTTTTTCTGTGAAGATTCTATTTGCCCCATTCTCGATATGTAGGCAAACTAATTTTCAAACCATAAGCTGCTTACAAAACCGATGTAGGTGATCATTGTGGTTTTCAATGTACATGTTGTGATCATTTAATGCTTTCAATGTATACCTCGTGGACATTTCTGTTGCTCCTGTTGGCCATGTTGTAGGTGAGTTGTCACCTACAATATTGCTAATAAAAAATGGAAGAGTTTAAGATGTGAAAATGGGGTGACGGTTGGAAATGGGTTGTCACTCCTTTACTAGTAGATGATTAAATTTTGGTAGATTTGAATTCATATTTGATCTTCAAGACCTTGAATTTGCTTGAAGGGAGGTTTGAGGAATAACTTACAAAATTACATGATTAAGGTAGAAGGGATATTTTTTGACATTTATCTAGCAAGATGAAAATTTAGGAATTCAATTTGCATTTGCAATTAATGTTGGCCATGTGCCAATATAGTGGTAATGTAGAAGGAATTTTAGTGTGTACATGGGATACATGTATATATGAAATGTTGGATTGGAATGAAAACTCTTGCTCACTTATAAAGGACTATAGCAATTTGAAGAAAAAAAAAAGGTTGTATTCCATAATAACATTTTGAACGATTAAAAAAAAATACTATGTGAATGAATAATAAAGAAGAATTTTGCATACATATCCCATATTTTGAGCTTTGTAGTCTTCATACAACGATGGTTTGTCAGTTTTTTCCCCATTATGTTGATACGTGAGTCTTACTACAATACAACTTTGCATGAGGAGTAAGAAACTATAGATCGACTAGACTTGAGGAAAGCCATATAGACTATGCAACTTACCTGCTAATGTATTTAGAAAACACATATTAGAAAATAACCACGATCTACACCCTTGCATATCCCATGAAGACAACAAAATTTTGTTTAACTTAATATTGAGTGATCAAAGCCTTTACTTGCTTGGATTAGGTTAATCAAAATAATTCCCAAACCTTTTTAAAAAATAACAATTATCTACCCTAACATCTCATTGATTGGCACATCTTCAATTTTAATTTGGTCTTGCCTAGGGAAACTCTAGTCATATTCAACAATTTTGCCTAAGAGTATTTGTTGAATATGGCTTGGATAATGAAGAGTTGGATACGAGAAATGAACGGTGTAAGAATACAAATACCAAAATATAGTCCTCGAGACAATGAAGCCCTTGTAGAACTTTCACATCAATAGATTTTTTTCTTGAAAATATCAAAATTAATTCACTTTGATGCCCCTAACTTTTGTAGTTGGCGTCAAATCCAATATGGTGCATAGGAATGTCCAAATTTGTATTTTACTTCTTTGAAAGGGCAAATTAAACATTGAGGCTACTCAAGAATTAAGTAAATAAAATAATTTAAAATCATATTAAATATTAAGCCTCTTCAAAAAAATCTATATTAAAAAATCATTTAAAAACCTATACAAATTATAGTAGGGAGTCAGATGGTACATGTTCCATTCAAAGTATATATTTAGATTTTAAAATTCTAAAATGAATATGTTGAATAGTTTAGTATAAGTTGTGACTTATAAATTTGATAAAAATATAAAGATTAGACTTGATGAAAGTCGTTCTTTGAAGGAGGCTTATAACCAAAAAAACTCACTTTTTTAAGGTGAAAATAAAGTTTAACCCAAAACACACACTACTAGTATGGAATGCTTAGAATATAAAAGATTAAAGCCTATAAATAAGTATCATTTGTATCTAAGTGGTGCCAAAAATAGCAATATTTGAAATCAACACTAATATCTCAAAAACAAACGTTTTTTTGTTTTAGACAAGAATATATAAAGGTGAATTTTAATATAAAAAATTATAATTAGGTGAAATTACCTTAACTTAAAAGTTCCTAAACTAGCTTTCCTTTTCAAAGGATCACTTCCATTCATTTGGAAAGAATATCAATAGTGTGATATAAAATTCTAAAAGATTTTCTATTATGATTTGAAGATTAAATTATTTTGATTTGTGTATTGAATTTGAAGAATATTTTTTGAAGTAGTATAACTAGTTTAAAAATATATATTTTTCAAACTATTTAAATATTTATGGAATGGAATTATGAAAAAATATGTTATAAAAATGCTAATAGCTTAACACATTAATTTTTAAAAAATTGAATGAATGAAATTCGTAGTTTTGGTGCATATAGTGGTGTGTAAATAGACAAGACTAAGAGCATCCCCACCAAGGGCTTCCATATCCCTATCTCTATATGGATGAAGAGGGAGCTAAATTGTGGATACAAAAGATAAGCCCCACCAATTCTTCCTTACAAATTCACAATTTTCCTAAGTGCGAGGTAGTCTAAGGCAAATGGAACAATGCAATAAATAAAATGGTACAATAGAAGCACAAGGGAATAGTAGCTACACAAATCAAAGTTGCACAAATCAAATATTTTCAATGAAAATAGTATACGGTTTACCAAAATTGAGTTTTATATCTAAGTTTCCATATAGGGAATTTGGACCCATTTCCCTAATTTTTTTTAGGAAAAGGGAATGCTACTGGTGGGGTATTATTTCCTATCCATATGAGTTTCATTTAGAAAGAGATAAGGAATGCTAATGTAAGTTTTTTTTTATTTCCTACCCATATGAGTTTCATCCATATAGAGATACGGAAGCCCTAGGTGTGTGTGTTGTCCTATCCAAATGAGCTTCATTTAGATAGAGGTACGGAAGTTCCTAGTGGAGATGTTCTAACTTCATTATGTTGATTACATGATAAAAGGTTAAAACCCAAGAGACAACTTCATCAAATTTGTCACTTTTATATCCATACAAATTGAAAAAATTCATTCATAAAACTTCACAAGTACAACATGCCCTTTGTTATTGAATGATAAATACATGACCATAAACTTTGTGTAATTGGATTCAATACAATTCAATTAGTTTACATCATTAACACCTGCTCCTAATAAATTGAAAAAAAAATTATACAAAAATTTGTAACGCTCATACAATTTTCTATGCATATTTGGTATAACTCACCTTGAGGAGAAATGTCATAGTTACTTTATATACTTATAGTTAGTTGAAACAAAAAGTTTTTAAATGGATAGAATACTACGATAATGGCTTTTGTTCCTCGTCACTCATTCTGAAGAGTTATAAACTACAATTTTCACGTTTCGTTCCATTGCCTTTTAAAGTTTGGTGTGGATTTTTAAATACATAAACTTTTCATTCATATTAATCTTCCAAAATTGTCAACCTTTCTTAGCTAGAGTTTAACAATTTGCTAAATAATGATTTTTGGACATAAAAACTAAAGACCTCATTCTTTTTAGTTTTCAATTGTTACCTTTTTTTTCTCTTCTTTCAAATGAAAATTTTGAATTCAAATTGACTCAAATTCTAAATCTCAATTCTATTTAGAAAAATTCAATTGTCTAATATTAGCACATAAGAAAAAGAAGATAGTTTCGATACTAAGAATTCAACTAGTTACAAAATGCAATGATTTTCTTAGATGAATTCATTATGTAATTTTAACACACAAGAAGATAACTCTTTAATAATAGAAGTTCCAAGCATATATAAGGTAAACCAATGTATGGGGAGTACTGGCATTTAGTTACGACGTAGTTGAAATTATTTGAAGATTTTTTAATGGCATATAAATGTTTAGGATGAAGTTCCGATTGAAAAAAGAAGATTTTTGGAAATGGACCAGGTAGGATAATTAAATCTTGGAATTTTGGCCATCCGCCCTTGGAGCATGTAGGAAAATCACTGATTCAAAATCCCTCTTCCCAACAAGCAACCAACCGGACATATACTTTTTAGGAAATTTTTATATCACTATGTCCATAGTGTTCTACTATATGAATTACCCTTAAGTTCCTAGCATTTGATGTGAGTGTGACTAGCATTCACTATTGCCTTTTACTAATCTTCTTTTTTGTTTAACCATTGGTTTATTTTCCAAATGTGTATTAATCAACAAAGTAGTAATTGTTTACTTTTTGTAACACACTTTTCCTTCAAAGGTTGCGGCAAAAATACCTTCAAAAGGACCAAATAGAAACATCACTGAAAATGATCTGAGATATTTTGATTCTTTCTTTTTTACACAAATGGCATTTGGTCGCACTACAAATCCCAAGTACACTCAGCACGTCCAAGTCAAGCCAATGCCCCCCCCCCCTAAAAAGAAAACATAAAGCTGGCCCCATTTTCCACATTCAAGAAAATTGACAAATGGAAAAAAAAATTCCGAAAAAATTCCGAATTAAATTTGAAAATGGAGGATTTCAACCAATAAAATTTTCACTCTTTTGAGCAACATCCGGGTAAAAATTGGAAAATCCAAGCCAGCTTCTAGAAGCTAGGAAATTGTCCGATTTTTCTACAGAATTCCCCGGACTGTGAGGTAAACTACCCCCTTACAAACCGAATGGGAACAAGCCCCTTGTGGGCTGAATTAAGTTATGATAACTTAGTGGTGTACATTTCAGAACTTGAATGTAGGTAGAATCTTGACGTGGGAAACTGGCAAGCAACCTGACTTCTTCCTTCCTCGACACGTGTGCCAATCATACCCCCAACAAACTTCCTCACACTCTCGGCTCTTCATTACCTAGGGTTGGTACAAGAGTCACCAGAAAAAAAACACTAAAAAACAGGACTGGCTCCACGAAGGCAGCAGCAGAGAAGGTGCAGAATTATTGGTGGGTCCAGAAACCCGAATTTCCAAGAAAGAAAGCCGAAGGAACAGTTCACGACGAAAGGACCAGGGGAGTGTCCGTCGCCAGAACTCACTGATGGAACAAGTAAGTTAATAGACGACCAGGCCCGGCTGCCTGACGCGATCGCCATTGCGATTGCGACGGCGATAGGCTGAATGAGAGCCTCCGCGTCGCCAGCATTCTTTTGGTAGCAATTTCAGCGAATTTGGTGCAGAATCGTCCAAGAACGAGGTGGAGGCAGGGTTTGGTGAGGGAATGGCGTTATAGAGGATCGCACTGGACGGTCGTGTGTTGTGATGTGGTGTGGTGTGGACGCTGGCCGTGGGGAGGGAAGAGCCTCGGTATAGTGAAACGAGTGGCCGCGGGGTTTGCTTGTAAGGCAGAAGCGGAATTGGTGATGTTTCTGGTAGCTTGTGTGTGCTGATTTTTTTGATGAGAGAGGACGCGGAGTCGGTTCAGCGGAGGTGTAAGAGGGGGAGGACTAGGAAAAATGACAAGTGCCATCGAGGCCCGGCATCGGTTGGACAAAACGTTATCGTCTTCTGCTTTGTCCGATACGGCTATTCTCAATAATCTTGTTCGCAAGCAGCTGCTTAAAACGGGTGCAGGTTATTTGGCAGGACATTCTCTTTTTTTTTTCTTTGTATCTGCTGCTGTCGGTGTGATTTTGCGATCCTAATCTAGACTAGTTGAACATGACGGTGCTGGTAGCTTGCAATCGTGAAGCCTCTGTTTCGTGTTTCTTTTGTTTCTTGTCAGCATTACTAGATTGAGGTAAGGTGGTGAACGGTGGAGAATTTGCGTCATAGAAACTCATCGTCACCGATTCGAGAGTGAATTTTTGGCAGTATGTTCTGGATAATTTAGTTGTGTTTGGTTTTTGGAGTGCCTTATCTTTTTGTTCTTTCTTCTTATTTTATTTAATTAGAATTGTAACTTTCAATTGCCGGAAATATTGCTTTCACATGCAAAGACACAATGGTTGCGTCTCATCTTGCCCTTTCTACTTTTTAATCATATGCACGTAAGAGAGCAAATCGAATGTGTGAGCAGAACCGAGGGGAACTCTCTGTTTAGACAAGCTTCTGGGATCCCATATTCTAGATGATTGTCTCTGGTAGGTTTTGAGTTGGTCTGGTGGTGTTCTTGGAAACTTTAATGGTGATCATCGAACGTGAGCATCGCGAGCATCCTCCTGTTTGCTTTTTCTTGTATACATCGACTGAATAGTTTTAAACTTGCTACATTGATTCAAACAGGGAAGTTGATAACTGATGAAGTTGTGGAAAGAAAGAGTACCCAGCTGCTGAAATTGTTGGATGACCTGAGGAGTGCTAAAGGAGAGAGGACGACGAAAGTTGTAGACGGCGAATGGAAGGTGAAGTCTCTCTGCCACCAGTCTCATTCTCGGCACTTTTAGATGTCTACTGGCAGTTCGCTAGAGTCTAAACGAGGCCGCATATATTGGCGGACGTGTTGATATTTGAGCCAATGTTTGGAGGGATTCGTTAGATTTCTGGGTCCACATTTATCGAGATTCGCACCTTCAGTCTGCTGACATGATAGAGAACATCTTTGAATCTAACTGTAATCTACCGATTTGTACGAGCCTACTTCATTTTATCTTGACGGCCTGCTTAGGGCTCTGTTGTGGCCTCTCCCTCCTGTGATCACTCCTCTTTTCAATAGCTGTGCTTGTGTCCTGCTTTACTGCTTAGATGTGATTCCTTTCGATATCTTGCAGTGCTTTCGTCTCTTCTCAATGGAATGTTGGACAAGTCCATATTCGAATGATTTTAACGATGACCTTGGTCAATCGGTTATGTACATTCTAATTTTTAATTTGCTGCTATGTCATTGCGTAGGTCAAGCAAGATACTCCACGGTTCCGGGTTATGTATCGAGAAGGGCCAGAAGGCGCTCCATACCACTCTCTATGTTTGGACGGCATAATTGATGGCCCTCTTTCACACGGTAATCACATTTTGCTTTGAGGACTGCAGCTTTTTGTTTTACCTCGATTACTTTGCTCAAGGTTCTAAGGTATTCATGTTATTTCAGAGTTAACATTGCTACTTCCATCGTCGTTGGTGTTGCAGCTTTGTGCGTTGGATGCGAGGTGCCAATGTATAAAGAATGGTAAGGTTTGCGCAAGTCTGCTTATTCTGTGGTTGAAGTGTTTTCACTGTGAAACTATTTGACGACACTGAGTGCATGCTACTACATGTTGGGGACCGTTTAAGGTAGATCGGCATGAATATTTTAGGAGACGCTAACTGTTGGCCAGCAGTTAGCATTCGCAGGACATTCGCATGACAAGCATGTTGGAGACATTCTGTATGCTGATATTTAGGTTGAGTACTTGCACTGTTCAGTTTAGTTTTAATGATGGAAGGGTAGCGTACATGTTGAAGAAATGACGCAGAGATTCTTGCAGGTGGCCACTGTTTCATGCACCTACATTCAAGATCGTAGAGTCAAGGTGGCTTGAAAGAGACACAGTTAGTGGAGACTACTCTGTGCTAAGGTATGAGCTTGAATGCTAAATTATCAATATTAAATAAATTCTCTTTCTAGTTTACAGAATTTGCAAATGCATTTGTGAGCGTTGTTCTGTATTTTGAACGTGGTTTTGCCACAAAGAGCGAAAAATAGTGACACATTTCACAAAATTACTTGCTTTCTGTTAAGGCGCTCTTGCTGTGGATTGCTTGCTTACCGGCAATGTTCGAGCTGTTATTTGCTATCCTTCGAATTGTTCTAATTAGAAATTTGGTGGGTGGCTACTTAATGAAGGTTCAAAGTACCATGGCCCTTTGCTATGCGCGAGGTGATTTTATCAGCATTTGAACTGGAGTACTTTGATGAAGGCCTCGTCGCTGTACTATATAACACGGTAAGATTTAGTAACCTATTTTGTCCAAGTGGTTGTGCTCTCAAAACACTTACACTAATTCACAAATCCGTTCAGAAATTCACAGATTAGCTCGATTTTGAGATGTGTACACTGTTTGAGCTGAGCAGCTTCATTTGCTTCTAGTGTTTCTTGTTTCTGAGTGCGCTGATTAATGCAGGCGCCAGAAGTGCCAGATGCGAAGGTCGACGGAATTAGGAGTGATCAAATACCGACATTGCAATCAAATGCAGTCCGCATGGATCTTGATGGTGGATTTGTACTTCAGAAAATTGGACACAACTGCAGTTTCTTTCGGTAAATTTCATTTTGGATCTAACTGAACTCTGCTTGGGATGGACGAGCAGTGTTACAGACGGCTATAAAGTTCTCAGATCATGATTTTTTCTGATTTAGACAGTGATCACTCGTTAGTGGACTTGAAATGAACTTGTTAGATACTGAGTGATACAGTAATGAAGCTTAAGTGAAGAACTCAGCATAGGTGCGTTCGAAGTAAAGTAAAGTGCCTCATTAAACAGATAGTGTATGGGAGCATCATCTTGACGGACGGGATTCGGGCGCTTATGAGTAAATGTTTTATTATTCATATTGCTTCTTTGGACCAATCCCTTGACTTTACAAGTAAAAAATTTATTCCCGGGTGATTGGACTGTGTACAGGACTGTTGTGGATCTGGATATGAAGCTAGATCTTGTTCCTCCGTGGCTAATCAACTTTATGGCAAGGCAGCTTGCTGGCCATGGTTATAAGCTCTATCAGAAGGTGTGACGCCTTTATCCACTTCACCAATTTGCTGGTCAATTTTTCTAATCACGAAAAAATGGTAAATAATGTACCTATATTTATACCATAGAAGTCGGAAGATATCTAAAGAAATCCCAGTCATTCTCAATTGTTGCTAAAGATATGGTACGTTAATGACTTCTGGGTTGATTTCTTTTGTAGATCATGTGTCCTGCGGATATCCTAGGACTGTTCTGACACTACAATGTTTGCACTGTTCTAATAGCCTTCTGTGTTTTACTAGTCATTTAAACCTGTGGAAGGAACCGAATACGTACGTTATGAAATATTCTTTACTTGAATTTAGTTGTTGTTTCTTTGCGATGCATCTAGTCACTTAAGAGAACTGAAAATTGGCGTGTGCACGAATCCTGCAGCAGTTGGAAAATATCTTATGCCTAGTTGTTTCTGTGTCCGTCAGGCGGTTGCGGGAGTGAAAGGAAGCAAACTGGAGAAACTTGCCAATTCCGACCCTATGTATAAGCGGATCCAAGTTCTTGATGATGCTTCGTTAATTACCTATGAGCCTACTCCAGTGGCCATGTCACCATCAAAGAAAGATGTATCAGCAGAATTATACAAAGGCATGTACAAGCAAGAAGCAATTGACTCTCTGGAATCTGCCTTTAAGTCACAATCTGACGATGATTTGTCCAAGGACCCCAAGAGGACTTCAGAGGATATTTTTTTGGAAGAAAAGCAAGACACTGGTGCACCACTGAGCAGCCCCCATTCTCATATTGCGCCAATCTTGAATGGTTTGTCTAATGGTAAGCACCAATCAAATACCGACGGGACTGCACCCACTGCCGAAACAAATGGTATACAAGTCGCCACTGCGTCAGTCGAGCTGCATGAGCAGTTGAGTCCGATCTCCGAAGAAGATGGACCAACGGACCCCGAGGTTATCTGGGCTCTTGAAATCCTCGAGAAATTTATAGCGCATTTTAATACCCAAAAGGCTGCTGCTCAAACTAGTGAAAATAGGGATACTGCTGGTGTATATAATGGTACTGCGGACAGTTCAGAATTTGTCTGCTCGACAGCAAAAGGGAAGGAAGTTCAAGTGAAGCATTCGCTTATTTCAGCCGATGTCGATAAAGCTAAGAGCGCTGGGTCTGACAAGATCATCGTGGATCAACAAATCATTCCACTCCCCCGTACACATCAAGGAGGATTCCGTTTTTTTAGGTTTAGGAAAAGGCACAAGGACAAGGAGAAAAAATCTACCAAGAGGCATGACCCATCTCCGGAAATGAATCTCAAACCAGGTTCATGAGATTTAGATCAGGTGAGACTTTCACTCGAATTTGCGGTCATTATTCTTACTATTGTATGTTCTTCAGCATTGGTAGATTCTGATAAGCAGATTCTACACTGTACAAAACTCTCCGGTGTCTTTTGAGAGTATTTGATCTATATATACTCGAAATATATATATCTTAAGTCACGTAATATCTATGAATGACCATAGGCAAGGATTCATCGTTCCGCTAGACACAACGTCATGTGGACCAAGTTTTGCAGTGAATGCTGACTTTACTCGAAAGTGCACTCAGTTCTAGATTATTAGCTTGGTACAGGACAATTTTAGTTCCTTAGCTGAATGTGTATTATCAGAGTCATATTTTAGATAGATGACGTGCCCATTGCAAGACACAATGTATTTGAGGTCCTATGATGAAAGTGGCGCACATAGGGATAGATCATAATTTGTTGCGATTTGCGTAAGTTCTGCTTAAGTTTGCGTAAGATTATAAATAGTTTTGACTTTTTGTTGTTATTTGCATGCAAGGGAATGTAGATAAGGAATCGAGACCAAGTACTACCTTGAGACAATGACATGCTGCAGTTTGATTGGAGCCTGTAAGATATGTTCCAAGTGATTCAAATTTACAGTTCCTATTCACATCAAATTTTTTAATTTTAGTCCAATGTTTGGGGTTTCATCAAATCTCAAAACTTGTAGAGAGGAATTCAAATTATAGTGAATGGAATTTACTACCGTAGTGGCCTAAACCAATTTTGATCTTCAGGAAGAGATACGGTATTGGAGGATAATGATTGGAATCATTGTTCTGTTGCTTCTGGATTGTTTAAATTAGAATTAGGTTAAGGTGTTTTAACTTACATTGTGTACTTATTATGTCCATTTTGGGGACAAATGTGTTGTAGCTTCAAAGCAATATGGGTAGTTGAATTCAGTTTGTTTGTTGAAGTACATCATTTATTAGTATTAAGTTATTGTCAAAAAATAGTGGTCTCACAATGCATTAAATACAGATACTAAGTGTAGCTTGTTGCAATTCACCATGACCAAATATGTTTTCTTCAGAACCCGATTTCGATTTCGATTTGTGATTGAGTTTTTTGCAACAATCGTTGTGGATACAATGTGCTTCAAGCTCCCTTGCTACAAGGTTTTTGGAACATCATCAAGATTTCACAAGAAATGAATAGAGGTACAGTATGATGAAAAGTATTTGGATGATATTTTGACAAGAATAATAAAAAAATTGTATGTTTTCAATTCCAATGGATGAAAATTTTATTGTTTTTCATAACAATTTTGATTAGAGGAGTACTAGTTACTTTATAGTTTTAGAGATGCTCCAACCATTTATGCTACGTTTGAAATGATGCAATTCACTAAAGAGATTTCATACTGAATTTCCAACCCATGTGAGTTAACCCGTAAATGTCCAAGTCTTTTTAACCCTTAAAGGACAAAGGGGTGACCTTGGAAATCATCTCTTTCCATTACTGTGTGAGTCATGGGCTTTAGAAATAGCAAAAGCACTCATTGGAAGTCAAAGCACTATAGAAGACCTTGCCTTTTCACAACAAAATTCCAAGGATGAATAGTTGTACTTTTGTCCTATTGTAAGGATTCCTTGTCATCCATCAGATGCCAAACGTCCTTCTTGACATTTAAAGGTTAAGTGTGTTTTGACTATGAAAAAAGAACATGGGCTTGTAGTTATCCCCTTTGAAGCAAATTGATTTTTTTTCAAAATCTAATTGTATCTATGTTTAAAGAGCTTGATTATTAGTATGTACATCAATTTTGAGTGCAAAATTGCATAAGAGTTGTGAGATTATAACAAGAGAAATGTATGTTTTCTATTTTTAATATGTTATCCCTCCCCACAATGTTTCAGAAATTTGCACATAAAAGTTTTTTGGGATTGGAGGTGACATGAACAACTACAAATTGTGTTAGCACACTAAAACACTATAAGAGAAACAGGGTATAAATGACTACAAAGAATGACTCTATAGGAGTCATTGTGGACAAAGATGACTGCACTGTGACTTTGACCCCTAGAATCATAGTGGACTAGTCATTTTTATAAATGACTGCCGTAGTATTATCACCATCCATTGTGAGCTTGGATGGGGTTTTGGATGAAACTTCGAAAGTGATAAAGAAAAAAGAAGTTTATTTTTTGAAATCTAGGATTATATTTTGGAATCTAGGAAATGTGAATATTTTCTTCTGAAATCTAGGATTGTATTCTAAAATCTAGGAAATGTGAATATTATTTTCAAATTGTGGTGAAATGTGCAAAATGAGTACACCATATACCATATACAAATACATGATTCATACACCATATACAAATACATGATTCATACACCATATACAAATACATGATTCATACACCATATGCATGATTTATACATCATACACCATATACATGATACACAATACACTATATTTTACATATGTGTCAAATGGATTTTCAAGCCATTTAGTGTGTGAATACAAAGAGTTCAAATAACAAGCCTTTTATACAAGTGGGGTGGTACGAGACAAGACAAACCATGTGAGATTTGTAAAATGTTGATGCAATAGTAGAGTAGTGATGTGGAAGTCATTACGTAGTCCTGTTAAAGTAAATCGCAATCAAAATAGTAGAGTAGTGACACGGAAGTCATTATGTAGTCACCTTAGAGTAAATTGTGGTCAAAATATAGTCACACAATTTACTCACTTTTGACTATGGCCTTTCACAATGGAATTGATTAAGTCCAAATTGGAAGTTTAACAATGTTGTGAACAAAAACCAATGGATGAAACATAGACATTGTGAAAGCTATCAACCTAGTTCTATAAAAATTAGAACCAGAAATTGTAATTCTAACTCTTAGAGGTGCTAAATGTCATCTAAATTTTAGTTTTTGGCCTTTGCATTGTTAATCTAACTTAATTTTTTTAGTTTGTTTTGAAAAAAGCATTAGTAAATAGAGAAAAAAATCAAAAGAAAAATAAGTCTCCAAGAGTGCATCATTTTAACCCCTACAGGAGCAAGGCCTTTTTTCTACCAAAAAAACACTAAAAACTGTCATTTCTGTAGCAAAGAGAAAAAAATAATTTAAAATGTTTTTCTTTGACATCCAACTGTAGGATCTTACACCCAACTAGTATTTAAAAGTGTGGAAAAAATTTCAGAATTTTTAACCGCATAGATCGCAAGATATTTGCATTTAAAGTGGAAAAAACAAAATTTTCAGCACATTGCCGGATTAGATAAAGACAACACGTTCTGGATGTAAAAATGTAGATGAAGACTCCCTGCCGCTGAGTCGTCATCCTGTAGTCGCGAATGTGACTCTGAATTGATTCTAATAATGACAACCCCAAACCCTTGGTGCAATTAGGGAACACGAGTCATATTCAAGTCATTCTGGACAAGCAGTCATTCTTCTATGGTTACATTTACCTCCATTTCCTTGTAGTGAAATGCCCTTTCAAAAAACTAAATATCACTTGAAAAGCTATTAAACTCATTACACAATCCACCTTGCAATTGTTGAGATGCAATTCTTTTTTATAAGTATAAATCACAAATAACTCCAAATCAACACTTTCTTGTTTAAAGTTTCAATGGTAAAAATCATGAAAACACTTTACTCTTTCCATTGGGACCATTTTCAAAGCAAATGGATAAGTACAAGTTTTTAGATCTCAAATCAAGTGAAATTGCTCAAAGTTGGAAAATGAAGTAAAATTAGCAAGCTTTACTCTTTCACTAATGGATATATGGCTTTGGAGACTTTTCAACAATCAAATATGTACCTTTTTCAAGGAAAAATGAAAGTTTTCTATAGTAGTTATTCCTAAAATTGACCCCCAAAATATTTAAAACGGTCAAACGAATTTAATTGCCCATTACAAAATGAGCTTGAAATTTCAAATCGACCATATATGGTTGCTTAGGTAATTAGGGATTAAAGAAAAAAACATGTGCTACATATATCCTTGTAAGAGGGTAGGGGAAAGAACTAGCAAGTAACTAATGTTAACAATCTATGTACCTACAAGTAGATGATGAACTATATACTACCATATAATCTTAAGTGGCATATTTGTCTAAAGAGCGGATTGTACAGAGGATCTTTCACTCTCGCTTAGTCTATTGCTTTAAGAATCTTTAAACTATTGAAATAATTCAAATGTTTTGTTTCTTTCTAGTCAAATGTGGTTGGGTATCATGAATCGTTCTTCACTGGTCATCCCTTCGAAACTTGTTTGATGTCATCATGTCTAGGTGTCCTTTCAGTTCTTGGAAGTGAACCTTACTCAAAGGCTTTGTAAGAATGTCTATAGTTTGTTGTTGTGAATGTATGAACTCAAGACAAATCCTTCCTTTCTTTATATGGTCCATAATTAAACGACATATCTTTTCAATATGTTTGGTGCGGCCTTGGAAGACTTGGTTCTTGTTCATCTTTATATAGCTATGATTTTCAAGAATATAGTAATGGATCGCTTGATATGTAGATTCATTTCTTCAAACAAATTTTGTACCCACATTGCCTCTTTGGTTCCTTTTGCAAATGTTCTATATCTGCCTCGGAGTTAGATTGAGCCACTTCATTTTGTAACTTGCTCTTCTAAGAAATTGGGGATTTTCCTATGCTCATTATAGATCTTGAGGTAGACCTCCTTTCATCCAAGTCTCCCAAATAATCACTATCTAAGTAGCCAAAAGGCTTGAAATCTCTCCTTCTCGGATAGTGAATGGCAAAATTGGGTGTGCCTTAAAAATAGCAGAAGACATGAATAACACCTTGAAGGTGAGTGTCATAAGGGGCAGAGGTAAGCCTGGTGAGTAAGCCAATGGCAAAGGCAACATCTGGATGGGTGTTTGTAACATGGAGTAGTTTCCTGACTGCCATACAATAGTAAATAATCCCATGGTTGTCTAATAGCGGTGAATCCATGTGTGTAGACAAAGTTCCGTAAGTGTTTGCTTCCATCAAAGTAGGAATAGAGTAACAGTCAAGTAATTGCATGTCATCGAGACATTTAAGTATACCTCTTGTGTGACATAAGTATCTCTTGAGAATTGCATAGACAAAAAATCAACACAAAACTAGAGAGACAATGTCCCAAGAATGGTCATCGCAAACTCTTTACAGAGTTGTTCTTGAAGCCAAGCGATCCGTTGAGAATTGTTGTTAGTTATCATCAAATCATCTACATATATGACAAGCAATAAAGTGGATTCAACAATGGTTTGCACGTGTAGAGTGGGATCTGCTACACAGGGATGAAATTCTAAGGAGGTAAGGTAACAAACAATTCTATCATGCCATTCTCTAGAAGATTGCTTAAGTCTGTATAAGCCTTGTGAAGTTGACATAGGTACCAAGTTCTCTTGATAGGGCTTAACAAAACTTGGCAGTTGTTTGAGAAAGATGGTCTTGGTGATGTCCTCATTAAGAAATGTAGTTTTCACATTGAGATGGTATAATGTCCAATTATGCATGGCGGCCATGCATACAATAATTTTCATGGTGGACCACTTGATCACTGGTGAAAATATCTCTTGAAAGTCAAACCTAGATTGTTATTGATCACTGTGAGCCATGAGGCGTGTTTTATACTTAGGAGAAGCGGAAGTTGTTTGTAATGACAATTTATACGTCCACTTAATAGCTATTGCGGTGTATCCAGAGGATAATTCAACCAATGACCAAGTCTTATTAGTATGAATTGATTTGATCTCTTGTTCCATTGTTGCTTACCATTGAGGGTGATTAACAACATCTTTGTAGAAGAGGGGTTCTTCAAGAGTAGTTACACACACTTGAAGATAGACAAGCTCGTTGAAGGCAGTGATGCAAGCGGTGAAGTCCCCATGAAATTCGGCACTAGTGGTATAGTTGACAAGCGAGAGTTTGGAATGCAGAGTCAATTGGAGCATTGTGGAAGCATGCACTATAAGAAAATTGTGTTTTTGTAGATATGGAGATCTTGACATCCGCGCATCTCTATTGACATTTTCCTATGTTTACATGGACGTCTAAAAAATTGCGTCTCGCGCAGATGTGCCAAAAACATCAAAAATCTTGATGGACATTACATATTTTCCACTAGACATCCCCCAAAACATGGGTCAACAGGATCCTGAAAGGTCGCCATGTGGCTGCCACCTAAGTGCCACGCATATGTAAGAAGTCATGTAAGATTTTTTTCATCTAGTTCTGTCCATGATGTGGCATCTGAGGTGGCATCCGACGTTGCATCCAATAAGGATGATGTGGCATGCCATGTCAGCACATTTTTCTATTGTCTAAGAAATTTAATATTGTTATGAAGACATCAACTTAGACGTCTAAACGTTTTTCGAGACGTCATTGTAGATGTCTAAACATTTATTGAGACGTCAATTTAAACATCTAGATGTTTTGGGATGTCATTGTACATGTCTTCATTTCACCATCTATATTTCTTGTAATGTTCACTATAATTTAGAAGAACAAAATGATGTCACCTTTGACATTCATGTGGTTGAATGCACTATTCAACATGATGTTAATATGGACAGTTACACAAGTCCTACATAATGCACATTCATATTTCATAATACACCATACATAGTATACCATATACAATACATAATACGCCATAAAAAATACATTGTACTAAAAATTATGTCACATGACTCCAAATGTATTTCATAATTTCCAATACAACATGATACACATAGTACACCATATACCATACAAAATATGCCAAAGAAAATACACCATATTTGAATATTATAGCACATAGATTCAAAAGTCACTTTTTGTGATTATATGGAGAGGAGAAGACGACTTCTTTATATAAGAGGGGTGGTTGAAAGTTAAACAAACAATATGGGATATGGAAAACACAAGAATTGTTACAAGTAGAATTGCAGACTGCATTTAGACGTCTAGACATTTTCTGAGACGTCATGGAAAACATCAAAAATACATGTTGATGTCCCTATGATGTTGGTATCAACGCTAATATATAAGTAGACGTCGTAGGTAGTTGTCTTTGCAAATGTAGACACCAATTAAAAAACATCAGTGTAGACATATGTAGTTCTCATATATGGTATTAAGGCATTGCATACAAATTGTTTATACCAATGCTCTAAATGATACCAAGCGGTGTATCATGCTAGGAATACATCTTGACAAAGGCCTAAAGATGGAAGGGGTGTTGAGCTTTTTGTCTATAGTCAAGGCACTTGCAACCACAAAGAGTTATTTGTTATCCACTCTAAGTAAGATTCTTACCTTTTGCGGAGTGGTTGACATTCGTGGGATGGAAATTGAACATTTTGGAAAGTTGTGTGCCGAACAAAAGTTAGGGGTAATGGAAGGCATTACACTCTACCCAGTCCACCCCAAACACGGTTCAATTGCAAAATAACAAGGATTTTGATGGACTACAACCAATGCAACAAAGACCCAATGTGGCATTCCATAGACGAAAAAAAAGCCTACTTTGTCATTGTAAGCGACAACGCAAATCCTGAGGTTGAAGCTTAATAAATTCACGTCCTTTGCATATATGTGTGATAACTTGCAAATGTCATGTAGAACATCTGAAGGATAGGGCGACTTGTCTACATCTATGTCTCCTACAAGGAACTGTTGTCTTGAAAACATTCAACGGGTGACAAAAGTAGTGATTGTCAATGTTGGGTGTAATTGTGTGACGTCATCTGAATGGGGAGGGTTGCTCATATGAAAATGTACTTGTCATTTTTTGAATTGCTCGAGGTAGATTCAATGCAAGACCTTGTTATTAGTAATCAAAATGCAATGAATTGCACCATTTGTGAGCACAAAATGCATAGTTTACTTTGTTTGGATTTATTATCCACATCCATGTTAATGTTTTTTGGCGCATCCATGTCCATTGTCATACATCAAAGAAGAAATTGGATTTACAATGAGTAGATATCGTCGTTTCTAGTATTTGTCAACTTGCATGGCATGCATAAATGCACTCTTTTACAGACGTTTATATCACCAAAAATTGGGCAAAAGGCCATGTCGTAGTCATATGAACATCACTAAAGATGCCTTTCTTCATTCGTTGAAGATTAGGCCATTTGCTCAAACATAATCACGCAGTGAATTGCATGCTAGAGAATATGCGCTATCAAGTCATAATCACAAGAAGGTGAAGATGATGATGCCAAAAGTAATGTCTTTAGAAACATCTTAATGTCTTTAGAAACATCTTAATGTCTTTAGAAACATCTTAATGTCTTTAGAAACATCTTAATGTCTTTAGAAACATCTTAATGTCTTTAGAAACATCTTAATGTCTTTAGAAACATCTTAATGTCTTTAGAAATGTTTTGATGTCTTTAGAAACAACTTAATGTCTTTAGAAACATTTGTACATTCCATTTGACGTTCACAAGAACATCTGACAAATACGACATGGATGGACACATCAACATTTCCATGTCCACATTGCTGAATTTCCATGTCATATACCACATCAAATGCCACATCATCTTTTTTCCCCAAACTGCATGTTTATCATTTTTTTCACCTTGGGCAATTATTTTCTCTTAGATCCTTAGTAATTTCTACTAATATACCCACAGTTAAAATGGACTAGGGATGTTGACATGGTAATGAATTTTTTTTTGACAATCTTTGGAACATCATCATGTCTGCAGTCATGTCTTAAACGACATAGTTGTTTTTGCTAGCACCTACATATTGTGACCATAATTTTCCTCTATTTTCTACAACATCTATATAAATCTACACTTTTGTTGTATTTGTATAGTAAATATCTCAATGTTCTTTTGGATATAGCATGTCCACCTTGGACATGCTATGTTTTTAGTCAGACATCCAAAAAAACACGGTTTTTTTTGTAGTGAAGGTCGGAGAGGAATTTGGGCTCGCAGACAGCAATTCAGTGGGGTCATGTTGAATATGCATACATTGGATGATGGACGGTCGAGATGATCCTCTAGTGTAGGGTTGAGATTGGATTAAGATGAACTATTTGGTCCAACTGGCAGAAGGGAAGGACTCTAGATCAGTGGATGTTGGGGCATCAAAATTTGTTGTAGGGGTTAGATCACTAGACGTTGTTGTGGTCCAGTGTCATGACACACATCTTGAGGCATGTCCATGCCACCTTGGTAAGCAAGGGGGACATTGGAGGTGACTCTCTAAACCTTGTAAGAGATGAGGTGAGAAGAATTGGGGAGTCTCGAGCAATCAAAGCGTTGTAGTGCTTTTTTTAAGACAAGTTAGATGGCATTCCATACATTCTTGGAAAGTTTGTGAGAAGAATCATTCATGGGTCTAAAGAACGTGAGGATCCAAGTTGTGAATCAAAAGTTATGGCTCTTCAAAGTTGGCAGTGTCCTAGTCGTGTCACGAGAGGATGGGACGTGGGAGCTAAGTTTTGGGAAGATTCCTTTGAGCCAAATAGGGCATGCCACATATTTGTATAAAGTTAAGGAGACAAGAATTCTAGAATGCTAAGGCTCATGAAGAGATGAGCTGTGTGCTAAGAGTTATAGGCATCTAAAGAGGGTCCGTGGAGTCTTGGAGAAGTACTCTTCCGGGCAACCCGAATCTTTGGAGGGCCATAACTTCCTCAATACTTGTTGGAATTAAGGAAATGAATTGTTCACTGTGATCTACAAAAAATTTGATTATGAAAATGGGCTTACACTTTGGATTTGGAGTCTAGAGCTAAAACTTATCCTGATGGAAACATCGGAAGTCTTTGGGGGCTCGATTTTGGAGAGACAACTTGGAAACGGGTGGTCTATTAAGTAGGGGGGGGTTCCGGGAAACCCTTAGGATGGAGGGGGGGCTGCTAAATTCTGCAAAGAATACTATTGAGAAGGGGTGGTTTTTTTCCTCACTTCCAAATGGTGCCATGGCGAGCCAAAATGGCCTAGGTAGTGAGGTTGGTGTTGGAGCCTCACCACCACTTGTGTATTACCATAGAGTGCTTGTGCACTCATTAATAATAGTTGGATGTGTCCTACTTCACAATAGGCCATGGTGTAAGTCTTATTGAGTGAATCCCCAAGTAAAGTGAGTTGGGTATCATTGGGGAATGCTAGCATGCGAGCATGGAGTGTGGAGCGTGGAGCGCAGATTGGCGAGCAGGGAGCGGGGATTTTGTGATTTAGGAAAATAAACTAGCCAAAAAAGTATAAAATATTGGATGACAATTTATCAAAAAGTAAATGAAAAATTGGATGAAAAAATTGGATGAAAAATTGGATGAAAAATTGGATGATAAAGTGGATGATAAAATTGGATGATAAAGCGAATGAAAATTGAATGACCAATGAAGAAAAACATCAATGAACAATGGATTGGAAATGGCTTTGCAGTGGATGAAAAAATAGGTTGAATGTTGAAAACTAAATTGGATGAGCTCAAATGAAAAAATGGCTCATAGTGCATTGAAATTCTGGTGACGATGGATGAAAAGATTGGATTGAATTGGATGAAAAAATGTATGAGAGTGGATGAAAACAGTAGAAGGTAGTTGGTAAAACTTATGGATATAGGCTGATTAAAAATTCTTTGGTACATATCTAGGTGGATGTATTGATATGAAAGGAAAGTTTAGGGTGTAGGCCGGGTGAGGGCATACAAGAAGGCTCCTAGTGTCAACAAAACAATAAGTATAGAAACAACATCAGCTACTTTGTAGAAATAAAAACTTGTTACAATCTAGTGACCATGCTCATAGGCTATCCTATGACTATAGTAGATGGAAGGTTGATTTGAAACATCCTTATAACAATAATACTAATATACACTTAGGACACTTGAAAATTGGAATACTGGAGGTCAGGCCATGTTAGTTGCACATTCATTGATAGAATTCCCTTTTGTTGTGTGGACAAACACTTATTTGGAGTATATGGTCCCATTGGTTTGGTAGAAGCAAGCAAGGACAAAAATGGAATGGACAAGGGGTTGAAGTCACTTGATTACCTCAATAGACACGAAATGCACTTAACAAATATAAGGATGATACATTTACATGATAATCCAAAAAGGCTAATGATATGCAAATAGTGATCTTTGTAGTCTCACTACATCTTCATTCAAGAGGACGGTAAACACAAAGAGTATTCTTGTTAAAAAAAAGAAGCTACTTTCACTCAATATGACTTAGTATCCCACTGAGAAGGACTGCCTTTACTTTGTTGAGGCTAAATCTCACACCGTGAATAAAGGCATCAGAGGCACAATGTAGATTGCAGACGACCATAAAAATATAAAAACATAGTACAAATGTTTACAATTTGACCAGGTTCCACGCTTCCCCAAGCACTTCAATTTCATCTCCTTGAAATTAGGATAGGTACAGTCGGGAAATGACAAAATGGTGAGCATATACTTCTCTGTTCAAGGCTGTACACCTTATATCAGGGAAACAATGCAACCAAATCCTGGATGGGGGACCGTGGTTATCCTTTCTATGTGTGCATTCAAAGTCAAAGATGAAGCACAGTTGTTCTGATGTTTGATTGTTAGGGCCTTTGGATTCCATCTGATAACCTTCCCTGCTCGAGTTGTGGAATATACATCTAGATTAGGTGGAACAAAGTAGGCCCGTACCGATTTGATTCCTGCTTCTCCACCAAAAAGTCTACACAGTGAAACCAATTGTCGTTGTGGAAGCTCAAATTAATCTGGCGGCCTCCGGCGATAAAATCTTAGCTTTAGATAGTTTGGTACCCATTTGAACGGGCCAAATGGAAAAAACAAGTGGTATAGATAACACCCACTTCCATTGATATCCCTTCACGCACCATTCAATGTCGTTGTTGCAAAAAAAGAACTGTATATAATCATTACAATTTTTTTTGTAGTTCACCATCATACTTGTGTATGTCGGCGCTGCTATAGGTTGGTTGTTCTGGACTATTTGGATAGTGCACTTTTTCCTTGTAATTTCTTGATCGGCAAAGCATGCCTCACGGATGTTTTGGGTAATTTATCAATATGCCATTGTGTTTCGTCAGACATGCTCTCCTGGATACATGATACGTGAGTGGACCGGTGAGTACTTTCAGGGGCCAAATTAGGAACATTTGTCATGACATCTTGCATTTCCACATCCACGCTTGGAGAGTTGTCTTCCCTTATCGGATTATTTGGTGCTGCACTTGTTGACGCTCTTGAGGATCTAGTTTGAATGCGGGGATGGAAAAAATTGACTTTATCAGGCCTATGAGAATCGTGCTTGCATTCCAGTGGCATGTTTGCCTTTCGCTTGTGAGACCCAAAGACTTCCTCACCCTCAAGTTGAGGCACCCTATTCACAAATTCTTCAACTTCAGGAATGCGTGAAATAGCTTCCGCCAAGGCTTTTGGATTCCTAGTTCGTTGTGTTGACCTCTGTGCAACACGGAGCATTAGTTCTTCCTTCTCCAGACCCATTCCAGATTGATTTCCTTTCAGATATTGATAATACCTCACCATTTGCATGAAAGCTCGAACAAAATCATCTATTGTGGCTATGTACAAATCATTTCCCTGATTTCCGGATTGCTGAAGCCACTTATTGTATACTGTCTCTACTAGGTTGCAAGACAACATCTTTGCGAGCTTGTTTTCATTTAGATCCTAAATAACCAATACCAATACCAATATTGCCATTAGATGCTGGACAAAAGCAATTTTTCCTGAAATCATCCTAAAAGCATTAACAATTACCAACTTCCAGTGATGGACTGAAATTGAGATGCAGAACTTCTATAGTGCCCACCACATCCAAGAGATTGAGAGAAGATGGATCCCCCAAAGTCTGTAAACAGTTTGTAGTAGAAATCCCACTTAGTACCTAGAGCGCTTTTCTAAAGCACCAACGCATGCATACATTGCTCATTACCAATCAATTGAAACACATTGACAATACAAAACCCCACCAAATATCCATAAGTATTGATGAGTGGATATCCCTCTCGGTACCGAGAGGGATATCCTATAGCACCTAGGTATGCATGCATTAGGGGTTTACGATTAGATCGACAACAATTTTTCAACCCGAAACCTCTGGATGTTTCATAAGTACCCAAGGGGGATAAACAATGTTGGTATCTGTGGGCGCTTAATTACCCACCCTTGGTAATTAATCGGACACAACCAGGTTCTAGGGGTTAACTAAATTCTAACCTAACGGGTGACTAAGCGTAGGTCCATTGTGCCTTCCAAGCAATGGATCTTCTTTACTAAGTCCCTAGTTTCCGCAGGTGGCAATGGAGCTGCCCCCAATTGGCGAGGGAATAGTTCGGGCCAACCGTCCCCTAACAGCAGCCTATGCGAACTACCACCGAATCTATCCTAATCTATGGGAATCTGAGGCTAATTGACCTTTCCTAAGACTGAGGAGGGATTTCCTAAGTCCCTTCTATGGTTTCCTAAGTTGATTGGGTTTTTTCCTAATCTAAGTTATCTTTTTTCCTAATTTAATTGATCTTTGTTCCTAATTTAATTTCTCAATTTTAATTTATCTTTTTTCCTAATTTAACCTTCTAATTTAATTTATCTTTTTTCCTAATTTAATCTTCTAATTTAATTTATCTTTTATCTAATTTAATCTTCTAATTTAATTTATCTTTTATCTAATTTAATCTTCTAATTTAATTTATCATTTTTCCTAATTTAATCTTCTAATTTAATTTATCCTTTTTCCTAATTTAATCTTCTAATTTAATTTATCCTTTTTCCTAATTTAATCTTCTAATTTAATTTATCCTTTTTCCTAATTTCTATTTGCTAATCGAAATTAATCACTACCTAACAGGGTTTAGCGTAAATTAAAAGGAAGAAAGCCCCAGGGATTGGTTTACTAACTCACCTGATCGTCGTTGGCATGCGCGGCATTTTCCTCCATACCTCCGGCCGCGTGCTCGTACTCCATAGTCGACACGTATTTTGAAGTAGTAAAATGCCAACGGCTTAGTCCTTGGCGAAGTAGTACACTCTAAAGACCCTTAATGGTCCCTTCCTTTCTCCTTGTCCCTTTTTTCTTTTACTTCAACACTATTCCTACCAACCCCTTAAATGAAACCTTACACCATATGACGCTAATCTAATGGGAGAGTCACCTATTCTCTTACGTCGTCATTTTGGTGTCATCCTAATCTCTTTCCTAATGGTTGTAAGAAGCTTTTGAGATTTCCTACCTAATCCTATGACGCAACACTATTTATCGTCTCTCCCTTCTTCCTCTCTTACAACTACCCCCTTCCTAATTTTGTCATCATTGTGTGAGGTGGCTTGTTGGTGAGGGACCTTGAGAGGTTGTGTAGGTTTGGACGCGTAGGATGGCGACTTCTCTTCCCCCCTTCTTCCTTTAGCCTTGAGTTGGTCTTTCGTTAGTCTTTTACTAGACCCCCGGTTTTCAATCTTAGTGGGATGAAAACCCCCAAAAAGAGTGTGGTGGGGCCCCGCAGGGCATCGTCCCGTAGTGCTGAATTTAGTTGAGGTAAGGATTTCTCCTTCCCCCCTCCTTTGAACTCCCAACTCCCTGGCCCTCCTCCTTGAACTCCCAACTCCCTGGCCCTCCTCCTTGAACTCCCAACTCCTTGGCCCTCTTCCTTGAACTCCCAACTCCCTGGCCCTCCCAAACTGGCCCTCCCCGAACTGGCTCCCCGAACTGGCTTCCCCCCCCCAAACTGGCTCCCCGACCCCCTGGCTCCCCGATACCCAGCCCCCCAAACTGGCTTCCCGACCCCCTGGCTGACTGCTCCCTTATGGGCTGGCTGACTGTTCCTTTACGGGCTGGCTGACTGCTCCCTTACGGGCCTCCCCTTGGGCGGGCTGACTGCTTCCCTTACGGGCCTCCCCTTGGGGCTGGCTGACTGCTCCTTTACGGGCCTCTCCTTGGGCTGGCTGACTGCTTCCCTTACGGCCCTCCCCTTGGGGCTGGCTGACTGCTCCTCCCCTCACGGGCTATCCCCTTACGGGCTGGTCCCAAGTATTTTTACTACAATCCTTCCTCTCCGGGTTCCCGTATGGGAACCCACTACACAACTTAAAATTAGACAGGTCAGGGTCAAAGCTTCGCCGCCTAGGGGGAATAGACAAAAAGTTTTAACAACTAGCAAAACAACGGCCTAGTGGCGGGGTTTCTCCCTATACTTGTCTACCACCTAGGGCACTCTTGGGGGCTAAACTTTGGCTTTTCCCAAGAAGATCTTGGGAACTAAACTTTGGAACCAAAAGTATAGGGGGTTCAAAGCTTTGCCGTCGAATTGGTTTTGATACCAACTCTAAGACTGGTGACGCCCCCCGGGTCCAAAGCTTCGCTGTCTAAGGCCTGTTTTTGACACACACTCTAAGACTAGGGTAGGTTACAGGTTCAAAGCTTCGCCGCCTCAAGGGCGGTGGGGTCCACTCGTAAACAACACGGCAAGGGTGATTATGGTTAGGACTTATACAAGAGGCAACCGAATCCACAAAGTAAGCATAAACAAGGCAATACTCATGTACTAAAGGCCCCCCAAAGCGGCATCGCCAAGGTACGGTGGGGGGTGACTTTAGGATTAGTACAAGACACACAAAAGATACACGGAAAACACACGCAAGTAGATGGAAATCGCTTGACTCGCACACGTACAAGGTAAGGTGGAAGGACCTCAAGGACTTTTAAAGAGCTTGAAATAAAACGACAATGGGAGCCAAAAGTGCTCCGAAAACACCGTAGAGGTTTTTTGGCTTGAAACGCCAAAAATTCCAAGATAACTTGGACCCACAGACCCAAAACAAGTATTGGGGGTGTTTTGGGAGAGAGAAGGGCCCCCTTTTATAGGTTTCCAAGGGCCCACTCCCCCCCTCGACGAGTAACCTCATCCATCCGGATTTTCATCCAACTTTGAGATTTTCACCTAATTTTGGGTTTTACGCTGGTCCTAACCTCTAACTTTTGGAGTTTAGCTCGGAATTGCAAATGGATTGCGCCAATGGCTTCAGAATTCCATTTTTAGCCTAGAGAACCCCCTAATCCCTATTTTTTATCACAAAAAAACCATCGGAAACTAGTGTCAACTGGAGTCAATTAAAAGGGTAAAAACCTAACTTTTGGGGTTTACCTCTTTTGGCTTGGGTAACTAGCTAGGGTTGTTGGGGAGGCTCTAGGGAGTAAGAAAAGGCTCCTTGATGTCTTCGTTCCGACTTTGTACGCTCCCGGGACGCCGGTCAACCCCGCAAAGATCTTGCCGTAATTATCAATTGGGGGGATGTTGTCAGTTTCGGCTGCTTCCCGCTATTGGAACACCATGAAATTGGCGGGGCGCGTTATTAACATAAAAGATGCTAGTCTAATTTTTAGTGAGATTTTACCGCGGCTTGGGTATTTTCCATGAATTTCCCAACATGGCCTTTGGCGGTTGACTGCTCGGAAAAAGATCCTTTGGAGATCAGAAAAAACCGAGACTTTTTGGGGAACCTCTCATGGAGTCCCCCAAGCCACGTGCCAAGTCTTGGGCTATTCTGGCACACAGTTGGTGGCGAGGTGAAAACTGACTTCGGTTGAATCACCGGCAGTCAGGGAATCTTTCACATGTGGGGGAATCTTGGCGAATGGGTTTTGCCGTGGACATCCCGACATGTTCCAGATCCGAGAACACTATCCGGCGGCTGTGGATTCCTCCATGCGGCCTGTCTGGGACAAGTAACACCTGCAAGCTAACAATTTGGATTCCTAATGTTTCGTCGGTGGAATGGGGAAACTAGAACCTATCTTTGGAGATTTACGTGGGGACCCTCCTAACTCTCCTAAGACTAATTTAGCCTATCATGGTCACATGCACTGGGTTTGGGCTATTTTGGGTAAGTTCCCAGTAGCCCTATTGTTTCCCACTAATTACGAGTTCTAACCTATATACAAGTGGGTTTTATGGGTAATCTATGGATAAAAGGCTATTTATGACCAAATGCTATACTGGTACGTGACATACCTATTTTGGTTCTACACTCTTTTTTGGGCTTTTTGTAGTACTTTATGCCTTAATTTGTAATAAACTAAAAAAAAGAAAACAATGAGTCCCAAGTGACGAATTTGGGGCTCACAGTATCAGTAGAGCTTTTCTACATTATCTAAATATGCATGTGTTCCTTATGAAGTGCCAAATAATTCCAGCACATTGTATGGAACCTAAACCGTAAATAAACTACATAAGGGAATAGGCATGCTTAAAGCACTACACTATACAAACCCCTGACCTCACTTCAAGTGAACTACCAATCACAATGAGTCCTTAGAGCGCTACTTACAACTCCAAAATCAATTAAAGAAGGATATTAGAGAAATAAAAGAAATAATATATTGGATAGGTTAAGATGAGCAAGATTTTGCAGCTGCCATGGAATTTTCAAATATGTCAAATGAGAGAGATACAAACTGAGCACTTACGAGTTGCAAGAAGCCGCCCATTGGCGATAACGGAAATGCCAAAATGATAGCCATAGGTGTAATTGACGCTTTCTTTCTTTGCAAGTGGTGCCTAATGACAACCACCATGCTCTGATGGCAAGGTACCTCGATTCAGATTCATCTGGAGAAGTGGCGTTTTTGTATTGCTTGCATAGCAATCAATGCTGATCTTGCATGTTTCCACGGATGTCAGCCTTCGTATGCTTTTCTATTGATTGTGTCCAATGAAAGAGACAAGTTCTCTCACGGTTTGCCATTGCCTCACTACTATCTCCTGATCCATAGATGGTCTTCACTACATTTCAATTCGCTTGAGCACTGTTAGCCATGAATCCTTTGAACTAGGTGTTTTTTTCACTGTGTCTTCCTAATATCGAGTTCAAATTCCTCCAGAACAAAATCTAGGCTGAAGTGTCCTCAGATTGCATGTCACAAATTGCGATTGTCATAACGCGGCAGTATATAGAATATACATATAGCACGCCATTGTAGTCCACCCTTTCACCCATTTCACGTGATCGAATATCATCTAGGAGTCTCAAAGGTCGCCATCATGTTGCATACGCTTCACTAGGTCCACTCCACTTTCAAGTCCCACTTCAGACATTTTGAAGAGAAAGACTTTATCCGCTTCTGTTCTTTGTCCTGGAAATTTGCTTTCCTAAATGAAAGCCCAAGTACTGGAACCCCTCAACTTTGTTATGCTATCAATGACACCAAATCTTCTCAAACATTTGAACAATGTATCCTTGTTCCGAATACTAGGAGAGCTGAAGTACTTGCATTTGTCCAAGATAGGGACAAGGTCAACGAAGTCAAGCGGCTTTGGCTCCACCCTATCTTTGCTGAGGAGCAGTTCGCTGAGTAGTTCCTTTGTAGCCTCAAGTATAATAGACGAATTGGTTGCAGTTGGGGTTCTCTCCATCTATTCATCAATTAGGACTCTAGTTCTATGTTGAAAGTCTCGTAGTTCACCATCTTTGATTGGGTATTCATGAATTCCAAGGTGTATAAACGTCCGAGTCATCCCTATATTTCTGAGGACATAGTAGGCTTTCACAACACACTTGGCAATACATGAAGGAGGTTGTTTACATATTCTGCAAACAAGAGTTGACCCTACTGGATGCAAATTTCTAACATCGACCGCAAAGGGAGACATACCTTCCCATTCCAACTCATTCATAGCATTAGTTCGATTATTGCGATTGAGAAACTCACAACTTGTATTCATGCATCTAAGATGCCCCACACAAACAGATGTGCAAAATGTCAAGCCCATTCGATTACTAATATTCATTGTCATTGTTTTGGTCCAGACGTGGCCATCGTATCGCTTATCCATGCCCGCCATCTGATGAGCATGAGATGGAGGGCGGTTGGTCTCTATAGGAGGCAACTCAAAGATAATATTTTCGTTGAAGCTTGGAGGCAACGTACGTATTCTCTCAATGCAAATTGACATGTAATCAATTTTTGACAGTATATTTTGACATCCCTTTTGCACACATAATTGACTCAAATAATCGATTACAGATGTAACACCCGCACCAAAATTCTTCGCCAGTGATGCTAGAAGGCTACTAAAGCTAGGCAAAGTAGACACTGAGGATGGAGTCTCTGAATTCAACCTAGACTCGGTCGAATTGCGGTCAGAGTCCGAACTAAGAATGGTTAAGGGGATTCTACCTTCACAAGAATCAAGGGAGGTGTTTGAAATGACGACGTACACAACTGACACGGTGTATCCCTCACTATATAATCCGGAACCAAGAGAGTATGAACTCCATAAGCTCTATACCTGCCAGATTTCAGATGCCATGCATTGGTGCCATCTTGAGATATAGGAAGTTGTCTTATCACTACTAGAAAACGCTGAAATTTCAACACAACTCTGTTGATTCGGTTGCGTTGTTCCGGTCACTGTACAACCAAACTCTGTTGATTTCAACACAACTCTGTTGATTCGGTTGCGTTGTTCCGGTCACTGTACAACCAAACTCTGTTGAAATCAACAGAGTTTGGTTGTACAGTGACCGGAACAACGCAACCGAATCAACAGAGTTGTGTTGAAATTTCAGCGTTTTCTAGTAGTGTATAGTATGAATAAGGATCCTTGACTATGGTTTGAAAACTTCTTTGTCAATATAGATGGAGTCCTCCCTCAATTTGAACCTGAGACATAATCAAGAAGCCAAAACAATAGTCACGCCATCATCTTTTACCGGAAACATAATTGGAACTCTAGCACCATCAACAGTCACTACGACCAAATTGAAGCTACATAAGTAAGTCGGACGATTGTGTCACATACCTCAAGTATGAATAAAAAACACTGAAAAACAATTACAGGAATATTGTAAACAAAATTCATGGTGATCTATGAATAGGAACATTTAAGGCCTCCAAGTTCCGAACAAATTATCACGCATTTCCAAATTGGAAACAATACAACAAGATTAGCTAAATTGCATCGCTTGCATCAGACCTAAGAAAAGTGTCCTAAGGTAACATGACCACAAATGAACCACTTGAGGTCGGAAAACGAGTTTAGGAAATGTGAAGCATTTTGAAATCCCGTCCAGTCAATATTCCCTACAAGGTTTCTATGATTTACATCTACTTACGCTGTTTGAGATAATTAATTAAGGGTGTTGTGGAATTAGTAATGAGATTTCAAACATCAAATGGCACAGGCTAAAAAATGGTGCACCTTCTGAAATGTACATTGTCTGAACATTGCAGAAAATAAACAAGAAGTACTATGAATGCAATGTGAATATTTGAAGATGTGCTACATTTTAGAACATGCGCCATTCATGAATCTGTTAGCCTATATGGTTTTAATAATCAATTGATATAATTTCCATAATGAGAAGGAAAGCGCATTCTATTATAATAGCAGATGATGCAATCAATTATCAAATGTATGTGTCAACTAATTACCTCCAGGAAGTATGATAGTGGTATATTATGAAATGGAGGACACATGTATACACAACAATGAGCCCTCATCTAGCCACAGTGGTTTGAATTTTGAATTCATCACTCTAACATTATTATTTTGAATATGCGGTATGACTGACATATTGTAACCAAATCCATTGGCGACGGCTTCAAGCTGATTTACTATGCTCCTTCATCATTAGCAGTATTCAGTAGAGCAGTATTTAGTGCAATGTACTGATTATTACAGCACTAGCAGAAATACAAAGAAGAGTGTTGAACACAATAATGAATCCCTACTACATCTGGAATACGGATTTATCAGATGGAATTCAGAGACTCATAGTAGAATATTGATATCAACAAACAGAACATTGAATAATAAGATTATAAAATGGAGAACATTAAACATGATATATCATCATGCAAATTGATATAGATTAGTATCAAATGGGATTATTATACAATTATTCAAAACAGTTTGCAAGCATTTTAAATTTCATTCTGAATCCCGATAATGGAGGCAACAATACAAGGTGTAAATATGTGTATGATACACTCACATACATTGCAATGAGGAACACGTAAGACCCATTTTATTGTGGAGAATCTGGGAAGCAAATTCCAAGGTGGACTCTGACAGTCTGACACGAATTTCAGTTATTTCATGGTCATTAATAAGTCAGAGAGGTGGATATTCAGTAAGTATATCGAGACATGCTCATTGCAGATGCTCAGATCCAGCCACGTAAGATAATTTTTATTTCATGTCCAGACTTCATTTACGGTTGTCTTGGATATGCGTCTTCCACTACTTGCGACCATGACTAAGCATAAATGTGCTTCATGACTACCAATCGTGATGATAAAAGGTGGCTACCGTATCAGTTTCCGAACTGGGCCGAGTTATTTTCTGCTCTAAATTCCAATAATCATTTCACATAGGTGAACTGTAGTTAGGTTTTTGGAATCCCTATTCCAAATGCTTCCAAGTTCGAACACCAGGGAATGATCTATGTAAAGTTAGTGTAGTGTGTTCAAATGTCACTATGTACTTAAGTTTTGAAAATAGGATAAAAATTCATTCTTATTCCCACTAAATACCCCCAAGAACACTCAACTGTCCATTATAAGATAAAAAGACTCAGCATGCTTGTCCCTGTCCTATCTAGTGTTCTAGGGCTTATGGCAATATGTCTGGGACAATATGGCAAGTTGGACTGACTTGTGTATGGATGGAATGCAGGACTTGACTTCAGTACAGCCCACTATAGTACTTTGAACATAGTACAAATATACCTTTTTTAATATTTCAAAAAGATTTAGAATTTAAAAGTTTAGGATATACTTACAAAAAATTGCAGTCACAAGCAACACACAAGGACAATAGGGCCAATCACTTGGTAAGTTAGCATACTCTACCTACAGATCATTTCAAAAGAAAACTATTTCAACATATGAAATAAAGCTTCATGCATCTAAAAGTGCTCGATAAATATTCCCAATTAAATACTAGTACCATTAACTAGTAAGTTTCTTCTAAGTCTCCAAATACAACCTTATTACCACACACAATTAACTTTAACCTATAACCTTATATCTATTACCAAACCCTAAGATACCCTAATCTAAAACTTAAAATTCTAACTCAAACCCTTAATTGTTTGGCAATAGGTTCCTTTAGTTTTGTATAAATTAGAGGTATTTTGAAAATTAATAATTTTTTTATAAAATTCCCAATTACAATAATGTCAAGGCTAATGAACAAAATATTCTGTGTTTTATTATAAATAATCTAAATTAAATTAAATTATTTATAATAAGAATTTGAAAATGCCTTACCAAATATCCTCAGTTCACAGCCAAATCCCTAATCTTAATTGTGACAGGTCTTTTTGACTGTAAAAATTTGACAAATTCAAAAATCCATAACCTTTACATACGCTAACCAAAAATAATAATTTTAAAACCAACGGATTAAATAAACTATGATCTATCAGAAATCATTAAAATCTATCCAAATAATTTACAATAGGAATTTTAAATCCAAAGATCAAAACCCTAAATCTGACACTCAAATCTTCACCTCTAATTGTTTTAACAAGTCCTCGGATCTGTATAAATTGGCTGTCTTCAAAAATTAATAACTTTTTCATATGATATCCAAATGCAGTAATTCAAAAATTCATATGCAATATATACCCTAATCTACCATGAAGTATTCGAAAACAGTCAGAAAAATTCAATTAATAATTTAAAACCATGAATCAAATAATCAAATTACTGCTGCTACTCCGACTCATTCCGACTTACGTTGGCTAGCTCTTCACAGGACTTGGTAAATGCATGCAACAGATCGTTGATAATGATGCAATTACCGATGATCTTCCAAATAACTACTACAGTAGTGCCGTATTGATGATTGGGTCAGCAATTGAAGTATACACGTTAATAAATTTAAACACAAAGCCTGAAATTTCTCAAATTACTCCTTGAGATAATCAAGCACATAAGTAGCATTCTCCAGTCTCGAATTCTCTGAATCGTCCTGTCTGCTGAAGATTCTCAGAATGTACTTCTCCTCAACCAACAATTCCAGTCCAGTACTGTGAGACGAAAAGGTTGTCAACAATTAATTGCACGCTCTCAAATTAGCTAACTTCCCCATTACAAATTGTGAATCTGTCGGTTGCATGACACACCAAATGCTCAAATCTCAATAATGTTTTCATCAGCACACCCATGACAAAGTTCCAGACATCTGATTACAACACTCAAAATACACCACTGTACACGAACAAAAGCACCAATGTATTACAAACAGCACATAAATTACAGGCACAACTGCGCAAGTACGCACAAGGGAATATGAAAATCTGTACGAAGAGGAGGAGAAGAGATGAGAGGAAAAGAAGAGATTTAAGTTCAGGGAGGGGGGAGATCAGAAGCTGGATGAGTCACTCAGAGATCGCGCACCAACGCTTCACGATCGCACCTCCCCAAACCCTAACTTCCTCCCCTTTCCTTATCTTTATTGTTTCTTTTTCTTTTTCTTCATCTCCTTAATTTTTTTCTTTCTGGAACTTTTACTTTAACTTTTATTTTGCCTTTTTGCCCTTTTCTATTAATTTGTGGCTACTTACTAAAGTATCTTTGTTCTTTTTGGAACTTTTAGTGTACTTTGGACTACTTTAACACTAAATACTCAAAATATATATAAATAATATAGAAAATGTCATAGAAAATCGAAAAAGTTCTATAAAAAACTGAAAAGCTAGACTACATGAACCATAGTGCTTACCTTATACCAAACCTGGTACCAAACTTGATAGTTCAACTGGTACCTCACATTGTATTGCACCTGGTACCAAACCTGAAACCAATGCTATGAAAGCGATAATTGGAAGTCTGAGCCGCCGGAGTCTCCTTTTTTCACTTTGACCTCTGGGCCCTCGAACTCCAGAAATTTGGCCGCGTCTCCTTCAACTGTGCCATCGGGCCTTTCTGTTGAGGTTCTGAATGGCGGCATTTGAGGTTGCGTGCTCAACTCTTAATTGATGTATGGTTTTCCGTTCTTGAACTTCTCTAAACTCCTTTTACTCATCTGGAATATGAAACTAACCATGGACCGGCAAGGTCCTAAACTCAAGTTGCGGCACCTTATCCTCGATGTTCCAGACGAGATTTTGCATCCGCCAACATTGTAGGGAGATGCACAGGAGGTATTTTCCTTTCCTTAGCGCTCCCATTCAATCTAGCTAGGTTTCTAGAAGGAGTGTATATCTGGTGTGTCCATCTCTCAACGTCGTCATTCTACCTACGCATGATGGAATTTTTAAACTTGTGGATTCTTAGCCGCGTATGGAGCTGCTTGTTGCGTAATTCACTTTTCATCTGTAAAACCACATCCTTGGCGAGGCTACCTGTGCATGCAAGGAGCCAAGGACTGGCAATGAGGGCCCTCGTGGCCGAGAGGAGGTCCAAGGCTCTAGGGCGTGAGCTCAGATTCAGAGAGGGCCTTAAAATGCTCGGCCTTTAGATTGACATTAGGATGACTTTGTAATTCATTTTTTTGGTGTAGGGGACTCATTGTCCCCGGTCATATCTGCGGAGACAAGCTCCACATTTTTTTGTCTAAAAACTAGATCCCTAAGCACTAGTAGAAAATCAACGTCCAAATCAACAAGAAATAGACAAAAAAGTGTTGATTTTATTAGTTCATTTTCTATTGATTTGGACGTGTTGACTTAGACACTATAAAAAAAGAAAGTGTTGATTTTTTTGTTACTGTATTTGTTGATTTGGTCTATTTTATTTTATTTTTTAAATTTAAAAATTAATTTTTAAAAAATGCCATGTGGCAGAGCCAGGTTGCGCCATGTGGCATGACAATGCCACATAGGCAACCACCACCATGGGGGTTTGAACTTTGGACCTCACGGTTGAAGTCCAACCCATTGAGCCACCCCAAATTCTACATATTAATACGAAAATTAGAATTAGATTTATATTGTTTTCATATTTTTTGTAAGAACAGCAGACTTTGGTGACCGTTTTGGCATAGTAAAACAATTTTTTTGAAGAAACTTTAAACTAATAAAAGTTATACAATCAAGCTAACTTTCATCTCCAAAAATCCGTTTGACATTTGAAGTCTCCAATCAAAAGTTATGAACAAAATTCAGAGCAGGTGTTTAAAAATGTCAACAAAAAAGTCCATTTCAACCCCGCTCTAAATTTTGTTCATAACTTTTGATTAAAGACTTTAAATGTCAAATGGATTTTTGGAGGTGAAATTTAGCTTGATAGTCTAACATTTATTAGTTCAAATTTTCTTAAAAAAACATATTTTACTATGCCAAAACGGTCACCAAAGCCTGCTGTTCTTACCAAAAAATAAATAAATAAAATGCAAAAACAATATAAATGTAATTCAAACTCTATAATAAACATCTAGTTCTTGAATTAATAATTCTGTGTTTTTTGAACTCAGCAGACTTTGGTGACCGTTTGGGCATAGTAAAATACTTTTTTTCAAGAAACTTTGAACTAATGAAAGTTAGAAAATCAAGCTAACTTTCACATCCAAAAATCCATTTGACGTTTTAAGTCTCCAATGAAACGTTATAAACAAAATTCAGAGCCGTGTTGAAATGGACCTTTTTGTTGACATTTTTAAACACCCGCTCTGAATTTTGTCTATAACTTTTGATTGGAGACTTCAAATGTCAAACGGATTTTGAGAGGTGAAATTTAGCTTGATTGTCTAACTTTTTTTAGTTCTAAGTTTCTTCAGAAAACATATTTTACTATGCCCAAATGGTCATCAAAGTCTGCTGAGTTCAAAAAACACAGAATTGTGAGTAATAAAGTGTTAAATTAAATTAAAATTCTAGTTAGAATTGAACCTTAGGAATTTAAAACTTTGCCCCAATGACATAAACTTGTTTAAAACTTTTGTAAGTATAAATGAACAAAAAAAGGTGTTGATTGTTTTGTTGATTTGGACGTTGACTTACCAAAATTAACAAAAAAAATTAACCATTTTGTTACCTTGTGCCAAATCAACAAAAACTTGTAAAAATGAACAAAAAAATGTTTATAGTTTTATTGATTTGGACATTGTACTACGAAAATTAACAAAAAAATTTAACCATTTTGTTACTTTGTGCCAAATCAACAAAGAATTATGAAAATGGTCAATACAATGTTTACATTAACAAAAAATTGATGATTTTTTGTTAATCTGGACATCATTTTCTACTAGTGATAGGGGACTGATTGTCCCTACTCCCTAGTCATGTCTTCGAAGAGGAGCTCGACATTTTTTTAGTCTGAAAACTAGATTCCTATGGCAAGGATACCTGTGCATGCTAGGGTTGGCAGTGAGAGCCCTCTTGATATCGAGAGGGGGTCGGACTTGCAGATAGGTGAGCTCAAAACTTGATTTCATCATGAGGGGCCTCTTCTTAGCAAGGGAGTAACACTGGGATTGTTTGGGCACACATAGATCATTTTACATGTGAATTCTATTATGTAGCAGCTATAAGAAACTTGCGTTTTAGATGGCGTTTTGTGATTTTTTCAGACAGATTTTAGGTGACGTCTAGGAAAAACAACTTGTGTTTTTTCACGTCCAAGTTGACATCCAAATGTTATATTGAACGTGAAAAAACAGAAGTTGTTTTTCCTATCGTCATCTAAAATCCGTCTGAAAAATTTACAAAACGCCAACTAAAACTCAAGTTTCTTATAGTGTCAAGAGTTGTGAGTTTGTGGTGGAAGACATAATCAATTTGGTGATTCAAGTGCAGATTATTGAGATGGCTCTAGATGAAGCTGATTGTGTCGCTGCTCCACAAGAGGCCCCTCCGCTTCTACAAGAGCTTGATGTTGCTATGGCTGATGTTCCCCCGGAGCTAGCCCTTATCTCTGTTGATGGCGATATTGATCTTCCACTTGCATCTCAAGAGTTGATGGTAGGCGATAAGGTTGTCTATCCAGACGTGACGTGGGCTTTTCACGTCCGAATGTCATGACGTGTTTGTCCTGACGCATCCTGACGCGTTGATATTGCCGTCAGCCCCCAAAAAAAAATGATGGCCAGTTTGTCACCTTGGAGCAAACCAGTCGACAGACAGGTTGTCAAAAAAAAAAAAAAAAAAAAAAAAATTTGTGGATGGCCTATCCGTCGACCTGGACGGCTAGTCCGTTCACCGTCAAGGGCGATAATCTGACCGTCCAGTTGACGGCCTGACCATCCAAGTCGATGGACGGACCGTCTAAGGAATTTTTTTTTTTACTCCCGACGGACGCCAGATGGAATCCTGACGTGTGTCCGGACATCTAGACGGACAGACCTGACGTGATGGGAACAACCCTGGTAGGCGACCTTGCAACCCTCATCCGTGAGCTTGATGAACTTGTGGAATTCCGGAACTGGAAGAAAACAATTTCACCACAATCATCTTGCTACACGTCATTAGGATCATGGGACTTAGAAAGTACAGTGTTTGAGAATAGAGATGATTATTGCAATCCTTGGGGGGGGGGGGGTCATTTAGAGTATCCATTAGAAACCACGTACGAACAAAACTTTAGACCCCCTATATACTTTTTGAATTTTAAATAAAACAAAATTAAAAAAATATGAATAGATTTTCCTACTTTGAAAGTTTATGTTTTGAATTATTGATATTTTATTTTTTAATAACAATTAGTTACAAATTTTTGAAGTAAAAAGATACACTGTAGAACTGAAAAATAACTTTCACACCCCTATATAATATAAGAAAAAATTGTCTAAAAAATGAACAAAAAATTTCTAAAAATAACTCATTATTGAAAGTTCATTTTGAGTTGAATATTGACTCAATGGTCATCTAAATGTGTCCTCTATAATTATTTGAGTTGAAAAGCATGCTCTTTTAGTTCATTTTCAACTTCTTCTAGAAATCATTTCATATTTTATAAATTGAGTTTGGAAATTTTGGCAATAGAAAGCTACAATCATTATTAAACAATGTTCAAAATTTTAGGTTGAAATTATAGTTTATTAGAAACCATTTATTTGCACATGGTTTGTTATAGTAGAACTAAGTGCACCCCCCAAGTTGCAATCTTGACGATGTTGATTCTGGAGAGATGTCCGATAACGACATCCTAATATTTTGTTGCAAGATGTTCAGGTCTCCAACAGAGGCTTGTAAATGTACCACTTTATAGGTCACATTATAAGATGTCCAATTGATTGGTCGTTCATATTGCCTCCTATACACTTCTATGATTTCCATTTCTGTTAAAATTATGATTTTTTGTTTGCCCTTATTGTAGACAACGGGACGCCACTTGGTGTTATTAACATTTGAATCTGAATTTTTTACTTGCACTGTAAAATAAACCAGGGTTGTCATACCGGACGGGTCGGAGTGATCGGACGGGACGGACGGACGGGCGAACCGGACCGGACGGACGGACGGGTCGGACGCTTCGGACACCTTTCATTTTTGAAATTTTCCAACACTGAAATCAGGGCGCGGACGTTTCCGTCACGGCGGGGACGTCTTGGACAGGGCGGGGACGCATCAATTTAATCCGAATTTTTGGAGAATTTTTGTACTTCATTTACGAATTCTTGCTTTCATAGGGTGAAAAACATTTCCAGTATCTTTTTATAGGCAAATCCTTTGAACTTCAAATTTGATCCACATGTTATCAACATAGACATGATCTCATGCCAAAAAATTCATGGCCGAATTTTGATTTCTCAATTTCTAGGAGTTGGTACTTGGTAGCATTGAAATTGTTTCTGTGAACCACAGAAGTACACATGTTGGTACATTGTGAATATCTTTTTATGTGTAAATCTTCTGGCCTTGAAATTTAGCACACATGTTATTAGCAAAGACATCATTTTGTGAAAAGAATTTCATGTTTAAATAACAAATTTTCAGCCCTTCGGAAGGCATCAAAGATGATAGTAGTGAATGTTTTTTTCTACGTGAATGCAAGGATAGTAATAAATTTAGTACACCTTACTTACAACATTCAAACTATACAATATAACTACACTCATGAATGTCATCTTCATGCATGGCAAATGCGTTAATTCTACAAACACAATTGGAAACTTTTTTATTTTAGATAACCAAAAACATTTTTATATTTCAAGCGTTGTTCAGTACAATAACAAGTTCACAACACAATGAATATACTGCTCTCAAGATACACCTCCTCTTCTACTGGTTATCTAAGATTCTCCTTCTTCTTCTTCTTGTAGATCTTCATTACTTCATGTTTCAATTAGTGCAACTGTCTTGAACTCATGATGAATGAAGGTCTACAGAACACAGATGCTGTCAGGTGCCCCTCAATTGTTGAAACGACTTGATCTGCGAACTTCTTGTGTACCCGGATCTAGTAATGCAACATCTCGAATGACCACATCATCATCTGCTGGTGCCTCATCACAATCAGGGTCGTCTTCATCATCACCAACTTCACTAGTTCCACGTTCATCTTCTCCATCGTCACCGTCTGTGGTCCACTGGTTTTCCACTTCCGAGTTCTCATTTCGAAGCTCCACAGCTATTTGACCATGCCTACGACTACATTTAAACTTCTTGTGCCGTTGAGCTCTAGAGTCCTCCGCGTCAGAATTTATAATGGGGCCTCCTTGTACTCGAGGAACGACATACGCTGGAGTGGACAAAGTTGGTCCTGGGACATACGTATTAAAAAATGGCTCTATCACCACGTTCGGGTCTCGGACCCCAATTCCTAGAAGAGGGCGTTTAGAGGGCCTCGATGACGACGCTTCGTTATTGTTTCGTCCACCTCTAATATCACGGCCTCCAATCGTTGCACGACCTCTTGCTCTTCCACGGACGAAACTCCTTCCACGTCCTTGTTGATATTCACCCATAGTGTGGTGAATTGCGGGTTGAAAGGCGGTACGGTGTCTACCACCGGTTGTAACATTTGAAATGCTTTGAGTCGTCATTGCAACATTTCCCACTGAGCCTAGCACTTCTTCGGAAGGTCGACAAGGAGCACTCGAAGTTGCGGGAGATGAAGGGTTAGAAATAATAGTATGCACTGCAACTGGTGGTGGTATATGGGCTTCGTCTTCAAGCGGGTCAGTAAACGCAAAAACATCATTGTGATCTAAATGTTCAGGGTCAAAACGCGTTCTTTCCATTGCATTAACCTCCACAACATGTCTTGTGATTGGTCGTGCCATCCTTGTATTTCCAATGTTTTGGCCATGGCGTCCTTCAACAACTCTGTTGCTATCGCGGCCCCCCACTCCTCTGGGCCCCCTATTGCCATCACGATCGCAAACGGATCCTTCAGTATTCTGAATTGCATTGTTCCTCAGATTCTTACTGCCATTTCCATTTCCCCCTTCGTTTTCCAAAGGCAGGTTGTCGTCATTGTTCGAGATAACATTATCATCATCGGCGTCCACTGCGGCCGGGTGATCACTCTCGAAAGACGGGGACAAAGGTTGCACTTCAGAAACAACTACATTTTCATCGCCAATGGGTGTAGGACTTCGGCGAGGATCGGCTCCCCAAGGGCCCCAGCGACCAGGGAGGACTTCCTCTTCCACTTCATAACCATCTCCGTAGTAATTTCTAGCTTCTGCAAGGTGATTAGACCCCGCCCTCCACAACTCTGGATTTGGTCGGTATTCTCGGGGTGCTCGGTTAGCTTCCACATCAGCCTCTTCTTCTTCCTCAGCTACCATCGTGTCAAATTCACGATTGCGTTCAGCCACTGGAACGAGGCCAAGGGCATCTGGATCAGAATCCTCCGAGAGGATATTAGCATCATATCAACGAACAGGATCGGCCCCTGGTCTTTGCTAAAGTACATGGCTATTGGTATAAATATATACCAATGACTCAGCCTTCTCGGGGGCTAACCGATTCCGGACCTTGTTGTGGACGAAGGAATACATACTCCAATTCCTTTCACATGAACATGCTGAACACGTCAATGACAAGATACGAACGGCAATCTTAGATAGTGCTCGATCTCCAACCTTGTGCCACCATTGGTGAGGAAGCATCTGTGTCGCTTGGATGTCAGGTGTCTCTGCTGCACTGTATGGCCCCGTGCCCTCCTCGAATTCTGTTAATTCCGCCAACACGTTGTTAAACTCCACACCCACTACATTTTCCATTTTGCGGATGACTCGATACAATGCACGGAGTGCAACTCCATCAACCCTAAGTGCCACGTTATCCAAGAGATACGGATTTAGAAGGGCCCCAGCATAGTGAACATCCGTAAACACCATGTCCCACCTGGATGTGAAAGACTCCTCCATGGTGGTGGCTATGTCATCTCGTAGGTTGAAGGGTGACCCTCTTAAAGAAAACACATGCGCCCTCAAATTGTGCATTACGAGCCACGCCCAACCCATAGCTGGTTCTCGGCCATCAAATATGCGCAATGCCTTCAACACGTCTTCAGTCATGTGCACGTAATTTGCACATCGTTGCCAGAAGCCCACGTCTTCGATAGTTGACACCACATTACGTGAAGCTGTAGCTGCTTGCTCCGCATTTTGTCTGTCTCGCAGACCATCAAAGTAATTTTGAACGCGCGCATGGTCTTTTAACCGCAGCAGTACTCCACAAAGTTTCTCCAATCACTGCAACATGAGAAAATTACAAGCAAAGCGGGTTTCGCTGGGCACTACTAACTGAAGGGTCGGACTCAACTCCCGGAATACCGACATGGTCACGTGATGGTTCCGAATGTACTGGCACAATCTTCTTGCCCTCTGAATTAAATCTTTGAATTCTGGTACTTTGGCCCAATCTTCCAACATGAGATCCAAAGCATGTACCATGCACCCCTGCTTGAAAATGTGTGGATACGTGCGAACGATATCATCCAATGCTCCAAGCATATTTGCTGCATTATCCGTACAAACCTGTGTCACGTACTTTGAACCCACTTTCTCAATGAATACCTTCATCTGGTCCGCTATGTAGCGCATGGACTTCTTTTGCCCGGTGGTGTCAATGGCCCCCCAAAATACATCACCGGTAGGGCACGACATCATTACATTCATTAGAGGCCTCCGGTTTACGTCATCCCAGCCATCAGTGCATATTGTCACCCCATAATGTTTCACTGCAAAACCAACTTTGGTTTCAATTTGCTTCTCGATCTGCAACCTCTTCGATTCAATCAATTTTGTCCTAAATTGATGGTAAGAAGGTGGACTGTATTCAAACCTTGCCATTGAGGTTGCCCTCACTGCCTCAATAAAGGTTGGATTTCTTGCCACATTAAATGGCACGTTCGCTTCGTAAAAAAATGATGCCCACTTGTCATCCAACTCCTTCCTCTTCGCAACATTAAAAGCATCCTTCATACGTTGCTGAAGTAATGACCCAGATCTTGTGGAATTTGATGCAGCGAGACTTTGGGACCTCTGTATTGCATCATTCCCTTCAGGGAGAGTAACCCCTTCAGCTTGGGCGTCACCTGAACCCCCTCCCGTCACTTCGTTTTGAAAGGATTGGGTTGAACTTGCAACTGGAGTTGCTCTTGATGGACCAGTGGGAATTGATTCTCCTTCATACATGTCCTCGGGGCTCAATCGTTGAGGAACAAAGTTTGCACAATTTGCAAATCGGTGGCGCACGGCTCGCGTTGCATTACGACAAATTGACCTCTCGGACTTCGCGCCATATCCAAAGTGAGCAAAAGCGCGCTCGCGTTTATAGGTGAATGTTGCATTGCAAAATACACAACTCACTTTCCCCCCGTTCTCAAAGAAATTATACCATGGTTCCCAATCTTTTGTTTGCTTTCGTTGACTTCCCATTGCGTTCACGACGAATGCAAACGTTTTCTTGGAGGAGGTAGAACTGTAGAAGAGGCTATTACACCAAATGAAAAGGACAAAATAGTAGTTAGCGCCAATCAACTGCTTGAACTGACTTTTACATCACCTCAACAGCTAACTAGGGCCATTTGTCACCCAAGTAGACTCCCAAGGAGCTCAAAGTGAATTGAAGTCCAAGATGATGAGGCCAAGATGACAAATGTAAAGAAGTCAATCCGACAAGCTTGGATTTATAGCTTGGGAGTGTAGGGACGCGGACCTCTTCTGCAGGGGTAGGGACGTCAGGGGCGCGGACATCACACAATTCCGACGCGTCCACGCCCCGGCGAGACGCATCCACGGACGGCAGGAGGGGGAGGTCCTACCATAGACTTTGGTACGAATTCCGTGGTGGGATTCTTCCTTTCCATAGAGAGAGGAGAATCCACTAATGTAGTCAGCTCTTAATTTGAGCACGGGGAATATCTTTAAGTCAATGGCTGCATTAAAAGGTCCAACTACTTTTTGAGTTCAATGACAACGTATTAAAGCATGTCACTCCCTTCTTGAGGCCAAATTTCAAGTTCTTGCCTTCATCAAGCACTTGAGAAGTAGGACCCATGTAAAGTTGGAACCCAAAATAAAAATAGAAAATGAAATTGAACTTCCAAACAAGAAAGACTAAATTTGTGTAACTAAAATCCCAAAGGATTTCGAGTCCTAATGAAAGTCAAGGTACATAATTGTTTAAATTCAAGTTCAAAGTTTATATTTCATTCTTATTAAGAAAAGGTGTTTGTGATTTTGGATTTGATGTTTACAAATCAAACTATTACCAACGTATACTTCTCAAGCTTTTGGTTTAAGTCTTCATTTTTAAATATAAAGCTACAAGATTTTGGATTTAAATCAAATACAAATCATAATGCTTTAGAATATGCTTGAAGGGGTTTTTTCCGTGAAAAAGGGTACAAGGATTTAGGGCTTAAAGACTTTAACCAAAATTTCTTGTAATGGGTAAAATAGGAGGGGTGGGTATTGAAATGAAATACTAGTTAAGTGATTTTTTAATTCAAGGGCAACGGTTCATTTCATTATTTTCGGTATGGGGATAGCAAACCCTTGGAGGGAGTTCAAAATTGGCTTGGAGGGAGTTCTTGGAGGGAGTTCTTGGAGGGAGTTCAAAATTGGCTTGGAGGGAGTTCAAGGAGGGAGTTCAAGGAGGGAGTTCAAGGAAGGAGTTCAAAATTGCAATTGGAATTGGAATTGGAATTCGCGGCCGGACGTCCGTGCCCTGGCAGGACGTCCGCGCCCTAGCGTCCCCGCCCTGACTTCACGTCCCCGCCCTGACTTCACGTCCCCGCCCTGACGGGACGTCCACGCCTTGACGTCCCCGCCCTCACGCCCTGACCTCGGATGCAAGAACTCTCTCCACCAACGACGGGGGGGAATGGAATTGACCTTGAGATTTGGAATTAGCATGGGATTCTTCCTTCCCATGGAGAGAGGGAAAGAGGGAAACCAATTAATGCAGTCAGCCATTAATTTGAGCTCGGGGAATTTCTTGAAGTCAATGGCTGTATTAAGAAGTCCAACTACTTTTTGAGTTGAAAGAGAATTCATGGAAAGATGTGTCTCCTTCATGTATCGCCCTTGGTCTTCTTCGCTTCTCCAAGGACTTGAGAAATAGTCCCCACACCCCAAAAATGGGATTTCTAGAGAATTAAAACTAAGTTGCACACTTTCAAGAAAACAAATATAATAAGATGCTAGAAGTTTTAGGATTTGTAATGGTAAACAAGGTACTCTATTTTGAAAATTCAAGTTGAAGACTTAAAGGATGAATGTTATAGTTCTCCAAAATAGAAGCTAAAAGGGTTTGGAATTCCAAAAAAAAGGGTTTTAGAAATGTTTCAACGAAATTTAAGAGAATTTGAGCAAGTATGGAAATTTGGGGTATTCAATGATAACAATTTCAGAAAATTTGAGCAAGTATGGAATGTATTTGAATTTCTTTATAGAAGCATACCAAAAAAAATCCTACTATATTTAGGATAGTAGGATGTGTGTAATTAATTATAACAAATATTGACTGTTCAAATTTTAGCTTATAAGAATTTCAGATGATGAATGGTGGAGGCAGAAAATTGTGGTTATTCTATGAATTCATTCTTCATGGCAAGTTGGCTAAATGAGTACATGACTACATGCTTCAACATTTTTACAACAATACAACTTTCCCAAAACAATTCCACTCTAATATATATTTTGTAATTCATATAATTTTATTTCCACCTTTACCTTTAAGAAATCAGAATAATTTTACTTTTATTCCTAAATTATTGTAAAAACAAAAAATAAGAAGAAAAAATATCGGAGGAATTAGCAAAATGTATATAAATTTTGTATATCAATTACATAAAAGGATTCATTTGGTTTCAACTTCAAGTTTAGGACGTCAACTCGTCAAGATGGAATTCGACTTCATGTTGTTTCACTTATTTGATACTTTGATGTGGCTTTCTTTTGTGTGAAAAATAAAATAAGCAATTGGATTTTTTTTTGGTTCACCTCCATTACTACTTGCACCTCCCCCCAAAATTTCAAATTAACCCCTAAAGTCCCATTGTCCCCTGAGGGGACACTTTAGAATTCGGGCAGGTTTCTATGGGCTGAAATTTTATCCTAATTTTGCAAAACTTTTTTTGAAGATAGAAAATGTAATAAGCTTTGTGGGAATATAATTTTTATTTCAATCGGTGCCTGGAAGCCAAAGTTATACCACAAGATGTGTAGAATTGAATTCGGTGGGCAGCAAAAGAAATTGAATCTTTAGAATGCAATTTTCAGATTTTTGGTTTTTTAAAAGGTTATGTTTGTTTGCTAGAACAATCTCACCATTGGGATTATTGTATTTCAATCCTATCTAAGAGCTATTAATTGTTTATTTTTTCTTTCAATTTTAAATGTGCTTCTACAGTTCTACACTTGTACTTGACAATTTCTTGAAGTATGAAAATGAAGTTGTTATTTTTTGAATTTTTTTTCATAGACTCCCAATTCAAGTCTTCAACACAATAAATTTTTAATTCAAATTCCATAGTACACATTTTTTCTACAAATAGCAATAAAAGTCATCTAAAATTGCAGTTTAGTGTTGAAGAAACCTTGTTTTTTAAACTTTGAATGCTCATATAGTCATATCTTTCAATTTGTACGGTCTACTTCATGAAATTTTAACCACATAATTTCAAGCAAGTAAATTTCAAGATCCTACGGTTCAGTTTCAAAAATACAATTTTGTTGGAATCTTGGACAACGTAGTAGAAATGGCAGTTTTTATTGTTTTTAGATAGAAAAAATGTCATTAGGGGGGTGATTGAATTGTTTTCCTCTTTTTCCTCATATATGATTATATGCTGATTTTCTGCAATAGAAAGTTAGAAATGATAACAATTAGAAACATTCGCGAACAAAATTGCAATTTCTGTAAATGATATAGAATTCAAAGTTTTAAGCAATAAAAATACCTGATTGTTATTCAAGCTAAAATAAGAAATTTTACCATTTTTGGATGGATCAAGTCATTCAAAGGTTAATGTATCCCTTCATACATTAACATCAATATATTTGTAACAAAATATACATTAATGTTAAATTGTTAATATCTTTTTAATTTTTATACACATACAATAATATTAATACATATATATTTACATGAATATATACCTTCATACACTCAAAATCCGAAATGCACTTATTCTTAGGCCATGAGTACATTATTATATCCACATATCACACATGCCATATCATGCAAAGGAATTCAACAATTGAATATATGTATTTCATATGCATCATGTAGTACAAAAATTGAAAAGTATACATTATACAATACTTTTTCCACGAGAAAATATGCATATCCACAAGTCTTTGTCTAATACTGTTTGTAGTACCGAACTACCAAAGTAGCAATTCTATAAACCTCGGTAATGATAAGTGCCAAAGTCTATAATTGTATATGCAAAACATGCTTTGTTAATTAGTAATTACTAGTTTAGCACACTAAAAAATGCACTCAGTCGATGTTCATTGGACTGTTTGCAGTGCCACTAGGTCCAGCCTCGTCGTCGTGTGCGCCGCGTTGCATTGGAAAATCTTCATTGGAGCCTAGTTGAAGTCTACGAACCGCAGACTGAGTTCTCCTCGCTGGTCCGTCTTCTTCTAGAATGGCCCTCATGATTTGTGATTGCTTGAGACTCTCCAGAGCTCGGCGTGTATCCGGGCTATGTTGTTCAAGCAAAAAATCCAGCCCTTCGTTTCTGAAAGTTTCCCTCTACTCAGATTCCGATAATTGAGCAAGCTCCGCGGGGTCGGGCATGTCAGGGTCCTCCCCAATACGAATTCCATTGTCATCGGTGACTCGAACTCCATCAACGCCCCATAACCATCGCCAAGGGTGAGGTCCAAATTGAAACTTGAGTCCAACCTCGTCCCAATGTCCATTGAAGCATTGAAAGAAAAAATTCCGCCGTCCTTGGCTATGTTTGTCTTTCATCGGAATCAAATGGTGGCAGACTTGGACAATTTGATCGGGGTCAGTCTCCCAACCACATTCAGCAGCGACTTGTGTCTTGTCCAACGATGTCATTTGTAATTTCCAACTCCACACCAAGTCTGTTCCCCACATTCTACGGTGATCTGGGGCATTCGTGGCATTGTATTCCCAATGTGGTGGCATGTATGGGACCAAGCCAAACAACTCGTACAAGCGCTCGTGGAAGGGAGCCTTGCACATTGCGCACCGACGACGAACAATCATGAAACTGATGAGGCAAAATGGGTGGTATACATGGTTGCACGTGCCCAACTGCATTCCACCTTCAGGGCCAAATGGATTCATACAAATGGGACATGTGGTCCCGTCGTGCACAAAACTTGAAGGATTTGGCCACTCCAACAACGGGTTGCCTTTGTAGTCGACCTTCGACCCAAGTTGGTTTTTGAAATCCCAATTGTGTTTGGACCAATCAATGATTGTTTTTCCACCATCAAGCTCAATGATTGCCATGTTGGGACTGAAAAGATCATCCACAAGGGCCCATGAAGTCAAGCCAAACACCCTTTCTTGATTGTGCTCACTGTAGTAGTGGTCCAATTTCTTGAACTCTGCTACCAGTTGTCGTGTCTTGTCAATGGTGAACACGCATGCCAACTTCCACTGGTAGTACTGCTCCACCAAGGCATGCAAACGATTTTGTAATGTTTGATTTTCACCTCGCAAGTTGTTGAGCTCAAGGTTGTTGTCCATACCCATGCCCCGAACTTCAGTCTGCATTGGTACGTTGCTGGTGGCCATTATTTCGGGAAAGGCCAATGAATCTTCTTGTGTAGACATGGCAGCATCACCTGGAGCATTTTGCCTCAGAATTTGAGAATCCCGAGGAGGTCCTTGTGCATGTCCTCGTGGATCTTGACCTTTGTTCATCATTTGTGCTGCTTGTAGAGCTTGCCGAAGCTCCTCTATGTCACGTGCTTGTTGAGCAATTACTTTGTCTTTGAGCGTGATGTCTTCTCGTAACTTGCCCACATCTTCATATAGAGAATGTAGTTCATCACCTCGGTCTTGTAACTGCACCCTCAAGCTTTGTATAGTGTCTGCAGCAGCCATGACATCAACAACTCCAAGAGTTGGTTCATCAGGTGCTTGGAATTGCGCCTGAGCAACTCCAAGTACTGGTTCAACGGGGCCCTGGACCTCTACACGAATATTTGGTTCTGGAAGTTGTTCACGAGGTACACGTTGCGCCCTTCTCCTTTATGCACGTTGTTGTCCTCTGGGGGTTAATTCCACCACAACATGAGATCCATCAGAGTCATCGTCAGTAGTAGAATCCGCCGTCTCGTATGTGTCAGGCGGCTCAATACGTGTGATGACCCTGCCCAGCCCTCCTTCGGGATATCTCATAACCCCCCTTGGAATCATTCCATTTGCTGGTGTTGGTATCTTGATACCATCTGCTATGGTTGGCGTGCCCTTCAAAGTGGACCAATCCACCCGCTTGTTCAATCTCACCTCCGCATGTACACCTCATGCAATGAAAAGGTGAATTTCATTCCTTTTCACAGTGGGTTTTTCGTATAACACTTGGTATACTTCGATGCATCTTTGTTTAAAGGCCTCATCGATGCAGTGTTTCAAATTCGCTTTATGAAATCGGCGGTGGTAGTTGTGTTGCTCTTCAGGGAAGGCCTTGTCAATGTGGCACCATTCTATGTAAGTGATGCAAGTTTCGAAACTCTACGGTTCTGGCACGTCATTCCAGCCTCTAAATGCCAGTTTTTCGGGGTTTCGAAGTACATGTAACCTCTTTCGATGTTTGTTACCCTGCCTTAGTCGAGTCCTGTCTCGTTCAGCTTTGTTGGTTCTTGGTGGTGTCGCCATCGTGAATTTTTTTGGCAAAAAACTGTATACTGTAAAGGGCCCTGCACAACGCCAACGACCAGCTCAATGAAGAGGTGGAGGATTTGGAATACACAGGGCGGGGACTAATGGGGCGGGGACGGACTTTTATAGTCCTCAAATCTGCCTGTCAGGGCGGGGACGTCTGGGACCAGGGCGGGGACGGCTCGGGCGGGGCGGGGACGTGTCGGGCCAGGGCGCGGTTGTGTGGCGGCCAGGGCGCGGACGTGGGAGGGGCGGGGACTATAAATCCCATGTGCTCCCTCATTTTTCCTTTGCCAAGTCCACGCCCTACGCCTCACACCTTTGTTTGCGCAAGCGACCCTTGGAAGTGAGTTTGGTGGGTGATTGGGCTTGGCCCACATATAGCACCCGGTTTTTTTGATTTTCTCCGAAACTTTGGTGGTTCCGAAATATTGTACAATGGCAGGACAAGGGAGTGGGTCATCGGGTCACCGCTCGGTGTTTGAAGACTTGGATGCAATTTTTGAGGTGGTGCCTCCAGCCACGAATGTGGCAAGGGCTTCAGGGTCATCCAATCCCTCATCATCCAGCAGGTTGAAGCATAAAAACCAACCCAATCCTGACATGCCCCCTCACGAATATGTGCTCGAGGCTAGAACAATAGCGGTCAATTTTTACACGCGACGAAGTGTGGGAATGATGTGTAGAGAATACGTGAATTTCAACAAAGAAGGGTACCACAAGTTGAATGCTGAAGTGCGGCGAGAGTTGGAGACCAAATTTAGAGCATCCGAACGATTCAACAACTATCAAGATTACTGGTTGCACTCTGAGTGGTTGGATAAACAAGTGTCGCAGCTGACCACCAATATTGTGGCGAATTGGTGTTATCACACGAAGAAGAAAGATGATGGTAGTGATTGGGACACGCATGACAAGGAATTTGGTTCAAGATTGTACCAAATTCAGAAGTTCTCCCAACAATTTTCTTCCTCGCGTAGAAAGAAACAAGCACCATGGAAAGCGACGCTTGAAGACCAAATACGAGCTCATTGTGTGAGCGGAACATTTAAGTGGTTGGAAAGTTGCGTGAAAGTGAATCCCATGCCGAATCAAACTATGACTGGATCATATGGGACTGTGAGGAAGGTGGTACTCACGAGACTACAAAGCATTCCCAGTTGGATTTGCTTCGCCGGGAAGACTTTGAAGACCTCGAATGAGAAGGAGAAGCGCCAAGCTATTGTAAGCGAGGCGGGGGGGTGTCCAGTGATACATCCTGGTATCGTAAGACTTGCGTACATCCATCCAAAAACAATGGAAGGCTATACGCTATGGTGGAATGGAGGGTCTTTGATTTCTTTCTTGGCCAAGTACAACTCAAAAGTGAGTGAATCGTTGGATGTGGATGACATCACGAGACAACATGATGTAGGGTTGACGCAGGAAGAACTCGGTTGGGTTGCAACTTATCGCCGAAACCGCGTGAATTTGGCTTTATCATTGCTTGTCATAGTGGGAAAATGCCATGAAGCAAAATATTTACACAATGACATTACTCCATCCAACGTTTTGCTCAATTTTGATGAATGGAAAGAAAACACAGTGTACATTGGGATTTGCGATTGGGGGCTTTCTGGTCGAGTTGTAGAGAAGGAGCCATCAAGGTATGGTTATCGAACCATGGAGGAGCTCCAACGGGAGAAAAAACAACGAAAACATGCAGCCCCTGAGTTGTTCTACTTGTATGGAGAGAAGGGGTCAGAGACCTCACTTGAAGTCATGCAGAAAAAACACTTCTACTCCATGGCTGCTGATGCATATGCCACTGGATGGATAGCATATCAAATTTGGAAAGAAGAGTGGGATCCAAAGTATTTTACGACCAAAAACCTAGAGCAGTATCAGCATTTGAGGATTCAACTACTGAGCCTCCAGAAAATAGATGTAGGCGAGAGGGCATCTGTGTCTGATGTTCTAGACACTTTGAGGAAGGCACCTCACTGTTGGACTATGCCTGACTGTTGTTATCGGACATAATATATTGTTTTCACTTTTTGAGCTCTAGTATGTGATAGTTTTATAGGCAGACCACACATTTTTGGTTAGACGAGCATCAAGCATGTGTATTTCATGGTTGCTACACATTTCATACATAAAGATACGGACATATGGTGAAAATCTTGTAATATGCAATTTGGTCTTTCTTCCATCAAGACAGTTGTATGACTTCTGTGAATTTGTGAATGTGTAGTAAACAAAGTAGCAAACAACTAATTAGATTTGAAATTGATTTTTTAGAGTCTGATATACAGAAAAAGGCAAAAAGCTTAGAATCATTCGGTTTGATCAATGAGTAAAAAATTATGAGGATTATGAGGATTTTCTGTTTGTGGGCAGTTTTGGATTTCTTGCTCTAAAATAAACTTTGACATCCTTTATCTTATCCAATTTTCAATATTTTTGGACAAAAATAAAATTATAGGATGTACATACATTATTACAACATTTCGACCATTGGAATTGTAAATTTTCAATTCCATATTTAAATTGTAAATAATTTAGTATTTTTAATCATTCTCTAGTACTACCTACTTACTATTTTTTTCCTATATGTTGTACTATTCCAAATGATCTGAAATTTTTCAAGCATGTGGCCAACTTGTCTAGGAAAACAAATCCAAAGAAGCACCACCATTTAGGTCATTTTTTCATAGAAATGTGAGCTTGTGAAGTGCAACTGCCCTGCTTTTCGCAGGGTCAAAAAAATGATTTTAGTTAATTTGAAATTTTGAATGCTTATATCTTGCAATCCACCCGGTGGAAATGTCTGAAATTTTTACCACAAGTTTTTGACACTATATAATACAACATCCTATGGTTAGATATGTCAAAAAAAGTTTTTTATCAAAATTTTGGTAGTTGTACTAGAAATGACAGTTTTAGAGAGTTTTTGGTGAAAACATAGTGACGGTCCTTTAAGGGTTAAAAAAAGTCAACTTTAGTGTTGACCACATCGGACGGGCGAGACCTCTATCGGACGGGCGAACCGGACGTCCGTCCGGTATGACAACCCTGAAATAAACAAGGCCCAAGATCTCAAGGACGTCAAGACGTGGCTGACAAATCCATCGATCTAGATGTTGAGTTCTCCATGGAGGAAGAGGATTCAGAGGAAGATCATATCCTGGGAGTGGGACCCAATTTCATGGAAGAGGACATTAGACGCGTTCAAACTTCAAATATTTGACTCTGTTACCATCATCAACAATTTGAAGATGACATCTGACGGGCACTTGTGCATGAAGATCCCGCTTTGTAGAATGGTGCCAATGGTTAGGCCCACCTTGACGTGCAACTTGACTGAGCTTGACAACCAGTTTTCCAGAGGATACAATGAAGGTGTACGAGTATTTTATGTTTCCTTTCACCACCAGAAGAAAACAGTCCAAATGAAGACAAATTCAACAGAAAATATGTTGGTTTTCTTTGTGGGTTAGGAACACTTGGTTCAGACTCCTTATTAACACATTTTCTGCTGATTTTCTCTTGGATTGAACACAATTAAAAAAAAAAATTGGCTGCCCGGAATTTCCGGGCAGGACAAAATTACTACTTATAGAAACTGCCCACTGCCCGGAATTTCAAGGCAGCCTCGCCATTAGGCCTTGCCGCCATGGGGGGTCGAACTCGAGACCTCCCATGTACAAGCCCCATGAACTAACCACCACACCACCCATTGCAACTATATTACTATTTAGGAATAAAAAATATACTTAACCATTTAAAATTCTATGTTTCTTAGGTCAGCTGACTTTGGTAGCCGTTTAGGCATAGCAAATTAATTTTTTTGATAAAACTTTGAACTAATAAAAGTTTCTAAATGAAGCTAAGATTCATCTCCAAAAATTAGTTTGGGATTTCAATTCTCCAATCAAAAGTTATTGGAAAAAATCAGAGAGGGTGTTTGAAAATGTAGAAAAAAATGTCCATTTGAACCCCCCCTCTGATGTTTTGTCCATAACTTTTGATTGGAGGATTGACATATCTAACGGTTTTTTGGAGATGAAACTTAGCTTCATCTAGAAACTTTTCTTAGTTCGAAGTTTCTTGAAGAAAGTTATTTTACTATGCCCAAATGACTGTTGAAATCTGCTGAAATTAAAGAAACACCAAATTCCAAAGTTTTTCATTTTTTTCATTTTTGAGTTGTTTTTTGGGCACTTTTAAGTGCTGATTTCCATTTTCGAGTTGTTTTTTGGGCACTTGGGAGTGCTGTTTTGCATTTTTGAGTTGTCTTTTGGGCACTTGGGAGTGCTGATTTCCATTTTTGAGTTGTTTTTTGGGCACTTGGAAGTGTTGTTTTGCATTTTTGAGTCGTTTTGTGGGCACTTGGGAGTGCTATTTTGCATTTCTGAGTTGTTTTTAGGGCATTTATAGGTGGTGTTTTTAAATTTTTTGAGTGTTTTTTTGGTGTTTTAAGGTGATGTTTGCAAGTTTTCTAGTATTATTATGGTATTTCAAAAGATTTCAAAAAGATTCCAAAGATTCCAAAAAGATTCAGAAAGATTCGAAAATATTCCAAAATTCTAAAAAATGTAACAAAATTATGTTGGTTTTTATTTAACCAACACAAAACGTGTTAATGCGGTCTAAAAAATTGTGTTTAATGAGGAAAAATCATTTTCATGTTGATTCCAGCAGAAATTTGTTGATTTTGTCTTGGTTTTCACTACTTCTCTAGTAGTGTTTTCTGACGAGAAAGGGAACATGGAGGTGTTCACTGAAGCAAAGAAGAAGGAATGGGGTCCGATTTGGAACTTCGTAAATGACACCTTCAACGCACATTTGAAGTCAATTCCATCCTTGAAGCACCTTGTCGATTACAAGTTTTTCGTCTGCGATGGTAATCACAAGAGAATTACTTGGATGAATCATATCCAAAGGTTGCACAGCCAAGAGCCCACATGGTATGTCAGTGTAGGCTCTATTGTCTTGGACACAAGACAATGAATTCGTGTGGTGATGCAGGCAATGCTCGATATAAATATGTAAGTCATTCTATACTTTAAATCTGTTAATCTAGGTTAAGTACCTCTTGTACCTATATTGGATGGTTTACATTGATTTTTCATGATTTGCATTGAAGTCTATCATTATTGTGCTATCACAAGCATACAAAGAACTCCCACGTCAAAACCAACCTTGTCCACACCCTTTACTGTGTCCAAAAGTATGGTGTAATGGATCTTGAGAAGTTCCAGAAGCTACTGACAGAGAAAGAAGTGCAGACATGCAAGACGTACACTCAGACAAGTTGGTATACTATGCCACTACATCTATTTAGTGGTTTCATATTCAAGGTAAGGCATCAATCATTACTATTCCTCTGTATGTTTCATTCCTTCGTTGCATTTGTGACGTTTTTTTAAACTCGATATATCTTAACACTAACCTCAGATGCTGTGATTTCATTCATTTAACAAGAAATTTCAACTATAGCTCATGCGGCAATACGCAAATTGAAAGAAGAAAATCCAGATGTCGAGGTGTCTAGGGAGGCAATTGCAGCCACTATGAGATTGGCTATAAAAGACTCTATAGATAGGCATTACAAGAAACTTTCAAAAATTGTGGCCGTCGCCAATTCCGCGCTCTATCCCGACTGGCTGAAGGAGGTACAAGGACTTCCTTGTGTTAGTTTGTGGTCCACTCTATGATGTATTAAATCTAGCCGTTTTATTGATATTTGGACACCTGCAGATTGAGTAGCATTGTAGTCATAATGCAGTATCCAAATTGACACTTGAGAAGCTGCAACTACTGCAGTAGAGCCTCGACATAAGGTAAAGTGGCTCAAATGGATGAACACCAACACTTACACAAAGGAAGCCCACTGATTTCCAATATACCTGGTGAATGAGGAAAAATTGGCAATATTTTTGGCGAAGGCTTGTTATTATGCAGGGATATGCTGTCTTACCGATTCATGTGTTTAGTACTACATGTGTTTTCATTCCTCATGTATTATAGAATGTCTAATTATTCTTCAAATTTTACAGTTGGAGGAGGTGGCTATGGAGATGTTTGAGAACATCACCCAAAATGATAGCCTCCTCATTGACATGAACGTTCCCGGGGAGCCCCAGTCACTTCTGGAGTATATTGAAATATGGCAGATGAAACTTTGGGACCAAGCTTACACGGGAGTGTTCAAAGAATCAGATGCCTTCAAGAAGTCGGACTCTTTTGCATCGTACAGGGGAACCAACCTCACGGTGAAGAGACTGATTTATAGGTACAATAACGCTTTCTAAACTACTCTGCATTTATGCTCTATGTATGACATGATGATTTTTATTTTTCCCGGTTATTCTTTCGTATATTGTTTACTTTCAGTACTGTTCTTTGGTCACAACCACAAGCAAATCATTCTAGCCCCTCTTTTGTTGTGCACAGGTACTTTAAATTTGAGTTGTATGGGAAGTAGGCCATCAAGAAGGAGGACTTACCGCCATTCCTTACTACCTAGCTAGAGCGGTCATCTCCGGACTATATGTTTTCTTTAACGCAAATGTAGAAGTGGACAAGTCCACATTTGCAGACTTGCCCTTGGTATCTAGAGTGTAACTTTGGTGTTACACCACCCAAGGAGGAGGCCCTATTAAAGACACTTAAAGATTTTGTCGTGACTGACGCGGAGTTTGACGAGTTCGTGGGGCTGGATGTGGAGGCCAAGGCTAAGGCCATCAAAAAACAGGAGGTCTCTGATAAGAAGAAAGTAGAAAAACTGGAGGAGAACCAGAGGCGGGTTGAGGAGAAAAAAAAGAAGCGGCTACTTGAGAAGGAGCAAGAGAAGGAGAAGAAGAAGCGGCGGTTATCTAAAGATGACACCCGTTTGCCCGAACCAGCTACAAGTGCAATGGATGTAAACCTTTCATCATCCGATTTCTCCCTCACCTAGGAACGTTTGGATCAAGGTAAGACCCCGATCGCCAAGATTGTGATCCCCGCCCCCGACATCAACGAATGTGTACTCAATGTTGACTTGAAGAATCTTGACATGGAATCGCCGACGTAAATATGTTGACGTAGCTTGAATTCAGCCAATGGCCTTCAAGGACGTTGAAGCCTTCTTAGCCGTGGTAATTCCTTCACCTCCTTATTATTTTTAATCGTATTCCAAAATTAAATTATGGAATCTGAGTACATCCTAATGATCTCACCATTGACTTAAAACCACTGCAAGATTCAATATAATTCTCAAAACTAGTAATGCATTGACAATGTCTTGACTTCTACGCTTTGTGCAGCATTCTAGTGACAAAACCCGCTCCATTGACGGAGTCAGTGGAACCGATCCAGGTGTAGACTTCATGATTGTTGATGTGCTTGAAGGACTCTACATTCCTACTATCTCGGCAGTATCTGCTCCCATTCCAAAGTGGAACGATTTCAAAATCGACTACTTGTTTCTTGTTTTCAATTTTGCTCAGGAGTTCCTCCACGACACTGCTGCACTCATCTTAATTTATCTAGCATCCTCCCCTTTACACCAAAGTTACATTCTAGGATGCTATCAGTTTTACCAATTTTGCATTCTAGAGACATATCTCGGCTCCAATCATCTCCAAATGACATCAACCGCAGATAAAAAGAAGACGGTACATCTCGATAACTTCCATTGTATGAATTTGTAAGAATTTTTCATTCCATTCTATAATATTAATTTCGTTGGTTATGCAGACTCAAAGGTTCTCCATCTCTTTACTTGTACAAAATAGTGGGCCAAAGACACTTCAGGATTTCCCATTCCAACTTGTCCCGTCTTAGACTAAAGTGGGTGTAAACCTAGCTAAAGATGACATCCTTCAAAACCTTGTTTTCATTGAAGATGTGACAATGAATGGGGACGTGCCATGGCGTGGTCCTCGGGAAAAGGGTTGTGAGTTCATGCAGATGTTCGTTGAGGCATGTACTGCACCAAGGGATGTGGTTGTTGATTGCACATCGGCCATAGATATGGTTCTCACAATCACTTAAATACACTTTGTTGCATTTTACCAATTCCCTTCGATTGTTAACTCAATTGTCCTCTTTGTTGTATCACAGGTTCCACCATCCATGCCCGTCGTGCAACGCGTCGTCATATTCTTGCATTTGAGGAACATAAGGACATATATGATGCCTTTATTGCTCCAGTACATTGAGCAACTGTGGATTGTGGTACCTGAGGCGGTGCCGGCCACCTCCGTGCTTGACCTTGGTAATGGGAACGATGAGGAAGTCATCATCTAGATGGTCAAGACAACACTCCGATTCAGTAAGTAAGTCACACTTGGAGCTCCGTAATTTAGGGATATTTCTTAATCGTAACTTACAATATTCTAACATGTGGTTCACTTATTCGTGTAGGCAAGGCCAAGAAGTGACATCCTCCAGGCCTGTCCCATTTTTTGCAAATCCACGTTTTTTTTTAGCCCCCCCAGATTGTTTCAACTACCTTTGTATGCGGAGGCTATGTCCCAGAATTATGTTGCCCTAAACCCTCGAGCAGCTTCTAGGACCCGATTTGTGAGTCCTCGCATTCTGCAATTTGTAGATGAAAAGGCTGTACAATCAGATGTAGAAACATCTGATAGTAAGGGTAGTTCCATGTCAGCACTTTAGCTATTGAACAGTGTCTGGATGGGCTATTGAACACCATACTTTGTTTCATTTGATTTATTATTCTTCTTTTTTTACTCTCCACTAACTTATTACCTTGACTTTGTGCATTGCAAATGCGTAGGTCAGTCTTTATTGTGCCACGTTCTTTCTTGCTCTCCACTGGAAAGATAGCTATGAATGCGTCTATGTTTACATTGAGGTGATTTGTTTTCGAACATGATCTAGCTATTGTATTTTCTATGATTGATAGGACCTTTTGAAAGAACATTATGCATGATAGTTGGTTGTATGAATCCCTTCTCGGTACCACTTCTTCTATTTCAAATGGCTTGCTGGGAGTGGACAACAAGAACATGATACATACATAATCACTATTTTGGTTGTCGGTCAAAATTGTCTAGCATAGACTAGTTAATAGGTATGTTCTTGTTGGAAAACATAGAAGATTATTTTCTTACATAAGAATGTGTGGTTTGGGAAGAAAAAGTACCTATTATTTGTTACAAATTTGTAAATATCTTGGGGACTGTGTATACATGTGTATACAATAACTGAACAATTTTGTTTTGCAATTTCATAGAAATTGCGCACAAGTTCATGCATGCATAGTTCATATTCGTGGTTTTGGAGAAGGTCACTTTAATGCTAATAATTAAATGTTCAGTTTAGTGTGCAATTCTAATTGAAGACTTCTGTGGAAATATGGTTTAGGGTACTCTATTTCAGCTCATCTTGGTCTAATTTCGAATTCTGGAGTATTGCCACTTGAAGCTGGATTATTAGTTGTGCAGATGATGTAGGCAATGCTCGGGTTCGACCCAAATCACTCCAGGCACTGCTTCAGCCATACAGTACAATACAAAACATTGAAAAACAACTTTTTTGTATACAATGGCTTATGACATTTCTATTTTGAAGACCGAATATCCAAAGGAGATGTAGTTACTGTCATTGTTTTCAGGGATTGAAGGAGTTGAAGTACCTTGTCTGAAGGTTGGGATGGTTACCGTGGCAGTTGAAGAGGGAGCCCGGCATTGCCTACAGACATAGTGGGCCTAAACCAATCAGAAAGGCTATCTTAATTAACCTAGACTAGCAAGATGAAACCCTTTACTCAGAAGAGATGCCCTAAGCATTCTTGTAGAGAGAAGTATTTTGGCTTTGATTTCATTCTTGGTGGGAGCCCATGAAACAACTTCAGCAACACAAACCATCACACGCCAATACGACTTGATGGTGAGCATTCTACTAAGTTTTTTGAATTCTCACGTATTATTGCATTTGCATATGACCAGAGAAACAACGGTGACTGTGCATCAACACTTAAAGCCAAGTAGATTGCTATAATTGAATAATTGTAAGGTTTCGCTATTATCCCCCGCCCGATGACATTCTACAACATTTTTCATATTGAATTTCAACTTTTCTTTGCCAAGTTTGAGACCTTGATGTATAATGACTACTTTGCATAGTTAATAGACAATACATACTTCAAATGTTGTTAGTGTGTATAGTATTTAGAAGAATGCTAAAAGAGGTCATTAGCAAGTGTCGAATACAAATGCACCATTGAATGTTCATCCTCATTTTGTCACGCCTTTGTAAAATTGTTTATAGCATGGCAGAAGTTGAGAGTGCTTTCAAGATCCCACACAAGGGCCATGACTTTCTTCTCTTGCAATGTTCAATGGTTTAAATATGATGTTGGGTCAATTCATACACCAAAAAGTAGAGATGTTATGTACGAGATGTTTGCTTTGCGTATTGAAGTGCGCTAATTTATCACTCCTACTTCAGACTGGCCGTATCAAATGCAATAATAACCCCAGTCCTGCTCCATCAAGTAGTGAGATCAAGATACAAAATCTGTACCCTTCAACCATTTGGTCATACACTTTTAAACCCATTGTCATCAATATTTTCACAAGCTATCATCAGTTTTTTATTCATTAGTTTTTCATTTTCATTTTGTATTCTTTGTTATCCTCTTTGAGCCTTTGTCACACTTTCATCAACATTTTCTTAAACCCACGTTACCTATTTCATCCACCCTAAACCACCCTATAACCACTTTTTCATCCACTTTTTCATCTACATTTTTCATCCATTTCTTTCATCCAATTTTTCATCCAATTTTTTCCATCCAATTTTTTTATCCAATTTTTCATTCACTTTTTCATAAATTGTCATCCAATATTTTATACTTTTTTGGCTAGTTTATTTTCATAAATCACAAAATCTCCGCTCCCTACTCACCAATCCACACTCCACGCTTACATACTAGCTCCCTTGCAATGACCACTTCGCACAGTTGAATTGAAGGAAGCATCCCGCCAGGGTGTGTACTCCCAAACCTAGTGGCCTTGTGAATTGGATCGGCAACCCTCCATGCCTCCTCCCTGAAAATGTTGTCCCACATATTGATGTTCCGAGTCTTCATGCACCCGACAGTGTGTTGTGATTTAGGCGCGGTATGGTCGTTGAAGAGTTCGTAATCTTCTTCTTAGAAGTAGGCAAGAACTTCAAAAAATGTATGAGTCATTTTGTTGTTGTTGGTCGTATTGAGTAAGGGCTGCCACCTTCTCCCGTGTCACCATTCTCTACATTTGGTTGGGGACAGCAAGAGTAGAAATCCAATTTCTTGGTTTTTTCTCTTTCGTAAGCACTCCTTTCTGCTTCTAGTCCCCTTTTTATCTACCATTTCTCACCCTTGCTGCAGAAAGGAAAAATAACAATAATTGAACGTAAGTATTTTGGTTGGTTCAAAGTAGACCATGTAGAAGTAGCATCCTTCCCAACACATGGAACATATTGAAACAATACAAAAAGGTATATATCCATATGAAGTGTAGGTGGTACGTCTTTCCCATGTTGTTGAATCAAGGGGTGGAGGTCTGATGTCATTTGGGGAGTTTAGACTTGGCATGAAACTGAAGTGCTGTAAGAATCGTGGTGTATGCGTCGACGTCTGTTGTTTGGATACACGAGGCTTCCGAGGCCTTTTAACTCCGAAGGTCACAACTGCCCCCTCCTGTTGCATTTGGAGTCCATCTTCGACTTCCTCAGTCCTCCTATTTGATGCATTGCGTTGGATCTTTTTTTTCTTAAGCTGATTGTTGACATTCTCGGACCAAAGTTGGAGGAGCGGCATCCAATGTGGAAGACTAGCATCATTCACCTGAGTACGATATATGCAAGTGACGATGTCATTCATGCATTGAAGGGGAGGACCGTGACATGGGAATTCATGCTACAAGCAAAAGCATGTACAACATGCAATTTCAATTGAACGAAATGATATCAAAGGCATACCTTCTTCGACTTGCTCTTCCTGGGAGGCCTTTGTGCTTTGGTAACGGGGATGTTTTCTTGGTTCGGTGTTGTTAACGGGGGTTGATCACTCTGGAGTTGTGGTCCTTTCTTGTTCTACATGAAACAATAAAGCAAGATGAGGTGCACATGTCTGGAATTCTACGGAAGAAAGTGTACACAATGAAAAGTGGCATTGATCCTAACTAGAAGACAATAAGCAAATACAAGAAGAGCAATTTTGTCACAATTAACCTTGTGTCCACACTGGTTTAGGGTCCCTCCCAGTGCTTCCCACCAGTCACTAGTCATGTAGGAAATCATGTGCAATGTACAACGCAATGACTGTGTCATATGAGCGTCATGAAACCCTAGACTTCTTCACACAATAGTAATTCCACGCCTAAGCCTTGAACCCCAAGCGCAATATAAGTTAGTGGACTAACCTGTGACGTAGAGTCCACGCTCGGAGTTGCATCTTCTCTCTATGGTCGCGCCCGTGTAAGTCTCTTCATTGTCGACAGATGCGGTAGGGCATATCTCCTATCGGAGAATGTCTCTCACAAATGCAGAGAATTGATGGCGCTCCCACCAGCCCAGCAACCTTGATGCGTGCCTGTACCACAAGTATCGAAGTCGATCTTGCTGCCCGAAATTCTCCTGTCAGTTCCACACTGTAGGGTGTCGTTGCGCCTCCAAGTATGGTTGATCACACAATCACAGCGCCTTCCAAACCCTTGCTTCATATACACCTTGCACCCTAAACAAGCATTGTAGGATGCTCTTGCCTCCAAACTTGATGTACACTTTGTCAGCTGCGGAATTTGAAGCTGCCATGAACGTAATTAGATTACAAGACACCATAAATCAAATGCAGCAGTACTAGCTCTAATTCAAGACTTACAAAAATAATTGTCTTTATAGCCCGCAACGACGACCAAAAACTCCATTGCCTCTTCTCCTATCTGGAAATGAGTTGAACCCCATCCCCCTACAATGTAGTCACCATCTCTTGGCGGGTGCCTCCGGATTGCTCTTAGATCCCCTCGCACGAAGAAGAAATAAAAAAACTCTCCGAGCGGCTTCTTGAACCAATTGAAGAAGCAGTTGGTGTAGGATCCAAGAAAATGTCTCCGTCATCCTAGCGAGTGGAAGAAATCCACCAATTGCCAACGCCACCAGCTGATGTAGTGCACTGTGACATGGGCGAATATGTCTAAACCCTAAGCCAGAAAATCGTGTACCAGTAGTAGCTATGCTTCGTATCACATGAAATTCCACTGAATCCATGTACAATGAGGCTTGGGTGCTTCACCTTCAACCCTAATTTTCTTTTAACTACTCCTAAAAATTGTCCTCGTCTTTGCCCCCAATATTTTAGTTATGCTGCATCACAAAAAATCCTAAATAAAAATCCTAAATCACAAAACATTATGAACCATAGGCCAAAAGTGGCAAGAAACTGCAAAAGGGATTAAACCATTAAGGTACTTGATAATGTCTACCGTATATCAAAGTGATTTTAATCACATGAATAAATTTATCCTACAAATACAAAAATATTCAATCTATAATTATTTAATAACCCCTAAAAATCCAATCGACCATTTCATGGTTGTTGCTTAACTTTAGGGGCTATCTGGATTTCAAAAATGTTTAAATTTTAAAATTAAATTATTTATTTATATAATTCATCAAATTATCTTTTCATAACAAAAAAATCCTTCTAACCTAAATAAAATCTCTACTTTAAGTGCTTTTTCAAAGTCAAACACTTCAAGAAATGCTCACAACAAATTTTCTTTAGAAAAAAAAAAATTGTCAATCAAAGGTCATTCTAAGAAAAAAAATTCCATGGGAGTGCAAGTGGACAAGGGTTTGATGAGTTGAAGCATGTAGTAAACAAGGCACAATCAAATGAAATTTTTGTTTTCTCAATGTGCCTCATTTAATTGCAAGGCTATTAAATCAATCTTCCATTACTGGAATCCTTGTGAAAATTGGCATGATTTTAAATATTCATATTTAGGTTTGGTAAAAAATAGCAAACTTTTCACTTGTGAAAATTTGAGATATGACCTCCAAAGTCATTTTGCTTTAATAAAAACACCAAAGGGGACAAAAATCAAACTTTGATTGAAGAAATCTCAAAATCCACATAGTCAAAGTCTTTGAAAATTTGAAGGTAGACTAATTTAAAAGTAGTTAAGAATATCATATCATGGTTAGATATTTCAGAAGGTGATTCTAAGAAATATTATACTTTTCTTTTTAGAAATAACAATTTAGAGGTAATTTGGAGGGAAGAGTTCCTTTCGCATTTAGGTGTTAACTTGAGAATAGAAGAATATTTTTTTACTATGTGCATGGAATAACTTCTAATTATAAAAGTATAAATTTTGGCATCAATGAAAGCAATTCTTTCGAAAATTCCAACTACTACATGTTGATTTTTGGCAAGTGTAAAAGTTCATTTTTTGCTACAAAAAATATAACAATGATATTTTCACAAAAATAATAGGGATTTTTACATTGCTAGATAATATAAAGTCTCATCTAATAAAATATAAGATTGGAACTCAAAATATAATTTAAATGGCTATATTGAACTTATAATTGATGCTCATCAAAATGACAATAGAATAGGTCCTTTGGAGGCTAACGTTTACTTATTAATGCTTGATATGAGTTTAAGATAGTACTAAACCCAATAGTTAGGTTTTACATTGAACCCTACTAAATAATTAATCAAAGTTGGAAAATGTGATTTGGCAAACACATATAAATAAATAAATAAACAAATTCTATATAATATTTTTTGAAAAAATTATGTTCTCATAATTTTAGCACCTATAAGTTTAGAATAATTAGAATGTTTTGTTGACCTTCACCATTGTGTATGGTATTGCACAAATTTTGGTATGGGCATTCCAAATCTAAACTTGAAATGAATGCCTTTATACATTTGAATGTAATTTAATTAAAAAATAAATATTATAATTATATTCATTGGAGAAAAATGTATTATCGAAGAGTATTTTTAGTGTTGGCAAGCATCCAACCAACTTTATTTTCTAAAACTAATTAAATATCTAGCTAAGATCTACCAATCTTGTCTTTCATTTATAATATACATGCAATTTATTTAGTGCCTACTAAGTTGAGTATCATCTTTATTTTCTTCAAAATCAATGTATTTTCTATTGTATTTTTTTTTTCTATTGATATTTCATTTTTTATTCCAACACCCCTAATTCATTGATTATGATTAGTTTAAGTGTTGATTCAATAGTTTTAGTTGTTTTTTAACTAAGTGATAACACGTGCTACAAATTCATTAATCAATTTCAAAAGAAAACTACATTAGTATTGTAGTTATTTTACACTCATATATATTAGATTTTTAAAAATAGCATTGAAATAAATATAAATTTAGCACAATTTTAGTATAAATATTGTATGAATATAACATATACTACAATTTTGATTTTAATGTTAACTAGCGTAGTCCTATATCAGTTGTTCAATTCAAGATCCAAATGTAACTCAAAAATCTATAGCTTTGACATTGTAAGTCGGAACACCATTTAAAATAGAAAAAATTGTTTTTTTTATATTATCTAGGCTTTACCAAGTTTTCAAGCCCCAAAACTCAAATTTCCTTTGCAAAAATGATCTAAAGATTTCAGATTTTACTATAGCATTGCATCCTTTAGATAGGAAGATGTATGCAATTTTTCATAGCAAATGATGTTCCTCTTCCCAAACTTGAATTGGGGCTCAAAACAAAACAAATACATTATTTATTTTTTCAACCATTGAATCTTCAAAAAATTAGGTTCCTTAGCAGTTTGTTTCATTCTAGCAAAAAAACTATGGAAAAAAATCAAAATCTATACTTCACTTTAGATGCCTCCAACATGCCCAAAATACCTTGACACCATTTCAACATTAAATTTTTCTTATTTCCAATCAGGCCATTATTACTTTTTTTGATTGAAAACTTGAAGAGTTCAAAACTTTCAATAGACAAATGTTTTCTTAAATAAAAGTAATAGTATTTTGAATAGATATATAAATTTATGAGTTTTTTGGAACTACATTCCATTTTCTACTTGCCCTGAAATAAAAAAATATCTATATTTGAATGTATTTTTCAATTCAATTTTTTTCATTGCATTAAATTATTCCAATTGTATTTTTCTTAAAACATTTGAATATTTTGTACTTGTGTAGAATATATGGTCTTAGAAACTTGAAATGATGTTTAAAATTTTATTTGAATTTACAATCAAAACATGGGTAAACATCTCAATCAAATAAATTTTCAATTCACTATGATTCTACTAAAAACCAATAGTCTTTTCCCTTTTTATCTTTTGATATTTCTTCTTGTCTTTTCTCTTTTGATTATTTATTGTCCTTCTTGTCTTGCTCGTTTTCTTCTTGCTTCTAATACTTCTAACTCATCCAAAGTAAGACTCCATATTTCATTTTTTTGAAAAATTGAATAGGGATTTTTATTTTTATTTCTAAAATAATCAATACTTGGCAAGTTAAAAGTAGCAAAACTACCTTCAATAGAATCCACTTTTGTGTCAACTTCATTTGATTTCTTCAAACATGAAGTTCCTTGAAGAATTGATAGGTATACAAGACTATCCTCTTTGATGTTACAATCATGTAATGAGGATATGTCATTTTCAAGCCATCCTTCATTAAAAATTAGACGTTGGTGGTTTATTGGAAGTCCAGTTACTTCCATTAGCCTTTCTTTTAATTGTTTGATAGTTGTTGCACTCACCACCTCAATACCAAAAAGTCTATGGGAAAGAGTTTTGATTGTAATCTTCATCTTGAAATAATTTATTTACAATTGAAGAATTTCAAATGTTTGAATTGGATTTTTTTTATTAAAACTATTAAATGAATAGTTTAATAAGAATGAACTCTCAATCCAAAAGTAGTTGAAAATACATCTATAGCCTAGACCAAAAAGATAATTAAATTAAAAATTGGCAATAATAGAGAAGAAAAGGATGAAAGTTTTAATCTCAATTGAAATGAGTTGAATGGAAGAAAAAAAAAAAAATTTAACACTTAAAGAACTTAAAAATAATATATGTTGGTGTATATTTTATTCTTTTATACTAAAAACATAATGTTATTGAAAGTTGTCTTTTACTTTTCTTTGCATGATGTTGCTTTTACTTTTTGTATAACTTTGCTTTTTTGTTTTGTATAATTATACGTTTAAATTTAAAAAGTAAAATCTCTAAGTTTCACATCTTCATAATTACTACTGTAGCCTATGTCGTTGGTCCAAAGTAAAAGAGAATGTCCCTTCAATAATTCCAAAGTAAAAGAGGATTTCATTCTATTTTTAATTCAAAAATAATTCAAAATTTTATAAGTTTCACACTATAGGTCCAAACCCCACAAAACAAAGTTTGTACACCCCTACTCATGGAAAATTTTCTAATGTTATCCTGAATGCAATCGACTAACACACAGTCCAAAAGATACATAATTTATTATAATTTAAGATTCAAAATAACTCAAAAATCCTTAACTTTCACACCATAGGTTTAAATGCCACACAACAAAATTCATACATCCCTATTTGAGAGAGCTTTCTAAAGGTATGAAGAATACGACTGACACATGGTCCAAAAGATCCATAATTTAGCATAAATTAAGATCCAAAAATAACTAGAAAAATCCATAACTTTCACATTGTATGTCCAAACACCACCAAACAAAGTCCATACACTCAAGAAGGTGAATAGGGGACGTACGGTTCCAAAAATCTCACCATAACAAACAAATAAAACAAAACAAACAAACAACCTAATTTACAGTATAGACTAGTGTGCTCTGTGTTGTTGTCACAATAAAAGTAAAAGTAAAAATATTTTTCTAATTTTCTAATTCCTAAAAACTTCAAAATCAATAACTTTCACATCATGAATTAGAACAGAGTTTGTGCACCCGTCACCACATAGGGCTTTTTAATAGTACCAAGAATATGACCAAAGGATGCACAATTTTAGGAGACCTCACCATAATAAACAAAACAAACAACCTAATTTAAGGTATGGACTAGTGCGCCCTATATTGTTGCCACCGCCAAAATAAAAGTAAAAATAATTTTCTATTCTTTCAATTTGTAAAACTTTAAAATTCAATATCTTTTATACATGAAAGAGTGCAAAGGCTTTGTTGCGGTGTGAGAAGTTGCATTCTTAATACAGATAGAGAGTTTTATACACAAAGGAGAGCAAGGACTTTGTTTTGTGATGTTTGGACATGCAATGTGAAAGTTATGAATTTCCAAAATAAAATATAATTTGATTCAATTTTTGAACACACAAAAACTTTGAAATTCCATAACTTCACATTGTAGGTTGAAATGAATGAATATGGACTTTTGTGATGCTCATATATTTATTCCATGTTTTATCACCTTCATTTTACATTAAAAATAAATGAAGTACATGCATTATTGTAGATGTTGTGAATACATACCTTCACGGTTGCTATTATGTGAGCCTAGGATCTTGAGCCCATGAGTATAGGAGCCTAGGTTCCTATATTATAGGCACCTTCCATAGTTATAAGATGTTTATATTATAGGTGTCTATGTCCAATGTCTTATAGGAGTTAAATGTTGGAAGTGAAAAGTGGAGAGTCACGGAGGAATGGTAAACCATGTGACTAGAATTGGGACCTAATGGTGCATGTGCGTGGCATGTGCAATGTTAGGAGATTGTGACCCTTGGTGCTACTAAAAGTTAAATGCTACAAGAAGCACTTAGAAGTGAGCTCAAGGTGGTGAGTGTCACTAAGGGGTGCGACATCTAGGGTGGATATAGATTTGGATTATGAACCTCGATTGTTGTTGACTATTTTGAAATGGCTTCAACAAAGATAGTAGGCACACTTGTTGTGTTTGACGAAGTGTACTTGTATTGATGCTAAGCAAAGATTACATCTCCACTTGTCAGAATTGTTTGAGAGATTGGATAATAAAGCTTGTACACTTTGCTACAATCCAAATAGCTGACAAATATGCATTTGGTATTGTATTCGTCCAACTTTGTTCTTCTTGCAGATGGAACATACTATGCATCCAAAGACTCAAAGATGATGCAAGTTTTGGATTGCTCATGTGAAGTAGTTGAAACAAATTGACGCCATAATTTGCGCAAGTGGGTGATCAATTGGTTAAGTAGTTGGCAATGGTAACGGCTTTTAATCACAAGAATGGTGGAGTCTGGGCGTTGAAAATCATAGTGTGGGTTTTATCTAATAGAAGTTGGTTCCTTCACTCGCTAAAACTGTTTTTATGTGAACTATAGGCTAGAGTGAATTCATGGCATATTCCCGCTTTTTGGAGTATCCTTTTGAATTCCAATAGTTGAATTCCTTTGCTCTATCACTACGAAGAATTTTGATTTTGGCATTGAGAGCCAAATCCACCATAGCTTTGAAGTAAATTTAAAATGCTTCAGTGTTTCTAACTTGTTTTTCATGAGATATATCCAAATATATTGAGAGTAGTCTTTAGTGAATGTGACTATGTAGCAATTTCCACTATTAAATGCGGCTATAAACAATGTGTAGAACTTTAAAACCTTTATTTTATTTCTAATTGGTATACCATGTGATGTTGCTATGACCGCTCGTATGACCGTTAATATATCATTTGTAATGTCCACAAAAGTAATGATCAATCCTTTCATAAATTTCCTAACATATCCATTTTTTTATCCTTTTAAATTATTTGTTGCACCAATATTTAATATCATATATAATTCATTTTTGCATTATGCTTTTTTCTTAAAATTTGTTTAGAAATAATATACCAAGCAAATTTTAAGAGTAAATGTAAAAATCAAATAATGGTAGAAATAAAATTTTGACAAATAATTTTTAGAAGTAAAACTAATAATAAAAATAAAACTACTATTATTACTAGTACTACTACAATTGAATCAATGTAAACCTATAGGCCTAGTGGCTTGCTAGCTCTCCGCAACCAATTGTATAATTTTCATCCAATTTTCTAATTTCTAGTGTAATAAAAAATTTGAAATTTAATGTTTCTAGGACCTTTGGTTAAAACTCGCTCTATATACATACACATTCACAAAGGACATTCTAACAATACCAAGAGTGCCTCGTTTGCCTCATGGCCTAGGAGATCCCAACATACATTACAAAGAAAAGAAAAGAAATGTATATAAACTAACTATTTGTTCAATAGTATAGATGACTACAATCCAAAACAATTTGTCTTTAGGCTTGATTAATATGTGGGGATGGATCACTACAAGAAATGGTTCCCTTTTGCAATTGGGCATAAATGACTTCATATTCAATTTGACTTAAAAGTAATTGGTGCTTCCGTAATTGTACCAATCTCCAAACTAGCTCAGCATCCCAGTCATTCAATAGTTGTTTCTATGACTACAAGATGAAGACAGGATGGTTTCATAGTTTCATCCATAGTTTTCCGTTGACATTGTCTTCGACATAGCAACATTGTTAACAAAGTATCATCCATGGCAGACGTAGTCACAGAACATGACTTGTTGAGTCACAAGATGTGATTAGTGTTCACTACACCAAGAGTGGGAAATGACTAGCAAAGAACTAGATGACAATCGAATGAATTTGGGCACTATTGATGTGGAAAGGATTGCATCTTCTTCCACGTCAGCTACCTTAATGTCACGTAGGCTGCGACTACACCCACTTAGAGGTGACTTCTATAGTTACATTCTAGTAAGCTCAAGATCAATCTTGCATTGCAGTGCGACAAGGCTATAACTACTATGTCATTTGTAGATAAATTCTCAACCTTTTTTACATTTGTTAGTTTTCAGACGTCTTCCTGCTTGGACAGGACTTACCTTTGTTCATTACAAGAATGTGACTGCGAAGAGAATAAGACAATGGAGTTTTGAATGGAATTCGCTACTATTCATAAACAGTGCCCAATATATAAAAAAATAATATTATAATATTAAAAATTAGAAAAATTAGAAAATTAAAACAAAACAAGCATTTTGATGTGGCCGTCCTCCTACTGCATCAGACTGCAAAAATTTGTAATTACAAATTCATCTTAATAAAACTTGTATGTCAATGATTTTAATGATTTTTCAACTTCTTTTGGGATCTATCTTGCTTTAAAGAAGCACACCAGGTTGTTGGCGTTTTCTTTTTAATTAAATAATTTTAAAATAAATTGCCGGAGTTTTCTACAATCAGGAATTCACAACCCCTTAATGACTTCCTTTTTTTCCTAATGACAAAACCCTTGGGCCAAACAAAGTGGACAAATTATTCTTGATTAGAGCAAATATGATAGAGATAGGTGCAATCCAATGGTATGACTTTAGAATGATTCCAACTCAGTGACCTTGAAGTTGCATAACAATAATTTAATCTGAGAACAACTAAGATGTGCACAATCTCTGTAAACGCTGCTGTATATGCAAATTTGTCTATAACTTTTGATTTGTGGTTTGAGATCTAAGAAAAATTTGGGAAATGAAAGTGAGATTGAAATCCCAACTTTTATAAGTTCAAAGTTTTTTGAAAAAAATTAATCTACTATGCCTCAATGAAGTCCAAAATATTACTTGTTACACAATTCCTGCATTTTACATATTCCACATGGTTTGTCTTACCTACTATTACCCGACTATTGTATAGGGCTTGTCATTTCATTTCTTCATATTCACATTCTTAGTGGCTTTGAAAGTCATGTGACATGTATGTTAAATATGATGTATGATGTATGGTATATTTTATATGGTGTATTGTGTGGCATATTTTGTATGGTGTATCATTGTGGAACTTTGAATGACCTTAGAGTGTGATCTAAACCCTAAATTCAAGTCACTTTAAAATGACTTGCCAAGTGTGAATCCATTTGGTTTGTGTAAAGACTCCATTACTTCTAAATGACTTCACAATGACTTAAACATGACTCTAATGTGACTCTGACATGACTTTGATGTGACTCTGACATATCTACTTTAGCAAAGCATAAACTATATCACATCTACAAAATGATTGCGTAATTGGCTAACGTGGACATCCACGTCAACAAAATTTCATTTGAAAATGGGTAGCTCTTCGGCCTTTCCCACAAAAATTCTAGTCCACCTCATCAGCTATATAGATCTTGTCATCCTCTCTTCATCTAAGGTAGAATTGGATGGTGATAATAGAATGGCAGTCATTTAAAGAATGACTTGTCTACTATGACTCTAGAGCCTGAAGTCATTTTTCAATTATTGTTGTCCGGAATGACTGTTGCGCAATCACATTTTGCAGTCATTTATACCCCCATTTTCTTGTAGTAGATTGAAGAGTAGCTTGAGTTCTCCAAATTTGAATCAAAGGATTACTCAATTCTTCCAAATGTGACACAAAGGCTCTATACAAGGGGGAGGCCGGAACTACAATTCATCCTACATGGTGTCTTAGGTGGCAAAGTTGTGGTGCCAAACCATTAGGTTGGTTTGATGAAATAAAGATGAGGTTTTCTTTGACTTGAAGCCAAACTTGTACCAAATTAGGCTTTTTCATTGGATCATAAACACCTCTACTCATTACAAAAAAATTCAAGCCTGTAAAAGGCTGTGAGTTCCCCTATGCAATTAGGAGATTTTTTTTCTCGTTTTCTAGATCTGACGTGGCACTACTCATGCCACATCATCGCCATGTCAAACTAGCAACAATTTTTTAATATTTTTTTTATTTTTTTAATATTAAAAAAAAAAATTAATTTAAAATTTAAATTTTTAAAAAAAAAATTCTGTACTTGCACTACGGGGATGCCAAAAATAAAAAACTGGCAGACTTTTGCAAACCTAAAACTTTTCCTAATGATAAATCAATGCATGATAAATTAGCTTCCTTCATCTTTTGTTTTCAAATTTACCCATGTCCACAAAAGAAGATTCGAAGCTTGAAATCAAAACATTCAGTTGAATTTGAAACTCCAAAATAAAAAATTGAATCAAATCCCCAGATGGAAATTAATTTGAAACCCCACTAAAAAATGAAACTAAACCTCGGCAAGATCAAAACTGAATTGAAATTGAAACCCTAGATTGAATTAAAAACAAAATCAAACCAATTGAAATCAAAACCTTAGGATTTGTATCCAACTCCCTATAGTTTTGGTAATTGGGCTCTAGAATCCACCTCAGAACTTTACATGACTTGGAGCTAGATCACCAAACTTGGACCCAATTAAATACGTGAACAATTGGGAATGAGGACTTAGGTCTATCTAATCCCACCTCAAGTACTAAGTGGCCCTTTGCCTAAGGGCTATTTCAATTGCAATTTAATATACCTAATTAAATTAGTGGCACTTTAAATCATCAATATAAGTTGTTTAGTGTCTTCTACAAGGACCACATTATAAAAATTTCTACAATTCAACCAAATCAATAAATTGGAGTTGAAGGATGTTGCAAGTAGGATTTGAAGTTTCTATTGTCTGAAGATATTTGATAGATTATCAAAAGCAACTTGGAGTAGCCTCATCCAATTGGTCATAGATTCCCTAGAAAATAAGACATTTAGAATCTTCAAGCAACAAAAATTAATGCTTAAATAGCAACAACCTTCTATAGCCACTTTGATCACCTATTCAAGTGTTAAGTGGAAAACTAACAATTTTCCTTGCAGATTTGGTTTGTAATTAGGTTAAATTAGGAATTTGTCATAGATACCTAGCATTTTAAGGTGCATGCCACTACCGTACAACGGCATTGTTTCATTTTATCCCTTAAAGACAAAATATTCATTTTTCAATAACATATGTATGCAAACTTAATGTAATTTTTTTAATCAATCCAAATATTTCTAAACTCTCTTATTAGTGTTTTAATAATTTAATAATGTAAATTTTCAAAAAAAAAATCTTTGCAAATTTTATATTGATTAGAAACCACAACACAATATGTTTCACCTAAAAATATATTTTTTTCTAATTAAAAAAATGTCCCTTACAAAAAATATGAACAAATAAGGTAATCAAAATGTTATGACACTTGTTCTATTAGTTTGACACTTAAATCAAAGACTATGAATTTAAAGTGTGGCATTCTAGTGTTCTTAACCCCTAAAGTCCCAAGGCCATTTTTCTGTCAAAAACCACTCAAAACTGCCATTTCTACTGCGTTAGTCTAAAAAAACAAAAAAAATACTTTTTTTGGAATTGAACCGTAGGATCTTAAACTTTACTTGTTTTAGATCATGTGGTAAAAATTTCATGAAGTTTGACATTACAGATTGAGAGATATGAGCATTCAAAGTTGAAAAAACAAGTTTTTTTGAACACTGGACTGCAATTTTAGATGACTTTGATCTCTATTTGTGGGAAAAAATTACACTGTGGAGTATGAATTTAAAATTTATTGTGTTGAAGAATTGAGTTGGGAGTCTAGGAAAAAAAATTCAAAAAATAACAACTTGATTTTCATACTTCAAAAAATTGTCAAGTAGAAGTAGGTCCTAGATTGAAAGAAAAACTAAATTGGTAATAGCTCTTAGATGGGATTGAAATACAATAATCCCAACGGTGAGATTATTCTAACAAGAAAATTTAACCTTTTCAAAAAAAAAATTTGAAAAAATTTGAAAATTGCATTCTGAGATGAATCCTACAAGGGTTTTTTTCCAAAAAGATACTTAGATTGCCCGAAAAATAAGATTGTTCATAACTTTCACATCACTAATCAAAGTGGAATGAATCAAAGCTCTAGATGTAGACAAAAACATTATCTTTGAGAAAAAAAAAAAAATTTAATTTATTTTGAATTTTTGCAATATTTTTTGTGCTGCCCGCCGAGTTCAGTTTCAGCCTTTTTGCGGTATAACTTTTGCTTCCGGGCACCGATTGAAATAAAAATTATATTCCCACAAAGCTTATCAGATTTTCTATCTTCAAAAAAAGTTTCAAAAAATTAGGGTAAAATATCAGCCCATAGGAACCTGCCCAAATTCCAAATTGTCCCCCGAGGGGACAATGGGACTTTAGGGGTTAAATGGTACCAAATTCTACCAAATTTACCTTGAATATTAATAATTTAAAAAAATAGAATTGTAAACTTTCAATACATGCACTAACTTTGTATGAACAAGGGTACAATACATAATGTAGGGACACCTAAAAATGTCAATTTTTCTATTGTGCATATTTTCTATTATTAGAGTGTTCAAAAACAATAATATTATAATTGACATGTGATAGGAGATTTACAAAAGTTATGAGGGATCATAGATTTCTTGGTAGATGTTCTAAAATTGTTTTTTCATCAAAAAGTACGTGTTGGGAACATCTATTCAAGTGGTGCCATTAGACACTTGGTGTATTTGGGTGTCTACCTTAAATGCATGTAGAATAGCCTTAATTTTTTGTTTTCAAATATTCTCTTAAATACTCTAAATAGGTTTGGATTAATTAGGTATGTAACAAAATTAGAGCATCCCACTTTTGTTTGACAAAGTTTTCATTTTAGCTCTACAACATTGGGATGCTAGCCATTGAAAAAGATGTAAGAAGAGCTGTTCATTTTCCTAAAATGCAAGTTCAAAATCAAAGCTTCAAACAAATTGTACTTTCTCCAAACTTAATTTTTTAATTTTTTAAAATCTCGTTCAAATAAAGTATGCAAAATTACCAATCCATACCTTAAGTTAAGTTGTTTTGTTTTGTTTGTAATGGTGAGATCTCCGAGACTATGCATCCCCTAGTTGCATTCTTGGTACCGTTGGAAAGCTCTCTATGAGGAGGGTTGCACGGGCTTTGTTTGGCATGACATTTGAACCTATGGTATGAAAGTTATTGAAGTTTGAAGTTTTTTAAGAATCAAGAAATTACAAAAATTACTTCTACTTTTATTTTCAACTGTGGCGACGGCACAGGGCAACACTACGATAGATAGACGAACGATGAAAAACTGACCAATCCAAAACTTGAGAAATGCAGATAAATTCGCTATTTTTCTGAAACCTCAAACCTCTCCCCTGAAACTGCCTTGACCCAAGTTTGAGTGGGCAATAATACGATAAATGATAAGCTGCTTTTTCGGTTGTTCTACTTTTGTCCCTTCCCATTCTTTCCTCGAAAAGCTCTGCGGGTGGGTGCCTGCCTGTGTGTTTGTATATCATACACAACACCAGCTCCACTTATGGCAAGGAAGGACGACAACACAATTGTGCAGTACTTGATGTACTACTGCAATGATATCTTACTTCAAAACGTGCCAATCAGGTTCTCCATTCACAGCCATTTTATGGATGAACTTTGTTTCCATGTGAGCCATGCAGTGCTTCAGTTCCTTGATGAAGTGAAATGAAATGAAATTTATGTTAAATTTCCTAATTTTTGTTGTTACTGTCCACATGGTTGGCAGCTCAGTCTCTCCCTTTAGATGGCAAGCTCATTGTTGGGTCAGACACAGCTGCAATTCACGGGGGACCAGTATGGTAGTTGTCCTCATTGTTGGGATGCCTTCAGTGTGAGTGGACAAGTCTTGAGGGCAGCCGGGCAGGGGAATGAGTGTGAAAAAGAGATTGAATGGAACTTGACTAATAAGTTAGAACTGATCTAAGGCATTACATGTTTTTTGAGGCCTGGGAGAGCCCGTTTCAAGGTTGTTCCCCTTCACTCTTCCCCGCAGTGAAGGACAACCGACTGTAAAAAAAAACTTAAAAAAAAAAAAAAAAACTTTAAAATTCTTCAAATGGTAAAAGAAGTTGAATTTTTTTTTTCTTCCGGAAATGACCTAGTCGCCTCTCAACCACGCAAGATACTGAGGTGGCAGGCCAGCTGTCCAGTTCCCTGCGTTCTCGCAGCAGGGGAATCTATAGTCTCTTAGAGGCCTCAAAAACCATCTAATGTGGGCACCCCCAAACCATCACTTAGTTTGCTAGTGTGCCTAGTTACTATCATTAGACTAGTCAAAATTTTCATTGATTTTCTTGTTGCCAAGTGAAAGGAGGTTTCAACGCATCAAAGAACGTTGCATTTGGATATTGTATACAAAAGTTATGAATGGTCAAGGGATAGCGGTTCTAACATTGTTTCTTCCATATAAATACAATACACATTGATTTTGAAGATGTATAGAGAGTGCTGATGGTGGTTTTGGGTCAGTGGCGCATTTGAAGTGCCCATCTCAACTTTTTTACCTCCACCAACATCAACCTGTGCTCTAAATTGTGTTAGACCGAATTGTGGTGCCACTAATAATTTATGAAAATTTTCAAGTTTCTCTCCTGTCAAATAACTTATTGCGAGCAACAACAAAGAAATGACAAATTCTCACCAAAATCACAATATAATTTTTTTTCATGAAATTTAGGCTCCTACTTCTTACATAAGGTAAACCAGCCTATGACATGCAACCTACCTAATACAGACACCTACTAAACCCCCCATTACAGTACATTTCAGATTTTTGTTGTTATGACTTAATTAGGTTGGTTAATGGCCCACATTAGTGCATTAGGTGATTGTGATAGAATTAGTAATGACTGTCATAGGACACTTACACATTGTGAGTGTAAACTCATCATAAAGAGTTTTTTTTTTATTCCTTTATGTGATGGCCACATTAAAAAATCTCGTGGTTGTGTTAGGAAATCTGAAGACTGCATTAGGTGGTAAGATGACCATCATGAAGACATATTTTGTTGATTTCAAGTAGTCTAAAGACTATTTTGAAAAAATACTTAAAAAATTCATAACAAATTCCTACTTTGTTCAAAAAACTAAAATTTTAACTGCTTCTTTCATTTCTCAAAGTTATCTCTGCATAGACAAAAATCTGATTTTATTTTGCTAATGGCAACATATCAAATCAATCATTCTGCCTGTCATGGGCTGGTTTACCTTATATAGGTAACTGAGGCTCCAAACTTGGCCTCTCATTAGACTCCTCCTCCTTCTATCATAACCCATAATTTCTTCAGATATGCATGTGTCTTGTGAAATGTACTTCACGAGAACTTTTTGGCCTGCATTAGGCTACCTCCAAACTTGGCCTGTCATAGGCTGAGTACCCTTACATGGAGCCAGTGTCAATCAAGAGTCGGTGGATTTGGTCAAAAGCTTGAATTGGGGATGTTGTGGAAGGGGCCATGACCAGTTCATAAGTTCTTAGTAAGAGTGCACACCCATAAAGAAAGTTTTGAGAATAGGATGACTTGCATTGGAAGGCTCACTCACTTCCAAAGCATTTTCAGTCCATTTGATGGAAGCACATCAGCAATGCTAAGACTCTACCAACTCTTCATGAGCAGGAGATGGAAAATAATGTAGAAACTGAGGTCAACAACATGGGTGCCATGTTGCCATGCAGCCTTGTAAGTTGTGAACTGTTCCCTACAGTGTTTGGGGAAAAAAAACTTTGGCTTGCTCAAAGTTAGCTGGTAGAATTGGGAAGAAAAAACAATTGCAATTTGAAAACATAGGAAAAAAACTGGTGAAAAAATCTATAAAATCTCTACTTAGAGTGAAAAATAGAAGAAATAACCAGAATCGGTACGTGAATAATCAGTCTAATACGAGAATTAAAGGAAAACAGTTGGTGAAACTCAAAAAATATTCCAAACATTGGTTTCCTATGTCCACAAAGAAAGAAGGTAAGATGTTCACACTCATTATGTCACTTTCCCAATTGCATTCCCTATCTGCAACTAGATAATATTTTAGCTCATAAATCTTGGATAAGCGTACATTTGTACGGTATGCCATTGGAAAAGGGTGATAATGAGTATGAGTACCTTAGGGCAGAGAGATATGGCTCATTGCAAAATGGATGATTACGTAGTGCCCTATGATCAATCTTTGTACAATGTTATCAAAATTAATTCTCACAAACATTCTTATTTACTAAATACGTTTTCATGATAGGTTACCAATTGCACCAAATTGAACATTTCATTCTCTTCTTGAAAAAGTTTAATTTTTATTCCTTGGCAATAGGCTAGATTGGATTTTTTGCAAAAAGTGGTCATCAGATCCACTCAATACAAACAACATTACATGAAGAAATGACAATATAACACTTTTGTTAGCCATATCAAATGTCAACATTACTACTTCTTCAAAAATTACTCAATACACTTTCACGACATGTTTCACAAATAGTATAATTTGGTACATAAATTCAAAAGAACTAATATAAAAGAAAAAATAAGTCAATAAAAGAAAATAAACCTATAATAACATTATTGAAACTTTCTCAAAAACTACATTTAGGGCTATCCAAACTTATAATCAAACATCATTTTTGCAAAAGTCTAAAGAAGAAATATAATTTAAACTTTTTGCATAGATCACCTATATTTGTGCTTCTCTCCTACATTTTATACTTAGATAAATAGTTTAGACAAAATAGATCCTTCTATTGAAATTTCAAGAAATCAATCTTTGACTCAATGCATAGGGCTACATATAAATGTATAAATAAATAAATAATAAATAAAAATTGGAAGATGAATTTGCCATAAGGAAAAAATGTAACATGCAATGCCAATTTCATAGCACAATAGTGTTTATCAAAATACTAAAATACTTTTATTATAAGACTTCAATGTGTATGTGGACCAAAAAGTCTACTTCTATACCATATTATTCAAATATAAACCACCTCAAAGGTTCTTTCAAGATGACATGAAGTTTCTTGCAAAGTGGAGAAGTATCTCAACATCATCGTAGGATTCAACTTGTATTAACTTACAAGTTGCGTTGATAAGAATCTTAGCACTATTTAGAAAATTCCAAAGAAAAGTAGATGGAATTGTATGTCATTGGATATGAGTCAAACACAATCAAAGGTTGCTACATGGTATGGGCACCTTCAAAATGTGTAGGCAAAGTTTAAAGCATGAATATTTCATGAAACTTGGAAGCTTCAATTCCTTAATCTTCAAACAATTTTAGTCAATATTTCCTCCACTTAAACCTTAAATGTCATGGTTTTGAAAATATAGTAAAAAAAATCACTTGAAAGGCTTGCTGCGAGGTTTAAGGGTTTATAAACATTATTATCTATATCTTTGTATTAATTTATTTTGAAATTTGTCAAGTGTATTCTAAGCTCACATTCTTTTGGACTTAAAAAAATTTTGGACATTTTGGACACTTTATTATAGAAGATAATGGATTTTGATAACATGAATTCTTTATGGACAATTTACCTTTATGGCTTTGGTCTAATTTGATCATTATACTCTTGAGATTGAGTATGATCTTCACAAAGGTTTGAGAAGTTTTACGCAATTCACTCTTTTTTTATATCCTTAATCTTTTAGTATTCTTGTGACCACTAGACGGTCATTGGGTGCTTGGAAATCAAATTTGTGTAAAATCCAGAAATAAATTGGATTTTGAAGTATAATGTTCATAAAAAATTAGATCATGATTTGGACTTACAAAACTTTCAAACACATGGTTGTACAAAGGCCCTTGCCTTTTATTTATATGTTGTCATGAGAAAGAAATTGACCAATGATATAAAAGAAATATGAAATATATTTATTAAAATTTGAAAAATCAACTACAATATTATGGACGTTGGTATAGTTTTAAAATTGCCAAAGACAAAAATAAGGATTAAAAAAAAAATGTAGTATTGTTGTTGTAGGAAGTGCTTGCAACTTTTGTGACAAATGAGGGTAGTATTAAGATTGCTACAAGCTTTTTAGACCAAAAAAAAGAAATGTGATAAAATATAGAATACTAGTATAATAATATTATAATTCAAGCCAAAAAGTTTCTCCAAAAGTTATGCATAAAAACCTACTAGTAGGAAATTTCAAGAAAATACCTCGTTAGATGATTTTCTCCTCCTCTAAAGAGTTTTGAATTCTCAATCTGGAAACCAGGCTGAAACTGGCCGAAACTGTAGTTCAGCAGTTGCGATGATGTGGCAGTTTTTAAAAAAAATAAAAAATAAAAAAACTTTGTTTTTCATTTTAAGAATTTAATTTAATTTTTTAAATTTCTAACATCGGTGTTCGTTATGCCCTTGGGGAAATGCAGCTGGAAATAGGCCTGAAATAGCCCTCCAGCCCCTCTAAATCTCATCTAATGACTTTAGTATTTGTATTTCTAAACCGTGGTAAATTTTTCAACAAATTGAATTGAACTTAGTAATGCTTCTAATTTAAAAGGATCCATTCCTCTCAATCAATTATCATTTCCATAAAAAATTCTATGATCATTTGAAAAATCTCAGAAGCCAAGACAAAGGGCAAAACTTTCTTTCACTAGTAGTGTAGAGAGCAAGCTAGGGAACCATTGGTAATACTTGATACTTATTTAAATGAATATTACAATTAAACTATAGATATCATGTAAGACATATATTTCCTATTCATCACATACAACAACATTCATATAACAAAAAATTCTTAGGAGTCATATTGATCATTGCCGTGCTGAAAAACATATTGACTTGAAAGATATTTTGAAATATTAAAACATACCAAAAAACGCATTTTGAAATATTAAATAGCTAAATACAAGTAATTGTCACATCTTCCTTCTAAAGTTATTAAATGCATTGAACTTTGGTGATGATTTGTAATCTTTAATTCTAATTATGGTAAATTTTAAAGGTTTGAGTTTCATTTATTTTTAAAGTAATTTTTGAAGATCCATTTTTGAATTAGAAAAATTGTTTATGAATTAAATCATATTTATATTCTTTGAGCTACAAATTATTTGCAAAGAAAATATTCAATATTTATATTTTATAAATGCTAGATAAATAACATTAGAAGCTCCAAACATATACTAGATGGATGAATAAATGAGTTTGTATATGTACAAGGTATGTTTGAATTCAATCATTGTTCCAAAATTTGAATGCTTAGTCTTGAAGGAATTAAATTGCAACAACTATAGGTGCAAGAAAAACATTTTGTTTCCATCCAAAGCCCTAAAGGAAGTTGTAGATAAGTCAACCCATTTACTTACCATTGTCGCTTGGCTATTGTAGCTAGTATATAAATCCAAAATAAAAACATAAAAATATATAAATAAAACCTAAAATAGTATGTGAAGAAGAAAACCTTCATGAAATTTGATTTAACCCTTAGACTTCACATAAACTTGTAATATATATTAAAGAAAAATCTAATTTTGGTTTGTAATTTCAAAATAGGCCTTTACATCCATAAATGCAATAAAATAATATATTATTTAAATTATTTCAAAGTTCTTAACAAGGTAGTTTATACATTCAATGCTTTTTGCAAGTCAATCCTATAGCTTTAGAGATACTGAATTCCAAAGCACAAACCTTCTAAATAATAGAAGTTGCAAAAATAAGACAAAAAAATTAAATTGTAGTAGAAATAAAGTTGTTGGATTATAGAAACAGATTTGTAAACTTTCAACCCTAAATGCCTAAGTCTATCTTTAAGCTTTTTGTAGTATATTTTTAAACTAAAGAAAAATCTAATGCTTTGATAGGTTGTTACAATTTCTATTTAGTTTTAATGGAAGAATTTTAAAACAATATCTCTTTTAGATTGAAAAATTAATCATGAACTTTGAAGACATTTGCCTTTTCCAATTTCTGAGTACTATCAAGTACCTAAAACAATGAATCTCACTTGAAAATTAGAAGAGCCCATTCTTCCACTAGAATTGCATCCACATGCTGAGGCCTTAAAAAGATTTAAAAAAGAAGTAGATTCTTTGTCTTCCATATGGATGTAAAGAAGGCTCTCTTGTACTCTCATTTCTAAACACTCAACAAGAACATTCTTCCCCCATTCCATTGGTGAAATCTCATCTCCATAAAGGTGTTAAAAAATATCTCATTGTATATTTTCTTTTTTGAATGTTTACACTATTTTCTAACAATTTAAATATCTAAACATCTATTTTTTCTCAAATTTTCCATTAGCTTGGTTTGTGCAAAATTATTAGAGTTTTTTTTTCTAATGCAATTTTTTTTGGAAATACAATGTTTGTAGTGTTCTAAATTTTTAATATTATATTACAATATATTATATCATATTTTATTTTCTTCTTAAATTTTTTTCCAAAAACTCAAGTATTTCCTATTAATATCCTTTAAAATGACCCAAATGCAACAAAATCAATATGTATTTAATACTTTCACTCAAAGGATTTTAGCATTACAAAATTTTTTAGGCCACTAAAAGGCTGTGAATTTCCTCCCCCCAATGCAATTAGGAGATTTTTTTTCTTGTTTTCTGGATCTAACGTGGCTCTACTGGTGCCACATCAGCGCCACGTCAGACTGGTGACAACTTTTTAATATTCTTTTATTTTTTTAATATTAAAAAAACAAAACAAAACAATAATAATAATAATTTTAAAAAAAAAATCTATACTTGCACTGCGGGGCTACCGAAAATAAAAAACTGACAACCTTTTGTAAACCTAAAACTTTTTCTAATGCAATGACATACAACATATTAATTACTACATATAAAAAGCATTTAAGACTTTAAGCAAATAAATTATAAAAGATCATTGTCTTCTCAATATGTAATTGATAGTTCAAGTAGATATTCATGATTTCAAATTTGGAGAGATCTTTCAATGTTTTTTTAACATAAGTGAACAAATTAACTTTGTAATGTGATTTTTAAATTTCAAGGAGAATTTGAAAGCCAAAGCTACACCATCTATACTAAAAATTACTTCAAGCTTATATAGACCCTGATTTTTTTCTTTCTTAAAATTTTTGTATTTTATAGAATATATTTATGCCTAAATGGAAAGTTTTGATTAATTACATTGGATTAAGTAGTAATGAGAAGTTTTTTTGATTGCTTTTGAGGGCAATTAGAGTATCCTCTTCAAAGAACATATTATATATAATTTGTTTCTCAACTCAATTTTGACAATACTCAACAAACAAAGGTCTACAGGGTTTAGGTTTCTTGCTAGAACCATTTCACTTTTAGGGTTGCCATGTCTCAATTCTATTTTAGAACTATTAATAAAGATTAAGTTGGCCTTTCATCTTGTACCTATTTCTACTCAAAAACTGTTATAAGAACAAAAATTAAGTTTATTTTACTAAATATAATTTATTTTTTTAACATATAATTTTTGTAATTCAATATTAATAGTGCAAATCTTTTAAACCCTAATGACTTAGGTATAATGTTTTTTAATGGCTAATATCTTGCAATCAATATGATCAAAGTTTTTGAAAAAACTTCTGCAAATATTCATATTATTAAAGTGTAAGATTATAAGAGATTTTTACCATTATGTCTTTTGCTCTCAAAATGACAATTTATTTTGGTGAAATATAGTCATAGAATTTTAGTGTTTAAATAATAATTGTTTTTTGTACAATATTGATAATCTTTGATAATTTAAACCTATGTTAGCAAAATTAAATCACACAAAAATAAATGTATATCTTCTAGTGAATTTTTAAAGTTAAATACTTTCAAATTGAATTGGCAATTTTTGTTGGTTAGTTTTACAATTTTGTACATATTCCTAATATAAAATAATTATTTTCAAGATATTTTTTATTATATTTTTGACATCAACTTTTTTTACAATGTAGAGGCAAATATAATGTTAGCGAATATATTGACACATCAAATTTTGTACAAAATCAATAGGCTTTAACCCCCCAAAGTCCAAAGGGTTTGAACAAATTGGATTTAAGAAGATTTTATGAAGCTTGAAAAATAGAAAGTATCCATGCAGTCAAATTATAAAACTCTTTTTAGATTCTCTCGAAATTAATTTTGAAGATATAACTTCAAAAAATTCACTAGAAATACAATTTCTATCATTAGCATTTCAATTTTTTTATTGGTCAAAATTAAAGTTTCTATTGCTTTGTGAAAAAATGTACAAGATTTAGTAATGAAAACACCAAAACTTTCTCCAAATAGTAAAATTTTCAACACTAGGCAAAATCTAAATACTTTGTGCTATTTCTCTTATAATTTTTGTTTGACTATAGTGATATTAGTTTTGAATATAAATATTGAAAGGCAATTCAATATTAGAAAAGAATTGAAAGAATTCTTTTTCCACCCAAAATTGTTGTCCAAAGTCGGGCAGTGACTATAAAATGGTCGCTTAAGCGCTCAGGGGTTAAGCTATAGAATATCAATCCTACTACACATCATGAAACTTGTAGGAGTAGCTAGGATTTAATAAATACAAAGTTAATTTGTAAGTTTTCATGAAGCTCTATAATATCAATAACTAACTATTCTTGAAGACCTTGGAGGGTAGTTCAAACTTCTTCCCAATGTACAAGATGCTTCCAAAAGGGAACTTAGAAAAAGAATTAGAATTGATTTTCATAAAAAAAACAATACACTATGACTCATGGATCAATCCATATGGTTGAATTTTCCACTGGACTAACTAATATTTATTGATAAGATTGAAGTCAAATTTGGATAAGTCAATAATAGGATTATTATAAGATTATTTGGTGATTTTTTCAAGATTATTATTTGTCATATATAAAATTCATTGAAGTCAAATTTGAATGGCCATTTTTGAATTGAGAAAGTTAGTTTTTGAAATGAAACATATCGTCTTGCATTCTTTGAGTTGTAGGGTACTTGCGAAAAGGACTTTTGAAATCCATGTTTAAAAAAATATTTGGAAAATAATACAAGAAATTAGAAAAATGGGTGAATAAATTTGTACTTTGTTAAAAAATACAATAGTGTTTGTTTGGATGAGATTGTCCCCAATTGAAATACATCATCTATATTTTGACATCAAATTAATCAATGAATTCTTCATAAAATTGTAAATTTCATTTAAAAATTCTAGATATCCTAAATCCTAATATCAATGAGTACATATGGTACCTTTGAAACCATGCCCTATTATTGTATCACGGTGCTCCAAGACTTCCTTTCTACAATACATGTTAATTGCATTAGTACAAAATCTAGATTAGTTCAAAATCCCTTCACATTAGGATAACTTAGTCTCAAACTTAGTCTATGACATGACAAATTGGAGCAACCTAATGCAAGCTCAAATTTTTTTGTGAAGTATATTCACTACAAGAAAATGGGGGTATAAATGACTTATTCACAATGACTGCACCGACAACAATGACTGCAAATTAGTCATTTTGCAGTCACTTTGAAGTCATTGTTGTTGGTGCAGTCATTGTAGACAAGTCATTTATACCCCCATTTTCTTACAGTGATTTCACAAGACACATGTACATTTGAAGAAATTACAAGCTTGCATTAGGTTGTTCTAAACTTGGCTTATCACCTTAGTTTAGATGAATATAGTATAATTTGAGTGAAAAATTGAATGAATTTTAGATGAGTGTAGTTGAAAATTGAATGAAAGTTAGATGGATTGTTGAAGGGATTGTTTTCTCTTTATAAATAACAACCACCTTATTAAGGTAGGAGGAAAATATTGTGAACCACATTACATTGATTTTATCTAGTGTACTATGAATTTTCATATGAGTTTACCCTAAAATTTGCATAATTTACATATTAGAGCAAGTTAGTATTATTACTATATGATACAGTAATTGAATTAATTTGTGTAGTGATAAATGATTTGTATTTTAAAAATTTAGTTTCCCACCACTATCCCATAAACTTAGATGCAAGGCTCTCAAACAAATAAACGAAACTCTCAAATCAAATCAACCTCAAAAAAGACTAGAATTATTTCTTTTCAAAATTTTGTTATATCATAACTACTTTAATCCTTTACTTTCTAAAGTTCTCCTTCCCCCCAAATTAACAAACCCCAATTGATTGTATTGATTACTAATAAGGTAAACTACCCCATTACGGAATAAATGGGAGCAAGCCCATTGTGGGCAAAATTCTAATGATGGTGTACATTCAAGTTCTGAAATGTACACCACCATTAAAACTTTGCCCGCAACGGGCTTGCTCCCATTTATTCCGTAATGGGGTAGTTTACCTTGGTGAGGGAGGAAATTAGTGTCATGCACAATTTTTATTTATTTTTTAAACAATATGATAATATTTAACCTGCACTATTTCAAAATAGTGTGACGGGTAAATTAGTGTTACACTGTTACGACAAATCAGTATTCTCGACACAGAATGAAGTGACTTAGCTGGGTGAGCCCAGCCAGCAGCTCTAAATTCAAAATGCAAATGGGCCCGGGGCGGGCAGGCAGGGACCCAGCCAGCACAAATTCAAACAAAGACGAGAACTTAGTAACTTCACTACTCACCAACTGAACACTGCCGGCCTGCTCCGGTCCGTTTGCTACGCTGCCCGTGTTCCCGTTGGAAGGTGAGCGTCGCACGCTCCTCTTTACCATTCGCTCTTATTCTTTCTGCTCCTTCTTTCACCCTCTGTGCCTCGGCTCCTCTTTTTCTTTCTGCTCCTTCCTTCCTTGTCTTTGCCCCCTGCTTCCCCTCTTTTTCTTTCTGCTCCTTCCTTGCCCCTGGCTCCTGTCATTTGCAAAGCTTTGCCAAGGAGGACGAGGGACGAACCTCACGCACAACAACGGAGCTAATCATAGCTGCGCACAAGCCGACGCCGTTCTTCATTACTCTTTCTCGCTCTGTTCCCCTTTCTTTCACACCATCACAGCTTACTCTCTCTCTCGCTCGTTCTCGGTTTGAGCTTGCCATTGTCATTACTCTCGCCACTCATTTCACGCATCCAGCTCAACGGGAGTGTGTACGTTTCTGCACTAGATTGGACCGGCGCTCAGCCCCGCAGCGCCTCTTTTGCAACTGTCTTTAATCGGTTTTTGGTGTTAGGATCCGCGGGAGCCTGGATCTTCTTGTTTAGGGAGGGAAAAGGTTGTTTGGCTTGCGAGGGATGGGGACTGGGAGGTGAAGATCGAGCGCAGGGTTTTGGATTGAGGTTTCATAGGAGTTTTGGAGACCCCGCCGAGTTGGATCTGAGGTGCGCGCGCTGGAATGTGTCAGAGGTGAATTTGTGCAGTTTCGTTGGCTGTGTTGCCTTTTGACGGGGCAGCCGCGGTGGTGGAGTTGTTGCCACAATGTCGGAAGATGAGAAGCTCCTCAAGGAGGCCAAGAAGATGGCCTGGGAGGATAGGCTGGCGCATAAGAATTGGAAAGTGAGGAATGACGCCAATATCGACATTGCGGGAGTATGCGACGGCATCATGGATCCCAAAGATCCTCGCCTCAGAGAATTTGGTAATGTTTTTCGCTTCGTTTATGCTCCTCTGTGGCGGGATGTGGTTTGGAGGTGATGATGTCGAAAATCTCAAAAGTAGGCTTTCTTGATGGCGCTCGATTAGCTGCGAATTGGACGTGTAGAATTTTAGAAGCGCTCTCCTGGTTTCTGCCGGGGACTTGGCTTGTTGAGAAGGCTTTTGCCTTTTGTCAAAACCCCTGGGAAGTTTTAAAGGACCGTTGGACTTCAGAGCGTGTCCAAGTCGAGATGGAATGGACAGTAACAGACTGTGATGATTGTAATGATTGTAATGTGCTTGTTTCTCGGGTGGATTGCATATCTTCGCAATTTCCGAGTGAAACGTGCTTTATTGGCAGTCAGGAACTGCACTGTAGGTATTACGATTGAGCATCAGGTGGTGATGCTATGCGTCCGGGGGGGATAGATATGTGGAGATTAAGCTTCTACTGGGAGATTAGTGCTGTGGTTGAGCAGGTAGTCTGCTCTTGGACCGTGGAGTTGTCAATCGTAGCCTAGATGAGGATCAACGGCGGTTTATTCATTATCTCGAGCTGTTCTGATTCTAGGTCAGGGTGAGACTCGTGGCGTTTTAGGGTGTTAAGTGAAGCATGACGGTTTTGTTTTCATTCAAGTGCTTGTCCTGATTTTAAACAGTTTACTGGAGATTTGAAAATTTCAGCGGAAAAACCTGGAAGGGCGATCGTAGTTGCCGTTTGTATTCCGGGGAATTGTTCAGTTGTTCCAGGTTGTAGCATCACCGTTGCAGGCCACCTCTTTTTCTGAGGTTCTTGAACTGCAAAATGGCTTGATATGAGAGAGTGGTTTTATCTCATAGTCGACTGTAATCTAGTGTTGAAATAGGTTGTTCACCCTTGACACTGGCCGTGGTTGCTGAAAGCGATCTGATTCCTATTGTTTCCAATTTCATCGGAGTTGAATTGTGTCTGTTATGACTTAGACTTTCGGTTTCAAGCTCGTCATGCGATTCTTTAGCTTTTAATCTTTTCTGACTTTTTAGCGATTAGAGCATATTCATTTTGCAGTAGGGATTAGGGTGAGATTGCATTATCGTGTAATGGAGAGAGGCAAGTGAAGAGAGGTTTAGGGTTGACTTCTATCAGGACGTGTTTTCTCAGCTTTTCATGATTTCGAATCGATTTTGTGAGAGCTAGTGAGATTCGAAAAGGAAACTGTACTTGAATTCTCTTAGGTTTTGCATTCACAAATTCAACCAGCTACAGTACTAGAAAACTCTTCGACTTACTTACTTAGCTCGTCCGTTTCTATGGTACTGGGACTTTTAATAGTCACTATCTCATTACATCACGAATGGCGGCTGTTATATTGACTATTTACTGAAAGAGGTCGTGTTTATTATCATCTGGTGAAAGACTAACGATTTATCTTCTGATGGAACCCTGCAATTATCGAAATTTGATGACAGTGCTACTTACTCTTCGAATTTGTCTTGTGTGTCGTTAGACTGTTCGTCCTCAGATTCACCCCAAATCTTTAGATAATTCGCTGTGTATCATCAGTCTTTCGGAAGCTTTTTGTCTCTTGATCGTCAATTTACTGTGATATTTTGAATGGCGCAGGTCCTCTGTTCAAGAAAGCAGTGGCTGATTCAAATGCACCGTGTCAAGAGAAGGCTTTGGATGCACTCATAGCATACTTACGCGCAGCTGATACGGATGCCAGCAGGCACGTGTTTCTATCCTCCTGTCCAGTAGAATATGGACGACTAGAACGCGGTCCGTTTTCGTGATTATATGATTTTTATGATACCGAAGCCGTGTAGCTTGTTCAATAGATATTTAGCTCTTAAGTAACTTAGAGGAGGTTTTCTGGGGGACGGGTAGAATATTATGATTAGCCTATTCAATTTTTTATTTCTGGTAAGTTTCATGCTGGTTGAATTCTTTTCCTTGCCCGGTGCAGGCTGCCTTTCTTTTACTAGCAACCAGGCAGTCATTTAATATTGTGGTTCTTGCAGATATGCGAAAGAAATATGCGATTCTATTGTAATGAAGTGCATGACAGGTCGGCCCAAAACCCTCGAAAAGTCCCAGGCCGTGTTTCTTCTCTGGGTTGAGCTTGAAGCATCGGATGCTTTCTTGGTCTGACCCCTTTTCTTTCTCTTATTCACGCACTATCAAGTGTCCCTGTTTCCAGTACTCGATTCTCAGTCTTTTTTGTTCCTTTTCAATGGGATCCTACTGATTTTACATGTTTCTAATGCCATCTGTTGCAGTAAGGCTGCAAATTGAAACATGTCTTTTGTAATTTGCAAGGAAAACCAAGTCTCTATCATTGGAGTGAAGTATCTGGCATTTCCATTGTGATACAGGACGCGATGGAGAAAGGTGTGAAAGCAAAGCTGGCAAAAGCAGTGGTTCCCGCGATCGATGCCATGTACCAGGCTGTCTGGTGCGTCGTACATAATCAAAATGCTTAGTCTTTACTTTTTGAATTTATTGTTTTAGGCAACTCTGCATCCGGAAATTGAGTGAATTTTTGTATGTGCTGTGATTTCAGTCAGTTTGGTACCAAAGTGGTTCCTCCCAAGCGACTAATGAAGATGCTCCCAGAACTCTTCGATCATCCAGATGCAAATGTTAGAGCGTGTGCAAAAGGGTTAACTATTGAACTTTGCCGGTGGATTGGAAAAGATTCTGTAAAAAATCTTCTTTTTGATAAGATGCGAGACACAATGGTGAGTTCTTCTTTCCGGAATGTGTCAGTTGTCCTCACTTATTTGTGTGCATGCATTAATTTCGAATGAGTTTTTGGTGTCTTCCTTCGTCGGACTATGTTGAATTTTGAACTGTGACCTGGCTTAGAATCTGAAATAACTGCATTTTCAATTGTGCCGGTTGTTATTTCTGACAGAAAAAGGAACTCGAGATAGAAGTTGATAATGTTGTTCCTGGAGCTAAGCCCACTCGAAAAATTAGGTAAGCAGTGGATGATCCTGGATTTTGAATTATTTGTATTTGTGCAGAATAAACCTCCATAATAAGGGGTGGTCACTGCGAACTATTTTATTTGTTGCTAGGTTTTCATATGCAGCTGACAATATCTTTAGTGGTCTTGAATGTTGCCGGTTGTTTTCCTAGGTTTGACTCTGTATTTAGACTTACTCATTCCAAAGTTATGCTTCCTTTTTTTGGACAGGTCTGAACAGGCGTTAGAATGCGAGGAAACAGCAGTCACAGCTGTAACTACTGCGGGTCCCACTGATGATGTTGCTGCATCAGGTATTCCGAAGTTTTTTTTTCTTCAATTGTATCTGCAATATTGTGATTGTATGACAGATGAATAACTAATATGCCGGAAGGGTTTTGTGGTGGTAGGTGCATCTGACATGGATGAGTATGATCTAGTGGATCCTGTCGACATCTTGACACCATTGGGCAAGTCTACATTCTGGGATGGAGTGGTGAGTATACCCCCGTGAGGCCGTATAGTTTGTTCTGGTGTATATAATTCTGTTATATGCTTGAGATGTGTGTCCTTTCAAGTTTCAAATTTTTTCAGTATGGGAGAGGATTTAGATCGTGACTGAATATTAGGTGCAGCTACTTTAGTATTTGAATATTATGCATTAAGAATTGAGTCAGCCATGTTAATTCAATCCTGCTTATCCAGGTGGTTATTAACATTTTCAAGTGGCTAGTAATTCTCCCTTTAATTGAATTTGAGTTAGAGGAATTCATATATTCTGACGTCTTATGTAAACGAGAGTGTTCAATGTTATCGACATTTTTGGAGTTGAAGTTCGGTGTCTTTATATTTCCAGTTCACGGATGTTTGCTTGTTCCATCTGTTGCGATTAACCTAATTTTGCTATCCACTTGTTGCTGTCTTTGTATTGCTGATGCTGTAGAAAGCAACAAAATGGTCTGAAAGGCGAGATGCAGTGGCTGAACTGACAAAGCTAGCCTCCGTCAAAAAAATTGCAAACGGTGATTTCTCAGAAGTGTCGCGCATTCTAAAGAAGGTTAGTGGATACTGGTTCTACTTGGTTTAGGAATTGACTACCTTATCTGAATGTTTAAAGTGAGAACGCCCGACACACACAAAAACTATGTTTTGTGTCTTTTCCTTTGCTTAGTGTGAAGACGTCCTGAGATTCTCATGTTGTGAGTTGGCGTGCCAATGGTTAATTAACGTGCTTTGACTGTTTGTTTCTCTCTGGCCTTTGTCAATGCGTCCTTGTACCTTTTTAACTCGCTTCAGTGGGTTTCCAGCTTGTAACAGATGTAAATATAGCTGTAGCTGTTGAAGCAGTGCAAGCAATTGGCAACTTGGCAAGTGGATTACGAAAGGATTTCACATCTGGCTCAAAACTGCTGCTACCGGTCCTTTTGGTAAGTCTATCTGGGTTTCATTGTTCGCCCTTATTGCAGGCCTGTGAGTATCCTTTATCTTCCCTTGAATAAGAAGATTGTTTATTGACAATGAGCTCCTGGAACTTGGTGTTGGTCTTGCAGGATAAATTGAAAGAGAAAAAACAGGTTATGGTTGATGCCCTAACTACAACACTCAATGCTATGCACAAGGGTGGCTGTGTCTCACTACAAGATGTCATTGAAGGCAAGTGGTGCATGTATCGAGTTCGTGCTCTCTTTGTCACACATATAATAAGGCTTACGGCGCTTGAGCATTGGTTTGCAGTCAGATCTGGCGGAAATATTTAAGCATTACCGTGTTTTCATTGGCAACAATTTGATTTCACTTACGAAATTTCTGCCTGCAATATTGTTCAGATGTTAAACTTGCTGCGAAAAACAAAGTTCCTTTGGTACGATCATCGTGTCTAACCTGGGTGGCTACCTGTATCGAGACCAGTAGTAAGCCAACAGTGCTCAAGTTGCACAAGGATTATGTACCCATCTTAATGGAGGTACTCTCTTCCTTTATTACATTCGCTGTATCCTGTCCAGTGAACATGATTATCAACTGTTAGCCAGCCCTGATATTTAGATAGTGTATATCAATTGTACTCACATGCTAGTTGTTACTAATTGTCACACGGTTCTTGAAGCAGAGCCTAAATGATAGTTCTCCAGAAGTTCGAGATGCAGCTTTCCTGGCCCTGGCTGCTTTTGCAAAGGTGAAGTTCAAATCCCATGTACTTTTTGTCTGATATTTCAGGTATAACTGGAAAGTCTTGTTTCTTGGATTTATTTTTTCACTTAAAAGTCCAATACTGTGCTGTGGGGTTTTCTTGTTGGCCCAAACTTTTGTAGTGTTTCGTTAATTCTTGTTGCTGCATATTCATGTCAAAGCGTTTCTGCGAACTTCGCAGGTTGTAGGCATGAAGGTGTTGGAAAGACCATTGGAGAAGCTCGATGAAGTCAGGAAGAAGAAGCTTATTGAACTTTGCGGTGTTGAGAACAGTGCACCTGCTACAGCAGCACCAGGTTGGTGTTTCAGTTGCTTTGCTGGTTCTCTTTCGTTGTTTCTGGTTCTGGTGGTGTGGTTTAGGTCGTGAGGTTCCTGGAAGTGGTTGCTCTTTCTGAGGAGAATGGATAATGTTTTGTTTCCTTGGAATACAAAATGAGCAAGTTATTCCAACCAAAAAAGCGTTTCGTCGTGTGCGTTTCATTTCTGACGAATCACTGAATTTACCTTGGCATACTGGACGCATGATTTTTAATTTAAGTTTTTAATTTACTGGTGTCGTATTCAGTCGCACTAAGTTGTTTTTGTGGGCATTTTATATGGCAGTTTTTTCTAGGGCTCAAGCAGATGCGAATGGCTCATCCCAGGTGAATGTATAGATTTTTCTTTTGTCTTTTCGTAGTCACTTTAAGTTTACTTCAGAAATGAGTTTTGAATGGTATATCCATGGATTGGTCTTGCTGCCTATTTGCACTCGATAACGACATTGGTTATTGCTGTTTTTATTTATCGTTTGGGTTGAAATGTGCTTTCCTGGAATGGTTTAATGAAGATTTGTTTACAGGCTGGTGTTAAGACTTCTTCTGCAGCGAGTCTTCTATCTGGGAAAAGACCCGTTTCTGCTGTAAGTGAACATTGCTTTAATTATGTTGCTGTTTAAGGAGATATCAATTCCAAATCTGTTTTATGTTTAATCTAATATACTGGCAGTTTTGTTGTATATGGGAATTTTTTTGTTCTCACTTTTATTTCTTGGAGTAATGAAAGAAGTGGATTATAATCCAGATCCCCAAGAAGTCTAGTGCATCCGCCAAGTCTGGTGCCAAGAAAACCGATGGTAGTTCAGCTTCAGCCAAGGCCCAGGCTGAGGCACCCGAGGACGTTGAGGTACATACTGGAACTTGTCTCTTATTGATGTCTTACCGATCATCCGCATCTGCTTAATACACACTACGATTGCAGACTTGCAGTTTTATTTAAACTTAAATATCCGTAGGCCCAAGTTACAGTAGGATATTGAAAATAGACCTTTTGGCGAAGGTTTTTAGACTTTGCAAATTATGGACCAAGATTATTAAACTTTCTTTTTTGTGTTTGCCAGCCTGGAGAGATGAGTTTGGAAGACATCGAGACCAGACTAGGTGCTCTTTTTGAGCCGGAAGTTATGGCAAATTTAAAGAGTGCGAATTGGAAAGAGCGTCTTGAAGGTGAGGATAGGGCACAGTGTTTTTGTCTTTCTAGTTTTTTTACGGAACATGAAAAAACTAAATTTCATTAAATTCCAGTAGCTATTGTGTTGCACGATTCAATTAAAGGAGCACCTTGTTAAATGAATGTAATATGTAATAGTTTACACCCTTCTATCTCCTTGCATAATCTCCTTATATCAGCTATAGAGTCTTAATCGTCTCACTGTGTTATCAACCTAATATGTATTTAATTCTCGTCTATCAATTGTGCTACCTAAAAGGAGATCTAGGGAAGAATTGTGTTTCACGTGTTTTAGGCTCATGCATGGCATTTGTATTCAGCTATTACTTCTCTGAAGGATAGCGTTGAAGGATTGGAGACACTTGATCAGTACGCTGAACTGCTCATTCGCCTGTTGTGTATATTACCTGGATGGAATGAAAAAAATATTCAGGTACAGCAGTTGGTCTTCTGCAGAGTAGGCAATCATTTCTAGCATGGATTTCCGAGTATGCTCGGTATTCTATTTGCACTATTATCTGGTTGATGTAGACACGTCGTTTGGCTTAGATATTACTTATCTTACTTGTCTTATCCTGATCTCCGAAGCATCTGTCTTGTAGATATATTCGACTTCTTACATCTCAATCGAATTGTGAGTGCAGGTACAACAGAAAGCTATCGAAGCCGTCGTATTGATAGCTCAGAATGCTACACGCTTTTCCAAGAAGTGTGTCGTTCTGTGCCTTACAGGTAGGTTCTGTTTGCCTTTTGGTTGTGGAGACTTCGATTTGATTTTAACAAACATCCTCCTTTTTACGAGTGCTAATGCTCTGCAATCTTCATTTTACTGCCATGTCTTCCAATTTAGTAGATTAATTTCTCACTTCTGAGCGCTATTTTTATTCTGTACAGGTGTTGTTGAGAAAGTGGGTGATATCAAAACAAGGATTCAGGCAACAAAATGTCTTACTACGTTTTGTGAGGCAGTTGGACCAAAGTTTGTCTTCGAAAGGGTATGTTCTAGGCTAAAATGTTACTTATTCTTTCATGTGTAACTTAAATCATGATAGACTAACTCTTCTTGACTGTTTTGATGGCACACATGATGCAGCTTTTCAAGATAATGAAGGACCACAAGAACCCTAAAGTTCTTAGTGAAGGTCTGAGTTGGATGATTACTGCGCTGGACGACTTTGGAATAGGACATGTTCCACTGAAGGTTGTTTTAGCTGCTTGTCTTGATACGTGCTCAGTCAGATTCTTTTTGTAGGAATAAACAACTTTCTTTCTTACACATATAAATAATAATAAATAGAATAGAATATAACAAAAATTTATCGTCTTACTCTTTTATTGTTATTTATTGCAGGACCTCATCAACTTTTGTAAAGATACTGGACTTGGGTCTAGTGCTGCTGCTGTCAGAACGGCAACTATTAAGCTTTTCGGTGTTCTGCACAAGTTTGTTGGCCCAGGTTCCTACTTATGTGGACTAACCGCATATTGACTCTTTTTCCTTCCTCGCTTCTGTTTTCCCTTGTCATTTTCGTGCTGAATTTTGTCTTTGTAAGCTTTTTGCTCGCTATTTGCAGACCTCAAAGGCTTTTTAACTGATGTGAAGCCACAACTTCAAACCATGATTGAAGCAGAAATTGAAAAGAATCCTTACGAGGTAATTTCTTCCCCCAAATTGTGGGTATCATTTTTCTACATTATTGGAGCATTTTCCTTTTCTTTATTGAGACATTTTCATTTTCATATTTTATTGATGGGAGATTTTGTCAGGGACCTGTAAGTGCTCCTAAAAGAGCTATTCGAGCTGTCGATGTTGGTGCCCCGTCTGGCGGCACTGATGGCTTACCTCGCGAAGATATTAGTGCAAAATTGACTCCGACTTTGTTGAAAAATATGAGCAGCCCAGACTGGAAGGCAAGCGTATTTCCCTCTTCTGGTTTTATTTCTTTGGTGAAATGTATTAGGACTAACTGATGTGATTCTAGATTATCGAATTCCAGAATCTGTGCGTACACGTAAACTGCTCATTACATTAACTTCTTGCCGATGTCACTTGTATATGCCATCTATTGTTTCATAATCTTCTTCTTGCTACGATCTCTTTTCTCTTGAAATGTGCATAATTGTTCCTACTTGGCCATTTACTCATGCAGCTAAGACAAGAGTCACTTGAGAATTTGAATGGGATCATTGAGGAAGCTCATAAAAGGATTCAACCTACTGGAACAGGTACATTTGTCGAACATTCTTGTCGTAGACCTCCACCAATAGGTTCATTTTGAAGTTAAATGAAGACTATCTTGCATATTTTTAAACCTGCATTTGGGAAGTGAATTTTAGAATTTTAGACCTTCATTGTCAGGTGGCATTAAGTCACTCATGTAAGAGTATATTCACCCTTGTCTTTGACTCTGAACAGAATTCACATCGCTTTGGGCATTCGCCTTGATTTTGGACCCAATTTTGTAGTCGCTGATTCTTCCTGATGAGCTACTGGAATCATTTACACATTTTTTTTATCACCTTTTTATGTTGACGTCCATGGTGACTGTGCTGAAGAATGTCGTATGACTCAGTTAGTTGGATAATGCGCTGAATTTCTGTCGATGGCAGGTGAACTTTTCATGAGCTTGAAAGCGAGGTTAAATGACTCAAACAAGAATTTGGTAATGATGACATTAGCCACCCTTGGCACGATAGCAACAGCCATGGGGCCGGTTGTTGAAAAACACAGCAAGGTGAGTTCTGGAGGTTAATAAACTCTTCGTATCATGTGCACTTGTGTTGTCTATGTTTGATCTAAATGCCATGTCAGACTCAGTTGTGGTAATTTTGTGATCTTAAGTGACTTGGAGTTTGATGATCTGTGTATACGGATAATTTCCAGGATGGAAAGCGCGTATGTATTCATAGAACTCGTGAATGTTTTTTAACTCATTTGGTATGATTGTCATGTTCTGTTCAGGGGATTTTGGGCGATGCCTTAAAATGCCTTGGCGATAATAAGAAGGTTGTTCGTGAAGCAGTCATCAAGATGTTAGATTCCTGGGTACTGTTATTGCAACTTGATAAAATGGTGAGCAGTGCTTTTCTGTTTGTCCATGAATGTTTTATCTAACCTACTAGGCATCTTGTGATGAAACGCTTCGCGGTTGACATTCTTGCCGTTGTTGGTTATTGATCTGAAAACTGTGGTTCCAGCTTCCGTATATTATTCCTGCACTGGTAGAGGCCAAAATATCTGCTGAAGGACGGAAGGAGCTTTTTGAGTGGGTAGCTCGGAATATTGCTAAACAGGGGGATCAGCCAGCACTTTTACAGCTTGTGAAGCCAATTTCGATGGGTTTACAGGTATGAGTAATTTCATGTAGTTTAAAGGAATGTTGAAAAAAGTAGTTCTAGCAATAAATTTACATTGCTTAGGCTGGATGCTCTTGCTAATTTAGGTGTTACAGGACAAATTTGTTGACATGCGGAAATCGGCCGAAGCGTGCTTGGTGGAGCTTATTCGAGTTTTCGACATTGAACTGGTAATGATCCTTCGTTTCGAGTTGTTGAAATAGCCTGACTACCCTTCGTGAATGGTATTGTCCACCTTCTGCTGATCCCATGGTAAAGTACTGTTCTTAGCCTCCATTCCAAGATGTAGTCTTATAACGTGACTATTTTATCAGCAACAATTCGGAAGGGTCTTGTCTTCGGTTTTAAACTAATAATTCTATTTCAGGTAATGAAAGCATCTAAAGGCGTTCAAGGATCAGCCCTTGCTGCTTTGCAGACTGTTTTCGATCATCAAAGATCCTCCAGTACGTTTTATGACCGACTTGCTTGCGTACTGAGAAATCCGTATTCTAGTCTACTTACAATTACCTTCAGTTTTATCTATGAGTGTATTTGTAGTGCTCTCGTTATCTTTGATGCAAGCTTTATTTCTGCCACTTCTTCCCTGTGTTTCAGTCAACTAAACTACTTTGTGATGCTAAAATTTGTATTTTGTGCAGGTGCCTCAGAAGATTCTTTCACAAGCGCAAGCACTACGCCCAAAGCTGGGAGCAAAGCGTCTTCTTCTGAGATTCGAGCGTCAAGTAGAAATCCTAGTACCATTGGCCGTGGCGCAGCTTCTGTAAGCTCCGAAAAGTTCTATCCTCAATACTTGTCAGATTGTTATATTGTATTATCAGTTTCGTTAGGTGAACGTTTCTAAAATTTTGGTTCAAATTCTCGTTGCTAGTTTGTTTGCATTGTTTGTTTTCACTTAGGGAAGCTCATACTTGTCTCAATCAATGTGTTAAATTTTACAACCTCTTCAGTTCTTTTTGTTTTACAGATTTTTTGTCGTGTCTGTATTGTATCTATTTTGACAGAGACAATCGGGGCCAAAACAGACGAAGACATCAGCTACATTAGCTGCGGAGGCGTACGATTCACAATTGCAGGGACAACCGCTTTTCAATCTGAAAGACTCGCACAAGGTTTGCAGTCGTTTTGATTGTTTGTTCTAATTAGTTGTGCTCGACTCCTTGCTGGTATCGACCGAACTAGATTTCTTCGTTACATTCCAAAACGAATCTCTTAAACAGGTATATACGTTGTCAATTTTCCCTTTTTCTCTTTGGGGCAGTATCCTGCCAACTTCACAATGTTCGGGTTGCTCACTAATTACTGTTTGCGTTGTCTACTTAGGCCGAACGAGAAAGGTTGAATTTTCGAAAGTATAAGTTTGATGACGCTGCAAGGAGAGAACAGCCACATGACGTCGAGGTGAAATAATATTTTCTTTTAAATTTGTAAAGTTGTACAACTTAAGTACGTCATTGATTACTGGCATTACATCTGGTTTGAATTTGTACAAATTTTATGTATTAGTGCTTCCGTCATAACTGAACAACGTCACTGCTTATTTTTCTTGGTTATGGCGTATGCTGCAGGCTGATATTGTGAAGTTTTTCCGGGAAGATCTCCAGAGGAAACTTTTAAGTCCGGATTTCAAGAAGCAGATTGAAGGTCTTGAGCTTCTTCAAAGGGTTTGTGAACTATCATTTTTTTGTTAAGTCATTATACATTCAACAATTTCTCAATATAATTCTACAGAGTCTTCTGTAGTTGATTGAGTTGTTATGATTTGTAGTCCTGGTCTTGTAAGTTGTCTACTCGAACAGAAGGTTGGAGACTGACGTAAGCTTTTGTGTCTATCAATATTGACTTGTGTTTTATTAATGATCCTTTAGTTTCTGTGCTTTCTGATGTTCCACGAAATTTTAGAACTGATCACATTGAAGTGTTCGCGTTTAACCGCTGTACTATCCATCGTGTCGGGATGGTCTTATTAAGTAATTTATCTTATGTAGTCGTAGTATTATAGTTTGGTTCGTATTGTGTATAGGCTATTCCAAATCAGACAAAAGAGATCATCGAGATTCTGGATGTCATTTTCCGGTGGAGCTCATTACGATTTGCTGAATCGAATACGACATGTCTTCTGAAGGCGAGACTCTTTCTTGAACTTCCATAGAATCATCACCTAGAATTTATTTTTTGAGCATTCGTGATTCGGTCTTTTTCTTTATGTCGCTATGCCTCGAGTCTAGTTCCGTATCAAGATCCTTCATATTTTGGATTGCTATTCCTCTGAGGTGGTCTTGACCCTTGTTCTGATTGTTCTGATTGTTCTGATTCAGGTCATTGACCTCCTCTTTGACCTAGTAGAGGGACTAAAGGGTGAAGCATACATGTTCAGTGAGTTTGAAGCAAGCATCTTGTTTCCGTGTTTGGTGGAAAAGGTATATCTCTTAAAGTTTTATTGTCACCTCTTTTCTGCTCGTGCTGTATTGCTCACGTTGATGTAGCTTGAATATGTTGTGAGAAATTTAGTTTCTGGAATAGAGTTTTGGATTTAACATGTTCCTTGTTTAAACTGACAATTTCCTTGTTTGAATCAGTCTGGACACAACATTGAGAAGGTTCGTGAGAAAATTCGAGAGTTGACAAGGCTCTTGTGCTCTATCTACCCGGCTCCGAAAGTGTTTGTATTTATGACTGATGGTCTTAAATCAAAGAATAACCGCACGCGGATTGAATGTGTCGAGAATATTGAGTTTATGATAGAGCAGTGTGGTATTGAGGTATTTCCCACTTACCGAGTTATCGGACCCTTCATTTTTTAATTCTTCAATTTACTGCTGGTTTTATTAATTTTGATGCTGTTAGTGTGGAAATTTTCATTGGATGGCTTACCTAATTTTATGCTGGAAGCCATCTCCCATTCTCGCGGTGATACTTCTGTGGTTCTTTATGTTATATTATTATTAGCTTGCTTCTTACCCTAATTTAGTTGCCGGTGTTTACTTCCTCTACTTCGTTTCTCCAACTTTCTTGACGACATAATTAGTTTGTTGTTCTTACTCGTTAGTCATTATGAGTAGAGGTATAGTGCATCAATTTAGGATCTAATTTATTTTTATATTATCGGCTGGTCGTAATCAGATGTCTTAAAGTTCGATCTAATTCCTGCAGTTACTGATTATACGAAGCGTCATCCTTTTGTACAGATTGTGGGTTCTACCAAAGCGTTGTCGTCCATAGCAGCACTTACTGTCGAAAGAGACGGTGATATTCGGAAAGCGTCCTTAGCAGCACTGGCAACCGCGTACAAAATTCTGGGTGAGTTGTTAGCATATTGTGTAGTTTCATTTGTCTCCGTACAGATCGCTGCTTGAAGTTGAGCTGTCACGCCATATTAACTGCAAATCTTGAATTTATTATCCGTGTTTAAGTCGTGTAAATTACTTAATTAGATGCGGAATACCCTGGTTAGGTGTCCACATTATCTTTGGTGTGGACTCAGCTCTAGAATGCTGCCTAAACAAACCATATTTGAAATCTCCCCGAACTTGGCTTTACCGACATCTTTTGACGTCTAATATTTTCTGTGTCTAATCTGCAGGTGAAGATATCTGGAGGTATGTCGGCAAGATTACAAGTGCACAGAAAGGAGTCATGGAGGAAAAGTTCAAGTGGACGGTGAGTCTTAAATACATTGGAGAAATCCTCACCCCCGTTGTGCTGTTTCCTGATCTCTCAGCTCGTTACACTAGTAAATACATGTCATTCGTTGCATGTTTTGAATTTAGATTTTCCTTTATGCAGGCTCGAGAAATGGATAAGAGAAAGGAAGGTAAACCTGGTGGAGCTAGAGCAGACGAGGCAAGAGCCGTCGAGGCAAGGGCAGACGAAGGGAGAGCGTCTGTGAAGCGCTCTGCTGTGGATACCAGGTTAGTCGGAAAACAGTGGAATTGTGTCTGCTTTTCTCCCAATGTTAGGGGATAAGCGATAATTAGGAGTACTTTTTGGTAGGGATTCTGTGGGAATAGGATAACCTGTCTGTAACTTGCCTCAGCAAGAACATCACAGGCATTCACCATTTTTGTGTGAATTTTAGCTACACTTTAAGGCCTTAGAGCTTATCGGTGAATCTAACTACTCGGAAGTTGTCTCCCTCACATGTGTGCATTTTCAACCCAACGCTGGTTATGGGACGCTGGTTATGGGTCATATCTTCGTTTTTAGATGTCTTTTCACCCACTAGTCTTTATGGTCGAATCTCAAGTACTCCCATCTGTTTCTTAATTTTATAAGCAATCTGAGACTTCTGGCATTATCTATTTAATTGCTTCCTTGCGCTAGAGAATTTATCTCTCCAAATTCTACATACTTTAGAAAGGAAAGCCATATGATTTGACGGTGCACTTGAAATGCCTCGTAGTCATTATTTTCTGATGGCTACTGGGATATATGGGTTCTGGGATATATGGGCATCTTTCAGTTCGGGATCAAGTAATGGACACATTGACGTTGGAATTGAGGGACCTCATGGAAGTATGCGACAATCAAGTCCATTGGACTGGAATGAAGCTCTTGACATCATCAACAATGCAACATCATCTGAGCAGGTGCTGAACATCTTGTGAACGGTTGTCAATATGTCCCATATAATCTTTTTTAATCATTTGTAGTCTTCTACCTAGTTTCGTTTTTTCTGTTCAAAAATCGAATTTTTTTGCATATCTGATTCCTCGTATCTCCTAATGCCGTGGTGGAACAAGGTGTTGAACATACTTAAGTCTTGTGAATCAAGAAATTTAAATATATAATGATCTCTTTTACCTGCAAGTTTTCATATGGTCAGTTTTAGATTGATGTGCCATTTGTTCACTTTTTGATGTGAGTTCCTTATTAAAATGTGATCTTTATCATCCTTTCCAGGTTGTTGATGGTCTAAAGCTCGTTTGTCACGAGTTGGCTAAAGCTGCTGGAGATCCTGATAGTGGGGCTCTTGATGAACTTGCAAATGACGCGGACCTTCTTGTCACCACTCTCTTTGTTAAGGTGAGCGGCCCGATTTTCGTAGTGTTGAATTGTTGTGAAGGAACTGATTTTATTTCGTGTGTTAGGGACCCATCGCTGGTATGCAGCTGGACCAATGTTTGTGTTGATTTTAATTGGTCACCTCGATAATATTATGTTTTGATTGAACATTCTCTCTCCTTACTATACAAATATCAATGATGTGTTGCGAATATACTGTTGCTTGAGGATTGAGCTGGTTGTTTGCTAGTTCGTCTACTGAATCTTACAAAATTTACTTCACTGCCAGGTCACTACAACTTTCAATCTAGGTCTTGCTGGAGCCTCTTCAAGATCTTGTAAATACGTTCTCAACACCCTCATGCAGGTATTTTTTGCGAAACGTTAAAAGTATGCATAAACCACTTCTGTTGCTCAGCTATGGGATGGTATTATTGACATTGACCTGTACGTTTTGTTTGATGAGGACTTTCTTGGTATGAACAAGAAAGTCCTTCCTAAGAACCTATATCTGACATTGAATGATTCTAAACCTGTTTTTGTAGACATTTCAAGTGAAGAAACTTGCAAGAGCTGTGAAGGAAGGCACCCTGCACAATCTCATCACTGAGCTTCTGGTGTGGCTCTTGGACGAGCGAGTCCTGCTCATGGATGACGGTAGTCAGCTTTTGAAGGCTATGAATGTACTGATGCTGAAAATTCTGGTAAGCCAATATTGTCTTTACTAATTTTGGAAATAATTCGATAAGCGTCTGGTTGAAGCACATGTAAGAAGCTGAAACCCCTACAAGAGCATATAAAGTCTATGACCTTCTAATGACTTACATGCGAATTGGCGTTGTTTCCAGGAAAATGCGGATCGCACATCAGCATTTATCGTCTTGATCTACCTACTGCGACCTATGGGTTCGTCGAAGTTCGCCGGTCGTCAACAGGGGACAGCAGTTGTTAGGAATCAGAAATTTTTAGATCTTGTCGTGAAGTGCCTTATCAAGCTCACAAAGGTTAGAATCTATGCTTACGTCTGACAGTTGTGACCAGAATATTCTTGAACGGGATATTGTATCAGACTAATTTTTTTGGTTGCAGGTTCTTGGTTCCACGTTGCTTGAAGTAGACCTTGATCGAATTCTTCAAAGCATTCATGAGTACTTCGAGGAGCTGGGAATGGCAGAAATAAGGAAAAGGTACGTTACGGGATTCTATTTTCATATACTATCCAGATTGCAGAATTGTCTTTCTCACGTGCTTATCCCCTTGACTTTATTTTGTCATTCAGTACTGAAAAACATGTGTCTATAACAGAGCTGGAGCAGATGATAAGCCGTTGCGGATGGTTAAGACGCTGTTGCATGAGCTAGTGAAGCTTCGTGGAACTGCAATTAAAGGTCACCTTTCGTTGGTGCCGATTGATCGGGAGCCTCAGCCTATTATTCTTGCTTACATCGACCTCAACCTTCAGGTACTTGAAATTTCTATTTAACTTTGGAATAGGTAGTTTGGAGATATTTCACTGTGTTCTTTTAAGAGCCCGAGTCATGGATTTAACAGTCTCTTAACTTGATTGACGAAGTTAGTCCGGCGTGATGTCTGGAACTCATTGTTTCTTTAGACACTATTTAGGAATATAGCTTACTTGTGACGTTAATAGAGGCTAGATGTATGCTGTACAGCAGTAAAAATTTTAGACACCTGTCAAAATGTATATAGGATAGGAATACTCAAAGAGGATTGACAATTTGTTTCAATGCAATAACAATCAACGTGTAGAATCATCTATTTCATGCTACATTCTTTGATGTGCAAATTTTTGTGTTTATATTTTCCTGCTTAGTCAATTCGTTGTACAAGTTTGTTGATGGGTGTTCGGTTCTTATCTGCGTGGAATCTTAGACCTTGGGAACAGTTGGACAAACACAGTGGTCTGCTTCCAACAATGGAGGTTCTTCACCGACAAATCATTCTGCCGAGACCCAGCTGAAAGTACGTTAGCTCTCTACTTTGTGCACTAGTGAATTCTTGCTAAGTTTATGGGACTGCGCTATATCTTGTCAACTAAACTTGCATATTTGTGATGATAATTTGGTTTTCTGTTATTGTTTGTTTCAATTTTTGCAGCAAGAACTCGCTGCAGTTTTCAAGAAAATTGGTGATAAGCAGACTTGCACAATTGGACTTTATGAGTTGTATCGCATCACACAGCTATATCCGCAGGTGTGAAACTGGTGCCTCTATTATTCGGTTTACTTCAATTTGACTGCAGATTTTTATTTATCTTTTTTGTCGTTTCAGAATCACCTAGTTTGCTCATTGGAACTATTCTTATTGTTCTTCTGACATGATCACTTTCAAAATAGGTGGATATATTCTCCCAGCTCCAAAACGCAAGTGAAGCTTTTCGGACGTATATCAGCGACGGCATTGCCCAGGTTGGCGTATGATTAAACTAGATAATTTTGACGCCACTCTTCGACTTTTTGACGCTAGTGGCCATTTTTAAGACGCTGTTTCTCGATTTTTTTCATTCCCAAGGACTACCCAATCACGATGTAACCTTTTATGGTTGACTTTGCTTTGCCAGATGGAAAGAAATGCAGCTGCTGGTAGGACTTTTGGAAGCATTCCTATCGCCACACCTCCACCAGTGTCGTCTCCAACCGTTTCATACACCAAATCAGTAACGTCATTTCAACATCGGGGAAGGGGCCAAGGTGTTGGAGTGGAAAGCGGTAGCTCTCATGATTTGCATGCATTTGAGGATAATAACAGCCCTTCATATTCAGATCCAAGGTCTACTGAATTTACTGAGTCATTGCCCTTGAAATCATCTGCGGGACATAATGTTATGCCTACCGCACAAGGTGAGAGTCTTGCCACGAATTTCCACAATTGCTTTTAGCTTACAGTAGGTTTGTTAAGCTGCATGTTTTCTAATAATGTGGGTTGTCTTGAGTTGTTCTGATGTTCAGTTTGGCTTTTCTGTTTGGACAGGTTTTGGTGATTTGAAACCCCACAACCAAGCTATGGGAGGCACTTTAGATGCGATAAGGGAGAGGATGAAAAGTATTCAAGCAGGAGCAACTGGAACTACAGTATCTCACTCAAGTACTTTTTCTTCTAATGGCTCAATGTCACACTCTCGGTCCAGTTCGACTGGGGATGTGGGTGAGGACAAGGCCCTTTCAGGTCTGCAAGCGCGCATGGAAAGACTGAAGGCCGGGGGTGGATTGGAATATGAGATCACCCAAAGATGATACGCATTTGCATTTTGACATGCTTTTCTTCAGAGGGAACCACATCAAAGTTTTTTTGATATTGGGTATCGGATCGGCACCTACATTTGGATCGGATCGGCACCTAGTATCCGATTTGTGTACCATCATTTGTAATGTTTGATTGTTAGTTTTAGATTTTCTCAGGACAGCAAGCTGACGTAGTTCACCTGGATAGTTCAATGACTGGCGCCCGTGGTTCGGATGGTTTTTGTGGGCCTCTCGTCATCACCGTGTTCAGCTGAAGAGAGCAGTGGTGATTCTCCGAGAATGTTCCATACGTCCTGCTGATTAGAAATTCTGGAAGTAGTTTGTTGTATTTGTTCTAAGAAATTTATAATTAGTATTCTTCTGTATTATGAAGACAGAAGACGAAGATGTCGAGCTGACATCTTTGCTTAACGCACGACGTCTATTGGACCTCCGTTTTTCATGAGCTGATTGTGGCAGGTGTTTACTCCTGCTCAATTGTTCTTTTGGGCTATTCTGATTGTCCTTTTGATGTACCTACCTTATCGAAGTTGTCTACGAGGATGTTTTTAGAGATTTCGCGAGGATTACCTGCTCTTTGATTCTCTATCGAAAGCTCGAGAGATTTGGATGTCGCCTTTCCCTTCTGTCGTACCTTTTCAGTATAGACCCGAATCTTCGTACTCCACGATTGGCCCCTCACGGTTTCAATTTTATCTCATCTCACTGGTACTCTGTAAAAAGTTGTAACCGCTCTTTCAATCCCAAGGAGTTTGAGAAGAGTAGTTTTTGACACAAGAACAATATATTCACTAAACAGCTTGCGAGGGATGAAGGGAATCATGAAATCTACTTTCATGTAGTGATTTAGAAATGTACGGAATGGGTCAATGTTTGAGCAAAGTAGGATGACCCATTGTCGTCTTTGGTTGTTGCACATTTTTAGGAATATTAATATAACCCTGCCACGACAAAGGGGTGACCTTGAAAATCATCCCTTTTCATTACCGTGAAAATCATGGGCTTTAGAAATAGCAAAAGCACTCATTGGAAGTCAACCTACTCTAGAAGACCTTCCATTTTCATAACAAAATTTTGAGGATGAATAGTTGCACTTATGTCCTACTGCAAATATTCTCTTGTCATCCATCAGATGCCAAACGTCCGCCTTGATGATTAAGGGTTAAAACACTATTGTTTCCAATGGACCAGTAATTCAAAGAATTTCCTTATGTACTTTAGGCAACTCATCTATTTTTGCACAATTGAGGGGTAGACTTGATTGCATTAACCCCTAGAGATCCAATCAACCATTTTATGGTCCTTATTCATCTTTAGGTAAATTTCTTGGCAAAAGAAAACTCTTGTTTTTTTAATTTGTATTATTGTAGTACAAATATAAGATTGGTCAAACAAAATTTATATGGAAAGTAATAGAAAGTAGTGCAAAGTGTTTAATTGTGCCTAGTGTTGGAAAGTTTATTATTTGGAAAAAATATTAATGTTCTTATAATTAAATAATTTGCCTATTTTCACAAATCAATTGAAATTGAAATTTAGACCACTCATAGAAATTTTTGAATGCTAAAGATAAAAATTGTATTTTTTGAGAATTTTTGAAGTTAAATCTTCAAAATGCATTTGAAGCAATTCTATAAATAATTCCAAAATTTTGATCATTTGAATAATTTCTACTCATTATACTTCACATTACCTCCTTTGATGCAAACTATAGAAAGCTATAGAACTTATATTTTATAGCATGTTTATATTTTGTCCAAAACTCTTGGGTCTTTAGGAGTTGAATAAAATCATAAACCCCTTGTCAAAACCTAAAGATCAACTATAGTACAGGTATCCAAACAACTGAATTGTCAAAGGAATTGACTCCTTGTGATAGTGCCATGAAAATAAATTGTCTAATCTATGATACATAATCTCAATATGTTGTTCAAATTCTAGTATCAATTAAGTGTGTTTTTTAATTTTCATCCACACAACTTGACCATATTCCTTAACCCTTTAGGGCCTAAGGAGCCCCAAGCAACCTCTTGAATTCTTCTAGAATCAAATTTGCATATTAAAATTTTATGATTTAATTAAAATTACTATTTTTCCACAAATAAGCATTCATATATTCTATCTAATATGATTTTTTATTATTTTTTGGGAAAAAAATGAAATTTATATGATTTTTTAAATTTTATGTCTTTGAAAAATCATAGTAATTACAAAAAAGCTCACTTTACCGTGAAATTTATATTGAAAATAGAGTTCATTATATTGAACATTATGGTGAAGTTGGCATGCTCTCTTTAGTTATACACAAATAAATTCAATAGAGAAACATGTTCCACAGTGCATTTTGAAACTCTAAAATTCCCAACTTCAAATTGCCATAGACAAATCATCATTGCTCCAAATTTGATGGCCAATGGCTCATTGGAAGCGAAATACTCGTGCCCTCACATCTCGTTCACACCTCAAGAGCAATTAAGGCCAAGAGAGTGTTCCAATTCCCAAAATTCAATTTAAAAGAACCAAAATTGGCATGCTAGGCCCTAAAGGGTTAATGCCTTGTCAACCCATTTTTTTTTTAATGCCTTCCAGGGAAAACCCATTGCAATAGAGAGAAAATAAATCATACAAATACAACTAGCACAAGGCCCAAAGAACAGACCCATCTAGAAAGAGTCATAGAAACCTATCCAATACATGTGAGGGGATTTTTGTCACTCTATATTACCTTATTTATCATCCTCACACATACTAGAGGGAACCAACTCCAAAACAAGTCGAATTTCTCTAGTTGCTTGGGCTTGGAATAAGGTTTCCTTTAAACATTCCAACACTATAACCATACAATCCTACTAAAATCCACTAGATCTTTCCAAATGCGCACAAGGATTTGTTCATGACATGTGCAATAATGCGGGTTGTTGAAAGACCAACTCGTTTCTCTTAATCTACATGTGCAATAACACCAAGGCTCTAATGAATTCCCATAGTCTTTTCCTATGTGTTCACTTGATTGGAGCCTCCTCTTGAAAGACAATGTGTAGCAAAGTAATACCAAAGTAGTTGTTAACCCCTAAAGGTTTTGACTACGTTTTCACCAAAAATGCTCTGAAGTTGCCATTTCATATACAAGTACCAAATTTTAGAAAGAAAAAAACAAATCGGACATCTTATAGTGCGCTGGTTTGAAAAGATGTGAAAAAAAATTCAGAAATTTCCACCATGTAGATTGCAAGATATTAATGTTTGAAGTGACAAAAATCCTTCTTTGGGTCTTGCAAACAACTAGGTAGTTGCACTTCACAAGGTCACATTTGTATGAAAAAATGTCCAAAATGGTAGTGCTTCTTTCAATTCATTTTTCAAGACAAGTTGGCTACATGTTTGATAAATTTCAAATCATTTGGAATTGTACAACATATAGGAAAAAAATAATAAGTAGAAGGAAGTAGAATATGATTCAAAATACTAAAGTGTTAACAATCTATTTATGGAATTGAAAAATGCTAATTCCCAATGGTTGTAATGTTGTAATAAAAAATCTACACCTAATGTGTTTTTTTAATTTTTTTCCAAAATACTGAAAATTGAGTTAAATAAAGGACTTCAAAGTTTATCTTAGAGTAGAGATTCTATAACTGCTTGCAAACTATTTGTAAACTAAAACTCCTCATAATTTTAATCTCATGAATCAAAATGGAATGATTCAAAGCTTTCTACATATGTATAAATCTAGAAAACTAATTTCAAGTTTTTATTTCTTCACAAAGTGATTTTTAAGAAAAAAAATTTAGATGCTTTGGGAACCCACTAAGCAATGAAAACTACAAATAATAATTTTTTAACCATGAAGTCAAAAGTTATGAAAATTGTTGGGCCTTAAAGCTACTCCTTAGGCACATGTTGTGTGAAAATTTCATCAGAGGGGTTTTACTACACGAGGGGTTCTATTGGTCAACACTTCAAACCAAGCCAATCCAAGGACAATTTTGGGCACTATCATTCCTAGACCCAATTCTTGAGACCCAACCAAGAAAACCAAAAAACTTTGAACATTCTCTTTATTCAACACTGGAGACCCAACCACAAAATTCAGAATTTTTGAGCATTTTTATTGGTCAAAATCTGAATATCTGAATACTCTCATTGGTCATTGAGACCAAGAAAATCAATAATTTTGAGCACTCTCATTGGTCTATTGGTGCCATTTCTAAACTCTTGGTCAATGGGATTGTTTAGAATTTATTATATCCTCATCTTGATTCCAAGTGTAATTGAGTGGCCTTTAACCTTTCAAATTCCAGAGAAACCAAAAAGGTCACTCTAAAGATGTTATTTTAAATGATGTGAAATTTTTCTAGACCTAAAAATTTGAAAAAATTAGATGAATGTTAGAATCTTGGAATATGGTAACACTTGAACTTGGCCAAATTAGTTTTTAATCTTGGTTTGTACTATTGAATGGGAAGAGTTTTGTTTGATCCCATTGGTAGTCAAAAGGGGGTTTCATATTATCTTTAAATGCATTTCGGACATTGTATGAAGAAACTATTGGTTTTCAAAGAGTTGGAAATAGGTGTACCAAAATCAACCTTAGGCTCTTATGAATAGAGGTTGTACATTTCAAGCAAGACTTTGTAGGGGTCAATTTTAGAAATAGATAAGAATGAAGTATATTTACATAACATCAAACAATGCAAAAATTGACCACCAATTATACCCACCAATTCTTGCAATCACCCAAATACACTTAGTGATAATCTCAAATTTCATTCTCAAAATAACTAACAACACCAACATGTGAGCCTAGAAATGTGAGCCTATGAGCCTTGAGTCTAGGCTCTATCAACTTGGAGCTTGGGACCAAAGCTAAACTAAAATTAATCTTTAAGATTATTCTCTTTAAATTTGGAAAAGGTATCTAGTTTTATACTCCATATTAAATGACTATTTTCAAAAAAATTGATACATATGATTGTGGAAACATAAGTGTCCTATAATCATGAAATATAATTTGGCCATGATGAATTTTGGAAACTTCAAAAGAATCTTGAGATAAATCATTCAAACAATCGAAATACTACTTCAATGGACACTCTTTCAAATCATGTCATTTCAAAAATTTAGTTTGGAGTTCAAAGACTTTACATTCATTAATAAATGCAAAATTATAGAACTTGTCATTCCCGACCTTCCTAAACCATTCCTCAAGAGTATTTCTTGTACTACTAACCTTGAAATAAACTACTCGAATCTCATTTAGATATGAAGACATATTCTAAAGAAATGAAAAGGTCAACTATAATACTACAAGAACTATAGGTCTCTCTAATTCCCTATTTTGAAAATTCTAGCTCTAGATGGGAGCAACTTCACTTCATTGAAGGTGAAGCTGGGGGCATAAATGAACCTCTCTTCCTTGGGATTCATCTTGCAAAAATATCTAGAAAGCTAATACATGTGCTTGTAGTTTACAAACTGTAGTTGACCACCAATTATAACCATAGTCATGCCAACAAACTAGGGTACAAGTATTCCAAGAACATGTTAATGGAAATGCAACACACATTTGAAGAAGTGTTAGTTCTAGTTTCTAAACATATATGTGAACTATGTAGTCTTAGAGACCAAAGGTCAAATTTGTGCAATCATGCAATCGAGCATGCAATTGATGTATGATATAAACAAGTGAGTTTCTATTTATTTATTTTGTGGATTGGAGTTGTTGAAGTTGTTTGAATCATATATTTCATTAAAATAAAAAAATTTGTGGCCTTACAAACAAATAAAAGATTCCCATATAAAAACTAATTTGGTACATACCTTCATTAGGAAAAATATGAACCGTCTAAGGGGTTGCTTCATAGTGTAAAGAACTTGGTGGGAAAGAGTTTTACGCACTCTACACTTGTAGTAACTATTGAGTGATTAGGCATTGTATCACATAAATGAAAGGGCCAAAATTTTGGCCTTGAAACAAGGACCCTAAGTGCAAATTGACATATGTCACTCTGTCCTAGCTGAGGTTGACTTGTTCTAATTTGTAAGCTAAATTTGGCTCTTTTTTTGGCGTGAAGCATGGCTCCTTTCTCAAACTTGAATTGTGTCTTGTTCCTCTAGCGTGAAGCATGGCTCCTTTCTTGGATTTGAATTGTATTTTATTCCTCTGGCTTGAAGCATGTCTTCTTCTTTGCATTTAAGCTGAAGCTCAATTTAATTGAAGATAATTACGTCAATGCAAGTTGATCAAACCCCGTGGCTCAATTGAGCGATCCCAAAAATACAACCTTTTTAAGGACATAATGCAGATATAAAAGTAGTCTACTAGTGAACAAAATCTCAATAACTACACATATGATTTTGAGCTACGATGGAAACACTCCGTTACGTTACAATGTATATTGGTTCAAGCTTCCTAGTGACTCCAAACCTTGTTTAGGATTAACCTAGTTTTGATTAGATGAGGTCCACTTTTCCCAGTTCAATCAATGTCAACTACATCAATACTGAAGCGACTTGGATCCTTTTCCACAACTCCAATTGCCTTGTCCAACTCATCAACCTAAGGAAAATACCATTGGCATTCATGTTCCTCTTCAATTTAATGAGCTCACAAAAGTCGAATAACAATTTATGTAACTAAACAAGCATAGGGGTGTGAAAATTGGAGGATCACTAATAGATGTGTAGAGATTGTTGAGAGTCTTGAGAGAACTTAGGAGTGGCAAGAGAATACTAGAGTACCAAAACAATCCAAACCATAAACAAATTGATCCTCAATAGGCAGAGTCCCTCACACGGACAAATAGAAGATGAAGAGTATCGACCTTTCAACATAAGAGCAAGAGAAGAGGAACAATAGAAGAGAGTGAAGCTCTCGTGAATCTGCTACAAACAACAAAGAAAATGTGCCGAAGAATTGGGATTCATCTCCTGTGACTACCGCAAAAGAAGGTACTAAATTTTCAAGAGAGCTACCGAAATGTGAGAGCCGCTAAATTACGAGAGAGCCACTCGAGCCCAAATTATAAATAGACATTTGGAATTGCAAAGTTGGAATTACCTTTGCCTAGGTGGTGGCACTAATGTCAACATAAACTAACTTTTTTCTACAGTTCTTTTCCAAACTTAGTTAACTAATAGTAAAAAAATTCACAGCCCCTTAGAAGGTTCAATTTCCTCCTAATGATATCATATCTAAAACTACAGGAATTTGGCAATTGACAAGTTCAATGATGTTTTGAGTGCATTAGACTTACAAAAGTGTCAATAAAATGTAAAGCCATGGTATGTACTTCCTACCATGGGGAGTGTTTGCCACCTTCATATTGAAGGAAATAATGCGTTTGGTAATCATCATGCATAATTCATTTTGTTTTTTATTCTACTAATTCTGTGTTAAAATAGGGAGTAGTTGTTTTTGTTTTTGTAACTTTGTGAGCAATATAAAATAGGTGTTGCAACTAATGTTGCCGTCCACATTTATTATGAAAAGACTATGGAGGAAGACATCAATGAAGCCAATGTTGCAACTACAATGCAAAAGGCACGAAAGACAAGACTAACAAACTATATTCAAAACTTGCAAAACTATTTACAATTGTCAATCCTTTCTTTAGCCCCCAGTGGCTTGTAGAGGTGAATTGGTGAAAGAACAAGTGACATTTCTCTTGCCGCTATGACTTCATGTGGTTTGTTTAATATTGTCATCTAAATTTTTTGAACTATAATATTGTTTTCTATAGTCAGATTAGGAGGCACTAGAATTTGAATGTTGATTCAAAGTTGACACTTGATGAGATTTAGGTTTTTGCAAACTCCAATGCGAAGTCCATGTACAAGGTTTGTTGGCTCAAGTGTGGAATTCTTCATTCTTGATCAGGAAGTTGTTGTTTTCCAAGTAGACTTGTGAACAACAATTGACTCATTTTTTTCTTGTACAAAAACATATGGTATGCCGCTCTGAGTTTTCTTAGTCAATATCTTTTCATTTGATTGTTCATTACATGCAATGGATTCTAATTCATTTATATTGCATTGTAAATTCATTGACACTGTCATTTGAACTCTTCATGAGTGTTCTTGTAGATTGAGGAGAGTGCACAAGAATCTTTTGAGCTCAAAGTCAACAAAGACAATACACATGTAGACATGAGATATGTGCTTGACCCAAAGAGTATATCTGACTATGTTAGACAATGACAAATGAAGGTATGGGACAATGCTTTCGGCTTTCCATGGGAATTTGATTGGGAGTGGGAACTTCAAGTAGACAAATTCCTTCAAAAATTGTTCCACGTCATCACTTCTTGTCAGCATGTTGTTTAAAAGTAATGCTTTGTTCTTCCTTGAATAACTTATTAACCTTCTAATGATTTTTCAATATGCACTTGCCTTTGTGCTTATTTACTTAGGAGAGATTGTATGGGGATGATTGCTATCTTTTTTTTGGGTCTCAAACAATCTTTTTCAATGAATACTATGAGCTTTTGGAATTATTATTTTCCTAAATAATATAAAATATGTATAGCTTATGGAGCAGTAAATTAATATGTTTTTAAGAATTCATGCCTAGAGAATTTTATCTCTGAAAGTTATGCACAAAAAGAGAGTGATGGAAAATGCCAAGAAATTGGATACTTTGATGTTTGATTTTTTTAAAATAATAATAAAATAAAATAAAAATTGATGATTTTTCCTAACTTGAAGGAGCTCCTTCACAACCATTTGCATCTTTTGGAAAAAAAATGTTCTCTAAACTCACACAAAAGTAGTGCACTTTGAGCACATGTGGAAGGTGGATACTTTACTATTAAACAAAAATCTCTTTGTTGGCCTATGTAACATTAGTAGAAGACCAATTTTGACCTTCAAATTTGTATTTTTGAATTAAAAATAGCATTAAATCCCCCCCTCCTCTTCAATGGCAAAAGTAGACATCCAATCAAGGGCTATTTAAAAATAATTAACTAATTTTCAAAAAGTGAAAAAAAAATTAGGCAATGTCTAAAACTATCACGTGTATCTTCATTTCAAATTTCACTTACATTGGACATACATTACAATAGTTATAGCCAAAAAATCATTCATTAGAAGCTAAAGGGACAAAAAATAGAACAAGTGTTTCTTGCAACCACCTATGGTAGATATTTCATGTTGGAGTTGTTTCCAAAGAAGGCCATTCTAAAGTCCAATCTTCCTCTTTTTTTAGGGTTGTAATTTAAAATGATTGTATGTTTAGTGCAATGTAGTTAAAAATATGGTCCTCAAGGCATCTAAAAGGATGTGGATGGTATTTGGAATGTAATTCAACATTCACATTAGTTACAAAGATTATACTCCATTAGCCCAAATAGAAGTCTGTATTGGCACAAAGCACTATAGATTCCAAATATGGTTTTGAAGCTAAGGCCATAGTGTTAGCCCTAGAGAAAAAGGAAGTTCAAATGGCAAAACAAATAGAAAGGAAAACAACAAAAGAGACTTAAAAAAAATGTGTAGATTTGAAGGCTATAGAGAAGGCCACAATAAAAGGTAAGGCACCAATTGCAGCCATTGCAATTCATGCTCGTGACCATACATCTTTTGTTGTTGACCAAATGACTCCTAGATAGTATTCACCTTTGCTATGGAAAGTAGGAACTAATTAAACAACCATATTCTTGTATATTGCTCACCCAAGAGAGTATCAAATACGGACCTCTACCAATTCATATAGAAGAAGATGTACCTATTTGCATGGAGTTGATACTAATTTCTTGGAAGAGACATTATTTGGTAAAGAAGATGGTTAGTCCATTCTTTAAAGAGTACAATGACATGGTTGAATTCATTGGGAAAGTGAGTCATTTTTAAACCCTACTTTCACTCTTAGATTGGATGAATGTTATTTGTTATTTGTTTGTCAAAGTATTTGTGAAGCCTTTCCAAATAACTTACTTGAAATTGTATTGTTCAACAAGCAACAAATAGGGATTGTTCATTCTGAGGCAAGATGAATAAGCATCTAGGATTTAATCTTATAATTATTGACATACCAAAAGGGTTGCCAATCCATGAGATAAGTCATCTAGAGTCAAAAATACCTGCTTGGAATGTGTTACATGAAGGATGGTTGAATCATGTGTTCAATTAGGCTTACAATCATCTCCATAATGATGGAGCATGGATCATTATACATCTACATAGTGTCCACTTCTTCACTTCAAAACATATAGAAGCCACATAAAATTTTCAAATTGTATGAGCTATAGCTTTTTGGAAAGCTGATTTCATCTTCAATAAATTTTTGAAAATTTAGCTTCATAACTCTTATAATGGAGTATATATAGCTCTTTGAAGTAAATGCTATGAAAATAATTGGTAGCCAACCAACTACTCATTCCAAACTATGTAAAAAATGTTTCAAAACTCCAAACTAAGGTTCCTATAGTTTCTTTAGAAAGCTAAGAATAATAATAAAAACTCTTACTAAAACTTAAAACCAAATTACACTCAATGAAGTATCTATAAGCCCTCAAAGTTTCTACCTTTGAATCTAGCAATAGCAATTTGTTATAGGCTTTGACATTCCTTTGAGCATAACTTTTGTACAATAATTTCAAATTAAGGTTTCTATAAAAAAAATTAGAAAGTTAAAATGATAAACTCAAAACCAGATACACTCAACAAAGTATCTATGACAACGGTGCTATTTTGTGAGCCTGTGAGCAGGAGCCTATGAGCATTGAGCAGGAATTATGTGAGCGTTGAGCTTAGAAATTCGTAGAAGCACAAGAAAACTTAAAAATATTTCTAATAATAAACTTCATCTTAAAATTTGGCCAAAATTTACTATTATTAGTAAATTTTAGAACCTATTACTACGGACCTATTATCATGGACCTATTATCATGGACCTATTATCATGGACCTATTACCGTGGTTATATGGAATCCACATGAAAATCATAATTTTCAATGTTGTCTAAAATATTAGAAGTATACATTTTGGAAATGATGAACTTAATTGATGTGAAAGATGAATGGAGATGGAAATAAGTTTGTACAGAATATTGGTTGATCACTATCCTATAGCAATGTGGGTCCTCTTGGGGCTAATAAGAAAATACCAAAAAAAATCTTTTGATGCATTGCCATTGGACTTGTTTAGATTTTAGTAAAAAAAATTGTTGATAAGAACTACTATCTTGTAGTAGTGTGGGTCCTCTTAAGGCCAATGATAGGTACCTACACTTCTACCTTGATGTGTTGGTAATTGGACTTGTTAAGATTTTGGAAGAAAGAACTTGGTTGACAAGAATTATTTTTGTAAGGAATGAGCTTAGTTACACCAAATTGTTGATTAGTTGATCATTGTCCTCTTATAGGACCTTCAAGGGTTCAATTCTTCTATTTATTGATCAAATGGTCGTTTGGTTAATCACTCCCCTCTTGCTCTTGCTTCTTGGGTCCCCTTGGCGCCGAGGGGACCCAAGTAGTAAGAAGAGAGTGATTATAATCTCAATGGAACAACCTCAATTGATTTCAAACAAATCTTAATTAATAACCAATTTTTCTTCTTCTTAAAATCTAACAAAATCTAATAAGTAGCACATCAAGGTTGTTCAAGGGACCACGATAATAGGTCCACGGTAATAGGTTCATGGTAATAGTTACTTAAATTTACCAAAAATAATAAATTTTGACCAAAAATTTTAGATGGAATCTCTAAGAAATTATATGCTCACAAGCTCACAAGTTCACAAGCTCACAGGCTCACAAGCTCACAAGCTCATGCTCATAGGCTCACAAAATAGCAACCCTGTATCTATGAGACCTTGAAGTTTTTGCCTTTGAATTTAGTGGTTGCTAACCCACCTACATTCCTTTGGGTATAATTTTTACACAATATCTCCAAATAGAATGAATTTTACATATATAGAAACAAAATGCAAAGAGGATCATCCTCTTAGTAAATTTCATAGCCTAAATCTTATTTCTCCACTCACAATTAAGAAACAAATACATGGCAAAAAAAAAGAGAGAGGAAGAACCCATATGGTCAACACAACATCCATTGGATACCATTTTTATCTTCCACAACTAACTCCTTACCCTAATCTGGAATCCATATAACCCAAAGTTTAAGCAGAATGTAAACTATCCTCACCTTTCATTCCTATAACTTCACACATATGAAATAAAAATTGAAAATATTCCAAAATACAAAAATAAAAGAACTAAGATCTAACAATTTTCTAACATAGGTAATATTGAAGTTCATATAGTAAGGTTGTGTTGTCTAAGATAATGATAAGGAAGAAACTATCCTTCACAAGTTTTGGCTCTGCCATCACTCACAAAAAAATTTGACTTCCTACCATCATGATCATTACTTCGCTCATATATGAGCTAAACCCCTAAAGCACTAAATTGTGTTTTTTTGGCAACATAGTGATTTTGGGCAACTCACTACAAATGGAATTTTTACTTCTTTTTTTAAAATTTTCACACAACATGTGCCCAAAGAGTAGCTTTAAGGCCCAACAATTTTCATAACTTTTGACTTCATGGTTAAAAAGTTATTGTAGTTTTCATTGCTCAATAGGCAACCTGGGTATATAAAAAAAAACTTCTTTAAAAATCACTTTCTTAAGAATTAAAAATTTGAAGTTGGTTTCTCAGATTTATAACATACATGGAAAGCTTTGAATCATTCTAGGTTGATTAATGAGATGAAAGTTAGGAGGATTTTTAGTTTGTGGATAGTTTGTGGGTAGTTATGGAATCTCTACTCTAAGATTAAACTTTGAAGTCCTTTATTTAACTCAATTTTCAATATTTTAGAAAGAAAATTAAAAAAAACTTTAGGTGTAGATTGTTCATTAACAACATTACAACCATTGGGATTAGCATTTTTCAATTCCATAAATCATTCTCTACTTCTTTTCACTTACTATTTTTTTCCTATATGTTGTACAATTCCAAATGATTTGCACTTTTTACAGCATGAAACCAACTTGTCTTTGAAAAATGAATCCAAAGAATCACCACCATTTTGGACATTTTTTCATACAAATGTGACCTTGTGAAGTGTAGCTACCCGTTTTTTTGCAAGACCCAAAGAAGGATTTTTGTCATTTCAAACACCAATATCGTGCAATCTACATGGAAAAAAAATCTGAAATTTTTTCCATATCTTTTTAAACTAGCATACTACAAGATCCTATTGTTTCATGTGTTTAAAAATGTATTTTTTTTCTCTAAAATTTGGTACTTGTATTACAAATGGCAGCTTTGGAGCGTTTTTGGTGAAAACATAGTCAAAAACCTTTACGAGATAAGAGTGCTCTATGTTTGTTATTTTTTGACCCAAACCTGATCTCAGGTGATCATCAATGAGAGTGCCCCAAACTCTGATTTTTTTTTGTCTGGGCTCAAGTGTGGACCTATATATATATAGGCCAGTGCTCCTTTTATCTCATCAATTGTTGAGCAATGAGAGTTCTCAAAATATCTGATTACCGGTATCCAAGCTAAGCTTAGGTTTGCTCTCAAAGCGCAAAGTAAGTTAGCCCACCGTCAGCCAGTGTGGTGTTGCAAGCCGGACAGAGCTCCCAAACTGAAAGCTTCCTTTTCCCACGAATCAGGGGCGTCCACGCCCCAGGAAAGCCACGCTCCCTCGCCGTTGCTTTATCCAATCGCCGTTGCCGTCCAGACGACTGGCCATGCCTCCACCACCACAAGTCCTTCCTTAGCAACGGAGAAGGCTGATCATCATCGCCATTGATCAGCTCCCCCAGCAATTCCGCTCCTTCAGCATCATGAAGCATCCTCTTGAATCTCTCTCGGCCTCCACACGGACCGCTTCTCTTGGTACGTCCATCACTGCCCACAATCTTCCAGCATTTCCCCTGGAATTCACGGCCCCAAACCCACACCTATTCCAATTATGGGTGCGAAACCCACAATCCATCGGGGGTGCGATTGCCAATTGTTGGTTCGGCTACTTGCAATTGTATTGTGTCCCACAGTTTCACGGATTCGCAGTTGGTTGTGGTCCAAATTGGAGTTTGGGATCCAAGTGGAGAAATCCAATTTTTGTGTGTTGGTTTTGCTGATTGATGTTTGGGTGTTTGGGGGCTTGTTCTGTTTTTGTGCAGGAGGCGACGAAGGGAGTATTTAGCGACGTGAATTGAAGTCTACGACTGGAGCTCCTGGCGATGGTGTCCATGACTGTCGCACCTCTGGCGCCAGGCGCGATGCCCAATGCGCCGACGAGAGTGGCCGCGGTGGCGTACTCGTCGGTGGTGAGCAAGACGAGTCCGAAATTCGCCTCCACGGTGTGGGGGGTGAGTCTCCGATCTCGCACGGGAAGCTCCTGCTGCAGTGAGAGACCAGCTTCTGGTCATGTGAGCTCCGTGCGGGTGGTGGACGTGAGAGCGGCCGCGGATGGCAACAGTGAAGAATTAATAAGCTTCGGTAAGGAAGCCAACCGTTGCTAGGGTCCTATGGAAAGAGAGAGGCTCCATGGACCATACAGTTCAGTAGAGGTCCCATTGACCGGACAGGTGAAACCATATGATTTGGGCTTAGTGGGAAAAAATACTTCATCCATTGACATTCATTTTTGCAATTGGCTTTTAGTTCAAACGAAGATAGGTCGAAGATAGGCGGGCCAAATTTCAGATGGCGCAAGGTTCTAGAGTGGTGTAACTTACTAAGGAAAGGCTCAATGTCAAGTCGAGGCTCCATTACCCATACAGTATACAGGTCATTAGAGGTTCCACTGACGAGTACTGGTGAACTATAAAATTTGTGCTTCGTGGGAAAACCCTTCATCTATTGACATCTCATTTTTGGCAACGGATTTGGAGCTCAAAAAAACGAAACCAGGGGTGCCAAATTTGACATGGCACCAGTTTCATTCTCGATTGTTGTAGGGAAAAGGCTCACTCAAAGTTCACCTATCTGTATGGGGGAATGAATGGAACCTCTCCCTTATACTGTATGGTGAATAGACCCTTTACATTCCGCGTGTGTTGGTTAATCATCGCTATTGTTGGAGAGATGCACTGAAATTATGGCGATGGCGATGGTGATGTGGGCGTGCAGGGGCGACTGTCGGAGTGAATGGAAACGGCCTTGCTGCAGCTGCTGCAGGGCAGAATGGTGGCAATGGCGCCACCCTGGTGGCCGAGCGTGAGCGTCCGTTCACGGGGGGCGCCACGGATTTCCGACGCGCCACGGCGCCGCTGACGCCGCGGCCCATGGCGAATGCGAAGACCGTGGTGCTCGTCCGCCATGGACTCAGCTCCTGGAACGCCGAGGGACGCGTGCAAGTAAGTTCACCAGGCTTCTCTTACTACTACACTGACTTGATTTGCTCGGCCTCAGGTGGAGTCTCATCACTGCAGCGCGAAATTCTCACAAAGAAACAGCAAAATCCAAGTTCAGAATAGCACATACTCCCTCCGTCCCGAATTAAGGGTCCACTTTGGGCCTCATATTTCTTTTAAGGTTGTTTTGAGGAGGTCATATGGAGCTTTCTTGTGTCCCATTCTATTTTATTTAGGGTGCAATGATCACATGCAATTTTCTTCATTGATTCCGGGGATATACAATTTGGAACCTTTTGGAATTATGTTTTTCACAATCTGATCAATGAAAATGAAATGGGTATAAAAAGCTTCCAACAAAGCTGCGGGCAGAGGGAGTAACATTCTTGAAATACAAGGCAGGGACCCCTTCAGTTGGCTTTCCATGAATCAAGTCTCCTTTCACTGCAGATCATCTTGATGGAATGCAAGCTTGTCCATGGATTGTGGGCTACTGTAACATGAATGTATTCTTGTTACAGTGATACTGTAGAAGGACCCCCCTGCCTTCCCATTCAAGAATGTTATGCACAGGCGCGAAATCATCCATAGTATTTAATTTGTGCTCCACCTCAATTGTTCACCGAAAGCAAACAAGTAATTACTTTTGGGTACTTCTCCCACTCATTTGCATTGCAAGGGCATCTCGCTAGCTAGGAGGCAGTTCCATCGACAGTTATGAAGGCAAGATTTGTTGAATTGGCAATGTTTCGATTGCCAAAAATGAGATGCACAAGCATTCATTGTGATTTGTTCATCTAAACTGAGGAAGTACTCCAGTGTACTACTCTCACCAATTTGCATTGCAAGGGTATCTCCCTTGGAGGGGATTGCTTCACCATTGCCGTACATATTTTTTAAGGCAATTTCAATTAAAATGGCAATGTTTTGATTGCCCACAAGTAGCAGTTTTTTCTTTGATAACTTCGCCAAACAAAAGTGGTCCAACTTTACGGCAATTGTTCAGTTAGTCAGGCGTCAATATGGAGGAACCATTTGTTCATTGTAAACACCAAAGGTTGGTTATTATTCCGTTGACCTAATGGGGTTGGAGATGCCTTAATACCACCGTAATCTTGCTCTACGTTGTGAGACAGAGTCCATGTCATCTGACTGGACTGGATGATCTTTTTGTGGCTCCAGGGAAGCTCAGATAAGTCAATTCTCTCGGACATTGGAAGGGCGCAAGCGGTGCAAGTTCGGGAGGCTCTTTCTCTGCTCAAATTTGATAAATGCTTTGCCAGCCCTATCACCCGAGCCAAGGTACCAATTGCACAATGCCTTTTCTAGGAGGTCAATGAGATGCCTGAATTCGACTTAAGAGAAAGGAATGCGGTTGTGTTTTTATATTGTGCATTGGCGCTTGAAGATCTGAGAGGTAGCGAACTAATCAGCTGGATTTGGTGTTTAGCATTGTGCCACTTCCAGTGTTCTAAGTTGGAGATTAGGTCAGGTTGAGGATTCTATTTGCATTATAACATTTAAACATTTGTACGAGTGGAAGTTTATTGAGCTATGGAAAGGTCTTTGGGCCGAATTTGTTGAATTTATGTTTTACCATTGTGTATGAATTTCGTATGCAACTTGGAAAGTTTTAGACCACTGTTATCGACAGCGGCAGACAGTTTCGTTTTCGTTCAAAGATCCTTAGACGTGTAGCCGAGTCATGTTTACACCATTGCTAAGTAGTCCAGCGAAGTGTTGAATTGCTGTTGGTATCAGATCCCGAACGTTTATATTAGCATCCTCTAACTTACTCAGTGTTCATAAGTTGTATGTTAATTTAGTTATAGTGACAGAAGTTGAAGGATATTTTGGTATAAATATACGAGCCCCTGGTATGTTCTAAAAAAGACATTGCAAGCTACACATTTTCGTGCAATTACTGTGGATCACACAATATATCTAAAGATTGTGGTTCACATGACGTCGAGGTTTTCATATTTGTGAAGAGATCTTCAGTCTTTGAGGATGGTTGGACATCACTGATACCTCCTCCCACAGTAATTGCACGGAAAAGTGCAGTGAATACCACTTGAGTGAGGCTCAGATGCTAGTGTACCAGTGAGTTTTCGGTCGGAGTTTTATTCTTTGTGCTTTTTAGGATGCTGTGGAATCAAATCAGTTCCGAATCTTTTTGAATGGGGACTAATTCCTTTGTTACCAGACAAGTGCAGAGTTGATATGGGAAGGGAGGGAGGAGGACCCTATCGTGTACCTGGACACATTGCGGGAGGCCAACCTTCTCTTTCTGGAGGGCATGCGAAATTGTAAGACCATCTTTAACCTTTAGGTGCAGCTCATTATACTCACCTTTCTCTAATTATACCTCCTGCATTTACATATCTCCAGAATATCCTGCGAATGTATGTCATTTGTGTACACATCTGATTGGACAACTTCCATATGTCAAGTCGTGAACACACGTGACAGGAGCCCATTTGGCAGTGCAATGCGAGAGGTTTTCGTGTATGAACAACCTTTGGGGTCATTAGTGGCAATTTTTCTAATGTTCCCATATTCAAATTGTTCGAACTATGACATTTTCTGTATGTGTTTACCAACGAGTGACGTCGAAAACCCTTAGTTTCTGATCTATTGAATAGTCCAATTTAAGAAACGCAATTTGTCGAACTATACAAAGGCAGTGGGTCTGGAGAGAACTCTGCGATTTTGGAAGTAGCATTAATTTGAAGATTCATGGGACAAAGATTTCATATAACTGTTACCTTCTCGGTGAGTTGTTGGGATTGGTAGGTAAATATGGGTGAGATGTTGAAGTGGCTTGAACCCTTACATACATTGATCTTGAGACCTTAAAATTCATCTACAAATTCACGCTAGCACTCGGTGTGAACGTTTCATCGGTCCTGAATGGTGAGTGCATTAGATTTTTGATTGATTGGTCTTGTCAATTGCGGATTTGTCTTGCATACAGCTGAAGCGAAGGAACAATATCCAGAGCTTTTCAGGTCATGGAGGGAAGACCCCCTGAATTTTCATGTCGACGGCGTGTATCCTGTGGTGGAGCTTTGGGCCAAAGCCAAGTTGGCATGGGAAGAAATTCTCTCGACTCCTGTAAGACACTCTCCCTGTTGACATTCTAAGCACACTCTGAGATTTCTACGTTGAAGTTCATTTCACTTGTTTCTGGCAAAGTTTGTGTATACATCGTCACTGACCAATTCCGGCCAAGTTGAGTGGACTCCCGAGCTAAAATCACAACATGATTTCCTCTACTGTAGTCGTTAGGGAACCAAAGGACTCATCTACAAGAGGACTCATCTATGAGAGATAACTGCAATGTGCAACTGAGGCGTGTAATATGTTGGCTAGAATTTTAAACGAATGTTTTTTGGTGGCTTTTCAGGGTGAGAGATTGTTGGTGGTAACACACAAGTCCATCCTGCGAGCCATGCTTTGTACAGCCCTGGGCCTCGGCCCAGACAGGTACTATTGACCTTCGCCACTCCAAATTGGATTTCATTGAAACTGCATAGCATTTTAGGTCATCCCTCTTGGGTGGAAACAGAACAACTGTAACTCTCTTGTTAAGGAAAGAAGTCCATATACCCAGATTATTCCTTTTACAAGGTGAACATTTCGAAGCTGATCCTGTGGAATTTCATTATCTTTGAAGTAGAGAAGAACAGTTTTAAGGAACCCGGTCGATTTATTGAACCTCTTGCTTTATTTGTCTTTCCTCTATGTCTACTTAGAGGACCCCACATACCGTACTCTTGACTCCTTTGTCACAATTTCCCAGAAGTCATATTCCATAGCTGAAGTTCATACTGTTTCATGGTTGGAGGGTTTCGGTAGACCACTTCAACCAAGCTCCCAATTGAAAACAGTTGCACAACCATAAAAGGTTTCGGCAGATACTCACTCTGGGTTTTACGATTTTCATGTCCATTTTTCCCTCGCTTTGAAAACATGCATGCCATTTTGCTGTGGCAGGTTCCGAGGAGTCGATGTGCACAATGCAGGAATCTCCACCTTCACCGTGAACAAACGGGGTGAGCCCATGCTTTCCAGTCTCAACAGAACGGCTCACCTGCACGTGGATGGTGTGCATTACTTAGATTAGCAGCCTCTCTTGTGGAGAGGAATTGGGCTGTGAGTTTTTCGAATGTATAATTCTTTGATGGATGTGTATAGATACCGATTTCAGAGGGATCCAAATTCTTGTAGTGATTGACAACCGGGTCGAAATGGCGAAAGGTCTGCAAACCGTGAGGCCAAAGGAACATGGTTTTGTAACCCATTCAAGCTTTATATGTATGTATGTACATTTGCATTGCACTGAGTTTCAGCTGTGAGTGAGCTTGCTTTTCCCTAGGAAAACAACTGGCAGGAAAAATGGTTTCAAATTACACCAGCCCACTTGACTTTGCTTCCTCTGACTCACTGTTGGTTGACGATTGCTCCTAGTCTATTATACTCTTTGGATTGGTTTTTTAATTAGTTTGTCTTGAAAGGTAGTGTAACATAGAGGTACCGGACATGGTAAAAAGGAAATTATATATCACAATATACCCATAATTTGGGTTCATAGTGGAACCTCAAAATTTTATTTTTTATCTACCATTCGGAGTGATTGTATGTAATGTAAAGTGCAAGTACTCCGGAGTGTGCAACGTTGTGGGCACAAGCTCAAAGTCGAAGGTGAAATCTGTAGGAACTGTAGAAACGAGTGCCTCGAGTGTTTTGAAGGTACATCAAATTAATGATTTCGTATACAATTGGTAGCTAAAATATTGGTATCTTTGCTTGCATGCCTAGGCTGCTGCAAAAACTCTGACAAGTGCTGCGACCCTGCTTACCTTTATATTATGTTACCTTTGACAATTAACTGCTTGGATTGCCTCTGATCTTGAGTACAATTAGGGTAATATTATACAAATGGTGTGACAGGCTTATTTTCACACTATTCAGTTCACGGAAGGATATGATGACATTGGGAGGCAACAATTCTCTTCACCTAAGGTAGAGTGTTGTAAAACCAATGGGGTTCTAAAATGGTTCAAAATTGTGCCCCCGGAGTGATCATTAACCCGTAAAGGACAAAGGGGTGACCTTGGAAATCATCCCTTTTCATTTCCGTGTGAATCATTGGCTTTAGAAATAGCAAAAGTTCTCATTGGAAGTTAAACCCTTAAAGGATGAAAGCTTTTGCTATTTCTAAAGGATTTGGAAGTCAAAACTACTATAGAATATCTCCCCTTTTTCACAACAAAATAATGAGGATGAATAATTGCACTTTTGTCCTATTAGAAGGATTCCCTATCATTCATCAAACGCCAAACGTCCTCCTCAATGTTTAAAGGTTCATGATCACTGTTATTTGAACCATCTTAGAACCCTAATGGTTTTACAAAAATAACCCCAAAAGGATGTTGAAAATGTTTGCTTGTGTCACCTCATGGTGTATAATGTGAATTTGGGGCTACAAAGATGTACTTGAAGGTGCAAGAAAGTTTCAACTGACTTGAATTTTTTGGTGAATTCAAAAATTATCAATAGAGATGCTACATAAAATTTATGATTTGTTTTGCAATTTTATTAAATGTTGTACTCATAGATCAATTAAAAATGGTGCAATTCTATCACTTAGTCAAGGCGTGGAACATAAAAGGTAAGTCCAAATCACTTGTGGATTTTTGAGTTGCATAGATATGTTAGTTGTAAGAATAGTTATGCATTTGTTTTTACAATAAATATTGTATGTATATGTAGTAAATTATTTTTACGGCATCAAATTTGAAAATACCATATACGTGGTTCATTTAGGGAGAATGCAATGTGCATGCAAGCAAGTGTTCGTGACATATGGGAATAGTAACCTCAAGGCATCTGGAAGTGACCTTCGTGCTCCAAGTGTAATATCCATTCCTTTTGACTTTCACTTCATTCCTTAGAAAACGACATTTATTCTTTGCAGGACATGAAGACAATGGAGGCATTTAGAGATGGAAGTAATTAGCAAGTAACGAATTACTATGATTACAAGCTATGTCAGCCATCCTTTGGAAGTATTGCAACCTTGACTTGTGTATGCAGTCATATCTTGGTATTTCACGAACCTCTACCTAATTTCACATGCTCCAATGAAATACTCAATTTAAACCAAAATACCAATCCATACCTATATACCAGGCTGTAGGATACATCTTGCAAAACCAATTTTTTTTCCCTTCAAAAATTAGACAATTGGCATCCATCTACGGTGCAACTATTCTTAGATCATGCCAATATCAAACACACTGGTTTTCCTTGTTAAATATGGGTTTCCGTACACAACAAGGACTCCTATGGCCCTCTATTTCTTTGAGAAAATAAATGAACTAGGCACTAGCATCAACTACAATTTTCATGTTTGACAAGTGAAGGTCTATTTCTCTTCGAGCTCCTTTCTATTGGGGCCAACCACGCACAAAACAAAGCTATGCAAGGTGGAGGAAAATCATTAGGGACATGATCCAATCTTCCTATTCATGGTAATAATTGGTTACACACTTAATATAAGCGTGCAATTACACCACTTTGTTGAACTTTTTAGCAAGTGGTGTAACCATATGACTTTCTTTCGACCCAATGTGTATAGAAATTCTCACACACTCCTATACATTTGACCTCACCAGATTCGGCTCTCGTACCCAAAAATCTCTCCGCAGCTTTATAGTGACCCCCCTAAACTCTCCCTCCTACATTTCATTTTAGGTCAATTTCTAGTAGTGTCCCCACTCCCTCCCCAACTGATGAACTTCCTAGTCCAATAACTTTATATATTGTTGTTGTTATTCATGAATGGGCTTGCTCCCCCAACCAAACCAAACCAAACCCAAATACCCAAATACCCAATTGACCCCCGGGGGCCCCCAGTGGCTGAGCTCCGCCGAAATCTCCACAGTCAGATTGGTTAGATCTTCCATGTAAGCAACTCCCTGTACTGTACTGTACAGTACTACTGCTGGGAAGACATGCCTGCGCCAGTGTACAGTACCAGTACTCGTACCTCCACAGGGCCCCCATTAATATTTTATCTTTGACTAGGGCAAGGCCTTTGCTTTTGCTTTTGTTTTTCTTGAAACAAAATGAAAACAGAATTTCATTGCAAAGGAAGAGTACAATCAATACCTTAGACTACCTCCAGACACAACTGATGAGAGTGGCCTGCACTGGCTTTGACGACTTAATAAGTAAGGTAGGGTAGGGGGTAGGGTAGGGTAGGGGGGGGGTGTTTTTCTTGACACAAATGAAAGGGAATTTCATTGCAAAAGTAAAAGAAAAAAACGAATACATACCAACTCAATGGGAATTGTCCAGTTGTTTTTAAAAAAAAAGTACATACCAACCAGTTGTAGACTAAGTAGGTTTTCAAATTAATAAGATATATTTGACAGAACACAAACCTCTCATTTGCATCCAAAGATTTTTTATTTGTTTTTTGAACAAATGAGCGGACCCATTGCATTAAAAAAAAATGGAACACAACGACACCCAAACCACAAGAGGTTGGTCAATGAAGAGAAAAGAGAAGGAGCCCAACAAAAAGAGCTCAAGGCTAACACCTAAACAAAACAAAACCCACTAACTGAGGTCCAAAGATTGATCGACACAAAATACGAATGTCCACGATGGATAAAATAACTGAAACTCTGGTCCAAAGGCCAGAAAGGTGAGCAATTCAAAATTGGACAAAAGTTCCCGGTATCAATGGAAGTTGTCCATGTGTTTGAAGAAAAAGGAAAAAAAAAATTAATTGGGCAAAAAGGTTTTAGAATGCCAGTAAGTGAAGTATGGTGACTTTTCATTAAGATAGAGTTTTATTTTTAAGTTAAGTTAATAAGAGAAGGGGGGCACTGGCTGTAGTAGGGAGGACTGCGTAGGGTACATGTTTAAGTTCCATAATTTGGAGTTCATTACATTACAGTAGATGTGGAATATTCTGGACCGCCAACTCGGTACATTATCATCGCATGCCCTGCAGAACATCAACCCAAATCTTAAAAAGACTCGGTCCCTCCCTCCCGGAGGGATGATGGTCATCGACACATGCACACACATTTTTATTTCCGCAAGTAAGGTACTGATGTAATAATCCTGTAATAACTTAACGTCGAACAATTAAGCTTACTGTGTGATAAATATGGTAAACCGGCCTTCAAGGTAGGCCTGCAGCCTGCCACCTTCAAAGCTCCATCATCAAAGAATTTGATTAGTGTTCACTTCTCTCTTCTAAGTTATTTATGAGTTTGCTATCAAAGATTGAAGATGAGTGTTGAGGAGGAATGTCTCAATTTTTTTTACAAAAATATGGAAGCTTATGTGTTTCACACAATTTTTGCTGAAAAGAACATTGATTTTCATTTGGGTATACAGTAAGTTGTGAACACAAGAAAAAAGATTGAATAACAAAAAAACTTAAGTTCAGAATACAAACTTTGAAACAGCTTTGTGAAATACGTAATTAATATAAGAATGTAGTTAAATATTAATTTTCTTTTATTAATTTATATTCATTTTTAAAGTATGTTTCTGTATAGAATACTAGATAAGATAGGAGGAGAAATTTTCAAATACCTAAAATACATTTGGCTATATATTCCTACAAGTCAAATGTTATGTAGAGCATAAAATTGCAATAAGTTTTTGGATTTCTTTTGGAATTTTGGAATTGTAGACTTAGGGGACACTTTTATAAATTTTCATAACCATGTGAGTTCTAAGGTTATTTAAAGAGGGGGTATGATTCAAATATCATGTGATTTACTAATTTGCTAATTTGGTTCAATTAATGACAAGCCATGCTTAACTACAATTGGCACAAGGCTCTAATTATTGCCACCCTATGTTAGTTTAAAGTATTAGTATTACCTTTTTAAACAAAACAACGATACAAACTAAATGAAGCAAACAACAAGAAACGCATATTAGAATTTACAAAAGTGTCACTCCTTGTATGCATTTCTATTACATACATGCAAATTGACCTTTATCAAGTGGTTAGGGTTAGTGTCCACATTTACAATACGGTAACAAAAAATGGCCATGTACTCAAAGGGCAAGAATTTGAATGCAATAAGTATATTACAACTATTGTAGAGACAAAATTTAAGATCGGATACATAAAGGAGTAAGGAAATTGATTTTTATTTTATTTTAAAAGGGTCAACAAAGGTCAATGCTACCACCTTGACACCATCCCTCTTTTTTCCGGCACCATGGGGCCCAATTGCGCCATTTCAAAATAAATGTCTTCTTTTCACCAAATAAAAGTAATATTTTTTTGCCATAAACTTTCCATTTCTATTTGTAATATGGATGAAATTGCCAAATTTGGATGAAAAAGTGTTTGAATGTGATTGGAAAGTATTTTTGGTTCAAAAGACGGATGACTATAGAAATACAATGCTTCACCAAATTTTAAGTGATCATCACCTTGATACTTTGTCAAAAAGTTAAAAAGGGTTGCTTGCCCCCTTGAGCATGAGGGAGATGCTAAGTGCAAATTTGGTCTTCTTAACATAAACAACAATCTAGGTGTTGTAAATGAGACTTAGGACCTTGGATCCTTAAAGACGCGTTAATTTTCACACCAAAAAAATTGAGCCTACTCAAAAAAATTATTTCTATTAAATTACACTACCCCAATTACTTCTAATTTTTTTCCTAATACTCTTGATTATAAGACACTATGTATTAACTATACATGTATTTTCTTAATTAAAAGGGACCAATTATTTTTCCTAAAAACCATATAATATTTATCACAAAAACCTTAACCCCTAAAAGACTATTGTCCCTTCGGGGGACAAATGTGTTTTCGGGCAGGTACCTACGGGCTGAAATTTTCTCCTAATCATTTGAATTTTTTTTTGGAGGTAGAAAAGTTGATTAGCTTCGTGGGAATATCATTTTTTCAAAATCGGTGCCCGGGAACAATAGTTATGACTAAATAAGCTCAAACAAGGGGACGGCGGGCAGCTCGGGCAGCCAAAGAAAGATGGACACAAATTTGAATTTTCTTTTTAATATTATTTTTTCTCATATATTATGTTTTTGTCTATCTAGAAAGCTTTGATTCATATCATTTGGATATGTTATGAGAAAGTTATGGACATTCTTGTTTTTCGGGTAGTTAGAGCATTTTCTTGAAAAAAATAACTTGTAGGATTCATTTCTGAATGCAATTTTTCAATATTTTTTTTTGCATGGTCTGATTTACTTGCTAGAACAATCTTACCATTGGGATTAGTGCATTTTAATTCCATCTAAAATATATGAATATTTTAGATTTTCCTTCTATCTCATACCTACTTCTACTTAACAATTTTTTTAAGAATGATAATTAATTAAAAAAAAAAAAAAATTCTACCTAGACTCTCAACTCAATTCTCCACTATAAAGATTTAAAGCTCAAAAATTTGTAGTGCAAAAAATTTAAGTTAAAAATGTTCAAAGTCAAAAAATCTAGTCCCGCAATGTGCTGAAAAACTTGTTTTTTCCACTTTAAACGCAGATATCTTGCAATCTAAGCGGTCAAAAATTCTGAAATTTTTTCCACACACTCTCATACTAGTTAGGTGTAAGATCCTACGGTTAGATATGGAAAAAAACAATGTTTTAATTTTTCTTACTCCTTGCTATAGGTATGGCAGTTTTGAGTGTTTTCTGGCAAAGAAAAGGCCTTGGTTCTTTAGGGGTTAACGGCACCCTATATTGTTCCTCATGTAGTTGTCTAATACCTACTAGAAGTGTCCTCTCCAATAGAATAGAATGGAGATGAAACTATATGTAACCTCTCAAGTTCTTTCATGTTTAGAGGTAAAAAAATTCTTCGAAATTATAGTCTCCAAAGCTAGGCTAAATTCTTCAGGTATTTTTACTTTTAAACAAATCCAACCCTGGGATCCTTTAGTTAACCCCTAAAGGTATTGGACTATGTTTTCACCAAAAACACTCCAAAACTGCCATTTCCAATACAAGGACCAAATTTTAGAAATTTTGATTTTTTAGGCACATGTAACCGTAGGATCTTGTAGCAAACTTGTTTGAAAACATGTGGAAAAAATTTCAGAATATTCCGCTATGTAGATTGGAAGATATTAGCATTTGAATTTGCAAAAATCCAATTTTCTTCCCTGCGAAAAACCGGGCAGCTGCCCCTCACAAGGTCATATTGGTATACAAAAATGTCGAAAATGGTGGTTACTCTTCAAATTCATTTTTCAAGGCAAGTTGGCTACATGCTTGAAAATTTTGAGATCGTTTGGAATTGTACAACATGTAGAAAAAGAATAGTAAATAGAAAGAACTAGAGAATGATTCAAAACACTAAATTGTTAATAATTTATTTATGGAATTGTAAAATGAGAATCCCAATGGTTGTAATGTTGTAATGAACAACCTACATCCAATGTTGTTGTTTTTTTCAAAAAATATTGAAAATTGAGCTCAATAATGGATTTGAAAGTTTATTTTAGAGTAGAGAATCCAACAAAACTAGAAATTGCCCGCAAACTAAAAAGCCTCATAACTTTTGACTCGTTGATCAGAATGGAGTGATTCAAAGCTTTCCACATACGTATAAACCTAATGAACTAATTTCTAATTTTCAGTTTTGAAAAAAATGTTTTTTCAAAAAATTCAGATTTTTTTTGGGCTGCCCGCTGAGCATAGAAAATGACATTTCATTGAATAACTTTTTTTCTATGTATTCAAAAGCTATGAAAATTGTTGCGCCTTAAAGCTGCTCCTCGGGAAAATGTTGTGTGAAAATTCCAAAGAAAAAACAAATAAACTCCATTCGTACTGAGCTGCCCAAAATCGCTATGTTGCCAAAAAAGGCAGTTTGGTCCTTTAGGGGTTAACTTGTTACAATACACCCTCCTAAAATTTCAAAATAAAGAACCTTACCAATTGTAAGATCATGATGCTTGGATTTCAAAAAGAAATAAGTTTGAAATACATATAGAAAATTCCCCCCCCCCCCCTCATATTCATGCTTGAAACAATACAAAGTATAAAGAAATAGAGAATGATTAGAAATACTAAATTGTTAAGAATTTAGTTATGGAATTGAAATATGTCAATCCAATGGTTGTAATGTTGTAATAAACAATCTACATCCTATGATTTTATTTTTTCCCAAAATATTGAAAATTGAGTTAAATAAAGGGCTTCAAAGTTTATTTTAGAGAAGAGATTCTATAATTGCCTGCAAACTTAAACTCCTCGTAACTCTCATCTCATTAATCAAAACGAAATGATTCAAAGCTTTCCACACATATATAATCTAGAAAATCAATTTCAAAATTTTATTTCTTAAAAAAAGTGATTCTTTATAGTTGCCCAAGTTCCAAAAGAAACTACATATTATAGAAAAACTTTTTTAACTATACAGTAAAAAAGTTATGAAAATTGTGGCGCTTTAAATCTACTCCTTGACCACATGTTATGTGAAAATTTCAAAGAAAAGAAAAATGAAAATTCCGTTTGTACATGGATGACCAAAAATGCCATGTTTCCAAAAAAATGCCACTTGGTCCTTTAAGGGTTAAAACTCAATTCAAATCATTTTGGTCCTTGGATGAAAAAACGACCACATAAATTTTATTATTTTGTAATTTTTAGGTTAAAACTTGCATTATCTGAAAACCCCTGGCAAAGACTAAATGGATGGGAAACTTTAGAAAAGTTTACAGTTTCTACAGCTTGCTTTGCAAGTACTGATTTTTGACCAATAATATCATATTTGAGCTATTGCATTTCATTTCTAGACTTTTCAAAATGCCAACTTGTAATTAATTTGATTTTCTGAATTAATCATATCGAATTTCTGAAAAACCATCTAGCATTTTCTTTCTAGAAACCGACAATGTTCAAAATTGCTACCCTTGCTCTCTTTCCTCCAAGTAGAGTAAGTGGTGCTGTAAATTAAACCAACATTGGGCTTCTTCTTTTCAATGGCCTGAACTCAGTAACAAATATCAATATAATTGTTATGGTGCCATGTAAGTAATATGTGATTGAAGGGATGATGAGTATAATTGTTCCCTGCCAGAGAGTAATAATTCACTGACCATCACATGGCCTGTCCAATTGAATACAGTAGTAAGGTACTCAAACTTCAATGTACAAATTTTTCATTCAAATCAAGGTCATATTGATGGACAACACTGGTTCCTTTCCTTTTTCCCTTTTTTTTTTTTTTTCCTTTTGTGATTTTTTTCCCCTTTCTTTTTCCCTTCCAATTTCCATCAAATATTAAGTATATCCCCTGCTGACCTGGAGCTTCCCTCATTGTTGTTTTTTCTTTCTCTTTCTTGCACACCCCTCCCCACCCCAAGCCAGAAGATGATTTTCTGGACCCCGGACAAGTACAAATTGCACTGAAGTAGGTACATACCCCCCAGATATGGTATACTGCCACGGAAGTCGACCCTGCCCAGTGCCAAATGGCTATATCCCTCCCCCCTTTCCCGCTTTCCCCCTTCCCGGGGTTGGTGACCCGGCCTTTTGTCGTGTCCACCAGAATTGGTTCTAATCAGCAATCGCCTCATAATTGCCCCCTCGCCCCGGTCCCCCTCCCTTCCCTTCCCTTCCCTTCCCTTCCCCGTCCGGTCCAGATGGGGGGCGTGTTGTGGTTGGCCTTGGGCGTGTCCAAGCGTGAGTTGTGCATTGGTTTGTTTGTGGTTTTTTTTTGCCTTGAGCGAGCGAGGTCCTTGTTTTTGCAAAGGCATGCGCTTTTAGAATTTTGCACATGGATGGCTTCCCCCAAGTATCTTGCGGATCTAGGGTGGCAGACGGGGATCATGATGACAAGGGGGAATACCTGACCCCAACCCCCCTTTTTTAATCAACATGGAGCCTCTGACACCTCCCCTTGTGTACCTTCCCTTCACTACCACCACAAGGCTTATGGCTTATGGCTCATGGCTTGGGAGGGGAAGGGGGGGAGTCTCTTCGACTCTGCCGCAGGCTGGCTTTGTCGTGTTGACCCGGTTGACTGGTCAAGGTGGTGGACGCTCTGCACAACTTGCACTCCCTCATCCCCAACGCATTCATAACTTCTAAACAAGAGAGACGAAATAGTACTGACGCTGATTACAATTCGAAATGATCACAACTCTGTACATCCATACCATTCCCATTCCATCACACCCGGCCAGGGAAGGGGACGGAGACGGATGGATGAAAGCCGGAGTTGAGTTGTCCGGCCCTGCCTGCCCTGCTGCTGCCTTGGAATCGAAGAAGCACACATGACCCATGTGGGCCCTCTGTCCCCCTTCCCCGTGTACGTCCAAGGGAAAGGAAGGCTTCAGTTGTCTCCAACTCTCCCATCATCATGCCATACAAGCCTGGAGAGGATGGTTTTCATCCATCCATCCATCCATTCATCCATCCATGGGGAGAGGGGAGGCATTTGGGGATTTTTTTTTTAAACTTAAAATAAATAAACAAATAAATAAAAATCCTCCCTTTGTCCCTCCCTCCTTCCCTTGGGTGTAGGGGTGAGTTTTGCTTGCTTGCTTTGTCCGATATTTTTTGGGGTATTGAAGACCCCCATGGCAGGCATGCGGCCAGCTATTGCATTTCTCCTTCTGCTGCTGCTGTTCCCCACCCTCTCATTACCAACTGTATTTGGCAGGGGTTTGAATATTTGGAGATCCGCATCTCAAGACTATATGACAAGCTTGTAGATTTGGCTTCAGAGCCACTATTAAAATAATCTCACAAGGTCGGTTGTCCCCACTCAAAAGCCCCCCCCTGCACCTTGAGGTCGCCCCATGGAGGGGAAATAATCATCAGCCCATATCATCAAGGCAGAGAGAGGGAGAGAGGGCGGGCTTCAAAAAGGGTAACCTGCAGGGGAGTTCATGGACAACACAGTTTGGAACTAATCTCCAAAGGGGGAGGGGGAGGGGGGGATTGCTGGATCACGACTATTCATGACTCACAGCATATGATAGCTTGAGTCCGTCTGGACACCTTTCCAAGGACTGGGAATTGAATTGGCCCAATTTAATTGAATTGGGCGCCATGAGCTTCTCACTGCACTCACTCTCTCTCTCTCTCTCTCTCTGAGGGGAGGTAAGGTAAGGTAGTGTTTTTTCTTTCTTTCTTGTGGTGACCCCCACCCCCATTTCAGGGGTCGGGCTGCAATCAAGGAAGGAAGATATTTACACTGGAAATGAAATGATTTCAAAAAGAATGAAAAATTGTTGGAAATAAGTGAGGGGCAGATCCATGGCTTCAAAAAAAAGAAAAGTACATTCAAGGGACTGCATGAAGAGACCCCCCGGACCGGATATTGCACATGGGTGATTGAGGAAACCTACCCTAAGTCCCTAACCCAACCGAGGTAAGTAGTTCAGCTTAGCCCCCACATGCATGATTATGATTGTTTTTGTTTTTGTTTTTGTTTTTGTTTTTGCTTTTTTATTTTTACGTGCAGTGCAGAGCAATTACCGTCCCCCCCATTGAACCGAATTAACTCTTCTTAAGTACAAGTTTGACAGCACTCCACAGTCTGCGGCACGATGAAGATTGATCATTGCAGAGGAGGGAATTGAATTCATGAGCCTGACAAGAAGGGAATGCAGGTGCTCTTGGAAATGTAATTCCCCTCTAGAGGCGAGGAAGGGGTCCGGGGACGGAACTGAACTGAACTGGGGAAGAAGGCTGGGGAGAGAGGTCATGAGCAGCCTCACTGGCTCAGTCAAGGCTGCAGGTGGGGTGGGATTGCGAGAGTATTGATGGAAGCATGCTGGTACAATGCTCTCCTGCTGCTCGGTTGCTGCTGCTCCTGCTGCTGCTGCGTTGCCATAGGAAAAAGGAAAAAGGAGGAATACCTATCATACCGTAGAGGAGACCCTTCCCCAAGCCTGGAGAATTCAGTCACCGCTTCTCCAGACAGAAAGGCCTGGCTGTTTTACAGTGATCCAGTTGACCTCGTAAGCATAATTAGCACCTTCCTAAAACCTATGTAAGATAAGTAAGTTACTTATGTAACTTAACCCTTGAGCGCAAAACTCTCTCTCTCCTCCACCACCCCCACCAGTGCTGATCAGGTCAGAGCAGAGCTGAGCTGAGCTGAGCTGATCGAATCCCCCTGTTCCCCTACAAACATTCTCTTTCACCTTGGTTCCCCTTTGGCTGCTACTGCTGCACCTGCTCCTGCTGCTTCAATTGCCATTCCTTCCATTCCTTCAGTTCCTGCACTGCAGCGCAGGGCAGAGCAGACTCTACATGTCCGTCCCGGTCATGCAATGTTGATGCCCATAAATTACCTAAAACTTCATGAGCGTGCGTGGTTTCTAATTAAGTTAAGTTATTAACTTCACTTCCTTCTGGTTTCCTTGGGGTGTGGTGTGGGGGAGTCCATCGTGTCAGCACCGCTAGAATACGCTGGGTTTCAAAAACACACACACACAAAGGAAACAGAGAAGCTATCCTATAAACTAATAACTTAATATTAAGTTTTAAGTTAGTGCTGGATCAGTCCATTGCCGAGGCAGGCAGACAGGCAGGCAGGAAGGATCCGCAAAGGCGGTGCGGTGACGGTGAAAATATATGGAGCCATGATTCTGGCCTGCCATCAGTCCAGGTGGTGCATCATCGGTCTTGCTGAGGAGGAAGGGAAGGGGAGGGAGCGCACGCCATGATTTGATAGCAGTGAAAAAGGCTTAAATTTTCAGAGCTGGGAAGGCAATGGGTGTGATGGGCTCTTTGTGAAAACGACTGCTGAACTTTAACTTATCTAGACTTCCCAGGGCATTCATTTACCCCCAACGCACACAACGCAACACAGTCGGTGGGTGGGTGACGTTAAGTTACTTACTCTCACTTTATTTATTTATTTACTTTTTTGACACAAATTAAAAAAAAGGTACTTCCTCCTCTCCTTTGCATTGCGTTTTGAGCTTCTTTTTGGAGATGACATTTGACAGAGAATTTGCAATGACTGAGGAAAGCTGCAAGTTGGCAATGATAATGAAGACGGATGGATGGGATGGACGGAAGGGGGCACACTGATTCATTTCATTACCCCCTAGACTAGATAATGGGCTGGGCTGGGCTGGGCATTGCATGCTTTCCATGCAATTAAGGAACCAACATGAAAGCCCCCTACCCCCAGCCAGTGACCCCACCCACCCCACATCTTCAGACATGGAGAGAAAAAGGACTCAGAGATCATTTATATTATACTACGATATTGGGGCTATAGATTAATTTTTAAAAATGTGAGATGATGGATGGCCACCTGCCGTCTTGGGGAGTCTCACCCAACCAAAGGGGTGTGGAATTATTAAATAATCCCCCATTTTGCAAAGGGTACCGGCACAAATTCAAAGGGGCCTTGCAATTTGCAAGGTATGCAAATACCTTAGCTGGAGCTGTCTGGTGCTTTTGTCTTTGGCAACAACTTTTGCAGTTTAAAATAAATAAAGTTGGATCTTCTTGAGATGCCTTGGTCTGTTGTCACTGGAGCTCCGGTCTGTATGTACTGTTGCGGAAGTTGATAATCTAACCCGGATATGAATGTTGTGACGGCCATGGGTTTTGCAGGTTTATATAATATAACTTAACTTGGTCTGGGTTAGAGTAGGCCTGTGTTGAGGGTTGTTCTTTGGTAACAACACCCAAAGAAGCATCTGGCAAGGCTCCTATTATTAAATTAGGGTAGTTTTTGTTGTCAATTTGAAAGAGGATTTCAAATTCTCTTGGGCCTTGTTTACACCGAAAACAAGGGTGGGGCTAGAGAATTCTCCCTCTTTAAGCCCCAGATTGTTTGCCATTTAGAAGTTTTCTAGTCGAGGTTACCACCACTGGATTTGTGTAAATAGCCAAGCTGGCATGAAATTGGAAAAATGATCAAGGCCTTTTTTGGTCAAAAAACACTCAAAATTGTCATTTCTATTGCAAGGTGCAATTTTATTTTTTTTAATTTGCATATCCAATCATAGGATCTTGCACTAGTCAAGTATAAGAATGTGTGGAAGAAATTTCAGAAACTTTGATTGTGTAGGTTGCAAGATATCTACATATAAAGTAAAAAACACAACTTTTCTTGCACATTTTATCACTAGATATTTTGACTTTGAATCTTTTAAATTTAAACATTTTGCACTGTGGATTTTGAATTTAAAAAGAATTGTGTTGAAGAATCGAGTTGAGGGTTTGGAATTTATTTTTTAAATCACTTAATTTTCATTCTTTAAGAAATTGTTAAGTAGAAGTAGGTACAAAATAGAAGGAAAAACTAAATCTCTAATAGTTTTAAGATGTAATTGATACACAATAATCATAATGGTGAGATTGTTCGATCTAGCAACCTAAACCATGTGAAAAAAACTGTTAAAATTGAATTCAAAATTGAATTCTATAAGTTTTATTTTTTCAAGATGCTTGATTGTCCCCAAAACAAGACTCTCCGTAATTTTCTCATCACTAGACCAAATGTAATTAATTAAATATTTCCAAAGTATTTTCTACAAGAAACAAAAAATAATATTTTGAATTTTGAATTTTTGTGATTTTGATTGTGTTGCCCAACAAGTTGTTTTTTGAGTTCAATGTGGCATAACTTTTTTTCCTAGGCACTAATTGGAATAAAAATTATATTCCCACAGAGGCTAACATATTTTCCTCTCTTTAAAAGAAATTTTAAAAATTCACATAAAAATTTGAGATCATAGAAACCTATCCAAACCTTTGAGTGTCTTCCAAGGGGACATTTAGTTCTTCAATGATAACCCTTGACTGTAATTTTTGTTAGTGCCACGTCTCTAAATTGAGTATGACTATAATTTAGGGGGCTCAAAATTTGAGAACTTTTGCTACCACAAAGAGAAAAAATGCATTATTGGACCTTCTTGAAGATCCAAGACCTTTCATTTCACAATATAAACCTATTTCCAAGGACTTCTTGATTTCAACCAATCAAAAACTTCAAAATTTTATCCCCTTGAATTCTTGATGTTGTGTAAATTAGGCCTTAATATGTTTTTTCTTACACCTTATGAATAAAGTATGAAATTTTAAATTGCTCATTGTTGAATCCAAAATTAATCTTGGACTTTATGTTTAGAGGAATTAGATTTAAAGTGAAAAATGATATGAATAGTTGTAGTTACAAGGTCAAAAGTGGAAGTGGTTTTCTTTAAAGAGCATGATTGTGGTGACAATTTGGATACTTTCTATAGGATATTCTACATCCATACTTCAAACACTAGTAGAATCCACATTGAAAAAAACATTCTCAACGATAATTTGGTATTTAAAATTTCTCAAATTTAACACAAAAAGATCATATGAAATTATTTTTTCGATGTGGATTTTTACTAGTGAAAGGATAATTTAATGCATACTACAATTTCAACCAACCCAATTACATTCTTTACGTTTATCTAATAAATAACCAAAGCCAAAGAATCTTTCCCTACAATCATTGTAGCTTTCAATAGGTGGCGTACTTGGAGTCATCTATCTAAACTATAAATTATCAACGGTCTCCAAACTTTAGAGTAGCTTTTATAATGCATATTCTACTCATAGTAAAGTGGAGGTCCTTAAGTACTATGCTATGATGCTTTAGCTTCGTGCACCCAAGCCCCTCTTTTCTACTACTAACTTATTCAATTGTATTTCATACAATTATGACAAAAATTGTAAGGTTTTGAATTGAAAACTATAAATAACTATTACATTGAATTAGTTGGTTAGACCCATATTTACAAATGATATTAATTTTGAACATTTGCAAATTAAAAAAAATTCTTGCTTCAAAGTTCTCATTATTAAAATCAACGTGTCTTGATTCCCAAACAAATTCTTTAACAATTTAGTTTTGTTGTCCATTACAAATACCATTTACAAATAAAAGATCTATAAATAAATCCAAACTTATTTTTTTAACAACCTTTTTGGTGTCTATTCTTTAGTAGAATCTTTGAACCATGTTGAATAAACTTGATCCCAATAGTTTTTTTCACATTAATTTTAAATTTTGAAGACCAATGAAGGCTAAAACATCCAATGGCTGAAGAAGTTGTCTTTGTCCTTAGACATTGTAATCTCACTATTTGCATGATAAAATGATTTCGGATATTGCCTCATGGTCACATGTAAGTTTTACATTAGATCCCAATTTTGAGCATCATTAAATTTAATCATCTCTTCTACTTTGACCATATTTCTAGGATATTTAGAACTAAAATAGATTTTGAAACATTAGGCATTCATCCCTAAAGCTTTCAAGGTAGCTTAAACTTCTAAATATGTGAAGGGAACATATAAAGTGCAATTTAGAGTAAGAATTTTGTGATTGTTTTCAAACACGTGTTTAAACTATGACTCGTTGAATTTTTTTTGTCTTTTAGCTTGCTTTCAATAGGCTCTATTTCAATTGTTCAATTTTCAAATACAATTGATTTTATTGTGTCTATTTAAAGAAATGATTGGTGTCCTTCTAATGACAATAATCACAAGTTTTAATTTTACACCAAACAAAATAAAATAAAATATTTAGTGAGTCATTTTATGTGTCATATTTATGATACTTTAAGATGAAGTAGGTGTAGTGGTATTCAATTGACAATTTGTGCTGGATTTGTTTGGCATTCCATTCTGACACTATTAATAGGTATCGTTACAACAAACTTGATCACTTCAACTTAGAAGCCTTTGTGATATCTTTTTCTTTACTTGTTCATGTGTTGCCATGTATCCTCTTGTTATCAATACAAATGATATTGACCTTCTGTCCAAAGTCATATGCTTACTCATGCTTTATTGTGAAGGTCTCTAGAAAAAGAAGATTAGGTCCATTAGCTTTAATATTGTATATTTGGACTCGAGATCTTCATTCTACACTAATAGAAGCTTTGGTCATATAGACTAGGAAAATGACTACAAGAAGACATCATATATACTACAAAAAAATGACTATTATTCAAGTTTGTCATGTGGGTCTTCTAATGGATCATTTTTCTAATGTACATGGCCCAAGTTTGTACTAGTGGTACTTGTAATTGGAGAAGATAACTACATCCATTATTGATCATGAAAGCGTATGTGTGGTTTTTGTTATTATATAGGTTTTATTTGACAAAATGATAGAAGATTTTACATTTTCCTAACTTGTATTTTTTTGTACATTATTTACAAGTTTTTAAAAAGTTAGATAATTAGTACACCCAAAATGAATCCTAGGTTCTCATGTTTAGAAGGTACCCATTGGTATAGAATTTTTGTATGTTGGTTTATCAATACAATTTTTTTTTCACACCATGTTATCTTATGATTAGATTCCTCACATGTACAAAATTCTCTCAAATTTTGTATCCACTAGATACAATTCACTAAGTGTATTACTCAATCATGAATTACATCTTTATTGTTAGTCTAATCTCTAAACCTAACCTAGAAGAAGAATTAACCTCAAACCTTTGTAGTTGTGATGTTCTTTACAAACCCTTCTAACTTGACTCTACTTGAAAAGGTAAAAGATCACATTATCAATGACCAATACAACACTCTATTAACCCTTAAGCGCTCCAACGTCCATATTTTGGACAATGAACAGAGGACTTTGAGGCATTGTTTCATCCAACTACCTTCTCATTCATCCAATGTAACACTTGAATCTTGAAAAGACAACCTTCTTTTATGCCCAATTTTATGAAATTTTGGTAAATGGTAATATTGTACAAAGATATAAGCAAAAATGTGTCAAAATTTGAAAAAGGATTGAGGCGTTAAGGGGTTAAGGTAACATGTCCATAAATTGACCATTTAAGAGTTGGAATTGATTTTTGGGAGGTGAAACTTCTTGAAATATTTTTCAGTAAATTATCCTTGGAATTGGCATCTATTCCAAGTTGTTTCATATGTTTTGGAGCTTTTTGGAATTAGTTATGAATCTTTTAAGTTCAAATGCAGTGGGCTCTAAAATTGCCCACCTCCTGAAATGTACACTATTTGTACATGGCTGATACCATGAAAAAGCAATGTGTAAAAGTAGTGTACATTTCAGGAGGTGGGCGATTTAGAGCATGAGTGCTTTATGGACCTGTTACCTTACAACTTTGATTCGTGGCACATTCACACCCTATTATTATCCATGGTTCCACACCAAATGCATCATAAAAATTAGATCCCACAATAAATGGGAGCACTAGATATGTATGTATTTATCCTTATAGTCCCCCTTGAGCTTTCCACTCCCTTTTTCATTCTTCCTTCTTCTTTGCTGCCAGTGGGTCATTGAATGACTTCTCCTTCCCTGTTGCCAATTTCTCGCAGACAATGATCAACAAAACCGTCGACTTCATGTCCACTTAACTTACCAGCCATGTCACACTCCCCATCTTGTCACCCACCAATTGGACCAGAAACACTGAATTTTCACAGTCCCAAACTGAAACTGAAAAGGGGGGCAGGGGGACAGCAGTAGAAATAAAAATTTAGAAAATGAAAAAATAAAAAAATAAAAATCGTAGAAATCAACCCATTAACTGAAATCTACTGGGAAAATAGGTGAACTTACTTCACTTCACTTCACTTCACTTTGGGCAAAAGTACTGGCAGGCAGTGAGGGTGCGAGGAGGATTGGGCGATTAGGAAAGGGACTGAGAGCATGGATGGAAATATAAGTTATGATTTGAATGGCGGGGGCAGGGTGTCAGGGTCCATCGGTCCGTCCGTCCATTCGTCCAGGCCCTTCAGTTCCTTTCTTTCAAAGTTCCGTCATCAATCCAAAGGGGACAGCCCGGTATGGGCGGGCAGTCGAGCTCACAGTGAGTACAAACCATCCATGGGCTCCAGAAACACAAGGCCAGGATTGGGCTTCTGGCAAAGCGTAAGGTAATCACAGTCAAAGCCTCAGTGAATAACTTAATAAGCAAGCTTGAAACCTTAAATAAATGCCAAAGAGGACATGACTTAAGCTTCGACCCAACCGGGATGTCCTCACGGCTTCAGTTGCCCCGTCTTTTGATGAGGGGAGCAGGCCCTCGGCAGAATATCTTTACAAGGGAAAGTGTTCCATTTTACTTGAAAAGAAATGAAAGCATTTGAATTGTAAGTTAAGCAAAATCTGGAATGGGAAAGATGGTGCTTTGGATTATTTAATTTTCTTCTAACCCATGTTAGTATACAATGCAACATTACATAACTTCAAAGTCACTACACTAATAATGTTAATTAGTGTTTGTAACACTAATTACAAACTTGAACACTAAATGTCAATTGAATCAATAATGTGTACACACTAAATCTCAACTTGAACTCTAATTGTCATCACCCATGATGTTTTACACCTTCCAAATTTTACAAAGTTGATATTTAGTGTTTATTGAGAGTACTACTCTTTTCCAATTTCAAGTTGAGATTTAGTGTGTGGGAGGCAGGTGCAGAGGAGTGGGCGGAGAGGAGAGGAGGGAGGCGGAGAGGAGGTGGCAAAAGGAAAGGTAGTAGAAGCAAAAGGGGCGCATTTTTTTTAACTTCACAATGTTGATTTGGGCGAAAAGCTTAAGCTAACAATTTTGATATGTATACGTGAATTCAAATGAATTGTTCGGAAGGTTTTGGGAAGAATGGGTCATTTAACCCTTAAACGTCCACATGGATGATTGGTGTCTGATGGATGATAGAGAATCCTTCTATTAGGAGAAAAGTGCAACTATTCATCTTCAAAATTTTGTTGCAAAGAGGAAAGGTCTTCTAGAATAATTTGACTTCAATGAGTGCTCTTGCTATTTCTTAAGCCAATGATTCACACGGTAATGAAAAGGGATGATTTCCAAGGTCACCCGGCTTTGTCGTTTAAGGATTAAGGTAGAGTGACCTTCACAATTGTCTTTGTATCCTAATTTAAAGTTTGGTGAGTCACCAACTTGCAATGATATTTTTGACTAACAATGGGTAAGCTTTATTGCAATTTATTTTATAAACTAAGCTTTCTACAAACAAGGCCTATCACTTTGTCTCTTTTTGCATGTGTTTGGATTAGTTGGTTTTGTTCATCTTCTTTCATTGGGATAGTTTTGAATGCCTATGGGAGTGCACGTCATGTGCATGAAAGTAGAAGTGTAGATCAACTCATATAATTGTGAATTGTTTTATATCTAGTTTATTGTGTGTGAAACCATTTGTGTCTCTTTGTTTGTGATCAACCTTAGAAGACTTGTAGAAAGCATGTCCGGACAAGTACCAACTATACTAGAAGTCAAAGGAAAATGGACATGTTATTAAGTAATTATCATGTTTGACTTTCAAAACTATCTTAATGCGTAAAAAAGCTTCAAATATTTTCCCCTTCTCATTGAATGCTAAGATTTTGCTCAAATCTTTGTAAATGTATAGTACATTATATGTATTGTTTTAGTAAATTTATCACTTTCCATTTCATAATTTCATTTTTATCTACATCTTGCTCTCAATGTAACATTTACAATCAATAGGACACTTTTGAAGGTCACTATACATGAGCCCATTGCTAATAGAATAGCTACATTGATCTCATAGAACAATTGAATTGTTATATCATACCTTAAGGCAAATGTAAGAGAAGTAAAATTAGTTAAGTCTACCAAGTGCACTACCCAAAAGCCTCAAAGAGTCACTTGATCCATCTTACACTAATACAACATCCATCAATAATGGTCACATTATTGTCCTTAAACATTATGAGGAAAAATGGAAAAATTCTTGTGGTTGTTTTATAGTAAACTCAAAAGTCTCTATAGTTATGGTTACCAACTCAATCCATTATTGTCACTCAAAACTTAGATTGTAGCCATTATTCATCTCATTATGGACCGAACCTCAATAATTTAAGAATGATTACTTTATCAAGAATGATAGTTTTAGATTAAATGCATGACCATAATAGGCCCATTTGTAGATGCTTGGAAAAGATTTCCTATTTTTGTTTACAAATAAATAAAAAATCTCTTCTTCAATCATCGCATTAGATGAAAGTACATGAAGATATAGTACAAGTAGTTAAAATATTGTTATTTTGAATTTCTTAAAGATTTTTCTTAATATGTTTGAATACCTCTTTAGCTAATATAGATTATCTTTTTAATATTTATTAACAAGATTAAATGTATAAGGATTTATTTTAATTGTGCTAGACTAATCAAATGAAGTGAAGTATTACAGGTTGTCACATCTACAATGGTCCAATCCTTGCCAAAATATTTGTTCATCATTAGAAGGGATTTGAGGGCAAAAACAACATGTTTCAGGCCCATTTCAAGCATGTTCCTATGATAGTAAAAGAATGCACCTTGGTCAAACAAAAATTTAAAGTTTTTAAAATACAAAAAAAAAGTTGAAAAAAAAATTCTTCTAAAAATGATGTGGCACTATCGCCACCACGTTGGATCACGCAGCTGGAAGCATTTTGAGCGCAGTTGGGACATATCCCAAAGCCGGGAACTCATGGGCTTCCAAAGGCCTCAAATATCTTCTAATGTTTATAGCTCGGGGGGTGCACTCAGTTCTACTATAACAAACCACGTGCAAACAAGTGGTTTCTAATAAACTATAATTTCAACCTAAAATTTTGAACATTGTCTAATAATGACTATAGCTTTCTATTGCCAAAATTTCCAACTCAAATAAAATATGAAATGATTTCTAGAAGAGGTTGAAAATGAACAAAAATGACGTGTTTTTCAACTCAAATATTTATAGAGGATACATTTAGATGACCATGGAGTCAATAATCAACTCAAAATGAGCTTTCAATAATGAGTTATTTTTAGTAATTTTTAGTTCATTTTTTAGACAATTTTTTCTTATATAATATAGGGGTGTGAAAGTTATTTTTCAGTTCTACAGTGTATCTTTTTACTTCAAAAATTTGTAACTAATTATTATTAACAAATAAAAATATCAATAATTCAAAACATAAACTTTCAAAGTAGGAAAATCTATTCATATTTTTTTAATTTTGTTTTATTTAAAATTCAAAAAGTATATAGGGGGTCCAAAGTTTTGTTTGCACGTGGTTTCTAATGGACACTCTAAATGACCCCCCCCCCGGTTTATAGCTTGGATACTTTGTAAGGTCAAAAATACCTCAAAAATGAATATCATCTATCTTATGGGTATATTACACTCCATCTAAATTTTGAATTTATTATTTGACATACTTAGTGTAGTTCATAACCATCATATATTTTGTAGTAAATTATGTTTCTTATATTTTATGTATGTAAAGCAAAAGTTGTAAGTTTTTTTTGTTGTAAGAATAATCTTGTGCAATTAAAATAATGAAGGAATTTGTTATTTTTTGTAAGAAACAAACCTTGATTTGATTTTCTCAATAAATGTATACACTTAAAGTTGAGTAATTCTATTGGGATTGATGAAATGTAAATTACGACTAATTTCATTTGTTGATAATCAAAACATTTCCTCACAAAACTAATATTTGAAGTTATTTTTTTCATAATTTCAATAAAAACAAAACCATAGAGAATAAAATTTATATTACAAAATTTTCACCATCGAGATTGATTTTTTTCAATCCTTTGAGACTTATTACAAATTAGTGTTTCTAATCAATATAGAATACTTTTAGAAAAGGATTTTAAAAGTCTATATCTTACAAATGTTAAGGAATTAGTATTGCAACAAGAATCTATAAACATTTGAATCTCAAGAATGTCATTTAGTGTATCTATAACAAACCATAGGCATCCAAGCAATTTTTTGATTCCCTCTTTATTTTTTAATAAACTCTAATTTCAACCTCTAATTTTGATCTTTGTTTAATAATGACTACAAGTTTCTATTACCAAAAATTCCAAGTTCATACAAATTGAAATGGCATGTTTTTCAACTCAAACATTCATAGAGAATATATTTAGATGACTATTGCTTTAATATTCAAGAAAAAGATGAATTTTTAGTTTAGAGTTATTTTATGTATTTATTGTTCATTTTTTAGACAATTTTTTCTTATATAACATAGGGATGAAAGTTATTAAAAAATTTGTATCTAATTATTGATAAAATATAAAATATCATTAATTCAAAATATAAAATTTCAAAGTACAAAAATCTATTCATGTTTTTTGTGTCATTTTATTGAAATATTAAGATATAACATAAGAGGTTCAAAATTTGGTTGCTCGTGGTTTGCAAATGATACTCTACATGATCTCTTGCAAATTTGGATGAATGAGAAACAAAACTTTTTAAATATATGGGATATAATCACATGATACATTGTTCAAAATTTACATATTTGGTTCATAAAGGTTAAGTATGTATTAAAGCATGATATTGTGGATATCATGGCTTATCCGCAAACTGTAGATTCATAGCCTAAATTATAGCTGACCTAGGTTTGCATCTAATTAGCACTTTGAAAAATTCTATTTTATCAAAAAACTCTTGCAATTGTCAAGTCAAAGACCTAACAAAAATTTAGACAATCTTGTAATAAGAAATATACTAAAATACTAAAATTACATGCTTTTTGGATTTTATTCTTTAGCTAAATCTTGTGGTGAATTTAATGTTGGGTTGACTTCAACATTGCAGATTGGGCAAACCTTATTACCTTGCAACCACTGTAGCAAGCACCGAGAGTGATATTCGTGATTGCAAGGCAACCTTATGATCATCTCTCCATGTTCAAATTCAAATAGACATATTACGCATGTGTTTTGATCTTTACATGATCCACTTTTATCATCTTTGGAATCATTCACATATGTGAATTGGTCAAGCAAAGCAATAGATTCGCTACTAAGGCCTTTACTTACATTTCCTACTACATCTTCAAGTGCACACAATTGCTCATAAGTCATTCTATCAGGATCCACGATGTTGTAAACATGATTGCGTCTATTAGTAGTCCGTTGTTGGCCACCGTAAACACAACGGTTTGCAACAATAGCATACCTTTCCTCACGAGTCATGTTCAAAAGGTGATTTGGGGTGTTAGTATTCCGTTGTTGACCAACATGAATATGATTTTGATCCATGGTACGGTAAGCCCCTCTCCGGAGATTTTGATAATACAACAATCTAGTAGCATCATTATATGGAAAATTTGCACCACCAATATTCCCATTAGTAGGGGTCCTTGACTCAATGGGATCCTCATCAACACTATCATTGCGATTATTCGAACTATCTTCCTCGTTGTTATCACCAATATTTTGACCATTGATATGGTTAGCAACAAGAGGTGGTGCCTCATACAAATCATTGCCATTGTTCTCACGGTGAAAAAACTCTGGAAAATTACGATTATAACCCATATGTAATACACCCCTTTCTCGTGCTTGTAAGGCTTGCAATAAATAACGAGCTTGGCTCCTTGCCAAATATTGATCCAAAGCTTGCACTCGTGTCATTGTATTTGGCTCTAGTGTTAGACTATCAATATTTATCTCATCATTTTGGACATTTTCATCACCTTCAACACACCTCACTTCTTCTTGTTCTGCAATACTTGGGCTAAAAATTTCTTCTTCTTTATTATTCTCCATTTCAAAACTCTCTTTGTTCTATAATATAATAGAGAATTCAAAAGATATTAGAAAAACTACAAGTGTTAGAGCAATCCAAAGAAGAGACAAAATACTCCTTCAAATATACAATTTAAGTATCTTCATTTTGAAATGATGGCTTATTTATATGGTAGTCTCACCTCCATACCAAATCCTCTTTTACTTTATTGAGCTACTACACTTTAGTTCTACTTCACTAAAGTAATTTAGTTTTCTTTTACTTTATATAATTCAGTGAGCTAAAGTAAAATACTTTAATGAATACCAAACTTTATTTCTACTTCACATTCTCATTCACACAGGACTTTGGAACTTTAGATTATGTGTGCCTAAAACTTTTAAATTAAATTTGACTATGAGTTAAAGAAGAGACAATTCAAAAATACTCGAATTATGACCGAAAATAATATATCAACAAAATCGATTTTCCAAATCAAAAATTTGAAATAGCAAGAATAGCTACAATGCCTATGCCATTCATGAAATGATAACTATATAATTGTTCTTTATGATCTAAACAATTATTCTTTAGATGTATTCATATTCTAAGGATAATTATTATTAGTAGAAAATAAAATAATTATAGATCAAGTCTCCATTTTTAAGAACTACAATAAAATAGGGATTTTTCAAATACCATATGTATAAGTTAATTTTGTTTGAAGTTTTACTTACAGCTTTTCTTAAAATATAAATAGGCTTTGACTTGTTAACTATTACACAAACACTTAATTTTAGGCCTATCTTAAGCCTATCACTACTCTGGAACAACTCAGTTTTACGAAAAATCTACCTTACAAAATGAACCTTCATTCAATTGTTGGTTAACCCCTAAAGTCCCAAGGCCATTTTTCTGTCAAAAAACACTCAAAACTGCCATTTTTACTGCGTTAGTCCAAAAAAACAAAAACAATTTTTTTTTGGAACTGAACCGTAGGATCTTAGACTTTACTTGTTTTAGATCATGTGGTAAAAATTTCATGAAGTTTGACCGTACAGATTGAGAGATATGAGCATTCAAAGTTGAAAAAACAAGTTTTTTTGAACACTGGACTGCAATTTTAGATGACTTTGATCTCTATTTGTGGAAAAAAATTACATTGTAGAGTTTGAATTTAAAATTTATTGTGTTGAAGAATTGAGTTGGGAGTCTAGGAAAAAAAATTCAAAAAATAAAAACTTGATTTTCATACTTCAAAAAATTGTCAAGTAGAAGTAGGTCCAAGATTGAAAGAAAAACTAAATTGATAATAGCTCTTAGATGGAATTGAAATACAATAATCCCAACAGTGAGATTGTTCTAACAAGAAAATTTAACCTTTTCAAAAAAAAAAATTTGAAAAAATTTGAAAATTGCATTCTGAGATGAATCCTACAAGTGTTTTTTTTCCAAAAAGATGCTTAGATTGCCCAAAAAATAAGATTGTTCATAACTTTCACATCACTAATCAAAGTGGAATGAATCAAAGCATCAGATGTAGACAAAAACATTATCTTTGAGAAAAAAAATTCAAAAAAATTTATTTTGAATTTTTGCAATATTTTTTGTGCTACCCGACGAGTTCAGTTTCAGGCTTTTTGTGGTATAGCTTTTTCTTCCTGGCACCAATTGAAATAAAAATTATATTCCCACAAAGCTTATCAGATTTTCTATCTTCAAAAGAAGTTTCAAAAAATTAGGGTAAAATTTCAGCCTATAGGAACCTGCCCGAATTCCAAATTGTCCCCCGAGGGGACAATGGGACTTTAGGGGTTAATTTAGAAACCGTAAAAAAGAAAAAGGTGAGATGGGTTGAGTGCCAATTATCCAATATTGAACCAATAAATTATTCTCATCTTATGCAACTGATATTATCGCAGTACATACGTACAACCACCGCTATCAGTCCCCGGAGAGGAGAGGAGAGGAGAGGACAGTACATGCTCGGTCATTTGCAAAGCTTCCGCTAATTACCAACCTTCTTGCAATTGAGTGCAGTATCCAAAGAGCACTAAGCTCCACTTATTCAAATCTACTATTCTACATAAGTTACCATGTTGCTCATACAGACTCTGCAATTAAGGAATGGTACTTTTATAACTACAAGTATCTTATTGCCCGGGTTTCCTCACCTAATTCTGATTTTCTAATTCAAACATGAAGACTGAGCCTTAACCCGTAAAGGACCCTTAACCCGTAAAGGACCATGTGTAGTCCACGCTTCCAAAATTGTGAAGATGTATTATAAAATGTAATTTAGAATAATAATTTAATGATTACTTTCAAATAATTTATATCTTAACCCCTAAAGATCCAAAGCCATTATATTGTCAAAAATCACTCAAAACTGACATTTTCGCTACATATATGTAAGAAAATAAAAATAATACTTTTTTCAGTATTCAATGATAGGATCTTGTAATTTTCATTCTTTAAGAAATTATTAAGTAGAAGTAGGTCCAAGATTGAAAGAAAAAACTAAATTGTTAATGGCTCTAAGATGGAATCGAAACACAATAATCTCAACAGTGAGATTGTTCATAACTTATTTATGTGGTGCTTCACTGCAAGTACATTGATTTCTTTATATTGCTAATAGTGTTTTACCAATGATCTCGTTAATTTTTCACCCTTACTAATTGGCCAAACAAGCGTACACTAATTTGTCTTATTTGGGGGAATAATTGTGACTTAGACAATTAATGTCACCACAAAATATTGTTTCTGTAAAAATTGGTACAATACACGAGCCCACATTTATTTAAAATAGTATGACTTTACTAGTATAAGGGTGGTCTTTGAGCACTAATGAATAATGTTAGTGTGGTACCAAAGACCTATATTGGCACCAAGCTAGTGCCAATAATGGCCTTGAGCATTACGCTTCGGCACTATTTTTTGGTGCCTAAAGACTACCTTTTCTATTATTGCTTTCATAAATTAATGTCGCAACACATGCACTATTAGGACAAATTAGTACAGTGTATTAGTCACAAAGACTTCATTGACAAATTGCGAAAAAATCTTTGAGTCTTTTTCCATTTCATTGGTCTATAACAAGAGCCACTGTCACAAGTGGTGGAATGCATTAGGAGTCAAAAATTGGGCTTTGAGATGACAAAATAAGCTTGTTGGAAAATCCATTGTTATAAGTTTTCATCCATTTTTGAAGTGGTTTACAAGAAGGTTTTGCTTGCCATAACACATACAAGAACAACCATGTGGGAGGGTCTAGGAATTTGCTAAAAATGAGGAAGTGCGTGCCAGAGATCATAAAAGATGCCTTTCTATTGTATTGTCTACCTCCTACCTTCCTTGCTCTTGATTTAAATTTGAGCCATGTAAATGATCTTTTGGGAATTTGAGCCCAACAATTGAAATAAAGCTTATTGAGTCCATTTTCTACTCTAATTTGAAATTTCCAAAAATTCAATATTTTATTGTGATTTGAACATTGGGCCTATTACTATGGATCATTGATTTTCTATTTATACTATTACAAGGAAATCTTGCCTACATGATTACATTCTTCGCTATAATATACACCTATGGAGAAATTTTAAAATGACTAAGGCTCATTTTGAATTAGGTATGAATTTTCTTCACTTTCTCTTCAAATTCATGGTAATTTGAAATCACCACCAATAAATCTGAAAATTTTATAACTTATAGAGGACATGTGATTTTGTCTTTGAAAAATAAAATTTATTCATTTTCACTCAAAATTAGTTGCAAAACAGAGAAAAACAAAGCCCAAAAAAATGAGACAAATTACAAGGTCATAGGCTCCATCCTTCCAAGATGAATTGTTTTGCCAAGAGCAAAGCAAAGTGGGAGAAAGTTAGTTGGGCTAAGACCATAATATCCCCTATGTGAAGGTTAGATTCATCATAAACTAAATCATTTTTGTAAAAAAAAAGTGTCACATGTCATCTTACGATTGGTATGAGGTGACATGAACCCTTGAGAATCTAATGTGGAAATTCAATTTCGGCCCTAAAGTGCTGGGAAATTAAACCTTCACATACGGTATGTTATTTACTTTGTCCCTGACCAATTGCACAGATCAACATTCAAGGATTTTTTTTCCAAGTTTTACCAACTATTTTCTTTCAATTTCCAAATTGAACCATTTTTTCAAGTCCAAAGTCCAATTATTTTCTCTATTTTTTTACTCAAAATAGAAATTTTACAGATTTTTTCACCATTTCTTTGCCGAGGTTTTCAAATTGCAACAATAGTTTTTTCCCAATTCCATTGTCAAACTTTAAACTAGCCACCGTTTTTTCCCAAACATTGCCCATAGAGATTAATCACTCCGTATAAAAATTGGTCGGCTGGGTCGGTCAGTCTCTTGTTCAATTCCCTATTCCACCACTGACACATTTATCCATCGGCTCATGGGCAGCAGCAGACTACCCAAGCCTGCTATGAACAGAAACAACGGAACTGAACTATGATAAGCTTAACTTACTTTAACTGAAGTGATCAGTGTTTCCTTCTCACTTCTTCACAAGTTCACAAGCCTCCAACACAGACAGACAGACAGACAGGCCTTCTTCTCCATTTAGCAGATTCATGTCAGTCTGCTTTCAGCTCTTTCAACTTGTTAGTTCATGCCGCAGGGATCATGTGGTCCAACCTCATGTGGCCAACAAAAACACTAGAGAACAAGAGAAACAACAAACAAGAGAACAAACAAACAAAGGAGGAAGAAGAAGATAAGGTATGACAAAAACAAACAAACTGAAAACCCTTAAAAAAAACTTAAAACCATCAATCAGTGTTGATAAGCACAAAACTAGCTTAAGGCTTTTCTCTGCTAGTATGGATCCTTTCGGTGAAAAGGAGGACTCATGGTTCCCTTGGACATAACTTTGTCAACTCTAGGGTACGAAACAAATCGGGAAGCTCATCGAAACCATCGTGTATATGGATTTACGTGACAAGACAAAAAAATTGGTGAAACTTTGACAAGGCGAACTGAGCATGGGAACCTGTGTATTCTCAAGGTGCGCGCTACTCATTGGCCTCAAAACACACACAAAATAATGTAGTTAATGTAGTCCATATAGTTTGATGTTGTATATGAACAAATCTTCAATTACACGGTATGTGGTGTTCAATTAGAGGTTTCTTCTTGTGGAATTATTCTAAAAGTTGTTTGACTATTTTTCACAAAAAGTATCCAAAACTATCACTTTCTAGTGCATTGCGTATACTTGTACAAATTTGTATTGGACTACTATGGAGATTTGTGGAAAAAAGTTTAGCACGTTTGAACAAGTAAATTGCGAGATTATGAAGTTAGAAGAAAATAAATTTTGGGCCTTATCCACCAAGGTCAACATTTGACCTAAATAACCCAAAGACTATTTCATGGTTGTTGTCCTATTCTAATACTATAATTTACGCAGGTATTTATTTGATTTCATACATTTAAAATCAAGCTATTTCTTTACTTATGTATTAAAATCCATCGTAATATACTTAGTGCCATGTTTATTAAAGGTCTATTCTTTGCAACTCAAAAGGCAGATTTAAGTTCTCAAAAATATTATTTTTCATTTTGAAACTCAAACAATGATGACTATGGTTGAATCCATAGTTTTAGAAAGATCCTTCAAACCAAGGAGTACAATGACAGGGAAAGAATTTTCTTGGAGGTCAATCATGAATTCCGGGGTGCATGAAATTTTGAAGGGACATGACCAAGCTCATTAGTGACCTCTAACAAATCTTGAATCCACGAATGTAACGAGGAACCTAATTTGACATTATTTATTGAGGAATGGTTGGAAAAGTTGCAAAGCCCATTTCCCTTTTATAAAGAGAATGTGCTTGATTTATGGCCACTTTTGTTTGGACTAAGCGTCAGAGGTGGGATAAGGTAGGAGGTTCATAAAGTACCCATTTAAGAGTGGAAATTACCACTTAAGAGTGGAAATTAATTTAGGAAAGTTAGACTTCTTGAAATATGTTTTTAGTAAAAATTTTGTAAAAGACAAAAGGAATTGGCATCTAATCCAAGAATGAGATGTGAAAAACAAGAACAACTCCACTCTCTAAATAACATTTATGTTATGTACACACACAATATTGATTGACCCCTTCAATCGTTTCCATTGTCGTTTTTCTTGAAACTACCGCCAACCCTTTTCCTTCCCACATCACAACATGCAACCCGAAGATCATTTTGGGACAAAAATAAATAAATAAAAATCAAGAGATCCGATTTTGGGACAAAAAGAAGTAAGGGAGAACCGGAAGATCATTTTGGGATGGAAGGGAGTACAAGTTACCGTTATTATTGCAGGGCATACTATTCAACTAGCTCATGTATTGGCTTCTACACATAGATGATCATCATTCCAAATGAAGTACACTGTTTTAAGTTCTTTCTTGGTTGCGACCCAGAAATTATAATTTTTTTTTGTCACCAAAATGTCTAAGCAAGGTGCATTTTCCTTTCCTTCCTGTTTCTCTAGTCAAAACTTATATTGTAAAACCGTACAGTACCTCACCTGCAATTGAATGGCGGTTGAATGGCTACAGTTCCCATTTCCCTCTTTCAGTAACACAAGGTAAAGCTTATTAGGCCGAAGACTGCCTGGACACCAAGGCCACTGAAGGCGAGCTTGGAATTCATCAACCATAACTTAAAACTTTGTTATTTTTATTTATATTTATTTATGTATCGTTCCCAAGCAAACAAGGCAATGCATTATGTTTAAAAAAAAAGGGGGGTCTAAGCATTATTGTGTGAAAACGAGCGCAAGAGCATGTTGGAAACGACAACATATGGCAGCGGGGAGAAGTGTACCTCCCGAGAGGGGGAGAAGGAAAAAAAAAGAAAAAAGAAAAAGAAGAAGCAAAGAAAAAAGCAGCAAGGGACGGGAGCTTGAATGAGAGATATTTTGGGGGTCACTTCTTCACGTCTTTTGGTGCAAGTTGATATTGGCGGATCCTCGCGCCTCCTCTTTGTCTCATGTTGGGTGGGGTGGGCCCCTGCAGTGGCAGACGCTAGCGCAAACCAGCCAATGCTAATTGCGGCAAATCTGGATCAAATCAGCCCAGTGTGAAGCTCACTCCACCTAATTCCATTCCTCTGTAAAAAGGTTTTGGAGTTTAACGGGGAAAAACAAATATATGTGGTTGGCACGGCCTTCAAAAGAATTCACATAACATTGCATTGTTTCATTTTATCAATGAGGTATTTGGGGGGGGCCCATTTTGCATCCTTGGAAAGGGGTCCCCTTATATGGTGAACAAAATTGTCTTATATGGTTCCTCAGCCAAAACCAAATCTTGAATCATGTACGAAGTCCTTTGCATATATCTAGCAAAGCATAATACCTTCTCATCATGGAGAAGACCATTGCCTGGTCATCTAATGTTCCTCCCTTTGTTTCTGAAAAGCATCGGTGTTATCCTTGTGAAACGCAAAGGAAACACCGGTATTATTCAGAAATAGAAGGGGTATGTTACATGATGGTAGCCTAGGACATTGTATTGTATTGTAAAAGTTGACATATATACCTTTGGAAATATATTACGAACTATATGGTGTGGAATATAATAGTATTGGATCATGTAATGAAATGATATACTAATGATTTTGTGTTGAAAGATTAGAAAATACCCCTTAAAGTGTCAAAGACAACATTTTCTAAAAAAAGATTTGTAAATGAATTTTCATTCATTATTATTTTTTTACCATAAGATCTTCTTACCAACTACTATGAGGGTCATGTATATATCAATTGGGGTTTGAGGGTAATGTACGTGGGAGAGCAAAGTGTGTGCTAAACAAAGCAATTTTTTCCTGGGATTGTTTAAACATAAATATTGTTTAAATTATATATACTTTAATTGGTTTTGATACACACATGTTAAATAAAATATGGTAGGAATAACCCAAAACTAGGGTCAAAAAAATATTGTGCAATGCAACTCTCTTACACTTTAACCAATCATAAAAGATCAACAATATTATTTGTTCTTTTTAGTTAATACCAAAAGATATAATATTTTGCCATTGTTAAAGTTTAAAAATTCAACTAACAAGTCGAGTCCATAGGAATAATTGGCATTGAAAAGTCGGCACAACTAAAAAGACATTAGAAAAAAAAAGAGGAATGGACTTGATAAAAAGTAGAACGATGATAGTATAATTGTAAACTTCTTCAAATTAAATTATCTTTAATTTCATGGACTCAAATGTGATATGAAATTCATTGTTCTATATATTACAAGTCCTTATTCCAAAATGTCACATGAAACTTGTCCAAAAGGCCTTGGAAAAAACACATGTTGCATTGTTAACTCACATTTCTAAAATCCCTCTCTTATAAGATAAAAGGACCTTATGCGTCCCCTATAATTTTTTTTGGTTGTGAATAAATGAAAATGTATACCTATATTAATAAGACAAATGTATGTTTTAATGAAAGATATTGAAATTTGACATCTTTATAGGCTATGGAAATTTTAAAATGGATTGCAAGGAACAATTAGGACAATGGGCCTATTGGTCAACAAGCTAGAGAATGCTTTAGCAATTGCAATGTTATGACAATACTTTTACCTTTTTTATTTTTACTTTTATTTTTTATAATTTTTTTCGCATATTGTTTTCATATGCCCAACAAATTTATAAAAAAATAATAATACAAAAATTGATAGTGTACATGATATCATGCATTTGTACTATGGATAATTTGCCACTTTTAAAGAATTAAAAGATGGATATGAAAGGAGGTTAAAAAGAGATTAGCCATCACTTTTGAGGCAATTAAAAATGACATATTGGTGTTAAAAGTTGTAGCAATGGCATAGGACATACAAGTTTATATTATTAAGATAGATGTTTGTTTTGCTTTGTTTGTGACATACATCCATAAGTATATTTACAAATTCCACGCCCACTTGACCAATGGAAACACCCTTGGTCCCCTCGGAAAGCCTTGGATACAAAGGTGTGCCCTCTATTTAGTACATATAAGACTATTCTTCAACATAATGCAAAAATTGATAGGACATATGATATTAATCGTCCATGCTATGGATAAATTTGCCCTATTTGAAGAATTAAAAAATGGACATGAAAAGAGATTTAATGAGGGATGAGTCATCACTTTTGCAACAATCACACATGACGTACTAATGGTTGTGACAATGATACACGACACACTAGGATACGTCCAAACAACAATCTTGACACTTTCATGCCTAACTATATCCTACCTTCTCAACCGCCCTCGCCCTTCCAAAGTGTCTAAATATGACCCACAAACAAGGATCCTTGAATAGTCCATATATGCGTTTGGATTTGGGGTCGGGGAAAAGCGTGCATGGGAAGATTTCGGCGCGCTTTTTAGTACACCCAAATTGGGGCTGAGAAACGAAGAAGGCCCTCCTACCGCAGACATACCCCGACAGAACAAAAATGCTTCTCATGGAGAAGATCTGTAAGGCAAGGTAGTTTCGATCCTCGCACGGGCCTCCGTCCATGCACCATTTGGATTCTGGAAATATTGCAAACTAACATAAACTAAAGAAAAAGTGCAAGTGCAAAACAACCAAAGCCCCCAAAGACATGTCCTAAATTTTTCAAACTAACATATCCCCATCCTTTTGGTCAAAGGTGGTGTATGGAAGATGGACGGATTCATCCTTAAAAGTTTTTTCATTGTACCTTGGCTTGATAGTTTGTTGTCCATTCCTGATAGTCTAGTGCTCACGTATGTTGTCGTATTCCTTCAGCGGCGCACTTTGTGGACGTAGCCAATTGAAAATGGGCTCCCCACCACTGCAGTGATTATCAGTTTGAGGTTTGTTGAGCTCTCCCCTTTAGTACTTGAGGGGAAGATTACGGAAGTAGTGGTACTCACACTCTAAGATAGAGGGACCATTACTTGCGTACCTTGAATTCCATACTCACGCACAGTCTGTCTTAGGGTGGAAGTTACGATTTTTTTTAAAAAAGGAAAAAAAAAGAGGGTAACTTGAGGTCCTTGGAGTGCAAACTGGAGCTGTGCAAACTGGACTTCATATAAGGTAGTAGGTCCATAAATCGACCACCTCAGAGCTGGAATTGAATTTTGGGGAGGTAAAGCTTCTCTAAATAAATTTCAGTAAAATTTCCTAGAAAGACAAGTGGAATTGGCATCTACCCCAAGTCGTTTCATATTTTTTGGAGCTTTGTAGAATTAGTTAAGGAAATTTGAAGTTGAATTGGCATAGGGCTCCAAAATTGTCCACCTCCTAAAAATGTACATTGTTTGTACTTCAATGAAAGCTACAAAAAAGCAACATGTAAATTTGAAAATACAAATGAAGATTAGCCTTACTTTGAATTTGAGTACTTTGAAGCTTTGGGGGCCTAAAAACACCAAAAAAAACTTTAGGGATTAAGGTATGTGCACCTAAAAGTGACACTCTCCTAATTGTGACACCTATCTACAACTATCTAATCTTGGACAACTATAGAGGAGTGTCACAATTAGGAAAGTGTCACTTTTAGGTGCACAGATCTTAATGTAAATTACCCCATTCCAGGCCAAATGGGGCACTTTACCTTGAGATAGGAGGTTCTAAAACCGCCCACTTCCTAAAATGTACACTATTTGTTTTACAAATCCAACTGTAGCATCCTTTAGTTAACTTGTTAGAGTACCTCTTAAAATTCCATAATAAGAAACCTAACCAATTGCAAGATCAACTCACTTGAATTTGAAAAAGAAGTATTTTCAAGTCTTCCCAAATGGTTAGATTTCATCTTTCAAAATTTTACACAAAAATGTGTAGATCCTACAACTTTGAAGAAGTAAGTTGGGAATACATTCCAAAAATTTCAAACAAAAAATATTTCATATTCATGCTTGAATTTTTTTTAGAAAGAAGTAGAGTAAGATTTAAAATATTAAATTGTTAAGAATTTAGTTATAGAATTGAAATAATTTTAAAGAATTGAAAAACAATCTACACCCAATGCTTTTATTTTTTTTCAAAAATATTGAAAATTGAGTGAAATAAAGGACTTCAAAATTTATCGTAGATTAGAGATTCCATAACTACACACAAACAAAAACTCATAACTTTCATCTCATTGATCAAAATGGAACGATTCAAAGCTTTTTGTGTACATATAAGTCTAGAAAATTAATTTCAAACTTTTATTTTAAAAAAATGATTTATAAAGAATTTTTTTGAGTTGCCCGGATTGCCCGTTGAACAATGAAAATTACACATCATACAATAACTTTTTAACCATGTACTCAAAAGTTATGAAAATTGTCGTGCCTTAAAGCTACTCCTCGAGCACATGTTGTGTGAAAATTTCAGAAGAAAAAAAAAAAATTCATATTGAGCTACCCCAAATCGCTATGTTGCCATAAAAACACCATTTGGTCCTTTAGGGATAAAAATCCACAACATGAATTCTTACCTCTAGAGTTGGGTTCAATGCCTTTGCATTTCACCTCCTCATGAATGTACCCAAAATGGCATTGTGTCTAAAAGCGCCACTCAAGAGTCCCCACTTTGTATACATCTTTAAAATCATTATGTACATATGTTGAAGAAACAATTTTAGAACACCTACCAAAAAACCCTTTGATCTTTCATAACTTTTGCATATGGTATATCCAAATGCTACGTTCTTTGGTGCAATGGAACCTCCTTTCATTTGCTAACTTAAAAAAATACATTAAAAAAATAGACCAATCTAACAATAATAAATGCCCGCCATAGAGAAAGTGGCGCTTTCGGATGTCCCTACCCTAGGTTCTATGTGAAGAAAGTGGGCCTAGGGCTTCATTCCGGTCACGTTGGCAGGGTCTAGGGTAAGTGATTTTGGGAGCTCTGCTTGTTCCTTTTACTCCGTGGAAAGGTACTGTACAAGCAGACATTACCTTACATGGGGGACAATCTGAAATGTGGTTACCTTGATGCCAAGAGAAAACCAAAGGCTGGGCAAAGCTGTAACTCTATGTAGGTATGTCTGGGGACTTAGGAGCATGTATGGCAGAAGAATACCCTGCGTGTTTAGGGACACAAATGAAGGGGGACCTTACTGCAAGGGAAAATAAATAAAAATACCAGCCCCCAGTTGCAAGCGTCCCGGGCCCGGGAGACACAACCGCCAAATGAGAGCAAAGAAGGAAAAAAAGAAAAAGGAGCCAAGGGCGCCGGCATGGGAGGTGGAGACCGCCACGCCATGCTACAAGAAAGCTAAGGAGTTTGGAACATGAACCTAGCATGAGGCCTAGAGAGAGCCCATCTCGGAGATCTGAGTTATCAATCGTCTTAGCAAGCTATTACAACATCATCTACTCTTGAAGCGCCTCTGAGTTGCCTCACCATGAACAATGTGCCTCTCCCAATACCAATGGTTTTGGGTTCAAAAGGTATAAGGTAATGGCACCTAATTTCGATCCCTTTCTTAAAAGCAATCCTACAAATTCTTACCTAAAATTTTGTGTAAAAGTTGTGTTTGTAACAAGCTTTGTATTAAAACCTGAAATGCTTGAGAGGACATTTTTATCCTTTGGATGATATTAGGGAGACCTGAGGGGTTGGAAAAAAAGAATTTTTCATCCAATTTTTTGGGAGAGAGTTGCTTGAATGCATTCTAAGTGAATGGAAGTAGATATTTCTTTGAATGAGGTCAAAACCATTTATTGTGTGACTAGTCCATCCTATTTGTGTCAATTTGTTGTTAGAATACTTTGAGGCGTGGAAAAATACCACTTTTGTGAAACACATACATAGGCACTTGTGTAAAAATACTAAGTTTTTGAAACAATTTTAGACAAATGTAAACAACTCCTTCCCTAAGGGCCCTTTCTAGTGAATTGAAAAATACACCACCCTTTTACTATGCAAATCATAGCCTAAACCACTCATTTATTGTTTTGCAACCAATTTTCTAGTTTTCTTACTCAATTTTTTTTTGAAATTTCATAACTTTCACACCATATGTCCAAACACCATAAAACAAAACCCATACACCCCTCCTTACCAAGGGCTTTCGGACAGTACCAAGCACACAACTAGGTAATGCACGGTCCAGGAGATCTCACCATATCAAACAAACAACCTATCTTAATGAACGGATGCCATCCATATGACTTGCAACAAATATTACTCTAATCTAAGTTAACTTATACCTGAATTGTATCATATGCTGTACCATCAAGTAATAAAGATCTGTAGTTTGGAAGTCACATCTCATTTTCAAAGCTTAAGCTTAGTTTTAGACAAGATAAGCTTAAGATGAGACAAGAATTTGGAGCAAAGTATCACTCTGCCGAAGTTAAGTTACTCAGGGCAATTCAATTTTTTAATTTTTTAATTTTTTAAAACAAATGGAATCCATTGAGGGCAATTCAAATTCACATCCATCTCACATCCCAAGTTATTCACCCACTGGCTGCCAGTCACAGAAGCTTAGATTTGTCAGGATTTGTCAGTCCTCTTTGTGTCTCCCAAGCACTTATTTTACATTAACTTAGTAGGAGGAAAGACCTCCTATTGGCTACGGACCAAAGGCCGGAGGACGAGAGGGTTTGCATTGAGAGAAGCAACATGTGAGGAAATTTGAGTAAGATCAAACTCGAAATGCGAGTCACTAGATGCTACAAGGACAATAGACTCTTGTAGTAAGTGTAAGTGCATCTACGCCATTACTTTCGAAGGACTTGGGGTTGTGACTCGGGAGAAGAAAGTTTGGATCCCTACAACAAACCGAGGCATCACGTGCCCAGGAGAGGTGCTAGGCTAAGCGGGTTGCATGGCGATTTTTTAGAAAAAGGTTAGTCTACCTAGCAAAGTTGTCTCACGACCAAATTGTAGATTAGCCATAGCAACTGCTTTGGAGCAAACAAAGAAGTAGAATGGATTTTGTAGAATAAGGGACCTCACGTGGAATGTGTTGAAGGTTACATATGATGCTTATAACCTTCAATACATTCAATGTCCTTTGTAACATAAACTTTGCACAGATGTATACCATTCAAGGAAGTCAATCTAGAGACGCGGTGTTATGGAGAAGAAGATATATCAAATTGAATTGAAGGCTATCTTAAACTATGTAAAATTTCAACATAGCTATTCTTCAACAAAGCAAATAAATATCACCATTTTTAATATTCAAACTCTCTAATCTCAAGAGCTGTTTGTACCAATGTAGCAAGCACTAGTACAATATTGGATCATGTATAGTAGTGGAATGACCCACATGACAAACTTGACTACTACCATGTCTTCTTGTAGTCATTTTTCTAGTATACATGGCCCAAGTTTCTACTAGTGAAGGCCTTCAACCCTTTTAGGAAAACTCTTCCTCAACAATTACCTTTGAATTCATTGACTTTAGATCAAAGAAGCGGATATTTTTCGAGATATTTTTGCCTTGACATAAAGTATATGTGAGAAAAATTGATTAGGACCTTCCTCAAGAATAGAAGCAATGTTATAAAGAAGGACCAATTTTCTTGTGGTGTATTTGTTTGCTTTGTTTTGAAGGGAAGAATGTTCAAGCAATGGCCATTGTATTTTTTTTTGTCTCTCCCACCTAACCAAATGACAAAGAAAATTGTAGATACTTTTTGTATTAGAATAAAGTTGTTCCTATTGTAATACACGCAAGAAAAAGACAAACAAGAAAGGAAAAACAATTAAGTTATGTCACCATTTAGAAACCATGTGGATTGTGGAATGATTTGAATGTTTAAAGCTCAAGGGCAATCCGGATCCTCTTATGACCTAGTCCTATAGGAGGAAATTACTCAAATGGGACAATTTGATAACCAACACGTGAGGGTGGTAGCACAAATCACAAAACATCAATGCAATTCATGTAACCTAATCCCTCATTGCTTGAGGCTTGATAGGCCTACTTAGACTATTTAGGAGTCTCGTAAGCTCATGTTGATGTTGCCATTACTTCTCGTAGAATGAGGCGACTTCATAATTGAAATTGCTAGTTCACTAAAGCTGGCAATGGATATTTGTTTGGATTGGAATGGCATGGTTTTTGAATGTATAATATTTGATTTTGGATTGTATTTGAGTTGTTGAACCTTTCCACATGTTTGCAATTTTACTACTCATAAATTTGGCATATAGATGAGGAAATATTGTGAGCAGTTTTAGAAAGTGGGTTGACAATGAACATTGGAAACTAAGCCAAATTTTTTGGAGAAGAAATATTAATTATGAGTGTTGGATCATACAAAACCAAAGTGAGTGCTTGAAGGCACTAACCGTGTGACCTACACCTTGTACTCAAGCAGTGGGTTACAATTCCAAGTACATAGGGATGTTAGCTATTCATAACGTTTAGGTGGTTGAGTGCACATGGTAGTTTTGGATTAGGGTTTTGGGCCATACATGACATGACACAAGAAAATAATTTCCACTACAACCAACTAAACAATGACTACTTGTCTTATACAACTACATTACAACTGCAAACAAAGTTATAAGCACCAGATCTAACATATATATTGTTGGAGTTGCAAGATAGTCATAGAAACAAATAAAAGATTAGAAGTCAATGACAAAGTTTTCAAAAATTGACTTACATTTGTATTTTTTCATCCCCTATACTTTACAAAAGCTAATGTGGATTTTAGAGCTTGAGGTGGATTCCTTTGTATTGATCATCAGTTGAAAAAGAAATGACTGCAATTACAAAATGACTATTTTCCCTTCAAAACAACTAGTCCAATAGCATTTTAACATCCTTGTATAATACATTGTTGCAATTGTATAGTAGTTTGTAGGATAAGTCATTGAGTAGTCATGGCACAAATTGTAATGTGTTAGTTGCAAGTTTGATCTAAAAATCAACAATCAAAATTTCAAAAGTCTTCTTCAAAGTAAAAAAGAAACTGAGCTACCTCAAGTTGTGTCCATACACTCTTGTTTTTGCCCCTTGTTGTCATTGTCATTGCCATTGCCTTTTGTTTTTCTAATATACATTTGTTATTCTCCCTTCTAGCATGATGCCATTTCCTTGCCACAGTTGTTCTTACTTCTTGTTATTACAAGATTGTACTTGTTTTCTTCCATTGTTATAACTTGCATTCTGTTTTCCTCTTCTATAACACCATTCTTGTTTAGAGTCTTGTAGTTTGTATTGTTACAAACTTGTGAATAATTTAGTGCTAGTAATTACAACATTAGATGATTAGGTGGACTTTGTTTTGTAATGTATGAATGTATTGAAAAGTAGAAACTAGTAATAGGTATTAAAAAAGTTTGAAGGAATTTGTGTGTTTGTATATGTAGTTTGGAATTGACCATGAATCCAAGTAGACATTTGTGAATTTGTGTCCAACTCTACATATGAGGAATATGTGCATTAATCATTGTAACTCTTTCTTGGATAATTTCTCATATAGAACTTGTTTCCAACAATGTTGTAGCTACAATGTCTTTTCTACTTTTGAGTTGTTTTAGTTGTTTTCCGGTCCATATTGAAGGTATATGTAATTGTTAATTAGTTATTGTCATAGAGAAGTTGTATTTCAATCATTCAATGTATAAAGAATGACCTTGGAATGGGTTCATTCCACTTTCACAACTAGAAAAATAACTAGTGTAGTTTAAAGTCAAAGTGCCAATGTTTGTTGCAACTCAATTGTTACCAAGGAATTGACTACTTTTTTTATTGGTATTGTTGAAAATGCCACATACAATGGCATGTAGTGGTACAAATGTTGAGTAGATGTGTTAATGTGGAAGACTAGAAGTGAATGCCACAACACTAAACATAGTGGCAAATTGTGTCGATGCCATATGTTACTATATAGTTCCTTCACATTTAGTCAATTAGGTCTACACCTCCCATGTGTGTCTAATATTCTTCCTAGTGCAATCTCAAATCAACTTCTTGAATCCCTTAGGACCACTACTTTATTGTTATGGCACCAACTAGATTTGTGCTCATACGTGCTTAGGAACGTCACATGCTTGGAATTGTATCAAGTTGTGGTAGCCATGTGACGACGAGCACATTCTCTAGAAAAGATTGGTCCTCAAATGAGCTTCATATGGCATAGCAGTCAAGTGTGCCAAAATCCTATCCTCTTATCTTTTATAATACTAGTAGCATAAAAATAAAAACTCCAATAAGCCATGGAACAATTGGGGTGGATGGGGGTGTAATAAATTTGCCATAGCCCTTTTTGTCCTAAGCTACACTTAAGCTACTTAAAGATCTTTTTACCTCCACCAGACTCAAAGATCATTTTGTTCTTGTCTGAATATGGTATGAAATTGTAGATGTAGTAGGACAGGTTGGAGACCCAAGATCTAGCACTTGATTCTATAGTGTGAAGCTTTGGAGTGACCTTTGGGATTTCTATATTGACATATATAGGGTCCATTTTGCAACCATAGAGTGCCTTTGAAGTCACAATTAAAATTGAAGCAACGATTGGAGTGGTCGAATGAAACTAGGACAAAAATGGTGAAATGCAACCAAGACAAAAACGGTAGAATGAAGCCAAAATGAAAATAATAGAACTTGAAAGTCATGCTACTAAAAAAATTCTCCATTTGTAAAATTCGTGTCTATGATTCTAACAATTGATATAGAACTGAAAACTCTTAATTTGTATTGTACTTGTCATATTTCAAATATTGCTACAAATGTCTAGCGTTGTATGAGATTGAATGTTGGAAGGCTTGAGATAAAATTGCTAAAAAATAGGGATAGAGAGGTCATGTTGATGAATTGGTGAAATGGGTTTAAAGCTTGATGAAGACATTGTTTGGAATTTGTATAAGTAGCAATCAAGGTTTGGGAGAATTTTAATTTAATTTTTATTATGTTTTTGGTTTACTTGAAAAAGAGTGGGTTTCAAGTGGAGATGCTTTTATTTGCATCTCATTAGAAGAAACTAGAAAAGGTATATGTTGGTGATGGCAAATCCTCATGTTAAACATTCTTTGGAAATTGCTCTATGTGATTGTTCATAACTTCTTATGGATCATATTTGGAGATGAATTGTGGATTTTTCTTTTTCCAATACATTGAGTTTAAAGAAGTTCATAAAATTGAAATCCTGAATTGCAAAGTTTTTGAATTTGTTGAATTTGTTGAATTACAAAAAGAGTGAAACTGTCAATATTTTTCTTTATGTGATATAAATGTAGGTCAAGTTTAGAGTATGATAGATTTTAATGATTTTGTTCAACAATATTTTTACCAAATTTTTGTGCTCTTAGAATTTCATATGAAGAGTGTCTATAATGTCCACAATACATGCTCATCCCAATTGAAATCTATGTGATAGTGAAATAATTTCTACTAGAGCATTTTGACACACCAACAATGTATGGAATGAACTTGTTAATTAGTGTCATTTGTCTAGCTTAGAAATCATTGGTCCTTTTATTTAATATTACAATCAATTTTTCTAGGACAACATCTTATTTTGCATAACTTTCTTACTTCTATTAGCTATATTGGCCTTATTTTCACAAGGATGTCTTCTATAGTAGTTGCTGCATTTACTATTGATGATGTATGATCTACTTGTATACACAAGTATGGAAGTGCCCTTGAAATACACATCTATGGAGATCATAATTTTACATTTGCAAAAGCTTATTTCCCAAAGTGACCTTTAATTTATTGTTGTTTTATTGAAAGAGGAAACTTAGTTTCTAATCCTTGGGACACATTCAAATTTTGTTTTTGATGGATTTGTAGTCCTCTTTCTATTATATATAGAGACGTACTATGACTTTAATCTAACTTATTCACTTCATTATATTCATCTATCTTGTTATATTGTTTATCTTCATTGTAAGTGATAGTTGTGATTTAGTATTTGCAATTGACAAAGTTACCTTAGATATGCTCACATTTGAATAGCAAGCTTTTTATGTCATCTAGAATGATCAAAGCTCGGATTGATGCCAATACCCAAGATTATTCATCACCACCTCCACAAATCTATATATAAAGCTTTGATTTTTATTTTGCAACTATATATGTGTGTGCCTAAGTACCTACCTTAATGTTGTTTTGGATTGATAAAAAAAAAATTATGTGCAATTTAAGAATGTTTTCAAGATGTCGATTATAAAAGTCTTAGATGATCGTGTTGAAGATGTCACAATTAAAGCATATAATCCTTGTACTACTTATGCATGCACATATATACTTTGAATAATTCATGGCATCTACTAATGTTGTTTTGGGCCTTTTGTTTCAATTGTGCACTTGGTAGTGAAGAATTAAAGCTTAGAGCAATTACATGATAGCTATTAGTTAAAATTGTATGTGGTATACATTTTACTCAAAATATTAATGTTTACTAGATGATAAGTTTTTAACTAATAACTCTGTTTGACAAATTTTAAATGAAGGTGGCATTCCTAGGAGCAAGAATTTCAAAAATCTAGACATATTAGTAAAGTTCATCAAAAAATCTTATGATTCTTGGTAAGCAAGATCAAGAGATGTCTGATGTCGTGGTTAGGAATGGATAAGGTTTACCTATTAGTTGATTCTATGCACATTACTTTAGAGTTTATCTACAAGTGATTTCAAATAAATGAAAGGATATGGTAATATATGTTTGAATCCTAAAATATATTGATATATTGATGTTTAAATTGTAAGATTTTGTTTTTTCCAAAGTCTTATGAATTTTTATACATATTCCCATTAGCAAGGTCTTTGTGTCCCCCCAAAGGCCTAGGAACCTTCAATCAAGTGTCATTGGTTGCACAGAGAGCAATAGAACTCTATTATTTAATATAATTTACAAGCTAAATTGATATTTTATTTCACAAAATCCTTTCACAACTATGAATACGGTCTTTGATTTTAAGGAGGAAATGGTAGCTCCTTACTTATACAAAATGTACCAAAAAGATGCGAACATTTGTTTTCTCCCCCCTCCTCCATTATGTGGAAAGATTGAGAGCCGTTGATTTCTCTCAAGGAAAAAATTCCCCCTTCTTTGATGCCGTTGATCTTCAAAAAACATCTACCATTGATTGGAAATGATCTTGGTTGTCAGATACATATACATATACAAAGATATACAAATAAAATAACCCATACCGAGTGGTGGCAAAATTGCCTACTAGAATTATAAGGGGGGGACTAAGTGGGAGAAAAAGTGACTAAGCGATTGGGTCTCAGGGGGGTCATTTAGAGTGTCCATTAGAAACCACGTGCGAACAAAACTTTGGACCCCCTACATACTTTTTGAATTTTAAATAAAACAAAATTAAAAAAATATTAATAGACTTTCCTACTTTGAAAGTTTATGTTTTGAATTATTGATATTTTTATTTGTTAATTAATTAGTTACACATTTTTGAAGTAAAAAGATACACTGTAGAACTAAAAAATAACTTTCACACCCCTATATTATATAAGAAAAAATTGTCTAAAAAATGAACAAAAAATTCCTAAAAATAACTCATTATTGAAAGCTCATTTTGAGTTGAATATTGATTCAAAGGTCATCTAAATGTGTTCTCTATAATTATTTGAGTTGAAGAACATGTCATTTTAGTTCATTTTCAACCTCTTCTAGAAATCATTTCATATTTTATTTGAGTTGGAAATTTTGGCAATAGAGACCTATAGTCATTATAAAACAATGGTCAAAATTTTAGGTTGAAATTATAGTTTATTAAAAACCACTTGTTCGCATGTGGTTTGTTATAGTAGAACTAAGTGCACCCCCCGAGGATTTGGGTGGGTAGGTCATTGGGTGACAGTTTGTACCCCTTTGGAAAAATTTAACAATGAATGGGATGTTGCCATATGGACCCCCTTTAAAAATCCATTGCATTTTGGTTGGAAATTGACATTTCTTCATAATGTATTCAAAAGATGCAATAACTGCATTATACAAATATAGTATACAAATATATATAAGAACTATGCATAATGAAACAAAAAAACTCATTCCTAAACTCTTTTAGATCTTCAATGTGAGTGCTATCAATGTGAGTGCTACCATAGTGAGCGCTTTGAAAACAAGAAATACCCATAGTTGTCACATAGATGAAGGCAAAGGAAAATTTACATGTCTCTACAATGGAAGAACATTTCTACAATTTGAAGTCATTTGGCTCCAAATTCTAGTTAAAGATGATGAATATTTTAGCTTTAGTTGTTGTGACTCTAAATTCTAGAAAGGTTGGAATAAAGAAGAAAAAATAGAGTATGTGAATCAAAAAGTGTATCAAAAATGAGAAATATGAATTTTGAAATGTTCAAAGATTTTTCTTTACCTCTTCCAAATATATTATTGTTTTGATTCTTTTTGTTCACAATTAGTGTAATTTTTATAGTCAAGTATTTTGCATCATAAATTTGACTTGTTAGTTTCTTTCTAAATTAAATGTTAAGTTTCAATTCTTATATATAAACTTCTCTTTTAATGAAGGTGTAAAATAAATTGTATTGAAATTTTAATTCTTTGAATTGTTCAAAATCAAATTATTGTCAATACCTTGGAAAATTATGTAAGCCATTTGTATAGGCTTCATAATCAACTTTCATAGATTAAGAGTTAAGTTCAAATTTTTATTTAAATTTTTTTAACAAGCTTTTATTTATTTTATTTTCAGTTTGAAGCCAAAAAACTTTATATTTTCAAAATTAGTATTCTTGAGTTGGTACTATGCATATAATAAGTAGAATTGTCTTATTATTGATACACTCTATGCTACTAAACTATTGTGAGTGTGTGTGTGCATGCCATTGGTACCAAATTATTGTTGGTCGTTATAATCTTGAGGAATGTATAGGAGTGCAAATCACAGTCAAATCAATGTTTAAAGTTCAAAATTAACATGGGACTTAATAAGAAAAATCATATAATACAAGGGGTCCTTAATTAGACCAACTTTTAAAGGAAACCAAATGAGTTAGAGAAAACAACTACAACATTGTCTTGATGAACAAAAAAGAACGGCATAGAAAATAAAGAACTTGAACCCTATAGTAAACAACATACTCTAAAAACAACAATAGATGACAAAATTCCAATTCTTCATCTTGAGTTTGCATGAAAGGAACTACTAAGGTTGATTTTGAATGATCTAAGGTAATAAAGGCCTTTCCCCAAAGGACAAAGTCCATCAATACTATGACCCAATTTACAAGTAAAACAATTTATTTTATCGAAGTAAATAGGGAACGGAGTTCTTTGAAGATACCAAGCGTGACGATCTGATTTCCATCAATATAAATTAATACGAATTAATAGACAAGTACCTATATTTCTAAATAGTAAAATGTGTTGCATTATTGATGGTCGCGAGTATTATTAAATCTTATATATGACATTTTGGAAGAAAAGAAATATTTCATCACTTGAGTGTCCCCAAAACTGACAGCCACGGATGGTGGTGGTACGCTTGCGTCATTAAAAAAAATCCCCCCCTCCCCCCTCTCTCTATGACCAGTCCTTGCTCCCACCTTATAAATGAAGATAATAGTAATAAGACATGGGGTGCGTTGTAAAAGCCCGCCCTTGGCAAGATAAGGTAAGGTAAGGTAAAAGAAGAATGACACCTTCCTTTCACTTCAGTTCAGCTCTGCTGCTGCTCTTCTGCTGCGTCGTCTGCGTCATCTGCGAGAGTGAAAAGAAAGCCATGCGTCGGTCGCCCGTAAGTTCAAGCCAGCTGTGGCCGGGGGTTGAGTGTCATGAGTGCGTGATTTTTTGATTTTCAGTCCACTTGTAAGAATGCCTGCCTGTGCCTGCCTGCCTGCCTGCACCCTCCCGGACGCGTCTGTCTGAGCCCTGCCCCGGCCGTGACAGGACCTCTCTCTCGGTCCCTTCCAAGCCTCTCCATCCGTCTGTCTGTCTGTCTGTCCGTCCGTCCGGTCCGTCCCGCTCCCCCCCACCCACTGCCCTGAAGCCTCTTTCAGTACCAACAGAAGCAAAGCTCCTTCTTTTCCAAGGCACATTAAAAGAACCTCAAGTACAAATCACCCTTTCCAAGTGAGTTCCCTTCAAGCTCCCCAACTCAATTGTAGAGCTAAGATAACCAACGTAAGATATTGCCCATTCCGTTCCATTCGTTTCCCTTCCCTTCTCCTTCCTCCTCTGTTTGTAAATTTATTGGTGTTTTTTTGTTTTTTTTGGGTGTGTGTGTGTCCCTTGAAGCACATGGACAATTTCCTTTTCTTTTTTTTTAAAACACACATGGACAATTTCCATTTCCATTGAAAAGGAAACAGTACAGAGAGTGAGTGTTGTTTTATTACTTTCTGCTCTCAATGACCTGCCTGCAGCCAGATTGCTTTCCCCCCCTTCATTACCTTATTACCCAGCATCTTGAAGAAGCAGCAGCAGCAGAAGCAGATGACGAGGGTCGGGGTCCGTCCTCCCTTGAGCTTATCCCAAGACCTCCGCGTGGACCGATACCTACATTCATTCAATTAAGTTAGCCTCCACTCCACTACCGGCCATGACCATGATGCACACAACCATCATTGCACTCTAGAGGAATATGAATCACTAGCTGCTCACTCCAACACATTGCATTGTTTAATTCAAATGGGAAACTGAACTGTTTCGGAATTGTTTTTGGCTTTTGCTGGATGTGGACATCAGTTGGGCATGGCTTGTTACGCTTGAACTACATACAGTACAGTCGGTGTATCGCTGCAGAACTTCACACAAAGTTTAGGTATGTTTGTATTTGGTGTTAAAAGAGTGTCGCTGCTACTGTGAGAGTCTTAGGAACAAATGGAGACCTACACTTCTGGATTGGATTCACATTGCAAACATCATCCCCAACACCAAGTGCAAACATACATACCATAAGATTGATTTGGCAGTAACTTGTATAACACCTGAAGGGCTTGTGTTTGTGGATCCAAACAAGGCCATTGTCCACACTCAAGTAAAAGGCCATGCTGGTGGAGTGAGTTCCAAGGAGTGTATCTAAGTTGACTCACTTGAAGATACCTCCACTCCCCGTATTACTACACGTGCTTCATACCTCAGGGGAGGGAGACAAACAACAGCGTGAAATCATTGAGCTGAGCTGGGTTGCGCTGGGCAGGGCTGGGTTGGGCTGGGTTGGACCGGACCGTGCCGTGTCTTGAGGGGGGTAGACTTCAACTCCCAACGATGTGTGCAACGAAATGCCCGACACTTAGTCGCGGATCCACCTAGCTAGTGCCCGCATACTTCAAGAGTCGGTTGGCTCAAGGTACACTGATTGTCCTCGTATTGGTAGTGTGGGGGACACAAATTTATCAACGGTGCACTATTTGAAATCAATAAATAAATACATTTAATTAGGTGGAATGTTACTTTTATAGTGTAACGTAGTTATAGGGGCAAGTTCGATGGGGAATGATTCTGTAAATGGATACCACAATTTTAGGAAAAATCCTTTTTTGATGGGAAAAAAAAATTGTATGGTGAAAAAAGAATGTTGGCAAAAATTAGTTCTATTTTTAGCATTTGTCAAACCTTATTTTCAAGAAAAATATCAATATTTAGTAGAGAGGAGTCGACCTTGCCATATTGTTATGGTATTGTACTAATGTTCACACCATTTTTGGTGTAGTGAGATTAATTTTGCACCCTAAATAATATGAAAATTTAGTGTAGCTTGTGTGAGGAAGAAGTAAAGAGTTCAAGTGATTTGCTTTTAAACAATTGCATTGATTTGTCCAATTAGGACATGGGACACTAATTTTCAAACAATACAATATTTCTACAATATTTCAATTACTACAAGCTAGGCAGTCTGTTTTGTACTTAAATGTTGTCTCAAAATTTATATTTTATTTTGACATACTTGTATTTCTATTCCTTGTTTATAGTTGTTGTATCTTATTTTCAGCTTTTAACCCCTACATGTTCAAAGTCCTAGAATACTTTTTTTAAAATTTGGGGCAAGTTCCTATGATGTCAAATTTAATTGTATTTTTAAAATCTTTAAAAAAAATTAAGGGAATGTACTAGCTTTTAGGGAATATAATTTTATCTTTTTAGTGGTTAAGAAAAAAAAGTTATACCTTCCCAAGCAAAAAAATGATTGAGCACGGGCAACAAGAAAAAAATGAAAAAAACTCAAAATACTAATTTGAGTTTTTCCTTTTAATAGTGAATATTTATGTCTACATGGAAAGCTTTTATTTGTTTCATTGGACTAGAGATGTAAAATTTATTAAGAGTCTTATTTTTGGAGTGCTCAACCCTGGCATCTTCCAAAAAAAAAGAATGTAAATAATTTGTTTCTAAACTCAATTTTCACAATTTTTCAAAACAAAAGCATCCATAGGGTGTAAATTACTTGCTACAACAATTTCAATGTTAGGATTGACATGTTTCAAATCCATTTTAGAGCAATCAACAATTTAACCTCTAAAGGTTCATGACTATGTTTTATAAATAAAAAACTTCCAAAACTTCCATTTTTAGTGCAAAGAGATACAATGGAAAAAAATTGCATTTCCAACTATAAGATCTTGCATGAGATTTGTATGATAGTATGTGGGAAAAAATTCAGAAACTTTGACCGTGTAGATTGTAATATAATAATATTCAAAGTAGAAAATAGAATTTGAACCTAGAAATCCTAGGTTTTTATACTTTGAATCCACTTAACTTTAAAAAAATTATACTACATGATCTTGAGGTCTAAATCTTTATGGTAGATTATCAAGTTGAGAATACAAGAACTATTTTATGAAATTAAAAAATACATATATTTTCACCCTTAAAAGAATTGCTAAGTAAATGTAAATACAAGATGGAAGGAAAAATTAAATCACAAATAGTTCTAAAATGGAATTGAAACATGTCATTCCTAATGGTGAGATTATTGCAACAAGTAATCTATATACAATGGAACTTAGTTTTTGTTTTGAAAAATTGTGGAAACTAAGCTCAAAAATGAATTCTATATGATATTTTTTCAAGAAAATGCTTTGATTGTCCACAAAATAAGATTCATCATAACTTTCACGTGCCTAATACAATTTAAATGAATCAAAACTTTGCAAGTGGACATTAATACAATTTGTAAGTAAAAATCATAACAATTAATTTTGAATTTTTGAATTTTTTTTGGTTCCTAGAATCAAACATTTTTGAGTTTAGGAAGGCATAATTTTTTTTGAGGTAGTGATTGAAATAGAAATTATATTCCGAAAAAGCAAGTGCATTCCCTTACCTCCAAAATAATTTTCAAAAAGCTATTGTAGAATTTGACACCACAAAAACTTGCCCAAAATTATCAAAAACTCATTCCAAGACTCTTAACTTCCAGGGAGCCTTTTTCATCTTGTATCTGCATCTACTAAACAATCTTTTTAATAATGAAAGTAATTAATTTTTTACTTTGATGTCAATTCAATTTTCCATTGTGAAGATTTAATCTTAAAGCTCTTTGGTGAAAAAAAATTAGTTAAGGGTAATCAAAGTCTATAAAACTAGTAAAATAAGGTGCCAAAACATCTATTCTTTTCACTCATAGCACTAACTGAGTATATCTTACAAATCACATGGTCAATATATCTGAATTTATTTTCCAAACATTCTCATACAAATCTAATGCAAGATTGGTTGAATATGCAAAAAAAAAAATGGGTGGAAAGGAATCATCGTAGTTTTGAAGTAGTTTATGGTGAAACATAGTCATGAATTAATTGTTAGGATATCTCTATTGTTTAGATTTATAAATCGAATTCCTATATGTAAAGGAATATCATGGTAAATTATTTTTAGAAAATGAAAAAAAAATGCTCAGAAGATGAGTGTTATTTTATTCCATTCTCCCTATTAAAGTCAAAATCAAATCAAATTCAACCCAAGTTTAGTCATGTACTTTAAAATAGTGTTAATTTATTTATGACTCATCAAATTCCAACATCCTCACTATGTGACTAGATTGAACTATTCTATTACAAAATGGTCTATTTACAAAGAAAGAGAAGTTTAAATCATAATAAGTGTAAGAACCAATACTTTGACTATTATTTTTTCACTAATTTGAGGGGATCATTTGTAGAGATTTCAAAAATAATAAATAAGAAGTATTTTGAAAAATATAAAAAGATGATTTCAAATATTTACAATCAACAAAATATCCTCACATATAAATTGTTCCTTGAGAATATTACCATTGGAAGCACAACATAAACTAAACACAAAAAAATCTAGATATTTACATTGAATGATTGAAACACATGTAAATATCTTCAAATCAAAGTAAAAGAGTTTAGTTGTCCCTCTTGTGTTTATTGTTGGCTACCAAAAATCTTACAAATTTGTTGAAGCAATAATAAATTTCAACAGATTTTGGAATTGGCTACTTGTTTATGGAGGTGATCAGGATATTTTAGTTGTCCAATGTCCAAATATATAAAATTTGGGGGTTAATTTAAAGCAATTTTTGTAATGTGTATCTAATGATAACATTGTTAGTTTCTTTTTACTTAATAATTCTAAATTGAATTGAATGGGTCAAGTTTTGTCTTGTGAATACAAAAATTTAGAGTTGGAGTAATTAAAGTTTAAATGTTTTGTGAGGTAGGATAGATGGATTAGTATAGAAATAAGCCATGACTACAAGAAGCTCTACGTTAAGGGAAATTGACACGAATAAAATTCAATTGTTGTCTTTAAATATTCTTATACCACATGTTCTAATTCTAACAAGTTTGGTGATAAATATAGATAAAAGAACTCAAATCTAGAAATATATTGAGGATCATCTATCGACAATTGGCCATCAAGTTTGTACAGTAAATTTGAAATTTCTATTGATAGTTAAGTTGTAATTTGTTTATAATATATTGAGTTGGAAATTTAGAAATTTGTTTCCTTCCTACAATTCTATAGGCAAAATAAGGAAGGCTTTGTAAGAGTGAAACCTTTTTAAATCAATCTTTTAAATTCTAAAAAACAATTAAGAAAAAAATCTTAGAAATCTATGTTTTTTTTAATGTATTTGGTAAAAATTTATAAACATTTGAAATACAAAGATATTTGAACTAGACAAAGTTGAGGCATTTTGAAGAGTCTAAAAGGGATAAATTTAAAGAAAGATAGATATCCCTAAATTTCATTATTGTGGAAGATAAAATATACCTATCTAATTCAATTTATTTTAAAGGCAATTATCTCAAATGTCCTTGCCCATTGATTATCAATAGTTTTAGTGTTGTTTCATTGTTCTTCAGTAAATTAATATGTATACACAAAAAAATAATTGTATTACCACAATACCAAATAATGCAAAAGCATAATTGGAACTATATCATTTTTGAGTATATTAAAATCTAAATAGATTGAAATTCTAAAATCATATTTTGTTTAAATATATATCAATTGAATCTTCAAATACGAGAGATCTAACTATAAACATTGATCTTCATCCAATGGTCTAGGGTTCATTCCAAGAACTCTTCCATAGCCCTATTACATCTTATATTTTTCTTACTACTTTTAAAAAACATATGCTTATGATAATTAAGTAGAATTAATTTTACCCTATTTGATCAATTTCTATCATGGCTCCAAACCTAACTCTCCAATCAGATCAATCATTTAAGTTAAAGTACAAAAATTATTCATGTCAAAAGATGAAAAATTAAAATTAGAGGTGCAAATTTGAGTTTGTGTTGAAATCAGAAATAGCAAATAAAAATTCAAAGAGTAGGTCTTCATTTGGTCTCTATTCAAGAACCGAGCCTATTGTTAGCTATATATGCAAAACATACAACTTATTATATCTCTATTTGTGAATAGGTGAGAGGTGAATGTTTGATGCAAAAATGCATAATGACTTGATTTGGCAATTTTAACCCCTAAAGGATCAAACTACATTTTTTGGGTAACATAGTGATTTTGGGTATTGTATGTGAATGTCTAATTCGGCAATTGAGTGCTGAAATTGAATTTCCACATCAAATTCTCAAGAGGCGACGCCACCTCAAACCATTCACAAGATGATATGTGGCACTTTTTATCGAAAATGACTTAATTTCTACCAAATTTGACCTTTGTGTAGGGTAGCTCACTAAGGATGGAATTTTTTTTTTTTTTTCTTTGAAATTTTCACACAACATATGTCTGAGTAGTAGCTTTAAGGCCCAACAATTTTCATAACTTCTAATTGCATGGTTAAAAAGTTATTGTATGATATTTTTTTTTTCTAGACCGGGCATTTCGGGCAAATAAGGAAAAAACACTTTATTCAAAAACAAAAATTTGAATTTTTTTTTTTTTAGATTTATATATAGAGAGAAAACTTTGAAGAATTCCATTTTGATTAATAAGATGAAAGTTATGATGAATTTTAGTGCGTGGACAATTTCTCTACTCTAAAATAAACTTTGAAGTTCTTCATTTGACTCAGTTTTCAATATTTTTGGAAATAAAATAAAATCATAGGATGTAGATTGTTTATTACAACATTACAACCATTGGAATTGGAACTTTTCAATTCCTCCATAACTAAATTCTTCAAATTTTTGTATTTTGAATCATACTCTACTTCTTTCTACTTACTATTATTTTCCTATATGTTGTACAATTCCAAATTATCTAAAAAATTTCAAGCATGTATCCAACTTGCCTTGAAGAATGAATCCAAAGAAGCACCACCATTTTGGACATTTTTTCATATGAATGTGACTTTGTGAAGTGCAACTGCTCTATTTTTCACAAAGCCCCCCAAAGGATTTTTGTCACTTCAAATGCTAATAAGGTAGAAACCCCCATAACCGTCAATTTAAGGATTTTGGACATAATTTCTATCAATAGACATCCAAAAAATTATTGGAACCTACTAGGAAGAGAAAAAGAATTCCAATGCACTTTCAAATGTATTTTTTGGACATTGTGAGTATAAGTTATGAATTTTGAAAGAGCCCACTACAGATGCACCTAATACCAACACTAAGATTTGGTATTCAGATGTAGTACATCCTTGGAATCACATCTATTTACTTCCCAAGATTTTTCAAGATTTTAGAGGTGGTGGTTATAGGTATAGTGACGCTTATGGGTGCTGCTACCTTATCTTGCAATCTACATGGTGGAAATTTTTGATATTTTTTCCATGTTTTCTCAATCCACCATACTACAAGATCCTATAGTTACATGTGTCCAAAAATGTTTCAATTTTCTTCTAAAATTTGGTACTTGTACTAGAAATGGCATTTTCCGAATGTTTTTGGTGAAAACATGGTGAAGAAACTTTAGGGAATAAAAAACAAATTTGGAGCGCCACAATGGTAACTTGTTGCTCTTTGGCTACCTACCCAAGCTTCAATTGGGTAGCTCACCAAGAGCTTTGGATGTGCCATAAGGTAGGAATACCATAAACAGTTAAAACAAGCATTTCAGCCTGTAGGATATGGGGATTTCCTTGAGAAATTGAACTCAATATGTGCAAAAATAAGAACGAGGAAGAATACAAAAAAAACAATTTTTTTTTTCCTTCTGAGAATGAATATTTTATGCAATATATATGTGGATCCTTCATTTGGACCCCATTCTTGTCTTATAGGTTCACCAAAAATGGCTACCTTTGGAACTTGTTCCTAATCAAGTGTGAGCCAATTTAGTGTGAGCAAATCAAATCTTTGGAGGATCTTTTTTCAGAGTCAATTACTGTTGGTTTTAGGACAACCTACTGTGCCATTAGAGGGAGGGTAATTATTATTGGTATTCCTACCTTACTTGAAGTGCAATGGTGAAGATACTCTTTGACAAGTGTTCTCTAGGGAATGATAGTGACCCAAATGCATTTGAAATAAGATAGTGACCCCAATGTTCCCAAATATCATTGAAACAAAACCGAGGGTCAAATTCAAGAGACTTGAGAGTGTGGAACAAAGTCCAAACTGATTTGATTCACTTGGACCTTGGACCCCTGGGTTTTGAGAATATTCTTCTAGAAAATTGAATCATAGCTTTCCAGTTCAGTGCATGGCCAAGTCCGTCATTTCTTTTTTTCATGCACCAAGCTTGCTACTAACTCGTAACTAACTAACTTAAGTTACGTGAAATTTGAACTTGCCTCCTCCCCCTCACCGAGGCGGGGCACAGCAGCCACTGCACTTTTGAACCCCCAAAGCCAGTGGAGGGCCCCACCATTGTGAGTGGGGCCCTCCCCCTTTCCCATGCCCCCGTCCCTGTCTGTCTCATTTTCTTTGATTCCCAAAGTTGATAACCCTTTTTTTAAAATTAGTAATAGGGAATCTAGGGTGCCCCTTTTTCCTGTTGGGCAATGCTCCTGTTCATTCCTGAAATCTATCGTCCCCAATATCCATATTCCATGGGCAACAAACAGACCGGCAGGAAAAAGACTCAAAAGAGCCAGGTGGGTATTTTAGTTAGATGACCTATCTCAATACTCAGCACAGTACTCTCTCTCTACTCGGCTTCTTCTCCTTATCTTTTTCCTCTTCTTTTTTTCCCCTTTTTTTTCCCCTTTTTCTTTTTCCCTTTTTCTCTTTTTTTGCTATTGCAAAAAAAAAATTGGAATTCCCCTGTAGCCCTCCAAACCCAACCCAACCCAACCCACTCAGTGTATTGTACAGCAGTACAGCAGCAGAGACAGAGTGCCCTAAAGAATCTCTGTCCTGTACAGTACAAAGAAAGAGTAATAAGTTAACCAAGGAACCAGGTGCTAACCTGGTTTTTAAAGCCTAATAAGCCCACTCCCAACATTTTATTATTTGTTGAAAATTCTAAGAATAAAAGGGAACACACTCCGCTCCTTTGGTTAGAATCCATCACTTGGAGGGGCACATGGAAGGGGGAAGGGGGGCCTATTATAATTAGTCCGGGCTAGTGGGGTCTGTTCTAAGCTAATCCGCGGACCAAACAGAGGGGGTCATCAAAAATCAACTACCACCAATGCCCATGATTAAGGGGTAGTTATCTCCGAGCTGAGCCCTAATGCAATAATGCCAAAGTCACCATAGTTGCTAAAATGTGGACCCATCCGTCTGCTTCCATGCCTGCCTATCTGGTGGAAACTTGGGAATGGAATAAGTGGAATTACATATTAACTTAAGTTATAGAGAAGTGAGCATGCTCAAATTTGGACCACTTTGTTGTGAAAACTACAAAAAATGCTTGCACTGTTTGTCCTCTGGTTCTCTGTAAGTTCCATTCCTGTTTATCAATGGGAATTGTCCATGTGTTTCAAAGAATAAACAAATAAAAAATCTGGAACACTTTCTTTTTCTCTCAAAGTCTACAGCAGTCAACTACAAACAAAAAAAATGCCCAAGAAAAATGAACCAACACAAGGTGAGATTGGAGGTTATATAATTACTTAACCCTTAAATGAAGAAGGTGTGACCTTGGAAATCATCCCTTTTCATTACCGCCTGTGAATCATTGGCTTTAGAAATAGCAAAAGCACTTGTTGGAAATCAAATTGAATTACTATACAAGACTTCCCCTTTTCACAACAAAATTATGAAGATGAATAGTTACACATCTATCCTACTATAAGGGAATCCTTGTCATCCATTGAACACCAAATGTCCTCCTCAACGTTTAAGGATTAACCAAGGAAGAATGTGTCTTTCTATGATCAAGGTAGTCATCGTAATGCTCAAATTGTTCAACCAATGGGTGCATTCTTTGTTTCTATAGTTAACAATGAAGTCATCCATTGGACACTTTGGGTCCTCATAGTTCTTCAAGGGTTACTAGTGGGAGCTCGTTTCCACATGACCCATAACTCAAATTTATTTTGCAATCAAGATTTTCGAACTTTAGATTTGAGTAAGGCCTCAAGTTAGGAAGGAGATTGCAAATTTTCAAAGGAAAATGATGGTGCCTTCTTCCCCCCAAAAGCACACTTTTTTTTCCAATTGTTGAATCTTCATAAAAATTAGATTCCCAAGAAGTTTGTTTGTTTTCCTAATTTCATCAATAAAATGAGGAAAAAAACAAAATTTGATACTTCATTTTAAATGCCCAAAATTTTCAAAAACCATTTTGGCTTACAAGGAACTTCAGAGGTTAATTATAGTTTACAATTCTAATTTCAATTGATTTGAAGATGCATTTGTTAATTAACCTTAATAGCCCAAGAAGTCTAATAAATGCATTTAAAAGAAAATAAAAAATAAAGAAACACACAACAATAGCTTCAGTCAATATCTAAAAATTGAGACCCTTGTCAAACATCTCCAAGTCATTTATTAAATTTTTCTATCTTCTATCCACTCAATATGACGTGATAAACTAAAAAAACTAATTACTGAAAAAACTTTTGACCATACATAAATAAGTGGAGATTTGTCCAATCTTATTTTATTAAAGTGCAAATTTTATCAAATACATATTTTCATATTTATAAGGAAAACTAGTTTGACATCATTTTAGAGTTTTATCTAAATTTACAAAAAACATTGGTGAAGGTACCTTCTATAAGACTATAATTAACCTTTGATAGCTACCAAGTCCCCTTTTTTGACACAAATAAAGGGAATCCTTTATTGCAAAAAGAATATAAAATACAAGGCCCAACTGAAATCAACCTAAGCAAAATAGAAAGAGACAAGAGGGTGAGAATAAAATACAATAAAGTGCCCAAGCGAAGCGGCAAAGCCGCACCTCTTTGGCACCTACCAAGTCCCTTTTGATAATATAAAGCACCAACATACATCCAAACCTATTAAAAGTGTCTTCAATGGTAGCCCAATATTCATGGATGACACTACTACTTTGTGCTACTTTGATAATTTAGTTGTAGCATGTTTTTTTGCCTTAGCCTATTTTATTGATAACAACGTCCAAATGCAAATCCCTAAACTAAACTTTGGCGCTAAATTTAAGGTAGAACAACTCATTCCTACCCCATTCCTCATTCCTAAGCCATTCCTCCTAATTTAAAACCAACTAGTTTAATATCCAATTCTAGTGAAGTCCACTCACCTTTTGAGATATTGAAAATATGGTTGAAAGAACCACCATGTAATGTCACATTTTACCAAAGGAAAAAGAAACAATTACATTATATATAGTGTGCATCCATTTTTGTTGTATAAAAGTGCATTTTGGGGGATCATTCTTTTAAGTTTAAAAAAAATGAATCTCCAACATGTATACTCAATGGTGTTGAGACCAAGAATTGCTTATGCAAATGCAAGCAAATTATCCTTAGAATGTAAAGACTATGTGTGGTTTTGCATACAATATATGTATTTCTACAAAAATTGGTCTCAATTTCTTATGGTCATCAGTTGCTTACAAAGACTAAGGTAACTACACCTAATTTTGACCCTTTGTAAAGACCACCCGCTATAGATTCTTGCCTAAAATGTACTCCCACTATTCATAAGAGTCTAGGATCAGTTTTAGAAACACCTATTTTTATAGTTTATTTATGCAGTGTCTAAAAAATGCATTTTCAGAGAATCTATAATCTCTTTTCAACCACCAATAAGATCCCGCAAAAGTTTTTCAATATAATAATGAGAACTCTGCCAATGAATTGCTTATTTCTCTGTGTCTTGTGCATCCCAAGGTTTTCTCGTATCCATCTATTCAATTTTTGGGGAGTGACAAGTGGTGAAACTTATATATACTTTAGAGTTCTGTATATTGTTTCTCACTATATACAATGCCTCTGCTATGAATTTCTTGCAACGGATTGACACGCTAGATCATGAACAATATCGTACGTTCAAGTTCAATTTGGCACCTCGGTGTTGAAATAATTTAATTTTGGCATTTGGACAATTTGGCAGCTTGATCTGATTTTCTTGGCTTCCAATATGTTGCTCTTCGTAATTTTTCAACACTTTGATGAAATGATTTGATTTGTTTCTATTCATATGTGAATGTATTCCTTTTTTTCTAAATTTTCTTAAGAATAATTTTTGAATATTTAAAATTTTCATCAATGGAATTTTCTCATATTTTCAGATTTAGTTGTACAATTTTTCATATTTTAGACATGTTCCAATTTTTCTCTAATTATTTACAAAATTGACCCTCGCGTAGGACATGCCCATTCCTTAAAGACCAAGTCTTGCGGGGAACCCATGTCTGGGCAGGGTTTAATGAATAAGTGTTCCGTCCAGTTTCCATCCATTAAGATTGTTTGTTTGTTTGTTTGTTTGATACGGTGAGATCTCTTGGACCGTGTGTCCTCCATGTCACGTTCTTGGTACCATCGGGAAGCTCTTTGCTAGGAGGGGTGCACGGGCTTTATTTCATGACATTCTGACCAACAATGTGAAAGTCATTGAATTTCCAAAAAATTATGAATGAAAAATATAAATATAAAAAAAATCAACTTTTACTTTTGCAATTACCATGGCAATGGCACATGGCACACTAATTTAAGGTGGTGGGGGTTGTAAAAGCGACCCTTTAAAAGCTGATTTTCATTTTGGGGGAAGCTCAATTGCTTAAAATAATTTCCTATAAAATTTTCGTGGTAAGAAAAATGGAACTGGCATCTAACTTAAGTCGTTTCATATTTTTTTTTACCTTTGTGGAATTAGTTATGAATTGTTGAAGTTGAAAACACAGTGGTTTCTAAAAGCGCCCCCCTCTTGCAACGTACACTTCTGGTACATGTTAGAGGCAAAATGTACCAGATCACTTTTAGAGACAGGTTGCTTAGAGCATCCCCACCAGGGAATTCTCTTTCCCTAAACTCAGGACCTCAATCCAGTCAACCTTGACTTTATAGGGATGAGACCTTGCGTATTCTCTATATGAGCTTGAATATAGAGAATTGGGCCCAACTTTTAGCGAGTTCTCTATAAATTTGGGGTAGAGATCTTGTTTCGAGACTGGTGCACGCAAGCTTCTATATCCCCATCCCCATCTGAGGTCCTCTCCCTAAATTTTTAGGGATACATAACATATTGGTGGGGATGCTCTTATACAGCCCCCTACCCTACCTTAGTGAGTTTGAGATCTGATTGCCTTGTTTCCGTTCAGTTGGGGTCTGAAGCCTGAATGTGTGCCTGCCTAGGAATAGCGAAGTGACATCACCTGTTCAAGACCATGAGACGAGCAGAGCAGCCCAGAGCGGAGCAGCGAGCGCATGATCTCATCAAAATCACTCGATGCACCAGAGGTATGGTACAGGACACGGATCTGATGACGGAGCTTGTCCTCCGACTTTGACTTGGAGAATTCTCCGCTGCAGCAAGCGCATGGGCAACGGCGGGGGCATGACAACCAACACTACAGAAGTAAGTAAGCTTATATCCCTCCCTTCTCCTCCACCTTACTACAATGGTACACACTACTCGAATACCAACAGACCTGGCTTTCGAAAACAGCATCCAAAAGACAAACACGAGGAGGGAGGGAGCTAGGGAAATCAATGCAACGCAACTTATTACAGGGTGCTAAATCTCTTGGACGAAACTAACTAATCCGTTATTAGTCCATCATTCACGTTCAAAACAGAAGGTCAGTCAGTGTAATTGATCAATGATTGATTTGTGGATTTTGTAGTAGTAGTAATCGAACATATGGACACTCCAACAGGCCTGAATGAAAGTAGTAATACCGTATGTGATTATCATTCACGTTCAAAATGGAAGGCCAGTGTATTTGATCAATGATTCATTTGTGGATTTCGTAGTGGGCAATGCCCCAGGAGGAGTGTGTGAAAAAAATATGCGTCAATGAGGAGGGCAGAGCCCAACAAGGAGGCACGTTTTTCCCCGCAATACCCAACAACAACGATACCCAACAACAACAGGGACACTGCCCGAAGTAAACTACTGGCTAGGAAGTTAGATCTCATTAACAGAATAGGACGAATAGATTGAATTTGGATGAAAAATTCATAATGCTCGATTTCACAGTGAGAGAAAATCGCGTAATCAGTTGTGCAACCTAATTGCGAATTGGAACCCGCCCGAGAAATGAACTGGCGGTTTCCCGGTAATGGTTTTCCATAGTAAGCCAAACACATGGACACTCCAACAGGGCCGTCTCTCTCACCAGACAGTAGTACCTTCATTAGCACCCTCCTCTTTATGAAAGTTGAAAAAGGGGGAAAAAACTACGGCATCTGATTCATTCACTGGGAAGGTCATCCATCACCTGGGACAAAGTTAGAGTTTACCGAAGATATTTGTTCACATATGGCGTGGTGGTACGAGGAAAGCGAAAAACACTGAAAGTGGCCTACCATTTTGAGGGTCATTGTTTTGCAATGTGGAGAGCTGTGAACAATGACATTGGGAAACATGGAGCAGGTGCATCCAAACATGACCTCCATATATGCACACAACACAACAGCGTAGAACTGTAGATAATGAATGAATGAATGAATGATGGAGCTTGCAACAAAAGAAGGGAAACATAATTGATAGTGATAGTAGTCACATTGGTTTGAGGGTGTGTGTGTATCACCAACTCATTATCAGCTTTCATTATTGGGGAAATAAACTAAGATTTATTTTTATTTTTTTTAAAACGTACTTAAAAAAGTCTACCTACTGTGGTTGTTTTTGCTCACACACTCTTGGCATTTGTTACTCTCTCTTTAATTTAATATTACAAATTCAAGTTATGAACATGTGGGAAGAAGAGGGTTTTTTTTATCATTGATATAGTTTGTTTATTTTATTTTATTTTACTTTACTTGATATTGTCTGTGGCACAAATGAGGGATGGTCACTTGCATGATAAAAAAAAATTCATCATCAAGTTGAGGTAATCTAGACCGGACAAGGACTGAGATTTTTTTTAATTACATTACACAATATGGGTTTGTTTGTTTTCCATTGCAAGAGAAAGAAGATATTAGATAGGATATGAAAGGCCTTCGTCAATCTAATTTATTTTTGGGGTGGTGGTGGAGATGCTTGAAATATATTTGATGTTTATCATTTGTTGGAATTCAAATATATGAGTAATTTCATGTGTGTTGAAAAGCATATTGTATGTTTGAAGCCAAATTTAATGGTCTACAATCAAAAAAATGTTGGACTATGATCTTCCTTATAAGCCTCTGATGTTATTGAAATGAAGCAAAGGAATTTTGCATTTATGAAATATGATCCAAATGTGAATGAAAATCAATGAAAATTACATTTACATAAAATGACTCTCTACAATAAAAAAATTATTTTAAGATTTTTGAATAAACATTTTATACTAGTACGCTACTTCAACATGTCTTAAATTTGTTGAAAAAATCTAGTTTCTCAATTAGTAGTGGCAATTTTTGAAGTGTACGAATTCTTATGAAAGTCATTGTAGACACGTAGATTGTAGATTCTCCTTCTATATCAAAATCTTCTAAATAACAAGTGGAATTAAATAGTAGGGATTTCTTGGAAGGAATTTCAAATTTCAAATTCTAAAGTTCACTAAATAAATTTTCAATGCATAGAAGACTAAAAGTAGCAATATTCTATTTGGCACAATATTGCAAGGATTACTTTTGCATTGGAATAAAATTGTTCTTTTTGTGGGCCCCCTCCCAAAACTAAAAGAAGTGCTCAAATTACTACAAGTTTGAATTTACAACCTACTATTGTAATGCAATCCATTGTAGAAACTCTTCTTATATAATGATTGCTTTAGGTGGACAACATAAATTTAAAAAATAATAGATTCTGAAATTTGAGGGAATTCATGGAAAAAATAACTTACAAAATCATTATGGAACATGGATGTGCCAACCCTAAAATCTACCTAGAATAATTTGTCGTAGCTTGATAACAAGTTTGATATAGAACAATTATTTTTTCTCCAAAAGCACCTTGTAGCTTGACTTGATTGGCCAACACATGTGAAAGTTTAATATGGCAAGGCAAAGTGCCTAAGCTACTATCTACTTAAATTAGTAGTATTTTTCAGTTGTAGTTTTTGGATGGCATTTGGTATAATTGAGTTTAATTTTGTCACTACTTTGTAATCAATGTTCATTGGGATATATCTAGTAATTCATTCCAATCTATGTCTTACTAATGAATAATTGCACGCATATAGTGTTTTGAGATGGAATTGTCATAAATTCATGATTAAAATACTTCTATTTAAAATTTACCCCCACAAAGACCAAAGGGTAGTTCAAATTTCCAAAATTGTAAAGATGCATTATAAAATGCAATTTAGAAGAAAATTTTAATGTTGACTCTCAAACAATAGTTGTAAAATATGATCCATAAATAATATCTATAGTTAGATCAACTTGTATGCAAACCAATATTTTTCAATAAAATTTGGAACCAAAAATTGAAAATTCCTTCTAAAATCAATTGTGGATTGAATATTTGTGATCCCCCAAATTCCTTAAAGTTCAAAATGTTAAATTTTAATAATAGTGATTTTCAAAGATTTTTATTTATTTATTTAATTCAAATCATTTTTGAAGGATCATTTTTTGAACTAGAAAGGTTTGGCCTCAAGAAAGAATCTCTATTGTATAAATGTTAAAGAACTAACACACAAATCTTCTAAAAAAATGGATGGATGAAAAATGCATTTTTGTGTGCTTTGGATGTGTTTGTGTTCATTCATTGTTCAAAATTTAAATGTAAAGGATGAGAATTTATTATTATTATTATTATTACCAAGCGACGTACAAGACAAGAGCTAAACGATGTGGTATGTATTTACATAGTGTGTTTACTAAAGCATTCATTGAATTGTAATTTTTGTCAAACTACAATACACAATTTCTTGCAAATCTACCTTCCATAAATCTAATAAATTCATTGTTGGATTTCCAATTTTCTTATGGCATTAGTAGAGATCTTAGGTTATTAGATGGTTAGTTTCTATTCAAATTCTCTTAAAACTTGTATACTGCTCAAATTCGATGAAATAGAGTTAGAGAATAAATAGAATAAATTAATGAGCATGGGGCCCAAAAAATGAAGGAAATTTGTATGCTATAAAAAGGGACATGTTTAATGTATACTATAAATAGATGGAGATGAACAAATTTTTCAAAGTACTCGAAGCATAGTTCGTTAGTTGTATCCCACGTTGTCTTTTATCAACAATCTATTTACATTACCTAGAGTGCAATAAAAATTAGCGGATCCATTTCACATGGAACCAATTTTTTTTCCCATTTTTTATGAAGTGCCAAAGTGGCAATATAAAATGTTATAGTGGTGCTCCAAATTTCAACATTCAACTACATATTGGATAGAAAATATCACATGTCCATAATTTTGATTTCATCTACGTACAATGTAGCGATTTCATCCAAGATTTTTTTAATTTGATTTTCTTGGTGAAAAAATTCACATTTTGTTGTCATTTTTTAGCCAAATTACTTTTTTCTAGTACAATCTCACACTATTTCACACCCACACACTCCAAAGCCCTAGATGGAACCTTCTTCTTTGGGTCTTTAGGATTTAATAGATTAATTAGTATTTGAATAATGGACTAACTAATTGATAGATCACCTTACTAACTTTGTGATGGATTGAATAAGTAAAAAAGTGGAGTAACTAGTGAATTGATGGATGGACAAATTGAATAATTAATACATTGATTGATGAATGGAATGACAAATGAATGGAGTGACAATTGAATACAAGCATTGATGGATTGATTGGTAGATTAGTGTATCTATGGTTAGGGTTGCCATCTCATATGAAATATTTATTTATTTTTGGAGAATAAGGTTTTAACATATGCTAAAAATATAAATATTTTGCGTGATTGTTTTTTTCTTGAATCCCGAATATTTTAAAGTAATTGATTAATTCATTGACTTGGTTGGCTCCCAAAGTTGCTTTGCTATGACAAAAGCTACATCTACAAGTGGTTTGAGTAGATCTTAAGGTAAACCTTCCTTTTTGTGCAACAATTTGTTTGAACATGTTTGTGCCATTATGTACCAGTATTACACAATTCAAGATTTGTCATAAATAGGATGGCTTGCTTTACTTAAAAGCAAGCAAATGCTGCAATGTCCTATAATTTGGGCAATATTTAGAGTTTAGATATCTATGAAGGGAATTGGGTGGAGATGAGGTACGCTAATAATACCTTATCTACCATTAGCCCTTACTTTCTATTGAATCTCGACCATGATTTATGTGCTGGCAAAGTTGGTAAATAAGTTTAAGGCCTCCGAATTTAAGCGAGGATTCAAACCATTTCAAAATGTCACCTACCCATAATTACCAATCCTACATGGCTAGATGTAAGACAAGGTAGTTGGATTGGAGCATTAGTGGCACATCTTCTCCATAAACAAACTCTAATGTAATATGTGTTGAAAATTGAACATCCCACCCAACCTAACCACTCTTCCAATATTTGTAGTTTCCTAAAATCTTAGAGAAACTAGTCTTTAAGCATGCTCTCTTTACACACAACCAGTGTGAACACCCTATAAATTGTAGATACAAAAATTTATGAAGCATTGCTAATTCTTAATTGAATCTATTTTAACTCTGAAATTATTACTCCTCCATATTATGAGTCTAAATAAATACTTTAACATGATATAATGGAAAAAACAATCTCCACAATACATTTGGTGCTACTGAAGCGGAGAGTGTGACTGTGGCTTTCACAATGAAAAGTCTTCAATTGTGTAAGTAGAAAAGCGAAGTAGAAAACATAGACACAAGTTAAGCTTATCATTGCCTACTTTCACTGGATTTTGAAGTCTGTTTTGTTTCACATTAAATAAAAAACAAAAATAAATTTGACATACTAGTAGGCCTATATGGGAAAATACAATTTCCTGATTTCCATTTGACCATTACCATTAGTATTGTTGATATTATTGACTAACTTATGTTGTCTGCCTGGCCGGGTTTTGATGCATCATGAATGTCTAGTTGAAAGCCAGCCCGGCCGTTTCAGCTTTTCAGCTTGGAATTGTCCCCCGTGTTAAGAGAAAAAAATCCCAACTGCAAATGTAAGACAAAGCCACTGAGTCAAAGACGGAGGTCTCAAACTTTCACTTGCCTTCCCTTTTGTGGGTAAAGATGCAAAAGATGGTGCTTTTGCCTCTCTAATTTTGTGTTAACTTATTGTGCACCGAAGCGGCTGCAGACGGACGGCACTGCCGAGTACATCTCATTTTTCAAGCATGCTCTCTAATGGTAGGAAGTTCAAATAAAGTTATCTTCTAGTAGGTCATGCTAGCACTAGCACCAGCAGCAGCTGTAGTCCACAATTCGTAAGTAGGTTAATACAAGGAGGAATTTGCAGGTATGGATACCCACAGTATTTTTTTAAAATTCTGCAGATGCAATTTTTTTGGGGGGGGGATACCAGTATAGAGTGAAAGTGCATCCCTCAAACCTAAGCATCCTGAAAGGGTCATTTCAAATAACCCATCAAGGATAATTATACTTGTGGTAACGTAAATAAGCTTACCTCACTTGGGGGAGAATACCTAAGTTGGCACGTGCTTTAGTAATCTCACTTTTGTAAGCCCAAAGCCCGCACCCTCGGCACCCCCGCGCCCGCACCCGCACCCGGAATTCATCAATAACCTAACCTAGCAATTGGGCATCATCCCTCATTTTCTCCAGGCAATCATTCCGTTTCCCCAACGTACTTTGGCACCTTGGAAGCTACCCCATAAGACATAAGCATCTACAGATGGGCTGCGGTACATTGTGGGCTACATACTAACATCAAAGCCAACCTACCCAAAGATTTAATTGTCGGCTCCAGTATTAATACAGTTCCTCACATGTGTGAGCCCCCAAAACATAACCCAACAAAGTGGTCCTTCCATTCCGCCAATTGGCAACCAATGAACTTAAAACTTAAGGTATCCCCTGCTTATTAAATTAACCACAAGCTTACAAAACCCAATCCAGCAAGGGAAGGTAACCCACACTTCCCATTGCAAAAATACCATTTAATATACTCGAAAGTAACCTTGCAGAGAGGGAATTGTACTGATCGAAGAATGGATGGATGAGAGAATGGATGGATGAGAGGCAGGGTACATGGGAAGGGGAAAAAAAGAAGGGGATAAAAAGAAGGGGAGAGTAACATAAGCTTAGTTAGTTAGGGTAAAGCTGACCCATTATGGGACCGGGACCAATTGGGATCTCTAGTCAAGGATTCAATTTTGCTCTCTTGCATTCAAATGGAGAATAAAAAAATTGTCTCATCATGGAATTGGGATTGAAAGGGTTGGAATTGGGTTGAAAAAATCACCAAAGTATTGAATGATTTCAATGAACATTAGCATGACACTTCTACAAATGGCAAAAGGTTTATTTGTTATTCCATAATATGAAGGGATGCTTTTAGATTGCCATTGGAAATGTGCAAGGAATTCAGAGAGTCACAATTAGCATGACATTAGTCTCTTCCTGGGGGCGACAATGGGAAGCTATGTAGTTTTTCTTTTTGACGGCCTATAATGCACCTTTTTTTTCCTTTCATAAATGAGTTGACTAAAATATATGTACAATGTTCCATGATTTATTGTTCTTTTGCTAAAAGTATTTGTGAACCCAACAAAGGCAACCTCAATTGCCACTTGCAAGGTGGTCGGGTGCTAGTTCTTGCACTTGGCTAGATCATGTGCCTTTTTGGGTGTTGTGCTAGTTGAAAGCAACCTATGTGATCTTGCTCAAATCTCATAATGCGACCCTTATCTTACTAATAATGTGGCCCTTATCTTAGTTGAATATCAAATCTTGTGTCCTTTTGGCACATGTAGAGTCACTTGAGTGCACAGCCAAAGAATCCCCTTCTTGGCATGAATTGTTGCGGATTGTCACACAGCTAAGAAGTGGCAAACTTTATTGTGAAGGATAAGTGAGAGGTCAAAAAGGTGGATACATGTGTGTAATAGACTTATTGGCTTTAAAACAATTTAATTGGAACTACTCTAGGTGTAAGGTAGGAGGTCTATAAAGCGCTTAAGCTCTAATAACATCCAAAGCTCTAATAGCATCCACCTCCTAAAATGTACACTATTTATATAGTTTTCTTTCTCATTGCACCAACAATGTACCAAAAGTGTACATTTCAGGAGGTGGAGACTTTTAATGACTATTGCATTTCAACTTCAAAATTTCATAACTAATTCCAAGAAGCTTTGGAAAAATATAAAACCACTTGAATTAGATGTCGATTCCAATTGTTTTGGAAGGAAAACTTACTGAAAAATATTTTGTGAAGTTTGAACCTCTCCAAATTAATTGTCAACTTTTAAGTGGGTGCTTTTGGGACTTCCTACCTTAATCAAGGTAACTAAGTGCATTCTAGCCTCAAGTTTGGACTCCAAGCCTATTGCAAAGCAAACTTCTTCGTATAATGCACCCATGTGATGTGAAATGTACATCCCAAGAAGAATTTAGCCAGCCATGAGCTCATCCAAACTTGTATCCAGAATGGGTCCGAGTGCCCTTTATGCGCAGTGCGCACTGGGTCCATCCTCCTTGTCGAGTGATGCAGTGCGTAGCAGTAGCTGGGAGGTCGGGACGGAGCGTCGTAGAGCATACTCGTAGATCTCCGTATGGTATAGATGTGTCGGTTGCAGCGCGGGGCCGAAAGCTGGAAAGCGGGGCTGCTACAAAGTGGCCGAAGCGGGGCCCGTCCAAGGGGAAAATGCCTTTTCTTACACTGGCAGCTGCAGGCAGGCGGAGGAATGCCGGAGGGAACTCAAGGCCTGGAAGTCCAGCAGCAGTGAGCAGGGGCACTAGTCGACGGAGTTGGAGCCCACTTTAGTGCTCCCTCGTGTTCTAAGCTTAGTTCTTCTGCTGGCTTCTCGTTTTCCAGTGCTCGTGTTACGTTAGTGCTAACTTAGTGCCATTCCAATGGTGCTTATGAAGGCGGCGGCCTGTGGAACCTGAACAACAACCCCCAGCTGTGAGTGGGTGGGCTCCTGGGCATTTATCTAGAAAGCCGGAAGGGGGACTGAGGGAGGGAAGCAAGGGACGGACGGACGGAGGTGGGGACGGCCTGGCTTGCCTTGGCTTGGCTCGGCTCGGCTTGGCTCGGCTTGCAGCGGCACACACGGCACACATAAGTTAACTTACATCCGTCGTTCCGCACTGTCTGGGCGTGACAGAGCTAGCCAATGCTGAGTGTTCTTCCTTCAACAGTGAAGTCCTCGTCGGGCCCAAGGGCTGTCTGAGCGGTAGTAAGGTAGGTTAGTGCCGTCACTCCGCCTCACTACTACTAGTCACTGCCTTTGCCTTTCGTCTGTGTTGATTCTCACTCTACTGAGGGGAAAAAAAGGGGGTCCGCGCTCAGTTGGAAAGCTCCGTCGCGCGCTCAGTTGAAAGGAGAACAATCCTGTCGTTTGCTTGTCTGTTGTCGTCATCAGTAGTAGGAGTAGGAGTACTACACTCTTGCTACTAAGGACCCCGTTGGGGACCCAGGCAGGGTGCCCAGGTGCTCAGGCGAGGGGAAAGATAGCGCGCACATTAGGCTGCTGCCTCAGATGATGATCCAGCAGTGGGGCTTGGGGGATTGATTCGGTGTTGTGAGGAACAGTTCGTTACCGCTGGGATAGTGCGCGCGGGCTGGGCCCGGGGAATATTTTCTCCAGTTTTGGGTGTATGTGTTGATGTTGATGAGTGTGGGTTTCGAGAGGTAGACTTCTGCTGTTCAGTCGCGTGTTGAGCTCACTGCAGCCAGGGGCTCTCCTGAGGAGGAGGACGAGGACGGCGGCGGTGACTTTAGAGAACTTTGTTTGTATATAGCACTTGTGTATTGCCAGGGACCGGCTATCCCTCTCTGAGCTAAGGCCCAAGTTGTGAGTTTTGAAAGGAGAGATACAAGGGTTTTGAAAGTGGAAACTGGGTGCAGGTGTGGGGATAGTCAGAGCTTTCAGGGATCAGAAAGTGAAGAAGCGCTAGCGTGGAGCGGTTATCGGTGCCTGTGGGTGTGTAAGTACCCAACTTGGGTGGCTTAGTGGTGAATCAATCAGCCAGGGGTGTCGACACGCATCCACTGTTACATGTGTCAGCCTGCCGTGTGCGTGCTCTTCGACGGGGATTGCAGGGCAGCTGAGCTACGCAAAGGGTAAGGTCAAGCGGGGCAACTCACCCTCCAGTGCTGCACACAGGTGGGGAGAGAGAGACGACAATATTCCCGTAACAAGTGAGCTAGATCGCCGTGTGATTGATCAACTTTGAGCTGGAGGGATTGGGGGTCACTGGATCAGGAAACCGGATTGGGGCAGACTCCAGGATCACTGAGCATCGATAGTCCGCACCCCAGACCAAAAGCTCCGCACACTGGTGCGCCCAATGGACTACCCCCTCAGCTCTGTGGCGACAACCACAGGGCTACGGCGAAGTAGTGAAGAGCTTGTTGGATTTGTGCAGCGCGTTCACGGGCTCGGCCAGACCGTGGTGGGGTGAAGTGAGTGCGAGTGTGAGAGTGTGACTGAGTGAGTGTGTGCGCGAGAGAGACGGGAGTTACGGCGCTCGCAAGCGCAAGTCAATGCACCAAACTATGAGCTCACCCAACTCGCCGGGGTCGCTGTCGCCCAACAATCACCTGGGTTTGAAGCAGTGCAGATCAGCTTCGGAGATGGACTTGGAGGACCGACGAGGAGGCGGCGGCGGCGGCCCGCTCAAGATGGCGCGCACGGACTCGTTCCACCGCCAGTCCGACCTCAAGATGCACATGAACGGCAGCCCCAGCGGCACCATGGTGCTGAGCTCCAGCATGGTGAGCGACGGACGGCTGGGCTGCTCCCCTACGAACTCGTGCGCCAGCGACGGCTCGCTCTTGGGGGGCAACGACCACGGGAATGTGGTCTCCGATGCGCGCCTCCTGAGACAAGATTCGCTCGTGTCGGCCTCGGCGTACTCCGGAGCGCAGGGCGGCGCTAGAGGGCCGCTCTCGTACCACCACCTGCAATCGTCTGCGTACCACTATAAGCCTTCCGGTATAGTAAACTTCCGCTTTAATTAAGTTCCCCTCGCGTGGTCGTCGCCACTTTCCCATTTAAACTGAACTGCTGCTCCTAAGCGAGCTGTGAGAGTCTCTAGACGCCGAGGTCTGCTCCTAGTCTTAGCTAGTGCAGTTTTCTCTAGATTGTTCCACAGTTGTTTGCTTTCGTGTGCACGAGATTCCTTGTCGTCTGATCGGTCAAGTGGGCAGCCCAGTGCGAAGATGACATTGGTGTAGTTTGTTTCGTGAAGTTCAACCTATGAGTAAGTGAGTGGGTACGTTAACAAATGTGTCGAGTTTCAATATATCGTAGCCTCGATCGTTGTCGACATGCACGTACTGCATTGCGTCCTGTGGTCGACGTCCTGGTTTCCTGTTGTTCAATATAGTAATAGGCTTGCTTTAGGTGACGTTTGCCATGTTACGCGCGCTCCTAAACTCCTGCAATGTCACTATCTGATCGAAACCTGAAACACGGTAATGAGGCCTCATGGGGTATGATATTGCCGAACTGGCGGCTGATTGGGCTCTATCACCGCCACTTGGGGTTTGAGTTGCTGGAGTCAATGCTAGAAATGTAGTCTGAGTGTCAGTGTTGATCCTTCTTCTGGCGTTGACTTCCGCTGGCGTGCGTGTGTGCCTGCAGGCGGTGGTCTTTCGATGGGACGAGAAAGCATGAACCCCATGGGTCAATCGGTTCACAATTCCGTCAGTGGAGCACGCGCTCCCTTCACCACTGGTCAGTGGGCGGAATTGGAGCACCAAGCACTCATCTTCAAGTACATGATGGCCGGCGTCAACGTGCCGAATGAGCTCTTGAATCCAATTCGCAAGAGTGTCGCCACCATGAATGGGCTTGCCAGCCACCATGCCACGAACCGTAAGTCTTTAGCCTTCCCTCACAATGCTGTTCAACTCGATGTCATTCAAATGTTGAATATATACTCCAGTTAGTCGTAATTGAGGTGAAGTATCAAGTGCCTATGTGTTGTTTTGATTTCAATTTGCCGAAACGAGTTAACAATTATGTTGACATTAGGTTTCTGATTAATTGTGTGTTGGGTTCGATTTTGCAGTTGGCTGGGGTGCATTCCACTTAGGCGTCGCCAACAACACGGATCCCGAGCCCGGTCGTTGCCGGCGAACTGACGGGAAGAAGTGGCGCTGCGCTCGTGATGTGGTCCCCGATCAGAAGTACTGCGAGCGCCACATGCACCGCGGGCGTCACCGCTCCCGCAGGCCCGCGGAAGGTCAGACGTCGTCGGCGTCTCAGTCAGGGTCCGCGACGTCTTCTGGGCCGCAACCCGCCATTGCCGTCGGCGCGTCCCGGACGTCCACGCCCACGCCAGGCTCCAGCTTGACGCACAGTAACCTGCGGCCGTCCATTCTGTCCGGAGGGAACTCGCAATCCACCACCAACTTGGGCGGCGGGGGCATGGGCTACAACAGCCCAGGCGGCTCTGGGGCCTTGTCCGGCGGATCGTCCCCGGCGGCCTCGTCCGGACAGTTCCAGCTGCCGGGCCTGTCCTCCGCGACCGGCACCTCGGGGCTCACCAGCAAAGACTACAGGTACCTCCCTCTCTCACGTGACCACATGGATGTGTACTGGCATTGACCTTTTTCAAACTTCAACATTAGTGCTCATGTGCGCACATGGAATCGCCATGGCTGCCATCCGTTTCCCACGCTCGGGACCTTCGTTCATTAATGTCAAATTTCGGTCCGTTACTTACGATGCATCTCTGGCACGCTTGAGTGGAGTCAATTCCAGTGTTTGGAGCATAACACTCTCCATGCGTTGATGTGATTTCGCATGTATAATGGAGGATTGCTAGAGCTCCAATTGGTTAGAGTCATGAACTGTGGAGTGTCAACGTGTGTACTTGGGGGTTTTCGCGCATATACTGTCCGTCGGTTACGAGACATGGGATTGATCACGTTTCATGTGAGCCTGATCAATTGGCATGCATTGCTGGATGGATGTGGTGCAGGTACAATATGAACGGTATGACGGTGAAGTCGGAGATGGGCATGAACCCCGAGCAGATCCTGTTCTCGGAAGCGTCGGGCAGCACACGCGGGCTGAGCCAGGAAGCGCAGTCGTTGAGCAACTTGTCCCGGCTGAATACCACCATGAACAAATCATGGCAGACAATGACTTCATCCAAAGTGAGTCCGAGCCCGCAGCCCAAGGGGAGCGGCAACAGCTCCCTCCTGAGCTACACCAGCCCGCAGATGGGCGGCCTGCTGGGGCAAGACTTTGGGCTCATGCCGGAGACCAGTCAAGTGAACCTGGCCGCGATGGCGGCATCCCAGCAGCAGCACTCGTTCCTGAGCAACGGCGGCTATGGCGGGGTGGAGACCACGAGTGTGGGCGGCGGCGGACGCGAGTCCAGCGAAGGCCAGCCGCTGCGCCACTTCTTCGCCGACGACTGGCCGCCGCGCTCGCGCGCCGATCAAAGTGCACTCGCATGGGGCTCGGACGTGGAAGACTCAGACCGCGCGACCAGCAACAACGCCGCCAACAGCCGCGGGGGCGGCGGCGGCAATGGTGGGCAGAGCAACCACACCAGCAACAACACGCAGCTGTCGATCTCCATCCCCACCACGGCCGCGCCATCAGGGGACTTCAACTCGCAGAGCAGCGGCGGCAGTCCGTCCCGAGGCAAGTTATCTCTCTCACCCTTGAAGCTCTCCATGTCCAGGGCGGGTGATGAATCATCGCATGATCCAATGGTGCTCGGGGTTGGGACTTCGCTCGTCGATCACACTCGCCACGAGGAGCACCCCCCTCACGAGGAAGCGTGGGATCCCATTCCATGGGAGCCCTCTTCGGTCGGCGGCCCTCTGGCTGAGGTGCTGCAGTCGTCGTCGGGTAATACTGTCGTCGTCGTCGTCGCTCCTCCTGCTCCTGCTCCTACTGCTGATGGTGCCGGATCAGGTGCAGACTGGCTCGAATCCCACAACAACAAAGTGCTTGCTACTTCCCCAAGCCGCTGTGTACCCGCTTCCCCTGTCGACGTCCTTCACAAGTCCACTTTTGCTTCCCATTCTGATTCTAGTACTAGCACTAGTAGCGCCAGCAGCCCTCGTAATTCAGCCCTCCCTATGGACCTTGCCTCTTCCGTTGCTGCTGCAGCCAATGCTACGCCTTCTGATAACTCTGCTTCTCAGATCCCGGCCTCTGCAGCAGCGCCGGTGCAGCAGCTCGTTTAGCTTGCTAGATAGCTAGCTCCCTTTTCCCCGTGTACATGCGTTGATTAGTGCGAGGTTTAGGTCGTTCAGTACGGGTTTATGGTATTCTTTAGTTTCATTCATCGGCATTAGTAATTACTAGCTAAATAAGCAGAATGAGGTCTCACATCGATCTCTGCAAGCGAAGGACGTCCTTCCTGCTCGATCGTTGCTGAGGTCTTGATGTGATTGGGATGGGATTCATTAGGGTGAACTAGTAGTTGCGATGGTTGGGGTAGATTGTCGATGAGAAGGGCTGGGGAAAAAAGTGTGGTTGACGTCAAGTTGCTGCATTGCAACGTTTGTATTCACCATCATGTTGGGCCGGCCTGCAGGATCTGGATGAGTCTCCCAGCTGCGAGATGATCCTTCCAGTGAGGTTGTCATCGGTGAAGCCTACTACCTGCCGACAGAGTCCCGTACAGGCAGTGAGTGAGTACAGATTGCGGCTTCATCTTCATCTTCCCCCGTTTGAAACAACAGTACAAATCGGATATGATCACTGTGGTAGGGACCAGTAGCCTATGCTATGATTTGATGAGAGGCTACCGCCCCCGAGGATATTACCACCACCACCGCCACCACCACCTGCGGCAACCATGTTTAGTCCAGGGAGGATATTACAGCCTTGGTTGCAACGTCGTCGTCATTATTCCCCTTTGGTTGATTGCTACTCGAACCAAAGCCTGAGCTGGGTCCCTTCCCTTGGACCCAAATTTTGAGCCTCTAGAGGCGGCTGCGTGCTGGCAGCCACCCTACCCACCCTTTCCCCACGTAATTCCGCGCTGTGCTGCCATTAGTTCATGTCTTTTCCCCTACCTGCAGGCTTCTTTTCCCACTTGTTGTATCCATTCTCTTTGATCGAATCCTCCCCGAAGTGGCCGATATCCAGCTCACTTGGAGTGGACGTCACCCGCAGTTGCCTGGTGCTTGATCACGCAAGCCTAGCTTTGCGCAAGATGTTGCAGGATTTCCATCAATTCGACCGCAACTCCTGAAGCCACTTTGCTCATCTGTACTCATACGACGGACTCTGCTTTTGGACAAGACATTTGCTAAGCACTCTTTTAATTCTCCTGCCCTGCTTTTGTATCTAGAGCTGGACGGAGTTTCCCCCACCCCCACCCACTCCCACTCCCAGTGTTGAGTTTTCCACCTGCTCACCCTCACTGCTGGCGCACATAGGATGATTTTAGACTCATGTGGACTTTCCCCAGCTTTGAGTGTGTTGCACATATTTATAAATCTTCTCACTGAAATTTTGTCTACCGGATCAAATACCTTCTGCTTTGAATGAATGATTATCTATGCATGTGTGTACGCTAATTCTTTGATTAATGATCTCTATCGTGTGATGGTGTGTAATCTGAGTACCACTCTAGCACTCAGTGGTTGATGAGTCCTTGTGATTTTCTAGATGAGTTGTTGCTGCTGCTGGTTCTGCAGAAACCATTACCACGAGTACAGAATACTGCAAGTATACATAATAATAAGTGTTTAGAGCCAGATCTGGGCAGGAATCTACTAATGGGTGCGCAGTAGAGTACGTTGGTGATGGTTCCATTGTCACCGTCACACATGCTGTTTCTTCATCACGAAGGGAGGTCTGTAGCGTTGAAAAGTCGTGGCCTTTGTACACAGGAGCGATCGAGTTCAGTTAGTACCGCCATGCAGCAGCAGTAACTTAAGTAGAGTACTACGTGAAGTAGTAGCTAGCCTGGAATTCGTGGGCCCCAAGTCTGCGTCTTTCTCTCTCTTTCTCCCTCACTGTGGCCCTCACTGTGGGTACACGATAAGGTGCAGTTGCAGTTTAGTGGTGTTGGGCCATCAATTGGGGGGCCTTCGCCGACCGTTCACCGACGCGAATATCGCGGTCCAAGTGGTGATGAGCTTTTCGCTCCCCGAATGTTTGTGACAGCGATATTCGGCACAGTGGTTAGGACACGCTGCCCTCAAACCTGGGTCCGCCTGGCCAGGCTCGCAATAGAGTTATTACAACAGGTCCAACCGCCGTCCAAGTGTGTCAGCGGCCACTACTACTTGTCCAGCTTAGCTAGCAGCTAGCGCTTGATCGACGGGTGAACAGGTTGCTGGCTGTTTTCTCCCCAGTCCCCAGTCCCCAGTCTTCCCTGCCCCTTGTTACCTGAATCTTAGATTCCTCTGCCACAATATTTCTACAGTGTGCCTTCAGTCAGACCACCAGCTGGTCATTGGCACGCCTCAGTTTTTCTCTTTCAACCCTAGGGTTACTCCTTTGTCTTGGCTGGTGTCAGACCGTGCAATAAACTCTATTTAATACTCGCAATTCTCCCTCACAAGCACCCACTAAACTAAGTTAACCCACCCACTTATGATAATCAGGTTGATAATCTATACCGGTATTGGTCTCCATCAGCTCACATACATCGCTTCATTCCTGTCTCAGTACTCTTTAATTAATTAACCCCAGCTGGTACGCCAGAGTTTTAGTTTTCTCCCCAAATTCAACCCTACTGCCACACCCGAATTTTTCCATTCTCCTGGCTGTTGTCAGACGACCATTTCGCGGTATACACACTTCAACAATATTTTATACATGTTAACTTCAAGAAAGTCCCATCCAACATACCAGTCTGCAAACTTATGATAAGGTTGATGATAGGTCGTCTTGGTCCCCATCAACGCAGATAGATTGGTTCATTCTCCCCCTGTGGCTGGCCCTCTTAATATATACATCTACCGTGACCACGTCCAGCAGCAGGAGCTCCTTCCCACTGGTGCAGTGCGTGGAAGAGGAGCTCTTCTGTTGCAAGCAGAGCGACACAAGTGCTTCAATAATTGAGGATCTTGAATGCGGATGAATCCTGCGCATGACGTGACGTTGAAAGGAGGCGAATCCAAGGTGTAAGACGGTTTAAGAGCGGAGCTCCTGCTGCAGTGCTGCAGGCGTAGGCTGCGTTGATCATTCACGTGCTAGGGGGCCTAGGCCGCCGCGTGCAAGGACCCGGGCTCAGCAGAGCCTCAATCTTGAGATGGGCGTCAAGCAAACCAAAGCGACCAAACCAAAGCAAGCAAGCCAAGCCAAGCTGAGCCAAGCTCGCCATGCCAGACAGACGGACAGACAGACAGACAGACGGTGGTGAGGGTCTATGAACGCCTCTGCAGGCCTGGTCTACGCTGTGGGGAGCTTGCTAGGGAGCGAGTGTTAGCTAGCTCGTTCGCTAGCTAGCCCTCCCTCTGACGCCTGCCCTTCTTCCAGCCGGCCTTCCTAGCTTCTGCCAGCAAGCTATGGGAGCTCGCCATCTAGCCATCTAGCTAGGTAGCTAGCTAGCGCAGCAAGCTCTTGCAATTGTATTGAGCCTCAATTGCAGCAGCAGCAGCAGCAGGAAATGCTCCCTCTGTGCTCCCTTCAAAGCACTCAAGTGCTCATGTACCCACCCCGCTACCTAGCTCTCGCCTGGCCTGCCACGGTGGTTGCCCCAAGTGTGCGAACTGGCGTTGCTGTGCACGTTACAATACTGATCCTGCAGGGCAGCCCCCTCATAATGCCGGCCAACAGCTCCTTCAAGAGGTGATTATGATCTGGTATTTACAGCCCCCAGGAGACTCATTATGGGGCTCGCCGCGGCTTTGTCCCTGGCGGGGCTTTTATTTAAGGAGAGCGCGACGAAGGCGCCATTCATCGGTCGATCGATATTGCGCAAATCTATTGGAAGGGATTCGGATGGACGGGAGTTGAATGAGGTGCGGAGACGACGGATGCATCCGTCATGAAGAACAAGCAGCAGCAGCTGGGGAGAGGGAATTAATAGGAGGAGGCAAGAAGTTTCTGAATACCAAGCTAAGGAGGAATGAAACTTATGATTTTAGGGCTAGAATTCCTGGAATTTATATGTAAAATTCTTAACTCTTGAAGGACTCTTAACTCTTAGTCCCCGTGATCAAGATAGTTATGAAAACTACTCCAATTATTGGCCCAATAGGTGCATTCTTTGTTTCTACAATGAACAATGAAGTTATCCATTGACAGTTTTGATAAGGTTATTTCAAATTCATGAATAATAATTTTGCTTTTAGTATTAGTTTTCTTAAACAAATTGCATATTTGTTCTTAATTTGAGTCTCTAGTCCAATTTTAGATTTTCTTTGTAAATAAAAATTGAAACAATTGGGCTCAAAAAACCTTTCAAAACAAAATTATTGAAAGTTTGTAGAGACTTTGAAAAACATTTTGTTCCACTTGGCATACTTGGCACAACTAAACTCATACTTATATTGCCCTTAGATCCTAATTATTTTATGTATGACTCAAATACAAGTAGATAATAAGATCCTATATTTACAAATTTGTAAGAAAATGAATAAAAGGTAATTTATAGCCAAGTTGGCACCCCAAACAAAATATATGTCTATTTTTTTCAACTATGGAATTTTTATCGAAACTAAATTTTTTTTTGGAAAGAACAGTGACCATTAAGAGAAAAAAAACTAAAGGGAAAAAAAATAATCAATCAGGCTCGATAGGCCTGCATAACCTAGGTGGCAGGCTAAGGGAGGCAAACCCTTTTTTGATTCCTAATCTCAAAATAATGAGAAATTAAAAAAAAATGCAATACTTCACTTTAGACATCTAAAATGTGTGAAAACCATTTTGCCTTCAATTTAGCTTTTGGTATTAATATACTATTGTGTTTTTTTTACTTTCCAAAAAATACACTTTACGGGTTAAGCCAAGAGTTTGTGAAAAGAATATGAGTTCTACAATAAAAAGCTGTGACCATTATGAAAAATTACTTAAACGAAATACTTTACTACATTTCAAAGTTTAGAAAACATCATTGTAATATTCTCAAGTTTAAAAAAAAAAATTAAAATAGTGAATTTGATAAATATGTCTTATTCATGATGTTCTTGTTTCCAACAAACAAGGTAAAAATATAAAATACTTGAATTCATATGATATCTTCACATTTTTTTCAAAAAATCATTAAAATACTTGAATATGTGTTTAATTTTTAATTTTTAATATTCAAATAGAGCAATCAAATCAAAGTTTATGGAAGTTTGACATGGACAATCATAGGCCCCATTATTTTAAAGCTAATTTTTAATTGAAAAAATTAAGAAAATATGAATATTTGTAGCCTAAAATGATTACCACATGCACATCTACCTATTTTAGAACTATTGTTCAACTTACTTAAAATGTTTTGTTACAACAACAAACCTTAAGGTTAATTTTCACTTAGGATTAGGAATGATGTCAACGAGCAATAATAATATTAGGAAATACATTTGTATACACCTTTGAACCAGGTTCATTTTTCTCACACCAATCATAATATCAAGAGCAAGTGTTGTATTGTTTTAAGTATTTAATTTAATTTGGATTCAAAACTTAACCCTTAAACAACAATACGAACGTTTGGCGTCCAATGAATGACATGGAAACCTTATAGTAGGACAAAAGTGCAACTATTCATCCTCAAATTTTAATTTAACTTCCAATGAATGCTTTTGCTATTTCTTAAGCCAATGATTTATACGGTAATAAAAAGGGATGATTTCCAAGGTCACCCGTTTATCCTTTAAAGATTAAGTTTATCCTACAATGAAAGTGAAAATTTAGTATTCTTTTGAATGAAATTGAAAGAAACTTAATTGCAAGATAGGGGGCTTTCAATTCCATAAAGATTAAAGAAAGGTGGTTCATTTATGTTTCAATATAAATTCATATGCGCTTCAATGACAGTGAGGAGGGTACCTTAGTTTAGATTGACATAATCTATCTAATTAGTAAAATAGTTGCAATGGAGTTGAGAACTTGACTGAGGTTGAATTATTTGGTACTTAAGCTTAATGGCTTCAAATTCTTCAATAACTTACAGTAGTAACAATCTTGTAATCAAATAAGTAATCAGGTAACTACACTAATGATCTCTTACATACACATGCACCTGATCCATTAACTTATTCCGAAATTTTGACATAATTAATTAATCAAACTTCATTAATCGGCAGGCAGCATTGAAATTGGGCTCCATTCAATTATTCTCTCACTGGATAACTTCGGGTACTGGGCGTATTAGTTATGGGATTATGATTTAACGTGGGTACACCCAAAATTACGCCCTGACTAAAACTGCCATTGTCACTTTATGTACATCTACAAAATCAATATGTACGTATGAGGAAGAAACAATTTTAAAATATGTACCCCCAAAAAGGTTTGACCTTCATAACTTTTGCATATTGTGTACAAATTCTGCATTACTTGGTGCATTGGAGCCTCCTTTCAATTGTCAATGAAGAAAATATGAAAAAAATGCTCAATCTAATAATAGTAATTAACTTAGGCACATTAGCAAAAAAGTGGCGGTTTGGGAGGATTCACCTTATGAGGTCTATCCAAAAACTTGAGCATTTATTACATGTGGTAAACAGATGAATACCCCCTAAAGGACCAAAATACATTTCTTTGGCAACATAGTGATTTTAGGCAGCTCACTACAAATGGAATTTTTATTTTTCTTCTTTGAAATTGTCATATAATATGTATCCAAGGAGTAGCTTGAGGTGCAACAATTTCCATTACTTTTGACTACATGGTTCAAAAGTTATTGTATGGTATGTAATTTTCTTTGATCTTCGGGTAGCCTAGGGAACTCAAAAATATTCTTAAGAAATCACTTTCTAAAGAAATAAAAAAATTGAAATTAATTTTTTAGATTTATATACAAGTGGAAAGTTTTTAATCATTCCATTTTGATTAATGAGATGAAAGTTACAAGGGTAGTTATGTAATTGAGATGTAGTTTGTGGTTAGTTATAGAATTTCTATTCTAAAATAAACTTTGAAGTTCTTTATTGAACTCAATTTTCAATATTTTCGGAAATAAAATAAAATCATAGAATGTAGATTGTTTATTACAACTTTATAGCCATTGGAATTGGCATTTACATAACTAAATTCTTAACAATTTAGTATTTTTAATCATTCACTATTTCTTTTTACTTATTATTATTTTCCTATATGTTGTATAATTCTAAATGATCTGAAATCTTTCAAACATGTAGCCAACTTGTCTTGAAGAAAGAATCCAAAGAAGCACCACTGTTTTTGACATTTTTCATACAAATGTGAGCTTGTAAAGTGTAGTTGCCCATTTCTTTGCAAGGCTCCAAAAAAGATTTTTGTCACTTCAAATGCTAATATCTTGCAATCTACATGGTGGAAATTTTTTAAACTATTTCTGTGTCTTCTCAAACCAATGTACTACAAGATCCCATGGTTAGATGAGTCCATGAATGGGTTTTTTTCTAAAATTTGGTATAGATTTTCTCTTCTCTATACCTACCCACAAACTAAATCTCTTTATAACTTTCATCTCATTAATCAAAATGGAATGATTCAAGGTTTTCCATGTATATATAAATCTAAAGAACCAATTTAGATTTTTTTTTTTAAAAGTCATTTTTAAAGAAGTTTCTTAGGCTTCCCAAGTTGCTTGCCGACTACTAAAAATTACTTATCATCAATAACTTTTAAACTATGTAGTCAAAAGTTATGAAAATTGTTGTGCCTTAAAGCTACTCCTTGGGTACACGTTGTGTGAACTATTCAAAGAAAGAAAAAGAAAATTTATTCATAGTGAGTTGCCCAAAATCACTATGTTGCCAAAAAAAATAGTATTGGGTTCTTTAGGGGTTAATCCCTACAATCCCAAAGTAAGCTGGGGGACTCTTAAATTTTTGGGTAGTCTTTTGTGACCTCAATTTTTTACATCATTTTTTGAAGAATTTCTTTTTTAAAGATGGGATATCACATTAACTTTTTAGGAATGTAATATTTATTTCAATCTATGTTTGGGAGCAAACATTATGAGACCCTAAGTCTAAAAAGTAGTTCAAGGGGGAGCACAAAAATATCGTAAAAAATTGAATTTTTAAAATTTTGTTCTCAAAGATTATATTTGTCTACATGTAAAGCTTTTATTCATTCTATTTGGACTAGTCATGAAAAAATTATGACAATCTTGTTTTGGAGGCAATCCAAGCATCTTTTTGAAAAACTAACTTTTAGAACTCATTTTCAAATACAATTCTTACAATTTAATATAAAAGGTAAATGCGATTAAGTTTGTTTGCTAGAACAATCTCATTGTTGGGATTGTTGGGATTCATTTCCATCTATTAATCCATAAAGCCTAGAGGTATATTTTGGGTAGAATTGTGAAAAACTTCCACTTTTTAGGGCATTGAGAAAAAATTGAATTTTTTTTTTTTTTTTCAAAATTCAACCATAAAATTTTTTACTAGACTACTATAGGAATGTGTGGAAAAAATTCAGAAACTTTGACCACATGGATTGAAAGATTATAACGTTTTAAGTTAGAAGAAAAAGTCATTTGTCAACCTTGCCCAATAGGGCCAACAACCTTTGATTCCTTGTGGAGTGAATTTTTTGCACTACATATAGTTATTTTTTTGACATTTGCATCTAATATCATATAAGTAACACACCTGTCAAATTTCAGAAGTAAAGGAGGAGTTTTATAAAAGTTGCTTGAAGCTGCCCGAGCTGTCAAAAAAGTTTAGGGCAGCATAAATTTTGATCCGGGCATCCAATTGGAAAAAATAATTAATTCCCTCCACAAGAATACATGTTCACACCTTGTGTAAAAATTTTGCGAACATCCGACAAAAATTAACTTCATAGGAACCTACCCAAATTTGCAATTGTTTGTTAAACGGACAATTGTTCTTTAGGGGTTAATGATTTATTTTTTTGTTCAATCTCAAACTTACTTCTACTTAATAATTTTTTTTAAGAATGGAAATGAAGTGTGTGATTTTTTATTTTTTTCACTTCAACTCTCAACTCAATTCTTCAACATAAAAATTTAGAAAATCAAAATTAGTAGTGCAAAATTTTGAGTCAAGAAAAGTCAAAGTCAAAAAATCTAGTTGAGTAAAGTGCATTTTTTTCATTTTAAATGCAAGTATTTTGCAATCTAGTACATGTCAATTTTTGAAAGTTGGACTATCTTTTATACACATTGTGTTGTCCTTTGCCTAGTTATATCTCACAAAAACATTAGTTTATTATCCTTATATTTTAGGCAAACCTCGTGCACTAGTCAAAAATAAGATCTTCTAATTACAAATTCTAAAAGATAGATCAATTTTGATTAATAAACTTCTTTTTAGAAGGTGCTATGTTTGGCAATTTTAGAAGTATTTTCTAATTTTTGACCTAAGGAAATTTAGAGGTTACATGTTAGATAATGCATTAGCTTTATAGAAATATGTATATTTTTATTTATTTCAATTAATACAAGAGAGCAAAAATAATACCATCTAAAGTAAAATTGTTGTGTCAAGTAACACCATCAAAATTCCTAAAATGCTTGTTTTAAACCCCTAAATAATAGGAGGGTGTTTAGGGTGTGTTATCAATATTGGATTAGCAATTACTATCCTAATTTTTACATTCAACAATTGAATTTTGGCACATAGATGCACAAAAATTGTCTTGAATGCAAATAAGTTTTCATAGATTTTGGATTAGTGGTCATAAAGTTACATCCCATTTGGTCTTGATGTTCTCAACACGAGCAAGTTGGACAACAAGAGAGCCTTTTGATATTTTGAGTTTTTTTCTCTAATTTTTAAAGTTTTTTTAAACTAAATTTTAAAGAAATTCATCAACTTGTATAAGTCTTGATTGATACATATGCTTTTCTAGAAATAATTTGAAAGATGAGCTATGCAACTAATGCAAGTGCAAAGTCATGAAAACCTTTAAATCTTTTTAATTTTTTTTTAAGATAATCATCTTATAGTCAATGAAGTTTATGACTTTAACACAATATACCTCAATGAATTTTCTATATAATTTTATGGATGGATAAAAATAATAATCAAAATAAAATATACTTTTAGCTTGCCGGATTGAGACAATAAACAAATTTCACCTCAGAATTGTACAACTACTTAGTTGAATTGGGTATAAATCAATGCACTAGAAAGATAGTAACATAATAAACATTCTCCTAAAAATAATTTTAGAACCTAATTTTTTTGCTTTGCAATTGTTCACTCAAAAAAATGCGAAAGACCACAATGAACTTCTATATGCCATATTTAAATACTTTGGCACTTTTGAAAGTCCAGAATTAATAATGGTCATTTGGGAGATCCCACGATGGTTATCGGGAGATATATACAAACATTGGGAGGTCTCACAATGTTATTACCCCGTGCTCTTCAAATGTTTAGTCAAAAATTCATTGAATAGTCCAAAAGTAGTTAAATGTGGCATCTATTCCTTTATGGATTAAATTAGTTCCATGTATAACATATTTTTATCTACAATTATAGAAACTTTGTTTCATTCCATTTAGATTATTGATGTGAAAATTACAAAGATTTTTGTTTTGTGGAAAACCAAAGGCATTTACTTGAATAAAAAACTTATAGGTTTGATTTTCCTCCATTTTTGATACTTTTCCAAAAATAAAAGGTCCACATGGTTTAGATTGTTTAATGAAGCAATCTCACCAATAGGAGAGATGGGTTTCAATTCTATATGAGAGTTATTCATGGTTTAGGTTTTCTATCCACCTTGTGTCTACTTCTATTTTAAATTTTTTAAATTTAATTGCTAAAGTCCCAAGGTCAATTTTTAATCTAAAAACATTCAAAACCAACATTTTCAATGCAAACAAACAAAATCTAAAATACTTGTTTCTTTTGCATTTCCAACCATAGGATCTTGCACTAAACTAGTATGAGAATGTTTGGAAGGAATTTTAGAAACTTTGATCGTATCAATTACAAGATATTAGCATTTAAAGTGAAAAAAAACAAGCTTTTTAGTTCGTAGCCTAATTAGATTATAAGGCTTTGAATCCTCTTAATTTAAATTTTTTGTGCTATAGATTGTGAATTAAGAAAAATTATGTTGAAGAATTGAGTTGAGATTTTAGGAAAAAACAAACATGTTATTTCATTCTTCATGGACATTCTAGCAAAATTCATCAAGTCTAAGAAAGATCTAGAGGCAAAGTCTCCAAATGAGTACAAATACGAGGTTGAGATTAGACTCAAAGACGTAATGGGAGAGGAGTTCTCAAGACTTAAAAAAATTGTTAAGTTGAAGTAGGTACAAGATAGAAGGAATACTAAATTGTTGATAGCTCTAATATGGAATTGAAACACACTAACCCCAATAGTGAAATTGTTCTAAAAGTAAACTTAAACATGTGCAATTTTTTTTTTAAATTGTTAAAGCTAAGTTCATAAATGAATCCAATGCATTATTTTCTCAAAAGTTTGCTAAGATTGCCCACAAAACAAGAAGATTCGTAACTTTCACATCACTTATCTAGATGGAATGAATAAAATCTTTCTATATAGAAAAAATAATAATTTATTAGATTTTTTTTTTTTAATTTCAAATATTTGTATCTTTTTTGTTGCCCATCTTTGCCTATCTTGGCATTATCATGGCATAACGATTGAAATAAAAAATGATATTTTTGTAAAACTAATGAATTCTCTTATTTAAAAAAATTCAAATATTTTGCCTAAAATTGAGATCATAAGTATTTGTTTGAACCTTCAAGAGTCCAACAAAGGAACATTTAGACTTTAGGAGTTAAGGAATAAAAAACAAGTTTTTTTTTTTTGAATTTTATCCTCCTAAAGTCTAAATTCAATTCTCCACTACAAAAATGTTTTACAACAAAATTTTGTACAGTGGTGTAAAATTTCAATTCAAGAGGATTCAAAGTCTTATTATCTAGTATGGAAAAGAGTCAAAAAAAGTGTTTGTCTTGTATTCTATGTGTTCATGGTTTCTAAAATTTCTTTAGGACATTCTCACACTAGTCTAGTCCAGGATCCTACAATTGGATATGCACAAAAGAAAAACCTTAAAAAAATTTCCTCTTTACAATATGATGGTAGTTTTGGAGAGGTTTTTGGCAAAAATATAGTCATGAAACTTTGGGGAGTAATCATCATATTGTCATCTATTCTTTTTGGTGGAATTATTGTCAACTACACTAGTTTCTAAGGAAACAATTTTTTTACTAGGTGATCCCTAAAAGGACAAGACCTACTACTAAGGTAGACAATTGAAAATGATCCAATTTTGGACCAATAGGTGTTTTATTAATTTCTACATCAAACTCAAAAGTCATCCATCAATTACTTTTGAGCTTCAATATATTTTTTGGGTTAACCTCTAAAGGACCAAATGTTCAAATTTCAAGCAATGGAAGAATGCAAATATATCTTGAGCACATATAATCTTCATTTTTTCATCCTTCTAAATAATTGAAAAATTAACACTCTTACACTTGTACAATATATATGTTTATGACTTTCCTTCGCAAGTATTCTATAGTTCAAGGGATATAGGTTTGTTTAACCTCAAAAACTAACTATTTCAACTTAAAGGAATTCTTTAATTGTGAAAATGACAAATATACAATCTATAGTCAATTTTAGAATGAATTTACAACTTTTGTTTTCAAATTTTATTGAAAAAATATTGGTTAGTGTAACAATTGATTCATTGAGTCACGTGAATGTGATGTGTTGAATGTATTTCACAACTTTTAATTGAAAGTTGCGTTTTCTTGTACATCTCTAGAATTTCAGAAATCTACCACTTATTTCTACTGCAGTCGTTGTAGCTAGAGAAAGATGAAAATCGATTTATCCTATTAATGAGGTGTCCATTTTATTAGTGTCCCTACAAAATTAGTGTCACTTAACAAAATTGTTTCAGAAAAAAATGAGTCCAATACAGTCAGTAATAATTCAGCCTGCGTTACCTTACTTCAAAACATTGCAAACTTAGTGTCACGTGCACTTATCATATAGGACTATATAAGACAAATCAATTCCGTTACTAAATTAAAAATAATAATTTTTTTTTGAAAAGATCAGACCGGTTTTGGCTTCGGTTTTACCGGGTCCCAGAAAAGTTCTATTTATGACATGAGGCCGTCATTTGGTCTAAAAGAAAATTAAGAAAATAATTTTTGAAACCTAAATTAGAAAAACGAATATGACGTAAGCCCATGCCGTCTTGGAGTAATGAAACTTTGAATTTTGCGAAGACAGTTTTTTTTAGTTTGCGCCAATGGTGAACGAGATACTCCCACAATTGAGGGGAAATATAAATTTAGACCCCCCCAATAGGCAACAAATAACACAAAGTGAAAGCCTTGACATCAGCGGGACAGAAGCTAATTCCGGGACATTCAAAGGGGCAGAATACTTTTGGCTTTTCATTTTTTTAACAAATGGGAATACTTTTGGCTTTGGGGGGTCATGGCTTTTGGCAGAAAAAAGAGGGCATGGGTTCTAAAGGGATGGTGCATCAATTTAACTTTTAAAGTTTGCTAATCTGGGAATCGAGGCTAAATAAAAGTGGTGACGAAGCTTTTGAGAGACTCTGGGCTTTTTTTCATTGACTAATCGTAGACTAATGTTAGCTATATCCTAATCTCACTGGAACTTTTTTATTTACAAAAGAACAAAAATATTTAACCATGCTGAAAGTTTTGAAATAAAAATGAAAGGAATTAGAATTAATTCTTCATGTAAAAAAAGAAAATGAAAAAGACAATTTTAGATAAGTTTTGGAAATTACGTGAATTTGTAAGGCGCACTAATATGGTGGTCCCACTATATATTTTAAATAAAATCTCTTTTATGTAGTCTATGTTTGTGATTTTCAAATTGACTTTGAATTATTTCATCTAAATTTCATCCAAATATTCACACCAATCCATGTGTTCAAATGAAATTTTGTATGTTTTCCATTTATACTTTCTTCTTTGAAAATGACCTAAATATTTGATGAATGAAAATAGCATTTTTCATTCTAAGTTTTTCATCTATAATTTAGAATAATATCTCATATTACTCTAATTGATATAAATTAGAATACACACATCACTTTACAAAATCACAATAATAGTTTTATAAAATATCATACTTTAGAGGAAAATAGTTTAAAAATTCCTCAATGGTTATTGGATCACTATTTAATACATTGTTTACCACACTATTCCTTGGATGAATTAGCAGGTACCTTATTGGCAAACTATTTATTACACTATTATCTCTAAGGTAGAAATAAAAGGGTTCCTAAAATTGCTTAATTTTTTAAAATGGCTTATATTATGGCACTCTATCATTACTTATAATGCCCATGTCAATGCAAATTTTTGTAGGCTATATTCATTATAAGGAAAAAAAAGTGAATTGAAAAGCAAGGTGAAAAGAAAAATATTAGAAAAAAAAAAAAAAAAAAAGTACATGGAATTCAATTCATTTTCATACATCAATTGTATTGTGTTGTGTTTTCAAATAATTTGTGATCAAAATTCAACATAGTTGTGTGTATAAGGTAGTATGCTCTAAAAGTTTGACCTCGGGGGATCACTCCTTGTAATTTAAGGTATACACTTGAGTTAAGAGGGTATTTGATGTGGGGCTATTTACCTTAACCATTGCATTAAAGATGACCGTATTTTTACATAAAAAGCTAAAAGGGCATATTTTTAATACCCTATATTTTTTATAAATTCATTCATACAAGTTTTTAAGTGGGGTTATCTTACATATAAAATTTAAGTGTACAATTTTCTCCCACCCCTACCCTTCTTCCAAAAAAATTCTCTTCCATCTACTGCATCTATGTATAGGGTATATATATTGTGAAACCAACAATAATCAATTAAATTATTGGTGGCAATTTTTGACCCCTAAAGGCCAATTGTCCATTGAATGAACAATTGAAACTCTGGGTAGGTCCCTATGAAGTCAATTTTGGTCAAATGTTCATAAAATTTTGATACAAGATGTGAACATGTATCTTTTTAGTGAAAATATAATTTTTTTCCGCCCTAAACTTTTTTGGCAGCCCTTACAATTTGGACATCTTTGAGGCATCTTTGCAAAAACTCTCATCAACTATTGAAATTTGGCATTTATGATACTAAAAAAATATGTCATACAATTATCAAAAATAATTTAGTTCTCAAATCACATCCTCAAAGGAGTCAAACTTTATTAGCTATGTTAGGGTGGCTTAAAAAAAAAACTTTTCTTCTAATCTCAAGTCCTATTATCTTGCAATATGTGAAGTCAAAGTTCTTGAAATTTATTCCAAATATTCTAAATGTTTGTCTTTAATTTTTAACCATTTGGATTTCAAATTAAAAAAATCTCATTGTACAAGAAATCATTAAAAAAAGACTAAAGTATTGCCAATGCACTTAACTTCTTTGCATTGCAAGTTGATTCAAATTTTTCATGAGTGGACTTAACATCATATATTTATGAATAGTCAAAATCCTCATTAACTTAACATCATATATTTATGAATAGTCAAAATCCTCATTAACTTAACATCATATATTTATGAATAGTCAAAATCCTCATTAACTTAACATCATATATTTATGAATAGTCAAAATCCTCATTAACTTAACATCATATATTTATGAATAGTCAAAATCCTCATTTTTGTGTAGACCAAATTTTTTATTCTAAGAGGGCTTGAGGTCTGCTGATTCTAGTTTGCAAGAATGAGAATAAGGTTGTTTTTTCTCACTTCAAACATTATAATTTTTCAATCCACTTGATCAAATAGTCTGAAATAATTTTCACACATTTTCATAATTATATAATACACTTTTATACAATTGGAATTTTTTTAAATAATTTTTTATTTTAGACAATGCATCAAAAATTGACAATTTTGGATTTTTCCTCTTCCAAAATATCCTCTAGTCTTTAGGGGTTAATGTAGCTAGGTTTTTGGAATCCAATTCCAAATACTACCAAGTTCGAACGCTAGGGAATGATCTATGTAAGGTCAGTGTTGCGTGTTCAAAATGTCACTTATATACTTGTGTTTTGAAAATTAGAATGAAAATTCACTTTTATTCCCACTAAATACCCCAAGAAACACTCAACCATCCATTATAAGATAAAAGACTCAGCATGCATGTCCCTGTCCTGTCTAGTGTCCTAGGGCTCAGGACAATAGTTATGGGACAATAGTTCAATGTGGACTGACTTGTGTATGGATGCAATGCAGGACTTAGACTTAGTACAGCTCACTATAGTACTTTGAAAATAGTACAAATATATGTATTTAATATTTCAAAATAATAAAGTTAAAGATTGGAAAGGCTTACAGTAAGTCACCTCAAGGCTCTAGGACAATATGGCCAATATCAAGGGTTAGCAACCACCTACAATCCCAAATCAATACAACATATAGAATTAAAACATTTACTAACAAACTAATAAGTACTAATAACTTTACCTAAACTAGGGGTACGGCCCGAGGGCCGTTCGAAAAATTTGGACCTTATTTTAAATTTGTTTTAATTGAACGATTAGTTTAAAGACTCCAAACTTTGTTTTACACTCCAAAACCCAAAATCCCAAGGACCCAAGCCCATGCTATAACCGGACGATACCCTGTCCAATACCTAGTCAATAAACCACTTCCTGAATCCAGGTGACAATTTGAGGTTTCATCACCTTGATCGACACTTGTCCAAGTTCCAACCTTAACTCAGGACTTCAATCGGCACCTCACCCTATCTTGGGATCCCGATCCAAATCCCTAATTTGCCAATTCGACGAAGAATGGCCGGTCTGCCACTGCGACGCCGAATTCTTCCGCCGATCGTTAATTTAATCCAAATCAATCTCCTCGCAACTTCCGATGCACTCCAATCAAGTTGTAGCAACACTCCAATTTCCCCGAATGGATTCTTATCAATTTCTGATTCTTCCGCCTCCCTCGAGCAGTTCTGACCCTTGCGACACCGGCTTGATCAGATTTGCAATCTCAATCACCTCGTGCACACACAACAATTCTCCCGCACCATCCCCGCCACTCTGTACTTCATAGCCTGATCACCGCGTCCTCAAATCGTCAATGAAATCTCCCAGAGTTTCCTAAGGCAATTTTTAGTTCGAGAATTCAAAACCAGATCGCCCGTTTTCATTGATTCTTGACTTCGCTCTGACTGTCGATCTCTTCTTCGAACTGCTACACTTCTGTCAATCTTCTCACACCATTCAGTTTCTCGAAGAAACTGCAGCGCTTACGTGAGCCTGTGATTGACTGGCGACTCCCAGTTCTCAGTTCAAAACGAAAACCGCGAATTCCAGTCCTTGCTACGCCTCTATTCCTCACCGAAACATTCTAATTTCCACCGATTGCTCACCGTGTGCACAGATGCTTTCCGAAATTCAAAAACACACGCACAAAACTCCTGATTGCTCCTCAACAAATTCAGAAAATTCCACGCAATACAACACCACAATTGAAGAAATAACACTTCTATTACAAACAACACATTACGTGCAAGAATTACAGCACAATTTAGAATGAAAACAGCAGCAGAGAGAAAATGAGAGAAAAGAGAGGAATTAAAGGTGAAATTTGGGGGTGATCGGAGGAGTCACCGCGCTCGCAATCGGCGCGTCGTTCCTGCTCGTGCCTCCGAATCCCTAATTTTTAAATTTTCTTTTTCTCCTGATTTTTCTTTATCTTTTTGACTTTTTCTTTTACCAACTTTTACTTTTACTTTGTCTTCTTTTTCTTTTTCTACTAGTTTGCCACTACTTATTAAAATATCTTTTTACTTTTTGGACACTTTAGTGCACTTTGGACTACTTTAACACTAAATACTCAAAATATATATAAATAACATAGGAAATGTCATAGAAAATCGAAAAAGTTCTATAAAAACTAAAAAGCTAGACTACAATTAATAACATTGAACACTTTAGAAGTCCTAATGAAACTATCCGATGAAAATCTCATTCAATATGAGTGTGATCAACACATATGGCTTCAAAGATTAGAGTTAAATGGACTATAAATTCTATCATCATATTGTACAATTTTCAATTTGTTAAACCCACTAAGGTAAACCTCCCTATTCATAGAATGTGACAATTTTTCCACTTTTAGTTGATGTCTTACATTTACATTAAAGAATACTATTTATATATATATATATATATATATTATAAGTACCATGGCACAATTTTAGTTGACCACCCATTATTGTAGATTTTCTTGACTATGTCCATTTTATCATCCATATGAAATTATTTGTCCACATCTATACTCATCATACTATGAAAAATTTGCACGGCTTCTATTTGTCAAGACTAACTTATTATTAAAAAAAATTATTATATGATGTTTTTACATACCCTAATTTATATATATTAGAGTGTGTAGCATTTCATGAACCCTATAGTAGTTCTATAAATTATATAAAAAATTTCCCCTTTGAATCAAATGAACCCTATCTTTTAACTCACATAGTTTTCTAAAAATCACGAGTGTTCCCCCCGGGAGTTGGACCACACTCTAAAAGCAATTATGACACACGAGTACATTTTATTTTCTTCAATGTACCAACAATGTACATTTCAGTACCACTGCAATTCAACTTCGATAATTCATAACTAATTCTACAAAGGTCCTAAAAATATGAAACAACTTAGGTTGAATGTCAATTCTATTTTTTTTCCTACACAAATGACCAAAGATTGTTTTAAGGAGCTTACATTTTTTGATGAGGGAATTAGCTCTTAAATGGTTGTTATAAGAGTAGACTACCTTACAAAAAGAATTGGAAAGCATCATGTACTTGAAACATACACAAACATAACAAACATGAAATAACAAAGCTTGAAAGCTACAAGGTTTACAAACAACATTCATTCAGTGCATGCTTGCAAAAAACAATGTTCTCTATATGTGTCCACAAACACAAGGTCATAGAAGCAAAGTAGTTTGAGTTATATCTACAACAAAGCAAATGTGCTTACAAATACAAAATTCACATCATCATTTACATCACTACAATAGTACTAACACTACTGCCATAGAGTCCAAGGAGAATTCTAAATGAAAACATACATACATTTCATACTTGAAGATAACTAAATGCTCCATAATTTTGCAATTACAAAATCTACACTCAAAATCTTAGAGCTAGGGTTACCTTAACGAAAAGTTTGAGGATATTCCCACCACCTTAAATCCTAAATCTTGCCTCACTAATGCTGTAAATCTTGCCTCACTAATGTTGTAAATCTTGCCTCACTAATGTTGTAAATCTTGCCTCACTAATGCTGTAAATCTTGCCTCACTAACACTAGAAAATATAAGCAATTACCTAAACCCTAAACAACGGATTGTGTCAATGAAGAAGCAAACACATCTACCCTAAAAGCGGGCTAAACACACACTATACTCAGTTAAATACCAAATACACACACACAAAAATCACTGCCCAAACATGCATATGCATTACCTTCATGGGAAGCCAAAACTTCTCAAGTAGATTGTGAAATCAGAACACCCAAGAACATGTTGCTTGAAGAAAAGGTAAGAGTGTGAATACAAAAATTGAGGTATGTGAGGTACTCCACATTGCTACAAAGTTGAAGCAAAATGCACTCATGGTTTTAAAGTTAATGAATCTCAAATTTTGTAACCCTACAACTTAGTTTTGGAACTACAATAAATTTCAAGATTTATTTTTCAATACCACAAAATTAGTTACATACTTTGAAATGTTTTAATACATTTTGTTAAAGACATTATCACAACTAATTATATTAAGACTAATTATTGAAATCTCTACTAATAGAAAGCAATGGGTATTGCACCAACCTTTTCTAAGAACTAGAGGCTTTAATTTAAACACTAGAATGTTGAATGTGATGGGTATGCTACTAAAACTCTAGAGAGTGTAATATACTAAACAAGAAGACTTGGAGTAGAAGGAACAACAAGAGTGGAAGGATATAATGATGATGTAGGTTTTTTAGATTGAAAAACAAAGTACCAAAGTATCCAAGATTTGTGTTGACAAGATCGAGGTTTCTTCCATTTTGTCTACAATATAGATTATCACTACATCTCAAAATTTCTTCAAAGAAAATTAAGAGGCACTGAGAGGCATTAAGAAATCAAAGGGGTTACTAGGAGGCTTCAAGAGGTCAAATATCTAGTCTATAAGAGTCACTTGAAGGTTTCGAGGTTTCAAGTAGCCACACAAATATTATATTAGCTCCTTACGATACTAGGCGAGGTTGAAGTACACTACACAAGACACTACAACCCCCTAAAAAGTACGTCAGAAAAGGATGTACTAAGGTTTGACTACTTCAAGGGATTGAAAAAATAAATCTTTTTGGATTATATCCACATGAAGTAGGTGAGTAACCGTATAAAGATTTGCTATTGTTGGCCATCAATTTGTAAAAATGTTTTTCTCAAGCTACAAAAAATACTTTTTGCGAGAATTGGAAGTATGTTAGATTTGTCCAAAAAATAGAAAGTTCTTTGTAGAGGAAAAACAAACAATTAACTTCAAGTAATTTACTAATGATTTGATAGATTATTTTCTATATAAGGGATTCTTGTTGATAGATAGGGCGTATTTACTACTAGAATTTAGAAATTCATGTGACATTCCCTTCTACAACAAAAAGTAGATAGGAAATGGAATGTTTTGGTTGATCCTCTAGTGATTGAAGCAACATGTATGTAGACTTTATGATGGCTAATAGTTGAATCTCTAGAATTATGTGTAATTTTGAAGAATTTACACAAAATACATAAAATATACACTTTTAGTACTACTAAATTTTGCCAAAAGTGTACCTAGTGTAATTGACTTGCACTCGATGGATATACCTATAATTGAAAGAAGGTTTGGTTTCCACAAAGTTCAATAAAGGTATTATAGAAGTTATCAAAGTTGATAAGGGTGAATGTCCATGACATGCCCTATATCATCCACCTTCATTGAAATTATTAAAATTTAACCTCAATAGATTTGAAAATTATGTAGAACTTGAAAAATACATTTGATACTTGTATGAATGAAAATTTGAAGACTTTTGATTCAATCAAAAGTATAGGATATCCTTCACAATCCTAAAGGATTGAAATTTTAATGTTTCTAATATAAATATTGTTAAAAAACTTCTAATAATTAATTAAATACATGCATCTTTGTTTCTTTGGTGCTCCCTTGTGAACTACCTCACATGAAGGACTTTGCACTCAATGTCCATTTGTTGAAAGGCATTAGAGGGGATTTGGGATTTTGGAGGGCAACGAGCTCTCAGGCTGCGGGGAATAAGGGCACTTTGCCATTGCAGCAATCTGACGTGGCCACAGTTTGGCCACGTCAGATAATAAAATGAAATTTCTACTTTTTTTTTCATTTAAAAACTACATTTTTATTTTATTTTATTTTAAAATTAATATTATGATAGTGAGCCGTTTTTTCATTGCAAGGAGAACAAGGAGAATAGGCTTGAAACAATCCTCCCCTTGCCCAAAATCACATCCAATGCCTTTCCTAGTAAAAATGTTTTCCATATAAATGTTGTTTATGATATTATCCCTTGTGGAGACCAAAGGGTTTGAATTATTTTCAATGATTTTTTCTTCATCATGTTGCTCATCATCATCCAAGTTTTTATTGCTTGCCGTCTTTGGGGTCTATGTCCTTCATCATCGTCACCAACGTTCCCCCTTCATATGGAATGGTCTTGTTATTTGTCAACACCATTGCTATTAGAAGTGGATGCACCTCAACCATTGTCAGAGTTAATCTTTTTTACAGCAACATCATTTGAAACATGTAGATCAATCTAACTTGTTGAGTGTCCAATAAATAAGTCACAATGACAAATATGTGCTTGTAGGTTTGGGCTAGCATAATATGCTTAATGTCATAGTTATTTCTAATAGAATCAAGTGGAGCTAGGTTTGTGACCAATATCTCAGTTATCATGGTGACAACTTTGCTAGACTTTAAAAGAAGTTTTGTTTTTTCAAATTATGTAGTGAAACACTCAAATGACAACTTTGCTAGATGTAGATGATGTGATGATCTTCAAGATCACTTGCATGGTTGAGAGGGATTGCTTGGTACGTATCATTTATGGGAGCAAGAGAGTTTAGTGGACATCCTTCTAGTCTCACAAATGAATAACTTCACTCACGACTAAAGTTGTGTATTGAATTTTCCTTTTGTCTATTGTTTGCTTACATTGAAGTAAGTACAATGCACATGACAAAATTGTTAAAGAGTTAGGGACACATCCTTTTGTAGACACATAACCTCAAGGTGTTGAGTCAAATTCCTTTTGTATGTATGCTCCCATTTAGCAACTATACATAAATAGAACTTCTTTAGAATTCTAAAGATAAAATCACGTGAATTCTTTACTTCTAAATTTTTTTAGATTTTTTTATGAAAGATTTAATTTTTGAATTTTTTTTGAAGTAAAAGTGAAGAAAATCACATCAAATAAATGGCAAATAAATTTCACCATAGGTACATATTATACTGAAGAATATTATAGTGTAGACAAAATTCTATATCATTCTATAATTAGAATTATAGACATTGGAAATATACCCAAAGTTCAAATTGCAATTAAATATTAAGCTTTAGGAATTTTTCAAATTTTTGAATTGGAAAAGAAACCAAAGCAAATGATCATCATTTCATTAGTTGGATTCAAATTCAAATAATGTCATTTTAATGAGGGAAAAAAAGATTTAGACTATGGAGCAACAAGTTTTCAGTATACTCTAGAGCAGGCATATTTTGTCACCTATTTGTGTTGCATCTTCTTATGCAAAAAGGTCATAAATAACTGCTTAAGGCAATCTTCAACACCATTCAAAGTCACTTCCATTCAAGCAACTCCCAACACAAGAATTGGGTGAAAAATGCTTTGTAATCATTGAGTAAGGTAGTCTTCTCTAAAAGTGACCATGCTCTAAAAGCAATCATGACATGGAGGTACATTTTGCTTTCTTCAATGTACCAATAGTGTATATTTAAGGAGGTGGTTGCTTTTAGTGACCACTATGATTCAACTTCAAAAATTCATAACTAATTCCACAAAGGTCCAAAAAATATAAAACAACTTGGTGCCAATTCCATATGATGCCAATTCCATTTTTCTTCCTACAAAAATTTAGCTTCCCTGAAAATGCAATCAGCTCTTAAATGGTCACTTTATCACCAAAGGCAAAACCCTATTCTTAACCCTGTAGGGATGCTGCGGACCAGAGTGGTCCACAGCATGACTTCACTTGGCAATGAAGGGTAGGAAAAAAAGTTTTTTCATCCAATTTATTTATTTGGAGGGTATTATAGTACATTTTCAATGAGTAGTGTTGCAAAGTCCCTTATTATGGTCTTATTGACTTTTTTAAAGAAGAAGATGTTCAATTCACGGATCACCCTTGTAGTGTATTTTGGTCATTTCTTACTCTTTTCTCTTGATGCAAATTTGAGCCATAAAAATGATGTTTTTTGAATTTGATTTCAACTAATGAAATGAATATTATTAAGTTTAGCTTTTACTCCAATTGGAAATTTTGAAAAATTTGTATATTTGTATATTCTATAGCAATATGAACTTCGGACCTATAATCATGGTTTGTTGATTTTCTAATTTTAGAGTGACGCGGTAACTTTGGTTTATACCATGGAGTTTTGCACTATGTTAAACATCTATAGAAAAAATTTCATATTTTTTAAGTGTTTTTTGTATTTGATGTGAATTTTCTTCAATTTTTTGTTAAGAAATTCATAGTATTGAAAATTTTACAACTTGTAGTACACATATGTGTTCACCTCTGAAAAATAAATGATTTTTTTTTTCATTCATATCCAGTTGCAAAAAGCAGCAAACAGAGCAATGAGAGTTCAAGCTTGAAAGGAGTGGTAATAGGCCCGTCCTTGTAGGGTTTTAGTCATCCACAAACATCACTTTTTTGGTGCAGCCGGCATTCAGGGGGTAACAAGAGTTTCATTTTCACTGGAATGATACAAAGTCTGAATTCATGGAGAATTGTTTTCAGGTCATTTTATTTATTCATTGTGATCAGGGTTTGTTTTTTTCCATTTTTGGAGTGAAACATGATCTTCAGTTGCATTCCCAGAGCATGTAATATTCATGATGAGGAACATTCAAGGTCCAGCCATTTTGCAGCAACTGAACTGAAGCTGCTGCAGGCACGTTTTATGAGCTTAGAGGCTCGAGAAAGAGCTGCAAGAAAACATGACAAACGGAGGAATTGAATGAATGACATAACTTATTATTCAAGTACATGGACGGAGCAGGCTGCGGTCCAAAAAGTCAGTTCAGCAAATGTCCCCAATTCAATTGGGTAGGGGGCAGAGCTAGGGCCATGGCCTGGGGGGGGGGGCAGGCAGGGGATCTTAAACCCATAACGCCTCGATCTTTTTTCAAATTTTGGCATATTTTTGCTTATATCTTTCTTCAGAAATATCATTTACTGCAATTTCATGAAATTGGTCATTAACCCCTAAAGTCCCATTGTCCCCTCGGGGGACAATTTGGAATTCAGGCAGGTTCCTATGGGCTGAAATTTTACCCTAATTTTTTGAAACTTTTTTTGAAGATAGAAAATCTGATAAGCTTTGTGGGAATATAATCTTTATTTCAATCAATGCCCCAAAGAAAAAGTTATACCACAATAGGCTTGAAACTAAACTCGGCGGGCAACACAAAAAATATTGCAAAAATTCAAAATAAATTTTAAATTTTTTTTTTTCTCAAAGATAATGTTTTTGTCTACATCTAAAGCTTTGATTCATTCCACTTTGATTAGTGATGTGAAAGTTATGAACAATCTTATTTTTTGGGCAATCTAAGCATCTTTTTGGAAAAAAAAACACTTGTAGGATTCATCTCAGAATGCAATTTTCAAATTTTTTCAATTTCTTTTTTTGAAAAGGTTAAATTTGCTTGTTTGAACAATCTCACCGTTGGGATTACTGTATTTCAATCCCATCTAAGAGCTATTATCAATTTAGTTTTTCTTTCAATCTTGGACCTACTTCTACTTGACAATTTTTTGAAGTATGAAAATCAAGTTGTTATTTTTTGAATTTTTTTTCCTAGACTCCCAACTCAATTCTTCAACACAATAAATTTTAAATTCAAACTCCATAGTGTAATTTTTTCCCACAAATAGAGATCAAAGTCATCTAAAATTGCAGTCCAGTGTTCCAAAAAACTTGTTTTTTCAACTATGAATGCTCATATCTCTCAATCTGTACGGTCAAACTTTATGAAATTTTTACCACATGATCTAAAACAAGTAAAGTTTAAGATCTTACGGTTCAGTTCCAAAAAAAGTTTTGTTTTTGTTTTTTTGGACTAGCACAGTAGAAATGGCAGTTTTGAGTGTTTTTTGACAGAAAAATGGCCTTGGGACTTTAGGGGTTAAGGAAGGTTGTCTTTTCAAAGATTCAAGTGTTACATTGGATGAATGAGAAGTTAGTTGGACTAAACATCACCTCCAAGCCCTCTGTTCCTCATCCAGAATATGGATGTTGGAGCGCTTAGGGGTTAATTCCAATCCTAATGAGCATGCCAACTTTTAGTGGTGAATTAGAGCAAACATTGGATGGGAGCTAACTTACCCAAAACAACAAGGATAACAAGGATAGCAGGTTCAAGGGTGTACTACTTTCACTGAGTACATATAAGCTTAGAGCATCCCCACCCCATCTTGCATTTTGGATGACTTCTTCATTGGGATTTGCGAAACCACCCCATTAGTCATGCATTTTGGATGGTTGGTTGGTTGGAGTGGCCTGCAAACAAACTCCGGCTTCCAAATGTGGGTTGTTTTGTAGGCCTAATTTCGACTTGCAAAGGGGTGATCTAGGCAACCTACGCCAAAACAAGTGTGGAGATGTGCCACGTGTACGAATGGGTGCAAAAATCTCCCCCAAAAATCCAAAAAGTAGTAGACATCATGAGATATTAATAAAAGGGGTGCCCAATGGCTGGACCACCAAGCTAGCAATTTTAGCCTTCTTTAGCTCAACTTGCTAACAAATATTGGTGGGGCGGTCCATTTACTCTTAGCTTGCAAAATGGATGGCCCTCATTTTGCAAACCAAATCAACACCCAAAAATGCATGACAAGTGGTAATGCTCTTAAAGCACCAGTACTTGCCAAATTTGACACTCTAAAAGTTTGCATGTATTTTTGAAGAGCCCTCAAAATTCTTGTCCCCCACCCGTGCTCACCTAATTTATCTCATAAATAGTCAATTGATGAATCACTAAATCAAATAAAGGACAAAGCTCACTAAACTAACGATGAATTATGGTGATTTCAAGGGCCATTGCAAGGATAGGAGTACTTGCATCCAACTTTGGAGGGAGCCATACCTTTTGAAGGCCATAATGTAGATGCTCTTAGGCTCCACAATGTTCATTTGTCCCCTCTTGATTGAAATTTTATAATCCCCTTACTTTTAGTGGTAATGCCATTTCTTCTAAAATACTGATGAAGAAAGTACACATGCAGAAAACTCTCACTATCTCTCACTAAACAAACAAAGAGCAAATTTATTGGAGACAAAAATTAAAAAAAACTAATGTACTATAAGGTAAATAAAATGTCCATGAAAACTTCATGTACAATGTTTATTTTCTAAAATTTTCAAATAAGCATTTTAGCATGGTTTCTATTGTTAACCCTTAATTCCTAAAATCCTAAACTATTTTTCTTGGCAACATAGCCATTTTGGGCAACTTACTACAAATGGAATTTTTATTTATTTTCTTTGAAGTTTTCACACAATATGTGGATGTGGTTTTTCTTCTAAGGGGCTACAATTTTTATAACTACATGATTAGAAAGTTATTGTATGATATGTAGTTTTCATTGCTTAGTGAGTAATCTGGGCAACTAAAATAACTTCTTTAAAATATCACTTTATTAAGAAATAAAAATTTGAAATTGGTTTTTTAGACTTCTATGTATGTAGAAAGCTTTGGATCATTCCATTTTGATTAACCCCTAAAGGACCATTTGTTCCTTCAAGGGACAAATAGGATTTCAGGCAAGTACCTACAGTTTCAATTTTTGTCTTGATTTTTTGAAACTTTTTTTGAAGATAGAAAAATTGATTAGCTTCATGGGAATATAGTTTTTTTTTTCAATCAATGCCTAGGAACAAAAGTTATGCTCCAAATAGCTCCAAATAACGGAGAGGGGAAAGGGGACAACAGAAAATAAATTCAAAATTTTGAATTTAAAAAAATTCAAAATTCCTCATAGATTATATTTTTGTCAACAAGGAAAGCTTTTATTCATTCCATTTGGATTTGTTATGAGAAAGTTATGGACAATCTTGTTTTTCGGGCAATTAGAGCATCTTTTTGAAAAAATAACTTGTAAGATTCATTTTTGAATGCAATTTTTATAATTTAAAAAAAAATGTGTTCCATGTGGTTTAGTTTGTTTTCTAGAACAATCTCACCATTGGAATTAATAAATCTTAATTCCATTTTAGAGATACTAATAGTTTAGATTTTCCTTCTATCTCATACCTACTTTTATTTAATAATTTTCTAAAGAATAATTTCATTTATTTTTTAATTTCATTTTTTTCCTAGATTCTCAACTCAATTCCCCACAATAAAGTTTTGAAGCTCAAAACTCTATAGTTTTCAAAATTTAAGAAGGTTCAAAGTCAAATAATCTAGTCCCATAGTGTACTGAAAAAACTTGTTTTGTTCACTTTAAACACATATATCTTGCAATCCGTGCGGTCAAAAAATTTGAAATTTTTTCCACACATTTTCATACTATTTAGGTGTAAGATCCTACAATTAGATGTGCAAACAAACAAAAATTCAAATATTTTACTCTTTGCTATAAAAATAGCAGTTTTGAGTGTTTTTTGGCAAAGAAAAGGCCTTGATCTTTTAGGGGTTAATGACACAAAAGTTATGAGGAGTTTTAGTTTGTAGGTAGTTATGGAATCTCTACTCTAAAATAAACTTTGAAGTCCTTTATTTAACTCAATTTTCAATGTTTTGGAAAAAATAAAAACATTAGGTGTAGATTGTTTATTACAACATTATAACCATTGGATTTCAATTCCATAACTAAATATTTAACAATTTTGAATTTTGAATCATTCTCTACTTCTGTCTACTTACTATTTTGTTCCTACATATTGTACAATTTCAAATGATTTGAAAATTTTCAAGCATGTAGCCAACTTGCCTTGAAGAATGAATCCGAGCACTAACATTTTGGACATTTTTTTATTAAAATGTGACCTTGCGAAGTGCAATTGCTCGGGGTTTTGCACTAGTAGAAAATTGTGTCCAAATCAACAGAAAATCATCAAAAACTTGTTGATTTGAATACTGCATTGACCGTTTTTACATTTTTTTTGTTGATTTGAGCCCAAGCTAACACAATGGTTAACAAATTTTTGTTGATTTGAGCACAAGTTAACAAAATGGTTTAACAAATTTTTGTTCATGTGAATAGTGCAACAACCAAATCAACATGTTTTTGTTCAATGTTTTAGGGTTGTGTTGGGGTTGTTTTAGGGTTGTGTTGGGGTTGTTTTAGGGTTGTTTTAGGGTTGTTTTGAGGTTGTTTTGGGGGTTGTTTTGAGGTTGTTTTGGGGTTGTTTTGAGGTTGTTTTGGGGTTGTTTTGAGGTTGTTTGGGGGTTGTTTTGGGGGTTGTTTTGGGGGTTGTTTTGGGGGTTGTTTTGGGGGTTATTTTGAGGTTGTTTTGGGGTTGTGTTGGGGTTGTTTTAGGGTTGTTTTAGGGTTGTTTTGAGGTTGTTTTGGGGGTTGTTTTGAGGTTGTTTTGGGGTTGTTTTGAGGTTGTTTTGGGGTTGTTTTGAGGTTGTTTGGAGGTTGTTTTGGGCGTTGTTTTGGGGTTGTTTGGGGGGTTGTTTTGGGGTTGTTTGGGAGTTGTTTTGGGGTTGTTTTGGAGGTTGTTTGAGGGTTGTTTGGGGGGTTGTTTTGGGGTTGTTTGAGATTGATTTGGGGGTTGTTTGGGGGGGTGATTTGGAGGTTGTTTTGAGGAGGTGTGGAGAGGGGGGAGGATTTGGATTTTTTGAAGTTGTTTTTGGAGTTGTTTGTGGATTGTTTGTGGAATGTTTTTGAAATCTTTAAGAATTTTTCAAAAATTATGAATTTAGAGTTCAAATCGTATTTTATTTTCAATTATATTTTCAATTTGATTGAAGTTCTAATTAAATTCATAATGTAATTCAACTTTGGTTGTATCAAGGTTTTTAACATATGAAAGGCCCGTAATTGCTTCTAAATATTAGTCTTCAAAGAAGGCTTAAATCTTCATTTATATTTATTTTTTCAATAGATTTAACTAAATGATCTAACTTATATTTATTTTGACCTATTTTCCATCTTGAAATTGTAAAATAAAAAACTTCACCAATTGCAACATCATGATGCTTGGATTTAAAAAAAATAATGTTTCATTCATACCAAATGATTATATTTCATTTTTCCAAAATTTTATTTGAAAAATTTAGATACATATCAATTCTACAATTTGTAATTTTCCATCATATGCTAAAAAAATATGTTAAAGAATCTATATTAAAAATTGCAACAAAAAATATTTTATATTCATGCTTGGAGAAAACAATAAGTGTATATAAATAGAGATTGATTTACAACATTCAATGAAAAGAATTCTAGTAATGAAACTAAAGATTTCCAAACCTAATGGTTGTAATGTACTAATGTACATGTTGTAGTAAAAAATTTGCATCCTATTTTTGAAATTTTAAAAATATATATTTGAAATTGCATTCAATAAAGAAACTTAAAATTTACTATACAGTGCAATTTCTACTTTAAATTGGAAATTGAAATTCTTCATGAGTTTCACCTCCCTAATCTATATAGAACAATCCAAAAATTCTCACAAGATTAATATTTTAGAAACTAATTTCAAATTCCTATTTATTTGAAAAATACATTCAAATCTACTTGGCTAACATGCATACATATCTAGAAAATCTATACATCATACAATAACTTTCTCATGATGTAATCAAAAGTTATAAAAATTGTGAGTCCTTCAAACTATCCCTTCACCACATGTTGTGTAAAATTTCAAAGGAAAAAAAAGGGAATTCAATTTCTAAATACATGAATAAAAACACTAGAAATATTGTCAAAAAATTCTACTTTGTTCTTTAGAGGTTTAAATTTAAATTTAAATTTTTCTAACCCCTAAAGGACCATTGTCCCCTCGGTGGACAAAATGGATTTCGGGCAAGTTTGTATGATCTTAATTTTTAGTTAAACTTTTTGAAACCTCCTCATAAGATAGAAAAACTTATTAGCTTCGTGGTAATATAGATTTTATTTCAGTTGGTGCTCGGGAGCAAAAGTTATGGCATCTTAACCATAAATTTCACGTCACTAGGCAGAATAAGAAATGTACAGAAATTTGAAATTAATTTTTTAATTTTTTCCTTCTTGAAAATCATATTTTTGTCTACATGTGAAGCTTTTATTCATTCCATTTGATTAGTACTATGAAAGTTTAAAACAATTTTGTTTTTCGGGCAATTTGAACATCTTCTTGAAAAAATAACTTATTGGATGCAATTTTGGATGCAATTCTCACAATTTTTCAAAAAAAAATGTTTAACAACTTTAAGTTTCCTATTTAGAACAATCTCACCGTTGACATTATTGTATTTCAATTCCATTTTAGAGCTATTAACGCTTTAGTTTTTCTTTCAATCTTGAACTTGCTTCTACTTAATAATTTTAAAAAAAATGAAAATCAAGCGTGTTTTTAAACAAACAAAATTTAATTCTAAACTTTCAACACAACTCTTGAACACAAAATTTTTTAAATATTTAAATTCTAGATGAGCAATTTCCAAATTCTAATTTAGAGCTATTCAAATTGTATGTTCTACATTACAAAAAACTTGAATATGAATTGTGTCCAAACCACCTCCTAGTAAAATGTTTGCCAAATATTTAAAATATCTTTAATTGAATTGAAGTTCTTAACACTAAAATTTCATGTGGGAAATTTTTAAACCACCAAGTTTGACATTGTATAAGCAATAGAAATATTTTCTATTAAATACTTAACTCACAATTCAGTCTTTTTTCAATTCAGCAGACTTTGGAGGCTGTTTTTGCATAGTACAGTCTTTTTTTTCAGAAAACTTCAAACTAGTAAAAGTTGGAAGATCAAGTAAAATTTCATCTCCAAAAATCCGTTTGTGATTTTGAGTCTTCAATAAAAAGTTATGGGCAAAATTCAGAGAGAGTGTTTGTAAATATCAAAAAATAATTTCATTCCAAACCCTCTCTGAATTTTGCCCATAACTTTTTACTGAAAACTCAAAATCACAAACGGATTTTTGGAGATGAAAGTTTAATTGATCTTCCAAATTTTACTAGTTCGAAGTTTTTTGAAAAAATGTACTATACTATGATAAATTAGCCTCCAAAGTCTGCTGAATTGAACCAAAAATGACCAAAATTTGAAAACCGACATAAATAACTTTTTTTTCCCGTTATGGTCATGTATTTCTTCACATGGTGCAATGGATAAGACCTTGCACCCCTAGCCAAGGGGTGCAAGGTTCAAACCCCATTGCACCCCGCCCGCGTGGCGGTGCCACGTGGCGCTCGCACGACAGTTTTAAATTTTTTTTTTTCAAAATTAAAAAATTGAAAAAAAATCAACAAATTTTTGTTGAAAATTATGTACAAATCAACAAGTTTTAGTTGCAATTTTTGTCCAAATCAACAAGTTTTAGCTAGAATTTTGTCCAAATCAACAAAAACTTGTTGATTTTTGTCCAAATCAGCAGGTCCAAATCAACACAAACTATTTTGTCCGAATCAACACTTTTTTGTGAAGTTGGACGCTGAATTTTCTACTAGTGTTGCAGGGCCCCCCAAAGGATTTTTGCAACTTCAAACATTAATATCTTACAATGTACATAGTATAAATTTCTGAATTTTTTTCCATATCTTCTCAAATCAACGTGTTACAAGATCCTACGGTTATATGTATCCAAAATATGCTATCTAAAATTTAGAACTTGTACTAGAAATTATGGTTTTGGAGCATTTTCAGTGAAAACATAGTAAAAAATATTTAGGAGTTAAAGAACCAAATAGCATTTTTAGCAACATAGTGTTTTGAGTCATCCATTTATAAACAATTTTTTTTCTCTTTGAAATTTTCACACAACATGTGGTCTTGACTACATGTTTAAAAAGTTATTGTATAATATGTAGTTTCTTTGAAGCAAAGTCAACACCAATACCCTCCAAAATCACTTTTTTAAGAAATAAAAATTTGAAATTGATTTTTTAGATGTGTATATATGTGAAAAGCTTTGAATCATTTCATTTTGATTAATGAAATGAAAGTTATGAGGAGTTTTAGTTTGCGGGTAGTTAAAGAATTTCTACTCTAAAACAAACTTTGAAGTCCTCTCATTAATTCAATTTTCAATATTTTTGAAAAAAAATAAAAGCATTGGATGTAGATTGTTTATTAAAACATTACAACCATTGGGGGCAATATTTTTCAATTCCATAATTGAATTCTTAACAATTTGGTATTTTAAATCATTCTCTATTGCTTTCTACTTATTATTTTTTCAAGCATAAATATGAGATATTTTTTGTGGAAAATTTTATATGTATTCCTAATTTGTTTTTTTTAAATATTATAGAGAGTTGCAATTAGTAGGATCTACATATTTGGGGGTAAAAAGTTTGAAAAATGTAATTAACCATTTGGAAAAAATTGCAATACTTCTTTTTGAAATCCAAGAATCATGATCTTGCAATTTGCAAGGGTTCTTATTTTGAAATTTTAGGAGCTTATTCTAAGAAGTTTACTAAGGGACCCTATGGTTGGATTTGTTAAAAAATAAATATAGATGACAAAATTAACCTTGCTTTGGAGACTAGTATTTTGAAGTTGTTTTTTATCTTTAAACATGAATTGCTTAACCCCTAATGGTTCGTGACTTTGTTTCACCAAAAACACTTCAAACTATAATTTCTAGTATAAAGCTATAATAAATAAAGAAACTATTCTTTTGGCATAATGAGCTATAAAATCTTGCACAAGACATGTATGAAAATGTGTGGAAATTTTTTCATACACTTTGACCATGTATATTGTATGACGTTAGTCTTCAAAGTAAAACACTTTTTTTTTCCACCTTGTATAATTAGGATTTTAGACTTTGAATCCCTTACTCCTAAAGGACCAAACAATGTTTTTTGGCAACATAGTGATTTTAGGCAACTCACTACAAACACAAAAATTCGATATATTTTTGGAATTTTTTTGGATGTAGGGATGAGAAGTACCTTATTATTCCACCAAAAAAATTTCATTTGAATTTCTCCATGAGAAGTTATAAGGGAAAATGTTGTTTTCAATGGACAGCGGGCACCACTAGGAGGTTCATTTATACAAACAAAAATTGCAATACCATGCCCAAAAGAGCTTGGACTGGGCCATGGGTAGACTTTCATCCTAGATTTAGGTTGGATACCTCATTGACATTTTTTTGAGCTAATAAATATGTCACTAGCATAAGGAGGTGGTGGCCAAGAAACAACCTCTTCCTTTGCCCTGATGGGTAGTTACTCCTAATTGCCACATTTGAAAATACAAAAATTCAAACACCACAAAATCCAACCAATTACAAATTTTTCATGTGACACAACACCATTCTAAAAAAATTTAATGGCTAAATTTAACAATTGCTTCCTAAACATTCATAGGAATGGAGGGTGGAGAGGTCATTTTTATAATCAAATCCATTGTTTGTCATGAATTTTTGAAGGGTATGGAATAATTGGAAGATGAAAGTTTGATCACTCATTGTCAAAACGTAAGAATTGTGTTCAAAGTAGAAAATTAGACCTAATTTTTCAAAAACATTTGAATTGGAAGAAGTTAGAAATCAAGCTAAATTTCATCTCTAGAATCTTATTTGTGATTTTGAGCCTCCAAACAAAACGATTATGTACAAAATTCAAAGAAGATGTTTGAAAATGTCAAAGATGATACCCCTTCCAAACCCTCTTTGTAATTTGTCCATAACTTTTGATTGGAGACTTGAAATGTCAACTAGACTTTTGAAGATAAAATTTAGCTTGTTTTCCCAACTTTTTTTTAATGCAAATTTTCTTAGAAAAAGTTATTCTACTATGTTGAAATTCTAATTTGAATACAATTCCTACTTTTGACTTAACTACGAGGGGTTGAGCTCCTAGTAATTTTAATTTATGTATCTTACATGGGTTGCTTTACCTTGTACCACCCCAATTGTATAAAGATTTTTTCTATTCACCTCATTGCAAAGAAGAAATAAGTGGAATAAAAAGCTATAGTATGTAGGATAGCAACCAAATATTTTGAATTCCTTGAAATGTAATGCTCAATATCTAAAAATTATAGTTCATAGAGCACGGAACATCTTCAAAATTAAAAAATCTAGGAGAATGTGATCGAATGTCAATGATCAGAGATGATTTGGGCTTTGCTAACCCTAATCTAACATCCTCCCATACTAGGCCCAATATGCCCAATTGCCCTTCCCTTTAGCTTGGATAGAGATTGATCAAACTTGCTAAAGTTTGATATTTTAGGCGATTTTTATTTATATATTTTCCTCTTCTAAGTCTAATTGAAATCTAAAGTCCACTTACATTTTAAAGAAATTAATGTATGTGGAAGCCATAAATTGTTGAAAAAAGGGCTTTGCATAAGATTTTTCTTGAAGGAGTTCCCTCTTGGAATTTTTTGGTGCATGTTCTCTAATTCGAAAGTTATGAAATTTTTTGAGCATGTGGAAAACTTTATTACAAAAGAGAGAAAAATAAGTTCATGCAAAAAAGTTAGACTAACTTGTGCAAAAGCCTCCTTGAATTAGAACTACTTGAAATTTGAATGCCCCCCCAAAACATTTTTTCCAACTTCAAACGCTATAATCTCATAATCTATGCAGTCAAAACCTTCCATTTTTTTACTACAACATAATGAAGTAGTCTACAACTAGATCTTACAATAAGATGCAATAAAATTTCATTCATCATTTTGGAGGGGGCTTTGCCATCAAAATGGGCCATTTCGAGTGTTTTGGGGTGAAATATAGTCTAAGAACTTTAGGGGTTAACTACTACAAAGTTTTGAGGTTTAAATCTTTATGGAGGAGAATTGAGTTGAAATTCTAGGATTTTTGTTTTAGTTTAAAATTTTCATTCTTATCAAAATTGTTGTGTAGATTTAGGTATAAGATGAAAGGAAAAATTATATTGTTATAAGTTCAAAAATGGAATTGAAATATGTCAATCTTAATGGTTAGATGATTGCAACAAATAATCTATATTCTAGGGATGTTTTAGTTTTGAAAAATTATAAAAATGGAGTTAAAAGATGGATTCTATACATTATTTTTCAAGAAGATTCCTCAATTGCTCACAATACAAGGCACTTCATATCTTTCACATCACTTATCCAAATGGAATGAATGAAAGCTTTTTCAAAAAGACATAAATATATACTATTTAAAAGAATTTGTATTTTTCTTAAAACTTTTTGTGGATTTATTTTGTTGCCTTGGGTTGAACATTTTGTACTTCTAAATTTTATTTTATTTCTACCAGTACCAAATGAAATAAAAATAATATTTCCATAAAGACCATTCATTCTCTAACTTCTAAGAGAATTTCAGAAAAGTGCAATAAAATCTAACATCATAGGAACCTATCCCAAATCCTAAAACATACATTATAAGAACTTTTAAACATAAGGGATTAAATATTTTGTGAGACTTTATATCAAATTCCCATGCATCTTAACCCTAACCCCTTAAGTTCCTTGACTATGTTTTCACTAAAAATGCTCCAAAACTACCATTTCTAATACGAGTACCACATTTTAGAAAAAACATTTTTGGACATATGAAACTATAGAATCTTGTAACACGTAAGTTTGAAAAAACATGGGAAAAATTTCAAAAATTTCAATTTTTTTGACCATGCAAGATAATAGCATTTGAAGTGACAAAAATCCTTTTGGGGGCTTTGCAAAAAACAGGTCTGCTGTACTTCACAAAGTCACATTCATATGAAAAAATGTCCCAAATGGTGCTTCTTTGTATTCATTCTTCAACGCAAGTTGGCTATATGCTTGAAAATTTTCAGATCATTTGGAATTGTACAATATATAGGAAAATAATAATAAATAGAAGGAAGTAGAGAATGATTCTAAATACAATTTTTTTAAGAATTTAGTTATGGAATTAAAAAATGCCAATACCAATGGTTGTAATGTTGTAATAAACAATCTACATCCTATGATTTTATTTTTTCAAAAAATATTGAAAATTGAATTAAATATAGGACTTCAAAGTTTATTTTAGAGTAGAAAATCTATAATTACCTGCAAATTAAAACTCCTCATAACTTTCATCTTATTAATCAAAATGGAATGATTCAAAGTTTACCACATATATATAAATCTAGAAAACCAATTTCAAATATTTATTTATGAAAAAAGTGATTTTTTCTAATTTGCCCAACTTGTCAGTTTAGTGAAAAACCTACATATTATTCAATAACTTTTTAACCATGTAGTTTGAAGTTATCAAAATTGTTGGATCTTAAAGATACTCATCCCCGTGTTATGTGAAAATTTCAAAGAAAAAAATAAAATCTCCATTTGTAGTGAGCTACTGAAAATTTCTATGCTGCCCCAAGTTTAATGTATTTATTCAAAGTTTAACTTCATTTTTCACAATAAAAAGAATAATTTTTAGCAATTTAAAAAATATATATTAAAAAAATTTAATAGTAATAAAAAAGTGATTTAACCCCTAAAGGACAATTGTACCTTTGGGGAACAAATGGGATTGTACCTATGGGCTGAATTTTCGTCATAATTTTTTGGACCTTTTTTTGAAGATAGAAAAATTGATTAGCTTCATGGGAATACAATTTTTTTTTCAATCGGTGTTGAGTAACAAAAATTATGCCCAAATAAGCTCAAAACAAGGGAGACATGGTAGCAAAAAAGGATTAGAATTTTTTTCTCATAGATTATATTTTTGTCAACATGGAAAGCTTTTATTCTTTCCATTTGGATTTGTTATAAAAAAATTATGGACAATCTCATTTTGGGGCAATTAAAGCATCTTCTAGAAAAAATAACTTTGTAGGGTTCATTTCTGAATGCAATTTTTACAATTTTTCAAAAGAAAGAAGTCCTACATGATTTAGTTTGCTTCTTAGAATAATCTCACAATTGGGACTAGTGCTATTTAATTCCATCTTATAGATATTAATAATTTAGATCTTCCTTCTATCTTATACCTACTTCTATGTAATAATTTTTTAAAGAATAAAAATTAAGTTTTTCTAAAATGTTTTTTTCATAGACTCTCAACTAAATTCTCCACAATAAAGATTTAAAGCTCAAACTTTGTAGTGCAAAAAAATTTAATTTAACCCTTAAACGTCAAGGAGGACGTTTGGCATCCAATGGATGACATGGGATCCTTGAAGTAAGAAAGAAGTGCAACTATTCATCTTCATAATTTTATTGTGAAAGGGGAGGTTTTCTACAATAGTTTGACTTCCAATGAATGCTTTTGCTATTTCTAAAGCCCATGATTCACACGGTAATGAAAATGGATGATTTCCAAGGTCACTCCTTTGTCCTAAGGGTTAAGAAGGTTCAAAGTCAAATAATCTAGTTACGCAATATGCTAAAAAACTTATTTTTTTCCACTTTAAACACAAACATCTTTGCAATCTGTGTAGTCAAATTTTTTGAAGTTTTTCGCACACATACTCATACTAGTTTGGTGTAAGATCCTATCATACTAGATGTGTGAGAAAAAAAACGATTTTCAAAATTTTTTACTCTTTCCTATAGAAATGGCATTTTCGAGTGTTTTTCCGAATAAAAAAGACCTGGGTCCTTTTGGGGTTAAATAGTATGAATTTTTTTAGCGAAAATGGAGATAATAGTGAATCATGATGGTTTAATTGTTGTACTTCTTGAACACACTATGTGAAAGGATACATACACATAGCAAGGAACATCTATTAAGACTGTTCTAAAGAACTACACTAATAATGATATTTAGTGTTATGTTACAAATAGTGTTACCTAATTTTTACCAAACCCATTTAGAGTTTTACTTTCCACCCCTTGTGAGCTCATTTCTAATATGAAATTACCTTTAACACTACATGAAGTCTTGTTAAAAAAATTTATCCCAAAAAAATTCAAAAAGTTGTCAAATAGTGCCTATATTGACATTTAGTGTTGTACTTCGTAATTAGTGTTGCCAACACTATATTCCATTATTAGTGTAGTACTGTTTAACCTCTTTAACATTTCTCTAACATATGAGATTATCGCGGTATCAAGTCGACTGTCAGTACCTCATAACCCTCAGCTTTCCATTCCACGACAGGGTCAAAACATTCACAGACAGACGTAAAGCATGAGTGTATCCTCTACAGGACTGAAGAGAACGTTCCAAGGATCTTTGAGAATATTCTGCATTGGGCGATGAGACGGATTCAAGCGTGCGAAGGGAGACAGAATTTCTTCTCTTCAGGATCTTGGGCGCGAATAGCATAGCATCCTAAGCCACCACTAATTGGACCAGTGAAACTTGGTACTGGGAAGACTCTATTTGACTCCAGCCCTGATGATGCCCCCCATTTCTCCAGGAAGTAGCTTCATGTACAGGCAGGCAGGCTACGGAGGCCAGCAGCAGCAGCTGCCTGGCTCAGGCGAAAGGACACTGAATTATGTTACACCGTTGCCAAGAAACCTTTGCTTCCAACAGCTTTTTTGCTTTCTCCAAACTAATAAGCTTAAGTTAAAAAAAGAAAGAAAGAAAGAAATAAGCTCAGGCATTGCCACAGGCAGGCACAAGAATCATTCAACAATTTCCTTCTCGGGGGATGGGGATTCAGTGCTCCAGTTCGAATCGACCGAAATAAAAGCCAACCACTGACTCCGTGCGCATCTCTTCACCGACACTCAGGGCTGACTATTATTCGCCACTGCTCATTGTCGGTGGATGCTCCACCTTTTCCACACTCCTCTTGGAAGTACTGTACAGTTCCTCGACTTATTATTACTGTTGTTGTTGTTGTTGTTGCAGCCTACTCCACTCGAGATGTGAGCGGAACTGTAGCACCAGCACTGGCAGCATAACGTAGTTTCAATTCCAACTAGTTACAGCAGCTCCTGTTCGTCTGCACACTTACAGGATCACAACCTGCGTCGCGCGCGCGCATGTGCCGGGCATTACCCCCTGTTTACCCCCAGTACAAAGCGATGAAAGTTCCCAGTGAGGACTCGCTGTCTGGAAAAAAGAGCCCCATGCAGACATTCAGTTCTCATCATAATTAAGCACAACTGAACTGGGTTTCGAATTACTGAGGAATGTTGATGTTGCATATACCTTTGGTTTTCGAGCACTGGACAAGCAACCATCTCCTCCCATGCACCAGTAGAGGGGTTGTCATACCGCGGAGGATTATCTTCACTATGACGTGGAAACTTTACCTGCAAATGTTGGATATGATTCTCCAAATAACCTGGCAAGGTTTGAGAACCCCAGTGCATGGTTTTACCTGTGTCAGTTTCAGCAGATGCATGAAACAGGAATATGACAGGCATATCAATGCTGCCGTTTGCCTAATACTTTTACAATTTGCTGCCGCTCTATCTGCTGTGTTCGTACTGCGTTGCAGCGCCTGGTCAATTGCACCAACTGTGCAGCAGAATATGTTACTGACGACGAAGACGTTCTCTTCAGCTGCCTGTATATGCTTGGCCTTGGAAATCATTTCATCTTATTGAATATGTATAATATCTACACACTAGAGTAGCAAGGTCAGTACAATGGTAGACTGATGCTGCCATAAACTTTCCAGAGTCCAATTAATGAAAGCGGAACAAACGCTAAGTTGCTGCAGGAACTACAGTATTTCAGGACTGGGGAGTGAAATAGAGCTTCTGATTGCTAGCTTACCATTAAGTTCACACCCTCCGGAGACGTTTCATGTGCAATCACATCATTGTATACTTCATTCGTTATTTCTGCTTCCCTGATTTTCTTTGGTAGTGGGTTAGTGAGTAGGCAGTAACTCATTTTTCACAATTGACCTAAATGCGTCTTGATACTTGCTCATACAAAAGCCTTCGAAGGCTTTACACATTAGTCAGTGCGCGTTGACGACTACGACTTCGTTCGTCGATATGCATTGGTTTCAGTCTCGCTCTGCCTTTTGCAAAAGTCCCCTACGTGAAATACTCTTGGCATATGTAAAATATAAAATAGTAGCGGTTGAAGCTTCACTATAGTTGCCATATACCTGAAAATCCATAACTTCCTCCGCTTTTTCGGTATGTTCCATATTCGTATTTACAAATTCTGTGGAAGCGTCGTCTTCTCTTGAAAGGGATTTACAGTAAACACATTCCTAGATACATACAGAAGTGAACACATCATAAATATTTCCAAAATTGCTTCGGACTGCATTCAATAATCCGCATTGAATCCGCAGTTTACTCCGCATTGAACAGATACATTCAGCAGATACCTTCCTCATCTCTTAGAATATGACAACTTCGCTTTATAATAAGCGGAGATAGTGCCTAATAGGAATATCTTGTCCTACATGGCTCCACAGTTTCACTACCGCCTGCATCGAAAAAGGTCGAAGGAGTCCTTATTATTTCTTTATGCTAACGCAGTGAATTTAATCGTTGAAGGCCCAGTGCTGTGGTGGAGAGAAGTTACGGAGGAGAGAAATAGTTTCAAGAGGTGTGTTGGCATTTATGAAACACCGTGGAGTAAACCCATAAGGGCAACATGCAAGACATATATAACAAATATATACAAGGAAATGTGCAGGAACATGTCCCCTACATTAGATTTCACTCCATTTGATCATTATGATGTTCCATCGTACATTCTGTGAAAGAGAGAAAGATTTACAGGCCAAAGTAGGTTCGCTCCAGCTCTTCTTGTTCCTTCAAGGTTCATATTTAATCCTCTGACCTTATCGACTGGAAGTGAAATGCAATCCAACAAGCAAGTCAAAACTTTGGTTTCGTACCTTGATGCTGATGATGTCGGAGTCTCTTCGGGCTGGCAAATAAATCTCAGAATATGGCTTATCGGATCGTCGTCAAAGATGTCAGCGCACTTGCCACTTGCTTGGTTCGCTTCTGTGAAGGCACGTTTGTCTCCGGCGCTCCAAATACTTGCCAAAACCTCAAAGTTTCATCGCCCGCAGCCGATGCCACGGTGTATCCATCGGGACTCTGCACAAACGAAGAGAGGAAATATTATCACAGGGAGTTTAAATATTGAAACGGACAGCAGAATGACATGCAGAAGAGTCAAGCGATATTGCAAGCAAAACGAAGACTCACCTGAGCCAAATGCAACACTCTAGAAGTGTGCCCTGTAAATTCAGCCATTTTCACCATCGACGGGTACTTCCACAGACAAAGCTGATTCTGGCTGAACCCATGTGAGCTCAAAATCTCCTTCTCATGCTTGCTCCATTGGAGAGCGCATACCTGCGACCGAGTGTCAATGCTGTTCACACAGGCACCAGTGTGGGTGTTCCAGAACTTGATGCACCGATCAGCGGTACCACCGCCTGATGCAAGCAGGTTACTCTGGAAGGGACACCACGCCAAGGCTTTCACGGCAGCCTGGTGCTCGTCAAGACGGTGAAGGGGGCTGGCATTAGCAGACGAAGCAGCAGCTGCGTCCCAGATGTGCAAAATGTTGTCATTGCCACCGCTGGCGAGCTGCTGACCCGAGGGCGACCACTTTAGGCCGCACACCTCCTGTTCATGTGCAGCCATTGTCCCAATCACATGGTTCCTGATCCTCACATCATGGTTCAAAATCATGTTGTCGCGCCCGCCAGTCGCGAGGGTGGGCCCGTTCCAGGCCAGAGCACCAACACGGGCAGAGTGGCCCCTCAATGTCCTCAACTGCAATAACAGGTTTCAGAATATAATCAAAATCACAAAGCTGCAATAAAATGCACAAGACACAACATAAATCGCTCCATGTGTGAATGTAATCAGAAAAATGCAATACAAATTCCACCAAGCAACAGTCCACATATATTTCATAATCAGAAGAGTTTCAATGCAGGAGTCAAAAAGCAACATTCCGCAGGTAATTCACGATCACAATGCTCCAAGATCATTACAGATGGTCATAATGTATGTACCTGACGAAGTGAGGTTGAGTCCCAGAGCTGTACAGTCGAGTTGTTCAACCCTATGGCCAGATATTGACCATCTGGGGCCCACGAGACGCTGGTGATGGGGCCTTCTTCCTCGACAGTCATCAACTCCTCAATGGAGCTCGTGGTGGCATCCCACAAGTACACGGTCATGCCTAGGGCAACCGCCAGCACATTACTAGAGCTCCAGTCCAACAGGTTCAGGTAGTAGTCATCTAGCATATCAGGGGCATCGAGGGTTCTCTCGGGCGCCTGGGGAATGTGACGGAACATTTTTTTGGGCTTGGTCTGCCCTGAAGTCACATTTTGAGAGTACAGAGTCGCGCGACCGTTCACGAAACCTTCGGGAGGAGGGGGAGGCTTTTGCTTGAAGGCCAAGATGCGGCTCTGAGTCTGACCATTGCTGTTCAAAAGACTCTCCGCCAATTGCTTCTTGTAATCATCCTTGGTAGGGGAGATCATGTCCACTGACGAATTCTCTTTGGTCATCAGGAAGTTAGCCACGCTGAAATCCATGGCACTGCGGTCGGTGATGAAGCGGTCGGTCTGTAGAGAAATATTGGTTAGGTTGAGTCGGTATTCTAATCTCAGATCCGAAATCTAATCTCAGGAGGTTAAAATGAACTGCTAGGCATAGTCACGAAACGGCGTTCCTAGCCTCAATTTGAACGTTTCTCAAACCTGTCTATTACATGTGAGAGATTTCAACTCAGCACATGCTGTTGAAACGTAACATAGAAAAACGCAGGGATAGTTCTAAGCATAACGTTTCTATTGATCGGTACTAACTGCTCGATGACACTAGGGTTTAGGGTTTCAATGACATTGTCTCAATCTAGCACGTACTCTAGCCGAGATACTAGATCACGACTTCAGCGGAACAACCAAGGCGTGGAGTACATTAACAGCTACAAGCAATATTGAAATTCCATAAACATGACAATGGACAGGGACATTACCGCTCTGCCAGGGGTCTTGGCTTTGGGCGTCTTCTTCTTGAGCTGCACGGGGCTCACATTCTCCCTCAATGCCGAGCTCTCCCACTTCCCGCAGCTCACACTCTTGGTCGGAGTCTTAATGGCCTTAGCCATTGTCTGCATCATGGCCATAGCAAAACCTCACAGAGCCCCTTACCAGGCTCCGACAACAAAAGAAATAATCCAAATTCTTGATGCAAAACACCTCTATCAACATACAATTGAATCCCTAAAACAGTACTGCACAACCTAGAAACTAATGCAAAATCCGCAAAACAAAGCACAAAAATGTCAAAAAAAATTGTGGTAAGCAAACGAGCGTAGTAAACAAGAGCACTAGAAATCGAGAGCGTAAGCAAGCGTCTTTCGAGATTGAATTACAAAGTAGCGTGATTCGGAGGAGGCAGATCGAGGTTCATATAGGAATGTGGCAGGGGTGCCACAGCCTGGTGAAGCCCAACGGCTCTTTGCACTACTTCGCGGCCGTTCGATGATGAATCGGGCGGCTGTGATGGGTTGGCCGATAATGGAGATTAGAATGGGAACGAGAGATGGATGAATGTTCGAGGTTCAGTTCTGGAGATTCTTCGTCAGATCGACTTCGCGAATTGGATGTTTTCAATCAATTGCAAGCGATTCTCAATTTTTTCCTCTTAACCTATAAACTACGCCATGGACGTTTTTTGTTTGATGAATGATATGGAATCCTTCTGTGTAGGAGAGAAGTGCAACTATTCATTCTCAGAATTTGGTTGTAAAAAGAGGTCTTCTACAGTAGTTTGACTTCCAATGAGTGCTTTTGCATTTTTTTTAAGCTAATGATTACTACAGTATTCAAAGGGATGATTTCCACGGTCACTAGTCCATCTTTTAAAGGTTAATCAACTTTTTTCCACATCTCAAATTCTCTCCCTTAACAACTTCATACCACACTAAATGCAAATTTAATACATTGCTAATTCTCATGACTTTCATATGATCTTAACATGACTTTTCATATTAGTTGAACTTTGAATAATTTTGTAAAAGTTTCAATTTTTAGGAATATTTCCAAACTTTAAGCATTCAGTATTCTCTAACTTTGAGCATTCATAAGCCACAATGGTAAATAACTACAAACCATCTAAAGTCACACATATTATGAACTCAAAAACTTCTTACTTAACTTTATGTGGAAGTGAGGATAGGGGAAGGAAAGTACATGTAACAAAAATGATAATTAAAAGGGTCTACATGATAAAAATTGGCAATTTCAAAGGATCTACAATACACACATATTGGCAATAGAAAATGGCACACAAAAGCAATGGTGATTGGTACACTTGTTGACATATACTTGATCTTTAGTGTGTGGTGTGTTGGAAGTTTAGTACAAATCTAGTCTTTCTACTCTTTAATACAAGAAACATGTTAGATCCATAGTAGCTTACCTATTGATTATCATTGCATTAGGTAGGATCATAATTGAAGGCGATCTCCCTTTGTGTTGTTGGTCATATATTCATTCATTTCAACATGCACACATAACTATGAAGTTGAAAACAAAGTACATTCTTTACCTATTTCTTTACAATATCAAAGTGATAAGGGGACAATCTTCATATTTTTTTGCAATTTTTTATGGCAATACCATCTCAATCTAGTAGCATCATTGTATGCACCATTCATTTGAATTTAAAATAAGCAATATTGCCATATGTATGACAAGAGATCACTTGTGAATGTAATCTTGAATGAATCACCTTGTGGGATTTATTAAAATGATTTGAAAAGTGCATGCAAGCATGTTCTATTGTCCAAAATAGAAGCTTAGAATAAGAAATAATCAATCAAATTGCAATGAAGGGATAATAATAATAAAATGAAATAAAAGATTGACATAGAAGACCTTTGTTCTCTCTCTTTTATAGCATCCTCATTCTTCTGTAAAGGGATCATGTCCAAATCTAATATCCTAGTTAATGCATACAAATTAATAGAGGAAACTGTTAAAGATGGAAAACTTCATGTAGGCTTTTCTTGATGAAAGAAAAACCTTGAAAGTATGCCAATCTATCTAAACCAATCACCTTGTACATAGTTAATGAAACTTGAGTATACAGCAAGAATACAAAATAAGGTTGTATACTCCATCACAATGCCATAATATGAGTCTATCTTTGATGAGATTTTTGAAACAGTTAATCTAATTATAAAATCATATTGAACACTCTAAGAGATCAATTTGAGAAACTAACGATGATTGTGTTGTACAAGTTGGATTTTATCGTTATTAGAATGATGATCAATTACTGAACACATCCACTAAATTCAAAAATGAAGATATAATATCATTACCATCTCCAAAATTGATCTTGTGGAATAGATGCTCAATACTTTACCGTCAAACTATGGAGTTGCATACAATCAAGTTAATACAATGAATGTTGACATTATAAGCAATTACCATGTTATTAATCAAGTTGATACAAAGAATGCATTTTTGTTAGTCAATTGGTATGATGCTACAATATACGAACATTTTGATTGTATAATTTTAATTCTACAACTTCACACGCAACCACCAAGTATAAGCTTTAGTTTATCTTATCATGCTTTAATATCTACATCAAATGGTCCAGACCTTTTTGACCATCATATTCTATGACACCTTTCTAGTGCAACTATTTGGAGGTGAAGGACATTTCTTACACAATTGCTATGAGAGTGCTTAGAGCTAACAAGACATGTCAAGGTGCAGAAAAACTAGTGGTCAAGGGCCATGAAGTGGTCACTTTGGATCAACTATGCACACCAACATCAAAAAATGATTTAGCATCAGAACATGGATATTTGAACCTAGATGTTTCTAACATGTCACTGGAGACTTCCATTTGTTTTAAAAATTAGAGATAGCTCCAAAATCTCCTATAGTCTAGACTACCAAAAAACAACTTCTCCCAATAGATTAAAAAAACACTATTAATCCAAGCAATGAAAACAAAATAAAGATCTATAACATCTATTGCATGTGTGATTTATTTTTTAGTATTTATTATATTGACATGATAGATGATTTAGACATGAGGATTGTCTTTGGTAACAATGAGTGCTTTGTCTATCAAAGACCAAATAACATTGCACTGAATTTATGATTCTCAAATAGATTTTATTGCAACATTGTACTAGATCCAAAATTCTAGATATGTGCAGTAACATCTCTTTGGATGGCAAACCTCTAGCATTTATGTCTTGGACATTTAAACTTTTGATTTACAAGGTGGCAAATCTCTAGGAGCTCACGATATACCAAAAAGCATGCCCTATAATTCCATCTCACATAATTTACATAATTGTTGACAAGTGATCACGATCTTCAACACCAAAAGAAGCTTCTAGATGTGTACAAAAGCATCCTTATAGATTATGCATTCCTTCCTTAGTGGTGAAATATTGTTAATATCACTTGGAAGAAATTCTTACTTTCTTTTCTTTAAAGAAATTTACTTCCACTTTACAAGACTATATTTTATGTCACTCCATTCCAACCACTTTGTTACAAGGCTCTAGAGTTGCATCATCTTTATATTTTTAAGTACACAACTTTTGTGCATATGGTAGAAAATATCAAAGATCAAATTGGACTTTTGTGATGTGAAGTACATTTTTGTTTAATATTTTGACTACACTAAATGATAACATTTTTAATACCTATTTCATTTTCCTTCTTGATAAACACCAAAAATTGTTTTTTGAATATTCCTTCTAAATCAAGTTGTACACCAAGCAAAATATTTTGAAACAATCTAGGAAATCATCGGTTATTGAAGTGTTAATTCCTATTTTAATACTACTTTCACCATTTTATGTTGCCCTTGCAACAACCTAATAAATCTTGAATATGCAAATCCTAATTCTATACCCTCTCTATTGGTGGCCTATACTTTTACACCACTTTTTGACCCATAAAATATTGTCATGATAAATAATAGCAAGCAATAATTAGAATGCACTAAGGCCATGTCTCCATTAGATTAGCTAGGCTCCAAATGAAATTTGATGCCTTCATTTTTTTTGTAGCATCTAATTGCACCTCTAAGTCTTTAGTCTTACAACACTTAGCCCTAGCTCAACTTTCAAGTTTTGTCTCTTCAACAATGCTATCCAAATGGAATTATTGAATAACCTTGAAGCTTGATTTGCTGAATTTATTGGATCAATCTACTTTGAGACTTGAATATTGTATTAGATGAGTTGACATTTTACAAGGATGCAACAAAAAAATCCTCATCATTTGGGTGATAGGCACGGAGCAAGAAATGACGTATGTTCATGCCACTGGGATTTGGTCTCTTATGACTTTATTACTTAGCTATACAGTCATCACTATGAAATAGAAGTATAAGCTTAAATATAATATAGCTCCTACTAGTCCGATGTATTGTACAAAGGTGACTCATGGCTTGCAATGACCAACAACACTCTAGTTGATTATTACAAGACCTTCCTTCTAGACATGAAAAAGGTTCACCATGTTCACAATTGTGTGCATGGTTGATATTAAAAAATATATGTATTTTTTAATTCCACATAAAATTAGATTTCTCAACAAATCTATTTCAAAAATACTATCATTAAAATAACCCAACGACGCTAGAGTATGAGCAGGGAGTAACAAGCGTTGAGCGATGAATGATTGGATTTGAGCATTCATTGCGAGGATTTTTACTAAAAATAGACATATTAGAGTAATAAATAGTATTTTCAGGCCCCGAAATAGTAATGTCAAAAATCCAAAATAGAAAAAATTGCAAAAAAAATTTGGAATTTTTTAATTTAAAATAATCAATGTTGAAATCAAATGTTGCATGAAGGGACATCCATTCATCCATATACAAATGAACTTCATCCATGTCATCCATTCATCACCCATCCAAGAATGGCTTGATTTGCACATTATAGTAGATGTCCTAGAAAATGGAGTGTAATTTTTTAAATATTTATTTTCAAAAACAAAAACTTACAAAAATCATTAAAATTTGCATTGTTGACCACAAAACTTTGTTAACTATTTTGAGGCTGGTTTATTGCTCCTTGGAACTGGATAGCATCTTCAAGGTTCATTTAGAAAAATGTAACAACTAATCCTATATTTTAGTTTGATTGTGGTTTAGGGGTCCTTGGAACCAAATAATATTGTTAAGGTTCATCTAGAGAAATAACAATCAATTCTACAATGGTTCATTAATTTCTTTTTGTGATTTCAAAACCTTTCATTGAAGAACATTGACTTTATAGACCAAATTTTTTTCCACCACCTCCTCATGAGGCTTCCCTCCATATATTGGGGTTAGCTTTTTTGTTCTTACGATGAGACTCTTTGGAATCTGACTTTTCCTTTATTGAAGATGTTGGTTTATTAATTATTTTGAGAATATGTACATCCTTGGACAACAATGCTAGAGTGAGGAACAAGCAATGAGTGTTGAGCGACAAGCATTTAAATTTGAGCACTCAATAAGACTTTTGTTAATTAAAAATAGACATGTTAGAGTCATAAATAGTGATGTCAAATCCAAAAATAGTAATGTCAAAATTACTAGAATATAAATTATTACAATTAGAATTAAAAAAATCAATTTGTTGTTACAAAACCTTTATTTTAAGGTAGTTGATTTAGTTTTCAAATGTTGTAGGTAAGTCCAAGAATAGTCTAGCCTCTCTTGCAACAAAAAAGGTACTATTATAGGGATGATGTATGAATTAGTTTCATCCATATCATCCATCTATCATCCATCTAGAGAAGGCCTTATTTACACATTGCAATACATGCTCTAGAATCCTATGGTTCTCTCCATCCATTTTTTTTATGACTCCCGTGCACAAGGTTTGCACAAATTATATTACCATTGTCCACACATTCGTCTTTTTGTATGTATTCTTTTGATGTTTACAATTTTACAAATGATATGAGTCATCCTTAGGGTGCCAAATACTACTCCTACTTTGAACTAATTAGTCCAATAAGGCCTATATGACCTACTCCAATTGACCATTATTTAACCAACTCTAAACACATGTGTCTTGACTATGAATTGTTAGACGGATATCATTTGGGGAAGAATAGGGTTGGACTAGGGCTACTAGATCTAGACTACTACTAAATAGTAGATGGCTCCTCAAATATAAGGAATCAATTTTAGGTGCAAAAAGACCTTCCTTCTATTGATTTTGAGGAGTTCGTAGAATTGTAATTTTGGTTTTTAATTTAATTTTTTCTTAAAACCTAAACTTTTTTATGCAATAGATGGCTTCTCACATGGGAGGAGTCATTTCTTGGTGCCAAAGACCCTCTTCCTATTAATTTCGTAGATTATAAGAACTGTGATTTAATTTTTTTCCAAATATTTAAAAAATAAAATAAAAATTCATCATACAACTCCTTGGATCTAAAGAGACAATTTTTGGTGCTAAAGGACCCTCTTTTTATTTATAGAAAGGATTATTTGAAAATCTCTAATTCATTGTGATTTGTGAGGGTCCCTTCAAGCTAAAGAAAGGCTCTCTAGAGCTCTCATGAGTGTCAAAAAGCCCTTCCTTGGTGCCAAAGGGCTTTCTCTTTTCTTTTTGGCATTACATAGACTCTTGGTACTACAGAAAGCTCCTCATATCTGAGGAGCAATTTCTTAGTATCAAAGGACTCTCTTATAATTTTCTTTGGTATGTCATTATATAGAATTTAGATGCCATAGAAGGCTCCTCAAAAATCCAAGGAAGATTCCTCGGATATGAGAAGTCCCTCTTTGGTACCACAACGACTTTCCTAAGGAAGGCTCTAATAAACCCAACAAATGATCTATGTATCCATAGAAACCTTCCTTCATGCAAAAGGCCTCTTACAAGGATTTTTCTTTAGATCCAAGGAGCCCTTACTTGTTGCCAAAAGGCTCTCCCAAACACTACAACAAAAGCAGTGTTTTATGACTGCAAAAAATGACTGCAGTCAGTCGTAAAATCAAAAAATATGACTGGCACAGAAATCATTGTAGATGACTCGGAATATGACTGTAGCAGACGTTTAGAAGCAGTCGCTTCAGACATCGGTCATATTGGCAGTCATATAAGTTGAGGGGTATAAATACCCATAATTAGCCATAGTATGCCAACAAGGCATATATTTTGACTTTCTTTGACTTTCTCTTGAGCTACCCGAGTAAATGAAAAAATCCTACGTGGAATATGACTACATTGAGTCATATTTTTTGATGACGTGGAATATGACTACGTTGAGTCATATTTTTTTATGACGTGAAATATGATTGTGGTCAGTCATATTTTGTGGAATATAACTGCGTTGAGTCATATTTTGTGGAATATGACTGCATTGAGTCATATTTTTTGATGATGTGAAATATGATTGTGGTCAGTTATATTTTGTGGAATATGACTGCATTGAGTCATATTTTTTGATGACGTGGAATATGACTACGGTGAGTCATATTTTGCAGTCATGTGAAATATGACTACGGTGAGTCATATTTTTTGATGATTTGTAAAACAACTCTTCTCAGTCATATTTTTCAGTCATATTGAGAGCACCTAGTCATTTTTTGGAAATTATTATAATCATTTTGTGACTCCAAGTAGTCATTTTTTTATTGATATGTATTTTGAACTATGAATTGAACAAATCATACAATGGTTGTAGGATACCTAAGCATATTTGCAATCATACATTAAAATGATTTAACAATTGAATAAAAGATTTCATGTAGTTAAAAACAAATACATATGATTTTAAAGATATACAAGAAACAATTATATTGGAGAGGGAATATATAAGAAGGAATGTGACTCCTTTCAATGACATTTATAATTTATTAGTCACAAATACAAAATATGTATATCACAATGAATTATTTACATAAGTCAATAGAGACTATATTTCTTACAATAATATGAAGTGAGTTGCAAGTAGCCTCCAACGACTTTATTCCAATTTTGTTGCCTGCATATACAATTAAAGAAATAGGAGGTTAATATTTAATGAACATACAACAAAACTCAATCTTCAAAACTTTACAACAATAGAAAATATGTAATACAAATTTAGGGTAAGAAGAAAAACAATGGTGATGCAAGAAACAAGAAGAAAAAAACCAACAAGTGCTAAAAGATAACAACAAATACAAGTTAAAATGCACAAGAAACAATAAGGAGCAACTACTAAGAGGTAATAAGAAACAACAAAAAGAAACAAGAAACAAAAAGAGAGAACAAAAAGTAAGAAAGAAGAAATAAGAAGAAGAAAGAATTAAGATGCAAGAAGAAAAAAACAAGAAGCAAGAGTGAAGATGCAACAAAAGACAACAACTCTAAGAAGTAAGAATAATTCAAGATGCAACAAAAGACAACAACTAAGAAGCAAGAGTGAATTCAAGATGGAACAAAACACAACAATTAAGAAGCAAGAGTGAATTCAAGATGGAACAAAACACAACAATTAAAAAACAAGAGTGAACTTAAGATGCAACAAAACACAACAACTAAGAAACAAAAGTGAACTCAAAGAGACAAGAGACAAGAGACAAGAGACAACAAAAGGTAAGGAAGAAGAGTCAAAAGAAGTAGTGGTTAGGATTTCAAAACCCTAAAAAAATGACAGCTAGGGATTCAAAACCCTAAAAAATGGTGGCTAGGGTTTCAAAACTCTTAAAAAGTGGTGATTAGGTTTCAAAATTTTAAACAATGGCTTGTCTATATTTTTTTTGATTGCCCATGTTTTTTTTTAGGTTGCCCAAAAACAAAAAAATGTTACTACCATGAAAATATGACTAATAATATAACTCAATGTTCTCAAACGAGTTCCCTACCGTTCCCTATGAAATATTTTGGTGTTCCCAATGGACGTATAATATACACCCGTGAAGTACAAGACCCAAAAACGACTGGCAGTTGTATTTTGCAGTCATATTTCTCCCCAAGGTATTGACCTCCAAGAATATGACTGCGAGTAGTCGCCAGTCATCTTCAGTCATATTTTTGCAGTCATAAAACACTGCCGTTGTTGTAGTGAAAAAAGACTCTTCCAAAAAGGCTCCTTGGAACCTAAGGGCTCTTCCAAGGAAGGCTCTTTGGATTTGGAGGATCCCTCCCTTGGGTTCTAAGGGCTCATGCAATTAAGGCTCTAAAGAACCTCAATAGACTCCTCAAATCCAAAATCCTATTTTGGATGCCAAAGGGCTCTTCTAGGTAAGGCTCCTTAAATCTCAAGGAAGACTTTTCAGATTCTAAGGATCCCTCTTTTGGTTCCCAAGGCTCTTCCAATGAAGACCAGGGATCCTAGAATACATATACTATATTTCGCGAGAAAGCTACAAGTGTACGTATTAGGAGGTTGCTTTTGTGAAATGAAGTTTTAGCAGTAAAAGCAGGATCCTAAATTTGCCAAGAAGTGTTGGCATTTTGAATAAATTTGATTTTTTTTGGTAGAGTGTTGCTTGCAAATTTTCAAAATGTTAGATTAATGAATAGGACTAAAATTTGTAAGCTTGTTGCATGTCATTGCTAATTGGTGGTAAAACTTATACGAAAATGGCGAACTTTGAGACTATTTTACTTGCTTACATATTGTTGCTCCTTATTGATGTAATATACAATTTCAAGCTTGAATGATACAACATACACAACATACTTCTATACACAACATAGAAGTTCACATTCCATTTTGAGAAGAAATGAAAGAAATCCTTGCACAATATACACAACATACACAAATTCTTGCACAAGACCTTGCACAAAGATAAGAACCAAAAACAAGACAATGACAAACAAATTGAAATAACAATGCAAAACAAACAACAAAAAATATGAAAGAAACTCCAGACATGAAACATGTACAAAATCTACACAACTCACATGGATTCAAACAAAAAACGTCACCAACAAGGAAATTGAACCCTTCTTGCTAAAATAGCAAGACTGCCCAAAATGCAGTGTTGGTGGATTTGCGCAACACTAAACAAATAAGCCACGTTAAAAAACAAGTTAGACTAAAAAAGTGCCAATGCTCTCCAAAGTTGATGATGCTCCCCGCAAATCATACATTCAATACGACCATTGCCAAGCACGTCCAAACAATCACCTCCAATGTCAAGGAAAGTAAGAAATTTGAAACCAAATCCTAGCCTTATTTCATGAAAACTAAAGTGTGCAGAAAAGAGAGGATATTGATGATCTTCTGGAATCACACATCCCTGTGGCGATCCACCTTCATGGCACTCTTCTATGATTGAATAGTGTCTTTGTATGGAAAATTTTCCAAACTGTAATACTTCTGTCCAAACATTCAGACAACGACTGGCAAATGTTTGCCTAGACGGTTTTAGTGGCACGACTTCAAGAATTTTAGCGTGGAAAAACAACGCTCATCCTCAACCAAACCAAGTTCCAAACAATAGCTGATCTCAGCAACCTTGAAGTATTTAGAAATCAATTTCCGTAAGTGGCATGACTGCAACAGACCCCGCCACATCAGAATGATAGGATTCACATTGGAAGATGAAGTGCAAGTGGCTTCACAGTTTGCCTTCATGGTAACTTTGAATAAGCCTTGATGATTATCAAGATTGGAACTGCAAAGGAGCTCAAGTGTCGTGTAGCTTATTCCACCTTCATGCAGCGGCTTGCTTGCGTTCAAAACTACAGCATGAGAATAATTTTTTTTCAAGATTGCTAAGTGATGAACGAAGTTTTCATCTGCCTCCGGTTGTTGCCAATACTGTAGATAAATAATTCCAAAAGCATCGACAACTCCTGCTATGGGAAGCGCCTGTCTAGCTTATCACAAAGAGATTGAGCAATCTTTGCCAAGTCAACAACAAGCAAGTAAAGCTTAGTAAAGCATTCCTAGTTTCCTACAATAGTGATTGACCAGAAGCTCAAAATTGTAAGGTAGTTACAACAAGCAAGAGCACACAAAGCAAACAATCTTCAACACAAAGAACAAGAAATTCAACAAAGGATGGTAAGAACAACAACTTACAATGTTGTGACACTCAATTGACCTACAAGCTATAAATTGAGAAAAAAAGCCACTATGACTGAGATGAAGAGAAACTAATAACCTCAATCCAACAAAGCTGTTGGAGTCCTGATGAGCATCACACAATCCAAGCAAAAAAAATATGAAGTAAGAAAAAAATGTAACATGAAAAAAATGTAAAACATAAAAAGGAAATAGACTAAACCTACCAGTGAATTGTTGTTGTATGTTGGCCTGTGTTCGCAAGAAATCCTTGTCAACTTGCAATGGCAACGGGCAAACGTAGTGGTACAACCAAAGTTATAGAGCAAATAATAAGTAGTTAAGCACCGCTTTCTCCAAGGATCTCACTCCATTGCATAGGGATTTCAGTTGAAGAGAGTGAAATCAAATTCTGGTAACGCTGAAATTCCAGCATGGAGAACGCCATAGACTCATCTACAAACATCCTTACCAAATCGGCTTGGCACAGTTTTATGGATTGCAAGAAGTCACAGATGAATATGTCTCGTGCCTGTGAAAGCTTAATAAGACAGTGGACAACATTCAAGAGTGGAATAAAGCAAGAAAGAGATAGTAAGACCTCAATGTCGGCAAAGTTGTCAAAGTTGTCAAAGTTGGTGGCTGCAGCAGTGGTGGATTTGCCACCACCAGATCCCAACATGTCAAGGTCCATCTTCACCATGAGCGTCTTATACTCGTACTTAATTCGTTGGACTGGGCTCCGCATAGAAATCCAACGAGTGTCAATGTTCCTCAACATCTTTGAGCCCTTAGTTTCCATGAGATCGGCTAGTTTTTGCAACTCGGTGTACCGCTTGTGACTATGGTAGAAGTAAGCATATAGAGATTGACAGAGGGCCTCCAAACAAGAGACCATCGGATAGTTTTACAAAGTCTCAACTACCAGATTTAGGCGGTGACTTGCACAATTAGCTTTGAGGCAGAATGGAGCCCACTTCTCTCGAATTTGGGTGGAGACACCAGTTTTGGGCCCCTGGAAAGTGCTCACTCCGTCTGACCCAAACACTAGTAGAAAATTAGGCCCAACCTGTTGTTTTGGTCGCATTGATCATCAACAAATTTCTGTTGATCAACAAAAATTTGTTGATGATCAACACGACCAAAACAACAGGTTGGGCCTAATTTTCTACTAATGAAAGGACACAAATTTACCTACGATTTCCTCCTGCGTCAGACCACCTTCACCAAGTAGAGAATGCATAATCACGTCAATAAGGTGATTTGCAGTCCCACAATCCGAAACACATGACAGATGGAGCAGGTGCGGTACTCGCTCCCAAGACTCAATAACATAAACATGAACCCCGATCTAGGAGGTATTGTCCACCGTAGTGACCTCGTCAGCGCTAATTGACACAAACCTAGCAGACTAAACTACAATTTTCAAGGCATCTATGACACAAGCATGAAGATGTTCACTCATTTTCCAAGTAGATGTTTCAATTCAGACCAGTGCTTCCTTGGCACATTTTTAAGCTTAAGATGCCTTAGTAAGTTACTAGAAGAAAATGAGGGGTTTTGCAACTACAATATGCAACTCATTTTGTAGTTGCATAGGACGTTTGCAACTAGGTGACAATGTAGAGTCCGTAGTTGCAGTGGACAAGTCGCATTAGTTGCAGTCTAGTTGCAAAGTTTTTTGTCATCCGACACCATACAAAGAACTTCATCCTTGTGTGCAACTTGTTTGCAACTTGCTTGCAACTTGTAGATTTGTAAATTTTAAAATATAAATCTCAATGATTTGTAGATTTCAAATTTTCAGATCTACCTCCTTTCTAGATTTTAGAATTTCAGAACTACCTTTTTCTTAGATTTTTGAATTTCAAATCTACCTTTTTCTAGATTTCAAAATTTCAAATCTACCCTCTTCCTAGATTTCAAAATTTCAGATCTACCTTCTTCCTAGATTTCAAAATTTCAGATCTACCTTCTTCCTAGATTTCAAAATTCAATTTCCTAGATTATAAAATTTCTTGAATTTTAATTATTTTTTAAATTCTTATATACAAAATCTACAAATTGTAGAAACCCACAAATTATAGAAATCTTAGAATTCTATCAAAAGAATTCATTACATAAGACTATAACAACTTACAAGTCTTATATGTTCAATCTAATGGTACTTTTTACAATTGATATGGGTCAATTGATATAACACGAATGGGAATGAACTTTGAAAGCAACTAGGAAACAACTAGAGTGCAACTAAGAAACAACTAGCGTACAACTAGGAAACAACTATGGTCATTTTACAGTTGCATAATAGTTGCATAGGACACTAGTTGTTTCCTAGTCTTTTTTTGCAACTACAGAATGATTACTTTGCAACTAAAACAATGAATGAATGTTGTAAAACAATGACACAAAACAACTACATTAGATTTGGAGCAAATAGAGAGGAAACTAGTTGATGACAGTTGCATAGGGCACTAGTTGCATAGTAGTTGGTTGTGCCGGATGTGTTTTTCTTCTAGTGAGTGTTGTTGTCATTCATAATCACACATAGGACGACTTGAACTAAGAACAAAGTAGAGAATTGTACTTCCTTTTTGTTGGCTTCGCCCTCCAAACTAGCGACGAGTTGATCCACACCAGTGCCTACCAATTGTTGCCTCACCCACAGCTTGTTGAATTGAACATGCTTGCAGTCCCGCTTTATGTATGTATCGCCTTTCTTCAAATGTGTAAACAACTCGCCATCGAACTTGCATACTCTTTTTTCCTCATACTTCTCAAGGTTGTTGCCTTTCGGAACCATGATTTTCTTGTGACCATTGACGGTACTACAACTCTTGCAAACAACTCCAGTAAGATTACCAATAGCATTGAACTCTTCTTCGGCCCATGTAAATTTACAAGCCCAAACCTCCTACCACCTCCTCGTGATAATGGACGGGGCAATTTTCCTTCTCTTGCGCGCCTTCGGTTTCGAGTCCTTCTCGTCACTCATCTAAGGTGTTAGATTCAGAAGCACCCTCGAGACAACAATTGCCTCTGATAACGACGAAAACTGCGGAAACGGACCAACAATTGAATCAGTTAAGCGAGTCTCCAAGATGACTTGGATGGACTCAGGCGCAAGCAAATACTTTCCCAAACCATGGTTGTTGCATGAAGACCCGAACATTGTCGAGTAGAGAGGCCTTGCCTTGGGAAAACGCGTGGTTCTTGGTTGCAACTAGAATTGACTCAAGATATGGAGGATCCCAAAATCAAATATATCCATAAAATGCTTATATAAACCCCATAATTTGCCTCATAATCATGCTCATGTAACCCCCATCATGAACCATAGAGATCAAATAAAGTATCACATGTTTGTACAAAGTGGTGTAAGTTGTGCATAAACCGCACAAAGTCCTCCAAAGTGCACCCGACACTAATATGAGTGTCAAATCCTCTTCAAAAGTTCAAATTGAGAGTATAATATCTCTTTGGAAAGCTAACACAAAAAACTAAAATACCTCCAAATTTCAACTCAAAAGCTCATACTTTCCGACTTTTATAGCCGGTCAAAGTTTACTCTCTTCAACTCAAAGGCAGCTCATTACTACTTCACTTCCAAGGCTATAACTCTCACATGCTAGCTCCAAAATGAACATATAATATTTCATTGGAAATTTAACACAAATATCTACAATTTCTGAAGGTTTCACTTAAAACTAAGATACTGTCCGACTTTTATAGCCGGTCCAAGTTCACCCCCTCTAATTCAAAAGGCAGCTCTTCACTACTTCACCTTTAAGCCCATAACTTTTGCATCCTAACTCCAATCCAAGAGAATGATAGCTTTTTGAAAAGCTAACAACTCAATAAACAACCATGACATATATCAAAAGCAAAAACCTTCTAATCAGAAAGATATGAGCTCTCAAAAATTCTGCCCTCAAACTTCATGACAAATTTCCCTCTCTTACTCCATCAAGCATAACTTTCACACAAAAACTCCAATTTGAGAGGGTGATAGGTTTTTGGAATTAAAAAAACAAGATGAACATCCTCCCAAAATTTCATAGCCAAACTCTCCATGTACAAAGTGCTATCCTCCTCTAAACACACGGCTCTCCTAAACTAACTTGGAGGTGAAAGAAGAAGAGCTTCCACCTCATCCGCCACCTCAATCTCCATGCCATCCACCTAAGCAAGTGGATTTTGGCCTCTAAAACGCCACATGGACTATCTTTCATCCATTGGCCATCCCTTTGTCTCCATAACTCTATCCTTATCCCCTACGTAGACTTCTAATCCATTTAAAATCAAACAAAAGGTAAAACAAGCTTCACCTTTGATTTTTAACAATTCTAACCAAACAAAATAAAGCTTCAAATCATCTCTAAGTATAAGAATATAAGAACTAGGATTAAGTAGTTGTCTAACAGAGGTAAAAAAAATTAAAGTTCAAGAGGATCATCACTCCAAATGTCTCTTGAAACTTCAATGAAAAACAACCCTCCGCTTTGACACACAATTATGGATTTCATATAATGTACACATATACAACGCGACAACGTCCTCACGCAAAAATTCTCTAGCAGCCGCAATTTCAGTGCCATTCTTCAATCTCGATTCGTGAGTTTGCAATCCTACGTCCACACTCCAACAAGACAACACCGCAAACAACAACAAGAAAACACCAAGGCAACACACAAAAGCAAACACCAGCGTCAAGAAAAAAAATTGGAAGGCAAGGGGAGGGGGCTCTCAATGTAGGTGATGTCGAGTTGTCGACTTAGCAAACGCAGATGTGGGTTCAACCGCGATCACATTCAATTAAGAAGAAACTGCGTGCATGCCTGGGTCGCTCACACAAGACACCGCAAGACTGCCAATCCGCCACCCGCACTGGTAGCTCGTCACCAATTTCAAAATGTACACACAAAATTCACTCCACCCATCCATCAATTACTAGCACTCTTGGGAGTCTTGGCAGGCATTCAAGCAAGCTCCATTTTCAAATTGGAATGAATACGTGGGAGACAATTCAAAATTTCAACCGAAATGTCTCTCAAATTTTCAAAATAGACAGGAATTGACGCTTCTAAATCCCGATTTCCAAAACCCAATTTTTTGAAATGGCGACGCGCAATCAAAGCCAGTAAATCCTAAAGGCCTAAATCCAAGCCATGAATCCCAATATCCCATGATGTAGTGGATGCACAATTGCACATTGCATAAGCATTCAAGCAATGGAAACCAACTTAACCAAGTAACCAACGATTCAAAACACATTCAATGTACAATTGACAGAGGAGCGAATCCAAGCCCAACTAATGAAGTGTTGAGTTTCACTAACTACTGAGTACTGACCCTCAAGTGTTGCTACACATACAAGAAAGAAGGAGAAGACAACTCGCTAAAGTTGAGGGCAACAGGGAGGACGTTGCTGCGACATCAACAGCCACGATGGAGTCGACTTGTTGAAATCCAACGGCGTAGGTAAGATTCTTGCTAACCCTAATCTAATTGGAAAGAGATGAACGCTAACAGAAAAATAAACACATATGCAGGTTTTCATCCGTTTGCCCACGACATTAGTTAAATTGCTCAAATCTCCATTTTTCCAAGAAATTCTACAATGTACATTTAGCACATTCAAAATCTAGGTAGAAATCAAGCGAAAATTAGCCACTTTAGAGAACGCTGATGAAGACTCTAAGGCACCTCTCAAGGCTCCATGGATCCAAAGAGCCTTTCCTTGGTGTCAAAGGGTTCTTTTAAAAAATACTCTTTAGAACCCAAGGAACTCTTTTTGGATTTCCAAGAGCCCATTCTTGGTGCCAAAGGGCTCCTCCAAGAAAGGCTCTTTGGATTTATAAAAAACCCTCCTTCGGTTTTCAAGGGCTCTCCAATGAAGACTCTAAAGGATCCATAAGGCTCCTTGAATTTCTTAGAGATTTGAATTTCAGGAGCCTTTTCTTAGAGAGTCTCCTTAGAACTCAAAGAAGGTTCCTCGGTTTCGAAGAGATTATTTTTAGTGCCAAAGGGGTCTTGCAAGAGAGGCTCTTCGGAAACCAAGGGAGACTCCTCGAAACCCAAAGAAGGCTCTTCAATTGCGAGGAGCCTTCTTTCAATTCCCAAAGGCTTTCTTAATGAAGGCTTTCAAGGACAAAAAGGGCTCCTTGAATTCGAGGAGCCTATTTTTGGTGCCAAAGGATTCTTGTAAGGAAACACTAGTAGAAAAATAGTGACTACCATAACAAGAAATCAACAAAAAAGTGTTGATGTCGTTTGTATCCTCAGTTGCGTTGTCTTGATAGTACTTAACAAAAAAATTGTTGTCCATTTTGTTAAGGTGGTCAAGTCAAAAAAATAATAATAATAATTCATTTATAAATGTGCTCAAAAAATGGTCGCCACATGGCAAACCAAAAAATAACTCCCTAGAGAATACTACATAGGCAAAAATTGTCATGTAGACAAGAGAATCAAATTAATTTTAAACTTTAATAAGAAAGAAAAAGACAAGTTTATATTAATTTGACGATAGAAGAGAGGTAACTTTGGTGATTGAAGAGAGGAGAATGCAAGCTCTTTATACAAATGAGGTGGTAGAAGGTAGAACAAACCATATGGGATATGTGAATTAAGACTATGAGTGGTTCACATATCCCATATGGTTTGTTCTACCTTCTACCACCCCGTTTGTATAAAGATCTTGCCAAAATGAACAAAAAAGGGTGAACTTTTCAGTTGATTTGGATGTACTATCTCAATCAACAAAAACTTGTTAAAATGGTCAATATTGTATGCCAATCAACAAAAAATTGTTAATTTTTTGTTGATTTGAACACCATTTTCTAGTAGTGAAGGTTCCGAGGAGCCTATTTTTGGTGTAAAAGGATTCTTGCAAGAGTGGCTGTGACCACAAAATTGTTGTATTCTAGGATAAAAAAAGTCACACTTAACATTTCATAAAAAAACCCAAACAGACGAAACACATATCCCACTGAAGAAAGATTCATGTGTATGATAGTAATTCAAAAATTCAACAAATGTCTCAACAGACAATATTTACAGCACTACACTAATGATGATAAATAGTGTTAGCCATACTAACTATTTTAGAAATGCTATAAGTTTTTACTTTTGATGAATATTTTTACTTAGTGTATAGATCCTAATATCATTTTAAGTGGGAGAACTTTACACCTATAGTTAGTAAAAATATTCATCAACAGTAAAAACTTATAGCTCTTTTAAATCAATTAGTGTAGGTAACACTATTTATCATCATTAGTGTATTGACCCTTACTTAGGACTGGCTTTCATGGATTGATATTTAGTGGCATGGAGGACAAGCTTTGAGTTTGGATTTGAAGACTTGCTTGTGCAAGTGGATAGTGCCAAGTAATTAATCCATGTTTGTATGAGTGATTAAAAAAAACATAACCAGTGATCATGGATTGCTTGTAAATTGTGGAACTAATGTGGCTTTCATGGATTGCTCAAACTTGGTGTAAGGTAGTATGCTCTAAAAGTGACCATTTAAGAGCTGGTCTGCCTTTTTCATAGGCTTTTATGAACTGAATTATTTTTGGATAATTTTTCAGAGAAAGAAAAGTAGATGTGGAACCTAGGACAAGTGGTTTTGTATTTTTCCAATCATTTTTGAATTACTTATAAATTTTCAAAGATTTAAGACATAAGCACCTGTTTGTGATCATAGGTCTCTCAAAATTCGTCCACTTGCAACTTGTAAAGAGATATGAGAAAATCAAAAGCAATTATTGATTCTTGCAATAAAATAAAAAAATTCTTGATGCATTCAACTACTAAACTGGTTCATTTAAGGATCACTCCATCTCCATTCTCCACCCCAAAATAGGGGTGGTTTGAAGAAGATGGGCGCTTGTAGAGCATACTACCTCTTCCAGCATTTTCCGTACTAGAGACTCCTTCACAATTACAATCACACAGAGGATAGAACACATAGGATCATATTAGTGCACAAAGCCAAAAAAAATGAGAATTTAGTTCTTTACTGCCATTGACTTCTTCAAGTGTTACCGCATAAGTATGGTGCTTCGAATGCAATTGAGATGATTTCATTCTCATTCATTTGCTGCAAGCAACCAAAGGGTGAACTTCAATGCAATGTGAAGCACCAACTCAGTGAAATTTGACTAGAAGTCTCCACCATGAATTCAATGTGTGAATTAATGAATTAACATGCGACTGATACTAGCTATGCTTGACACCAAGAAAGAATTTCAATAGTTCTGATCTATGAGCATGAAGAAAAGTAATTATGAAATTGAACATGAGAGAGAGAGAGGAAAGGTAACCTGAACTAAACTCCTGGAACCTTCAAATGTTGTGTAAGGATGATTTCCTTACATTAAATTAGTACAAGCGACAAACATAAAAACTCTAATTTAGAAATAGAACAGAAAAAGACACTAGATGGTTACAACTTTGTCACCAAATTTATAAAACGGTGCCCCAGACTGCAGCATGACCATGTGCGCCAAGGCGCCCCCAAATTCGTGCCTGCAAAAGACAATATGTTGCGAAATAGAGAAATAATTTTGTGAGAATGTTCAAATCATCTCCCACAAAATCGTGGGAAAGCTTGAAAGTTGTGTTGTCAACTTGACCTCCCCAAGGACTGGTCGGGCAACGTGCACAAAGCACTGCCAATGCTGTCACTTTGAAGTTTGGAAACACTTGAAAATGCAATGAAAATGGCATCTTCTGCATCAGTCAATAGAAACCTGAATCCACAGTCGTCCATGCAGACACATGAACATTACAAACTCAATGAGTGGAGACTCCTTCTGGATGCTTCTAAGAAATTATTCTATATTTGAATTTGGTTGATGGAGAGCAGCCTCAGCACAGACAAAATCTTGCACACAATCAATCATTTGCACTGCACCGCCCCTCCCCTGTTGGGGAAGGGCGCCAGTTCAGAAACCCTAAATTGCCTTGAGCTAGAGCCGTGGATAATTATTCAAAGAGGATGCACTACAGAACAGAACCCACACGCAAATCAACACACAAAGTAAATCCCCAATGGATCAAGCTCCAAACTCGATAACTATCCCAGATATATCCCTAATAATAGTCAAAAACACCCGGTCAGAATAAAACTAATAAGTTAAACCAAGATCATTCCCTCTTATCCTCGTACTGCACACACAAATCCTAGTGATCTACAAGTAAAAAGGATTTCAAAACCTCTCTCCATGCAACCATAAGCCAAGCTCTGCATGCTGCTACAGTGCAAGAAAAAGTAATATGGAATGGAGCATTGTGTGAGTGTAGTCTGCTGTTCTCAGCGAGCAGCAGGAGCCACGAGTGGAGAACGGCAGATTACACTCCACAATGCTCCGACCAATGGTCATTCCATTGCGTAATCAATCCCTGTGAGGTATTTTCCAAACATCGGTCGCTGATCGTCTTAGGGTTTGTAATTCTCAAGACCGTGGGCTACACTGGCATTGTGCGCATTGGGAGGATAATTCTGGGTTGTAAAAAGACACCCCAAAAGCTCATAATACCGAGCAGGGGCTGATTACGTACAGCATCAGTGTTGCAAGATAGATTTGTTTGCAACTTTCCATTGAAAGGAGTAGCCTACTGTACACCATTCACTAATCCTTTTAAAATGTGAAGATTGTAAGCACTACTGTACCACCACTGACACATCACTACGTCAGTGCACATCAAAAGGCTCATTCAATGTATACAAAACTAACAGTCACTCATGTTCCCACACAATCTCATGAATGTCCCACGAACTACTGATGTCTATTTCCATCATCTACACACTGAGAATTCATGTTGTAGCAGATGATCAAAAAGCTAGAATGCTTGGAATGTATAGCTGAGGGTAGCCAATTTAGACTTTAAGAATGCATAATTAATGTGAGTCTCCAATGGCTGAGTGCCTGAAGAAGTAAGAAAATGTGCAAGACTGTTGTTTGAAGGAATGTAAGCAGTTAGTTTATGGTTGTTGTTGACCTTGTGCATGTAAGCAAGCTATCAGACACTGAGGACAACCTGCAATTTGTGCCTAAAGTTGATTATTGCCACTTCAACAACTAAAGGTAGAGCTCTTGTAAGTGGGTTTGTATAAATAAATACTTTAATCTCCATTGAACATGGTTTTATTTGCTCTGAAATATAGTGGAATATCCTAACTTTGGTACTACCTAAAATTTTAATGGGCACTATTTTCATCACTATGAAATACAACAAGCTCAGTCCTGGTGCCAATTCCATCGAGTTAGGAATTGAATACTTGCTACCAACCTGTTTGTTTCATGGCCCTTCCTGCCTCTGTCAGTGTCTAGGGTGGCCAAGGTAGCCTTGTGTGTGGGATCATGAAGTACTGTTCAATTTTTGTCAAAAAATAAATAAAGCTAGGGCTTCACAATTGTTGACAATTGTGTTGCAAGTGAGGGAAATTTATTTTTTTAATTTAATTTAATTTTCCATTTTCTGCCTCCATTACCACTGGATTCAATCCAGGTAAAGCACCTCTGATATAAATGTCATTGATGCTATCGAGGGATGAAAGCATGAAACATTTTACTACTTTGTGTCACATGTTGCATGCCCAATACAAAATTTCAGCATAATTTATGGGGATTTTGCTCATTATACTTGAAATTCATATTGAAGGTGAAAATTACATTGCTTAAGGCAATCATTATTTTTGTGTAGTTTCTAAAAAAGTTTATTAATTATTAATCATTTTTTGTAATTTTAGGTTTTAGAGTTTTTTAGTGTTGTAATGAGTTTGAAATGATGATTTTTGAACACTTCAAAATTGGGACATCATGTTCCTTTACTGAGGTAGTAAGAATTCATTGAAGTAATTTTATGTGAAGTAAATTTGTTATGCTCCACATAGATTCAAAGAAGGCTCTATTGTGTATACATTTCTAGACATCCAAAAGTACTTTTCTATAAGTTGTTAACTCCTAAAGCTCCAAAACCTATTCTTCATCAAATTCCACTCAAAATTGCTCTATCTATTGCCAAAAGCAAAAGAATTTAGAAATTGTTTTTTTGCATACCGTTATCTAACTACAGGATCTTGCAATAGACTAGTATGAGAATATGTGAAAGAAATTTTAGAAACTTTGATTCCATGGTTGCAAAGATATTTGAAATGACTAAAACTATTTTTTGGAGCACCTTGTCTAATAAGATTTTAAGGCTTTGAATTGAACCTTCTACCAATATTGCATAACATGTTTTTTGAAGCCTTTGAGAGACTGTTTTGGCATGGTTCCTTATGTTGTGAACCATGGCTAGATAATTAGATTATTTAATCATTATTATTTTTTAAAATAATTATATTTATATTTATAAATATTTATAAATAAATAAATATTATCCGACATGGTACACTACAAGAAAAAAAGTGTATAAATGACTGCAAAGAATGACTGCACAGGAGTCATTATGGACAAAAATGACTGCACTATGATTTTGGCCCTTGGAGTCATAGTGGACTAGTCATTTTTATAAATGACTGCCATAGTATTATCACCATCCATTGTGAGCTTGGATGGGGTTTTAGATGAAACTTCCAAAGTGGTAAAAAAATAAAAAGTTTAAGAAAATGACTCCTATGTTGCCACGTGGTCAGTCATAATGAAGTCATCCCGTAGTCACAAATGACCCCTTTTTTTAATCCTTTTCTGAAATCTAGGATTATATTTTGAAATCTAGGAAATTTAAATATTATTTTTTGAAATCTAGGATTATATTCTGAATCTAGGAAATGTGAATATTTTTCTTCTAAAATCTAGGATTGTATTCTAAAATCTAGGAAATGTGAATATTATTTTTTGAAATCTAGGATTATATTCTGAAATCTAGGAGATGTGAATATTTTTCTTCTGAAATCTAGGATTGTATTCTAAAATCTAGAAAATGTGAATATTATTTTCTAATATCTAAAAGATTTGAAGATTATTTTCGAGTTGTGGTAAAATGTACAAAATGAGTACACCATATACAAATACATGATTCATACACCATATACAAATATATGATTCATACACCATATACAAATATATGATTCATACACCATATACAAATATATGATTCATACACCATATACAAATATATGATTCATACACCATATACAAATACATGATTCATACATCATACATCATATACATGATTCATACATCATACACCATATACATGATTCATACATCATACACAATACACTATATTTTACATATGTGTCAAATGGATTTTCAAGCCATTTAGTGTGTGAATACAAAGAGTTCAAATACGCCTTTTATACAAGTGGGGTGGTAGGAGGCAAGATAAACCATGTGGGATTTGTATAATGTTGATGCAATAGTAGAGTAGTGATGTGGAAGTCATTATGTAATTTTGTTAGAGTAAATCACAATCTAAATAGTAGAGTAGTGACACAAAAGTCATTATGTAGTCACCTTAGAGTAAATTGTAGTCAAAATACAATCACATAGTTTACTCACTTTTGACTATGGCCTTCACAATGGAATTGATTAAGTCCAAATTGGAAGTTTAACAATGTTGTGAACAAAAACCAATGGATGAAACATAGACATTGTGAAAGTTATCAACCGAGTTTTATAAAAATTAGAACCAAAAATTGTTTTTCTATCTCTTAGAGGTGCTAAATGTCATCTAAATTTTAGTTTTTGGCCTTTGCATTGTCAATCTAACTTTATTTTTTTAGTTTGTTTTGAAAAAAGCATTAGTAAATAGAGAAAAAAATCAAAAGAAAAATAAGTCTCCAAGAGTGCATCAATTTAACCCCTACAAGAGCAAGGCCTTTTTTCTACCAAAGAAACACTGCAAACTGCCATTTCTGTAGCAAAGAGTAAAATTTTTTTTTTTATGTTTTTCTTTGACATCTAACCGTAGGATCTTACACCCAACTAGTATTTAAAAGTGTGGAAAAAATTTCAGAATTTTTGAACGCATAGATTGCAAGATATTAGCATTTAAAGTGGAAAAAACAAGTTTTTCAGCACATTGCGGGACTAGATAAAGACAGCACGTTCCGGATGTAAAAATGTGGATGAAAACTCTTTGCTGCTAAGTCGTCATCCTGTAGTTGCGAATGTGACTCTGAAATGACTCTAACGATGACAACCCCAAACCCTTGGTGCAATTAGGGAACACGAGTCATATTCAAGTCGTTCCGGACAAGCAGTCATTCTTCTATGGTTACATTTACCCCCATTTCCTTGTAGTGGTAGAAAGACTGCCATGTCGGACAACTACTACAATGACATTTGTATAGTCTGGAAACTGTTGGAAACTTGTAGTCTTCCAAAGACTCCAAAAAACATGTAATGGAATTTTAAAAAATTATGTTGAAGAATTGAGTTGAAAGTCTAAAAGAAAAAAATTACACACTTGATTTTTTTTTAATTGTTAAATAGAAGTAGATACAAGATAGATGAAAAAATTAAATTGTTAATAAGTCTAAGATGGAATTGAAACACAAATATTTCAATGGTGAAATTGCTCTAGAAAGTGAACTAAACCTTGTCATTTTTTTGAATTGTAAAAATTGCTTTAAAAAATGAAAAATTTTAAGTTATTTTTTCAAGAAGATCTTGAGATTGACCCCCTAGAACTAGATTTTCCATAACTTTCTCATCACTAGTCCAAACATGATTAATCGAATCTTTCTATGTAGACAATAACCCTTTCTATGAGAAACAAAATTTTGAAAATTTTATTTTGACTTTCTGTGATTTTTTTTGTATTGCCCAACAACTCCTGGTTTGGACTTAGGATGGCATAACTTTTTCTCCTAGGCACCGATTCAAATTCAAATTTATATTCTCCAAGAACTAGTGTGTTTTTCTATCCTCAAAAAAAGTTTTAAGAAATCATGACAAAAATTGAGACCATAGGAGCCTACCACAAATCCACTTTGTCCCTCAAGGGGACTATGGAACTTTAGAGGTTAAAAATGGCTTATTTTTTGTTATATTTAAAAAAATGTTTTCATTATTTCCTAGCAATTTAAACCAAAAAAATTAAAAATTCTTTAACCTTTTTTTGTGCATAACTTTTGGAGTAAATTTTTTTAAGGTTCCAAGATTTTGGGAATTTTTCATTTTTAGTGTTTTTCTAATTAGCCATGTTTTATTTCATTTTTCAATATTTTCTTCCAAAAGCTCTATCACTCTCAATACTACCTCTCAAATGCAATATGATTAGCAAGTGTTTCTTGCTTTCACCCCAAGTACCAAACTCAACCTAACCGGGGGTTGCTCCCAACCCATGTGAATTGTCCACAGCTATAGAGCCGCTCACACTGTCACCTGCACCCTCCCCTAGCTGCAAATCTTCATATGAAATGTGACATGTACAATGTATTGTACAACGGAATTTGAATTGTGTCCAATGAAGGGCAATTGTGTCTATTATTTCATAACAGCTACAAACTTATGTGAAATCAAATTGAGAAAAGTCACAACTTTTTCCAAAAAATCTAATTTTTTTTGTTGTACATGGGAGTGAGCTTCATTAATATTCACCACACAGTAAGACCGGTAAGGCATCACCCCTAGGGTATTATATTTCAACATGCATCTTATACATAAAGTTTTGGAGGCATAAAGATGCATGTTGAAATATAAATACCCCGGGGGTGACACCTTGCCACCTGGCTCCTTGTGCCATTTTCAAAATAATAAGATTTCAATAGAACCCTCAGACTCAAAAACTAGTGCTAATTCTAAGTCATATGTCACCGGTGATTGGCATGTGTACGATATTTTACAGCGTCACTCTTCCAAAGCAGACAGAGAAGATTTAACCCTATAAGGACGGGCCTATTACCACTCCTTTCAACCTTGAACTCTCATTGTTCTGTTTGCTGCTTTTTGCAACTGGATATGAATGAAAAAAATTTCATTTATTTTTCAGAGGTGAATACATATGTGTACTACAAGTCGTAAAATTTTCAAATTTTTTGGGAAAATTTTGAAATTACTATGAATTTCTTAACAAAAAATTGAAGAAAATTCATATCAAATACAAAAAACACTGAAAAAATATGAAATTTTTTCCATACATGTTTATCATAGTGCAAAACTCCATGGTATAAACCAAAGTTACCGCGTCACTCTAAAATTAGAAAATCAACAAACCATGATTATAGGTCCGAAGTTCATATTGCTATAGAATATATAAATATACAAAATTTTCAAAATTTTCAATTGGAGTAAAAGCTAAACTTAATAATATTCATTTCATTAGTTGAAATCAAATTAAAAAAACATCATTTTTATGGCTCAAATTTGCATCAAGAGAAAAAGAGTAAGAAATGACCAAAATACACTACAAGGGTGATCCGTGAATTGAGCATCTTCTTCTTTAAAAAAGTCAATAAGACCATAATAAGGGACTTTGCAACACTATTCATTGAAAATGTACTAAAATACCTCCAAATAAATAAATTAGATGAAAAAACTTTTTTTCCTACCCTTCATTGCCAAGTGAAGTCATGCTGCAGACCACTCTGGTCGGCAGCGTCCCTACAGGGTTAATTGGTGTGACTTTCTCCAAATTAAAGCAGGGCCGCTAAAAACCATTTCATTCGAAAAATAAGAATTCCCTCCGAGAATACATCGAAGTGCTTCTGTTGTCGCACGTCTGCAACATGAGATGTATTTAACCGACTGCCAAATTATGCACAATGCTTTTATTTGCGGAATGGTTGCAGAACACGACATGGGCGCTTGTAAAAACGATGCAACACTTGCTTGTTCAAGAATTGTCAGTCACCAAATTACTCCGCGACGGACTCTATCACATGTGGAGCTCAATTGCTAAAATGATTGAATTTTCCTCAAATCAAACTATGCCACACCGAATTGCACACCGAGCGCTCATGACATCTCCATTGAAATAACTTGCTCGATCGGGAATTTAGGGTTCAATCGCGTCGAAGAGAGTAGCACTTTGCAACAAACTACAGCATCGACGAAAGAATATCGACTCGACTTACTGTAGCTATTGGAGCTCCTACCGGGAATGGACAATCCAGCCGGGGAAATGATGCAAGATCACAATTGCGACGCGCAAACTCCAATGAATTTGATGCTGCAGGCTGAAATTCAGGAGCTATTGCATGGTCATACTTAAAGCCGCTCATCTGCAGCCCAATCTGCAAATTTAATTTCACCGCACTTAATTATACCGATTGAAACTTTTCGAAATTAAGTAACTCAATACAATTCCAGTACCACAGCACCATAGACAATTCTGTCACATCAAGTACATAGGCTTTAGAACACCGTTGCTAAATGCTTGTTTGATCAGCAGCAAAAACTCGAACGCAAATCGCTCGTTAACTGGAGGATGGATTCAACTTCGATTAGTTCTGCGAGATGGACTTTCTGAATTTCGGTTCCCAATTCAAATCGTCGGGAGTGATGGGAGTGGCGGGAGAAACGACCTCAAGGTCGGGAGGTCGTCAGTGTAAACCCTAAGCACCAAGGCAAAGCTTTCTTGGCAAATTTTCGTTAGAATCTTAACTCAATTATGCATTGACTACTTAACTTTATAAAAAAATGGGCAAAAGAATAATTTAGATTGCCAAGTACCGCATCTTTCCAAAAAAACGATTTGTCAATTTGTAGATGAAAGTTATTTATAATAGGGTGATTTTATGGATGATCAAGAGCTGCTCATTCAGATCGAAGTGCACACTTTGAGTTTTAGATGAAAGTCAAAAGTGCACGAGGGCAACCGCCTGACCTGTTGTTGAAGAAACACAAAGGTTGAGGAGGAGTGCCGCACCAAAAACCAAGGGAACACTGTTGCTGGATTCACAAATTGACACTTTAGTTAGCCTCTATAGTCGGATTTTGTGTGCCTTCCTCCTTTTTCGGTGTGGATATTTGGATACTGGTGGTAACTGGTGGTCTTAGCTTAAGTATGATCATCTCTATAATGGCATTCTAGATTTTCCTGCTCGCTTGCCAACTATCATCGACAGTAACACACGTGCCACAAATTGAAACTATGCCATTGTGAAAGAGTTAGGACCTCAGGTAGAGAAATTGAAGCGGTTTGATTCTAATTCACGAGTCAAAATTCTCATCCTAGCGTCTTTCAAAGGGATGAACTATTAAAAAGATGCACCCCAAGACTGCAACAAATCCTTCCAATTCATGTACAAATGTCATGCGGCCACATCAAAGAAGGTTTTCTTGGAGAAAAAGTCCAGACTCAACTCTAAGAACCATCTTGCCAAAATAGAGCTACTGCAAATTTAATGAACTCGATTGAAAAACCCAAAGCATCGCTACTATAGCGGCATCAGCAATTGAAAATGTTTCGTTCCACACGAAACACCAAATCAACCAAACATATATTTAATAACAAGAGCATGATTTTAATAGTCAAGCTCTCAAACTGGAGTAAATCATGCAGACTTTGAATGCTCAAGAGGTCCCGAACAGAATGTTCCCCTTGCCAAACGAGTCCGACAAAACCCTCTTGAAAAGATCCACAAAATCAAGCACTCCCACCTTCTTCAGCTTGATGAGTTTCTCTTCCGGATCTGGGTCCAAACAGGCAAAATGCACATCGTCTATGTCGCACTCAAGCATCTTGGCACTACTAACCCTTTGTTGGTTGAAATACTCGACACTGTAAGCGGCTTCTCTGCGAGGGGTGAACTTCTCATCCACTTTATTGAAAACTACGGTGACCTTTGAACCCAGGTCATTCTTCATCTTCTGGTACATCTCCACTTGATCCTTCTTAATGTCATCCTGAAAGCACAAATGCCCAGGCATGGTATGTGAATATAAGTTCGTAGTAGAAGTGCATGGCAAGAGGTGCTAGCCAACTCCGGAAAGATATTTTAAATTGAAGTAGCAATTCAGAATTGTCCACCCTCATGGCTGCTTTTGCTACAATAACGTGAGCTTCAGGAATACTGAGAATCGGGTGATCTTCGAAGAAATGTGTTAAAATAACCTTTGAAATGCAGATTTTGTGGGTGTACCTTAAAGTCAAGGAGCAGAACACAGGAACTGGGAAGCGAAGTAAATTGCTTCCACGCATCCGCATAGGCACCTGTGCCATTGCTGCCTGGAAAATCCACGAGGTAGAGATTTCCTTTGGTCTTGAGTTTGTAGGCCCTGACCGTCTTGGTGTGGCAGTCAAAGCCTACATCGGGCAGCTGTGAATCACGTTTCTCTCCAAAGTGTTGGATAGCTTTCTGTAAGCAAGTAGAAGTTAAATACAAGCTCATAGAAGAGAAATCTTGTATCAAATTTTGACATACCACAATAGGAAAATTAGGATCTGAAGACAAAAGGTTTGAAAGTGGTTTACTATCCCACCCGAATGAAGGTCGACTTCCCAGCATCCTCTGCTCCAACGACACCCACAAATCTAATATCTTTCACCTTCTTGTTGTATAAGTGCAAAGTTTTTGTCACGATTTGCATCCTCTGTAACAAATTGCCCTTAGACTCTAAGGTAGCTCCTACAAAAATCTCAGAAAGAAGCACAATATCTTGTGCTTTTGCACCAGATTTATGGATACGTTCCATCATATCTGTGAGGTGACTCCCACTGCATTCAACTGAGTTGCAAGTGCAAGAAAACTCGGTTGGATTAGAGAGGTGCACCACTTCACATCAAAGCTATGAAAATACAAACAATTTCCTCAGTAACTAGCTAGGCAGCAAAATTGACAATAATTTTCAGGCAATCTAAGATTTGGCATATCTTCTGCGATATTTTAGTGATGGTATTATGAAACAAAAACCCAGTTACAAACAGCCAAGAAGAGAGCTCCAAGTTTGTGCATCCAGCTCTACCTTCTTCTACAAGCAAGGATTCCAATTCAACCTCCGTTTTCTTTGGAAGCTCTGATGTTTGACCTTTATCTTGCCAAAGTTGTGCCTCCCGGATTGCAATTTCCAACATTGTACGGTACTCAGGGATCAGAAGTTCATTCTTATTGAGGTAAAGTGCCCCAGCCCCAGATGCTACACCAGCACTGGTAGTCACGCAGCCAGCAGTGAACAAGGTGGCAACCCCCCTAACAGCATAGAAAATCCCCGACACTGGTAGTATGATCAGACCACCAAGCACAAGGAGACCCCCCCCCAAAACAATTCCCAACTGGACTGGCAGAGTCGCAATATATTGTATTTTATAACTGCAAAAATAGACAATGAAAGAAATAATTAGCTTTTAACCCCTAAAGTCCCATTGTCCCTATGGGGGACAAAATGGATTTTGGGCAGACTCCTATGATCTCAATTTTTGTTGAAACTTTTTGAAACTTTCTCATAAGATAGATAAACTTATGAGCTTTCCGGAAATATAATTTTTATTCCAATCGGTGCCTGGGAGCAAAAGTTATGCCACAATAACCTCAAAACGGGGGAGACCAGGCAGCAAAAAAAATTCACAGAAAATTGAAGTAAAAATTTTAATATTTTTTTTCTTGTAGATTATATTTTCTTGTAAATGGGAAACTTTGACTCATTACATTTAGATTAGTGATGTGAAAGTTATGGAGTTTCTTGTTTTACAGGCAATCATAGCAACTTCTTGAAAGAATTTTTTTTGCTTCCACTTTGAAGGCTAATATCTTTCAATCTACACGATCAAACATCACAAATTTTTTATCACATGATCTAAGACAGGTGTAGAAGAAGATTCTATGGTTAGATCCTAAAAAATATTTAAAAAATTTATTTCATAGGTGAACGTAGCAAAAGTGGTAGTTTTGAGTGGTTTTGACATAAAAATGGCCTTGGGACTTTAGGGGTTAAAGGTTTGTGGGGAACAATACATGTAAGGTACTACATTCAACTTCTAGACTACTAATAATGCATTAAAATATAGCAAAGACATCCATACATCATTGAATTGACAAGTCAACAAGTAAAACCTTTCATTAGGAGGTCATTTTAGAATCTATACCTTATCATGCTTGTATATGTCACCATACACTTAGAATACATAACCATTTTGAACTTTTTAGCATGTGGGAGGTACTTAATGATCCAAATTAGGAGTGTCATGTGTCATTACCTCAACATTTTGCTTCCAAAATTCAACTTCCTAACCATAACAAAGACCACAACCATGGTATAGGCCGAATTGATTCAATTTTCAGTATTGGTTGTTGATAATTAGTGAATTAGTTGACATTCAAAGACAATTATTAGTAACAAATCATTCAACCTATACCTTTCATGATTAGAAATTGAGCTAAGATATCATCAAGAATACTTAAGTTTTTTACACAAGACATATAATTTGTACAATCCTTTAAAATCCTAATAAAAATATTGTAAATTTCTTTAAATCTATCTAAACAAGGCTCCAAATTTTATGGTATATATTCATATTTCAAGTCACATGTCTTGAAAGTTGACAAAGTTCCCAAATTGTGTCAATACAACAAAATCAAAGTTAAATATAAATAGGATTGCCATGGATCTACCTTTGAATAGTTGTTTTTTGTATTTTCAACCCAAAAGATACTTGTCTTTGATTGCAATTTGTCATCTTGACTTAAGAGTCCCTAAAATAGTAGTATTTTACAAGTTGACTTAGATCCATACATTGAAAAATAAGCAAGATGGAAACACTTGTCCTATTTTTTTTGTCACGCATTGCTTATTGAAGCATTTTTCAAGCATAACTTTGAGAGTAATGATCCAATCACATGACTAAAATTCATAAAGAAGATGGGGTTGACAATTTAAAACTTATATTAGATTTTTAAAACTTCGAATACTATGTCAAGAATTATTAATTTTTGAAATCTTGGTTTTAGAGGTTATTGAGTATCCATACTTAAAATGGAATCTTCCTCTAATTGACAAGTAGCTATTAACCTTGGAGCGCTCCAATGTCCATTTTCTAGACGATGAATAGATTCAAATCCTTATTTTTGTCTCATTCTTGCTTAGATGAAAGTCATCTTAATTTTTGGTGATACTTTATCAAGTTGTTGTCCTATCCATCGGTTGAATTTGGTGTTACTAGAATATATACATTTCTAAAATTACAAATGTGGAAGTATGTCAAGTGGTCAATTTGCATTGACTTTAGTTCAAAACTAGATGTGCAAAAATGAGGTCAAAGATGTAAAGGTCACAAAAATTTCCAAAAATCACCATATAAAGAGAACCTTATTTCAAATCCATTCCAACAAGTTTTACTCAAAAAATGATAATATTTTACTTGTAATTGAATTTAGAAGGAATTCTGAAATTTTCTTTTCAAAATTTATAGAAAAAGATTGGTGATAGGATTAGTAGATCCAACCGTACGGATAGAATTTAAAAATCAAAATCTACAGCTTTCATTTGTATACCAATTCCAAAATATTTTTCCAAATTGTAGTTTATAATGTTTTTTCTCAAATCTTCTATTTTGGAGATGAATCCAGATGTTTAGGGGTTAAATGAAAAAATTCTAAGAAAAGTGAATTTTATACTAAATACAAGTCCACAAAATTATAGACTTTTGGACATGGATAAAATCAGTTTGGTGATTAACAAGAAAATCATTCAGTGATTCTTCTTCCTAAAGCTCAATCTTCTTAGGGATCCGAACATTGGTTGCTTTTTAAAGATTGAAATTATTATTCTAAGTAAATTAGAAAAATACAACAAATAATATCCATGTTTATTGCAATCGCTCAAAGACCCTAAACGAGAAATTGGTCAGAGATTTTGGTTATCATTCTTAAACAGCAAGCTTATTGCAATCACACAAAGATCCTAAACAAGATATTGGTCAGAGATTTGGGTTATCATTCTTAAACAGCAAGCGTTGCAACATACCAGAAAGACTTCTACCAACACCCGCAAGCTATGGCTAACCAGAAATCAGAAGTCTTGAAAAATGAACCTTCAACTCACCTTCTTGTAAGAAATCGTACCACCTCTGTAACCATTGTGTTGATTTCTGTAATATGCTTTTCGAGATCTTCATTGGCATTACCATTCGCTATCTCCTTCAATACCTTGGAGAGTCTTCGATTTTCCAAACCCGGTACACCTGGTGCACATTAACACCACTGTAAGGAAAAAAAACAGCAATGTCTTCACAGCCTAGGAAATAAAAACCCTTCAACAACCATATTACTGCATTCTCAAAAATCACCTAAAAAATCTCTACAATCACTGCTGCTATACTAACAGGAATGGAACAAACTAACTTCATTCAAACTTACAATTACATTCACATATAAAAAAAGTGATTCGGCAAGCAGCTAGAATTAACAACTGAAGCTTCTCTGCAAGGTTGTTGCGAATTTTGAGTCTAGCAAAAAAGCAAGGAGGATGTTACATTGTACTATGTTGTCCAAATCGTTGACCGACTCGGAATTTTGTGTTATGCACAAGGGTGCTCTAGCCAAGACCACAAAAGTTTGCACAATTTTGGAAAACAATCTAGTACGAACTTCAGCAGGTGGTCCACCTGATATGTTCTTCTACAGATGCAATCATTAACAAAAAATTAGTAATCCTGGAAAGAGAAACATCCCGTACACCACAGAGCGAAAAGCTTGCCTATTTAAAAAATAGAAAAAATAGAAAAAATAACCTGAGATTAACCATTCCTCAATGTAACTACCCAAAATTCATTTCAAAATCATTCAATATGCAAACAAAACTGACCTCCAAAATAAGGTGACTCGCGTCTCCAAAGGCAGATTCGAGAACGATGAAAGTCAACGCATTCTCCATGTCGTTACCTTCTCTTTTGACATCAGTCTGGGGAGGCTCAAATAGGTAGAGTTCATTGTCTTTTCTTATCTTGCATACCCAAGGATTCAATCCATTCATTTTGACAGTTTCTCGAACAAATTTTAGATTATTTCCCTCGACGTGGACGAAACTTCCTGAATCCATGGCCTTCAGTTTAGCAGACTTGATCTGGATATGACAATCAACAACACCTCATGTCAAGAAAATCTGACCAGGTTACCCGCATTTCGAAACATCCAAAAATCACTTGAAATAATTATGACCAGAAGATTGCCGGAATCCAGGAATCCAGGATAAAAAAAGTCACACTTCACATTACATAAAAAAATCGAACATATGAAACACATATCCTACTGGAGAAAGACTCACGTGTACCACAGTAATTCGAAAATTCGACACACAATATTCACATCGCTACACGACTCTTACCACTTAAATAAGGACTAACTTTGAGGGATTAACTATCGACAGAAGCTTAAGGAAGTGGGCACAGGCATACCACAGGGGCTGGTGTAGTGACGCGGAGGACAAGCTTCGAGTTTGGATCTGAAGGCTTGCTTGTGCAAGTGGGTTTTTCCAATTTGAGTAATGCGGATTTGTATGAGTTAGAAAACGTATCCCGTGACCATGGAATTGCTTGTGAAGCGGACGTGGTTGAGTCTTTCAAGACAGAATTCTCGCCTATTGGGAAGAATTTCGGCTCCTGGCAGATCTCGAGGTTGGACGATGTGAAAGCGCGTTTCACAACTTCACTTGCACGAACACCAATTTGATTCCAAATCCCGACTCTGCCCACTTCAAGATTACCCCTTGCACGAACACCAATTTGATTCCAAATCCCGACTCTGCCCACTACAAGATTACCCCCTCTTCCAGCATTTTCCGAAGAGACTCCATCACGATCGGACTCACAGAGGATAGGACGCCTAGGATCATGTTCGTGCACGAAGTCAAAAAAATGAGACTTTAGCTCATTATTGCTATTGACTTCTTCAGCGTATGCGCCACTGCATATGGATGGTGCTCCAAATGCAATCGAGATCATCGAGATCTTTTCCCTCATCTCCTTATGATGCAAGCAAATAAAGGGTGAGTGCGCCTCAATGCAATGTTGAGCACCAACTCTGTGAAGTTCGCATAGAAATCTCAATTATGAATTCATGTGTACACGTGCGATTGATAGTAGATTGACATCAGGTATGCTTGTCTGGATAGAATTTCAAATAGTGCCGATCTATGTCATCAAGAGAATTATAATGTGCAACCGAACAATAATTTATCCCAGGAAACAAACATTGCGTAAGGATGATTCCTTACATAGACTAGAGGGATATATAGAGAAAGCTAAAAGCCTACAAACATGAAATTTTTAGCAAAAGAACGGAAAAGGTTACCAGATGCTTACAGCTATGCAACTGTCCCCGGATTTAAAAAGTGGTGCCAAGAACCGCAGTACGACCATGTGCGCCAAGGCTCCCCCAAACTCGTGCCCGCAAAATACAATACGTTTCTCTTTGTGAAAACCGTAAATTTCCGAGAGGATTTCCAAATCGTGGGAAAGCGTGAAAAATGCGCTGTCGACTTGACCTCCAGAGGGCAACTTGCACAAAGCGCTGCCAAGGCTGTTGTTGAAGTTTTGAGACACTTGAATTGCTATGAAGATTGCATCAGCTGCGTTAGCCACCAGAAACTTGAATCCATAGTCGGGATTAAGGTCGACGGACACATGAATGTCTCCAAACTCGATGAATGGAAACTCCTTCTGCTGGATGCCTCTGAGAAATGCTTCAATGTCTGAATTCTCTGGACAGAGAACGGCCTCAGCACAGACGAAAGCTCGCAAGAAATCATTCGGACTGCACCGTCCGCTGGAGAGAGGCACCGATTCAGAAATCCTACCGCCTAGAGTAAGAGCCATGGATAATTATCCGAAGACAAGCAAAGTAAGGTCCAAACAGTCGAAACTGCAAACTCGATACCTACCCCAGATATCCCTGACAACAATCAAGACACGTACGGGGTCAGAAATAAAACTAGCAAACCAAGACTCATCCCCTGCATCCTTGCCTCCTAAATCTATCAGCAAAATGATTTCAAAAACACTCACCGTGCAACAATTGGCCAAGCTATAGAGTCCGCTACAATCAAAGGGTACCCTATCCAAGTTGCAAGATACAGGCGTGTTTGTGCTTCCCAATCGACAAAATTACCCAACCCCTGCCGGCCCTTCCAATATATACAGTTCAGCCCTTCAGGAACCCCAGCTCGAGACTCGGAAGGTGTTAACTACAGTACTGTAGCTTAGATAGTTATTTTTGTGTAGGCGTGCGTTACGATGAGATAGTGCTGGCTAGTACTATCGGTAAAGCAGCTATGCTGTACTCTGTTACCAGCATGGTGCAGTGACGTATGTTAGATATATTAGTATGATATGTGCTTGCCTTGCTCCTGAAGTATGTGCCTTGCTCCTTACTTGTTACTATTCATGCTTGAGTATCTTGTCTGCCTAATTAAGTTAAGGTAAACCAATCTATGACAGGCCAAGTGCCTAAGACACACATCTATAAGATGACCCATTATAGTTTTCCATCAATCTGTGTTAGGTTTTTTCTAATTAATGTAAGCAAAACTTCATTAGATAGGTTGATGACTGAAATCAATGTTTTGTATGATGGTGATGGAGACGTTAGAGACTATTTTAAGAACTTGTCCCTTTCTAGTGTAATTCATTACATGAACTAACTTTTTTTTTTCCTTTGTCATGTCCATGTTAGAAAATATTTCAACCATGTTACGAAATATTGTAATTGCATTGGGTGGTTTGATGACCACCATGGGTATAGTTTTTATTTCAAAATTTCAAATATGTCAACAAGGCAAACCAGGTAATCTACCTGTCATAGGCTGGTTTACCTTATAGCATGCCAACGTTGTAAGTCGTTGTTTATCGTTCAATAGATATCACTGAACCTCGATCAGCAAGTCTAAGCGGGTAGTCTATCCGGTGACCTTGACGCCATCCCTGGAAGAGTGGTTGGGTGATCCGTCGAGGATGGATGCCCTTCGTTTGGTGGACAGAGAGGTGGGGCATGAGAAACTCACCTGCTCTTCAATTCCTTCCGGCAATGGCGACTAAGATCGCCGCTTCTACACGTGTCCCAGTCAAATCACTCATTGCATGGATGGATCGATCAGTAACTTAACCCAGGTACCAATACTTGCACAAAAGTCAGTTATATGGTAAACACCGTCCACTCACCCCGACTGTTTCTTGGGCAATAAAACGCCCAATTGCCCCCAAATAAAAAGGGCAGCCTCAATCGTAAAGGAAAAAAAAAGGGGGAAATATTTGGTAAAAAGGCCAAAGTGCCATCATGGCACTCCATGCGCAGTCACTGACTTCCTCAGAATTGCTTTTAGTCACAACACCGATCGAGGCCAGTCAGTGAGAAGTGATCGCACCGCCGGCAATGACGATTGTGCCAGTTTCTTCCCAATTTGTGTTTCCGGGCCAATTTCTGATGGCAGGGAGTTCTTGTTTGTCATTGCTTCTGTTGCCCATTTGCTTGCAGAGGATTTCGTGAGAAAGCCTCGTTCGTTTTAGGGGTCTCGTGACTGGTGCCTTCATTAATGCTGCAACCGCAGGCGCTGATCGAGTGGCGTTGTGCAATTTCCGGTTACTGCTATGGTAGAAGGTCCAGAAACCAACCATCTAAGCACTGGAACTGAATTTGAGGCAGGTGAAACCTCTCAAAATATTTTTCAGTGAATTTTCCTTCATAGACAAGTAGAATTGGCATCTAATCCAAGTTGTTTCATATTTTTCAGAGCTTTGTGGAATTAGTTATGAATTTTCAAACGAAATCTGGCATAGGTCCCTATTTGTAATTCCTAGGCCTTGAAAAACCACACATGCTTGGTTTCGAAAAAAAGATGGTTTTGTTCAAAAACTAGCATTGTAACATGTAAAAAGTAATAGATATGGTTTCTATGAGCGACCTTTTCTAAAACCGAAATGAATGCTTGAATCAATCATTATTTTAGATTTTTTAACCTTTGTAAGAAGGTAGTTGAACAACTAATTCTTATTTTGAATAAAATTAATAGACACCTATCCAATTAAGGTAAGAGGCTGAAAAAGCGACCATCTAAGCACTGATCTGCCTTTTTCATGTATCTCCTCAAATGGAAGTATTTTTAGTTTATTTTTCAGTCAAAGAAAAATAGATGAGGAATCTAACTCAAGTTGTTTCATATTTTTTGAAGCATTATTGAATTAGTTACGCTGATCGAGTGGCGTTGTGCAATCTCTGGTTACTGCTACTTTATGGCGCTGGGTTCGGATATTGGTTTGCATTGAATTTTCAGCACCTTGCAAGGGAAGAGTCGTTTTTAGAATTTGCTTCCATTAGGGGACTGACAGCTTGATGTCTCCCAATTCTCTAGATAGATGAGTTACAGGTAAACCATGAAAGACTTGCGCAGCAGTTGAGGTGCGACGTTAAATCGATCACAAGAAGGTGGGCCCAGCCTATGTGGCGCTTGGGCCAGGCCATGCCCTCTGTCCACATGCGACCCCGATAGAGCACCGACAACAATGCGACGGAACGACCCCACCAACGTCCTCGTCTTGCACAATTGAACAATTGAGTGTCCATTTTGTGCAACACTTGAAAGATGAATGAACACTTTATTTGAGTGTCCATTTTGAAAGATGAATGAACATTTTATTTGTTTTAAGTGTTATCGATTTTTTTACAAGTCCTACAAGAACTTCAAAAAATGTTGTTCTAATTGTTCCATAGAATGTTGTTTTTGTAAAACTTTGAAAAAAATTGTTTGGACTTTGTTCTTCTCTAAATTTTTTTTTAAAGAATATGGGATATGTAAATAAGTTCATAGTTAAAAGAAGACTCTAAAAACCTAAACCATCACCCTAAATCCTAAACCCGCCGCCATGCACAAGACGCGAATGGTAGTAGTTGTCTTTAGGTTTTCCAAAATTGTTGTCCTACATGATTGTGTTCTGCGTCCTGTGTCTGTGCCCAACCCTCACCCCTCGCACGCTTGGCCGAGTCCCATTATCCTGAATTGTGTGGGGCTTTGCTAACGCTAGGATGTCACTTGTATAGGATGAAGACATTGGCGGGGATTCCGTTGCGTCATCGCCAGCACTTCATTGGAGTCGTGTGCGGACAAATGTAGGCTGGCTGGGGCATGGGACGTGGTCAGGCCCACCTTCATATGATCAATTTAACGTCATGTATAGTTGAGTGCATCTCCTTCTTTGGTGGAGAAAATGATAGTATTGACAATGCTGGGAATGAATGAATGAATATTTTAGTGTGAATGATTCTCATCCTCCATCTTTGTGCCTGGAAATACTAGGGGAAAGAAGGGTGGTCCTTGGGCACTACGCTAATAAGAGAATATGCTAGGTGAAGGTGAGATTCGGCATAAATTAAAGACACTTTCACTACAAGAGAAAGGGGTGTTTTAGTAGTGTCCCAGACATCACGTCTTTTAAGTAATGTCTTTTAAGTAAGTTTTTAAGTAAAATTTTACTAAAAAGATTGTCTCTTTAGTAAAATTTTACTTAAAAGACAATACTTAAAAGACGTCATGTCTAGGACACTACTTAAATTAAACACCCCTTTCTCTTGTAGTGTTTTGTAAAAAAAAATGTCACGTGTCATCTTGTCAATGGTGTTAGGTGACATGATCCCTTGGGAATCTAACGTGGAAATTCAATTTTGTGTTGAATCATATCTTTGCATACAGTAGTTCCAAAGTACCATATTTGTCTTTGAGAGGCATTTGAAAGAAGTATAAAGTGATGTGGTTTGAACCTTGACCTTACTATGTGAAATTTTACCCTAGTGTTTATAGCAAAAGTGGGGTCAATTCCAAATTTTCACCTTGATATGGATTGTTATAAAATTCTTGTCCCTTTTCTTTGATTTATGATTGGTTAATTTTGTATTTATCTCCATCTTCTAGTTAATGAGGGGTCAATTGATTCTAAACATTAATTTAAAGTTTCCAAATTTGATCATCTAGTGGTAAATAATAGGTTCTTGAGATTTTTTCTAACAAGAAAATTTGGCATTAGCGCAATAAATGTTAGCCAGCTATGGTCCATGATATTCCAGCACTTTGCAAGGGAGGAGTATTTTTCCATATATAGAATTGTAGATGAGTTTCTTTATAGTTTTCTTGTGGTCAAGGCAATGTACATGTCTATTCTTTCTTGCAATATACTTCTCTTCAACTATTTTGTTCATGATTTTATTGGAATGCATCCCTCACTGGGAAAATCCATGTGGCCATTTGCACTTTGTTTTTGTTGCTATTGTAGACTCTTAGCTACCTTGAAATTTTTTAGCATTGCCTAAGGGAGAAATCCCATTCCTGACCATTTAACCCTTGAACGTCGACATGGACGCCAAACGTCCGATGGATGACAAAGAATCTTTGAGTGTAGGATGAAAATGCAACTATTCATCCTTGGAATTGGGTTTGGAAAGGAAAGATCTCCTACAATACTTTGACTTCCAATAGGTACTTTTGCTATTCAGTCTTTGACCAATGATTCACACGGTCATACAAAACAATGATTTTGAGCATCACCCCTTCAATGTTCAAGGGTTAAGCTTTGCCTATATGACAGCAAAATTTCTCAAGTGCTTGCCTGATGATCTCTATGCAAAAACAAATTAATGCCAATGCTTACATGCATTGGCATCCCCTCCCAAAGTCCATCATGCTGTACACAGGGGCCACCTTCACTTGCAGCTCCCAAATAGGGAAGGAGCCACATCACTCGTACCCATTTTGAAACTGAGGCCACGAAGCCATTGGTCAAAAAACAAAAAACAACACTGCCGGCCTAGTTTGGTTGGCCGGCCTAGTTTGAATACATGAAGCCTAGCTAGCTCGAGAATCACTTAAACCCTAAACACTAAAAAACAGCTCGAGATGCGGGACGATGGGACTTCCACCCGCACATTTACACTACTGACATAGCTGCAGGTCCCCCCCACAGGATGGGATACGACTGACCCTCGATCAGGAAGTCACGCACTCATTGCATCAATGGATCGGTAACTTAACTTAGGTACCGATACTTGCAAGATAGTCAGTTACAAGATGCACGCGTACGTTGCTCAAAGAGTCTCTAAGTCTAGCAGATGATCGAAGAGCTGAATTGATCGAATTGGAAGGGCCGGTAGGGCTTGAATTGGGTGCGTAATTTCATCCTTCGTCCTTGTGCTAGTGTATTTTATAGTTCTTGTTTGTTATGAGAGGTGAATTTGAGTTGGAATGCGTGGTTGGTGTTTGCATTGAAGAGAGTGAATCTGTTGTTCTTTCTTTCTTTCGTTTATGCAGACGACGTACCGGACCATGCAAGATGGTTGCTCTTCCAATCAGCCTTGGTTTGAATCACAGTTTGCACGAAGAGGATCTCTTTCGAGCTCTCTTCTGCTCAGTTGCTGTGTATTATGACAATGCGGAAGCTCAGAATTTCTTCCAGGAGACCCTGCTCCATTTTCCGCACATAACGTTCGACGAGGTGAACATGTCCCTCGATGTTCCTGATGGCCAGAAGATTCTGGTGGCCTACTCTGGTAATGATGTTTTCATTGCCTTCAAAGGCACAGAATCTTTTTTCGACGTGGCTTCTAACATCATGGTGAATAACCAGTTCCAATTTGGGGGTTCTTTTCATAAGGGATTTTTCGATCGCTCCTGTATCTTTATGGCTTCAAACCGTTCGGACTTCAATCCACTGCATGGATTGCTAGTCTCCGGAAAGCGCGTTATCTTCTGCGGACATAGTTTGGGCGGGGCTGTGGCGCACATGGTGCTTTTGCGGTTCTGGCTGGAGGGTGGAGAGCTTCCAAGCAGAGTACGCGCGTAGACCTGTTATACTTTTTGCAGTAGTGGTGATCTGATCGGTTTGCGATTTTGTATTACTAACTTTGATCCATGTCTTGTAATTTTAGTTAGTGTGGGTTCCGTAAAGTCTTCATTCGCCATCATACAGTATGGGGGAGTCTCCATTGACCATATACAGTATATATGTGAGAGCTTTGATTTGTGCTACGTGTGAAGAAACTTATTCTATCAACATTTGGTTTTCTGCAATTGATTTTTAGCTCAACGCAAAATAAATGCGCTAAAGATTAGATAGGCTAGTTTTCTAAATTGTTGATGAGGAAGGATCAAAGTTCACGTGTATGGTGATTACATCAAATATTGAATTTGTGATAAATATTTTTCAGATTTTGGCTAACCATATATTGGCATTGTGCACCTTTACTGGATCTCAGGACACATATCCTGATTCTTTGTTCTCGATTGCATTTGGAGCGCCACACATCTGCAATGACAAGGCTGCTGGAATCATCAATAAAAACGAGAATCTCAAATGGCGCTTCATTACCTTTGTCAACCAAAGTGACCCTGTTCCACTCATGCTCCACCACATTACACGTACTATTTCAGCAGTGTTGCAAGGTTTGTTTGTTGAAGCTGACAGTGTGCTCCAGGCCATGGGTGGTTTTCTAGGTTGTTCAATTAAAGGCTTCGGAAACGGTGGCCATGTGGGCTTAGGTTTAAATTCAACAATACGAGAGGTAGGTCGCCTTGCTGGAAAGACCCTTGGCACTGTTGTGCAGCAGAACATACTTCCTATGGTTGGCACTCTAGTTGCTTCCGTCGCTTCAAATTCGAGCTCCTCAGAGGTTCCGAAGAAACCTGACTTCCATCCAATTGGGCAATACATATGCCTAGTCCAGGAAGCTAGGAATTGGGGGGTTGATACATTCTTTGGAGATGACTTGAGTCTACAGGCCTTCCTCAACAAAGATCTGAAATTTACGAAGGAAAATTTGGAGCAACATGCCATTGGAAGTTACAAGTCCACATTAACTGCCTTCTACGGCTCAAGCTCAAGCATCATCTCATCGATGCCCCACCAATCTCTGCTAGTCAGGACTCCTGCTCCGAAGGTGAGTAGTGCAATATTTCATGGTTTTTATTGAGCATTATGGTAACAGGTCCATAAACGGACCATTTAAGAGTTAGAACTGATTTTTTGGGAGGTGAAACTTTTTGAAATATTTTTTATTAAATTATCCTTGAAAGACAAGTGGAATTGGCATCTAACCCAAGTTGTTTCATATGTTTTGGAACTTTCTGGAATTAGTTATGAATTTTTGAAGTTCACAATGCAATGGGATCTTAAATGATCCACCTCCTTAAATGTAAAGTATATGTATATTGCTGGTACAATGAAAAAGTAACATGTACAAATAGTGTACATTTCAAGAGGTGGGCAATTTTAGAGCCTGAGCGCTTTATAGACCTATTACCTTATAGGATCATGCAAAAGTGGTAACTTGGCAATTTTCTTGAAAGATATCCATGCCCATGCCTTGTGAATACATTAGAAGAAATCTAAGCCCTACAAAGGGCTGCCAAATTTTTATTTTCGGTAGCCCCGCAATGCAAGTATAGAATAAATTTAAAAATATTATTATTATTATTATCATTATTATTATCATTATTATTATCATTATTATTATCATTATTATTATTTTAAATATTAAAAATATTAAAAAAGTTGTCAGTCTGACGTGGCACTAACATGGCAATAGTAGTGCCACATCATATCTAAAAGGAAAAAATCTCAAATTGCACCGAAATTACACATACAAGTTCAAAACTAGCAGTCTTTTGCAGGGCTTAGATTTCTTCTAATGTGGGCTCAATCTACTTCAATTGTAAATATGGATTCAATCAATTCAATCACTCAATTATAGTAAGTACTAATGGATATGTGAATGATGTTGAGATGGCTATTGGTGGAGAGATGGTAGGATACTAATTTCATACCCATAATTATGCATTTGTAGGTCACATTTGCAAAATGGATCATTGTAGACTTAGTTCGGGAGTACATCAAAGTAAGGGGAGAGAATCTCCTATTTCTTCGTGAAGCTGTTAGTATCGACGGACGTGAACATTGGAGGATTGTATCTCGTGAGCAAAGTGATGAGGAGCTATTTCTTTGTAGACCAAGTAGAAGGGTTCCAAGTCAGAGAATCAATTTCTTGGAAGAAGCTATGTCTCATGTTATCATCAAAACAACTTTTGGACAAACACATCATCCTATACTAGAGGTTTGCATACATTCATTCTAAAATCTAAAATTTTATATATGCTACTTATGCAACTAATTGTTTCTATTCTAGCCTTCCTTGAGATACTTGCGAATACATAGCTAGAGCTTGGACAACTTGCTATTGTAGGAAGAAAAAATAATTTCAGTACTAATATATTTAGGCTTGTGTGGCTGATGCAGCTATAATGATCATTCTAAAACTTGTAAGTTTTTATTTCTTGTTTCTTGATTCTAGGATTACTTGCATAACGCAACAAACATTGGAGTTAGCAAGATGATATCGAAGATTGTTCAAGCCCTAAATGTGAAGGCCACTCCGTCCTTGAGTATTCGTCCAAGGCCTGAAGTATTGGATAGTCTGGATGACATAATGCATTGTAAGTTTCCTCTCAAAGTATCTTACTAGTACAATGGATGTGTGTTTTACATGAAAGCAAGATATTGAAACTTGGAGATTAATGATTTTGCTGAGGTCAACTATTCACAACATCTAGATGACTTACACTGCTTACAAAATTAGCAAAAAAGTTGGCATCAGGTTTTATTTGAAAGGAAGCCAGCTTACACAATTTATGAATGATATGAACCTACTTAATTTACATTACTTAGTGGTTTGAGATACTAGTTACAGTAATACAATTGAGAACATCTTTTCTAATAGTAAATCACAATATTTGGATTGAGTATTGTTTTGTAGTCATTTTGGCACAGATTTGGTCACCTAGAACCTAAAATCCATGTCCTAGTTTTGGCGTCCGAGTTATGCAGTTTTTAATTTGCAATCGGAATCACAGCATTTAACAAACATGAACATATAATCCCTCGATCCATACTCAAAGTGAATTGTGGCAGGTGTTCCTGAATTGATGGGGAAAAAAATATCAACAGAGTTACTAAAAGTAACCCAATGCGGAAATGATCTCACCGGCAGAAGTCTTGAAAATCATTGCAAAGAAATAAACCACATGCTGGATTTGGTTGGAAAGTACTTGAAAAGCAGGTAAGTATTGAAGCATGAGTACAACATTTTAGTGTTAAATACACTACTTAAGTATTTCACTGGTGGTCTTGAAGGTTTTAGGATTTAGGGTTTACTACATGGAATGCATTATCTAACTCTTTCTTAATTGCTATTCATCTAGCTACTTGAGCAATCAATGTTACTTCATGGCTCTTAGGAAACTCGTCCTGACAATATCATCAAAGTGACTAATCGCCCAGCTGATTAATTGCTGCTGTTGTGCATTTGATTTTCAGTCTCAAAGTGGAGTATTTTGAAGCAGAACTATTGGGAAACATCCGGAGAGGTGCACATTCGCTTCTGGTAGAATCAGGTTTGACGAAGGCAGGAACTTATATGGGTGCTGCACTTCTACCAGTTGACTTGTGGTCTGGGATCCCAATTGGAGCTACAATGCTAGTGGCAAGTGTAGCTGGGAATCTGATATTGGGCCCCAAAGTGTTGATATTCACCGAGTACGAAGGCGTCTTGAAGCAGGCGATTGAGGAGACATCGAAATGGTCCAAGTTGGATCAAACTGGGGCAAATACCAATTCCGAAAGGGAGCTCGACGATCTTGAGAAGGAGCTTATCGAAAAAGGTTAACAAATTTCAATTTCCCCAAGGACAACTTTATCCTTTAACTCTGCAAAGAAAATTTCAGAAATTACGAAATTTTCTGAAATTTTCCTAAAAATTTTAGAGTTAAAGGATAAACGATAGCTTTGCAGAAAAATAAAGTTCAGAAATTACGAAATTCATTTGAATGTTAGTAAAGTAAACAATGATCAACTGCTGATTCATTTTCGTTCATTTGTTTCGAGTGCGACTTGCAGAAACTCGCACAATCTGCAGTAAGGTAACAGGCTCTGAAATCGCATAGGTTCTACCTCCTCAAATGTACACTATGTGTATATGTTTCTTTTTCATAGCCTTTAGCAATGTACAAGCAATGTATATTTGAGGAGGTGGGCGATTTTAGAGCCCTATGTCATTTCAGCTTCAAAATTTTATAACTAATTTCACAAAGCTCCAAAAATATGAAACAACTTGGGTAGATGCCAATTCCACTTGTCTTTCAAGGAAAATTTATTGAAAATTATTTCAAGAAGCTTCGCCTCCCGAAAATTTAATTTCAGCTCTTAGGTGGGCGATTTCTGGACTTGTTACCTTACCGGGTTTTTTGAGCAATGCAGTCTGCAAGAGGACCGCTCATATTCCTTTGGTTGTGTGTAGGCTTGACATATACCCTTGCCAGCTGTATTAATTATGTAATAGACAGCCTCACATTGGAGGAAGTATTGGTCATATGGACTGGTTCTCTGGAATTTGTATTGCTAAAAAAACCCAGTGCAATCCTCTCAGAGACTCCTTCAAAAGGAATTGTGCTCATTTTATTGGTTGGAAAATTCTCGCAGTCTAGTAATATATATCATTTCTGAAGGACTTTTGGCAGCATTTTGTTGATAACTGAAAGCTTGTGAACTGTGCATTTCAGTTGAAAGGAGCACTCCGTTTAAAAAGATGGTCAAGCAAGCTCACTCCACCAGCATCAACACTGTTCCTAATCTCAAATCTGATCTTTTTCAAGGTGCTACCCCTGAGTCCAGGTTGAAGCTGCTGAAACGAATCAAATTGGTGTACGATACCAACTACTTGTACAACTTAGAGGTGGCTGGAGTGCACTTCATGGGCATTTTTGGAGCGGAGGATGCTGGGAAGTCTACCTTTATAAAGGTGTTAAATTTGAGAACCAATGATTTCATTCTTACGATCATTGCATTATTAATCTCATGTGATGCGCTCCTCCTTATAATGATGTGTACTAACTACTTGGACCTTGTGCGCGCAGAAAGTTTTGGAAAAACAATTCCCACTAAATGAACATCTCCAAGTGCCAATGGCGGGTTTCGACTCCCACACCAAAATTGTCAAGCCGTACAAATTGAACAACTCCCTGTGGCTGGTTGACTTCCCAGGCAGCGATGGGGCGGGGCCTTACGCAGACAAGTGGAAACAATTTACGTCACTTTCGAGTTCTTCGGTGTTGTTTCTCAATTTCGAGGTAAGTATCATTCTAGAGCAATTCACGATAACAATTCCGTTTATAAATTGGATGAATTAAACAAGGGTTGACATTCCTTTTCATGACCAGTGGAAATACAATGTCCTTGTACAACCAGTTGATTTTGTAATCTTGAGTTCTAAATCTATTAACAATAGCGTTATAGATGGAATTATTCCATCTACAGCTAGTACTGAAAGTTGCCAGCTTCAAGAATCAAGAACTGTTATGTACACTTAACTCTGCATTCTTCTTTGACTACAGGAAGAGTGATGGTTTCATATGATCATAGATCGACGGATCATTTCATTGTAATTTGACCTCGGGTGTCTAAGTGTCTAAATGTCTAATTGCAAGACATCATTGGTAGAGACCAGTGTCAATTGCTTGATTGCCAACATCATTATATTATAGTTACATTGGTGCCAAAAACTGTGATATAAATCTACACAAAGTTCTAAAAGACCAATTTTATATAATTGGAGTAGTTGATCCTACGCTAGAAATTGTAACACAAATCTACACAAAGTTCTAAAAACTAGGTCAAGTATAAATTTACATTTCCGCCTGCTTGACTTGAAAGTGCCAAAGTCATAGAATACAACAATCTCACAAAATTGACATTCTAAATACTAGGACAAGTATAGATTTACGTTTCATGCCATAAGTGCCAAAGAAGTAGAATACCGCCAATTTAATGTAATTGATGTTGTTGGAGTCTTCTTTGATTGATAAATAACTAGCCATGTGAGGAAGTACTAATCACTTCGAAAATATTACATTCATGGCAGTATGATGTGAAGGATGAACAAGTCCAAATGTATAAAGAGATGAAGGAAAAATTGGGAGCTCAAACAGTGGTGACCATCGTGTTCAACAAAGTGGATGAGCGCTTCACACCTCGCAAGCAAGAGCAATTCTCAACCGAGTACTTCAAGAACCTAAAACAAAAGACGGAGACCGAGTTGGGATGCACTAGTTGTAAAGACACGGTGCATTTTGCTTGTGTGGATCCTGACATTCCACATCAAGATCTCACCAAATTGAAAGGGATGGGGGTCCTTGGTTTTGAAGAGCTTCACAATCACTTGGTTGCTAGTTTAATGACCAAGTCTTCAACCCAACGGTGAATAATCTTTTCTATGTTTGTTTGCTTGCTATATTGACCATCAATTTTGTTAAGTTGGTGTGATTTTGGAGCTAACAATTGTCACATACAAGTTATATGAAAACTAAGGTAGACTTGTATAGAATTATGTTTTAGGATGCGCATTCCAAAAAAGTGTCGAAGTAGTAGAATATCGCAAATTTATTTAGCAAAATTTGTGTTGTTGTCAATAGTAGTTGCAATGTAGTGGAGGATTTCAAAACATTCTACAAACCAAATGACATTTGCCCTTAAAATTGGATTATTTATAATCCACGTAACATTTGTAACTATTGAAGTATGTCTCTTTGAAACACTCTTGAAGGACCAAAAGAATATAACTCAAAAGAAGAAGATTTTGTACCATGAGTCAAGGAAGTGTGTTCACCTCATCCATTTGAAAGGACATTCTTTCAAATTACTTGGATTCTTCTTAAAGGTTATGTGAGAGGCTCTTGGCTTGGTTAAGAATGTCATGTATGTGATTATCAAAAACATTTACCTCTATGATAATCACATACATGATATTCTTAGCCAAGTTTGATGGCTTTTGCTAAAGAATTTTATGTTTACCAACAAATGGTGAGGTAACTCAAAATGGTTCACAATGCAATATGGGGGTGTTCTCCTTTTCTTTGATGAGTAACTTGGTGGTGATTTGTGGGAATAACTATGTGTACCTTTTTTCCTTGTGAGATGCATATTGAATTTAGTTTCTATAGCTAAAGGTAGGAATCCATTCTCTAAACTTTTGTTTTCTTAAGTGGTTTCTATTATTTGGGAATGAAATTTGGAGGGGTATTCTTGTCCCCTTATTTTAAGAAGATTCCAACACACTAAAATATGTATTATTTTATTACTATATGTTTAATTAAGTTATGAATTGTTGAAGTCAAAAGTAGTTGGGTCTCAGTTACAAGTATATACTACCTTTGAACTACTTTGTGCATGTGGAAGATTGAGTATAAGATTTGGTAGATTTTAATTGATTTCATGAATGTTAAAGTTTCATAAATGTTGGAAGAAATCTATTTTCAAATTTTTTGTAAGAAATTTTGGATGGATTATTTTGAGCAAATTGCTACACAATTAACACTATAAGAAATCCGTGTCAAATTGGACGTATTTTTTTGGACATCATGTCCACAGTGACATCATCCGTGACAACCCGTTGTCCAAAGTGACATCCACTGTGGACATGATGTCCAAAAAAATACGTCCAGTTTGAAACGGGTTTTTTATAGTGTAATTTCATCGTCATGAGGTGCGACAATGCAATTTGCAAAATAAATAAATACGTATTTACTTGTTTTAATTTTTCTCTTTATCCATGCACTATACAATATTTTATCTAATATTTTATCTAAAATGTCTCATAGAAGTGTCTCGTTGAATTTATAGTAGATAGTAGTAAACACTTTTTAGTAATCAACATATTTAGTTCATAATTATAGTTAGTGGATTTTTTTCCAATCCATGAAAAAGGGCCCTAGTTAAAAGATGTTTTTTGTTTGTTATATCTTCTTTGACTACTTAAAACAATACATACTACATTAGATGTGTTTTGGCTTGCCGAGAGGGCCATTTCAGGCTGGTTCCCGCTGTGGTGCTTGGAAAAAAATTATTTAACTAATTTTTTATTTTTAAATAAAAATTACAAAATATTTAAAAATAAAAAAAGTATTTAAAAAATATTGTTTAATGCCTAGTAACGTGGTAGTCTCTTAACCACGTCAACAAGCTACGTGGTGGAGATCTCAAAGCTTGGGAACGCAGGGGAACACAAGGGAACTTGTAGTCCTTAACAAAAGATGAAACTCATCTAATTCTTTTAGAACTTTATACTTTCACAATCATAATATAAAAAATGATACATCATTGTCTAAGTTTTTTTCTTGATTAGATGACACAACCAATCTCATTGATATGTATTAGACTTAGGCCACATCCAAAATTGTTAGAGACCCTAAAACATCAATTATTAGATATTCACTATGGTTCCAACTCTATAATCAATATTTACCAATTGCTCAAGCATCAACTCTAGAACTTCTATAAAAAATATTTTGATTTTTCATAACCTTATATATGAATAACACATTCTTTATTCCTTTGAAATTTCTTACATTTATCAATAAGAATATATTATAATTGGACAAGTCTTTTAACAATGGGAAACAACAACAACAATATTTTTAGATAACAATTTATGAGGTGCAATAAGATGCAATACACTCATAAGTCTTTAATTCCCAAAGGTCCAAAGCTTTTAGTATTTTGAGCAAATTCATATAATGTCAAACTTTAATGTACTTTTTGAAAATGCATAAATTTTAAATCATTATTTTTAAATATTTTCTTCATGGAGTATATTGATGTCTACATGGAAATCTCTAGTTAATTCCAGTGATGCAAAAGTGGATATGCCACAAAGAGCCTTATTTTCTCAGCAATTGGGACATCTTCCTAGAAAACACCTTCTAGGATTCTTTTTTATTTCAATTTTTGCAATTTTTAAAACAAAAAATTCTATGACAAGGTGTAGATTACTTACTAAGGTAAACCAACCTATAATAGGCAAATTGCCTAATGTAGTCACCTAGAAAACCATGCATTAGAGTCTCACATCAATCCATGGCAAATTTTCTTTAATAAATGGGACTAGGACTGCATTAGGCTAATTTGTGGCCATAATCAATGCCTTGGGAGACGGTCATGTAGTTATTAGTGACGGTCATAGTTAGGTTTACCTTAGAAAAACAATCTCACCCTCATGATTGACATGTTTCAATTCCATTTTAGAATTGTTAATAATTTAATTTCTCTTCTATCTTGTACCTACTTCTACTTAATAGTTTTCTAAAGAATGATTTTTTTTTTTTTTTTTTTTTTTTAAATTCTTTTTCCTAGATTTTGAACTCAATTCCAAGCACAAAGATTTAAACCTCAAAACTTTAAAGTGCAAAAATTTTAAATTAAAGGAATTCAAAGTTTGAAAACTCAATAAAGTAAGGTGCATAATAATATTTTCTTTTCAATTTGAGTTCTAGTATCTTACAATAAATATGATCAAATATATTCCTCACATTTGTTTGCAAGTCTAATGAAAGATGCAATGCAAGATGCTACGGTTAAATTTTGGACCAATAGTTGCATTCTTCTTCAACCTTAAACATCTTTACTAAGTTAAAATTATGATTCCTACAACAAAATTGTATTAACCCCTAAAGGACCGGATTGTGTTTTTTGGTTGTATAAAATTTTTGGGCAGGTACCTATAAGCAGAGATTTTTATATTTGGGGCTGAAATTTTAATAGAATGTGGGGGCGAGGAAGATCTTTCATATGCACCAAATTTCATGACATTTGGAAATATGAGTCAAAAGTTATAGCCTATTATGTTACTTTTTTTCCAACCGGGCAGTTCGGGCAGATCAGAAAAAATCACTTTTTTCAAAAACAAAAATTTGGAATTGATTTTCTAGAGTTCTATATACACAAAAAGCTTTGAATCATTCCATTTTGATCAATGAGTCAAAAGTTATGAGGATTTTTTGTTTGCGGGCAGTTTTGGATTTCCTACTCTAAAATAAACTTTGAAATCCTTTATCTTACCCAATTTTCAATATTTTTGGAAAAAAATAAAATCGTAGGATGTAGATACATTATTACAACATTTCGACCATTGGGATTGAAATTTTTTAATTCCTTATTTAAATTGTAAATAATTTAGTATTTTCAATCATTCTCTACTACTACCTACTTATTATTTTTTTCCTATATGTTGTACTATTCCAAATGATCTGAAATTTTTCAAGCATGTGGCCAACTTGTCTAGGAAAACAAATCCAAAGAAGCACCACCATTTCGGTCATTTTTTCATAGAAATGTGAGCTTGTGAAGTGCAGCTGCCCTGCTTTTTGCAGGGTAAAAAAAATTATTTTAGTTAATTTGAATGTTTATATCTTGCAATCCCCCCGGTGGAAATGTCTGAAATTTTTACCACACGTTTTTGATACTATACAATACAAGATCATACGGTTAGATATGTCAAAAAAAAAAATCAAAATTTTGGTACTTGTACTAGAAATGGCAGTTTTGGAGCATTTTTGGTGAAAGTATAGTGACGGTCCTTTAAGGGTTAAAGGATGACTTGTAACACTTTTAATGAATAGTGCATCCAACTATTGTCCACAATAGGTCAATCTAAAAAACCATGACAAGGGGCTATCCCAAATAGGTACTTCTACCACAATTTTGGAACACCATACCAATGCTTTGGAAACTTGTCAAAGAAATCTATGATTTTCATATTTTCTCAAGTCAACAAATCCCCAAATTTCACACAATTAAATCATGTGGAAGAGTTGCAAATTGCAGTGAATAACCATATGGTTTATTTCTCATAAAAAAATTTAGATTTTGGTATTGAATTTCACAAGGTGACTATGCTGAATAGTAAGTATGTGCCTTGAATAGTACAGTCAGGTCCAACTAAATTTTTGTGTTCAATGTGTAGTGTAATTGGTAGATTTTGGTAGATATAATTATCATTGCATCCTATGCAATTGCACTCAAGTCTACCAAATTTCAGCTTCAACAAACCAAGAGATCATTTTTGGTGAATTTTTATATTTAATTTTCATGGTTTTACAAGATATTTTATTGCAAGCAATTGGTGTTGAATTTTTTAAGTTTGATTATGGGTATAAGTAGAGAACACCCATACGCACAACTTTTCCTAGGCAAGTTTCTTCAAAGAAACTTGACAATTGTACAAGTTTTCCTAAGCAAGTTTCTTCAAAGAAACTTGACAATTGTACAACTTTTCCTAGGCAAGTTTCTTCAAAGAAGCTTGACAATTCCTTCTATAGAGTTTTAAGTGTTAGGGTTGTAAAATAGATATTTCTTTATTATAATTAGATTTTTCTATTTGTTAGTTATGTGGTAACTAAAAAATTCATCACCAATTATATTCTATAAAATATTATGAAAAACCATGAAAAATGAATTCAAAAATTCACCAAAAATGAAAATTTTATTTTTTTAAGCTGAAATTTGGTAGGCTTGAGTGGAATTGTCTGAAAAATGGGCAATTCGTAAATGAATTGGACCTGACTATACAGGCAATAAATAGTAAGTATGTGCCTTGAACAATACGGGCAACGTTCTAGCTTGGTGTCCAATGGATGACAAGGAATCTTTGAGTGTAGGACAAAAGTGCAAATATTCATCCTTCAAATTGAGTTTGGAAAAGGAAAGATCTACTTTGACTTCCAATAGGTGCTTTTGCTATTTCTTTGACCAATGATTCACACGGTAATACAAAAGGATGATTTTGAGCATCAGCCCTTCGACATTTCAAGGGTTAACTGTATTAATAGAAAAGTCTTCAGTTATCGGATTGTGACAATCCGCAACTGCCAAGTATGGAAAAAAGCCACAATTTTCTCGAACAAATAACAATGTCCATCGATGATTGTACACCGATTCAAATTTGAAACGATACTTAATGTATACTGGATCTCAAGGACATGATATCTCTACGTACTGACGAGTTTTAAAGCTCCAGCATCCTTCAGCAAAGGCACCAACTTTCCTTTCGAGTGCATCGCCTTTGTATCTGCAAACCCCAAATTCGATCATCAGTTCACACAGAACGTACACGGCTATTACAAAGGTAAGAGCTCCAATCATAGCCGTAGACAACGTAGAGTCTCTGAACGTTGATTCAAATCCCGAGACGGTCTAAAAGAAACCATGTCCGGGTCGGCATGGCGTTCAACAAACAGGTTACTTTGTAGCAAGAAAAAAATCAGAGTCCTAAGAACACATCGCAGGCAACGTCGACAACTAAAAATAAAATACATGAAGGTCTCGATGAACCAGCTGCACAGTGCAAATAATTCAAATTTCTACAAAGATCCGTACCATCACATCCTCCAATGTGTTGACCAGCAATGAAGACATTTGGCACCGTGCGTTGCCCAGACAACTTAACAAGCGCAGCCTGGACAGCATTTCCATCGCCTGAACAAAGACACCTTGTCGCATTAATACAAAACAAACCAGTGCATTTCACAGACTGTTGAAGAAATCTTGTGATGGAGAAGTTTCTTGTACACGCTTCCAGTCTCAACGGAAGACTCTAGCCGTAGATTGACAGCCAATTTTCTTAACTTCACAAAAAAAAGATGAATGTCTACAGGTGCATCTTCACCAGAATGCAATTGGCATGCGTGTAATGGTTGCGTGTGACCAGTTTTGGTAGTCACTGTATGTCAAAAGCAGGTGCAATCAAGAAAACACTATTTCAATATAAGGGAAGCACAAATACTCACTTTCTTCATCGAGTTCAATAACTTTGGCTTCCGCACCAATGCTTTTCAACAACGACTTCACGCTCACGCAGTAGGGGCAGTACGACTTGCTGCGACCAAACAACAAATCACGTCAACGAAGGTAACTCGAAACCTAAAGACGAAAAGAAGTGGTGGTCTGAACATCATCTCGAATTCAGAAGGACAACTGAAAGTCACATACCCCGACCATCAATTCCAAGGATACAACTGAAACGGAGAAAATCCATCCTTTTCTGGCTAAATATCGTACGATTTCGACAGAATTCTTGACATAGCTCCAAGCATAGAGAAACTTCAAGAGAAAATTTAAGAGGAAAATTCAGCCAAAAATTGATTAAAAGACTTGTCAAAAATTTGTTGCGCGTCGCCAAATATTATATTGTATCTACCAGAATAGCAAAAATACTATCCGAAAGTCGTCATAATTGGGAGCCTCAAATATATTCTTAGAGACACCTCACCGGCAAACCAACCAACCAACCTAAAATGGAACCGATGACCCGACCAATGATCCGATCAGGCTTGCCAAACTTTGGGCGCGAGGCGGAAACACTAATTACGGCTAATTACAAAGAAAGATGGCAAAAGCAAATGAATTCAAAGAAACCCTAAATCATCTCCTTTTGCAACCCTCAAGCACACACGAAATCGAATACAAACAAAGCGAAGGAAGCTCCATCCCCGCACCTGAAAACCACGAGTGCGTTCTCGCTGATCAGCGCCTGGGCCTTCGCCACCGCCATGGAGCTCGCCTGCTGCCCAATTGTGGCGACTTCGAAGTCCGTCCTCACTTCGATACAGTGATACAATACCACTGAAACCAACAACGAAGATCAGCAATGAAAGAGCTGCAGAGTGTCTGGGCTTGATCAAAACAAGCGAGAGGAGTTCAGCGATGCAAGAACGATGGCGAATTGGCACAGAGAGATTGCCAAAGAGCTGAATAATATTTGATGGAAGGTGGGTGGCTACAAGTACGCAAGAGAGGTGGAAGTGTGCAAGAGATGTGGAAGGAGAAGCACCGGCCACGTAGTGGAAGGTTCTGAGGGAGGAGACGTTCCCTGGTTTTAGGGCCAGAAAAATCTTGAAAATAAGTAGATTTTGATTTCAAGATGAACAATTTATACAATTTGTGTACATCAAAATTAGGCCATGGTTTTAGAAATCTACTAAGGTACACTTTGAAAAATTTGAAGTGATTTATATGATATCTAAAAAGTGTAATGTAGAACAATGTGTTTGAAATCTTTTTTGAATTGCTAAATGAATAAGATTCAAAACATTCACAACAATTCAATGATGAAATTTACTCTATGTGGCTTTAGTGTTTAGTTGTAGTCCCTTTTACTATAGACCACATCTAGTTTTTGGGTACCTACGGTGCCATATTTTTCATGACAAGAATATATGTGAAAATTTGCCCTTGTTAAGTAGAGCAATTAATTTTGAACATTGTGACCTCCTCATATTGGTTTGGGTTGCCCTTGATTCTAAATATGAATTCTAAATTTTTGAATTTGATAATCCAAGGTAAATAAAAAAAATTTGACAGCATTAAAATTTCACAAGAAAAGTAGATGTAGTCTAGCTTTGGCTTTGCTTTAGATTGTATTTTTATAGTTTATAGTAAGGTAGGAGCAACATAAAGCATTCCTCTAAATTCTAAAGGATGTGGGAAAATTTAGAGTATAAATTGTCATTCTAGGGGGCAATGAGAAAAAATGTGAAAAAAACTAAAACTCAACCATATAAATTGTACTTAACTAATACATAAGTGAATAGAAAAAATAATTGAAATTTTGAGAGCGTAAATTGAAAGATTATAGTGCTGGAAGTTATGAAAATAACATTTTTTACAACTTGGCTTGACATGATTAATAAATCTTAATCCCTCCTAGAGTAAGATTTTTGCACTATATGTATGGATTGAAAAAAAAAAATTCTTATATCAAGCTAGATACCTAAGTGCCAAATTTAAGTAGAAGAAAATATTTGCTTATGTTGCTCAACTTGCCAAAAAAATCATATAGCATGATTTTTTATTCTACATAGAAAGGACAGATCAATCTACCAATAATATCACATCATTGGATTGCAAGAGTGTACTATTATTTGCTTATTGATATGATTTAGTATCCTCAAAAAAGGTTGTAATACTTTTCAATCCACACTCAATAGTGTGATTTTCAATGTTGTCATATAAGAGAAAGAAAGTCTTCAGGTTCACTCATAGTTTGCTCAACATGACAATCTTTCATGTGATTATCCATATTATGCCTCTTTATTAGCTACTAAAGTTCCAAGGTCTTTTTTCATCAAAATCTACTCAAATTTAACCTTGGGGAACTTCTTTTCTTCAAAATAATTGTAAAAATTGAGTTTAAAAATGAATCCTATACGTTATAATTTTCTAGAAGATGCTCTAATTGACCATTAGAAGAGATTTCTACGTTTTAGGAGACTGTGAGTTCTTAGACTATGGGAACTCCAGAAATGCTCTGAGAATGTTGATTTGATGTGGCTAGGCGATTGCCACGTCAGATATAATTAATTAATGTATTTATTATTTAATAAAAATAAATAAATATTTTTATTTATTATTTATTATTATTTTAATATTATTATATTTTAACTATGCAGGGTTGGTTTCCAGCAATGGGAACAACCCTAAAACAATCTTCCAAAACCTAAAATCTCCCCTAATGTAAAAAACAAGATTATCTATAACTTTCTCTCCACTAGTATAATAGAATGAATCAAATCTTTCCAATTAGATAAATATAATCTATATAAGACAAAATTTTGAATTCTTTTTCATTTTTTGTGATTTTTTTGTTCTATCCAATGCATTCTATTAGAAGCTTTGGGAGGCATAATTTTTTCTCTAGGGTACCAATTCAAATGAAAAATTAAATTTCCAAAAAGCTTATATGTTTTTCTATCCTCCAAAATTAAAAAAAAAAAACATGATAGAAATTGAGACTATCTTGCCTACATAGGGCTAAAATCCATTTTGTCCCCTATTGGGACAATTGAATGGGACTTTAGGGATTAGTGGAGCTTCTAGTTTTTTTCTTCCAAACTTACAATTGTCGTTAGCCCATTTCTAAGAATAGTCCACGAAGAGGTGTCAATGAAGTCTTTGCTTTGACAAAGTGGTCTTTTTTGTGGTAGGCAAAGCATTGTGAAATTTCTAATATTTTTAAAGTGGATTTCTGAATTCAGTGTGATTTTTGAAATAGGTGCAATGACAATTAGTAAACATGCATTATGCAGAAATCATCATAGTCTTCACTTTTAGTTTTAACTCTTTCACTTTTGAGATTCTCTTACTTACACACACTAGAAAATAGCAAGAGAATTGCAACAAATAAGTATGCAATAATGGTACATTTAAGCTCCCAAGTTTTATAATATATGCTTCAAAAAACAATAAAGATAAATGAATCCTAAACAATTTCCTTAAAAAAAGAAGCATTTAGATTGACACATTGTTTTATGACAACAAACACTTGCAATTTGAGCTATACTCACATTTTTTCCATTAAACAATTTGCTCTAATATGTATCCTATAGTTCTTATAGAAATTCCTATAGTCCAATGGACCTTAATATGGATTCTTTATCAAATGGACTTTCCTCAATACATCACTACCAATATGCCAAATAAGTCCACTTGGACATTTTTAGATGAAAAATGTTCAAATAAATGCTTGACCCTGACCAAAGATTCTCTTTAGCATGTACAACACCAATTGCAATTTTGTCAAGGTTGGGCTATTAACAATAGTTTGCCAAAACTACATATTCATTTAATTAGCTAGTAGTTCAAAAAGTTCTTTTTTTATTTGGGACACTAGAAAGACTTGTGGTTGGTTGACTAGCAAAATAGCGAGTTGCATAAGTGAGGAAAACAAGCCAATTCATTCAACAACAAAAAAGACCTTATATTTTGCTAAGATGAACTTTCCCTAAACCACTAACAATGCTCTTAACCCCTAAAGTCCAGTTGTCCCCTTGGGGGACAATTTGGAATTTGGGCAAGTTCCTATGGGCTGAAATTTTACCCTAATTTTTTGAAACTTTTTTTGAAGATAGAAAAGCTGATAAGCTTTGTGGGAATATAACTTTTAATTCAATCGGTACCTGGAAGCAAAAGTTATACCACAAAAAGCCTAGAACAGAACTTGGCAGGCAGCACAAACACTAGTAGAAAATCAAGCCCAATTTATTGTTTTGGTCGTTTTGATTATCAACAGAGTTTTGTTGATCAACAAAAATTTGTTGATGATCAACGCGACCAAAACAACAAATTGGGTTTGATTTTCTACTAGTGAAAAAATATTGCAAAAATTCAAAATAACTTTTTTTTCTCAAAGATTATGTTTTTGTCTACATCTGAAGCTTTGATTTATTCCATTTTGATTAGTGATGTGAGAGTTATGAACAATCTTATTTTTCAAGCAATCTAAGCATCTTTTTGAAAAAATAACTTATAGGATTCATTTCAGAATGCACTTTTCAAATTTTTTCAAATTTTTTTTGAAAGGGTTAAGTTTGCTTGCTAGAACAATCTCAATGTTGGGATTATTGTATCTCAATCCCATCTAAGAGCTATTAACAATTTAGTTTCTCTTTCAATCTTGGACCTACTTCTACTTGACAATATTTTGAAGTATGAAAATCAAGTTGTTATTTTTTGAAATTTTTTTCCTAGACTCCCAACTCAATTTTTCAACACAATAAATTTTTAATTCAAATTCCATAGTGCACATTTTTTCCACAAATAGCGATCAAAGTCATCTAAAATTGCAGTCTAGTGTTCAAAAAAACTTGTTTTTTTCAACTTTGAATGCTCATACCTCTCAATTAGTACAATCAAACTTCATGAAATTTTTACCACATAATCTCAAACAAGTAAAGTTCAAGATCCTATGGTTCAATTCCAGAAAAAGTATTTTTTTTGTTTTTTTGGACAAACGCAGTAGAAATGGCAGTTTTGAGTGTTTTTTGACAGAAAAATGGCCTTGGGACTTTAGGGGTTAAGCGGCCCTACAAGGGCCAAAATGTGACTTTGGGTAGGTTCAAACGATCTCAATATTCATTATAACTTTTTGAAACTTTTTGTGAATTTGGAAAAACACAAAAGCTTCCTAGGAATATAATTTTTATTTCAATTGGTGCTCAAGAGCAAAGTTATAGCACAATAAGGAAAATTGGAATTATTGTGCTTCAATTCCAACTCAGGATTATTAATAATTTAGTTTTTTATTCAATCTTAGACCTACTTCTACTCGAGCTTCTACTTAACAATTTTTTAAAGAATGAAAATCAAATGTGTGTGTTTTTCTAAAAAAATTCTTACACTTTAAATTCAATTTTTCAATATAATTTTTTTTAATTCAAAGTTTATAATGCAAAAAAAATCCACAAATGGCAATTAAAGTCATCTTAAATTGCAAGATCCTATTGCTAGATTCTAAATGCTTAAAACAAAATGCTTCAAGGAGCTTCAAGTGAAGCATTTTGTACTAAGCATGCTTGTTGCATTTTGTACTTCACAAGAATACTTAGTCAAAATGGTTAGTACAAGATCCTATTATTGTTAGATTCTAATGAATTTTTTTCTATTTTCTTAAACAAACACACCAGAAAAGTCAGTTTTGAGTGTTTTTTTGACAAGAAATGATATGGGGACTAAAAGGATAAAGGTAAAAGGTTTGTGAAGTTGTTAGGTTTTGAAAGCACAAAACATATATTACTTTCTTCAATGTATCAATTGCATTTGCCAATGTACCAAAATGAACATATTAGGGGTAAATATTTCTATAGCTATACTTGACTTCAACTTCAAAATAATTAACTAATTCCACAAAGGTCAAAAAAATATGAAATAAATTTAGTTAAATGCCAATTTCATTTATCTCTCAAGGAAAAATTACTGAAAAATATATCAAGAAGTAAAACTCCCCCAAATAACTAGTAAATGGTCACTTCATATGGACCTCCTAATTACCGGCTACACATCACCATTGTGTTTTGTTGGACACCACCATCGTTCTCAAATGCCCTGACTTCTTCAATTTCGACTACCCTTGTTTGAATGTGTCACAAGCGTACTGTAGGATATTCCTGAATGTCGTTTTAGAGGTCATATTTAGTAAACAGGTCTGACACTGACTGATATATGTGCACAGTTTCCAACAAGATTTTCGCAATCACGAAACGCAGAATCAAAATATAAAATAAAGTTCGACAGCATAAGATAGAATCCTGAATCAGTAAGCGTCGCCTGACACAGTAGTGGAAGATTCCCAGTTTCACTTGATCCATCAGCAAAGAGCGGAGCATTAGTCACGGAATCCCTGTCGCATATTCATCATTCAACCTGGAATAGCTCAATTGCTCCAATCTTGACGTTCTCGGGATAGGAAGATCACTTCAAGGTCATCTTAAAACCCCGAATATCTGCTAACGGGACTAAATTGGAACAAACGAAAGCTGCGATCGCACCTCTCACCAGGATGGACAGTTTCCTCTGCGAGAAGTGGTATCCAGATCAAGGGTGAACACTCACAGGAAAACATCTACAATTGCGTTTCATTATATCGGCTTATTCCGAGTATTGCGCAACCACATTGTTTCTGAAACCAGTTTTATCTGTTCGCCAATTGCTTCGCTCAGATAAGGCAACGAGTCATCTGATCTTGAAACCCACAGATACTCTGAAATATTGACCATCGTCCACATTGGGTACAAACGTGAATGTTGCTAAACAAACTGCCAGATACAAATCGGGATGCGACCCATATTCTAGAATAAGGTACACGTCCAAGTCCTAAGAACAGACGAAACACCCTTTCAGTTGCTAAACTCAGGACTATCTCAGCTACCCTACATCGTCAGTTCCTAAAACAGCGAAACCCACGGTCGATCAACAATGTACAATTCGATCATGAATAGTTTGCACAGACCGACCTCTAACCAATGCACTGCCGCACTCTCCACATCTTCCACTTCAAAAACAAGCTCGATGAGCTAGAATCTTCCTGGAAACTAGATAAAACAACTTTTGTCACTACACCCCAAAAGATACACAATCAATGACTAGTGAAAGAAGGGTTCCACATATAAACAATCCTCAGCAATATCGAACACCTCCCCACAGTATCTTCATTCCTAAACAAACCATACAAGCTTTGGAAACACAAAAAATGGAACTGCGAAACAGAGACACCGGGGTATATTCACAAAACCATAGTAAGAAAAAAGAAAAACTCACAAAAAAGAGACTCAAAGTCTCCCTCCACAATCACAACCTCGTCATCTCTGCCGATCCTACCATCAGACAAGACCTAATACTTGTAATCCTTCACGTGCAAGCTCTCGGTGCCCACGTTCGACGCGCTGCCTCCGTAAGTGCCCAACGTCGCCTCCGAATTCGCCTTGGCTCGCACGAACAAAGCCTTCTGCGCGGCCTCCACATTCTCCTTCTTGCCGCCCCACGTCTTGAGCACCGTCGCCTGCAGCGCCCGACCGAACGAGAACGAAAGCGCCCAAGGCTTCGTCGTCTTCAGCGCGTTCATGGCGTTCAAGTTCTGCGTCGCCTCCTCCTCAGACTGCCCGCCCGAAAGAAACACAATGCCAGGCACGGCGGGTGGCACCGTCCGCTGCAGCGTGCGCACAGTGAATTTGGCCACCACCTCCGGAGACACCTTCTTGGCATCGGACCCCGGCGTCACCATGTTGGGCTTCAGCAGCGTGCCCTCCAACAGCACGTGCTGGTCGTTCAGCGCCTTGTAGCACGCCGCCAGCACCTTCTCCGTCACCTCGGCGCACTTCTCGATGCTGTGAGAGCCGTCCACAAGGATCTCGGGTTCCACAATCGGCACAAGACTGCCACACAGACGGGGGAAAAAAAATTCTGTCAGCACCCGAAGAAGACTGACCTTTCGCATGCATGTCGAAGAAAGTCCGAGTCACCGAGGCCGTCAAATTGAATAGATCTGTACCAGATCCCTTCGCTAATTTCACCTAGAGGAAATGCTGCAACAAACTAATCCGATTGCAATTGAGAAGGTCCTCGATCGTCAGGGAGGAGCTTCAGCAAGTGTCCAGTGACAATCCATCAAACCTAACTCCATTGAAAGCACTCAACTCCCCCTCACAATCCACTACGACGTCCAATCAAGAAAGGCATACAAAGAGCAAGCGAGCTAGAGCCAATGAGGAAAACAAACTGACAAGTGGATGTACACGCACCCATTCTCCTGGCAGATGATGGCATATCTCGCCAACCCCTGCGCGTTCTGCTCGATCGCCAGCGCCGTAGGCTCCAGCTCGCCGATCTTCAGCACCGCACGCCACTTCGCGAAACGCGCACCAGCGTTGTAGTATACCGCACAACGCTTGTGCAGGTCGTCGAAGCCCTGTGTCGTCGTCTCGCCGTTCGTGCCCCAAAGGTCGATCGTGCCCTTGTCCACCTTGATGCCGGGCACCACGCCTCCAGCCTTCATCACCTCCACGAAAGGCTTCCCGTCCAGCGTCTTCTGGTAAAGAGTCTCCTCAAACAGAATCACGCCGCTGATAAACTTCTCCACCCCGGGGGTCGTGAACAGAAGCTCACGCAGTGCTTGACGATTGGACTCCACATTCTCCACCTTGATGCTCGACAGCCGCTTCCCGATGGTGCCCGTGCTCTCGTCGGCCGCAAGAATGCCCCTCCCGGGCGTGACGATGTACTTGGCGGTCGCCACGAGCTCATCAGCGTACTTCCCTGCGTAAGGCGCCATTTCTCTTCTCGCAAATGTTCCAATACCTGCTCCATGCACACACAAACCACAAATAAGACTCCCTTCACCAAACGTGGGCCTCCAATTCCACGCAACTTCGCCATCACCTCTCAATGTCCCACAATCCTCGAAGACCAACTTCACTCGATTAAACAATCCTCATAACCAGCAGTCCTCACCTTGGACAGCTACTAATGCAAACAGCTTGTGACAACCCGCACCGAAACCCGAACCCCAGAAGACTTGCATCAAGCAATCGAGACCTTCGTCTTCACTGAACTATTTTCAGCATGACAAAAAACAATCAGACGGGGTGAGGGAGGAGAAAAGCACCCACCTGGAAGCGGCAATCGGGAAGATGCAAATCGCGGAGAAGATTGCACCAATCTTCGGCGTCTCTAGAGAGTTCCTCGCAGAGGCAAATGCACGAGGGTGGTCCCTTAATACCCCTAGCCTCTCTCACCTCCCTCACCTACAAGTACGCCTTCGTAATGGGAACGTGATTTGTGCGTTCCCGATAAGGGATCGTGTGAGAGCAATTAGCAAGCCTGACTCGACTGGGTGGGATGGGATTGGGAATATTCGAGAATGTTGTGCATTGCAACTTAAAAAAATCTTGCCTGTGCTGACTGCTGGCGTTGATTCAATCTAAGGATTGGACTGGACCATGGAAATAAGTGTGGGCCACAATAATTACCAATGAGTTGGTTTTTGTTCTATTGAAATCCAACGTCTGGAACGATGTTTGACATTATTTTGTTGAAGGGATTTTTGTTTGTTTTGGAAATAAGGTAACCAACGACCCATAAAAGCATCTTGAGCATTTCAGCCTGTGCAACATGGGAAATTTGTTGAGAAACTAAGCTCAATGTGTGCAAACGTAAGGATGAGGAAGAATGCAAAAAAGAAAATAATTTTTTTTCTCCAAGAATGAATATTTTATTCAATATAAATGTGGATTTTTCATTTGGACCCATTCGAGTCTCAGTAGACTCACCTATTCTAGTTAGCTTTGGCACTTCTCCCATATGCAAGAAGGGAAGAGAGATGAGTGGATGAGAAGGTACAAATAAAGAATCTTTCTCAATGAATACTACATTCAACTATTGTCTACAGTAGGTCAACCTAGAAAGCCATGACAAGGGGGCTACCTGAAATAGGTATTTCTACCTTAACCCCTAAAGGACCAAACACCATTTTTTGGCAACATAGCGATTTTGGGCAACTCACTAGAGACGGAATTTTTATTTTTTTCTTTGAAAATTTCATACAATGTGTGCCCGAGGAGTAGCTTTAAGGCACAACAATTTTCATAACTTTTGACTATATGGTTCAAAAGTTATTGCATGACATGTAATTTTCAGTGTTTGACGGGCAGCCTGGGCAACCCAAAAAACTTCTTTAAAAATCACTTTTTTTTAAAATAAAATTTTGAAATTGGTTTTCTAGATTTATATATATGTGAAAAGCTTTGAATCATTCCATTTTGATTTACAAGATGAAAGTTATGAGGTGTTCTAGTTTGCAGGTAGTTATGGATCTCCTACTTGAAAATAAACTTTGAAGTCTTTTATTTAACTCAATTTTTTATATTTTTTGAAAAAAATAAAAAGTATATGATCATTATGATGTAGATTGTTTATTACTACATTACCACTGTTGGGATTGGAAATTTTCAATTTTATAATTAAATTCTTAACAAATTAGTGTTTTGAATCACTTTGTACTTCTTTCTACTTCCTATTTTTTCCCTATATGTTGTGCAATTCCAAATGATTTAAAAAATTTCAAGCATGTAGCCAACTTGGCTTCAAAAATTAATCCAAAGAGTACCATCATTTTGAACATTTTTTTATACAAATGTGACCTTGTGAAGTGCAGCTACCCATGTTTTCACAGAGCCCAAAAAGGATTTTTGTCACTTCAAACTTTAATATCTTGCAATCTACATAGCGGAAAATTTTGAAATTTTTTCCACACCTTTTCAAACTATTTTACTACAAGATGTCCAAAATATTTTTGTTATATGTGTCCAAAAATATTTTTCATCTAAAATTTGGTGCTAGTTTCAAAAATGGCAATTTTGGAGTGTTTTTTTTGGTGAAAACACAGTCCCTAACCTTTAGGGGTTAAGCATTATTTAATTTTGAAGTATAGTTTCTACATTCTAGACAAAACATGGTCAATATAGCCCAAGGAAATCAAACCCACGAAATGACCTAAATTATATATACCTTACATGGTGACTTAGATTGTCTAAAGACTTCCTATAGGTGGTTTCAGTGGTCTTTAGCGATGAGATTTTCACGAGTGCCACCAATACCTAAAGGTTGTTAAATTGCACCTAATTGGGACCCCTTTCTTGAATCAATCCCTCCAAATTCTTGCCTATAATGTCTTGTCTTTATTTTATAAGAGCCTAGCGTTGCTTTTGGATACACTTATTTTTAGCACTTTGAGATTTCATAGTTTATTCATATGGTGTTCATACATGCATAAAAAGAAAAATCTAGAATATTTCTTTGACTTCTAACAAGATGCAACAAAAGAATTAGGCAATTTAATAATAATAAATAATTCTCAATGGTTTATTCAAATGCAACTAGGTGTAGTTCCCTTAGTCCTTTATTTTTTATTGTGTCTTATTGACAATTCACAGAGACTCTATATTTTTCTAGCTTTTGTTTTCCTATCACCATGTGAAAAAATTGTCAAGATTCAAAATGTTGATTTTAAGTGCATTCAAAATCAATCTTGAGCTCTCATGTTTAGCAAGCAAGCATTGAGTGTAGAATGTGTCGATATTTTTTTATAGAAAATGTCGATTTTTTTTAGTTTTCGTGTTGCCAATTACAATGAAAGAAGGTGAATTAGTGCAATATTGAAAGAATGTTATGTATGATTTTACTTGATGTATCACAAACATCATCTTTGTTAAAAGTGCAAGAGAAATAAGAATCAATTTGCAACAACTAGACCTTCGAAGTATGTAAGCAATGATGAATCCCTTTCTTTGTAAGACTTCAAAGAACTACAAGGTCTTCACGAATGCTAAATTATGTAGAGTTAAGACTCTAAAATATAATAATTAATATCTACAATAGAACTGAATTCCATTTTAAAAATATTTTGCTATTGTAAATAATGAATTATTCTATTTTCAAAGGCAAACTATTTGGAAGACCACAAAAACCTACAAGCGTATTATTTGGTAGTTGCCAACCTATTTATGAAATGGAAGGCCACAAAATCTAGGAGATGGATCATATGGTTGTCACCACCCCTTCTATGCAAGACTCCCCTTAGCATCCAAGGAGCACTTTGGACATACTACATACACTTTTCAAGACAAGAGTGTCAGTAACAAGTTTTTTTTAATTTAGGTTCAATAGAAATTTCAAAAAATTATTTATGAATATAATTTTGTTTCTCATAAGTTGCATCTAAACCATATCTTTCATATTTTTTTTCAATGCCAAATCCAAATGCATTGACCAATCAAATTCTTTTTTAAGACCATGTTTATGCATTTAGAAAGGTCAATTGAGGGATCAACAAATGTTATCATCTCAATGTGTTATATGTATATTTTTGTATAAAATGAATTTTTGATTTTTGATTTTTTTGCAAAAGCAAATTATTTCTAACTTCCTATGGAATTCAAATTTTTTTAATTTATTACATTTGTTATGATGGTCAATAGTCTTTAGCCTCTAAAAGTCATGTGGTCAACTACATGGATTATGAATGTTTTAAGAAGTCTTTGAGGAAGTTATACAAGAAACAAATGAAGTATATGATCCATGTATTCTTTGACAAAGCACTTTTGTCTATTCTTTAGTTACATTATTATTGTAGACGATTCCTATTGCTTCATGATTTTTGTGCAAGATTCTAAGTGAATTCATACAAGGATAGGAAGACAAAGAAAATTAGCAAAAGTAAAGATCTAATGTCTAGATTCTTCATTGGCTATAATTTTGGGGGGCTAAAGAGTTCAAGATCTGTTGATTCCTATCCCTACCTAAAACTCTTAGAAATTGAAGTGTCCCTTACCATTTTGTTTAATCAAAAGTGAGGTAAACAAGCTTTATTCCAAATTTCAATTTCGTTTCAAACTTCCTACACCTTGGTTGTATTCATCACCAAATTAGTGTAATCCCAATTCAAATTGCTATTTGATAGATATTTATTTTTGAAGTATACTGTTGAATTTTGATTGGAGTATGTACAATATTTTAATTTATTTTTGGCCAATGGTTTGGGGCATTTTATGAACGGTGTAGGCCCCATCTATTGGCACATTCCTATTTTTTTTCTTAATACTCATCGAAAGTTGATAGCAAGTACTTGAATAATCCAAAATAACTTTGTTTCTACTTGCTCATGGTTTGAGATGGACTTTGTGATGTATGAAAATAAATTGTGACAACAAGTGTCTCCACCTTGATATTGCATTCACAAATCAACATGGTATTAGGCAAGTTTATCTTAGTGCATTTGAGTTTAGGTTGAATTTGTTTTTGTTGGCCCCATTTCGAAAGGACATGATGCCAAAATCCAAGTCAGAAAGACACCACCTTCAAGCCTAAGATATTTTGGTGTAAGAAAGAATTCACAAAAATGATATCCAAAGTCTGCCATTGAAGGATAAGAATTGAGAGATTGACTCTAATGATCGGTTTGGGGAGAACTCAGAGGTTTCATACCCACACATTTGGTAACCACATCTCGGGGGGTGCACTTAGTTCTACTATAACAAACCATGTGCGAACAAGTGTTTTCTAATAAACTATAATTTCAACCTAAAATTTTGAACATTGTTTAATAATGACTATAGCTTTCTATTGCCAAAATTTCCAACTCAAATAAAATATGAAATGATTTCTAGAAGAGGTTGAAAATGAACTAAAATGGCATGTTTTTCAACTCAAATAATTATAGAGGACACATTTAGATGACCATTGAGTCAATATTCAACTCAAAATGAGCTTTCAATAATGAGTTATTTTTAGGAATTTTTTGTTCATTTTTTAGAATTTTTTTTCTTATATAATATTGAGGTGTGAAAGTAATTTTTCAGTTCTACAGTGTATCTTTTTACTTCAAAAATTTGTAACTAATTATTATTAACAAATAAAAATATCAATAATTCAAAACATAAACTTTCAAAGTAGGAAAATCTATTCATATTTTTAAAATTTTGTTTTATTTAAAATTCAAAAAGTATATAGGGGGTCCAAAGTTTTGTTCGCACGTTTTTCTAATGGACACTCTAAATGACCCCCCCCCCGAGAACCACATGCAATAATAGGGTATTTAATGGGGGGTATTTATCTCCTTACAATTGTTTTTTCTTTCCTATTTTTAGATTAAAATCCACTTTGATGTATTTTTCAACTTCCTATACATATTTGTAAATGGTTATAGAGACTAGTTTTGGGCACCCTATTTTTTTAATAAATTATAGAACTACAAAATATTGAAAAGAATATATACTATAGCATTGCAAAACCGATTACGTAAGCAAGTAATACCAATGACATATTATTGATAGGGCCATTCAAAATACAACAACCAATAATGCTTGGATACCATTGCAAGGAAAACCATCAAACATAGAAATAACAAATTCTGTAAGTTGAAACAAATTGGCTTCAAATATGGGAAGAACAGTACAAGGAATACAAACTCCATGCTCACACGATGAGTTGTGACAAGACATGAAATCTTGCACAACTACAAAGTCCAAGAAATAAGACTACATTGAAACACAAGATAGCCAAATACAAAAAAATTCAACATTGAAGTTGAATTCACGTACACGTTTATGGCTAGTCCTAGCCCAACCTTGTAGCAAATATTTACAATGTCAAGGTAGCTTGGTTCACATCATCCACCCTCCACAATTGTGAATATATATATCCGATGTCCTCAAACATTGAAATTTTGCAACACAGGATTGAAAAGCATGTGACTAATGTCTATTGCAAGTGACTAAGAATGTCACCAAACCAGTTGTAACAATTTATATGAGCAACAACAACAAAAACAACCAAAAAAGTTTGAACCTTCAATGGGCAGTAATGGTCAAATCACACTCAAAGTCACAACCATTACTTTGAAATCAATGGATTAGACTCACTAGAGTCTTTTGAACTTTTGAATTTATTATTTACACTAATGTTGTTATCTTTTAATAATATAGATGGACAATATAACAATACATCTATTTAGAGACAAAAATCCATAGATTAGATCCATGAAAGGACATAAATCATCAACTACAAGGTTGAATTCAATGTCTATATTATAATGTAACTATTTAAAGAAAAGTTTTATCCAAATTTTTCATATTTCTAATATGTGCAATTGAATACAAGGATCTTTAGTCATTTTAAATCTTATCCAAAAAATAATGATTTTAAAAATGAATTATTGAATTATTGAATTATTGAATTTATTCTAATAACAAATTTAAACACTCAATTTTAAAAGTAGTATGTATAGTGCCCTAGACATGAATTTGTTTTGACACAATCAACATTTGGTTTGTTTTTTATATTGAAAAAGACATTCAAATGTTTTTACTAAGTATTATACAAAGAGAAAAGTATTCAAATAGTAGTAGAAGAGTCCTTTCTTACTCTATCACATGATTATATACTAATATAATTTTTTTAGATTCAATCACATCAATATTCATTAGAGAAGTTGACAAGCTGATATCTAATAATTTAAATTTTAATAAAGAAATTATGTTCTCTTGATGAAAAAATCATGTTAGTCTTAATCTTCACTTGAAATAATAGTCAAAAAGGACTAAATTATCTATAGTTAGTAGATTAGATTTGAGAAATGATAGTTCGAAAGAAGCTAAAGTGATGTTTTTATATTGTCTTACCTCTTTTGTAGTACCTTTGAGTGTAATTTGACCCAACAATACAAGTTGTAGGAGTAATACACAAAGATTGTGACGGCATAAGGCAACCATTTTTTCACGTCTTCAAGCTCTTCACTTGATCTTCCTCCAAGATTGAACTTGGTTTGTCTAAGTTCATCATGGTGAAGTTGCTAAATATTGTTGTTTCAATTATCTGTACTGGAAGACATTGTACCCAAACTCCACGCTTCACCACTTTTGCGCCCACTATTAGAACCCCCTATTTTTTAATGTGCCTAAAAACGTAGTGACATGTTTTTTTGTTGTCAACTCGGTTGTCAAGCATGTCACTATCGATGATCACAAAATCCATTTGAAATAACGTGGCAAAAACATGCGAAAATTTGAGAAAATGTGTTACATGGGATTTTTTTCAAATGGATTTTTTTCAACCAACCCAGAGATGATGTGGCAACTAACGTCGCACATGACATCATACTATTTGAGAAGATTAATACAATTTTGAGCAACGTCAATTTAGATGTCAACAAGAATTTTGATATTATTTTTGGTGACATCAATTTAGACATCTTTTGAGACATTTTATGAGATGTTAGCTTCGACGTCCAAACATTTTAATTTGCAACATACACCATACAAAATAGGCCATACATAGTACATAGTATAAAACACACTATACATTGTATATCATACTCAATATACCGTATTTGATATTTATGTTGCATAGCTTGTTATTGTATATTAATTAACATAAGAAGACATATTATTTATACAAGTGGGGTGGTAGGAGGCAGGACAAAGCATAAATTTTCAGAATTATACAAAGTTTTCGAAGTTGATGTTGCCAAAAAGATCTAGACATCTCATTTGATGTTGCAAAAAACATTTGGATGTCTTAGTTGATGTCTAAAAAAACATTGTTCAAATTTTCAAATGGAGCCAATGTGTGCTAACATGGCATGCCACCTCATCCTTGTTGGATGCCATGTCAATCAAATGCTACTAAAATCAGTTATCACATTTTAAATTTTAAATTTTTTTTCCAATGTGCCACATGGCTGACTTTCCCTTACATTTTACATTTGGTCAAGATTTTACCTCAATTTATAGTAACTTTCTCTAATTTACCCGGAATTAAACCAAACCCCCTTGCTAATGTGACATTTCTATGTTTTTTTGGATGTTGTACAAAATGCAACTATATTTTTTTCAATGTCTCCTAGAACATCACTGTTGTGCAAGACATCAACTCGTTCTACCTATGACATCCAAACTTTTTTCAAAACATCCAACTTGATTCCACCTCCCATGACTGCAATTCCATTTTGTGCTTGTGTTTTGAAAAACATGCATATTTGTTGTTAACATCCAAAAAAACAAGTTTTTTTTTTATAACAGCCACAAGTTATTGCAAAAAAAATTCCTTAAATCCTTATCCGAAAATTGCTCTATCCAACCTTGAGGATAACCATTACGCACACAAATGCAGTGCAAAAAAACCAACAAAACATATGACCGACCCTCAACCCAAATGAAAAAAACAAGTGCAAGCAAAAAAAAACATTATACATGAAGTGGCCAACTTACAACATCAATGTGAAAATCCTCAAAAAGAAACTATACTTGCAAGGGCTGTGAGGAAGACCATGGAGGCTTAGAGGCTGTCAGAATAAAAACACAGAGGCTGCTTGCAAAACAATCGAAAAACAAACCAAAGTGCTTGCAAAACAATCGAAAAAAGTAGTTGAGAATAAAAACACAGAGGCTGCTTGCAAAACACAATGCATGCTATTCCAACCTCAGTAGCCCATAATAATCCAATTGACCCTACTTATAATTTTAGAGGGCCCCGATGTTTGGCATCTTATTTTTTTCTACTGTATACTAAAATGGAGGAATTATTCACCACCATGTTTTATATATAATCATGTTGGAGACATATTACAAATGCTATGGTGGTAGATCTAACAAAAGGATAAATTTTTCTTCAACACATTAAATTGATTGTATATTTTATCTCATGTACTTTTCTAAAATTTGGATGGTCTTTTGGCCTGGGGGGATTTCATGTTGGTTCATTGTTAGCTACTAGTTTTGGAAAAATAACCAATTGGAGTGTGAAAATGGAGGATCCAAAACCTTACATAAAATTGGTAGGACTAGCAACCAACTAGTTTGCAAATACAAAAGATGGATATGTAGCCACAAAATTGTGACATTTTAGCTTCTTTCCATTTTGAATTTAAGGCTAATATTTGACTAGCTAATGCGTAGGTATGTTCTTGGATTTAAGGTGGGTATCACTTTAGGGTTGACTATTGAGGGTCTTGGAGTGCTTGGACAAAACAGAGGTGGATATTGCTTTAGGGATGGTTGCAGTAGCCAAACCCTACTCTATTGTCTTTGTCTTCTTGATGTAATGAAATTTGGAGTTTAGTTTCAAAACCAACATGTCTTTGAAAGGGGTGGGTTGTAGCCTTCACAAAATTTGAAGTTGAAAGAAAGTCGGTGGTGAGAATTTGATACTAGAGGATATAAATTGGGAGATTTTGATAAAGAGAGGATGCAATTGGTGCCCTTGGGAAAAATCCCAAAACTCTTTCTATAAAGAAAAGACAAGATAAGGGCAACTTTAAAAACTTTCCGAAAGTTGCTCCAATCAACACTAGTGTGAAAATAGTTCCTATATTATATGTTTCAAATGAGCATTGGATGAGGCCCATACATCTCTATTTCATCATGACACTTCACAAAACTACATTTCAAAATACTATAGACATTCACTTGGCATTTGCATACTGCTCCTTCTTAATATACACTCCCTATAATATGAAATACTCAGTAAAGTTAACATTTAAATCTGAACATGACATTGCTTAATCCTAAAAGCACGTATATGGTGGTCACCATGGGCTTGAACACCAGTAAATGCCTATCATCCTTATGATAAAGTTTACAATCAATCCATAAAAGCATAGGGCTTCTAGCTATAGTTAATGTTTGGGAACACCACTATCACTTTGCAACTCTCTTTCACCTACAATCCTAATGTTTGAACTCAACCCTTGGTACCTATGAGAAACAATAGTACTTGAAACCCACTCAAGTTTGCCTATTGCAACCTTTTAAAAATACTATAAGAACCCTTTGTTTTTTTGGATGTTCTAAGCAAAAATTTGTATGTTTCTCAAAACATGAGCACAAAAATGGAATTGTAGTCATGGAAAGTAGAATTGAGTTAGATGTTTCAAAAAACTTTTGGATGTCACAAATGGAACAAGTTGATGTCACGTGTGATGGTAATGTTCCAAAAGACATTGAAGAAAACATAAATGTATTTTGTATAATGTCAAAAAAACATAGAAATGCCACATTAGCAAGGAATTTTGGTTTTAATTCAAGATAAATTAAAGAAAGTTACTATGGATTAAGGTAAAATCCTAAACAAATGTAAAATATACGGAAAGGTAGCCACATGGCATGTTTTAAAAAAATAATTAATCAAAAAAGTGCCAACTAACATGACATTTGATTGACATGGCATCCAACAAGGATGATGTGGCATGCCAGGTCCACACACTTTGACGTCATTTGAAAATTTGAACAGTGTTTTTCTTAAACATCAACTGAGACATCCAAATATTTTTTGCAATATCAACTAAAATGTCAACTAAAATGTCTGGATCTTTTTGGCAACGTCAACTTCAACAACTTTGTATAATTATGAAAATTTACATATCTCATATGGTTTGTCTTGTCTTCTACTACTTCACTTGTATAAATATTATGTCTTCTCATGTCAATTTACACCCAATAAGTGACTTTTTAAGCTATGTGACATAAATACCAAATATGGTGTATTGTGTATGGCATATTGTATATGATGTATTTTGTACAATGTATTGTGCATTATGTATGGCCTATTATGTATGGTATATGTCAAAACTGATGTTGAAAAATGTTTGGACATCAAAGTCGAGATCTCAAAAAATGTCTCAAAGATCGTCTAAATTGACGTTGCCAAAAACAATACCAAAATTATTGTTGATGTCTAAGTTAACATTGTTCAAAACGGTATTAATCTTCTTACACAATGTAATGTCAACTGCCACATCATCTCTGGGTTGGGTGAAAAAAATCTCATATAATTCTGCCTTCCCACATGGTGCTTACGTGGAGGTGGCATGGCTGCCACATGGTGCATTTTGGCACCTTCTTTGACCATGGTTGTTTGGACATTGTAGCAAAAATATGGCACATTTTCTCAGATTCTCACATGTTTTTGCCACATCATTTTAGATGGATTTTGTTGGACATCAACAATGACATGCTTGACATCAAGAAAAACATATGCTTGTCCCAAAAAATGCAAGTTTCTTATAATAAAAGATGATATAAGATGAAGCTAAGATTATCCCAATGAAGGGAGTCAAGCCTTTTAAGTACCCATAGAAAGGACTCATGGCTACAAACAATATGGGATAAATACCCTATCTTCCTTCCAATGAGTCAAAAGCAATCTCCAACCTTCTTTTACCACTCAACAAGCCTAACCACCTTTCTATTTGGAACCATCATAGATGTAATAAGATGCCTAACTTATGACTAATAAATGGTTGACATTACAACACTTTGTACTAGTTGCAATCATGTACAATTTCAAAACAACAAATTGAGTGAGTTCATTTCAAAATTCTATTAGAACATGTGTAAGGATGGTGACTATTGTGAGATGCATTGTTTGAAGGACATTGTCATCCAAGAGTAGAAATGCAGTTGCAACATTCACAAAGAAATGTTGAGTAGGGTCTCAAATTCATACACACAGACAAAGACGGAATGCAAAATTTTACATCATGTGCACTCTGATTTATGCAAATTGTAGCTTGAATTGTAGTTGACATTGTAGTCGAAACAAAATTAGTAGAGAAGCAAGTCACATTTAGTAGTGACAACCCTTGCTTTTATAGTATATGTGAGTTTCTTTAAGTCATTTTTAATATTGTTGTGGCTTTCTTGTAGCAAAAGTCAGGAAAAATATTATATCAATGATAGACATAGTAGGAATGACAATACCTACAAACACAATTTTCGGCTTGGGCACAATGACCCTAGTACCGTACTCCAACATGTATGCCTACAAGTACATGTACATATTAGGAAGGTACCCCAATGCCACTATTCAATATATATGGCAATCAACATTATTGAGTCTATCAGTAAAAATATGAATGGTTGTTAAACATTCAAATTTTATATGAATTGTTGTATACCAAAATTAGAAGTCAAGTTTGTTAATATATTTCTATACTTCATGCAATTGTGGGTGGTAAAGAATTGACGAAATCTTAGGAGAGGTCTAGATGTGCCAAGGCTCAAGAGCCCCTAATTTAGTACTTTGTCTCTCTCCATTTAGTTCACCCATTTTGCAAAACATTGTTCATTATCCATCTTTGAAGTTTTCTTCCACCCATTTTTCATCCAAAACCTCTAAAATTTTAGGATGATGTCCATCTACATTTGTCTACATTCATCTGCATTCATCCGTGAAATACTTGTATGTTGTAGCTTATGAATTTTGATGTTTCTTAAAATATCAATTGAAACACTATTACCCATAGATATGGGTATCACATTGCTTACATATTCAAAAAAGATCACTTGCCTCTTGATCATTTTCCAATGCTTAGTTTACACTAAATGCTACTTGCTAAACACTCCCATGCTAGCATTCCTAAAAAATAATTCAAAAAGGGTATCATGGCCATCCTATATTAATTGCATCCAACTCCTTCACTAGAAAAAAATCCATGTTTTTTGTGACAAGCCCTAATATTTTTTGACAGATTTTTTTTATGTCTAAGTTGACATTTAGCTGTTTTTATGTCAAAACCAACTTAGACATCAAAAAAAATCCGTCAGAAAAAATCAAGGCTCGTCACAAAAAACATGGGTTTCTTCTAGTGCTTGTATAGTAACACAAAAAATCCATATTTACTTTACAAATCTTATAATTTTTATCTTTGAAAATGAAGGGGCACTCTGTATTATTCTTTACATGGTTTTCTAATAACTACAAGAAGTGTTCCTTTTGGCATAAAATACAAACCATTTCCTATATATGATGCTTGGATTTTCTCATTAACATCTAAAGTTCTTTGACTGTGTTTTACCAAAAACCATTCTAAAATATCATTTCTAGTGCGAAGTATTATATTGAAACAAAATTGATTTTAATAAAAATCCAACTATAGGATCTTGTATAAATACTTCTTTGACAATATATATGTGGAATGCTCTTAGAAACTTTGACTATGTAGATTGTAAAATATTAGTGTTCAAAGTGAATTAAAAACTTCTTTTCTGGACCTTGCCATATTGGGTTTTCAAACTTTGAATTGTCTAAACTTGAAATTTTTGTACAAGAAAGACCTTTGGTGAAAATTATTATAGTAGAAAATTGAGTTGAGAATCTTAAAAAAAATTATTCCAAAAAAACGTGGATTTTCATCCTTAAAAAATTGTAAAGCTAAAGTAGGAACAAATAAAAAAGAAAACTAAATTGTTAATCATTTTAATATGGAATTGAAATATGTTAGTTGTAAAAATTATATTGTTGAAGAAATCAATCTAAATCCTATAAATTTTTTTCTTCTTAAATTGTCTATATTGAATTCAAAAATGTTCAAAAACATTCAAAAACTAATCCTATATAGTTTTTTTCCAAAAAGGTGCTCCAAGTGCCCACAAAACAAGATGCTCCATCATTAGGGGAGATTTCAACCTTTAAGAGACTATGATTCCCCAAAGTTCCCGGTTTGTAAGAACTCTACTCCAACACTCGCTCCAACAGTTGTTTGACGTGGCAGAGAGACTGCCATGTTGAATATTATTATTTGATTATATATATATATATATATATATATATATATATATATATATATATATATATATATAATTTAAATTTTTTAATAATATGACTGTACAGTCGCTATTCACAACAAGAGGAATCGGACTGAAACAATCTTTTAAATGGAATAAATAATAACTAAGCTTTCTAGATAAACAAAAACATATTCTATGATTTTATTTTATTTATTTATTCCAAGATTTACGTTGTTTTTTTGTTGGCCACCCTCGTCTAATTTTAATTTTGGAGGTATAACTTTTGCTATTGAGCATTGATTGAAGTAAAAATTACATTTCTCCAAAGCTAATACATTCCTACATTTAAAGTGAAAAGAAGTTTCAAAAAATCAATGCAAAAATTGACATCAGAGAAACGTACCCAAAATTCCAAAAAGCCCATTCATAAACAATGGTCCTTTGATGAATAGATGCAAGATGAGAAATTTTGACAATGACAATTCTACATGTAAAGCAAATCTTATATGGAAGCTTGTATGAGAAATTTACTGACTATATATCATATTATACCATTGGTACAATTATATTACATATTTAGGATTATGTTCAACTACCCCCCAAAAAGTACATAATCTTTGTGAATACATTGAATTCACTTTGTCACTTTATCTTCAATAACTATACTTCTTGAAATTGAAATTCAAGTGAAAAATTTCATGCTCAAAAGTACATTTGAAGCCTTTTTTGTAAGAGTACTCCCATTCACTATTTATGATCGGAAACACAATGTCTTCATAAGGAGGACCAATATGAAAACCAAGAAAACATGTTTCTCTATTGTTGCTTTCATCTTGTTCCATATATAGGCAATAGGTAGGTATTTTGGTTTTGTCAATCATATTAGGATAGAGAATTTCAAACTTATATCCTTGTACATTCTTCGGAGGAGGCTTATCGTGGGTGTAGTGCATTCGATTATATTTGTTCCATGTATAACCAGTGCACACCTCATTGAAGTACTTAGGATGATAATTAATACTTACACAATCACTACTTGAAGGTTTTACTTGTTTTTCATCAACACATTGCTTTTGAAGTAAACTACAATGTATTTGTTTCAATTTAGCTTTGGCCTTTAAAATGCCACTATACTTTAGGATTGCTAGCCATTGAATCTCTAAAACTTGTCCTGAATAAGTGTTAGTTAAGAGTTTTTCAATTTCTTGTTGGCAATTATGTAGCTCATCAACACTTAAACTACATAAATTTTGATATAATTCATCATACACTTCATAAAACCCTTGATCTTTAGCAAAAAGCTCACAAGAAATCTTGCCCCTATCATTTGCAACTCTGTATTGACGTTCTGCAATTTTCCAATCACAAATAACCAATGTGGCATCCCAAAATTCAATATGAATGTAAGTGGATCGATCAAACTTTTGGTACATCTTTATATCCTCATGTAGCTCTTCCATTTCTTTCATTGTCATATTGTCCAAAATCTTATATATATTCTCAATATCAAAATCTTTGCATAGATGGAAAGCAAGTCAATAGGTTTAGCTCGGCCATTTTCTAAACGCAGTTTTGATCTCAATTTACTCTGTTCAAACTCAAAATTTTCTTCTTTATTTTGCCAATCTTGATATTGAAGGCTTGCCTTATCATGTAAGAACTCTTTTTTCATTTCATAATGCACATCTTTAATTGTGTTTAGATCTTTTCTCCTCTTTATTTGATAAATTTGTTTGTCTATGTTGTCCATTGGCCTTTTTTCTTCCAATTGTTTCAAACTCTTAGTCCAACCTTCTCTACGGACACACGCTTCAATCTTCTTCTTCCATACAAAAGGCTCATTTAGATTACAATCTCCAAATGGATTGTCATCATTTAAATATCCTGCCACATTTATGGTCTTTAATAAACTTGTTTTCTTCAAGGACTTTTTAATAATTTTGTTGATTACATAATCTTGAAGTTTTTTTTCTGTAAATTTGGTTGAACAATCTTCATTAGAATCCTCGCATATTTCTAAACTATTGCCTTTCAAATCAATTTTTGTGTGCTTGAGTTTGTATTTAATTTTAGTCCCCTTTTCATCATGTCCTTTTGAAAGCATATACCATCAATTACAGAAATGCACCTAAAACAACTTTTGCACAATGATATTGTCTTAACTAAGAAAAAAATAAGAAAATAGTATTTGAGTTCAACAATATTCTTTAAAAATATTTATATATAAATGTTTACTTGTCCTCTCTCACTCTCTATATCTATGCATGCATATGTATATATAGAGAGAGAAAAAAGAAGCTAAAGTAAAAAAAAATGTTGAATTTCAATTTAAAACTTAAAAAGTAAAAGCTATATTTAGTAATATTTTGGAACATCTATTAACATAAAAGTAACTCAAATAAAATAAGTAGGATGGTTCACAATGGGCGTTGAAGGACAACATAGTTTATTTCAAGTGTTTTCTACAACTATGTATATGTACAATAGGGTACCAATCAAAATGGTGTTTTTGCATTTCCAGGGAAAGAACTTTCACTATTGCTAACTTTGACACCTTCCTAAGGGCTAAAAAATTGTTCTTTGACCATAATTTTTTTGGCACAACATCAACTTTATGTTAATAACATGTGTAAAAAATTTAGTGACACTATAAGAAACCCGCGTTTTAGTTGGCGTTTTGTAATTTTTTTAGACGGATTTTAGGTGACGTCGGGAAAAACAACTTATGTTTTTTCACGTCTAAGTTGACACCCAGATGTTATATTGGACGTGAGAAAATACAAGTTGTTTTTCCTGATGTCACCTAAAATCCGTTTGAAAAAATTACAAAACGCCAACTAAAACACAGGTTTCTTATAGTGTGACAAAAGAACTACAAAAAGAGATATTTGAAATCTACCAACATGTGTAGCTGTGAAAAAAAATTCACTGCTATCAACTTTAACACCCTCCCAAGGATTGAAATTTCTTTTTTTGTCCATAAATTTTTTGGCATGAGACCATCTCTATGTTTATTGCATTTGTGAAAATTTTCAAATCCAAAACATACATATAAAAAAATGAAATTCAAAATCTATCAACATGTGTTGTTGTGAGAAATAATTGGGGAAACCATTTCACTATTGCCAACTTTTAACACCCTCCCTAGGGATAAAAAATAGTTACTTTACCATGAAATGTTCATCTTCATGTTGATAACATATGTGCCAAATTTCAAGGACAGAAGATGAATAAAAAAAAGATATTCAAAATCTACCAATGTGTATGTCCTCCATGAGCTTCAATCATTGCTTGTAACCTTGAGGGCATGGAATGATATATTTGAAGGAGCTCTGTATCATTGATTGATCATTAAATTCATCTAAGTTTTTAGGACATGCCTTGCCATGTTTCACAACATCTTTTTAGAATCTTCCAAAGGCTCTCGAGTGGATTGAGATCGGGAGAATTTACAAGCCAATTGAGCTTCTCTAGAAGGCGTGTTTGTCTCCATTCTTCACATAGTTTGCTAAGATGGATAGGTGTGCCATCTTCCATAAGAAATCCTTGTAGAACTTTACCCATAAAACGAAGCAATTCTGCCATTGTAGACCACTTCCACAAAATCCTTAGCTAAATGTCGATTTTGACTTTTTGAGGCACAAAGATAAGTTCTAACTTTTGCCCTCTAGTAAATGCGCCCCAAATCATCAAAGAAGTCCATCCACTTTTGAAAGTAGGAACTATACAACTTGATGAGTAGCACTCATATGCATTTCTCCAAACATGAATTTGTCTAGAAATTTCCCCAACTTCATAGGTAGATTCATTTTGTCCAAACAATATGCTCCCACTCTTCTACACTCCATCCATAGTAGCTTTGAGCCAAAGGCAATCGTTGAGACATGTGACGAGGTGTCAAGGAAAATCTTTTTACTACAATTCGACTACATCCTTCTTTCGCTTTCCTTGTTTTCTAAGTCTATTGATGACTACATGTCATTTATCATAGATCTGCATTACAAGGATATGTATACTTCAAGATTAGCAAGTCCAATGATCTTGTAAATTTTCCTTTGGTATCTATTTTGGGACAGGACTGACAACATGAATGAAGCACAAACTATGTGAGCAATGCACGTAACGTAGCGTCAATATTTCTATGCCACAAACTTGTTGATGAATGAAGTACAAGCTATGTGAGCTGTGCACGTAACTTATCATCAACATTTTTATGTCACAAACTTGTGGATGTGGGAATTTGTTGTACATCTGATACTGCCTGTCCTCGCATGATAAAATGGTGAAGCATTTAGTTAGCAAAAGCTTTCACTTAACTTATCTCATCATATAGCTTAAACCACTTGGATTTCCTTTGTCTGCATAGAGGCTGCAGCCATGAGCTCTCACAAACAAAAGTGCCAACTCCCTGAAACACCAACACTTGCAAGCTTTAACTTAAGGTGGGTACACCCAAAACCGTCACTTTTTACTAATGAGTCTAGTTGCTATTATGAAACTGGTCAAATTTTCTCATATTCATGTTGGAAAGTGAAAGGAGGTTCCAATGCACCAAAGAACGCCACATTTGGATATTATATGCAAAAGTTATTAAGGGTCAAATTCCGTTTCTCAAAACACTCCATCCAAATAGGTACATAACTGAAATTCGAAATGTACAAACTTTCTAGATGGCGCTTTAAGGTCAGGTGCCATTTAACAACATGCTACCTTATATTCACAGGAGCCTGTAACACATATGTAGTGTGTCTGGAGTGCAGGAAATTATTCCAAAGTCAATTTCTAATGACATGTAGATCATGACACTCCTGGGAAACTCCACTAAGCTTAGAAAGGTAACAAGTCCATAAATCGACCATTTAAGAGCTGGAACTGATTTTGGAGAGGTGAAACTTGTTGAAATATATTTCAGTAATTATCATTGAAAGACAAGTGGAATCGGCATCTAACTTAAGTTGTTTCATATGTTTTGGAGCTTTTTGGAATTAGTTATGAATTTTTGAAGTTCAATTGTAGTGGGCTCTAAAATTGCCCACCTCCTGAAATGTAAAGTATTTGTACATTGTTGATACAATGAAAAAACAGTATGTACAAACAATGTACATTTTGTAAGGTGGACGATTTTAGAGCCTAAGTGCTTTATGGACATATTACCTTACATCACATTGGAAAATCCATAGTCATTTTGTTGAAGGACTCTAAACCCCTAAAAGACCAAATGTCTCCTTCAGGGACATTACAAAGTTCAAGGTAGTTCCTATGATCTCATTTTTTGAGGTGCTTTTTTGAAACTTTTTGTTTAAGATAGGAAACACAGTAGTTTTCTAGAAATATAATTTTTATTCCAATCGGTGCCCGAAGGCAATATTTATGCCACCCTAAGTCCAAATTGGGGGTCTATGGCAACACACAAAAAACAAAATGTTAAAATAATTTTTTTAAAGTTTTGTTTCTCATAGAAAATACTCTTGTCTACTTGGAAAGACTCGATTCATTCTAATTGAAGTAGTAATGAGAAAGTTATGGGCAATTTTTTTTTTGGAACAATCTAAGCATCTTCTTGAAAAAATAACTCATAGGATTCATTTTTTAATGAAATTTTCACAATTTTTCAAAGAAATTGTTTAAGAGGGTTAAGTTTGCTTCCTAGCACAATCTCATCATTGAGTTTATTGTATTTCAATTTCATCTTAGAGCTATTAATGATTTTATTATTTTTTCATTCAACATCAGGCCTACTTGTACTTAACATTTTTTTAAAGAATGAATTTAAGAAAAAAAATTCTACACTCTTGATTCAATTCTGTTGCATATTGTTGCAATATATGATGGCAATACAAATGGCTTCACAAAGGCTTGAAAGGAATTTTGATCAAGCAAAGAACATCAAGTGACATCAAGGGTGGTGCAAGGAAAACCTACAATACAAAATCACTAAAAGAGATTGAATATTCTTGAGAAAAGCCTAATTTTGGTAGGACTCTAAGCCCATCCTATGAAGTGGGCCATGTAGGATGAATTTTGTATTCTGCAGGATAATTGTAAAATAAAAGTCACCTATTTGGTGATGTGTTTACTTCTATGTTATTCACCTCTCTTAGTTAATTTAGAGCCGATTGCACATTTGAATTCCAAATTTCTAAATTTTATCATCTATAACAAATAAAAAATTCTTGTGAATTTACTTGAGGATAAATTCTCTGATAAATTCACCTTGCAGGGCCTACTTTGTGGCACAGGTTTAGTGTCCTACTTAATTTTGTTTAGAGTTAGGATACACAACTACGTTGGTTTGATACTAGATGTCAATATTTAAATAATTCAAATGTCATGGCTGAGTGGCTGCATTATTGTAACTCTACCCAATTCCGACCACTAACCCAATTCCACCCAAATGAAAAGCCTTCATTGATTCTAGAATACAAATCTGTGATTGTTGTACATGCCTTAACTTTACAATACATGCAAGTTAAGGCATTTACTATAGTCATAGATTTGTTTTCTAGAATCAATGAGGGCTTTTCATTTGGGTGGAATTGGGTCAGAGGTCAAAATTGGGTGGAGCTACCCTAGGGCTCTTGAATTAAATGTGCCCATGATGTTGAGAAACTATATTCCTTCCTTCAAATAAAAAACTGAAATATCTTGACAAATTTTAAGATTGTCTCCTTGAATTCTGGAATTGAGTACACAATGATAAAGGCAAAACTTACATACAAGTATAAGGTAGGAAGCTCTATAATCGTGCATCTAAGGGACAAAAAGCCTGTGGTGCGAAATCAAAGCAACCAATCATGTCAAGAATTTTGAGGCATGTGAAGAAGTGACAAAGGCTTGAGTCCCCTTTTTTCTGAATTTTTTTGAGGCAAATTGAAATTATGAGGGAATTTCAAACTGACATGCCATAGGGCTCTAGTCTTGCTCATAGGTATACCAGTAAGCAATCACAGCATGTCTGTAAGTCGCTGAAGTTTGGCCTGAAAGTAAGTACAATGTGCTTTCATTTAATTCATAACCCATTGTAAATAATAAGTCCAAGTTTTTCATTACTTATATTAGTTTTTTATTCACTAAATTCATAAAGTGCTATAGCACCCAAGTACACTCACGATAGTATGTATTCTAAAGTTAGTAGAGTTCAAAAACAGAACACCTGCAATCCCATTTACTGGATTCAAAATCACTCAATCTTTTCCAGAACATACTGCACAATTAATGGTCAACTTATATGGTCGATTGAAAATGACCCTCCAACAATTGAGCCTCCTACCTTAAGTGCTTTTCTCCTTCACCCCTAAAAGTCTCAAGGCCTTTTTTTTCAAAAAGAAAACACTCAAAATTTTCATTTCTATTGCTAAGAGCAAAAAACTTCAAAAATTGTATTTTTTGCATATATAACCATGGGATTTTGGACTAGAATGGTATAAAAATGTGTGGAAGAAGTTTTAGAAACTTTGGCCATGTAGATTGCAAGATATTTGCTTTTTGAAGTGAAGTGAACATTTTTTTTCTGGCAAAGTGGCAAACTAGTTTATAAGACTTTGATTCCTCTTGACTTAATTTTTTTGCATTTTAGACTTTGAATTTAAAATTTTCATGTTGAAAAATTTAGTTGAGAGTCTATAAAAAGAAATTCCAAAAAAATAAACTTGATTTTCATTTGTTAAAAAATTGTTAAGTAGAAGTAGGTACAACATTGAAGAAAAACTAAATCGTTAATTAGAGCTTTAAGATGGAATTGAAACACACTAATTGAAATAATTAGATTGTTCTAGCAAGTAAACTTAAGTTAATCTTGTGGAACTTTGGTTTTGGAAAAATTATGAAAATTGAGGTAAAAAATGAATCCTATAAGTTATTTTCTTTACAAGATAGTATGATTATTCAAAAAACAAAATTGTCCATAATTTTCTCTTTACTAGTTCAAATAGAAAGAACCAAAACTTTTCATGAAATTTGAAAAAAAATTGAGAATTTTATTTTGGCATTTTGCCGAGTATTTTGTGATTTATTTTGTCTTGCCTAGTAAGCTCTATTTTGGTCTTAGTATGGCATAACTTTTACTCTTAGACACCAATTGAGATAAAGATAATATTCCCTGAAAGCTACACTAAATAGTGAAATTGGGTTGCTTTAACAATTGGGTTGCCTTTACCAGAGCAATTACCTCATGACTTATTGCTTGTCCAAATGGAGCACATGCAATTTTCTAAATCCAAGCCATAAACTAGTGCACCAACCCATGCAACACACATGGTTTCTACATTACTACATCCTTCTACAATACCTTGTACATATTTTTATAGTGTAGAATGTCAAGAAATTAGTGAGGGGCAACCTAATTTATCTATTTAGTGTAATTATTATTATCAAATTTTTGTAGTTACCTTTCTGGAGTGAATGGTTCTCAGTACTTTTGTTGTTATTAAATCATATTGTCAAACATCTCAAGGTGGTATTACATGGGATGTTGGTTTTGTCTACTTGACACCTAGTAAGGTAACTACACCTAAAATCACACAAATAAGCAATTTAACATGGTTCCCAATATTATATTGAATTTTTTTTTGTAGGGTTTTGTTGGTAGTGAAAAGGAGATTCTAGATTCTCTTAGAATGCATTTTTTGGACACCGTATGAATAAACTACAAATTTTCAAAGTGTTGAAAAGCAAGTATTTCTAAAAGTGATCATAGAGTCTCATGAATAATGAGAGTACATTTTAGGCAAGAATCTCTAGTATGTGCTTTTAGAAAGCATGTGATTTTAGGTGTAGTTACTTTACTTGCTATGCAAGCATTTGATAATACAAATTCTTCAGATTTGGAGTAATTATTTTGAGGACAATGACATTTAAGCTTATTATCATACACATTAAAGTTTTGCAGCAACTATGAGCAACTGGGAAACTGCAGGCATGATGTTGAAGTGATCATACAAAGTTCACTCTGCCTTTGAGTTCCCAGGCTTGATTTGACTTTGTTTTTTGGGTTCTATTAATCTCTCACATGCACTAATAAAAATGAAGCTTTAATTGAGTGGAGCTAATTCAGGCTTCTAATTTCACACTTGGACTGGTCTAAGTTAAGTGACATCAGAGTAGGGTGCTGGTCTTCTCATGCAGTCTGGTTTCTTCTAAACTTTTACAACAAGAGAGCAAGGTTAAACTAATTTTTGGTAATACTGATTTTTGCTAATCTCAAAGTTGTAATGGCTTAAGGCAGTTTCACGCTTGCTGTTAATTAAAGTTTTGGTGCCATTACAGGGGCTGGTTAGACACAATGTTCCACTAAGCTTCTTTCGGGGGCAGGGCTGGGATGCGGGCAGATCAAGGGTTGCTCCACAACCCTCTGAGGACCCCACAATTTGCTTTTAATTTGGGTTCAAAATTGATTTTTCCAACAAAGTAGAATAGAATGAAATAGTACACCAAAAACTTTCAATATGAAAATTAAACTAATGATGTGGATCTTGTGCCACATATTTCATTTCTTGTATGACTTACGCATTTAAGCCTTGTAGCCAATCTTGTATTAAAGTTGGAGTGGAAAAAAGCTCTTTATACTAGTGGAGTAGTGGTCGGTAAAACAAACCATGTGGAATATGTGAATTAGGACAAAAATGAACTCCACTCATGGTTAAGTGGAAACATAGGAATTGTGATAAAAGTCAAGTTCCAAACCTCATTTAAATATAGTAGACTCTATTTTTTTCAAAAAACTTCAAACCAAAAAAAGTTGGGGAATCAAGTACACTTTTATTTCCAAAAATCCATTCAAGATTTCAATACTCTACCTAAGAGTTATAAACAAAATTTAGAGGAGGTGTTTGAAAATGTTTAAAAAAATGTTCCTTCCACCCAACCCCAACTCCTCTAGAATTTGCTTAGAACTCTTATATGAGGCTTTAAAATCTCAAGCAGATTTTTAGAGATAAATGTTAACTTGCTTTTTCCATTTCTTCTAATTTAATTTTGTTTTAAAGGAAATTTTAGAATACTCTACTAACTTCTACTAAAATCCTACAAGAGTTTGGTAGTTTCTTTATACAAACAATGTGCAATTGCATATTCAATTACATGTACAAATAATTATTTTATAAGAATTTAAGTAGTAATGTTTTTATTGTCAACCCTCCATTGTAAATATTTGTTTCTTATATATGTGTAATGCATAAGTTTTGTCAATCACAACAAAATTTATTCTAGCAAGTGAAAAAAAATTGTACTTTTCAAGTACTTAAAAGTTATATGTTTTTAAATTGATTTGACAAATACTAATCATTAAAGATATTAGAACCTTGATATGAATATTTTATAATTATAAATTTGAACATCAAACAAAGTAAGAATAACAAAAAGGTTGTATAATGTTACATACTATTAATAGTACATGCAATATGGTTAGAAAAAATAAATGAATTTTTAAAACTGATTAAATAAATCAAAAATCAAAATATAAGCAATGATAAATTCTAAAATTACATAGGATTGAGTACTTTGGAAGAAAATAATTGAGGACAATGGTGTTAAGTTCTATAAACATATCCCTTCCAACCCCTCTTTGAAAATTCTCCACTACTAACATTGTACTATATTCAACACTTTTCAATTTTGTTTACAAAAAATAAAGCCGTTCATAGTTACACCTCAAATTTTCCTCCTTGTTTTATTGTTGTTTCAACATTTGGTGCATTATTGTACTTTTTCAAAGTAATTTCACAACTAAAAATTACTCTAAATTTATTTGAAACAATAATATAATATTTTACCATGTTTACCTAATGGTTAAATGTATAAAAAAAGTTAAATTGTTTTAATATGTCATCAATAGATAATTAAATTTGAAATTAATACATATTTCATATCTTCTCATAAGAAGTTCTATTTCTTGTAAGATATCCTTTATGTGATAAGAACTTTGATATGCTTTGACGTCCTACAAAACAAAACAAGGATTATTGTATGTATAATATCATCTTTATACAAACCTAGTAAATAAATAAATAAGTATTTGCATGACATCCCAATATTCAAACCCAATATAATTAGTTTGAAAGAAGAAATAGTTTCCTTTTGCATTATTAGGTAATTGGAATTTTGGATATTGACAAGTTTTTTTATCATTATAAAGGTATCAATAAGTGTTTGCAATACATAAAGGGATGAACAATTGGCATAAGATATTTACCAATATTTTCAAAATCCCAATGTTGTTTTGATGTAGAATATCAATATGGATTGAAAGGTATGAATTGTAAAAGGGTGTTTATTCCCCCACTAAAATCCCAAAGAGTTATCTATTACAAAAGTTGAGAGTAATTTTACTACAAAAAATTAAAATTTGATAATATTCTTGAATTAACATTTCAACATTTCAACTTAAAAGCATGAATTGATTAAAATAGAAAAAGCATTTATAAGCACACAATACACCGATTATTTTTTTGATTTTAAAGTCTCAAGAAAACCTTGCAGAATATGATTTCAAAGAATTCAACCAAGAATAATTGTTGATTTAATATTCTACACTACCATATTGAAGATGTTGAAACAATACCTTTGAATAATTGCTGATTTAATATTCTATACCACCATATTTAAAAATGTTAAAACAATACCTTCAAATAATTATTGATTCAATATTCCCACACCACTATATTCAAATTATTGAAACAATACCTTTGATTTACAACATTGATTCAATATAACCTGTGATATTGCTAAGACAACCTTAAGTGGCTACTTTGTATTTGTCATGTTGTTTCAATAATAATGAAATACTAATTTAAAGCTCTTAAGAATTTAAGATGTAACTAGAAACACAAAAATCGTGTTCAAAGTTGAATTTTAGACTTCATTTGGACATAAGTATAATAGCCTCCTTCAAAAAAAAATTGAACTAGAAAAATGGGAGAAACAAACTAACATTTATCTCTAAAAATCTGCTTGAGATTTAAAGCCCCATGTAAGAGTTCTAAACAAATTCTAGAGGGAGTGGAGTAGGATGGGACATTTTTTTAAACATTTTCAAACACCTCTTCTAAAATTTGTTCATAACTTTTAGGTGGAGTATTGAAATTTCAAATGGATTTTTGGAAATAAAAGTGTACTTAATTACCCAACTTTTCTTAGTTTGAAGTTTTTTGAAAAAATATTGTCTACTATGTCTAAATAAGGTTTGGAACTTGACTTTTATCACAATTCCTGCGTTTCCACTTAACCATGAGTGGAGTTCATTTTTGTCCTAATTCACATGTCCTAGATGGTTTGTTTCACCCACCACTAGTCCACTAGTATAAAGAGCTTTTTTATCACTCCAACTTTAATACAAGATTGGCTACAAGGCTTAAATGCGTAAGTCATACAAGAAATGAAATATGTGGCACAAGATCCACATCATTAGTTTAATTTTCATATTGAAAGTCTTTGGAGTACTATTTCATTCTATTCTACTTTGTTGAAAAAATCAATTTTGAACCCAAATTAAAAGCAAATTGTGGGGTCCTCAGAGGGTTGTGGAGCAACCCTTGATCTGCCCGCATCCCAGCCCTGCCCCCGAAAGAAGCTTAGTGGAACATTGTGTTTAACCAGCCCCTGTAATGACACCAAAACTTTAATTAATAGCAAGTGCAAAACTACCTTTAGAGGATGGTGGAAATGAATGGTTAAGTTATGCCAAATTTTCCACGGATTTGATTAGGGTATTAATTCCACTCATAGAAGTTTTGATTCTCTGTAACCACTCTGTTAGTCAATCTACAATTGATAAGTATAGACCACGTCTTTTCTTTTCTTTTCATTTTTTATGAAGTGCCAAAGTGGCGTTATAAAATGGCTGCATTATAAAATGTTATAGTGGTACTTCAAATTTCAACATTCATCTATATATTGGATAGAAATATCACATTAGCACATATCACATGTCCATAATTATGTTTTCATCTACAATTTGGCAATTTCATTTTAGTCTTTTTATTTAATTTGTAGTTATTTGGCAAAGAAATTCATAGTTTGTTGCCATTTTTTAGCCAAATTATTGTTTTCTTCTGGTACAATCTAGCATGATGATGCCTCCCAAAGCCTTGATTTCAACCAATTGTACTCAAACGATGATATGCTTTTTATGCACATTTCAAAAATTTAGTGGATTTTCCCCATAATTTCCATTATCACACCTTAGTGAATGCCACAAACCTATGTCCTCTCGAAATCTTGGAGAAACAACCTCTTTGTTTGTTTTATTCTCTTGAAGAACTATTCTTTTTAAAGCATAATTCAAATCTATATGAAGGATAGGGTTCTAACTATTATCACATAAGAATGATAAGATCAACTTCAATCCGACTAGAAACCACCATGCCAACAACATAATGACAAGGCAACTCTAATAAACACTCCTTGATGAACTGATATTAATGGTCTCTCTCTATTCCCAACCGAGCCATTTTCCTTTTCAAACTAGGCAAGTTGGCAAGATATGGAGAACCCACAAGTTGGCTGACAATAGGAAAAGTCATAATTGTCATATCTTTTCAAGCTTTGTTATGTGTACATATGGATCCCTTTGGAATTAATACTTATTCATTGTTGATTCAATTACAATCGAGTTCAATGCTAATTTAATGTACCTTTTGGCACTCTGTCATTGCTTAGGCAATGTCCATTGAAGCAATAATAATTCAATATTGAATGATGTAATCTTGTCTTTATAATTATAAGAAAATTTGCATTGTAGCAACATCATTGTACCAATAAATTGGAACTTCCCTTTTTTGCATGAAAGGTCGGCCTTTTCAATGTAGAATCTTTCCTTCTCCTTCTTTTTTATAATGCGAAAAAAGTCAAAAGGAATTCCACTATAAAATGTTACTTCTTTCGTTCCAAATTGATCTTTTGGTTGAACGAAATGTTTTGGATTTTTTTGCTAAAAATAACATTATTTTAACCCTTTTGAGTTGTAAGTAGAGTTTGGTATTGTAGTTGTTGCTCTTAATTCTAGATATGAGTTTCATAAATGCTAAACTCATAGGATGAAAACCAAAATCTCAATATGTTATGTTGGCAAGTTCTTGGCAGATGGCCAGCTACACAAAAGGTTGATATGATTGACACAACAGGTCCGTGTGTATGTAACTTAGAGCGTTTGTAATGCATACTCGGCGTACAAGCCTTGTAATGGCAAATGGTGGGCCATTCCACATGGCTTACACAATGCCGTTTTTTTCTCTTAAAAAATTGACCCAATGCAAAATCGACAATCCAAATGTCAAATGGATTTTTTTGTATTATGAAAAGAAAGAAAGAAAAGAATTGTGAAAAATTGTCACTTTTTAGGGCAATGAGAAAAAGATGATTTTTTTTCCTTCAAAATTTAACAATACAAATTTTTACTAGACTACTATGGGAATGTGTGTAAAAAATTTCAAAAACTTTGACTATACGGATTGAAAGATTATAACATTTGAAATTAGAAAAATAAGTGTTTTTTTGACCTTGCCCAACAGGGCTAACAACCTTTTAACTCCTCCTAGATTGAGATTTTTACACTATACGTGGTTAATTTTTTTGACATTTGCATCTTGTATCATATAAATTACATACTTGCCAAATTTCAAAAGTAAAGGAAGAGTTTTGCAAAAGTTGCTTGAAGCTACTCGAGTTGTCAAAAAATTTAGGGCATCATAACTTTTGATTTGGACACCCGATTGGAAAAAAATAAATAAATTCCCTCTAATGGAATGTTCACACCTTGTGTCAAAATTTCATGAACATTTGATCAAACTTGACTTCATAGGAACCTACCTGGATTTTCAATTGTCTGTTCAAATGACAATTTTCCTTTAGGGGTTAACAAAAACTTTTCATAAAAACAAGGGAAGGTTGAATTGACTAGCACACATACCAATGCTTTTCAAGCATTGACAATAATAACTATTCCTACAAGAAGCCAATTCACAGGCCCTTCACATTTTGCAAATTAAGGTGGATACACTCAAAACCGTCACTTTTTACTACTGAGCCTAGTTGCTATTATGAAACTAGTCAAACTTTCACATGTTCATGTTGGCAAGTGAAAGGAGGTTCCAACGCATCAAAAAACGCCACATTTGGATATTGTATGCAAAAGTTATTAAAGGTCAAAGTTTGTTTCTAAAAGCACTCCATCCAAATAGGTACATAACTGAAATTCGAAATGTACAAACCTTCTAAATGGTGCTTTAAGGTCAGGTGCCATTTAACAGCATACTACCTTAGCAGGTGGTCCTGGTGGTCACATCCCAAGGCTGTGAAATTGGAGTCCCCAATAAATGGTTGCATTGGAGTGCAAATTTAAATAGAAATCTGTCTGCACTCGGCACAGTGCCAATACTGTCTGGGATACCAGATGCATTGCAGTTGCTCTTATGCTAATTAGTACTTCTGAACACCACTTTTGGTGATGGCTTCTGGCCTGGCTAGATCAGTATGCATATCCTACATGCTATCGACATTAATCTTTTGCTGCAGAGATTCATGATTTGTTTTCTTGGGCACTGGTGTCAGTTATCCGCTAGCTGATTTGGCACTTTCAAGTTTTGTTAAGTCTGATTCTGTAGTTTAATTACAATGTCCACAATTCATTGACTCCAGAATTCATTTACTATTTCCCTAATTTTTGGAAATCAATGTACTGTACTACTATCCCCTGAAAACAGAGGAACACTTCCTGCTCAGTTAATTAGCCCCTCTTCCCCCAAAAAATTAGTAGCCATTGATCGTTTTTGAAAAAACAAAACAAAACAAACCCCTTCCTTGCCATTATCCTGATACGAATACTATGATACCATACATATATCATATGTATACGGATACAAAAAACGGATATGGAAAATGGATACAAATTATCTCATATCCATTGTCAACGACTTCGTTTTCAAAAATACAAGACTGAGGGGGGATACTGGGATTTTGAGATTTTCCGATCAAATTATTTTTCAGAAATCCCACCCCCCAAATAAAATGAGAGGTTTTGAAAAATGATTTGATCTGGAACTTGTTCCTCACTATCCACTCAAAAGACAGCCTGCACAATCCACCCTGAACTCATAGACATATTATGACAAGGTACCTCTTAAGTTATCTTCTTTCTACCTTGGACTGCAATAAGTATTTATGGGCCACACGTAGAATGCTGCAATTTCAGGTCTGATAGCCAATAAGGTAACAGGTCCATAAATCGACCATTTAAAAGCTGGAACTGATTTTGGGGGAGGTGAAACTTCTTGAAATATTTTTCAGTAAATTATTGTTGAAAGACAAGTGGAATTGGCATCTAACCCAAGTTGTTTCATATGTTTTGGAACTTTCTGAAAATTAGTTATGAATTTTTGAAGTTCAAATGCAGTGGGCTCAAAAATCACTCACCTCCTAAAAAGCAACATGTACAAACAGAGTACATTTTAGAAGGTGGATGATTTTAGAGCCTGAGTGCTTTATGGACCTGTTACCTTAATCCATTTCTGTAATTCCAAATATCCAAGTCTGCTTTAACTTTGCTTTGCACTCTTTTCTGTGGGTTCTCGAGCCAGCGACACGTACTGATTCCTTTCCAGCTTCTGAAACGAACCCAAGCCACAGGGGTGATGGTGAGTAGTGTACCCTACAAGCAGAGCAGAGGGCTAACAAGTTTAGGGACATCGTGAACATGGTTCTTATTTATATTCGAATTTCATGTCTTTAAACTGCTCCTTCGTTTGAAATTGTTTTGACCTTGCTGGTTGAGTGAACATCTAGATTAATTTTCAGAATTTCTTAGCACCAAATGTATTATGAACTATGGATCTCCAGTGATGAAACAAGAATTTAGTCAAATTGAAAAAGCTACTGAATTTGGGAAATGATCAAACTCGCAGTGCTACAAATTGATTAGATTCTCCACCCTGGTCCTTTCACGATCTAACCCCAAAAAACACAGACTACTCGTTTAGACTAACAGCTTTCATTCTACTTAAATCAGAAAAAAACAAATAATGAAGACCTAATCATGAAGACCTAATCATGAAGACCTAATAATTAAGACCACCAGCATATTTCTCCTCAAAACTGTGAATGTGTGAACATGGGGATGAAAACCATTTGTTTGAATGAAGCCAACTACATCAAAATTAACCAAAAAGCGAAAGAAAAGTCGTTCTTCCGGTATTCAAGATTGAGTCAAAAATGTTCAACTTTGCTACAATGTCAACACATTTACCTACAGTTTTCTAACCATAAAGTAGGAATCAGCAACAAGAGAAAACTGAAGGCTGACCTTTCTGTAAGCCATTGTTCTTCACAAATGTGCTCCATTCACTACAATTTAAGGGCTTTCTCCACCTGATTTTCCGCCCATCACTTTTGACAAGTTATAACGTGTTTTGATTACTCGTAATGTTTCTCCAAAACATGTCATACCTTGTCAAAAGAGGTGGGCGGAAACCTGCTCGTTTTGATTACTCATAAAGTTCTTTTGAACCTGCTCGGCAAACTTGGAACTTCGTCGCAATCACTGCCCTGAAAGATGAGCCTCGTCAAGTTCTTGAATCCCTTCATCCTCTATTTACATGTCCACTGAGCCATGCCCATCTGGTTCCATCCCAGTTCCGTTAATCTTTAGGTATGCTTGTTGTCAATGATAATATATGTTCTAGCTCGTTAAGAAGTAATATTCATACGGCCACATTCAGGATTCTTCGATGTTCACAACAGAATTTCTTGCATGTGCACATTATACATTAACATGAATGAACGTACTTTCACAACAAGAATACCCTTAAGGAGTATGCCAAAGCTAAAGACTTGAATCCAATCTTACTTACTCCCCATTCTGCAGGCTTATGAACGAAAACTTTGGACATTCGTAACTCACTCACACAGTTGGGCATGTACCCATTAGAATCCTATTGAAAATAGTCACTCATTATTCTTTAAAATTCACTCAAAATTCACAGAAATAAGTTTCCTAGCCCAAATCGAATTTGTGCTCCTTCAGTTCTCATATGCTTGTGTGTTAAACTGGGCTCTGAGGGCACCTCTGGTCCATATTGGAGAAAAATGACCTTGCCCTGGTCGGAATTCAGAGGGACTGCAGAATTGGGGGTGGTTCTCATTCATGGAACTGCTGTTGATGTTTGAGCCTCACTGCCATGGCAAAGGGATGCTTGTCCTCCATCCTCCACTTGCTGAAAACCAGTCAAGGTCCCTGTCAATTGCAAAGACTCAACACTTGGTGAAATCAAGCTTGAGCTGAGTCTCTGCAACTGACAAGGACCCTGACTAGGTCACTAGGAAAGGTGGATAGCTGGTGCATCTTTCTGGTCAAAGAACTGGACTAGGAAAACGAACCTCCCCACCACACTGAAACAACAGCTGGTAGCCTTCCCAAAGATGATTTTCTAAAGAGAATGCCAATTCTCCATAGAAAATCATCTCCAGAAAGGCTACCAGCTGTTGTTCACTATTGTTCATCATCGCCAGCCTTTGCCGTGAAAGTCTTGTATGACCGTGGTCCAAGTTTGCCCGATTGGACCCGCTCTCCTGGAACAGACTCTTGTACATGTAACACCTCTTGTACATGTAACACCTCTTGTAGATGTAACACCTGGCGAAGTCCATCCGGAATTCGGGATGGACCACCACCACAGCAAACAAATGTACATACATGTTCACAGATCTGAGAAATATCTGGGTAGAAACATTGCACATACAATGTCTGAACATAAACATCAACACTCAATAGGAATGAAACCTACTTGTTGATATGGCTGGGAAGTGCCTGCTTTCCTATGCGAATGGTGAAGGAAGCTAGCGTCTTCTCGACGGTTGCTGTCAACTTGCATGTCGGTTTTCCAAAACTCGCCCAGCTTCACTCCGTGCCAAAGGACGTTACCGTCTTCGTCAACTTCGTCCATGCTGTGAAAAATCCGCATTAGTGTTAGGGTAATAGCTGTAAGTTGGAAAGTCTGTTAGAGAACTGCTTCACTAGTGGACTAAAGCTAAGTATGCAAAACTATCTACAATTTGTGAACACCAAGAGCTCAAATAGAGAAATGAGAGTGCACAGCCAGCCTGTGCGCATTAGCAAACTATACACAGCAAAGACGACAAAGATCTGCAGTTGCGCGTATAACCTGGGCTGCGTACCTGGAAGAGTTGCGCCGTAGTCGTCCAAGGTCGTCCAACGTCTATGTTTGTTTCTTGTCTCTCACACCAAGGGACCCTGTTGTAACATACGGAGTACATGATTTGTCCAGTTACACCATTTCGTAGCTATTAAGCAAAGGATAGCAAAGTCTGCAAACTATCTCTCTAAAACAATACATCAACGAACTGTTTCTTTTCGTTTATCGTCTTATAAAACTCCCTGTATGCGTAAGACGTGTCAAGTATGCTTATGCTTAGAAAAAGACATAGTTTATACTCATAACCACAAGCCTATACTCCTAGCCACCACGACAACGACGACTCCAATGCAAGCTGGCACAACACTAATCAACAAATCCAAGTGTATTATATCATCAATAGAAACCAGAAATACATCAATGGTAAGGAAAGCCCCACATTCTTGCGCTCGAAAGATCCCGCAAGCTCTGAACGTGCATGCAGTGAGCTGCGAAACTTCAGTTGGGAAACTACGAACGAAACTGGGAAGCTTGGGTTTAGGCCTTTAGGGTGAAGTGAAGGGGCCGGTTCCAAGCTGGTGATGGCGACGCCGCATGTACACCTTGATGTGAAGGGCCCTGTGTGATGGCGACAGGGGATGTACAGTACAGTACAAGTACTCTAATAAGTGACATTATTAACCCTTAAACGGGACATTTCATGTCCGGGCTTGGTCTAACTTTATTAGATTTCTACATAAAAACACACATTTCAAAAATTTGATATTTTTAACATGTAGTAATATACATCTCAAATATATCCTCATTTTTTTCATTATCAAGAACATCAGTTTGAGTTTTATTTTATTATTTGAAGAAATTTCTTCGTAAAAATCATAGTGATAACAAATATGCTTTAAATATTACTTTGAGTATGAAATTCTTAAGAAAAATGGTAACAATAGTGAAAAACATCATGGTGTAAATGATGTATTCCTTGAATTCATACCAAGAGAAATTCCAAAAAAAAAAGTTCAAAAGTGGTGTATTTTGAGTTTTTAAGATGCTATCTTCAAAGTGTCACTAAAATTATAAATTTTATAATTTTGAAAAATAGATGAAAATGGAATATAAAGTAGATTATTGAAGCTACATTTTCTTAGTTATGCTTAAAAACATTTAATATCAAGAATTTATGTGAAAAATTTAGGTTATGACTTTCAAAATGCATGGCGGGATTGTAATGTTCTTTAAAGGTTAATAATGTTTTGGCGGTGTCAAGGACTAGAGTCATAGAAGTTATACATTCATTTGAAAAAATTTGGATGGCATGTCAAAAGCACCAAACTGTGTTTTCGGCAAGATAGCAAATTGAGGCATCTCACTGCAAATGGATTTTTGTTTTTTTCTTTGGTATTTTCACACATGTTATTGAGGTCTTTCTTTAACCCTTTAAGGTCTAGTCGACCACTTTGTGGTCGATTTGGCCACTTTCTCATGTTTTAGACATAGTTCTACTCTGAATTTGAAGAAAGACTAAAGGAAACGGTTGTAGGGAATTTAAAACCAAATGCATCCTTCAAAAAATTAGCACAATTTGAGTTAGCATGTGAAAATAAATGTGAAAAAACTAACATAGGGGTGATTGTAAATATGACAATTAATGTACAAAACCAATCATTGTGAGCTTTGTTTTGTACACAAAACTCATTGTGCTCCCTAAAACTTGTATGCCACCACATTGATCTAGTTAAATCTATGAAATACATGAAGATTCTCTAGAATATTTTTTCATTCCTTGATTTTGAAACACTGTTTTGGCCACACCCCAAATCAACCACAGACCTTAAAAGATTAAGGTCCAACAATTTTCATAACTTTTCACTACATGGTTAAGAAATTATTGTATGATATGTAGTTTTTTCCCTCTAGATTGAGTAGTCCAAGAAGATTAAAAAATCACTTTTTTCAAAAATAAAAATTTGAATATTTTTTTCTAGATTTATATGTACATGAAAAGCTTTTAATCATTCGATTTTGATTAACTCCTAAAGGACCATTGTCCCCTCGGGGGACAAAATGGATTTCAGGCAAGTTCGTATGATCTCAATTTTCAGTGAATTTTTTTGAAACTTTCCCATAAGATAGGAAAACTTATGAGCTTCGTGGGAATATAAATTTTATTTCAATTGGTGCCCGAGAGCAAAAGTTATGGCATCTTAAACATAATTTACACGTCACCAGGCAGAAAAATAAATCTACAAAAATTTGAAATTAATTTTTTAATTTTTTTTCTTCTTAAAGATCATATTTTTGTCTACATGTGGAGCTTTGATTCATTCCATTTGGATTAGTAATGTGAAAGTTATGAACAATCTTGTTTTTCGGGCAATTTGAGCATCTTTTTGAAAAAATAACTTATAGGATTCAATTCTGAATGCAATTTTCACAATTTTCCAAAAAAAATTGTTTGACAAGGTTAAATTTTCTACTTAGAACAATCTCACCGTTGAGATTATTGTGTTTCAATCCCATTTTAGAGCTATTAAAGATTTAGTTTTTCTTTCAATCTTGGACCTACTTGTATTGAACAATTTTTTAAAGAATGAAAATCAATCATGTTTTTTTTTAATTTTTTTTCTAGACTTTCAACTCAATTCTTCAACACAAAATTTTTTAAATTCAAGGTCCATGGTGTAATTTTTTTCCCCAAATGGCATTCAAAGTCATCTGAAATTGCAGGCTAGTGTTCAAAAAAACTTTCTTTTTTCAACTTTGAATGCTAATATCTTCCAATCTGTATGGTCAAACTCCATGAAATTTTTACCACATGATACTAGACTAGTAAAGTACAAGATCCTACGGTTAGATTCTAAAAAAAGTTTTTTTTTGTTTTTTTGGATGAATGCACCAAAAATGGCAGTTTTGAGTAGTTTTTGACAGAAGAACGGCCCTGGTCCTTTAGGGGTTAAAGAGATGAAAGTTACGGGGAGTTTTAGTTTGCAAGTAGTTATAGAATCTCTACTCTAAAATAAACTTTGAAGTCTTTTATTTAACTCAATTTTCAATATTTTTGGAAAAAATAAAATTATAAGATGTAAATTGTCTATTACAACATTACACTATTGAGATTGGCATTTTTCAATTCCATAACTAAAATCTTATCAATTTAGTATTTTGAATCATTCTCTACTTCTTTCTACTTACTATTTTTTTTTCCATATATATGTTGTACAATTTCAAGTGATTTTAAATTTTTGCAACATGATTGCTAGCATGTGAGCCTAGGATCTTGAGCCCATGAGCCTAGGATCTTAAGCCCATGAGCCTAGGAGCTTAGACTTCTATGTTATAGGTGCCTATATTATAGTTAATTTTCATAGTTATAGGATGTTTGTATTATGGATGCCTATATTATAGGTGTATGTTGTTGGTACCTATGTTATAAGCACCTTCCATGGTTATAGGATGTTTATATTGTAGGTGTCTATGTTATAGGCACGTTCCATAGTTAAAGGATATTATAGGTGTCTTCCATATATTATAGGTGTCTATATTATAGGTACCTATGTTATAAGCTCCTTCTATAGTTATAAAGTATTTATATTATAAGTATTTATGTTATGAACACCTTCAATAGTTGTAAAGTACTTACCTATACTTAAGCTCAAGGTTTGTGGGCTCGCATTTCTAGACTCACATGCTAGCGTTGTTTTGTTTTTTGCAAGGCCAAAAAAATGATTTTTGTCAATTGAAACACTAAATATCTTGCAATCCACAGGGGAAAAATTTCTGAAATTTTTCCCACATCTTTTCAAACTAGCATACTGCAAGATCCTATGGTTACATATCTCCAATTTTTTTTCTTCTAAAATTTGGCACTTGTACTAGAAATGGTAGTATTGGAGCATTTTGGTGAAAACATAGTCAAGGATCTTTATGAGTTAACCCTTATAAGACATTGCAAGCCCCATGGGCATTTTGAAAGTGAAAACTTGAATTTTTACATAGCTCTTGATTTTAAATGTTTATAAATCTTGATTAAAAAAATATAGTCTAGTAATCTACTTTTGATTCCATTTTATTTTATTTCCAAAATCGATAAAACTGTAATTTTTGTGGCATTTTGAAGATAATATCTTGAAAACTCAAAATACACCACTTTTAAACTTTTTCTATCAAATTTTTCTTTATATGAGCTCAAGGAATACATCAATTTGATAGAAATGTGTTTTTTTTGAAATGTGTGTTTTTGTAAAGAAATCTAATGAAATTTGACCAAGTGAAAGTCCACTTTAGTGTACATTTTTGGGACTCAAATTGATTAAGTTATGGATTTTTAAATATTGTTTCTAGCTATACCAAAAATTTACAATAGGTTCTCGTTGATTTTAACAAGTTGTTGTGTTCTAATTGTGTACATCTTTTGAACTAATCTCTAAAGTTCCAAGGTCGTATGTTGTCAAAAATCACTAAGAATTGCTATTTATATTGCATTGAGGCAAGAAAATAGGAAAAACAAATCCTTAAAGAACCATAGGATCTTATAAAAAACTTGTATAAGAACACGCGGTAAAAATTTCGTGAAGTTTGTCTTTATAGATTGGAAGATATAAGTGTTTGAAGTGAAGATCCCCCTTTTTTGCGTATTGTTTTATAAGAAGATAAGGCTTTGAATCTTCTCAACATCAATATTTTGTAGTATAGATTTTGATTTTTAAAATTCTATACTGAAAAATTGAGTTGAGAATCTTGAAAAAAAATTAATAGAAAGAAATTTGATTTTTTCCTTTAAGAAATTGTTAAGTAGAAATAGTGGTTAGAGATGGATTGAAAATTAAATTGTTAATCCTTAGATGAAATAAAAATTTACAAATCTCAATAGTGAGATTATTAGAAAACCAAATCTTTTGGACCCTTTTTTCTTCAAAAACTGTGAAAATTGAGTTGAGAAGCCAATATCATATTTTTTTGCAAAAATGCTCTAAATGTCTACAAAACAAAATTTTCTATAATTTTCTCTTCGCTTATTCAAATGGAATGAATAAAATATTTTTTAAGTTGAAAAAATATATATTCTATGAAGAAAAAAATTCAAAAAATTCATTTTAAGATTTTGTGATTTATTTGTATTTCCTAGATTTGACTTTCTTAAGATTTGGTGGCATAACTTTTGCTTTCAAGGACATAATGAAATATAATGTATATTCCTTGAAATGGATTATAAGAAGTTCTTTATACTATGTAAAAATGCGTTATATCAATATTGAGCTATTTGGACTATGATGAATATGGGCGTTGAGATGTAAGTTACAAAGATGAAGCATTAAAAAGTTGATAGTTTTATACCATTGTCAATAGTCCTATTTCTCAAATCTTGAATCTCGTCCATTACTCATCCAACATGTGATAACTATTTTTCATTGATATCACACATTGCCACCTTATTAGAAACAATAAATTTACAAAAATAATGAGGCAACTACTAGAAAGCTCAACATTAAAACTTGAAGCCAATTTCACCAATTTTGGAAGTTGACTCCCATCAAAACTAATTTCAATGGTAAGCTCGATTTTGTACAACATGCCTATGTTGTATCTACACATATACATTTTAAGATAAGGAATTTATACAAGTCTAAATCTTGAAACAAATCTTTACAAAATCTTGAGCACGATTGTTAATTTAAAATCTCTTTGAAATCACATTGCACACTTCTTGTGCTAAGGTTGAGTGAAGCTTTGAATTGTCTTTTGCTTGCTATCTCCTCATGTCCAAATTTTGACAAAGACTATGTCAACAATCTTACTATCCACAACTCTTTTAACTGGATGTTCCTTGTCACAATAATGTTGCCCAACTTGAACCATTTGAAGATTTTTGAACACAATCTTCTTAGAAATTCCTTTTCTATTTCCTTAGCAAGCACTACACTAATGATGATAAATAGTGTTACCTACACTAATTGATTTAAAAGAGCTACAAGTTTTTACTATTGATTTTACCAACTAGATGAATATTTTTACCAAATGTAGGTGTAAAGTTCTCCCACTTAAAATGTTATTAGGATCTATACAAAATAAATATTCATCAAAAGTAAAAACTTATAGCATTTCTAAAATAGTTAGTATGGCTAACACTATTTATCATCATTAGTGTAGTGAGTTCCGACCATCAGAAATTCTAGGATTCAACTCCAATTGGAATAGGTCTGGTCCCTTCAGACTGAAACAACTTTCATGCCTCATGAAAGTTCCTCAATAATGGACATGTTGGTACAATGTCATTGGGAAACCCTAAAGGCAAAAAAATGACGCTTGTGATGCACAAGTTGTGATGTGATTATGTGGAAGCACATCATTAAATTTGGAGCAGGCTAGACATGATGTGAAACAAGAAACTTCAAATTCTTCAAAACCTCATCTACATTTGATTACTCCATCTAACATTTCCTTCTTTGTTTTGCATGAAGTTTGAAACGTGAATCAGGTGATCCAAGGCCAAGGAGAGGCAGATCCATTTTTCACACATGCTGATAATGGTTTCAATGATCCATTTTTCGCTGAAAATGCTGACTTCTCAGATGAATCGAAGGCAGCAGCAAAGAAGAGTAGCAAGACGAATTCAAAAGACTCGAGGGGTTAAAGAAGAGAGAAGACAAGGAGCAGCAGAAGAAGGAAGAGGAGAAGGGTAAGACCGAACTTGAACTCGGTGTTTTAACCTCAAAAGTAAGGATGAAGATGAAGATGATCAGGAAGAGGAAGATAAATTAGCCACTGCAGATCTTACCGATCCTCATTTTGCTCCGCCTTTTCAAATCATCACTATGCTATTGATCCAACCAATCCTCAGTGTCGAAAGTCTGCAGCGCAGCTGAAAATTCTTGCTGAGTCGCAACGAAGAAGATTGCAGAAATCTGATGACGGTGGCGACTCTAAGGGAGTCAATGTGGCATCCGATGTTGTGAATCCTGATGCTACAGTGCTGCACTGGGATCCCAGATAAGACCGTAAGAGAAAAGCTGAAATCTCTTCCTTTGTAAGGTTACTCAAAAGGAAATCTGGTAAGCCAGGGTCGGTCAAGAATAAGGTACTGATATACGTTGGAACTCTATCAATTTTTTCTTTCGGGAATAGGTAGTTACAAGAGTGTTGGTGACTGTCTGTATTAGTTCTCGCAGTTATGAAATTTTGACTTGAAAAGAGAGGTGAGATGGGAAATGATGCCTAAGTTAATCCTTCTTTTCGTTGGATCCTTTCTGCAGAATTTTATTTCAGAATTGAGAGAGGGTTTTTTCCAAATGAAATTGCTCTTTCGACACTTTTAGTGAAGGTATCAACGTTGTTTAGATTCCTGGAAACACTACAGCAGTGGAAACCATGTCTTGGTAGACCAAGAATTAAGACTGGTATGCAAGCGTAAGTCGACTCAATTTAACCCAAACCGGGAACCTAACGCAGTCATTAATTGAGGGTACGGTGGAAAATTTTCTCGGAGGGAAGAAGAGGTTTTATATATGTTCCCGGTTACTTTTAGAGATTCGCCTTTTGGGGATATGAGGATTCATTTGAACTAAAGAGTCATGACGACCATGTGCATCTAAGTATGAATGCTTACATCCTTCATTTTCGATATTTTCTCAAATCGCTCAACATTCTTCTGTCTGCACCATTAAACGAAAAGAATGGGAGGGTGGACATCGACAAGGTAATTTTAAGAGTTTCCCATGGAGGATATCAAATATGAAAGTGTGAAGTTTGTAGAATACCGCCATTTTAACGAAATTTCCCATAAACGGAGTTTACCGTTACGATTGGACCATTATCAACTCCTATTGTAAGTGCTAAACCCCGTTTCATTACCATGCACAATGAGAAACTCTTGAAACTCCCTTGTGATCACAGATACATACTAAAGATTCAAGACGTCATGGACAATTCCTATCGAATGATATCCATTCAAGGCTCCAGGCTCCCGAAAGAAAGACTCAATCAATCCACTCACTGAATCCCTTTCCTGTTTTCACGTGAACTACATATCACAAGATCGAGGAACATTGCAAGTTGAGCTAGATTTTCCTTACCGGATGAAATCTGTGGTAGACTTGCTCATCCCTCATCACCAGCAAGAACTTCTCATTCTCCAACGCAGAAACAAATCGCTTTGCTGAATCCACAACCACGCGCCTCTCCTGGTCATTCAAATCACGACGTTCACACTTCAACACAATCTCTGAAAATCGCGTACAACCTTGCTGCTGCAACACACGCATCGCTGGGCTGCTTCCGGAGGAACCCCCGGCCTCGTGGTAACGTGAAACGGTAGGTGCAACTGGAGGAGGACACTTCACTGTGACTAGTTTCTTCCGCATCTCCGGATAGTACTGGAATGGAAGTTCATCGCCACTAGAAGGGGAGTTGTTCTGGTCTTGGATCTGAGGAGAATGAGCTCGATTGTCAGGGAAATGGAATTTAGGTTACTTGGCGCGGGAGAACTTGTTCAAGGTGTGTATGCTGCCATCTGGTTTTATGAGGGGCTGCATCATTGCTGGTGGGTGGTAAATAGGAAATGAACTTCGTTGGTGTCACTGCCCTGGAAGATGTAATTTTGGGCCTCGTCAAGTTCTCGATTCCCTTCATCCTCTATTTACATGTCCACTGAGCCATTCCTCCATCTGGTTCCATCCCAGTTCCGTTAGTCTTTCGGTACGCTTGTTCTCAATGATAATAAATGTTCTAGCTCCTTAACAAGTAATATTTCTACGGCCACATCCAGGATTCTTCGATGTTTACAATAAAAATTCTTACATGTGCACATTATGAATTTTTCTATGTTCACATTATACGTTAACATGTATGAACTTACGTTCACAACAAGAATATCTTGAGTATGCCAAAGCTAAGGACTTGAATCCAATCTTACTTACTCCCCATTCTGCAGGCTTATGAACCAAAACTTTGGATATTCGTAACTCACTCATACAATTGGACATGTGAGTTTTCATGTACCCAATAGATTCCTATTGAAAATAGTGACAAGCTCCACTCATTATTCATTAATATTCACTCAAAAGTCGTAGAAATAAGTTTCCTACCCGGCATTGAAGGTGTGCTCCTGTAGCCCTCTCGTATGCTTGTGTGTTAAACTGGGCGCTGGGGCACCTCTGGTCCATATCGGTAAAGAATGATTTGTCCTGTTCCGAATTCAGAGAGATTGCAGAAGTGGGGGTGGTTCTCATTCATGAAAGTACTGATTTTTGAGACTCACTGCCATGGAGATGGGATGCTTGTCCTCCATCCACCACTTGCTGGAAACCAGGCTGTAGATCAAGCTGGCACTAAGTCTCTGCAAATGATTGGGTCCTTAGGCAAAAGATGCACCAGCTATCCACCTCCCCGACAGGGACCCTGATTGGGTCACTCGGAGAGGTGGATAGTTGATGCATCCTTTGCCCATAAGGTCAAAGAATTGGACCAAGAAACAGAACCTCCACACCAGAGTGAACAACCTTCCTAGACATGATTTTCTATGGAGAATTGGCACCAGCCTTTGCCAAAGCAAATCACTTGGTGGAAGTCTCGGATGACCGTGGTCCAGGTTTGCCCGATTGAACCCTCCAACGTTATGCTCTCCTGCAACAGACTCTTGTAGATGTATTACCTGGCGAAGTTCATCGGGAATTCGGGATGGACTGCAACCACAGCAAACAAACGTACATACATGTTAACAGATCTGAGAAATATATGGACAGAAACATTAAACACACAGTGCCTGAAGATAAACATCAACATTCAATTAGAATGAAACCTACTTGTTGATATAGCTGGGAAGTGCCGGCTTTTCCCATGCTAATGGTGAAGAGGAAGCGTCTTCTCGACGGTTGCTGTTCCCATGCCAATGGTGAAGGGGAAGCGTCTTCTCGACGGTTGCTGTCGTTGATGGCAACTTGCATGTCGGTTTTCCAAAACTCGCCCAGCTTCAGTCCGTGCCGAAGGACGTTACCGTCTTCGTCAACTTCGTCCATGCTGTGAAAAAACCGCACTGGTGTTACGGCAATACTAGTGGACTAAAGCTAGGTATGCAAAACTATCTATGATTTGTAATCACCCAAGAGCTCAAATAGAGAAATGAGAGTGCACAGCCAGCCTGCACACATTAGCAAACTATACACAGCAAAGACAACAAAGATCTGCAGTTGCATAGCCTGGGCTCCATACCTGGAAGAGTTGCACCATGGTCGTCCAACGTCCATGTTTGCTTCACAAGGAAGGTAGAGCCTAATTCCTTATGGGATTTAATATAGCATTTCCTTCTCTTTCCATGGTAAACAATATACCTACGTGCAGGTAAAAATTGGTCCAATACCTCATGGTAAAAAAGGGACAAAACACCATGTAGGAAAGAGATGAGAATAACATAACAAAGTACCATGTGATAAACAAAAAGAGATTACACATACAATACGCAAAAAAAAATGAGAATCTTAATATTAAAAACCATGTGGGAAGTATAGTGAAAAAAACAATGCGGGAAGCATAATGAAAAATACAGAAGGAAAGATTAATACAATAAACAATGTGGTAAGCAATTGAAGAAAAAATAACTGAATTTATTTTTAAAAATTCTTTCAAATCAAAATGTCAAAGTGCATGTCAAAGTTAAGCATTGTTAAGGAAACTATTCAATCACTATAAAATCCTAGCAAATACAAGTTGATCTCCCTCAACCTCGCATGAGATACTTTGTGACCAATCTGTTACTAGCAGAATCCTCCAAGTCATTCAAGCTTTTCAACTTCCTCTTCTTCGTTGACATCATCATCTGAGACAGCTATCATGATGACTCGTGCACAACCGCATAAAATAGCGGCAGTAGATAGCTCGAATAAAACTCTAAATAATAAAGAATATCATAACATGCAAACTTTTCTTCAATCCAGATGCAAAACTGACTTTGATAGAAACATCGAAGTCATCTGCAATGAACCCCAAACAAACTTGTCATGCGTGTAAGGACATGTCTACATCTGTCAAATGTTTTTAACCCTACCTTGATGCCTTCTGATCCTAGAATCACAGGGTAGTCGATCAGATTGTCAGCTGCAATAAGAGAGTGATCACAGCCAAGCTTGGTAACTGCGTACTTAATATGATCAATCACAACAGCCTTATGAAACTGCACATTGCATCACATAACGATTATCAGTGAAGAGATTCACAACGTTATTCAGTATCAATGTACAATGCAATAAAATTTCACTAGATTACCTCACCAAAATCAGCGCCACATTCGGTAGCAATTTCGCGAATAGCCTCTGAGGTTGTGGAGTCCGCTGCTAGAATTGAGTCATGACCAGAGTCCACGAAGTCCATAACTGCAGCGGCATCAAGACTGACACCCAAACCTGAAAAGGAGACAGCAGCTAACTGTTAAACACAATGTTACGTTCCGCAGCTTCACGAGGAGCTCCTAAAATAATCCAGATGCATGCCCCAACGTGTGCATACGATGAGCATGTAAATCCATCTAAAGCCAACACTCAAGTCCGTGACGACATGACAACCTTCAACCTACATTGCTTCGACGGATGGCCTCACCAACCTCTCTGGTGTCCCAATCATCATCTCGATTTTCAATCAAGAGAAGCAACGCTCCAAAATTGACGAATATTCTACTCCACAACGTTATTTCAACAACTATGCTCGTTTTGAATGTACCTACTTTCAGCGTTGGGCGCAAACAAAATGAGGGCATCGTAATGGTAAGATCCATATGATTGGAGTGCCAGGTTAGGGTCATCCGCCAACTTGATGTCGAGCTCAAAACCCCTGTCTGTACCAGGTAGCCAGCACTAGTCAAGCAAAAGCAACACTGACTCATACCAATTCTACTCTTCAAATAGATGAAAGATAAACCATCACATTCTGAGGCTGCTTCAAAGAGGTCAATCTGAACAGAAATATTTAGCAAGCAAATCTCTTTACTCCCAAACGCTCTTCCCATCAGACACCCTCCTAGGTATGTACACTGAATAGTGAAATTAGGTTGCCCCACACTAATTTCTGATATCTAACACTTTCAGACATGGTCAACTGTAGTCTGGGGCAACCTAATTTCACTATTCAGTGTACTTGGCTACGTTCCTTCCGAAACCTTGATCTTTGTGACTTCACATTATAATCCGTGCTCTTGCCAAGCGAGTCTGGAAACCAAGCATTCCTAGCACCTCAAACGAGAACTGCAGCCTAAAGCCAAACATACAGTTCTCACAGTAATAACGCACCGTTGCCTGAACATACAGCTTCCACTGTACAGACAAGTCAAATTGCAAATCCAACTAAACAGAGTTCCCCAAACAGAATCGAAATAAGACGAAAACCACACGATTACCAATGAATTCGAAAAAACGTACCCAGAAGAGGCAAAGGAACAGTCTCTAAGCCAGCCCAGAACTAGGTTACATTCCCACATCGGCTACCATAACCTGATGACCTAAACATCAGAGTCCAAATCAAATTCCCGAAATCGATCCAAAACCACAGATTTCCTAAGAATTCGAAAATGTGACAAGTGTGAACAACCATTCAAGTGAGCCAAAAAATTAAGTTACAGGTCCACATCGAGTACGATGATCCGATGAGCCAAACTTCAACTTCACGGGACGCAAAAAATTGGCAGATCGGACAAAGCAATGATCCGGAAACTGAATCGAAGTAAGACGAGAAACACGGATTACCTGTGAGCGAGCGGAAGTAGACGGAGTGCGAGGTCTTGATCGCTGGGTCCTCCACGAGCACGAGGACGCGTCGGTCGGTAGGGCTGTCGGGATTGAAGGCGGCGCAGAAGATCGGCAGCAGGAGGAGGGTGAGAACGTGACAGAGGCCGTCCCGTAGAAGACGCCATTGCTGCGGTGCTGTGAAAATGTGCAACGGGTACGTGAACTGAGCTCCAAGCTTGTGCTCCAAAACCCTCGCAGCCACTGGCAAGTGCAAACCCTGACTCAGAGGACAGAGAAGCCGCCGCCGCCGCCGCCGTAAATGTATGTGCATTCGTATGATCGTATGTGTGTGTATTCGTAGACGTGCATTCAACCCTGTGGGACATCCACGTGATACGGTGCAAAATTTTGATTCATACAAAAAACCGTAGTAAGCTACTACACTAATTTGCCCTAATATTGCGTGTGCAATTAACTTAACAAAGTCACACTATTTTGAATTAGTGCAGGACGAATGTTCTATTGATTTTCACAAAAATAAAACTTTGTGGTGATACTAATTTTTTTAAGAGACTCTAATTTTCCCCTTCACCATTAAACTCTATCAACACAAGCGACCATTTTTTGATCGTTGCTCCTCTTTTTTGAACTACTCGTTCTCATATTTAGAGTTTTCTTTTTAATAAAAATTATTTCTAAGAAATACATTGCATTTGGCAAGTAGTTTCATCAATTTTTGAGTTAAACTTCACCTTGTGGAATTCTTTTAAAGTGACTGGTATAGTGTAGTTCATAGCTCATTTTGGGGGGTCTAGTTTGCACATGGATTGAAAAGTCAGCCAACCAATGCCATTGTTGCCTACCTCAAAAAGGGAAGATGCACATCAAAAACGAAAGATCCAAGGATGGCTCAGGAAAAAGACAAGTATCCCATTCTTGCTTTTCTTACAAATACTACTCTCATTTCTATAACAAATGTGCATTGCAAACTCCACCACAAATTGAAAAATGCTCAGAATGTTGTGAAATTTTAGATGAGCATTCTCAACTTTCTTGTCTTTCATTGAGCACAAAAATTCATCATTTCAAAATATTCTCACTAAGATATATTCCTTCAAAGTGTGTTGTCATGTTTTTTCAATGACTCAAATAAAACTTCAAACTTAAATATCTACTAATTTGAATTTTTTTGAAGTGTTCACTCTCAATGTGAACTTCAAGATCCTATGGATACATTCTATCTAATCTCAAGACAAAATGAACAAACAAATTGCCTAAATTCTTGGTAGTTTTGTATAGCATTCAAGGGACCAAATTTGAATTTTGTATAATGTTTGGTCTTTTGTATAGCTAATAATGGGCACACGCTTATTTGTGTGAATTACTACATGGTGAAATCATATTATCCTTGCAAATGCATTAGCATGTGGAAAAGATAAGAGATTTTGCCTCTTCATAAATTATGTTTTTGTTCACTTCAAACTTTTATTACCACATATTAAACTAATATTATTATTTTACATATATTACAATGTGGAAAATGTAAAAAAATTGTCATTTGATGAATTAGGTGAAACTTGCTATCTTCCTTGTGCTTCTTGTCTTTCACACCAAGGGACCTTGTTGTAACATACTATAGCTTTCTATCAGCTTAGTTAGAAAATAAATACTCTATAATTAACCCCTTAAGTTCCTTGACTATGTTTTCATCAAAAACATTCTAAAACTACCATTTCTAGTACAAGTACAACATTTTAGAAAAAAATAAATTTAGATACATGTAATAGTAGGATCTTGTAGTAAACTAATTTTAAAAGATGTGGAAAAAATATTAAAAATTTCCACCATGTAGATTGCAAGATATTAGCATTTGAAGTGACAAAAATCCTTTCTTTGGCCTTACGATAAACATGGTAGTTGCACTTCACAAGGTCACATTTATACATATGAATAAATGACCAAAATGGTGGTGTTTTTTTGGCTTCATTCTTTAAGTTGAGTTGGCTACATGCTTGAAAATTTTCAAATCATTTGGAATTGTACAACATATAGGAAAAAAATAGGAAGTAGAAAAAAAGTAGAAAATGATTCAAAATACTAAATTGTTAAGAATTTAGTTATGGAGTTGAAAAATGCCAAATCCAATGGTTGTAATGTTTTAATAAAAAATCTACATCTTATGATTTTATTTTTTTTCAAAAAATATTGAAAATTGAATTAAATGTAGGACTTCAAAGTTTATTTTAGAGTAGAAAATCCATAATTGCCCGCAAACTAAAACTCCTCATAACTTTCATCTCATCAATTGAAATGGAATGATTCAATGTCTATTACATATATATAAATCTTGGAAAATCAATTTCAAATTCTTCTTTCTTAAAAAAGTGATTTTTTCTTATAAGCATGGATTGTCCAACTAGTGAAAAAACCTACATATTGTACAATTACTTTTAAAACATGTCATCAAAAGTCATGAAAATAATTGGTCCTTAAAGCTACTCTTTGGGCACACGTTGTATAAAAATTTCAAAGAAAAGCCCTTTACAAACGCGGGCATGCCATGCCTTTCGTTCAATTAGGTGGAGTAATAAAATCTCTATTTGTAGTAAATTGTCCAAAATTTATATATTGCTTGAAAACATGGCTTGGTCCTTTAGAGGTTACATTAGATGAGATTTGAGGGCATGGGAGGCTTGTTCCCTACCCTATAAACCAATCAAAATATTAGGATTAAAATTATTATTATTTAAAATTATTTTTAAAATGATATTAATTAATTATTAATTATTTATTAATTAATATTATCTCATGTGGCATGGTCACGGCCATGTTAAATCTTTAACTTAACAAAACAAAATATATTTTTAATTTAACAAATTAAACCTTGACATACCAGATAAAGAGTTTAGGATTTGGAGGTCAAAACAAAGATTTAGGGAAAAGCAACCACCTTTGATGAAAGTAGGAGCAACCAACTCAAAATTAAAAGAACAATTTGGATGAATGCCTAATCAATTTTAATTATATCATAAAAATGCCCAATTTAAATATATTAATTTTTGGAGAGCCTAAACTATATTTTTCACTTTAATTAATTATTGGGCAAAAAATTGCCCAAACTACTAAGAAGCTACAATACATAATGATAAATTTATAATGAATTTTGGTATATTGTCCTAATGCTTCACTTTTTGTAAAGGTTCTACATAATATTCAGTATTGAAAAGTATTATGGGAATATTTGGGGGAATATTTTTATCATTTTAAAGGATAAAAATGCTATTGAAATTTCCAACTACTACGTATAGAAAATACAAAAGTGCCAAATTAGAAGGTTTTACTTAGCAATAATTTTGTATTGATTTTTGCAAAACATTGATTGAGAAGTTGTTGAAAATGCATCCAAATAAGTTGTATTAGTACTACCAAGTACTTCAAACTAGAGTTCATCATTTCAATGGAAGGTCATCTTTTTGCAAAAAAATCTCCAAAAATTTGAAGAGGTCGTGAGCCTCACTTGTGCCCATTCCAAGAACAAAAACAATCAAATGTCATATTAGTGAAGTGCATCAGATGTCTATAGCTCACACACACGTGTTATAACTTTCACTTAGAATAGAAAAAGAATACAAAGCAAAAACATAAGACACTATCCATTCAAAAATAAACTGAAGAAACTTGGTCATTAGTAGATTGTTGTAAAGAGGATGCCATATCTCTCTTAGAATTATCACCCCAGCTAAGTATCCAATATCGTAAGTATGCCACTTCCCGTGCATATTTCAGTTCACTAGTATATTACAGAAGGTGGGTACATTACATTTACTATTTTTTTTTTAAATTGCCATCAGTGAATAGATAGGGTTGTTTTGAAAAAATGAAATGGCACACCTACATCAAAAGTTGCAACTTTTCTAAAATTCAATCTTAACTAGTTTGTGTCCCTCTACAAGAATCATATGAGCTACTAATTGTGCATTTTCAATTTCACTAAAGGAGCAATGCAGAGGTTTCACTAAAGAACGCAACTTATTTCTTCACAACAATGCAGAAGGTTGCAATAGTTGAGAGCGAGTCAATAGTGATGGTTTAGGTTATTGCGCAATCTTGAAGTATGAGACACATCCAAGGGTTGAAGCCTCACCTGAGAAGATTTGATGGACCAAATTAAAAATGGCCAGTAAGTGGCACCACTCCATGTGCATCCATGCACGGTAAGTGGAGCTGCATAGTGTCGTGTTGTATATACGTACATAGTATAAAAAATACTTATTATACATTATTTGTGTAGCTTGAAGGTGACGCCTTCTTGTGAAGGTGTAAGTCATCTGTATAAAAAGGGGAATCCATATGAGAGCTGTATTAAATTGAGATTTTGTCATTTGTTTTCCATTTTAGTTTTAGAATGTCGAACTAGAGGGGTTTTTTCTGAGTCTCAAGATGAAGAGCCTCAACCGGAGGCTGAATTTGAACTTTCATTGTCGCAACTGCTGGATAAGCCGCTTCTGCCACGGGATTTACCATTGCCATTTGTGCGTCCACAAGATGAAGCTGGGCCTTCTCGACCACCAAAGCAGCCTTGTATTGAGCAGCAATGGCACGGGAACCTTCAACGGATGCTCGTGCATTGGTAATCTTGTTACAAGTTGAACGTGTTGAACCCAGTAGCCGTGAAGTGACATTTGAAAGATGTTTTGAGGGTCTAAACGACGATCAATATTATTGTATGGTCAAGCCAATCATGGGAAGTTGTGGCCACCAACAATGGTTAGAAGGACCGGTCAATCCCTTAACGAAGGCAGATCGTGCTGAATTTGTTGCTGCAACTATCAAACGCATTCTCAAATTTTTGCAGATGGAGTGAAGTTTGTCTTGAAATTCTAGTTTTTTACCTCTAATAGGCATTGGTTTGATATTAGTGTTTATATCCATGTTTGGAGTATTTTATAAAAATGATTTGTATGGTTATAGTTGTAAAAAGAAAATATGGATGTAGTTTGCCTTCTAGGTGGACTTTGAAGTGATTTTCCTTCTTAGTTAAAGATAAATAAATTGTTGTAGGGCCAAATATGAAGGCCAATAGTTGCAAGTTAGCCTTAAGAGCAAGTTAAGAGTTGATGTCCACTTGCTTATGTGGTGGAGAGTTATTGATAAGGTAGAGAAAAAGGTGGACACTATTCATCTTCTCTCTTCCGTATCCCTAAAGCTTTAGGGAGAGGACCTCATATGCAAATAGAGCTAGATATAGAGATACAAAAATTTCATCGCACCAACCTTTATCCAAAACCTGTATCTCTAAAATATACAAATTTATGTAAAACTCTTCTTCAATTTTGTATCCAGAGGCTCATATGAAGAATTCGCGAGGTCTCATCTCTACTTGAGGTCCCAAGCTCAGTAACAAATAGAGAAACGGAAGAGCTAGTGGGGATGCTCTAAGAGCATCCCCACTAGTGAGTTCTGTATCCCTAAAGCTTTAGGGAGAGGACCTCATATGCAAATAGAGATACAAAAATTTCATCGCATCAACCTTTATCCAAAACCTGGATCTCTAAAATATACAGAGTTTTGTAAAACTCTTCTCCAGTTCTGTATCCAGAGGCTCGTATGGAGAACTCATGAGGTCTCATCCCTACTTGAGGTCCCAAGCTCAATAAGGTAGGAGGTCCATAAACCGCTCATCTAAGAGTTGAAGCTGACTTTTGAGGAGGTAGAACTTCTTTAAATATTTTTCAGTAAATTTTCCTTGAAAGGCAAGAGAAATTGGCATCTAATCCAAGTTGTTTCATATTTTTTGAAGCCTTGCAGAATTAGTTATGAATTTCTGAAGTTGCAGAAAAGTGAATTTTTGTGGGCTCTAAAACCAACCACCTCCTGAAATGCACACCACTTGTACATTGGAAAGTGCAAAATGCACCTCTAGAGCCTGATTGGTTTTAGGACCCGCTCCATTTTAGGACCTCCTACCTTAACCCAGGAACACCGGGAACGCCATTTCCTGGCATTTGGATGACTGTGCGGTGGTGAGCAGGGAGACTGGAAGCATTTTTTCATCCATTTTTTGCTTCTTGACCTTTCACAGAGGATTATGAAGAGTACCTTAGTGAGTTTGTAATTTTGTTAGTGTTTGTATTCACGTGAATCAAAAGTTAGTAAAAAAAATGGACCACAAAATATGCTATTTTCAATGTATTTTGAGAAGTTGTTGCTCCTTGCTTTACATCTAAAATTTCTCCAAAAAAATGATAGTTTTTGAATTTTAGCCCAACTATTGAAATGAAGGTCATGTATTCTTGTTTCTACTCCAATTGGCATTTTGAAAAAATTCGTAATATTGAATATTTTATTGCAATTTGAACTTTGAATGTATTGTCAATGCCTATTGCATTCTAATTATAGAATGATATGGGATTTGAGTTTCCACCGTGATGTTTGTCACTATAATGTACACCCATGGTGAAATTTTCAGATTTTTTGAAATAATTTTCTATTTGATATGATTTTTCTTCACTTTTTCTTCAGAAATTATCAAAAAAATCAATTTTCCTCAAAAAAATCTAAATTTTTTGTGAAGTAAAGAAAACATGTAATTTCATCTCTGAAAAATAAATATAAATTTTTTCATGTATATCTAGTTCAAAAATGGCAACAAACTAAGAGATGGGCAATGAGGCCTAAAATCAGTGGTTATAGATCCGTCCTTTAGGGGTTAAACAGATAGAGAAACGGAAGAGCTGGTGGGATGCTCTAACTGCCCGCCCAAAGTGGCGCCACATCTGAGCCATGAATGCAACTAGCAGTTAATCAGTGGTTGGAATTAATCCAATTATCCAGGGCCATACTTGTTCGGATTTACAGGTTTGGGTTGTTAATTAGAGCATCCCCACCCGTCTTGCAAAACGGATGATCGGTGGGGAGGAAGCTGCATATCTGCCCCACCCGTCTTGCAAAACGGATGACCGGGGCAATTCAGCGTCTGGCAAATATTCAGAAGCTGGCAAATGAACCGATTTTGCAGGTTGCAAGCTGGAGGTTGGAGCGGCCTGCATAACAGCAAGCGACAAGCTTGAACACCTTTCCGCAACTTTCGGCACCGAATTGTTTTCCTTGTTTTCGCATTTTTCACCGCAGCGGTGAATGGTTTTTATACTATTGTACATGTTTGTTACCATGTTTGTTACCATGCTCCACCTCTTAACAGGCTTGCGGGTGGGTCGCAGCTCACCACCCGGCTTGCAAACGGGATGGTTCTGCAAAATGCAGGCCAACTCACCACCCCCTTTTTGCAAGACGGGTGGTGATGCTCTTAGAGCATAGCCACGGCTGACGTTTGAGACAGGGGCGCCAAATGCTCATTTGGCCAGTTGAACTGGACTCTGGCCACTGTGCTTCTCAGGTGCCCCACGCTGGAGTGGGAGCTCACTCCCCAAGCACGTCCCCTAAGCAATAAAACTGCCACCTCATGAACCACCTCAAATAAGGTTTTGAAATAAAATTTACAAAAATCCAACTTTCAATGCATTACCTCACATTGTTTCAAAAGCACCCCCAACTTATTTTGAGTCCTATGGAAGAAGAGAATCTCATTATATATACATGGGATGGTAGAAGGTAGAACAAACAATGTGGGATAAGTAAAATTAAAGTAAGTAGGAGCTCAACACTCATAGTTAATTCAAAAGTAGGAATTATGTTGGAAATAGAATTTCAAACCTCATTTAGGCATAGTAGAAGAACTTTTTCCAAAACACTTTGAACTAAGAATAGTTGGTAAATGAAGATAAATTTCACCTTCAAAAATCCGTTTGTGATTTACAGACTCAAATCAAAAGTTACAGACAAATTTCAAAGAAGGGTTAGAAGGGAATTTTTTTTGACATTTTTAAACATTCTCTCTAAAATTTGTCCATAACTTTTGATTTGAGGCTCAAAATCACAAACGGATTTTTAGAGGTGAAATTTATCTTCATTTACCAACTTATATTAGTTCAAAGTGTTTTGGAAAAAGTTATTCTACTATGTCTAAATCAGGTTTGAAATTCTATTTCCAACATAATTCCTACTTTTGAATTAACTATGAGTGTTGAGCTCCTACTTACTCTAATTTTACTTATCCCAAATTTCTCCTACCACCCCACGTGTATATAGTGAGCTTCACTTTTCACTTAAAACTTAACATAGTTGAAAAGCTTATTTTCCAACTCTATACACAAATAAAGGAAACTTTATTGTATTTGGAAAATGATTTCTTTTTTTCAATTTTGTTGTGATTCCAATTCCTTGTGAGGTTATTTGAAGACAGGTGGGGTCAGTGCCTCAACGATGGGATAAAACGGACTGTCAGTGCCTCGAAGAAGGAATGTAAAGGCAGTCAAACCCTTTGGCGAGGCACGCATCTTCCACGGCCCTCACTATTTTTTGGCATGGCTGGTCAAGTTTTGGAGTTTGGCGCATCTGCCATGGACCAGCTACGTAGTCTTGACATGCCAGGTTCCCGTGTCTGCACCACTTGACGCATTGTTGTGGCGATGCTCTTAATTATACTTGCTGCCATCATCTCCATGTTAGCCACACATGTAGAGATTTGGAGGCTAATGTTTGTTGTCATCATCTCTAGGTTGTAACATGACGTAAGTATAGATAGAACTTTCATGCATGGACATACTAGTTGAACTAACGCCATAAGAGGTCTTAGGCACGTAATCTTCCAGTAATAAATTTGATCCTTAATTATACTAAAGAAAACATTTCCACATGATAAAATCAAATCTTACATGATCATATAAAGAAACTTAGCTAGTCTATATATAAAACTTCATCAACAAAAGCAAAATATATAACAAGAGTCTTTTCAAATTATTGTATTTGGATACAAAAGCTAGAAAAAAAAAAAAAAAATTTAAAAAAAAATGAGAAATGAGGTGGCAACCTCTTGGCCATGTAGGACTGTTGCGGTGTCACTGTAGCACTCAAGTCATCTAGATATCACTGCATGATATCTCGCGGTCTTCCAAAGACCCCAAATCTCACCTATTGTCATAAGTGCTAAAAATTTCTACTATAATAGGTCTATTTGAGATTTATTACATGGTGTAGAAGCAAATCAATACAATTCTAAACATCTACGGGAATAGGTCATGTAGTATTGAAGTTACCATTTTTTTAATGGAATAGAATGTTTATTCCAATTTTGACTTTTTGTCATCTACTTTCATCCATTTTCTCCCTTTTTCATCCAAAATCAATGTTAACATACTAACAACATTGTTAATTGTTGATTACAATCCTAACATACACAATTTAACGAAGAATTTGTGGCACACAATTTTGGATTCCACTAAATCACACATGATTTAGTCTTCATTCTATTATATTTAAAATTTAAGAATTTAAATTTTTCTATAAGAGACCTTAACATTGATTAAGGTACAAAAATTATAATTTTGCAAGAGATTTAATTAGTGCAAGACATTGAATAGTGTAAGACCTTATATGAATTGAATAAATTGTATGAATGTAGTCTAATTGGTGTCAACATTAGGATGAATTTCAATGAAAACATAAGAAAATATAAAAGGATGAAATCATATGCAAATATCTTTAATTTTTAAAAATAAAATATTTTTTTGTATTATTTTAATATTAGAGTGTATAAATTCAATACATCTCTTGTGTATTGGCTACATCTTTGTTTAATAATGACCACAAGTTTCTATTACTGAAAATTTTGAATTGATATGAATTGAAAAATGAATTGAAATGGCATGTTTTTCAACTCAAATATTCATAGAGAATATATTTAGATGACTATTGCTTTAATATTCAAGGAGAAGATGAATTTTTAGTTCACAGTTATTTTATATATTTATTGTTCATTTTTTAGAAAAAAATTATCGTATAACATAGGGGTGAAAGTTATTAAAAAGAAATTCACTAATTATTGATAAAATATAAAATACCATTAATTTAAAATATAAAATTCCAAAGTAGGAAAATCTATTCAAATTTTTGTTTTATTTTATTTAAATATTATGATATAACATAAGAGGTTCAAAATTTGATTGCTTGTGGTTTGCAAATGATACTCTACATGATCTCTTGCAAATTTGGATGAATGAGAAACAAAGCTTTTAAATATATAGGATGTGTTCATATCATACATTGTTTGAGATTTGAACACATAGTTCAAAAGGTTAAGTATGTATTAAAGCGTGATATTGTGGATACCATGGCTTATCCACAAATTGTAGATTCATAGCCTAAATTATAGCTGACCTAGATTGCATCTAATTAGCACTTTGAAAAATTATATTGTGTCAAAAAGCTCTCGCAATTGTCAAGTCAAAGACCTAACAAAAGTTTAGACAATCTTGTAATAAGAAATATATTTAAATACTAAAATTACATGCTTTTTGGATTTCATTCTCTACCTAAATTTTGTGGTGAATTTGATGTAGGATTGACTTCAACATTGCAGATTGGGCAAACCTTATTATCTTGCAACCACTGCAACAAGCACCGAGAGTGATATTTGTGATTGCAAGGCAACCTTATGATCATGTCTCCATGCTCAAATTTATGTAGACAAATTACGCACGTGTTTTGATCTTTACATGATCCACTTTTATCATCTTTAGAATCATACACATATGTGAATTGGTCAAGCAAGGCAATAGATTCACTACTAAGGCCTTTGCTTACGGTTCCTAATACATCTCCAAGTGCGCACAATTGCTCATAAGTCATTCTATCAGGATCCACAATGTTGTAAACATGATCGTGTCTATTAGTAGTCCGATGTTGGCCATCGTAAACACGGCGGTTTGCAACAAATGCATACCTTTCCTCACGAGCCATGTTCAAAAGGCGATTTTGCGTGTTAGTATTCCGTTGTTGACCAACATGAACATGATTTTGATCCATAGTACGGTAAGCCCCTCTCCGGAGGTTTTGATAATACAACAATCTAGTAGCATCATTATATGGGAAATTTGTGCCTCCAATATTGCCATTAGTATGGGTCCTTGACTCAATGGGATCCTCATCAACATTATCATTGCGATTATTCCAACTAACAACCTCATTGTTATCACCAATATTTTGACCATTGATATGATTAGCAACATGAGGTGGTACCCCATACAGATCATTGCCATTGTTCTCACGGTGAAAAAACTCAAAGAAATTTTGATTATGACCTACAGGTAATATACCCCTTTCTTGTGCTTGTAAGGTCAACGATGAATAATGAGCTTGGCTTGTTACCAGATATTGATTCAGGGTTTGCAGTAGTGCCATTGTCATTAGCTCTGGTGTAAGACTGCCAATATTTGTCTCGTCATTTTGGACATCTTCATCACCTTCAACACGCCTCACTTCTTGTTGTTCCGCACTACTTTGGCTAAAAGTTGCTTCTTCTTTATTATTCTCCATTTCCAAACTCTCTTTGTTGTATAATATAATAGAGAATTCAAAAGATATTAGAAAAACTACAAGTGTCAGAGCAATCCAAAGAAGAGACAAAATACTCCTTCAAATATACATAATATATGTCAAACATACAATTTAAGTATCTTCATTTTAAAATGATGGCTTATTTATATGGTAGTCTCACCTCCATACCAAATCCTCTTTTACTTTAGTAAATGTCTTGCTTTTACTTTATTGAACTAATACACTTCAGTTCTACTTCACTAAAGTAATTAATTTTAGTTTTACTTTATATAATTTAGTGAGCTAAAGTAAAATACTTTAATGAATACCAAACTTTATTTCTACTTCACATTCTCAATCACATAGGACTTTGGAACTTTAGATTATGTGTGCCTAAAACTTTTAAATTAAATTTGACTATGAGTAAAAGAAGAGATAGTTCAAAAATATTCAAATTATGACCAAAAATAATATATCAACTAAATCAATTTTCCAAATCAAAAATTTGAAATAGCAAGAATAGCTACAATTCCTATGCCATTCATGAAACCCGAATCAAAAGGTTTCGGCTAAATTTCGCTTGGTAGAATTTCTTCAATTCCCACATGAATAAGAAAATCGAAAAGAAGAAAGCAATAACTATATAATTGTTTTTTGCAATCTAAACAGTTATTCATGATATATATTCATATTCTAAGGGTGATTATTATTAGTAGAAAATAAAATAATTATAGGCCATGTCTCCATTTTTAAGAACAACAATAAAATAGGGATTTTTCAAATAGCATATGTATAAGTTAATTTTGTTTGAAGTTTTACTTACAGCTTTTGTTGAAATGTAAGTAGGCTTTGACTTGTTAACTATCATACAAATACTTAATTTTAGGCCTACTACTACTTTTGGAACAACTTGGTTTTATGGAGAATCTACGTTATATAATGAACCTTCATTCAATTGTCTTAATTTAGAAACCATATAAAAAAGTGAGATGGGACAAGTGCTAATTATCTAATATTAATCCAATAAAATTTTCTCATCTTATGCAATGGGTATTAAGATAAATCGGCCTATTGTGGTCATAATAAGGAGTTTGACATCATGTAATTATTGAAATTTTTCGTTTTTTCCCCATAGTAGTACAAGTGTGAGAAATAGTGAGAGCAATTGAAATTATGTTTTTTTGACAAAGTATGAATTTGTTATGAATTTTTGAAGTGTTCAATGCATTTTTGCCCTCAAGAGTTTGTAGACTACCTTAACCCCTAAATGCTTGGGCGACCAAATATGGTCGATCTGAAAATTTAGGCTCATTTTGCAGTGGGCGGTTAAATTTGTTTGACCGATTTAAAAGAAATCAGGCAGTTTTTAGGGTTAATTATTGAAAACTTTCATTTTTCACTGTAAAAGGTACATATTTGATTGTTGAGAGGTCTCCAAAGCCATATATGTCCATTAGTAAAAGAGTAAAGTTTGCTAATTTTACTTCATTTTCCAACTTTGAGCAATTTCACTTGATTTGAGATCTAAAAACTTGCACTTATCCATTTGTTTTGAAAATGGTCCCAATGGAAAGAGTAAAGTGTTTTCATGATTTTCACCATTGAAAATTTAAACAAGAAAATGTTGATTTGGAGTTATTTGTGATTTATGCTTATAAAAAAAATTGCATCTCAACAATTGCAAGGTGGATTGTGTAATGAGTTTAATAGCTTTTCAAGTGATATTAAGTTTTCTGAAAGGGCATTTTAGTGTGCTAACACAATTTGTAGTTGTTCATGTCACCTCCAATCCCAAAAAACTTTTATGTGCAAATTTCTGAAACATTGTGGGGAGGGACAACATATTAAAAATAGAAAACATACATTTCTCTTGTTATAATCTCACAACTCTTATGCAATTTTGCACCCAAAATTGGTGTGCATACTAATAAGCAAGCTCTTAAACATCCATATGGTTAGATTTTGAGAAAAAATCAATTTGCTTCAATGGGGATAATTATAAGCCCATGCTCTTTTTGCATGGGAAAAACACACTTGGAAAGGCTTAGGCACTTAGGGGTTAAAACCAACAAAATTTGAATCCATCATGCTCATTTGACTCACCTAAAGCAGTCAAAGTCTTTTGTAACATAAAAGGTCTAAAATGTCAATTCTCACAATGAATTCTCATTGAAAAATTGAAAGTTCCTAATGAAGTCACTAACTACTTCATTATTGCCATGTAAGACATGCATTGAAGCCAAAATTTGAAAAAACTAAAAAACCCATAATGGGATCATCTGGTAGGTGATTACTAATGGGCTCGTTTACCTTATGATCTCCTTTTGAAATGAAACAGACCAAGGTAAGGTAGATATTCCTAATACTGTCGTGATTTGCAATCTGAATATTTTGGGGTTGACTTCAAGAGAGGGACATCTTTTTCAGTGGTGTGCAATTCTCTAACAAATCAAACCCAAGTGGAATTATGATTTTTTGAATAAAATTGTAATTTTTGTAAATTTTTGAAGTGGTGTGCCCTAAAATTGCCTATAGAGTAGAGTCATAAACAACACATAATCATCTTTTCATATATCTATTGGCACTTAAGTACTCACCAATCAAAGATTAACACATTACCCTTTGTTGGCATTAAAACGCTACTTTTGTCATAAATTGATCATATTTGGATGAGTTTTGGTGGGATTGGGGCTAAAAGTAGGATGACAGAGATAGGCAGATGGCAAAAATGAACTAGTCTACCTTAAATCCTAATGCCTATTTTGCTATTTTTATAAGCAAGTGGATTCTTCTAGATGTGATAACTACACACTTCTAGATTTATTTGTTACTAGTTTTTTTAGAAGCATTTATGTTCAAGGATTGCATCAAGATGGATAATTTTAGTGTAAAAGCATGAGGTGTCAAAGATATTGCAACATTTTTAGTATGTCCTTAAAATTGTTTCTCATAGTTATACATGTCGGTAGATTTTGAATATCCTTTTTTGGATCCATTTTCTGGCCTTGAAATTTAGCACACACATTATCGACATGAAGATGATCTTGTGGCAAAAATTTCATGGTAAAGTAAGTAATTTTCAGCCCTAGGGAGGGCGTCAAAGTTGGCAATAGTAAAATGGTTTCCCCGATTGTTTCTCACAACAACACATGTTGGTAGACTTTGAATATCTTTTTTTTGTAGATCTTTTGAACTTCAAATTTTTATATATGTAATTAAACTAAAGGTGGTCTCATGCCAATAAATTCATGGGCAAAAAAAAATTTGAATCCTTGGGAGGGTGTCAAAGTCGATAGTAGTGAAAATTTTCTCACAACTACACATGTTGGTAGATTTCAAATATCTTTTTGTGTGTAAATCTTTAGGCCTTCAAATTTGTCAAACATGTTATTAACATATAGGTGATGCTTTGCCAAAAGTTTCATAGTCAAAGAACAATTTTTTAGCCCTCAAGAGGGTGTCAAAGTTGGTAGTAGTGAAAGTTCTTTCTGTAGGTTTACAAAAATGCCATTTTGATTGATACCCTACTATATAGTCTATAGAAATCTAAAAATATTTAAAATCCAAGAAATTTTAAAACCTATGAAATTGTAAAGTTTTCTAAGCCAATGACATCTATTAAATATCAATATTTGAATTTTGAAATCTAAAAAAATAGCTAGTTCTAAAATTTGAAATCTACTAATTATTAAGATTAGAATTTCAATATCTACAAATCTACAAGTCATAGATAAGTTGCAAATGAGTCACAAACAAGTTGCAATGAAGTTACAAATGAGTTGCAATGAAGAATCACAAACAAATCATACATTAATGGCAAATGAGTCACACAACTCATCAGTTGAGTGATTGACCTCACATGGCAATCACATGAGAAACAATCTTTTGTTTTTTGCAACTACAATTCCACATGCAACTTGTCCACAATGACTATGGATCTCCAAATTAGCATCAGTTACAAAATGTCTTATGCAACTCAAAACCAATTGTTCTTTACAGTTACAAAAACTTGCATTTTCTTCTAATGCTAAGTTACAACATTACAACATGAGATGTTTTAAATAAGAATTTTAGTATAGTATCAGTAGTAAAACTTTAAGTAATGATCTTTCAAGAGATTTTAAGTAAATTTTACTAAAAGCATATGTATTTCTAATAAATTTCTAGTGAAAATCTTCTAAAAGGATATTATTTAAAGTCTTAAATCATATATAACATTCTCTTATCATTAGAAGAAACCCATGTTTTTTGTGACAAGCCTTGATTTTTTTTGACACATTTTTTTTGATGTCTAAGTTGACATTTAGCTATTTATGTTTTTAATGATGTTCATTAGATCATTTGGATGTCATGAAAAACATAAAAAAAGCTAAATGTCAACTTAGACATCAAAAAAAATGCGTCAAAAAAAATCAGGGCTTGTCACAAAAAACATGGATTTCTTCTAGTGTATTGTTGCAATAACTCGCTTTTCTATATTGTAAATGGAAATAACAATTTTAAAATTTATTGTTAAAATATGGAATCTTTGATGATTTGTTAGTTTCAATCGTTTTTCTTAAGTTCTTCCTACTTGAAATAGCCGAATGGATTTGCAAATATTAGATCGGAGTGAGTAATACGTGCACACGATGAAATGCAAAGCTTATGCTTTGAACACAATTCTTATTATATTTAAGATAAATCATTAACATTCTGAAATTAATTCTGAAATGAGTATTAGGTTTAATGCCCTAGTGCAATAAAAGAAATTACCATAAAAATTGTATTATTCATTTTTATTTTCAAATTGAATTATATGAGTTGTTTGATTGATCCAAAAAATTGGAAGGTATAACATTTTATCATTAAAAAATACTATTTAAATGTAAAAAATTGGTACATTTTTTCAATGTTTGGCGGTGATTGGTGTTTGAAAAGTGACATGTATCCATCTTTTCACATCTTGTAATTTTTGTAAATTCATTCTCATTCTATAATAGTATAAACTAGAATGCTTCAGTTATAAAGCATAACTAATGAAACACAAAAATCAAGAATCCACTATCAATTGTCAATAAGACCCAATAAAAACTAAAAAAGTGTACAAAAACTACACCAAATTACATTTGAATGAATAATTGAGCATTGCTCCTACTATCAAATTGCCTAATCTTTTTGTTGAATCTTGTTGGAAGTCAAAAGAATGTTCTAGATTCTCTTCTTGTGCATTTTTTGAACTCAATATAAATAAAGTCAATTAACTATGAATTTTCAATATGATAAAATATAGGTGGATCTAAAAGCAAGCTTAGAGCATGGTCACCTACTCTAAGTGCTAGATGTGGCCACAACGCCTCCTAGCAAGCCTTTAGTGGAATTCACACCCTACTATTACTCTCCCAACACAATGGCCCTTTCAAAATAAAGGACGGGCCACTCAACAATTGTGGGCCTCTCTGGGATACACAATTGTAGAATGGAGAGAATTTGCCTTCAATCTTTGTCTAAACATGCCTAAATAAACCCGTATAGGAGCATATAATAGTTCACTGGTGAAAAGCATGAGAAAGAAAGCCACCACGTGGCTCCTAAATTTGCACTTTTGTAGAGTCATAGTGCCTAACAATGGTTTTTAGCTCCACCCACAGCAAACACTCTAACACATCGTTTATGATTTAGAAAGGAGTCACAATTAGGCCCAGTTCAGACTAGGATTCCTATAATTCTTAGGATTTCATCCACTACCAATAGACATTGATGTCCAAGAGTAAAAGTTATACAACCCTAAAAGTAGTTAACTAGGCCCAAAAAAAATTAAGAATTAAAAAAATTGATTCTCAGAGATTATCTTTTTAGCATGGAAAGCTTTTATTCATCACATTTGGATAAGTGATGTGAAAATTATGGGAGTCTATTTTGCGGATAATCATTGCATATTCTTAAAAAAATAACTATTGGATTCATTCTTCAACTCAATTTTCACAATTTATAAAAATTTAATAGGGTTCAATTTACTTGCTAGAATAATACCACCATTAGAATTAGTGTGTTTCAATTTCGTCTTAGAACTATTAATGATATAGGTTTTCTTTCTACTTTGTAACTACTTCTACTTAATAATTTTTTAAAGAATGAAAATCAAGTTTTTTTGTTTGAATTTATTTTTCCTACACTCTCAACTCAATTCTCCAATATAAAAAAAATTGGAGATTCAAAGTTTAATATAGTGCAAAAGTTTGAACTTAAAGAAGATTCATAGTCTTATAGTCTAATTAGGTAAGGTTTCAAAAAAATTTGTTTTCTTCTCTTTTAATGCAAATATCTTGCAATCTATGTGGTCAAAGTTTTTGAAATCTCTTTCACATATTCTTATATTAGTCTAATACATGATCCTATGTTTAGATATGAGGAAAAAAAATTCAATCTTTTTTGTGTTTTGCAATAGAAATGGTGGTTTGAGTGGTTTTTATGAGAAAATGGCCTTGAGACTTAGGGATCAATGGTACATATGAACCATAATCATATGCTTAATCATATGTTTTTTTAGTGTAGTTTCCTAATTTCCAAATCATGCAAAATCCCAACAAGTGTGAGTAATTATTCAAAAGTTGAAATTTCACTGGAATAGAAAGCAACTCATTGGTAACTAAGCTAACCCTTAAAGGACAAAGGGGTGACCTTGAAAATCATCACTTTCCATTACCGTGTGAAGTGCGGGCTTTAGAAATAGCAAAAGCACTCATTAGAAGTCAAACTACTGTAGAAGACCTCCCTTTTTTACAACAAAATTTAGAGGATGAATGGTTGCACTTTTGTCCTTTTACAAGGATTCCCTATCATAAGTCTTCAATATTTAAGGGTTAAGTTATTGTGGTTCACAACATGCACACTTAACTTTCCATATTCCAGTCAAGTACTTAGATTGAATCAATGCCATCAATCATTGTAGGATTTTTTAACCCTTAAAGATGAATAGTTGCACTTCTGTCCTACTATAAAAATTCTTTGTCATCCATAGGACGCCAAACGTCTGTGTCGATGTTTAAGGGTTAAATTACGTAAAGCACTGCCAAACCCATCCTATGAACTAGGCCCTACATGGTGAATGTACCCTTGTAGGAAATACATGAATTTTTTATTTGTCACTTATGATAAAATTTGCGAATTTTGAATTCATATTTACAATCAATGTCCCCAATTAGTTAGACAAGGTGTAAAGAACATAGAATTAACATGGCAAAAAATAGGGGGCTTTTTTTTATAACTACCTCATAGAAATACAAAATTCGCCCTACAGGTCCCACTTTATAGAATGGGTTTAGCATCGTGCCCACCAAATTGCTAATGGCTTCTTAGGACATACGTTGTCAAGTAATTAGGTTTATTTTTCATGTTCCAAGATATTCCTATGTAACTAGGAGTTCCCAAGTTTGTCGTCTAACCATTTCATTTCATTTAATCTAATTTCTTGTTGAAGCTTTATGTTGGGGTTACAATTGCAATTTTTGGAAATTTCACGTTGAGAGGTTGCAATCGTAGATTGTTTTTTTCGGCCCAAACCACAAATTAGCTTGTTTGCACACCTATTTTGGGCGGCGATATTACACTTTTGTGTGTCGGGCAACAATTGATGATGAAGTGGGTGCTTCTCCTTGAGGTTCCGATCTTCTCCTTTGTTGCTTTTGATGTGCTTTTCATTGTTCTATGAAGTTTTGCAAAACCAAAATCTCTTCTGCATTTTTCTTGACAAATTTATGGAACATAATTGCCTCGTAACAAAGGCCTTCATCAACTTTCACAAGTTGCAAACTCATATATGGTCCGATTCCATGTAGTCTCATGACATTTGGTATAGGGCAAGGCCCAAGGAGGAGGGCATTTCGTGATATAAAGGGTTGACGAGGAAGGCGGAGCCCAATGAGGAGGCACTTTATACCGCAAAATGCTGGACAACGAGGGACATTGTTCGACGTAAATCACGAGTAGGAAAATCGAAGTTGGATGAAACACTTGGGATGAAAAAACTAAGTTGGATGAAGGATCCATAATTCTCGATTACGCAAGTAAACCTGCGTAATCAAGCATTACGGATTATTGCGCCACAGAACATTCCCAAGAAATGAACAACGATTTCCTGGAAGTGGATTACGATGTGAAACATCAATACATTACTGTAGTTTTCCAAACACATCAACAAGCTCCACCTTTGCTGTTTCATCTTCCGTTGTTCCCTAAGCGGGTATCGCTATGTTCTCGTTGGGCAAACCCTTGAAACCCTAAAATTGACTTGCCCAACACAAAAGTGCAAGGGCAAGTGGTACACCATTGCGTGCCCGTGATCAACAATTTCGAGTGTGGGAAAGATGGGCGCTACACCCCAAATTCCCCCAAATCGCGACTGTAAATGCTAGCGTGAAAAGTGTATTCCATGGCACCTCCTCCTCGGGCGTTCCGTCCTCCATACAATGCACCAGTCCAGCATATTCCAAACCCTTCCCTGCGAGTCCTGCGAGTCAGGCATGGTGATTGCTCCCACATGATCCCTTCTCCGGAACGCACAAAGCTCGTTCCCATTACGTCCCCCAAGAGATTGAAACTAAGTTATAGCCGGAGGATCGGGATAAGCTCTCAGGCAACCTGCACACCCACACAAAATACGGAGTAGGTATCCTCCATAATTTATACGATACATAAATACCATACGAATATGTGATTGTAGGATAGAGGCCAGGAATGCACCAGAGACCACCCTCGTGCATTTGTCTCTGCGAGAGACTTTCTAGCTAGAGACGCCGAAGATTGGTGCATTCTTCTCCACGATTTGCATCTTCCCGATTGCCGCTTCCAGGTGGGTGCTATTCTCTTCCCTTGTCCCGTCTGTTTGTTTTTTGTCACGTTGAAAATAGTTCAGTGTAGACGAAGATCTCGATTGCTTTGGTGCAAGTCTTCTGGGGTTTGGGTTTCGGTGCGGGTTATCACAATCTGTTTGCATTGGTAGCTGTCGAAGGTGAGTACTGCTGGTTTCGAGGATTGTTCAATCGAGTGAAGTGGGTCTTCGAGGATTGTGTGACTTTGATTCCAGGGGATGGCGAAGTTGTGTGGAATTGGAGGTCTTCGATTGGTGAAGGGAGTCTTATTTGTGGTTTGTGTGTTGCATTGAGCAGGTTTCGGTTTATTTGTGAGAAGAGAAATGGCGCCTTACGCAGGGAAGTACGCTGATGAGCTCGTGGCGACCGCCAAGTACATCGCCACTCCCGGGAGGGGCATTCTTGCGGCCGACGAGAGCACGGGCACCATCGGGAAGCGGCTGTCGAGCATCAAGGTGGAGAATGTGGAGTCCAATCGTCAAGCACTGCGTGAGCTTCTGTTCACGACCCCCGGTGTGGAGAAGTTTATCAGCGGCGTGATTCTGTTTGAGGAGACTCTTTACCAGAAGACGCTGGACGGGAAGCCTTTCGTGGAGGTTATGAAGGCTGGCGGCGTGGTGCCCGGCATCAAGGTGGACAAGGGCACGATCGACCTTTGGGGCACGAACGGCGAGACGACGACGCAGGGCTTCGACGACCTGCACAAACGTTGTGCGGTATACTACAACGCTGGTGCGCGTTTCGCGAAGTGGCGTGCGGTGCTGAAGATCGGCGAGCTGGAGCCTACGGCGCTGGCGATCGAGCAGAACGCGCAGGGGTTGGCGAGATATGCCATCATCTGCCAGGAGAATGGGTGCGTGTACATCCACTTGTCAGTTTGTTTTCCTCATTGGCTCTAGCTCGCTTGCTCTTTGTATGCCTTTCTTGATTGGACGTCGTAGTGGATTGTGAGGGGGAGTTGAGTGCTTTCAATGGAGTTAGGTTTGATGGATTGTCACTGGACACTTGCTGAAGCTCCTCCCTGACGATCGAGGACCTTCTCAATTGCAATCGGATTAGTTTGTTGCAGCATTTCCTCTAGGTGAAATTAGCGAAGGGATCTGGTACAGATCTATTCAATTTGACGGCCTCGGTGACTCGGACTTTCTTCGACATGCATGCGAAAGGTCAGTCTTCTTCGGGTGCTGACAGAATTTTTTTTCCCCCGTCTGTGTGGCAGTCTTGTGCCGATTGTGGAACCCGAGATCCTTGTGGACGGCTCTCACAGCATCGAGAAGTGCGCCGAGGTGACGGAGAAGGTGCTGGCGGCGTGCTACAAGGCGCTGAACGACCAGCACGTGCTGTTGGAGGGCACGCTGCTGAAGCCCAACATGGTGACGCCGGGGTCCGATGCCAAGAAGGTGTCTCCGGAGGTGGTGGCCAAATTCACTGTGCGCACGCTGCAGCGGACGGTGCCACCCGCCGTGCCTGGCATTGTGTTTCTTTCGGGCGGGCAGTCTGAGGAGGAGGCGACGCAGAACTTGAACGCCATGAACGCGCTGAAGACGACGAAGCCTTGGGCGCTTTCGTTCTCGTTCGGTCGGGCGCTGCAGGCGACGGTGCTCAAGACGTGGGGCGGCAAGAAGGAGAATGTGGAGGCCGCGCAGAAGGCTTTGTTCGTGCGAGCCAAGGCGAATTCGGAGGCGACGTTGGGCACTTACGGAGGCAGCGCGTCGAACGTGGGCACCGAGAGCTTGCACGTGAAGGATTACAAGTATTAGGTCTTGTCTGATGGTAGGATCGGCAGAGATGACGAGGTTGTGATTGTGGAGGGAGACTTTGAGTCTCTTTTTTGTGAGTTTTTCTTTTTTCTTACTATGGTTTTGTGAATATACCCCGGTGTCTCTGTTTCGCAGTTCCATTTTTTGTGTTTCCAAAGCTTGTATGGTTTGTTTAGGAATGAAGATACTGTGGGGAGGTGTTCGATATTGCTGAGGATTGTTTATATGTGGAACCCTTCTTTCACTAGTCATTGATTGTGTATCTTTTGGGGTGTAGTGACAAAAGTTGTTTTATCTAGTTTCCAGGAAGATTCTAGCTCATCGAGCTTGTTTTTGAAGTGGAAGATGTGGAGAGTGCGGCAGTGCATTGGTTAGAGGTCGGTCTGTGCAGACCAAGGTAGTCTACTCTTAAAGCGACAGTTTAAGAACTGCTTACCTTTTGGGGGAAGCTCATCAACAATGTACAATCCGATCATGAATGAATAAGGTATTTATCAGACCTTATTTATTCATGATCGGATTGTACATTGTTGATCGACCGTGGGATTCACTGTTTTCGAATCTGGCGATGTAGGGTAGCTGAGATAGTCCTGATTTTAGCAACTGAAAGGGTGTTTCGACTGTTCCTAGGACTTGGATATGTATTCTAGAATATGGGTCGCATCCCGATTTGTATCTGGCAGTTTGTTTAGGAACACTCACGTTTGTGGACGATGGTCAATGTTTCAGAGCATCTGTGGGGTTCAAGATCAGATGACTCGTTGCCTTATCTGAGTGAAGCAATTGGCGAACAGATAGAACTGGTTTCAGAAACAATGTGGTTGCGCAATACTCGGAATAAGCCTATATAATTAAACGCAATTGTAGATGTTTTCCTGTGAGTGTTCACCCTTGATCTGGATACTACTTCTCGCACAGGAAACTGTCCATCCTGGTGAGAGGTGCGATCACAGCTTTCGTTTGTTCCAATTTAGTCCCGTTAGCAGATATTCGGGGTTTTAAGATGACCTTGAAGTGATCTTCCTATCCCGAGAACGTCAAGAATGGAGCAATTGAGCTATTCCAGGTTGAGTGATGAATATGCGACAGGGATTCCGTGACTAATGCTCCGCTCTTTGCTGATGGATCAAGTGAAACTGGGAATCTTCCACTACTGTGTCAGGCAACGCTTACTGATTTAGGATTCTATCTTAGGCTGTCCAACTTCATTTTATATTTTGATTCTGCGTTTCGTGATTGCGAGAATCCTGTTGGAAACTGTACTCATTCAAACAAGGGCAATCATGTGTTTGGTTCCCAAGAGTCGAAATTGAAGAAGTCAGGGCGTTTGAAAACGATAACAAAACAGGATGGTGATGTGTAGCCGGTAAAATAGGAGGTCCATAAAGTGACCATTTACTTAGCTATTTTTTTTGGGGTGTGTGTGCGACTTCTTGAAATATTTCTCAGAAATTTTCTTTGGATATCAAAGTTGTTTCATATTCTTTTGTACTTTTGTTATGAACTTTAACTTTTACATGTCAAGAGGATGTTTGACGTCTGATGGATGAGAGAGAATCCTTGTAGTAGGACAGAAGTGCAACTATTCATCTTTGGAATTTTGTTGTGAAAAGTGGAGGTCTTCTGTAGTACTCTGACTTCTAATGAGTGCTTTTATTGTTTTTGAAGCCCATGATACACATAATAATGAAAAGGGATAATTTTCAAGGTCATTTATTTGACCTTTAAGGATTAAAGTTGGAATCAAGTATGACTAAAAAAACATTTATCCCCTACTATGTCCTATGGTTGGTACATTTTCAAATGTGATTGGTACTAACATTAAAAAAAGCAATATATGTCTTGGTATTAGAAAATGCTTTTAAGACCTAGCCACTTTAATTATGAACCTTTTAGTTTAATTAGTCTGGAAGTTGGTCTAAGAATCGTTAGTGGTTTAGAGAAAATTCATCTAGACAAAACACAAGGTCACTATTTTGTTGAATGAATTTCTTGTTTTCTTCACTCAAGCAACTCACTATTTGGCCAGTCAACCAATCACAAATCTTTCTAGTGTCCCAAAGCTAAAAGAACCTCTTTGAATACTAATCAAATGAATTTGTAGTTTTGATAATCTATTGCCAACTCTGACGAAAATTGCAATTGGTGTTGTGCATAAAGAAAATCTTTAGTCATAGTCTAGCATTTATTGGAGTATTTTTCATCCCAAAATGTCCAACTAGACTTATTTGGCATATTTATGGTGATGTTTTAACCCCTAAAGGACCATTGTCCCCTCGGGGGACAAAATGGATTTTGGGCAAGTTCCTATGATCTCAATTTTTAGTGAAACTTCTTGAAACTTTCTCACAAGATAGGAAAACTTATTAGCTTTGTGGGAATATAAATTTTATTTCAAATGGTGCCCAGGAGCAAAAGTTATGGCATTGTAAACATAATTTTCACGTCACCGGGCTGAAAACGAAATCTACAAAAAATTGAAATTAATTTTTAAATTTTTTTCTTCTTAAGGACCATATTTTTGTCTACATGTGAAGCTTTGATTCATCCCATTTGGATTAGTAATGTGAAAGTTATGAACAATCCTGTTTTTTGGGCAATTTGAGCATCTTTTTGAAAAAATAACTTACATGATTCAATTTTGAATGCACTTTTCACAATTTTTCAAAAAAAATTGTTTGACAAGGTTAAGTTTTCTATTTAGAACAATTTCACTGTTCAAATTATTGTATTTCAATCCCATTTTAGAGCTATTAATGATTTAGTTTTTCTTTAAATATTGGACTTACTTCTACTTAATAATTTTTTAAAGAATGAAAATCAAGCGTGTTTTTTCTTAATTTTTTTTTCTAGACTTTCAACTCAATTCTTCAACACAAGCTTTTTTTAATTCAAGGTCCACGATGCAAAAAAATTTAACAAATGGCATTCAAAGTCATCTGAAATTGTAGGCCAGTGTTCAAAAAAACTTTCTTTTTTCAACTTTGAATGCTAAAAACTTCCAATCTGTACGGTCAAACTCCATGAAATTTTTACTACATGATCCTTGACTAGTAAAGTACAAGATCCTACGGTTAGATTCTTAAAAAAATGTTTTGTTTTGTTTTTTGGATGAATGCAACAGAAATGGCAGTTTTGAGTAGTTTTTGACAGAAGAATGGCCCTGGTCCTTTACGGGTTAAGGCCAAGTCCATTTGGTATAGACCGCACATAAGGCCCATTGAACAAACAAATTTTTTTAAGAACCTATAGGGTAAGTATATATTATAGCAATTTTTTTGAGGGAATGAACACTTGCATCTAGCCCTGTTTTTTTGTTTTTGAAAAAGTGTCAAGATGGTGATCACTTAAAATTTGATGAAGCATTTTATTTCTTTGTACATCCATCTTTTGTACTATAAAACACTTGTCAATCAAATTTATACACTTTTTCATCCAAATTGGACAATTTCATCTACATTTAAAATTGGATTGAAACTTTTCTAGCGAAAAAAAGATTTCCACTATGAAATGGTGCTTTTTGGCTCCATTTCGCCCCCCAAAAAGGGTTGCTTGCATCCTTGTCAAGTGCTTGTTTTCATTAAGCGATGTGTTCTAATTGTTGCTTTATATGAGGATATTTAAAAAATTCATTTATTTTTATTGTTTTTTGGAGAATGTATTGTGAACCTCGGAAGCATGAGTGCACCTTTGAATGAATGCATCATTTGTTACCATTTCCTTATTATTTTTTAGTGTATGTAAGCAAAAGAACTTCAAAGACAAAAGATTTAACACTAGTGAGGACTATGATAATATTGCATTTTAATGTATGTTTACAAATTGTATTTAGTAAGCCCATGCAAAATGTAGTAGGAAATTTTACAACTCTTTACCTACCACAAAAAAAACCATTTTGTCATTTTATCAAAGCAAAGGTTTTATTGACATCTCTTAGATAGTCGGTCCAACAATTATAAATTTGGATAAGAAACGTAGAGGGTACTCACTAAAGGGTTATAATACAAATAATCACATACTTAGAAGACCTTCATGTTGAGCAAAACATCATTGATCCTAAGAGTTTCTTTCATTATATGATAACATTGAAAATCACACTATTGAGTGTAGAGTGAAAACATCATATATTTATTTATTCTATCGATTATTTTTGAATCATATCAAGCAAATAATAGTACACTCTTGCAATCCAAAAATGTGATAGGTTGACTTGTCCTTTCACATCCACCTAAAATAAATAGTTCAGATTTCTCGAAGTTTTTGAAGCAAGTTAGGTGATTTGTCCTTTCACATCCACCTAAAATAAATAGTTCGGATTTCCCGAAGTTTTTCAGGCAAGTCAGACAAATTTAGGAAGCATGTGTAAATGTCTTCTTCTACTTTTGAAATTTGGTAGATATGTAATGAATCTAATATAAAAAGCGATTGTCTAAGAAACAATCTATGTCTATTACAAAAATTTCATTTTTGAAGGAGTTAAGACCTATTGATCTTATTGAAGAGGGTCAATTTAAAAAAAAATTCTAACTTCAAACGCTATAATGGCTTTCAATTTGTGTGGTCAAAATTTTTGAAATTATTTCTACACATTCCTATAGTAGTTAAGTATAATTTATATAATTGAATTCATTTTTTTATTTTTATTTTTTTATCATTGCCTTGACAAAAGGCAATCTTTGACAATTTTTGTCTAAATAAATTCTAGTCATTAAGGGGAATTTTTTTTTTGCTTTATATTGCTTCTGCCTTGCTATAATAATACAATCTAAAATAAGATCAAATGTAGCCAATACATTTGATCTTTAGAAATTTTAATCATGCTAATTTTTATTTATTTACCTTTGATGATTAAATTTTAAATTTTAAAAACTCATATTTAGAATTAAGGACATTGAATCATTCAAAGAGGTCACCAAATACAACATTAATTGGTCTAGAGTGAGGAGGTACATTTTTACATTTATTCTTTTTTTGAAAAATTTGGGATTTTTCACCCTTGGGGTAGATAAGGTCTAAGGTCTAAGGGGTACAAGTAAACATCTTAAACCATATAGAGTAGTTCCCATTATTAAATTGTCATAAAATACTTTTGGATCTCATTGACTATTCAAAAAATATTTTGAAACACTTTGTTGTGCATTTTTGAATATCATAAAAATTAATTATGATTTTTCAAGGTGTAAGGTAGGATTCATAAAATAGATTAGGCTTAAAAGCATTCTTTAATGCAAAGGTACATATATTTTTTTTAATGTACTAATTGAATTCATCAATGTACCAATAGCAAATATATTGAGGGGTGGATGTTTTTAGAGCCCTTTGTGATTTTCACTTCAAAATTCATAATTAATTCTACAAACTTAGGCTTAAAACATATGAAATGACTTGGATTATATGTAAATTCCATTTTTTTTCAAGGAAAATTTATTGAAAAATATTTCAAAAGGCCAAACTCTTTGAAATTACAAATCAAATAGTAAAAGTTTGTTATATGAACCTCTTACCTTACCTTAGAAGAATTTTGAAACTACGACCTAATTTTGAAGTACAAAAATTGTACATGTTGAATTCAAAATCTACTTATCTTCAAAAAGAATTTGGGCACTCTTGTGGATAGGCATTTGGAAATAGGTATGTAAATAACCCATAGCCCTAAAGCCGAGGAACTTCTCCTCCCTCAAAGCAATTAGTGCAAACTAAAATAGGCCCCTCTAAATGAACTTCTAACTTTAGACTAGTTTATAATTAGAACTTGAACTTTTTTTGCATTGGAAGTGCATTCAAAAGTACTTGGTATAGGTACAAGAAAACTCAAATTTAAACATTGGACAAAGAAAATAAACCACTTCATATAAGCTAATTATAAAACAAAAATTATAGTGGTATTATTGACTAATCAATTATCAATGCACTTTGCACTCCAAATTGGTGCAATTTAAAGTAAAATGTGTGATTTGCCACCTCTTTAATTTTTGTCCTTTAGCTAGCTTATATGAAGTTGTTTATTTTCTTTGTCCAATGTTTAAATTTGAGTTTTTTTGTACTTTTCCAAAGTGCTTTTGAATGCACTTTCAATAGAAATTTCAACTTCTAAATCCAATAGTGAAAAGTTTGATCTTATCAGATAGGCCAAATTCCAAATTCCATTGTCAATGCCCTCAAAACCTTCTATTGAAAGCTTTTAGTATTAGACCATCAAATATTAGGAGTTGTCACACATCATCCGAGAATGAAACTTGTATGAAGACTGAGAAGGTTGGAGTGAAAGAAGAGCCAATAAGTTAAGAGCCCTTCTCCATGAAGAAGGCGTGACACTTGTTTTGTGTCATGTGGAGAGTGCCGCAAGCGGACGATGTTTAGCCAGAAAAGGATTGATTCAGTTGTATCCTACTAGGAGTTGATGGTCAGGGTACGTGACTTTCAGTTGTTCTGAATTCGAGATGGTGTTGAGGATTGAAATTTATAGTTAGTAGGAGGTTATTGATTCACGAGAGCTCTGTGTGGAGATTTGGGGTTGCTGTTGTGCAAAGATTTGGTGGAATTGGATTCAGTTGAGGTTTTGATCTTTTTACTTTTTTACTTTTGGTCGTTGCTCGACAGAGTGTTCTAATTTCGCACTTGTGTTAAGGTTTAAGAATAGCCAAAAATAAAAGTTGTGGAATACGACTCTCCTATTTATTGATTGAAGCTTTCCGTCGAGCATTCATAACAGTGTGAGAGAAAGTGGAGATTTTGATTATTACTTGAGATTCTTTGAATCAAATCATTGAAGAAAGTTTGCTGCGATCTGTGGTGCAGAAGCTGGGTTTCGACAGTACTCTTCTGTGTGCGTCTTCGACCTATTTTTTTTAGTATTTTGTCTTCTTCAATGGCGGACAACATGGAGGAATTGGTGCCTGTCTTTACATCCCTTTCTCAGATTTATGGAGAAGGGAGTCTACTAGAGGAAGCCACTCGTCGCTATGAAAACCTAAAGCAGCGATTTGTGGAGCTTTATGGGCGAGAGCCTGAGCTTTATGCCCGCGCTCCAGGTTTGTGTAACGCAACAATTTTCTTTTATTGATTCTATGATTTTGGGAATGTATAATAAATTTTCACTAGCTTGAATTGCACTAATCGGAGAAGTGTTTTTGTTTGACATATAGAAAGATCTTTGCAATTAGGTTTGCGACCTAACCCTGAGTGATTGTCCTTTTTGGGTAACCCAAGCCCATACTTTTGTTAATTCTTTGATCCCAGAGAGTTTGAAAAGTCCCTGCGTAGGATAGAGTTCTCTCTGGCTTGAATTATACTCACTGTATTTTTTCAGAAACGCTTCGTATAGAAAGATGTTTGCAATTAGGCTTGTGATCTAACCTTTTGAGCGTTGATGTGGTGTTTTTGCAGGAAGGGTGAATCTAATAGGAGAGCATATTGATTACGAGGGCTACTCTGTGCTTCCTATGGCAATTCGTCAAGACACTGTGGTAGCTATTGGTAAGCGAGAGGGGGAGCCCCTGATGTTGCACATTGCCAATGTGGATTCATCGGAGTTTCAAGCTTGCAAGTTTCCAGCTGATCCATCTCAGGTCACTCGACTCTCCACCTTATTGCAATTCAAGTTGTTTTTTAGTACCTTCTTGTACATGAAGCTTTCATAACCCCTAAAGCACCAAGAAGCCAAATTAAGCCTCGTGTTGTTTTAGCAGTTTGGAGTAGGTCACATAGGCTTCTTTTGTTCAATTTTATTGATTTTGGAATAAAACATGCAATGTTCTTCATTGATTCAGGTTATATAAAATTTAGCCCATCTGAATTGTGTTTTTCACAGCAAGATTGAATAATTGGTCATTTTTACACCATGAACACTTGGTTCTCTAGGGACTAATAAAAAATTTGTGTGTCGGATATCAACAGGAAGTGAATAGAGCGAATCATGTGTGGGCAAATTACTTTATTTGCGGGTATGGACTCTCCTTATGTTGGCTTGAGTACTTGGCCTCTGCTTCGTTTGTTCTGATGCCTCGGAAATCTATGAATATAGTTATGGTTAATTTGACTCCGAAGGTCATTCTTAGGGTAATACTGAACTTTACTATGCCATTTGGTGTTTTTTCCCTTGCAATTTCTTGCATATGAAGCTGTGAAAATTGTGCCGCAGATACAAGGGCGTCTTTGAACATCTTGCATCTAAAGGAGAAGTTGTTGGCGACAATATGGGGTTGAATGTTGTAGTTGATGGCACAGTTCCAATTGGTTAGTCTCTCCCGTCTAAACTTCCAAGTAGCAGACATGATAGTGGCCTAACTATTCATCTGCATTCTCTTAACGAGAAAAATTAACAATTTATTTTTGTTGCCCCTATCTCACAAGTTTAAAGTTTCTTTTAAGGAAATTCTATTTCAACCTTAAATGATTTTACTTTAAATTTTGTTTTTGGAGTTTCTTTTCTTTTCTTTATTTATTAATACTTTATTTATTACTTTTTTATTACTTTTAAAATACTTTTTTATATCAGAAAAAAATTGTGGACAAATTTAATAACCTTAAGTTCATATTTGGGAATGCAGGGGCGGGGTTATCAAGTTCCGCAGCTATTGTCTGCTCTTCTGCAATCGCGATAATGTCATCTCTAAATATATCGAGTACCAAGGTCACTTTCTTCAATCTGATTGATTTCTTCTATTTGATTTCTCTCCTTAATGTGTCCACAGGTGCGGGACTTTCCAGCTCCTCTGCACTTGTCTGTGCTTGTGTTGTTTCCCTCTCGTCTTTATTCAATCTAAGCTTCCTCAAGGTATTTCAGTTCCGGCCAGGTACATTTGGTTTAGTTGGAAATGAATGTAAATTCATTGCAAGTTAGTAAGTGGCAGAAAGCACCAATTTGCTAACTAGGTTGCTATCTGAGGCAACTAGAACAGTGCAGCCATATAGTAACTAATTTCAGTCAGCGACACCTTGTTGGTGCGGTTGGGTCTTTATTACTCAAATTTGGTGGTAAATTCATAAGACAATGGATCCTTGTATAGGGCATTACTGAGTTAACCTTGGTTTATCTGCATCTCCCACCTCATTGATTGGGAAGAATTCTGTTGTTTATGTTTGTGCAGCAAGAGGTGGCAGAGTTCAGTTGCGCTTGCGAGCGGCACATTGGTACACAGTCAGGTGGTATGGACCAGGCAATCTCCATCATGGCAGCCCCTGGAGTAGCTAAACTCATTGACTTCGATCCCATTCGGGCTAGTGATGTTGTGTTGCCCAAGACGGGGTTGTTTGTGGTTGCCAACTCTCTCACGGAATCGAAGAAAGCAGAGACCGCTGCCACAAACTACAACAACCGTGTTGTGGAGTGTCGCTTGGCTGCTGTAAGATTTCTATCTTGACTGAGCATTGTATTCTTAATTTGGACTTTCTTCATATATGCATTAACCAAATCATCCTTCTTGCTACTAGATGAAGTATTTATTTTTCTTGCCACACAGATTCTGTCGGGCTAATTTAATTTCTCATCATTTTTGGGAAGGATGTAAATAGAAAAATTAGTACTCCCAATACCAAGAAAATTAGATGACTTGTAGTAGTTCAGGTTTCCATAAGTTTGCAACCACACAGCTGAGATGTTTGATTTTTGATTTTTGCAAACTATGAATTAATTTTATGATGAATTTAGGCCCAAGCTGTGGTATTGGAATGGTTGTATGATTCACAATACATTCTAGACCATCGTTGACTGCCCACCCTTTCACTGTAGCTACATTGAGGTTGGCAGTGATTATACTTATCTACAATAGTTGAGATAATAGTTTGCGAGTAACAATTTTTCATTCAAGATGTAAAAGGATCTATGTCAAGAAGAACGATGTCAAGGAATCTTGGATACCTTGATTCATGGATGCGTTCAAGTTGTTAGCAGCTCCTTTTAAGAATGTTTGTATTCGAGCATGAATTGTGCACAGATATTAATAATAGTTACGTTCATATGGCAGATGGTGCTGGCTGTGAAACTTGGGATGCCATTGGAGGCGGCCAGGACGTCAGTGTACACGCTCTCAGATGTGGAGGGTCTGTGTGTTAAATACGCTTCTACCCAGGCCTCTTCGAGCCCTGTCGTCGCTGTCGAGGTACGATTGTGTCATGTGGTTATAGAAATAGTAATATTCTAAAATTGCTTAAGACGATTTTTCAAATTTTCAATTAGTGAGGTGTGTGTCTAGGATCATATATCGAAGATCGTACTGAGGATTATATGAAAACTAAACATATCTGTTTGCTGTAACGTGCTATTAGCCATTTGTTTTTTTCCACGCGGGCGTACTTCTTACTTTCCAGTAATTTTTTTCTTAAAATTCTGCAGAAGTTCTTGCATGAAGCTTCATACACCACTGAAGAAATCGAAGACATCCTGCAAAAGAAATTGACTACTATGATGATGAAGTCGCCTACTACTCTAGCTGTTTTGGCTGCTGCCACCCATTTCAAGCTCCACCAGGTCAGTTGACCACCCTACGGCGCAAGTCTGAAATTTTTCTTTAGGCTCTTATGTAAGACTGGGCTTGATTAATCGGACTTACGCGTGTTGCTGATAGAGCTCAATCTTGAGATGCTTACATTGAGGCTTGTTGCCAAAGTTCTGTAAGAATTGTTAATTGATAGGTTACGCTTCACAAAAAGATGCCAAAGTTCTGTAAAAATTGTTAATTGATAGGTTACGCTTCAAAAAAAGATGCCAAAGTCCGCTGGTCATTTAGGTCTTTTTCTTGTTAGGGTAAAAGAACGTGGGTGGATGTTGTGCAGAGGGCCAAGCATGTGTACACTGAAGCTGCTCGGGTACACGATTTCCGGGATGCAACTGTGCGATCGGACAGGTACTTTTTAATATTAATGAATTCCCCTCGGTGCATGCAATTTTTATGAAATATAACGTAACTACACCTAATTGCGCCTCTTTACGATAGCAACATGCTGTTACATCAGGATTTCCTTTCTCAGACCCTTGCATGACATCTCCCTAGAGGATGGAATATCTTTAGAATATCTTTCTCTAGAATTTTGGGGTTGGGTGGGTTAATTAAAGTGGTCATTGACTTCTCACTAGCAGGTCCCTATTTTTGTAGGAGTCCAAGGGACCCCACTAGTACTGGTCAATAATGTTATGAATGTTTTGCAAAAAAGAATCTCTCACAATTCCTAACTTTGAGGTTCAATGTAATGCAGCGAAGAGTTGGTACTGAAGAGGTTAGGAGAGCTCATGAATGAGAGCCATGCCAGCTGCAGCCTACTTTATGAATGCAGGTTTGTTTGTCTTTCCTTTGATTTTACTGATCTTCCCTTGCACTCTGTTTACTTTTTTTGTGCATAATATTTGTAGTTCCCTTCTAATTTGATGAACTTCATCTGTGCTCTTTCAGTTGTCCTGAGTTGGAGAGTCTAGTTGGACTCTGCCGACGTAACGGCGCAATTGGATCCCGATTAACTGGAGCAGGTTGGGGCGGATGTGTTGTTGCCCTCGTTAAGGAAGAGGACGTGGATTCTTTCATCTCTTCTCTCAAGGTATGTTATCTCTACTTTCCTTTTATTAAGATGTGACCTTCCATCCAGGAACTGAGTATTCATGTACAGACAGGAATTAATGAATTTCTTATTTCACGTTTTTGAAAGAAGTGTCCAAAACATTCATGTACTAAAGCGCTATTGGGGACACCGTATGAATTAGTTATGAGTTTGCAAAATTACAACACAGGGTTCTAGAATTCTCTATACGTTTTCATTGTACAGGAGTTGTAGACTCCATAATCGATATATACCAAAATTTTCTGTTGCGATGATCTAAGCATGGATTTGGACCGCCCTACCTTAGTGATATTTGCATTGTTTAGAACAACTTTTGAAACTGATCAAATATATAAGTTAGTTCGAAACGAATGCAAACAAGTAAATGGTACATTCTGTTATGCTAACATGTTGGAGGGGAGCTTTAAGAATCCATTTAAATGAAAAGCATTTCCAAATTTTGATCATCTATGTGGTCTTTGTGCAGGAGTCCTACTATGAACCATTGGTGAAAAAAGGGAAAATTAAGGAGGAGGATTTAGATCTTTACATCTTTGCTTCAAAACCATCTGCGGGAGCTGCAGTCCTCAAGTTATAGCTATGATTTTGAAAGTGAGTGAAAATAATGCTGAAGTAGAGGATACGAACATGGGCACAACGTTCATGGCTTCTTGAATTTATAAACGATGAAAATTTGTTTTTTCAATAATGTGAAGATTTTTTGATTTACACGGAATTTGTGTGCTGAATTTCACAAGGAGGTTTGCCAATCCATGGTTTTCTGGTGAAATAAGGATATTGTCGGCCTACAAGATATACAGCATAGTACAAGTTTTTTGTACTGCATCAAGGACTAAATCATACATGACTATTATGTAGCCCATTTTGTTTACAATAAGTAAGAAATTATTATTTTTGTTCATGCTAATAGCTAAAAATAAAAATTTGAAATACTTTGGTGTAAAGTAATTGCTTGAAAATTGAATTATAACATGCACAATTCAATGCAAGAAGGTGAAACCATAATTTTTCCAAGTGGTTTTAAGGTACCGCTCTCATTTGCAATCCTTTTGCATAGGATATCTCAAGGCCACCCTTCTTAAGCTAGCGTCTATCATGAATCAATTTGAATTCAGCAATGCTTTAATTATCATCAAACTTCATTCCTTGGAAAATTTGAACCATACAAAATTGGTTAATTAAAATAAATAAGTAAATAAATAAATAATATATAGTATTTATATTGATAAAATAAATCTGTTTAATCATTCTATTATGTGCAAGAATTTTAAAGATAAATTTAAATTATGAAACATTCATTTACAAACTTCTCTAACAAAACAATAAACTTTTACTTTAATTTCAAAGGAAAAATAGTTTACTTTTTGTATTCAATAAAATAGTATAAGTTAATTTACAATTGTCTTCTCTATGGACAATTTATATTTTAACTTGATATTTATAAATGATGCTAAACATGTCTATAGTTGTAGGAACCCCAGAGATTGAAGATGTAAATGACAATGTTAAATTGAATCCTACTTTGATTCATTCAAATCAACCTATTGCTTCTTGTCATTGGGAAGATGAAGAAAATACATCAGGTTCTAATTCATCTTCTCCTTTGTTAAGGTCGGAAACTCATGCCAAAAGGTCCAAAAGTGTAGACGTTGTAAATTATGATGTAGAAACAAAAATATCAACAATATCAAAACAATCCCTCCAAAGCAAAAAACACAACAATGCACAAGAAGGTAAATGTAACAATTTAAAATCTAATTTAGAGGAGGGTTCTGTTTCAAGAAGTTTACAATACAATCATGCTTTTAAAAAGCATAATGGATGTAGATCAATTGATGAGTTTGAGATGTTAAATAAGATTGGAGAGGGGACTTATGGAATAGTATCGCGTGCATGGGATAAAACAAGAAGAGAAATTGTGGCGTTGAAAGAAGTGAAGATGGTAAAGAGACGTGATGAATTTCCTTTGACATCATTGCGTGAGATCAATATTTTAGTATCACTTTGTCATCCTTCTATTATTAAGCTAAAGGAGGTTGTTGTCAAGGAAAATGTCAGTGGCAACATATTGGATATGAGGGTTTTTTTAGTCATGGACTATGTTGAACACAACCTTAGAGGTTTCATGAATGATATGCAACAACCATTTAGTCTAAGTGAAATTAAGTGTTTGATGTTACAATTGATTAATGGTGTGAACTATTTGCATGACAATTGGATTTTACATAGAGACTTAAAGCCATCCAACATTCTCTTAAATAATTGTGGAGAACTCAAAATATGTGATTTTGGTTTGGCACGCCAATATGGGGATCCACCTTCAAGTTACACAAGTGGTGTGGTAACACTTTGGTATAGAGCACCTGAGCTTCTTCTTGGTGCAAAAACATATTCTACTCCCATTGACATGTGGTCTTTAGGTTGCATCATGGCAGAGCTATTTACACAAGAACCTTTGTTCCTAGGAAGATCGGACATTGATCAGATTGACAAGATATTCAATATGCTTGGAACTCCAAATGATAAGATATGGCCTAATTTTACAAAGTTGTGGGGAGGACAGAGCAAATTCATTGAACAATCAAAATTAAGAGCAAAGTTTCCTATGACAACATTTACAGCAAAGCCCATATTATCTCCAAAAGGATTTGATTTGATGAATTGTATGCTCACATATGATCCACTAAAACGCATTTCTTCAGATGAGGCTGTAAACCATAACTGGTTTTTAGAGGATCCATTTCGAAAGGCAAAAAAACTTATGCCTACTTTTCCCCTCAAAAAAGAGCCTTTTCAACAAATCAAAACCCAACTTGAGTGAATTGCAAGTTGTGCCTTTGATTGATGACTTACAAATATTCCATCTTTATTGGTTTGGGATTTAAGACAAGGAGGCTTTGCATTAACCCCTAAAGGACCATTGTCCCTTGAAGAACAAAAATTAAATTTTTTAGAATTTTTCTTTTTTCCCTAGACTCTTAGCGCAATTTCCCACAAAAAAAAATTTAAGCTCAAAACTTTGTAGTGCAAAAAATTTAATTTAAGAAGGTTCAAAGTCAAATAATTTAGTCCCACAATGTGCTGAATTTTTTTTTCCACTTTAAATGCAGATATCTTGCAATTTGTGCGGTAAAAAAATTTGAAATTTTTTCCGCACATTCTCATACTAGTTAGGTGCAAGATCCCACAGTTAGATGTGCAAAAAAAACAAACAATTTTCAATTTTTTTTACTCTTTGCTATAAAAATGATACTTTTGAGTGATTTTCTGGCAGAAAAAGGCCTTGGTCCTTTAGGGGTAAACAAAAGCTATATTTACATTGAAGGTCATGAAGTTTAGTAGACCCGAAAAAACTGAAAAAAACCCAGCCGGGGCTACTAGGTCTATTGTGCCAGAGCCACCTAAAATCTCAGGTCATGTTGTTTAACAAAAGACTCAATTCTTAGTTCTACCAGGAAGACTTGAAAATAACATTCTAGTTTGTTGTAGATGATTGAATCAGTCTTCATGATTTAATCATTATTGTAATAAATATTGTAAATGATTACATCTGATACAAGGAAATCCCAATCTAAGCTACAGCAACAGGCTGTGATACAGCTTCTATGATTTTGTCGTCAAGTTCAAATTTGATGTCCTTCTTGTCTCTGCCAATCTTTACGTACTCATCATATCTTTCTTTCAAGTCCTCAGCCAGATTGGTCGTGCTCTGCCACCCCAACTTGATCTTGGCTGCTCGAGGCTCCGCATAAAAGTGCTGCACATCCACAAGTGAAAATTGCACTTTTTTTAATATAACGAGTCTCTCATCTGTAGGAATATTGTGCGTCAAAACTAAGGGCAGGATCAATAGTCCAACAAATCAGAAACCAGGATTACATTTGGTCCTTAACAATCAATTCATGAATACCGCTGATTACTGTAAAGAACATTAGTATATTTTTGTTTTGAATACTCAGGAGTTGACAGAATGGGAGGGGCTCCAGAGCTGCAACTGGAGCAATTTTTCTTGCAACTTCAATTTTATCCCAAGACACCATGAATAGTGAAGTTGCAGGTTTTCTCAAAATACAACAGAAGCGGTTGCATTTTGAGAATCTATTTTTGTTGCTCTCTCTTAGCGACTCCCTTGTTCCCTCCTAATTTTTCTCACGCAATAATAAAGTTCCTTCCTTGGTTTTCTCTCAGCACACCACGGCCTCGGGAGGTAACCAGAGTTCAACAGAGTTCAATCTTCTGCTTCAAATTCTCAACCCTGACGTCCAGTAATCTATGATATGATGTGAACCAAAAAGACCAAATGACCTTTTTTTCAAACAGTTGCTCAGATTTCAGGAGCAAGGAAGGAAAGATGGATACCATGTTGCGGAAGGGAAAAGCCTTTTTAGCATCCACTCCCACAGCTTTGGGGTCGTAGTGCACAATCTTGGCCTCCTTTCCAGCTGCCTTGGAACACATTCTCACCAGGCCATCGAAAGTGGTGCCCCGGTCAGAGACGGCATTGAAAATGGAGCCATTGGCAGCCTCCGGCTTTTGCACGGCGAGGGTGAGCATGCTGGACAAATCACGCACATGGGAGATGTTGGTCACTTGAATTCCTGGGGCAGGAATGCAAACAGGCCTTCCCCTGGAAATCCCTGCAATGCAATGGAATGTCGTCTCTCTATTAATGAGAGTCTAGGGTCGCTTTTGGGTACACCTATTATCAACAGTTTGAAAATTCATAACTTATTATTCATATGCTATCCAAAAAATGCATATGGAATCCTCATTAATATATCGACTTCCAACAAGATCCAACTCTTAAATAACAGGAACAATGCTCAATCGCTGCTTATTGGGAGGCATTTAAGTGTAGTTACCGTAACTGTGACTTCACTGACATCTAGGAGATCTGAGATGGTATAGATTGGAGTCAGCAAAATGACTCCATGATGAACGAGTGTAAGTGGGAATTGGAATCCCTTGGTATTGGGTACCCTAACTCACAAAGTAAAATTGCGTGTTATAAGTCTATGTAACAATCATTATTTTTGATAAAGAAACAATTTTATCAATGTAACTACTCATTCTGGTTTTGATATATGAAGGTTCTTACATTTGTAATAAAAAACATTCAAAATTGTAATTTTAGTATTGCATTCAAAATCTAAATCAAGCTAGAAAATACTAGGACGTCAATTATGTAATTCAAACATGTCTGGAATTGTTATATTAGTATTCTTAGCTCAATGGTAGAAATTGTTGACAGGTGGTTAACGTAACAAACATTTTCATCTGCTTAGACCACGCCTGAATGATACTCTTGTTAAAATGACTGCAATTTGTTGAAAGCCAAATTCTATTTACCTCCAAAGGTTGTATACCCAGTTCACGTAACTAAGTTCTTAAATTGTAATGAAATTGTTCCACTAAAAGATTCTCCAACTTTCTCAAAGACTAATGGCAAGCGAATGAGAAGATTATCACAGAACTGTTCTACACTAGGAACTGATCAACGTGGACACCCGGGTGTTGAGCTTGCTCAAAGATATTGTGAGAGTGCTTACTGTCAAAGAACCATTCTTCACAATCCTTGTTGTTTCCATCTCCAGTCATGTATTGAGGTCGGAAGGAAGCCCAGCTCTCTAAACCCAAGCCCGCTAAATAGTTTTCTACTTGCTTGTGACCAGCATCTTCCTTCACTTCATCCTGTTGCATTTATCCAAATATACTCCAACGCATGAGGAGGATTTTTCTTTTTTAAATGTCAAGGACTAATAATAGACAATACTTCGCCCTGGAATGAACTGAACTATCTCGCTAGGTGAATGCAAGGAATCCCGACGATTGTAACTCTAGTTTACAATTTAGGTGAAGTTCGGTTTAGAGGAGATCATACCCCTTCAACATGAGGTTGCTCAATAGAACCCTTGTAGATACCCGCACTGCTGATGAACAAGAACTGTTTTGCACCATTAGCCTTGGCCCAGTCTGCCACAGGCCTGCACACCAAGCAACTTATCAGTTCACATAAAACCAGCCAGTACCGAGATGAAACTTTGAGCTGAAGAATGAAGAAAGAGAAACTTTGAAGCATCCAATATCGAGATTCCCACAGAAGAAAATTTGCATCCTAATTCACACCAAACCATAATACATTGGAAGCCACCCGAACAACCGTAACATACATAGTCAAGGGCTCAAGCCAGTTATAACCTTATTCTCTAGATTAAGTATAAGCATAATTGCCAGATCTTGGAAATCTACGGTTCTCTGACAGTGCATGAGAGAACAGTGCAGGACTCTCCTCCTTTGCAAAAGCAATGCACCAAGTGGCAATGAAAGCGATAGGGAAGGGTTGTGAGTAGCACCTAACACACACAAAAAATTGGTAAAATGGCACGAGCAGAAGGTGAGAAACGTACTGAACAACATCCAAGGTCTTTCCATTATTGTCCAAGACCACATCGAATGAGGCAGAGCCCACAGCCGCTCCAATGTCAGAAGGCTCACCCCACACGGTCGTCACTCCAATTTCACGCAGCTCCTGCAATAGAAAAGAAAGACGATCAGCACCTCGCTTTCAAATTCTCCTCAATGCACTTGAACGGACATGTTCCAACCCCTATTCCCAAACCCCTATTTTCAGCAATTAATGCCGCAAGAGGGGGTGTCCGAGCTAATCCACAGAAGAAGGCTTTTTCAGACTCACATTCCGAAACTCTATGAGTGGACTAGAATTATGAATAAAACAGAGTCTCGTTCTGCTCTACTTAGTAACAAATTGTGGAGCAGGAATCGCAAAGTCTCACACCCATAATCCGTTTCGGTTTCTACCACACTACAGTATCATTCCACAATTATGACGTCCTCCTTGAAATCATCCTAGGTAGCTCAAATTTAAAGCCAGGATGTGAGACAAGCACATCCTTCACAACTTACGCCACTTAACATGAACTGTTCTCCACAAACTAACCTCCAGATTCAAGTTCCCTCATATAAAACATCCTCGAGCCAATTGAAAGACCTTTAATCCTTCAGTGAAGAAATAATCACGTGCTGGCTTACATGGAGCCATAAGCAGGGTACCTTGCAATTGTGCAATGTAAGGCCAAAAGCCAAAGTCTCAAGTCACCACTCTGAACCAGAACGTGAACTTGTGCCCTGATAAGAAATATAGTGCTTAAGATCGGTAAATGCGAGTCTCAACAATATTATGAACGATTGGCAACTGCGAATCTCAAAAACGGTATCAATGATTGGTAACTCTGAATCCCCCAAATGACATGAAGAATTGGTAATTGTGAATCTAAAAAATGCTATGAAAGATTGGAAACGAGGAATTCCCAAAAGTGATATGAAAGATTGGTAACTGCGAATCCCCCAAACGGTATGAAAGCTTGCAGCAGAGAGCACCCCCAAGCAAGAAACATTCCCCAAGAGTCAGCGTACACACATTGAATCTCGAGAACGGCGTCTTCTTCATCTTGTCCGACGTCTCCTCGCCCACCGTCATCACCGTCACACTATGCCCTGCAGCCACCAAGTCCTTGGCCGTCCAGAATCCAATCACGGCATGCCCCCCACTATTAGTGTTCACCACCAACACCTTCTTCGCCTCGGCTGCCGCAGCTCGCACCCCCATCACCGCGGCTCCTGGTCGCACACACTCCGTCCTCCTGGCATTCCCTTGCACGCTCCATGACAAGCCCAAGGAGCCTGCGCGCTGGCAATGGAAAGAAGACAATCCCAACGTGCGCAGCGACAAGGAAGGTCGCAAGGATCCAGAAGGGGTGTGCTGCAATTGAGCTGCAATTGAGCTCTGCGCCATCGCCATGCCCGTCGCCATAGCTGCAGGGAATGCTGCAAAATGGTCCTCACGTGGAACACAAAACAGAGAATGAAAGAAGCGAGAAGAAAGGGGGATTGCGAATGCGGGGAATTGCAGCCACAACGACAGCAATCCAGGTCGGGTCGAGAGAAAAGATGGGGTGGGCTTGGAATGGAATGTGAGGCCATGTTCATCTGGATAGACTGTAAACAGTTGAGTTGGTTGAATTTGGAAACTCTGATTGTTTGTGTGTTTGCGTTCAATGGCGTTGTTGAGTTGAGTTGAGTTTCGAAGCTGTACTGGATCAGGGAGTGAGCCTCCAAAGGGATCATTCTAGTTTATGTGGTGTAAAAAACAGCATTTAAATTGAACTTGGAGGAGCTATTTTTAGGTGTGGGCCCTACTTGCACGTAATTGGATTTGAGTATGACTGAGTTTTGTTTTCAACTCAATTAAGGTAGGACCACCCATTTCTTATCAGAGCCCCATTCCCAACCTGTAGGGTGTGGTGTAGTTAATTCCAATCTAGGCTAGAACAATTTTCCAATTGGAGTTTGGAATGTATGTTTTTCTCCTCTTCAAGGTTGGAACTAAGGTGGGTACACCTAAAAGCGTCACTTATTGGCACTGTGTATAGTTACTGTTGTTAGGCTGATTAGATTTTGATTTAGTTGTGTATAGTTACTGTTGTTAGGCTGATTAGATTTTGATTTAGTTGTGTACAGTTACTGTTGTTAGGCTGATTAGATTTTGATTTAGTTGTGTACAGTTACTGTTGTTAGGCTGATTAGATTTTGATTTAGTTGTGTGGGCAAGAACAAGCACATTCCATCGCACCAAAAAACATAAGATTTGAATACTGTATGCAAAAGTTATTAGCAGTCAAAGTCAGTTTTTGAAAGCGCCATCTACAACCTGTGAAGATGACTAATTTTGAAAATGTATACTTGTTCTAGATGGTGCTTTTAGGTCAGGTGCCATTTTAGATGGACCTACCTTAGTAAGATCATGACACATGTTCCGAAGTAGTAGTTTCAATTCAAGCAATAAAATTACCAAATTTTTGACAATCCCCTTCATTTCTTTCTCTGCATCTATGGAAATATCTCCTTCTCCTTCAAGTACTCCACATCATGTCCACATTTGCTTATTCAATTGGTTATGGGTGGTTCGCCTATTGTAGTGCAAGACTTGGATAATAAATATGAATCTAAGTGGCTTTAATTTTTCACTCAATTGTTTGTTTCAAGCATGCCAAGTTTTATGAACTCATGCAAGTTCTAGTGTTTCCAATTTGATTACATCATGTTTGTAGTCATGGTATTCTACAAGAGCCCATCAAGTGACCACTATGTAGCTCCAAACATATTGAAGGGTTAACTCGTCCTATGAGGGCACCCATCTACAGACATATATAATAGCCATATAAAATAGTAAGGTATGATTCAGATCAATTAATGTATTTAAGAGTAATTGTTAGGGAGCTAATGAAGTAAACAGTGTCAAGAGCGTCCTTCCTCAAAATTCTCACATGAAATAAAATAAACGATATCTTGATTCTTCTTTGAATGAGATGGCAAGGTACTGGGAATTCTATTTATGAAAGGATTGAATTCTTTCACCAATGTTGTATTTTACAACTCGAATCTAGCTTTAGAAACGGACAAAGTTGGATCTTAACACCTAACTGCCTCATCGACTATATATGGTCGATCTGAAATTTCAGGCTCATTTTGAAGTGGGCAGTTAAATTCGTTTGCCTGTTTAAAAAAAAATTGGGGGTTAACTATTCAAAACTTTCATTTTTCACTGAAAAAGGTACATATTTGAAAAAGGTACATAGTGAAAGCACACTTGGAAAGGCTCAGGCATTTAGGGGTTACGTACCTTCCGGATGGTGACTGAAAATGGAACAAATCGGTTCACACGTTGCCGTCTCACATGCGTCCTCGTGAATACCAGCTACTAAAAGTAATTAGACTCTAGGTATAACAGCTACTAGCATTGTAGCATATAGAACCTCGAGCCATAACACAGAGATAACCGACCCCGCAATCTTCATCCCAAATGAGCAACGAGCTGGTTGAATGACCAGATTTGACGACCAAGTTCAAGGGGCACTTTTTCTAGTCCAGAACCGCGAACTTTGAGTATTGTGTCAGTAAAAACACTCAGGTAGAATACAAACCACTCTTCGTCGATGTGTGCCGGCAGGGGACACAATTTGGCCCTTTTCCGACTATCCAAGAAATTGGTGCTACTTCTAACGTCCTATAAGATCCAATGAAGAGACGCAAATTTCAATACCCCAACTTGTCATTAAGTGCAGTTCGCCCATCTCCAGTTTGCCCTGCAAAACGTAACATCAGTTTATCAGGTGCATGTAAAGAAATGACATCATCAGTTAGGTATAATCACCCTGGATTGAGGAAGCAGGAAAAGATAATAATGTTGGAGAGTAAGGGTGACAACATGGACAGAAACAGCGTGGTTATAACCCTTTTAGGTCCGCAGCGTCCTTACAGGGTTAAACAAGAATTCTGACCATAGGGAGACCTCCCCATGAATCATGGCAACAATTCTTCTCCACGATATTGTGTAAAAGGTCCTGAAACAGTCTAATTTAAATGAAAAGTATGTTACTGAAACAAGTAAAGCCAAAACTGAACCTCATCATGAAACATTTATAAGGCGAGGGTTAATAGAAGCTACCTTGAGGAGGAGCCCAGGCTTCTTCGATCTCATCCGACTCCTTTGGCAGTGTAGGCGGCCTGTCAGGCCCCAACTTGCGTTTTTTCTTGCCTCCGGTTTTAGTTCCGGCTGGTTTCTGCTGCAAGGTGTTGCTTGACCGAGACTCTTGTTCTCGCGCTTCCTCTTGAACTGTCAGACCTGATTTATGCCTCATCAGAAGGGCAACGGCCTCCATAGCAGCATTACTCGCGACATCTCTATTCTCACTACCCAACTGATCACCTACAACTTCCTCTATTTGTATACGGTCCTCCTTAGAGGCTGGACGTTTCCTATCTTTATACCATACAAATTCATTGCCAGTTTCTGTGTCTTGTTCTGTAGCGATGGAACTCTTGGTGGCTTCGCTCTTTTGTGCCTCAGGCCGAGGTGCAGGTCGTGGTGCACCAAGAAGAAGAGTAGGTGCAAGACTTGGCATCTCCTTAGTTTCAGCCTTTGTATCAACGGAATCCAAACTGACATCTGCAGTAGACGGTGCAGAGATCACTTCAGGAACCGAATTCAGAGCATCCTTTGATTGAGATGCAAGCTCCCGAGCAATTTCCTTACTAGCACGTAGCCGTAACCGATTCTCCACTATAGATTCCACCTTCTGTGACTGGCTAGAACCTTCAGCCTTAGCATCCCATTTTCGAGTAGCATCTGCAGATGGGTCTGCAATTTTCATGAGGCGGGTGATCCTATCAGCTTCAGCTTGCAGCTTTGATAGCTCCTTTGAGAGACGGGCTGCCTTGTCTTTAACTGTACACCACCGCAATATATTAGTGCTGTTACATACTCAAGGCTTCCACTACAAATACATCATATACTGAGGGTGAAAATGTAATATGTCACACAATAATTATGCCCAAGGAGGGTGTATGCTACTTTGCAGTTTCCAAAGTGGTCAAAAGTGCCATACTACATTTGAAAAATATTTAATACTATGGCCTGTCGTTATAACCGTGGTCCGCAGTATATGACGTATTTCGTGCATTAGAGTACAACTCCAGTAGTGTACATCTCAAAGACAAAGGCAGTTGCTGATGTGTAAGACAACTGACGTACCAATATTTGTGGATACGCTGGACATGAATGCATCCAGAGGATCTACAGATTCTGAAGTGACACCGCTTTCTTCTTTTGTATTTGATTTGGCTTCTTCAGCTTGCAGCTCAGCCGAGACAACATCTATTTCTTTGGCAAGCACATCTCTCTTCTCCAGGAGAGTTTCAGCTGTCTCTACCACGTGAACGGCTTCTCCATTCTTGACCTTCTGTTTTGGTTTGTTCGTTCGATCATAGAACTCATCGTCACTGAAAATGATCAGTAACACGACTTCCCGTTAGGCCAATCTCACAACCAAAACACACCGCAGATAGAAATTTATTCAATGCCTTAGTCCAGAAGATGCATAGACCTCCACTTTAATTTACCATTCGTAGGCATCAAGATACATTTTTACATTGTTTTTATTTTCAAATACCTTCCATTCCTCCAAAACATAAATGAACTCCCCATAGACAATTTACTTTAAATTCTAGCCAAATGAGCGTATCGCCAAGACTGTAGTGTGGATAGAACACATTCGGTGCCTTTGAACCTTGAGGAATTAAGAACGAAGTATAGTACCTGTCATTTTCATCCTCCTCATCCTCAAAAACAGGTTTCTTTTTTGAAATAGATTTCCCTGTGCGCGCACCTAAACTCTCTCGGATGCTCTCATTGAGTGTCTCCTCCAGGCTTTCCAACTCATCGAGAATCTGAAACAAGTCCAAAAGACATCTTGAACTGAGCTATCCATAATAACACCGTAGCAAAGGAAATGCCTACCCAATTAAGTTGTCATGTACTTGCAGAACCAAAGCACCAAACATCACTCAAGGTATGACACGCTTCCAATATCATTTGGAAGGGTAAGGAAAACAAGCAAACTTACAAACAGTCAGCCCTGGAATCAGACAGAATCACTGCAATAACGACATAAAAGAATTTCTACATATATGATCATAGGAAAGTACCGCCTCAATGCGTTGCTCATTGCGTGCAATTTGTGTCTGCTGACCCTGTGTAAGACCCCCTTGACTGCCTTCCTTGGCTCTAATAGCATCAATTTCTTTATTCAAATTTGCCATCTGATCAAACCACCAGCACAGAGTAAGAATAGTGAGGGACAAGCATCAAATCTCTAAATGAAGAGATTTCACACAACTTATAAAAGCAGCAGCGAGAAAATATAAGAATTAAGATTAATCTATTAAACTGCACAACAAATGAGTCCTAGTCCGAGAACATCTAAATCGATAGAGTGACAAATTCAATGGACTGAAAGAAAAATCAATGAAAATAAAAATAAAAACCTTCTCATGACGTTTCTGGACTTTTTCAAGGGTCTTTTGTTGATTCTCTGTCAGGGATCCTTTGTATGTTTGCCAAGTAACTTCGTCAAAGTCCTCCTGCATGACGCCCATTATGATATCAGCACGATCGGATAAAATTACTGGCATGGAAAAAGAGTCACAAATCATGATTCATAAGAACTTCAAGTAAAACAGAAAGTAAACCTCTTCTTCTTCAGCTTCAGCATCCTCTTGCATGCCCCAGCTAGCACCCTGCAGTGCTGCAGCCTCTGCTTTTGCTCGCTGCAGTGACAATTCCCTCATACGTGCATCTTCAGTTGCCCCTCGACCTTTGAGTGAAGGCCCTTCCTGCGTGACATTCCATAACATAACTTCAGAAATCACAGGATATCAAGATAAACATAGCAAAATAACACATGATAAACAAGAGTAAACTGATGAGAAACAGCACAAAGTGATTGTGGTTTAATAGTTTTCCTAAAAGATGAAAAAGGAAATCTACCTCAGGCATAAGTTCGCTTGGCCCTTGAAGCACGTACAAACGCGTTGAGCTGCAAATAAAAAACCGAGAGCAGAAATTACTGAATTGTAAAGTTCATTGATACTCTCAAGACAAGCTTCATAAACCAAAAGTAACGAAAAGAGATAGAATAGGTATTAGAACTACTCAGCGACTACCCTATCAAAGAATTCATGTCTTACAGGCCAAAGCGCACAACAGCGCCCACATGTAATGGAGCATAAACTTTAGCCTTCACCTGCGTAGTCAACCAACATCACGGTTTAGTGACGATATAACTTCTTCGACTTGAAATGTAGAGAGTAGCACCCGAAATAAACAGAGAATGAAAAAAGAAAATGAAGAGATCCACATTAACAAGATGAAACTCACACATGTCATCCTTTGAAGTGCCAATGTAAAACAAAAGCAGGGGTGCCAAACCTGACGCTTGTTAACGAAGGTGCCGTGAGTACTCCCAAGGTCGTAAATAAAGGCTTCTCCTTTGTCATTGTACTGCAACACTGTTCAACAAGAAGAGAAACGAAAACGATCTGAATAATCAATAGAGAATGAAATACTATCTTAGTTTAATGTAATGCCAGTAGCTAAAACAAAGAGATTGATGTACAAGCAATATCTCAATCTTCTCCTCTATGAGCATTTAAAGAAGAGAGTAAATGAGATACCAATTTCCAGGACCTTACGTGGGATACAGATCCCAAACATTAAATACCATGACCGAGAATTCAGACTCAAAATAATCAAATTCCAAAAGAAGCTAGAGCGTAGTACCTGCATGGTAGCGGGACACGGTGGGATGCTCCAACATAAAGTCACACCGATCGCTGCGCCCAAACATGTAAGCTCCCTTTCTCCACCTGAACAAGCATGAGATTAATTGGTCTCAGAAAACTGGTTCACAAGAAGAATGAAAGATACGCAAAACATCAGTTTTGGAAGAAGAAACAAATCAAAAAAATATTGTTTCAAAAATCGCAAGCATATAACCTAAAAATTATTTGAGCACGACTGATGCAAAACAGCAGCGCCCGTATTGCTGGACATCAAATACTCATTGATCGAGCTCCAGATTGTAAGGCAAGAACAACATACACGTCGAAGTTGCTCAAAAGAACGCCTTCCTTGAGAACTTCCAGCTTGAAAGGGTGGCCAGGTGGTGCACTCCATGCAGGCTTCACATACGGTACATCAGAAGAAGCTGGATCTAGAGACACCTTACTCTTGGACGCCTGCATGGCCGTCATCGCACCATTACCTTCTCCACCTAAGTCTGAGTAACTCTTTGAGCTTAGTGCAATCCGAACATCAAACCCTAAACCTTCGCTCCAGCCGGATATCCAACAAAACACACTCCGACAACTCCGAAGCTCTTGATTTCCAGGCAGAAAGTCATGAGCCGCATTGAGTGGGCACAGAAAGGAAATGTTCTCCACGTCGAAGCTAAGCTAGTCCAACGCACATGACAGATTGGAACCGCGCGAAGAGGCTCGCCGCAGCAACTCTGCAAAACCACAAACGCATGAAAAATATGAAACTTTTTTCTTACCAGCTTAAACATACTTTTATTTAAAGATAGAACTTACTTTCTTTTCGCGTGGGGTGCCCGCCCTCGGCACTAAGTCCCCGTCAGTTCTCGGCCTAACGCCGGGCAGGCCATGCCTGCCCGGCCAAAAAATATAAAAGGAGCCCCCTGTATTGAACCAATTTTTCGGAATTTATGCACTCCCTCGTGTAATTTAGGGCCTCTGATTGCAAATATGAGTTCAGAATTTCAATAAAAAAATTTGTATAAAAAATAAAAAATTTGTATAAAAAATAAAAAATTTCAGTGTTGCCTACGGGTAGGGGTAGTTCAAAATTTCAGGCGTTAGGCCGAGAACTAACGGGGATTTAGTGCCGAGGGGTGCCCGCCCTCGACACTACGTCCTAGACGTTTTCTGCAAAACGCCGGGGACCCACCTACTGCGGGCAGCCCTCACTTGCCCCTACCCCCCTCCGGTTATCAATCCGACGTTGCCTCCGAGGTTGTCGTCGTTGACGTCGACTTGTTGCCCTCTTCAACCTGCTTACACACCTCGCTCATCCTCTTCGACCTGTTGAACGCACATCAAGTTGTCAAGTAAGTTTTTGTTTTTTGTTTTCAAATGAAAACTTGAAGAATAAGCAGAGGTCAAAGTACAAGTTGCATTCATGATTGCAATATTCATTGAATTTGCATCTTGTTGTAGGTTTCAAATTCAAAATTTAAGGCACATTAGTGTTGATGGAATTTGTTATGTTTTGGATGATTTCTTGCAACGATGTGGTTCTTGGTTAGGGTTTTAGGAAACAAGTTGTGCAATGATGATTTTACTTTGATTCATTAGGGATAATTAAACAAGTTTTCATTAAAAAAAAAATTAATTATGAATCCTTGTTTAAGATCTAGGTTCTTCAATCAATGTTTTTTACAGTCAATGATGAATTAGGTAGGTTTAGGGCTTAGGGCTTTAAAAGCATAGTACTTCTATAGCTCTTAGTTTTTTCTTCTTTTAGGTTTAGGGTTTTCAAAGAAGTTTGTTCATTATTTAAATTGTTCACATGGTGTGAACTTAAGCTTTAGGGTGTATTGTAAATTTAGGATTTGCAATTGTTTGAGGTTGAAGTGTTTTGATTCTACAATAAAGTGTTCAAAATTCACTAAACTTAAAGTATAGGGTTCTCAAAACATTGTTTTTCAAAGCATGATGAGTATTTTCATTTTTTCATAATACTTGTGACATTTGTGTGATCTTTAAGTTTCATTCAAGTATCATGGCTCCAAAGAGGAAGAAGGTTTGGAAACGAGATGAGAGCACAAAGGAAGCAAGAAGAGCTAGAAGGGAAATAGAGAATGAAAGAAATGCAGAAGCAAATGCCAAGGCAAGGATAGAAGAAAGTGTTGTTTCCAAATTGGAGAGAGAAAGGGCATCCATTCCTCCTCCCATTGCTATGAGTGAGGAGGTGGAATCCTCTCCTCTAGTCAAGGCGATGGAGAATGGATTTCTTGAAGACTTGAAAATCTTTCATATGAAAGATCACAACACTAGTAGAAAAAATTGTATCCAAAACAACAGGAATCTATTGTTCGCTTTTGTTGTTTCGGTCGCGTTGTCCTGGATAAAATCTTTCTGTTGATTTGGTCAAATTTAAAATTAAAAAAAAAAAAAAAAAAATCTGGATTTTTTTTCGGCTGCCCGAAAATTTCCTGGAATTTCCGGGCAGCCGCATTGCTCGACCCACGGTTGCCCATGGGGTTTGAACCGAAGACCTCATGCCCAATGGCACAAGGCTCCAACCACTAATCTACCTCACAACTTAATGTACATTAAATTTTTTTTTTTACTTATCCATTTATGGTTTGGTGTTTTTAAACTCAGCAGACTTTGGCGGTCATTTTGGCATGGTAAATGAACTTTTTTCAAAAAAATTTGAACTAAAAAAAGTTGGAGATTGAAGTTAACTTTCATCTCCAAAAAACGGTTTGTGATTTCAAGCCTCCAATTAAAATTTTTAGACAAAATTCAGAGAGGATGTTTGAAAATGTTAAACAAAATGTCCCCTCTACCTCTCTCTGAATTTTATCTATAACTTTTGATTGGAGGCTTGAAATCACAAACCGTTTTTTGGAGATGAAAATTAACTTCAATCTCTAACTTTTCTTAGTTCAAAGTTTTTTGAAAAAATTTAAATTACTACGCTGAAATGGCCGTCAAAATCTGCTGAGTTTAAGAAATTCCGAATTGTGAATGTTTAGGTTAAGAATTAAAAAATCCACTTTACATAGAACAAGAGGCTCCAACCACTACATGGTTGGATCTCCATGTCTATTGGACATAATTTCTTTTACTTATTCACTCACAAATTAATACTTTTATTTTTTTGAGTGTTTTTTTGGTCTTTAAAAGTGCTGTTTTCATGTTTTGAAGTGTTTTGGGGGAGTTTTAAGGTGCTGTTTTCGTATTTTGAATTGTTTTTTGGGGTGTTATAAGGTGCTGTTTCAATATTTTGAAGTGTTTTTTGAGTGTTTTAAGGTGCTGTTTCAATATTTTAAAGTGTTTTCTGGGTGTTTTAAGGTGCTATTTTAATATTTAGAAGTGTTTTTCCAGAATACTAATAAAGATTTAAAAAAACTCCAAAAGTTTTCCAAAAGATTCCAAAAGATTCCAAAAGATTCCAAAAGATTCCAAAAAAGATTCCAAAAGATTCCAAAAGATTCCAAAAAAGATTCCAAAAAGATTCCAAATTCAACACAAAACTGTTGATTTGGTCATTGCACTACTCAAATCAACAAAAAATTGTTGTCCATTTCTGTTGATTTTTACAAAAATTCAAAAATCTGTTCAAATGGTCATTACAGTGCCCAAATCAACAAAGAACTGTTGATTTTCTGTTGATCTAGTCATGATTTCTAGTAGTGCAAGTTTTTGGTTCCAATGCTTTCTAACTCCTCTAACGTCTATGTTGCATACATCATACATGCCTTGCAAGAGTACTTGGAGTTCATTACAAACGATGAGTTAGCAAAAGCAAGAGCGGATAGAGCACTCATCTATTTTAAAGGTAATTTTTGTACTTGTAAATGTTCTTTTTTAATGCATTATATGCTTTAGGGTTTGATTCATGCAATGTCCATTGTATTTGATGTAATCTTCTATGCTTTAGCTCTTCTTTTTCACATGCTTTTTAATGTGAATTACTTTCATTTCATTCTCAAGACTTTCTTTTCTTTTCAACATTGCATTTTGTAGATGATGATTGGAAGAGATTTGAGTTTGAAAGAGCAACCCATCTCACTTACCTCCTTCAAGCTAATGACTTTCACTATACAAGAAGTTTGTGGGAGGAGGAAAATATATGGAAAGAAGATTGGAAGAATAGACGTTTGGGTAAATGGAAACTTCTACATCCTCTTAGGACCAAAGAAATGCAAGATCGATTGAAAAAGAGAGTTGTAGAGGAAGAAGAGATTCAAACAATGGCAAGAGGTACATATCATCCGCAATATAAGGCATGAACAAGGGTAAAGCCAAACCGAAGCCCATAGGAAAAACAAGAGGCAAAGGAAAGGGCAAGGCAAAAGCCAAAGCCAAAGTCAAAGGATAGCCAAGAAGGATAGTTACTTCATATTCACATGATCATGTCCCTACTATTATATAGTGTCTTTCTTTGGTTCTATGTAGTTGCATACTCTATGTAATATCAAATACATTCTCTATTATAAAGTATGTCTTCTTTTTCTAAGTACATTTCAAATGTCTATGACAATTATGGCAAGACACTATTGTGTCTCCTTTCTCTACCATACTTCTAGTAAAATACTTATCACAGATAACTTTAGGAATTCAAGAAAAAATACTTCTCTTCCTCTTTGAAGTTGATATCATTTTATGAGTTGGAGGTGTCATTTGAGGTTGAGGGTGCCTTGTAAGTGAGTTCTTTCCTTCTTCCATTTTGTCCTTTTGTTTTGAAGTCCTACCATGTCCCATTCTTGTAATTGTACATTTTCTTGAATAGATGCAATAAAACCTTTACTTGGGAGTGAAATACGACAAGGTCTTTCAAATGTGAAAGGCTTTGAAATAGAATGCAAACATCCTTTGATGGCTTCAATCTTATTTTTCATTTCTTCTTCCCCATATTTCCCAATACTTGACTTCACTTCCAAAAGCATTGATTTCATGTCACAGATAACTTGTAATAAATCTTCACTATGCCTAGTTGTTGATGTACAATCATTTATTAAGTCTTCATCGTGGATATCTCCTACTATGGGCTCAATAGGATATTCAACATTTGCAATGCCAAATGGAGGTTTTTCATCTTCACTCAAGTGTTGATAGAAGTCTTTCAATATCAATTGCAATGCAAGAATGTGCTTACATGTTGCTGTTGTAGAGGTACAATCACAGAAATAAGTAGAGAGGGACCCCGTGTACTTAGTGTTAGGAGAAGTCTCGCTTGCAATATGAAATATTCTTTGATTGACATCCACTTCTTTCAAAACTTCTTGAGGCACACTTTGATATTTTTGAAATAGCCTCTGTGCACTTGATAAGCGGTGTCGATGTGGTTTATCGTTTGCTCTTCTTGAAAACCTTCCAAAATCACCTATAGTTCATGGAGAAAAAATCAGAACATGAAACATAATTTAATTTTGAATTTCTTAACATTAAAATAACAAAAACTAAACATCAATCATAATAAAAGTATTCACTTATAACTTGAACTTATTTGAAGTGGTCCACTAGGGTAGGCCCTCCAATTCAACTTCCGTTTGCTGCACTACCAATGATGGCAACAAGCAAATCTTGAATTGACCGATTTACCTTTCCTTAAAGAAGAGTATATTTAATCCACTCCTAATGTCTTTCCACATGGTTTGTTGTGTCTGCACCCCCATACTCAAACAATCTTCCAAACTTTGGCCACATTGTCCTCCATGGCACTCCACTATTCGCCCAACCACAGCTTATGTATTCCTCTACTCCAAGAATGTGCGCAAAGTCACTATAGAATTTTCTTAAATTTTCGTCAAAATGATCTTATTGTGGACAATTCAAAAGTACATGAAGGCTTTGCCAAACCCTATTCTTCTCCAATATAGGTACACGTGTTAGAAGATTTTCACTCCATGCCTTCATAACATGGAACCAACATAATAATACGCGTCTTGCAACTTGTTCTTCTCCAAGTTTTCCATCTTTTCAACAATGAATGTCATTGTTGACAACTTGTGTAATGGCATTTAAAGATGTCTTGTGTTTGTCAATGATGAATGCTGATGGTCTAACATCTCCTATGTTGGAGAAAACATGTGCCAATGCCAATTTGATAGCTATTCCTTCATGACCTCCATCTTTCTCTTTTGTACATAACTTGTAAAAAATGGGCATGACTTTTCCATCTTGGTTTGAAACAACTGTAGCATAAAGAGGTAAGTCATACTGATTAGTTTTGAAAGTTGAATCAAATGCCCATAAATTATCCCTTGAAAATCGTTTGGCATTTGTCCTCATAAAATCATCTTGTATTACAACAACAAAAGGTTGTTGTTGGGGGTCTTCATGCTCGGGAGAGTACTTTTGGTAGAAAATAATCTTTCCTTGTTCTTGAAGCCGAATGACTTCAATATTGGTAGCATCTCAGTCATCTACTCTTAATGCATCTGTAAAAACAAACAAATAAATGTAATAAAATTCAAAGCTATGAAAACATTTAAAAATATGCACTTAATAAATAAGGGAATAAAGTACATACCATTCAACTTCATGAAGTAGGATAGTTACTCAACTTCCTTTGGAATAAGAAAAAATCAATATGTTGCACGTTCCGTGTCAGAAACCATAGCTTGCATTTTTTTTCCTTCTCGAACAGAGACCAATGCTACAATACATGTAGAAATCATATGCTTCAAATTCTCTGTTGCAAAGGAAATAACCAATGGATGTATTGGTAAAAATATCTTGTCAATTTCTGTACTTGGATGATGCCCACTGTGCTTTGAATGCACAAATATATTTGCTTCCATGGAAACCTCAATTTCTGTAGAGCATTTCTTCTTTTCAAGAGGCACCACTACTTTCATTTGAAATTTACATTGGCATCTCATAGACTTCTTTTCTCTTCTACAAGTGGAAATGCAAACATCTTCTTTCTTTGTCCTCTTTCTGGATCTTTTTGTCCCAGCTCTATGACATTGGTAATAGGTCACCTTCTGATGTTTTGTAATTTTTGATTTATAAACATGTCTCATTACAATGTGAGTCGTGCATATTTCATCTAGTTTGTCATTTACAAGTTCAAAAGGGACATTGTGGACCTCATCCCAAAGTTGCATTTCTTGACAATATAGACAAGACTTAATACAACTCTCAATATATAATGGAGGAATCCCTTCAACCCTTTGATCCGTGATCCACTTGCTTCGTATAATAGACATTGTCATATATAATGGTAAATGCTTACCACTAAGATCAACATGTGCGGTAGAGACTATATATGATCACATTTCGGAATGAGGTATTAAACTTTTTTTCATGTCACTTGAAGTTGAAAGAGCAACTCCATGAATTGTCTCTAGCAACTTCAAAGTATTTTGAAGTTTCACCCATCGTGCTTGAGTGTGGAGAGGATCATCAACATCTATAGGTCTTTCATATCTTGTAAGAAATGGACAAAAATTCCCATCTACTTCACGAATTTCTTGAAAGGTAGGGAATTTTTCATTTTGTAAACAAAGAATCATAAGATCTCTACTTGCAAGAGTAAATTAAACGAACTTTGTAGAATATTCTATAGGAACATCATCAAAAGAGAGTTTTGAGGGCTCATCTATGAAATGTGGTGAGTTGATTGTCATGAAGTGTGATTGCCCTCCAACATCTTCTACCCTTGCGTGGTCCATATCTTCATCAAAACTACAAGATTTGAAATCAGACAAGTAGAAGTAGATATCTTCGATTGTTGTAGAAGAAGTGGAAGGATGACCTCCCGATGATGCATGAAGTATGTCTTCTACTCCAAATATGTACTCCACATCATTCTCAAAATCAGTAGGACAAAAACAATCATCTTCCATGAAATCAATGTCTTCTTTCACGATGAAGAAAAAAGTTGGAAAGTACAAAATGAAATGTTGAATACCCAAAAACTAAAGAAGAAAAGATTCTACTAACATTCCTTCAAGTGTTTAGAAGAACACTTTCTCAACAACCCTAAATCTTTAAAGCAACTAGTGTAAGTGTTGAAAATAAATGAAGTGTGGATGAGGGATGTAGAAATTAAATTCTAAACCCTAAACCCTAAGAAGAGAAGATCATAACAAACTCCCTCTAAGTGTTTACAAGAGCACTCTCTCTACAACCCTAAATATAAAAACCAACAAGAACAAGTGTTGAATAGAAAATGATTTTTCTACTTTGAAACCCTAAAGAAAATGATCAACACTTAAACTATGTATATAGCTTTACATATCATGAAAAACACTCTACAAGTGTTTAAAATGCCTTCTCTCTACAAGCCTCTAGAGGAACAAGTTGAAGTGTTCAAACCAAAATGAAGAGCCTACTAGGGTTTGTCTTCCTTCTTCTTTCCTTTCACAAGTCTTGAAGTGAAATGTTATAAATAGCAAAGTTCATTATTAGCAAAGTCTCTTAAACACATTTATTGGAGAGTTAGTATACAAGCTTATATAGTGAAATTAAGTTGCCTTAACAATTAGGTTGCCTTAACAATTAGGTTGCCTTACATCAAAAAATTTACTTTACAAGTCATTGAAGCCTACAAAAATTTTCTAATAATATTTGTGTTTTGTACACATGGGGGGTTACAAGTCCCATTACAACAACACTTAATTCTAAAGTAGTGCATTCTCATACAAGAACTAAAAATATTTATATTGTGTCAAATGTCAAGAATTAATTTAGGGCACCCTAATTTCATTCATCTACGTAGAGCAAACTAAAATTATAATTAATTAATTAATTAATTTTTTAATTCCAAAGTAGTGCATTCTTATACAATAACTACAACTATTTATATTCTTTTTTAGTGTCAAGAAATTAATGTAGAGCAACCTAATTTCACTCACCTATGTAGAGAGAACTCAAATTATAAATAATTTAAAAAGGAAAAAAATTTAATTTAATTAAAAAATTATTATTATTATTATTATTTTAACTCTCGCACGCTCTATATGCCTTTACCTTTGTACAGTCATACACTGCTGTGCAGAGTGTATGGCCCAAGCAGAGGCAACCATACACTCTACACAACACTGTATGGGAAGGCCATGTACTGTTGTACAGAGTGTGTGGTTGCCCTTGCTCGGGCCATACACTCTGCACAGTAGTGTATGGCTGCATAGAGATAAAGGCAAACCCTCACGAACACAGATCCTCGCGAAGTGCAACAACGACGGAGCTGGGCATGGTTGGTTGGAGCAAACCAGGGCAGGTGAGGGCTACTCGCAGCAGGTGGGTCCCCGGCGTTTTGCAAAAAACGTCTAGGATTTAGTGAAGGGTGCCCGCGCCTTCCCTGCCCGCCACAAGAACCCAATTACGGAGCTCAATGCAACATTCACTTGGACGGAAAAGTGTCACTTTTGGGTAGATACTGATTACACAAGATGTATACAATCAAAATATGAGAGTATAAGAGTCTAGTATTGGTTTTAGGTACAATTAGCTAGTGATAGTAATTTGAAAATTCATAACATAGTCATGAAGGTTCCAAATAATGCATGCTAAATTGAATTGGAATCCTCATTCAATTGTAAATAAGATCCAATAATTAGTACTGTCACATTAGATTCTTCCAAAAAAATTTAATCACTTTTTCACTGTAATTGCATTGCTACCAAAAAAACTTATAGTCTACTTTTGGCCTTAGATTTTCCTAATAAACTTTTGTTAGTGCAAGGCCTCCTTCTTTGGGTCTACATGTACTTCAAATTGCACAATACCTAACCTAAAACAACCTACAGTAAAGTTGCAACCCAAATGCTACATTACTTGAATCTAAAAGAAAATTGCTACAAAAATGTAACTTACATTACATGCCACCTAATCTAAAACAAATCAATACAAATTGTTACAATGTACATCACTACCACATCAAATTGGCAATTTTAATTTTTTTAATTTTTTTTTCAAAAATCAAAAATATTATTATTTTATTTCCTTGTAATTGCATGACGGTTGAAAATCAAATAATTTTGTAACAGTCTTGTTCACGGTTTAGATTTTTGTAATGGTATTTAGAATTAACCAGAGGTACTTTGAGTAGGTGTCTACTCAAAAACAAAGAAATGATTTTACTGTGAGGCTTCTATATCATATTTAGCTATTAGGATCAACACTTCATGCCAAATATTTAATTAAAGTTGGCAAACAAATTCAATAGATGCTAAAATAGGAATATTTTCTCAAATTTTGTGTTTTCTCTATATAATTTTATTCTATTGAAAAAGTAATGTCCTTAACATTTCAGCATCTATTTCAAGAATTATAACAAGCCTAAAATAATTTTTTAACTACGTTGATTTGTAAATCATGGTTTGCCCATTCCAAAAACTTAAAAATTGAATACTCCAAGCAAAAGTTATAGGTGGATGAAGTTTTTGCCCCCAATTGGATTAGAAAACTTCATCCATCCAATACTCCAACCTTGCCTATCCAAATTGGCTTTTCTCTTTGGGATTTAGTTCTAGTTGGTGGAGAGATTTAGACACTTTTTATTTTAATCTAATTTGAATATTGGACGAATCTCGGTTCTTTTCATTGAAAACAAAATCGTTCATCCTAGTCTAACTTCTTTAGTTTTTGTCCAAATTTAAAGTATAAACTAGTTTTGAAAACTTCTTTAGCCCCTTTGTAGTAATCTAAATTCAAATTTATAGATTTAAAAGTTTTGGATGGACTAACTTGAGCTTTTAGTTCATAGTATTTATACTAGTTTTTAAATTTAAATTGATTCTTTTAGATTTTTAAATGTCATATGTTGTACATGGATGAATCACCTTTCCAAAATTGTAAGGCTCTTAAACTTTGGACTTCTTTATGAATTGTTATGATCAAATGAAATTTTAGCCTCTAATGAAATCTCTAAAACTTCATCCTATATTTTAAATTAATTTGTGAGTTCAAATTTGCTTTTACTTTTGAGGTTTTAATTTTTAATTTTATCTAAAATAGAACATTCTTTTGTGGTTTTGCTTGGATGATTTTTAGTATTCTTCATTCAAAACTAACTCTTTTAAGTGCTAAACTTCATCCTACTCTAACTTCTTCAATTTTTATTCAATTTTATAAGGTAATATGTATCTAGAATCCTCTAAAAGTTTTCTAGATGAATTTGAATAAAAAAAAATGTGAATTGAAATATTCTTAAGCGTTTAACTTAAGTACTTAATTCCTATTTCACATTTGAACTTTGGGAAAAAAAATGGAATGGTACTCATACTTCGACATTGATCTTCAAAACGGCTCCATAGTCCTTTACCTTGATAAAATGACCTTGGGCAGTGTTTTAGGCTCCATCTTGTGGGATTTGAATATTTTGCATACCTTTAATTTGGTGAATTTACAAGTTTAAGCAAAGCTTCATTCTATATTCTAATCTTTTTTCAATATATTTATTATATCAAGCTTTAGATAGTATTGTCTAATTTACTACCTATACTTAAAACTAAACTAAATCTTAAAGGTATTTAGTTGTATCTTATTACCAATAACATGAGGTATAAATTTTAAACTTTAGGTGCCCCCAAATTAGTATAGTTAAACTACCTAATTATGCAAAATAAATAACTTCCAATTATTGGCTAGTTTGGCATATGAGATGTAACTAACAACATATACTACTTGTCAATAGGACAAACCCTAATTAATGTATGATTTGAGGGCCATTAGCTTGTATTACATTAATTTTTTTATAATCGGCTCCATTTACCATACCAATATGTCTCCTTGATGGCATGATGGTTGATCTAAATCATAGGGACCATGTATTCTTTCTATAGGTACCTGTTTCAATAACAAATTGGCTTGCACTAAGTTCCTTTGTTGTATATAAGGCTAGCTTGCAATCGGAGTGCCAAAATTCAATTCTTAACTTTGATTAAGGTATTTTTATACCTAGCATTTGCAAGTAGCATAGGTAAAACAATAATGGAGTCTAAATATGTGGACCACAACTACAATTATGGTCTTTGATTAGAAGACCTAGTTCTGTGGCATACGTAGTTACTAGGGAGGCGTTGTCATCACTTAGAAAAAAACTATGTCGCAGTCAACAAAACCACATCAGATTGATTTTGTTGACTGCACTATTGAAAACGCAAAAAAACATAGATTTTGTGTTTTCACTATGTTTTCAACAGCACAGGTCAACAAAACCAATTTGATGTGGTTTTGTTGACTGCGACATAGTTTTCTTCTAGTGCATAGAGTACTATTTGTCGCGGAGATAGAACCTTGTATAAGTTCTAAGATCCTTAAAAGTAAAATAAAAATAAAAATAAAAGAAGTTTAGATCCTTGAGTACATAAAGAAATGAAAACTAAGGAATTCCTCAATCTTGACAACTACTTCTATTACTTAATATATTTTCTTTTATATATTTATCTTGTCTTGTCTTGTGTGTTCTTGTCTTATTTGGTGTTTTGATCTACAATGAGTACATTTTTATTTTTTTTAAAGTAGATGATTCACACTTTATCAAACATATCATTTCTATAGTGACCAATTTGTCTATATGGGATTAAATACAATATCCAATATGAATTTAGTGATTAAGGACATGAATGCTAAATCAATTATCTAATTAAGTCTAAAATATAATAGAATATACCCTTGAGATTTTCTTACTATGATCTATAGTACATCATCTTCCTCCTCAATAATCTTATTTATAAATCATATCCACAAAATTGACCTCATTTGAATCCTTTTTTCTATTTCTACTATTTCATGGTCTATTCTGATACAAACTTTTGAATAAATATCCTATACTACCAATACACATTATTCCTCTCAAGATTGTAGGAGCTATTATGTATCACTGATACCTCAAAATAGGTATCAATACAATAAAGCCTGCAATTTCAAATGCTACTATTACAAAAAACCACTGAAAATACTAAGATGATAGATGTTAATAAGAGATTTTGGGATAGCCTTTTTATATTTTCCGTGATGAATAATTGTCTCCTTGACAATATACTATGAGCCCCAAAGACAATTGTCCCAATTGCAAAATAGAAGGGAAGGATATTAAACACCCAAAAGCATCCTAGAGCAAAGTTGTGTTTAACATCTACATACTCCACGGAATTATCATGATACAATACTGTATAATTCAATGGGGATTGCAACCATGAGGCAAATGTGACACTAGCATTGAGTGCCGCACCTACAAGAATGGCATTGGCAGCATCAACATAGGCTTGCCAATCTCTATATGCTTCTTCAATAAACCTTCTCACATCATCATATTGCATCAATGAACTTTCAATGTCTTTGAAGCCTTCTTTATGCGCAATTTAGATTGGTGGTCGGCCTCCATAATATACCTCATTAAATTTATCTTGTCTTTTTACTTCAGAAGCTCATTCACAATGTCTGTCTTTTCTTGTACAACTGCTAGATAGAAGGTTGGATATCCAAAATGATCTTTGGCTTTTATATCGATATCCTTGTCAATAAGCGATTGAATGATTTTGGAAGTATTCTGCGTTTGCTCTGCACGTACAAACCCTATTGTCAACCAAAGTCAACTTCTTTTGCTTGTATTAACCTCCGCTTTTTTTTCTAGAAGGGCATCCACGATCTTGCTTTTCCAAACCATAATGGCTAAGTTAAAGGTCGAATAGTTTATATGCAACAAATTCAATTGGGAGTCAATACGGACTTTGATTAATTCTAAACAAGTCTCTAAGATCTTTTGTACTATCTGAGGATTCCCTATTAGTATTGTTAGATGCAAGGAATCCATCTCCACCAAATCAATAAACACTTCTTCAATTTCTAATTTGGAGGTTTTCAAACAAGGATCAACTCTTAGTTTCGCCACAACTTGTTCAAACCATGGAAAGTGCTAGATACTTGCCTATTTTTTTGGAGAATATATATTTTGATACTTACCTTATCTGGGATTATCGTCATCCGTGGCTACTACAGTACAACATCAAGACTTCTAGACCTTGTGATAAGCTTGACTATCGTAAGTTCTCGTGCAAAATTGGACTGTTTTCAATTAAAAAACAAATCAATGTTGTTGCATATTAGTTAGAATTATCTTTATCCATGAAGATACATTAGGTCTTTTACACTTCACTTTTAGAATTCTACAGAGAATCCAATTTTTCTAGCAGAATTCAAGTACTACCACCTCTTATTGTAATTCATGATTGCCGATAATATGAAATTGACGATATTTTAGATTCGAGGATTTGACGAGGTCAAGTAGAATATTTTGTTCATTGGCGTGCATATCCAATTAGAGAGTATATGTTGTCATGTTGAGTGCGTTTGCCTCGAGAAATTGTGAGGATTTTGGTTGCAACCAAAAATGGCTCGAGAATGAAATAATTCGTGACTTGTAGAATCTTCGAATCTTTGAATCTTCGAGTCTTCAAATCTTCAAACTGCTACTCGTTGTCCTATCATGTAGTTCTCTAAATAGACCAAGGGTTAAAGTAGGGTGATAAAAAACCACGGGCTTTAGACATGTAAAATGGGATGGCCAGACCACGAGCTGAACCGTCCGAGGTATTGGATCCTAAATTTCAAATCCAGAATGACCAACAAACTTGCCTCACTAGTAGGAACAACATAAAAAACTTGATCATGTGGGCAATTAATCCCACTTCGTTACAACACAAAATGAGGCTAGTGTTGGTGTAAATCAAACTATACGCAACAATAAAATTTACAAAGTCAGAAGCCACACACGCACACACACAAGTCTTCAACACTTCCTCCAATCTTCAACCTCAACCTTCAATTCTCAGGCTGAACTTTGGTTGAGTGTCACCATTGCTCTACAGTTCCAAATAAGGTGAGTGATAGCTTCTTGAAAAGCTAACACAAACTTCTATTTTTCCTCCAAATTTCAAGAAATTTTAAAACTTTGTCCAACTTCTATGGCCATCCAAAGTTTCGGCCTTGAGAAAAGAAATGCAACAAACCCTCTTTCACTTCTACACTCACAACTCACTCATACAAACTCCAAACAGAATGAGTGATATCTTTATGCAAAGCTAACACAATTTCCTACATTCCCTCTAATTATCATTGCAAATTAAGAACTTGTCCGTCTTTTATAGCCGGTCAAAGTCTCTGCCTTTTTATTTCAAAGGCAACAAACCTCTCTCCACTCAAACTAGCACAATTTTTTATTCACAACTTTAAATTAAGCAAGTAAAAACAATTTAGAAGCTACACACCATGATACACAACTCCTCCAAATTTTATTTCAAACTTCTTCAAATTCACAACACAATGGCTCCCCAAACATTCGGGTCTTCTCTAAACGTACAACAGAAGAAAAGATGAATAGTGTTCACTCTAACCACACAAACAAGTGGGGTCAGCCCCTAACTCACTTCCAAAACTACAACATGAATAATTGAGTACTTATTTGGCCTCACAACTATTTCTTTATCTTTAACTTTGAAAGAAATTCACTTCAAGTTGACCTAGAAGATAAACTACTTGAATATATCCCTCATACTACTTCACAAACACAAATTTATTGTAATAAATCACTCCAACTTTGGAATGAAGAACTAAAACCCAACAAATATCTTATAGATGTAAAAAACTAGAGCTCCAATCGAAATGTCACTCCATCTGCAAGAATTTGAGGATGCGTTTAACAATAGCAACACGATCAATACGATCTGTCTTGGTTAAAGGATTAACTGGACCTTCCAACCATCGTTGATAACCACGACTTCCTTCGATAGGCTTTACCATGCAATAATATTGCTTGTCGTTTAAGCCCTCAAAATATCCTTCAAACGTTACTTCACAGTTACCGGATTCAACACAACCATCCTACAATAAAATCACTAATGCCCGAACGTCACGCTGAAGGTTACCGTACTATTGTTTCTCCACGCAAGGTTGTTTTGGTGGTTGAAATGGCCCAGCTTCATCTTCTGGTCGTCTATGTAGCAATGAAAGATTCAGTGACAGTTGTGGCTGATTTGGCAATTGCGATAAAGAAAATTCAAACTCACGCTCCGGTTGAAATTTTTCGTCTTGAGGCTCAGAAAAAACCCTCCAATTCAATATAGTATAATCTAAATAAAACACGAAGAAGAAGAATATTAAATGAAATGAAGCTTTCAAGTAAATCCTTTTCTATATAGTCGGGAAAAGAAGGCGTCACCTTGAAACCATCTCAAATGACGTCATTTTATTTATAATACTACAAATATTTAAATCTATCTAAATGAAGTATATATACATATTCTATATAATGTCTACATTTGTAGCACGACAACGTGGGAACCAATCTCTAACTTAACAAATGCACCATTGAAGATTGAAGAATTTCATCGGCAATAAATAGACAAACCAAGATCTAGATAAAATAAATTCCTTAAAGGATCTCGGAGTTAAAAAGAGAGGTAATGTCACGGAGATAGAACCTTGTATAAGTTCTAAGATCCTTAAAAGTAAGATTAGAATTAAAGTAAAGGAAGTTTATATCCTTGAGTATATAAAGGTATCAAGACTAAGGAATTTCTCAGTTTTGACAACTCCTTCTATTACTTAATATATTTTGTTTTATATATTTATCTTATCTTGTCTGGTGTTTTGATCTTGTCCTTGATACTATTCACTTATGGCCCTTATTGTTGAATAATGAAAGTGTTGTTTGCGTACTAGAGTGGTTGTAGTTTTAGGTGATTCACACACTATAATAGAATCCAGTAAAAAAAAACTCACTCAAAATTGATTCAACCTTTCTAAAACCTTTCCAATGGTATATCACATGCCCTCAAATTCCAAAAATTGCAGTTGGAAATTGCAAAAGAAGTTGACTACGTGTGTAGTGGGCCTGTACAAAATCGTAGCAAAAAAAACTGCTCTCAATTTTGAGTGCGTTTTTTTTCCATGTTCTATTATATTATACATCTACGTTTGGATGCTAGATTGGCATTATATCCCCTTTATCATATATGCTGGTGGTAGTGTGAAAGGCAAGAGACATCATTGTTATCGGAGAATGAGTGCGGCTAGAGAAGGTCTTGCATTATGTTTTACAATTTGTGCCTTGACGTCCATTTATGAGTGTTGCGATTTTGTGTTAAGGACAGAGCAGTAGGTAGGTGGACATTGCAATTCATTGTTTTAGCACATTCTCAAAGAAGCGTGATTCGAAGAACATTGAAGACACAATTAATGACAATAGTGGCAACGTGAAGACAACGGTGGCAAGTGTTTGCAAATGCATTCATTGTAAATCTTGTATAGGGCTTTATTCACTAGTAGAAAAATTCAGTGACCAGATCAACAAAAATTTCATAGAAAAGTGTTGATTTCTTTTGTTGATTTGAACGTGTTAATTTAGGTAGTTATTTAACAACAAATTGTTGATTCTTTTGTTGATTTGGTCAAGCAAAATTTTTGAAAGAAATTAAAAACATTAAAACCCATTCGGCCATACAAAAATTGATGCAAGGCCACCTAATCAAGCCTACCCGCTAACCCGCATGGTAAGGCCACCAAGGCACCCCACCTCACAAGCAAAGGGTTGCCATGGGGGTTTGAACCTTGTATCCCTTGCTTGTGAGGCAAGGTCTTTATTAATGTACCAAGTATTCATGCACATGTAAATTCAATTGTTACATTTTTATTTATCTAGTTTTTGCTAGTTTTCTCGTTTGCCTTATGAATTTAGCACACTTTAGGGGACATTTAGGCATAGTAAAACAATTTTTTTCAAAAAAGTTTGAACTAACTAAAGTTGGGAAATTAATTTAACTTTCATCTCCAAATCTTTTTTTGGGATTTTGACTCTCCAATCAAAAGTTATAAGCAAAATTCAAAGAGGGGTTGAAATGAACAATTTCTTTTGGCATTTTCAAACATCATTTTTGATTTTGTCCATAACTTTTGACTAGAGACTTTGAATGTTAATGGTTTTTTGGAGATGAAAGTTAGCTTCATTTTCATATTTCAACAAATTCTTGTCAAAATTAGCAAAAAATTGATCCAAATCAACACGACCAAAACAACAAAAATTTCAGATTTTCTACTAGTATTTTACAACTTTTCTTAGTTCAAAGTTTTTTGAAAATTATTGTCAAAACAACCTTAAAAGTCTACTACTTTTAAAAATCATCAAATTGTGAATGATTAAGTTTAGAAGAAAAATTCAATTGTATATAGAAATTCAACCATGGTCATTCATGCATTATTCGATCCTCCAAGTAAAAGTTATGGGCAAAATTCAGTGAGGATGTTTAGAAATGTCAAAAAAAATGTCCATTCCAAACCCTCTCTGAATTTTGTCTATAACTTTTGATTGGAGGGTCTAAATTTTAAACGGATATTTGGAAATGAAACACTAGTAGAAAATCAGGCCCAATCTGTTGTTTTGGTCGCATTGATCATTAACAAATTTATGTTAATCAACTAGTTCTTTTGACCACTAGTTTGTATCACTTGAATTCAATGCAAAAAAAAATGTGAAAATAAGTTGTAGTCAATGGATTTTCCTATTGTTTATATAATTGTCAACCAAATGCAAATTTGCATAACTACCTATGAATGCCAGTTTAGTACATGCATGTAGTCCACGTATTACAAGCATGTAAAGTTCAACATCTCAAACTTAAGAATAGACGGATTGTTAACAATTATCATGCGGTTATCGTTGTTTTATGGGTTCGTACGATAATCGCATTGACTCAATGTATTTTTATGCATTGAATCAGTGCGAAAACAATGAATATCAATAGCGTACAATTTATCATTTATGTACTTTAACTATACGATTGCTATGCAGTTTTGGCACAACAATTGTATAGTTAAAATACATAAATTGTACGCTATTGATATTCATTGTTTTTGCACTGATTTAGTGCGTAAAAATACACTGAGTCTATACAATTGTGGTACAAACCCATAAAACAACAATAACCGCACAATAATTGTTGCCAAATTGTAGGGTCTAAACTTTGTGATGAATGTGACTACAAGCACCTCATCACTTCAAGCTAGTGTTAGTGCAAATGGATGAAGTGCATTGTAATTATAAATGCGTGAATTTCATTGTGAGTGCAAGTTCAATGTAATATATCCATTGCAAATGCTTAAAGTTGTATACATACAATTACATAAAGGTGACTATAAGTGCATGAAGTTAACTAGATGTGAGTGTGTAAAGTCGACTAATTGTGAATGAATGAAGTTGACTATTACTTAGTACATGAAGTCGACTATGAGTGTATGAGCTTTTAATTTGTCACTTAAGACTTATAGTTTTTGTTTTTTTAAATTGTGCAATTTAAGTCATAATCTTATACAAAAAGCCCTCCAAAGAATATAAAACCCAAATAGGTATATTACATGTCAATATAGCATTTGGTCCTAAATAGACTTTTATCCCTAAACACTAGTAGAAATTTATGTCCAAATCAACAAAAAATCATCAAAAACTTGTTGATTTGGGTACCCAATGACTGTTTATACATTTTTTTGTTGATTTGAGCACAAGTTAACTAAATGGTTTAACAAATTTTTGTTCATGTGAATAGTGCAACAACCAAATCAACATGTTTTTGTTTAATGTTTTTGGGTTGTTTTGGAGGTTGTTTGGAGGATTGTTCTGGGGTTGTTTTGGGGTTGTTTTGGAATGCTTTTGGAATGCTTTTGGATTGTTTTTGGAATTTTTAAGATTTTTTCAAAAATTATGAATTTAGAGTTCAAATTGTATTTTATTTTCAATTAGGTTTTGAATTCCATTGAAGATCTAATTAAATTCATAATGTAATTCAACTTTGATTCAAATAATTTGATTGTATCAAAGTTTTCAACATATAAAAGGTCTATAATTGCTTTTAAATATAAGTCTTCAAAGCAAGGCTGAAATCTTCATTAATTTTTTTTTTTCAACATATTTAACTAGATGATCTAGCTTGTACTTATTTTGACCTATTATTCCCTCTTGAAATTGTAAAATAAAAAACTTCACTAATTGCAACATCATGATGCTTGAATTTAAAAAAAATAGTGTTTCATTCATCCTAAATGATTAAATTTCATTTTTCCAAAATTTTATCCAAAAAATTAAGGTATATATCAATTCTACAATTTGCAATTTTTCATCATATGCTGAAAAAATATGTTAGAGAATCTATATTAAAATTTGCAACAAAAAATATTTTATATTCATGCTTGGAAAAAATAATAAGTGGATAGAAATTTAGATCAATTTACAACATTTAATGAAAAGAATTCTAGTTATGAAACTAAAGATTTTCAAACCTAATGGTTGCAATGTACTAATATACATGTTGTAATCAACAATTTGCATCCTATTAAATTTTTTTTTAAATATTTAAAATTGCATTCAATAAAAAAAAGTTGAAATTTATTTCAATGTAGAAATTCCACTTTAAATTGGAAACTGAAATTCTTCATGAGTTTCACCTCCCTAATCTATATAGACCGGTTTGAAACTTCTCACAAAATTAATATTTAAGAAAATCAATTTCAAATTCCTATTTATTTGAAAAATACATTCAAATCTACTTGGCTTACATGCATACCTACCTAGAAAATCTATACATTATACAATAACTTTCTCATGATGTAATCAAAAGTTATAAAAATTATGAGTCCTTCAAACTACACTAGTAGAAAATTAGGCCCAATCTGTTGTTTTGGTCGCGTTGATCATCAACAAATTTCTGTTGATCAATAGAAATTTGTTGATGATCAACGCGACCAAAACAACAGATTGGGCCTAGTGCTAATTTTCTTCTAGTGCTATCCCTTCACTACATGCTATGTAAAAATTTTAAAGGAAAAAAAAGGGAATTCAATTTCTAAATACATGACCAAAAATACTAGCTATATTGTCAGAAAAAGTCTACTTTGTTCTTTAGGGGTCTAAATTTTAATTTTAAATTTTCTAACCTCTAAAGGACCCTAAACCTCGGGGGACAAAATAGATTTTGGGCATGTTTGTATGATTTAAATTTTTAGTAAATTTTTTTGAAACTTTCTCATAAGATAAGAAAACTTTTTAGCTTCGTGGGAATATATATTTTATTTCAATTGGTGCCAGAGAGCAAAGGTTATGGCATCTTAAACATAATTTTCAAATCACCACTTCACCAGGCAAAAAAAAAATCTACAAAAACTTGAAATTAATTTTTTAATTTTTTTGTCTTGAAGATCATATTTTTGTCTACATGTGAAATTTGATTCATTCCATTTGGATTAGTAATGTGAAAGTTACGAGCAATCTTGTTTTTTGGGCTATTTGAGCATCTTCTTAAAAAAAATAACTTATAGGATTCAATTTTGAATGCAATTTTGACAATTTTTCAAAAGAAATTGTTTAACAAGGTTAAGTTTTCTATTTAAAACAATCTCATCGTTGACATTTACATTGTGTTTCAATCCCATTTTAGAGCTATTAATGATTTAATTTTTCTTTCAATCTTAGATCTACTTCTACTTAATAATTTAATAAAAAAGAAGGAAAATCAAGCGTGTTTTTTTTAAATTTAAAAAAAAAATTTAACTCTAGTTTTTCAACACAATTCTTCAACATAATTTTTTTTAAATATTTAAATTCTAGATGAATTCTAATTTAGAGCTATTCAAATTGTATGTTCTACCTTACAAAAAACTTAAAAACTTGAATATAAATTGTGTCTAAATCACCTCCTTGTAAAATGTTTGCCAAATATTCATAGTATCTTAAATTGAATTGAAGTTCTTGTCACTAAAATTTCATGTGGAAATGTTTAAACCACCAAGTTTGACATTCTATGTGCAAAAGGAATATTTTCTATTAACTTAGTAATTCACAATTCAGTCTTTTTCAACTCAGCAGACTTTGAAGGCTGTTTTTGCATAGTATAGTCCATTTTTTCAAAAAACTTCAAACTAATAAAAGTTGGAAAATCAAGTTAACTTTAATCTAAAACAATCCGTTTGTAATTCCAAGTCTCCTATTAAAAGTTATGAACAAAATTCAGAGAGGGTTTGGAATGAAAGTTATTTTTGACATTTGTAAACACTCTCTCTGAATTTTGCCCATAACTTTCAATTGGAGACTCAAAATCACAAACGGATTGTTGGAGATGAAACTTAACTTGATTTTACAACACTTCTTTTTGGTCAAAGTTTTTTGAAAAAAGTTATTATACTATGAGAAAACAACCCTCAAAGTTGACTAATTTAAAACAACAAGTGACAGATTGAAAAGCGGAAATAAATAATTATTTGTTCAAGTTGAAATCATATACATTTACATATGGTGCAATGGATAGAGCTTTGCACCCCTAGACAAGGGGTGCAAGGTTCAAACCCGGTTGCCTCTCCTTGCACGCGTGGCGATGCCACCTAGGTGCTTTTAAAAAAAATTGTATTTTATTTTTAAAAATTGAAAATGTTAAAAAATAATTAACAAATTTTGGTTGAAATATTTGTCCAAATCAACAAGTTTTAGTTGGAATTTTTGTCCAAATCAATAAGTTTTAATTGGAATTTTGTCCAAATCAACATTTTTTTGTGAATTTGGACGCTTAATTTTCTCCTAGTGAAAACACTCCTTCAATCCACTTGTAAATAGGTTAGAACCCCTGAAGTAGTGAGAGTCAATAAATTTGAAGGTACTTACCCAAAATAGCCTAAAACCACTATGCATGTGACCATGCTTGGCTAAACTGGGCTAAGGAGAGTCTAAAAACGTCCGTAGATAGATTCTCAAAGATGCGTTTCAGTTTTCCTATCCTATCGACAAAATCGTAGAAACTTCAATTGTTAGCATGTAAGAGTCACTTTTTCAAGACGGGCTAGCAAAGGAATCTATGGCCACTAGATAGTAATCTAGAGCCAAGAGCATGTCAAAGAGTCAAAAGCAAAATCCATTCATCAAGATTCCCTCGTAGGTAAAAGATTCTTTGAATGCTGATAAATAAAAGGAGGTTGATTTTGCCCTCCTTATCAAAATGTGCAAGATGGACACATAAACTTGCACACCTCTTGGAAAATATCATGAGAGGTTCTTCAAGAAGTTTTAGAATATTTTTGACTTGTAGAGATGCCTTTTTTGGACAATCAACCGCCTAAACCTACGAATGGAAATTCATGGATTGCGGTAAAATCTCACTAAAAATTAGGTTAGCTTCTTTTATATTAATAACGGGCCCCAAAAGTTTCAAGGTGTTCCGATAGCGGAAAGTGTTTGAATCACCAACATTCTTCCAAAATATCAACGTGGTGGAATTTACGTGTAGTTGACTAGCGTCCCGGGAGTACACAAAGTTGGAACAAAGTCAACATAGAGTCTTCTCTTACTTTCTGGAGCCTTGCATAAAACCCTAGCTAATCCCCCTTATTAGAAAAAGTAACCTTCAAAAGTTAGTTTTTTTTACCTTTTATTGATTCTAGATGGCGCTAGTTGTAGATGAGTTTTTTTGCAAAGGAAACATAGGTTAGGTGATCCTTTCAAACTAAAATTGGCCTTCTAAAGTCAATGGCCCAATCCGTTTGTGATTTGGAGTTAATTTCCAATAGTTAGAATTTTGCCAAAGTAAAACCCGAAAAAGATAAAAATCTTAAAAGATAAGGATAAAAATCTAATGTGATAGGATTACTTAGGTTAAAATGAGAAGAGTTGGGTGCCGCGCACTAGTAGAAAAATAGTGATTAAATCAACAAAACATCAATAATTTTTTTGTTAAAATGGATATTGTATCACCTGTTTTCACAATTTTTAGTTGATTTCAGCACAAGTTAACAAAATGGTTACAAAATATTGTTGATTTGAATAGTGCAACACCCAAATCAACAAAAAATTCAACATTTTTTTGTTCATTTTGACTTACAAGAGTTTGAAGTGAGTTTTCGTAATTTGGGAAAGTTTAAATCATCAAAGTTAGAATTCTATATACAATGGAATTTTATTTTTTTAATTTAATCATTTGCACTTCGGTGATTTTTAAAATCATCAGACATTAGGAGTCATTTAGGCATAGTAAAACAACTTTTTTTTTTAAACTTTGAACTAAAGAAGTTGTTAAAATCAATTTAACTTTCATTTCCAAATATCCGTTTAAAATTTAGACCCTCCAATCAAAAGTTGTAGACAAATTTCAGAGAAGGTTTGGACAAAGTTATAGACAAAGTTATGGACAAAGTTCAAAGAGGGTTTGGAATGGACATTTTTTTTGACATTTCTAAACATCCTTACTGAATTTTGTTCATAACTTTTACTTAGAGGCTCAAAATCTCAAACGGATTTTTGGAAATGAAAGTTAGCTTCATTCTACAACTTTTTTTAGTTCAAAGTTTTTTGAAAAATGTTATTCTACTATGTGAAATCGGCCTCTAAAGTCTGCTGATTTTTAAAACCAAATGAAAAATAATAGACTTTTGTGCATTTTGACTTAAAGAACTTTCAAATAAGTTTTCAATATTACTTAGAATGATGTATGAATGACCATGGTTGGATTTCTATATACAATCAGATTTTTCTTTTATAATTAATCATTTATAGTTTAACATTTTAAAAAATTAGCAAACTTCCAAAGGCTGTTTTGGCATAGTAGAATAACATTTTTCAAAAAACTTTGAACTAAGTAAAATTGTAAGATGAAGCTACCTTTCATCTCAAAAACCTGTTTAACATTTTCACCCTTCAATCTAAAGTTATAGACAAGATTTAGAGAGGATGTGTAAAAATGCCAAAAGAAATTGTTCATTTCAATTCCTCTCTAAATTTGTCTATAACTTATGATTGAAGAGTCTAAATCTCAAACAGATTTTTGGAGATGAAATTTAACTTAATTTACCAACTTTTTGTTGGTTTGGAGTTTTTTGAAAAAAGTTGTTTTACTATGCTTAAATGTTTCGCGAAGTGTACTAAATTCACAAGGCAAACGAAAACTAACAAAAAGTAGATAAATACAATTATAACCATCACATGTGCACGTGAATGAATGTGTGGTTCACTGATAAAGACCTTGCCTCACAAACAAGGGGTGCAAGGTTCAAACCTCAATGGCACCCGTTTGCTTGTGTGGTGGGCTACCTAGATGGCCTTGCTACGCAGGCGACAATGCATGTGTATATGCCATGTGTCAATTTTTGTATGGTTGATGGTTTTAATTTTTTTTAATTTAAAAAAAAATATTGTTTGATCAAATTAACAAAAAAATTATCATTTTTTATTAAATAATTATCCAAATGAACATGTCCAAATTAATTTAAAAAAATCAACACTTTTCTATTGAATTCTTGTTAATTTGGTCACTGAATTTTCTACTAGTGACAATAGAGTATAAAAGGGCACCCATCTCCCTCTCAAACAACCTCCATTCTTGTACTTGGGTCCATTGGGTCTAATTTATGTTGAAGATTTTGGCTTTTTAAGTCAAAAACCTTGAATAGTATTTCCTAAGGCTCTCTTTAAGCCATTGTTGTTGTTATTTACAAATTGTGGAGGATCTTGGGGGTCCCTCTACATCTTGTATATTACCTTGGCTCTAAGTGTCCGCACCTTGAAGTGTTTTGTGTCATGGTTCTTTCACCTTCTTGGCATCCTCATATTTTGAACCAACCACTGGTAGAAAATTTGAAATTTTTGTTGTTTTTGTTGCATTGATTTGGGTCAGTTTTTTGCTGATTTTGACATAAAGTTGTTGATTTCAACATTTGTTGATCACATTGATTTCAACAAATTTCTATCAAAATTAGCAAAAAACTAACCCAAATCAATGCAACAAAAACAACAAAAATTTCAGATTTTTTACTAGTGAACTCTAAAGTTTCCCCCACTGTACCTTGGCAAAGCCGCTTTGGGGGGCTTCTAGCTTTGAGTGTGGAATACAAGTCTTATACTAACCTCTTTGTTACTAATCCCGAGACTAATCCAAAGTCCTACACGTGTATGTCTTGGAGATGCTCTAGCCAACTCACCTTGTCTTAGTCTTACAAAGTATTGTAGTGGTCCCCATTAAAGCGGCGAAGCTTAAACGTTCTTTGAAAATTCCAAGTCTTAAGTTGTATGCTAAAATCCATAGATGGTGGAGCTTTGAACCCTAAGGATCAAAGAAGTCTTAGATTTGGTGTTAAAACCAAAGCGACAGTAGAGCTTTGAAACCTTCTAATGGTGAACTCCAAATTTTAGTTTTCAAAATTTGTTGGAAACAAGCCAAAGTTTAGTACCAAAAAAATTAGATATTACCTTTACAGGAAGAGAACCCGCTCGGGATCGTAGGGCATTTTACCTTTTTCCTTGTTTTTTTGGGATTGTACTATAGGTTTTCTGTGGAAACACTAAGTTTTCAATAGCCTCAACCATCTCTAACAACCCCAACCAATCTAGCAGCCATACATGTTGAGTATTAGGATGTTAAGGTTTAGCCAATGGGGGTTGCATTCAGTATCGGGGGAGTCAAAGTCTAGCTAGTGGAGAATGAGTTTAGCATTGGAGGAGTTGAGATATAGCCAATGGGGGTCATCGGGGAATCGGGGTACAACCAACAAGAGGTTGGATATTAGAGAGTCGAGGTGTTAGCTAGTAGGGAGTTGAATTCAGCATGTAGAGAATTGAATCACCCATTGAGGGAGTCAGATCCGCCTAAGGAGTTTAGAGTTCAACTAGTGAGGAGTTTGGAGTTAACAAAGGGAGTCAAGTTAATAAAAGGAGTTCAAAGTCCTAGCAAGGGCGGGACCGCGGAAGACTAACGTGGAAGGGCTACAAGCAAAAAAAATAGAAATAAAGTTCAAACAACAAAGCAAGGTACAAGCTAGGCCATCATCCACTGAACAAATCTGCAATTTTTGCCAAAGCCATCCTACAATTAGTGCAAAAGAGGGGGAAAGGAGTAGAATAGACAAGCCTTTTCCGACGGTGCTACCGCATGCAATGTCCTTTGATGGTGAACATAATATATAAGGTATGCACCTGTAATCATTATTTTGCTTAGAAGGACACCACATAGACTATGGGATTATCACTACATCAGAAGATTACTTTTGTGCTTCATATGTTATGTTACAGATTTTGTACCAATGTTATAAATGAATATTGTAAGACCGGTGAGAGTATTGCCATGGAATCCTTGAAGAGGTTGTGTATAGCTATTTGTATAGAGTTTGAGGGGTACCTCATGCAACCTACTCATGATGATTAAGAAAAACAACTAGCCATTAATGATGCCTGTAGTTTCCTTAGTATGTTTGCATCTTTAGATTGCATGCATTATGAGTGGAAGAATTGTCTAGTCGCATGGTAGGGAGATTTTGGGGATAGAGAAGAAAATTGATTTATTATCTTGGAGGCCATTGCTAATAGAGGGCTACATATTTGACATGTTTTTTTTGGCCTTTTGGGTTCAAACAACCACCAAAATGTTCTAAGTCATTCTTCCCTTATTCAGAACTTGTTGACAGGTGTTGGACATAACATGACATTTGTGGTTAATGGTTGTCAATACAATCGCTACTACTTACTTACCAATGAGTTCTATTCTTGTTGGTCTTTCTTTAGTCAAACCATTCATAAGCCCCAAGACGAAAAGAGGGGCTTTTTTGATAAGGAAAAAGATGTGGAACGAAGCTTTGGTGTTCTTCAATCACATTTTGCAATCCCAGTCGACAATAAGGCATGGAGGTCATTTCAAACATCATATTCATATGTCGCATTTTACACAACTTAATCCTAGAAGATGTGGAGTGTGTTAAAGGCTTAGAAGATATTATTAGAAAGTTACAGAATGATATAGTGCCTATGTATAGATACCTAACTTTTGGAGATCTATTAGAATGCACCATGGAGATAGAGAATGTAAATGTACATTTTGATTTAAGAAGAGACCTCATCAAGCACATATAAAACTTGAAAGGATCCACATTAGTATAGATTTATATTTGGAGCTTATTTTGTACCCGCAAGATAGGATGCTTGAATTTTACCTTGACCTTCTACAATATTTTGCATAAAATATAATATATTTTTGCATTTATAATATCTTGCATAAAAAACTTTCAATTATCTTAACTCTTCATACTATACCTCTAACTTCTAGAATCTAAACCTCTTTTCTAGTACATTTGTTATTTCATTTTCACTTTTTTTCATTTTTCATTTCCAAAAAGAAGATCTTTCATCCTTCCAAAAGAAAAATGAAGAGTTTTTTTTTTCTCTCCGGGGTAGAGTCATTATAATAACACTAGTGCAATATTTAAGTTATTATTACAATATTACTTACTCCCTCGTTCAAACGAGTTACCATTTTCGACCTCTTGTATTTTATAGGTTCTTTTCAGTATAACATACAAAGATTCAGGTTGTATCTAATTTATTTTATTATTGCTAAGAACACAAACAATCTTAATCATTCAAGTTGGTGATATACAATGTGGGTCTTTTATCAACAATGTCTTTCAGAATATGATCAATGAAATTCATTTGCATAGCTTTAAACAAAATTACAAGTTATATTACAATTTGAATAGAAGAAGTACTAAATACTAATTATATCATATTGATGAGGAAGTCCCTTAAAAGTTAGGAATGTGTAGGAAATACTTAGTTAAACATTGACCATAACATATTCATATTTTAGTCTCATTCAAAAGTTAGAGAAATGGAATTCAATTATAGGAAACAACATTTTATTATAATTAGTGATACATCACTTGACATTTAAATTCTTTATAGATTTTTTTTTAATGAGTTGTCTTTTAAGATTACAAAATACAAATGCTTAAATAGATGTTTGTAAACAAGACATTTAATTCTTCCACTTTATTTTTTTCAATGAATGGGTTGTATCTTAGATTCAAAGATGTACAAGTGCACGTTTTCTACGTTTGACATTTAATTTTTCCAATTTTTATTTCAATGAATGGGTTGTGTCTTAGACTCAAAGATGAGCAAATGGACGTTTTGCATACGTGACATTTAATTATTCCAATTTATTTTTTCCAATGAAAGAAATGCAAGAAGAAAATTCAACAAAAAAACTCATATAAAGTGCATTGTATCTTAGGAAGAAAGATGTACACATGGATGTTACATACATATGTATGCATTTCAATTAAAAAACCCATCACCAATGATTTTCCATCAATTATCTTAAAAGATTATAAATTTAATATAAAAGAATAAACAGAAAATAAACTTGTTGTTTCTGGAAAACCAATTTTGGATGACGTCATATGAATTTAACAACAATTTAAAATTTTATATGAAAAATTTTAAAAACACAATGCCTTATGCAAAATACTTTAGAAGGACAAAATAGGATAAAAATATCCTAACTTCTAGATACAATATGAGATCAATAATAGTAACTATCACCGACTATTTAAGGACAAATCTATATTTACTCTGGTAGATGTTTGGTTTGTATCTACATGGTTTATGGTATTTTTCTCATTTTCAAAGTCATTTTACAAATGTATTGTACCTTGTTGATCTTCAAATGGTACCTACACAACCCCCCTTGTATGAACCTCGTAAATACCAACGTAGTTGAATTCTACCTCTGAGTTCAAATTCTACCCTCTGCCACCATCTAAAGCCAAATTGAAAGTATTAGAGCTTATCAATTTTGTATGTCATCCTCACTTTTGATTTGCAAAGTGAATTTAAAAGATCTTGGAGTGAATTTTTTATGACAATGTCTAGTTGATAGAAGATTACCTCCTTTTGTGAATTCAAATTGCACACACTTACACCCAACGAATCCAATGAAATTGTTCTGCCTGCCAAATTAAAAAAAAATATATTACTTGTAAATTGAAGACGGAGCAAAATAGGGAATGTAGTGCTTGGTCGTTTGTATGCATATAATATCATTGACAATTCCCTATCAACAACTCCCATACTACCACATCTCTAGACATATACTAGTTAGTATTTGAAAAATCTCAATCTTGGTTGCAACAATGGCCAACTATGATTTATAATCCTAAAACTTTTTTGTTGCAATTGATCTAGTAATCACTACCAATGTATCTTAATTTTATCAATAGGCAACTTTGACAATTCGATTAAACGAAGCGACTAAACTTGTGAAGAAATCATTATTTGTAAAAAATATTTGACCATTGAATCCAATGGTAAGTTTTAAAGCATGCAAGCCCACTAAATTTGTAGTAGTGCCAAATAACAATTAGGAATTTCATTGGAATCCAACCTTCAACCAAAATAAAAAAAAGACCTAAGTTACTAAACTTTAAATAAAAGCATTTATCCTAGTTCGCTTCTATCCATGGTGCTTTGATAAATCCGGATTGCCATGGTTGATTAGTAAAAATGTCCTCCTCCTACATAATAAAGAATTGGAATGCAAGCCAAGAAATGTCACTCCCCCAAATGTTGGTGGTATAACTGTGGGGTTGAAGTCAAAATCATCATCGTTCTCTACATCCTCCCTTGTATCATCACACTAGTAGAAAATCTGAAATTTCAGTTATTTTGGACGCGTTGTTTTGGACAAAATCTAACAGAAATCTGTTATTTTTACCAGATTTGTCCCAAACAACGCTTTCAAAATGACAGAAATTTCAGATTTTCTACTTGTGCCATTGGAGTTTAGGGTGAATTGACAGTGTTGTTGTTGCTTCCACAATTGGCGCAACATTTCGTCTTTGATGCAATCTTTTTATATACTCAAATTCTCTCAGCCTCCAAATGAGCCCTCACAGTAGCAGCAATGTCCGTTTTCAATTTCACTGCAACTAAGCGATTTAATTTAAGTTGAAGGTACAATTGTAGAAGCTCTTCTCTTTGACGCAATCATAGATTTTTTTAGGTAGCCAAAGTAAGAATATGAACATTGGAGGTCAACATGAATAAAAGCATATTTTGCTCCTCTAGAATCTTGTTCTTTCCATTGTTACTACCGTCAATTCAATTGTGGCTTTGATTTGGGCATATTTCAATCCGTCTTTGACTTTGATCTCTAGCAAGGCTTCTTTAGTAGCTTTTGTACCTACAAAGTGCTCTCTACAAACCTTGTTTTTTTTTGGAACTAGTGTATTTCTTTGTAAAATAGAAGTAAATGTTTTGTTAGAGTAAATTTGAGATTCTTAACTATAAGACCATGATTTCAATTTGTTTGATGATGAAAATTTCATTGCAATCTAACTAACAGCCCGCTTTGGAAGATCCTTGACAATTAACTAACAATGATTGTACATAAAATTCACATCCTTGGTAGTTTGGGTACAGTAAAGTTCTTTGGCCATGCACTCGAAAAGTTCACTTAAACTGTCCATTAGAAACTACGTGCGAATAAAACTTTGGACCCCTTATTTATTTTTTGAATTTTAAATATAAATAAATAAATATGAATAGATTTTCCTACTTTGAAATGAATCATCTAAATGTGTTCTCTATAATTATTTGAGTTGAAAAACATATTATTTTAGATCATTTTCAACTTCTTCTAGAAATCATTTCATATTTTATTTGAGTTAGAAATTCTAGCAATAGAAACGTATAGTCATTATTAAACAATGCTCAAAATTTTAGGTTGAAATTATAGTTTATTACAAACCATTTGTTTACAGGTGATTTTTTGTGGTAAAACTAAGTGCATCCTTACATGCCTTGTGAAGCAAGTTTGTTAGAGAAGTTTCGAATGAATTCAATACTACCACCTGTTTGTATATGGAATAAAAGTAAGTGACATCATGTAGGATTGAACCCCACTTACTTTTTAATGACCTAATTGATCTATAATCTTCTAGTTGTTTATCACTGTAATGTTAAAAAATACGTTGCCAAAACGCACCCCCTTTTTATTGATTCTTAATAATAAAAATTTAACTAATAACCAACATATTTTATATTAGTTGCCGCTTTTCCTCTTAGTTGAAATTCTTCTTCTTCTAGTTATTTATTCTTTCTTTCTCTCGAAGGCCCCCTAAATCCTAAACTTTGTTGATTCTCTCCACGGGTCTCCCTTGCTAACCTTATATGCTCTTATAATCTCACTCCTTCTTTCTAAAATCGTACACCTCTAAATTCAACTTCGACTCTTACAACTTGAAATCTCACCTAAAGCAATGCACCACTTTAAAACCATGTGCCAACAATTTCAAATCATAAGACCCTACATCCAAACCTATAAAATTTGTAGTGACCCCAAAATTAGTTGCTTTTTGATGCAATCCCTCTACGTGTTGCCAAAATGCGATACCTTGCTCCCTTAAATTGCCCAATGGTTGCTCAAACTTACCCACTTGTGATGCAAAATAATATTTTTCACTCCTCCTGCTCAAATGTCCTCCACCTCTTTGTACCATAGGAAACAATACCCAAAAATTATCCTGTTGTTGGTAGTATGGCACAAAGTCAATTATGGAAGACACTACAACTTCTCGTATTACGACAGATTTTTCTTGGGGTCAACGTTGAAAAACATTCATGACTGCAACTAATGGATTGAAACCAAACTTTCAGCCAAGCCAAATCCTTTGCAAGGGCACTATAGCATGCTCTAATGGCTAATAGAGATGATCTAAGAGTGGTTGGTAGGCTATGACATGGTGCAAAAAAATAGTGTAGAAGTAAATAGTGTGAAAGGGAAAAATAGAAAGAGCTATGAAACAATATAATATTCAAAAGTGAAATTAAAAGTTAATTTTGGAAGATAGGTGAGTAGTAATTAGTGGATAAAGTTTTAAGCATCGTTTATTAGTCAAACTTCATTCATCAATGACTTAGGGTAGAAGAGGTCAACCTTCAAGTAAAATATTATTCCGAAAAGCTTACAAAACCGTCTTTAAGGAATACATTTCAAAACTCAAAACTTAGCCATTGACTAGAAGACGTCTTGCTCGCTAAAAAACTAAGAAAATGATGGATAAGGCAACCTAATACTTTAGTAGAGGAAGAACTAGATTTAGGATTATGAATTAGAAACCTAGGATAATTTAGAAACAGTTGAACCTTAAGGAAATGACAACAACCTTAGAAAAAAAAACAAGGATGAAGTTTTAGTTAGAATATGGATGAAGTCAACTTGAATTAGCACGTTTCAATTTAAATATAGAACTTAGATAGAATTCAATAACCTAGAACCTGAGTCAAAAATTCAACAATAATTCAAATAAAGAACAAGTTCAAAGAGGTGAATGAAGTTTGGATGTCTTTAAAGAATAAACTTCATCCTTTAATATCTCCTATTAAGAAAATGGTGTGAGATAGTGTTTGATGTTTTTATAAATGGTATATGATGCCTAAACATTTATAATAGCTAAAATTGAACTGGAAACTATCTCTACTCCAAAACTGCCTTGACTTCTTTGCCTCGAACTAATTAGGAAAGTTTTTGTAGTTTGAATTAATTTTATTTTGTTTCTAAAGCAAAGTTGTGATTGTTTAGGATTTAGAAAAGATTAATTGCTTGGAAGGCACAATGGATTGATGTTAAACACCCATAGGATAGAATAAGAACCCAAATTTTCAAAAACATAGTTGTGTTTGATTATTTATCTAGGGTGGATAAATAAGCGCTCGTAAAGTGTGTGAGGTTTAGTTTAAATGTGTCAAAAATTTAATATGAGTATGTAAAGTCAACTACGAGTGCATGAAGTTCATTGTCAATTCAAATGCCTCTAGTCAACTAGTCCATGCAATCATCCAATGCAAATAAGAAAAATTTAATGGGAGTGCAAGTTTACTTTTATAGCCTAAATTTGAAATTGCAAAAAAAATTAGAAACCTACACCTTTAGCTTACATCATGTTTATGAGACTCAAAAGAACTCAAAATAGTGACCTCATTAATTGGAAATTGAAAAAAAAAATTGAAAATCTACACCCTTAGCTTATAACCTTGTAAGCTCCAATCTTTTGCTTCCATAAGCTCTATCAAGTTTTAACTTTAATTATTGCATTTTTATTTTGACAATAACTTCTGCTCTCTTATATTTTACATTTTTTTACACTTCTTATATTTCGCACATGTCCCACTTACTTTTTACACCTCTTATATATTTCACCTAATTTTATACTTCATATGTTGTTTCTCTATTACTTAAACTTTCACACACTTTTTAGAGCTTACACATGGTTCATCTATTTGTTACATCTTGCATCTTATACATTAAAGGGGATTTGGGGATTTTTGAGGGCCTGCAAGTTCTTAAACTATAGGAAACAAGGGCACTTTGCCATTGTAGTGCAACAACAATAGTTTGACATGGCTGAACTTCAACCACGTCAGATTATAAAATTTAATGAAAAAAAATTAAATTTTTGTTTTTCATTTAAAAACTAATTTTTTTATAGATTCAACTTCTAAATTTCATTTCTAAGATGGCATATAAATCGACCATTATATTATGAAGAAGATAAGATATTTATAATTGACAAAGTTATTTACTTACTCTTATTATAAATTTTTTATAATGTGACTATATATGAGTATATACCACATGGATATGTACTATGTATAAAACAATACCAATAATGGAACAAAAATAAGTTCCTCAAAGCAATTATCTCAAAATTAAGAAGCAATGGTCAAATCTCAATATTTATATTAAAATCTTATTTGATTAAATGCACACAATTTTTATGAGTTACTTTCAAGTATTTGGTATTTCATGGCGGATTATCTTAATAAAAAGGTATCGATAGACAAGTTGACCTTCGTACTTTAATTTACATAATTGAGTTTAAAAATTGAAGGTTGATTATGAATTAACAAAAGCTTGAAGGCACTAGAGCTTGATCTGATCTTTATTTTTTTTATTAAAGTGGGACTTACAACCCCAATGAAATTGAACCTTCTTTGTTGAGTGTAAGCCCCAAATTTGTCATTTGGGACTCATAGTTTTTTCATAAATAACCTTTTATCTTTAGAATACCTACAAACCCTATTTGTATATAGGTTACAACCAGAAAGTAGTGGGAAACAATAGGGTTATAGGAAGCTTATCCAAAATAGCCCAAATTCAGTGCATGTGACCATGATAGGCTAAATTGGTCCTAGGAGAGGTAAGAAGATCCTACATAAATCTCCAAAGATAGGTTCTAATTTTTCCATTCTATCGACGAAATATTAAGAACCCCAATGGTTAGCATGTAGGTGTCACTTTGCCAAGACATGCCACATGGAGGAATCCACGGCTGCCGAATAGTGCTCTTGGATCAGAAACATGTTAGGGAGTCCACGGCAAAATCAATTTGCCAAGATTCTCTTACGTGTGAAAGATTCTCTGACTGTCGGTAATTCAAGAGAAGTCGGTTTTCACCTCGCCACCAATTGTGTGCTAGATTAACTCAAGACTTCCCACGTGGCTTGGAGGATTCCATGAGAGGTTCCCTCAAAAGTCTCATTTTTTTCTGATCTCCAAAGGATTTTTTTCCGAGCGATCAACTGCCAAAAAACCACGACGGAAAATTCATATAAATTACCCAGGCTGCGGTAAAAACTCACTAAAAATTAGATTAACATCTTTTATGTTACTAACGCCCTGCAACAAGTTTTACGGTGTTCCAATAGCGGAAGGCAGCCAAATCATCAACATTCCCTCAATTATTAATTACGGCAAAATCTTTGTGGAATTGACCGGTGTTCCAGGAGCGCACGAAGTCGGAACAAAGTCATCGAAGAGTCTTTTTTTACTCCCTAGGACCTCCCCAACAATCTTAACTAGTTACCCAAGTCAGAAAAGGTAAACTCCAAATTAGATTTATACCTTTTTACTGGTTTCATTTGGTGCTAGTTTTCGATGGATTTTTTGTGATAGAAATAGGGGTAAAAGGTCATTTAGACTAAAATTGGCCTTCTGAAGCCATTGGCGCAATCCGTTTGCGATTCGGAGTTGAACTCTAAAAGATAGATTTTAGGACGAGTGTAAAACTCAAACTTAGGTGAAAATCTCAAAAGACAAAAAAAGAAATCCTAAGAGATAGGCTTACCTCGATAATTGGAAGGAAGTGGGTGCCTTGGACAAGTATAAAAGGGCACCCATTTTCCTCTCAACCCCCCTCCATTTGGAAAGACTTTGGATTAAAACCAAAGCTCTCAAGGTCCATATTTTGAGTCTTGTTTTGAGTCTTTAAAGTTAGGATCTTTGGGTCCATTCTTGTAAGAGCCTTGGCATTTGGCTAAACAACTTTGAATAGAGTCTTTTTGAGCCTTTGTTGGGTTCCATTGTTCTTGTTCCTCAAGTTTGTAGAGGCCTTGGGGGTCCTTCCACTACTAGAAAGGCACGTCCACAAGAACAGAAAATCAACTAATTTGTGTTATTTAGAGTAGTACAATGATCATTTTGATCATATCTGTTGAAAAACAACAGAATGGCAAATACTTTATGTTGTTTTGGATAGTGCAATGACCAAATCAACAAGTTTCTGTTGATTTGAATTTTTTTTGAATTTTTTTTTGAATTTTTTTTGAATCTTTGAGAATCTTTGGGAATCTTCGGAAATTTTATGAGAATTTTCTAGATTCTTCATGGAATCTTTTAGGAATTTAAATATAATGATTAAAAAAAATTTTGAACATGTGAAATTAGTGTTTTTTCAATTCAGCAGACTTTGGAGTCCAATCTCTCATAGTAGAACACATTTTTTCACAAAACTTGTAACTAAAAAAAGTTGTAAAATCAAGCTATCTTTCACCTCCAAAAATCCGTTTGGGATTTAGATCCTCCAATCAAAAGTTATAGATAAAAATCAGAGAGGGGTAGTTATGAACATTTATTTAACATTGTCAAACATCCTCTCTGATTTCTGTTCATAACTTTTGATAGGAGGATGAAAATCACTAACAGATTTTTGGAGGTAAGAGATAGCTTAAATTTACAACTTTTTTTAGTTACAAGTTTTGTGAAAAATGTGTTCTAATATGAGTAAATGGACTCTGAACTGAAAATATGGAATTATTTTTAAATTACTTTTAATCATTCACAAACTGGTATTTTAAAAATTCAGTAGACTTCAGGGTCCATTTGCACATAGTAAATCTACTTTTGTTTTTAAACTTAGAACTAAAAAAAGTTGGAAAACAAACTTAACTTTCATCTCCAAAAATCCGTTTGCAATTTCGATTTTCCAATAAGAAGTTATGGGCAAAATTCAGAGAGGGCCATTTTCTTTTCACTTTTTAACACCCTCTCTGATTTTTGTCCCATAACTTCTTATTAAAAAATCTAAATCACAAACGGATTTTTGGAGATGAAAGATAACTTTATTTTTCAACTTTTCTTAGTTCTAAGTTTTTAAGAAAAAGTCAATTTACTATGTGAAAATTAGCCCTAAAGTCTGCTGACTTCACAAAGCACATAAAAAATTACTTAGAAAGAATTGAAATGCAATTTTTTTTACTAATTAAGACATGTAAATTCAAAGGTGGCTTAGTGGATGAAACCTTGGAATTTAACTCCAAGATCAGGGGTTCGAATCCCCCCGAAGGCAAGGTGCCCATGGTTGCCTAGTTGGCAGGGCCACGTGGCATTTATTTATTTTTAAAATTTTAAAATTTTTAAAAAATTAATTAATTAATTAATTTTCTTATTTGTCCAAAACAACAGAAAAAACAACAGATTTCAGTTAGATTTTGTCCGAAACAACAATCCGTAAATGACTGAACTAACAACAGTTTTCAGTTGAATTTTAGTTCTTTTGGTCATATCCTTTCTAGTAGTGTTCCACCTTATGTATCTTAAGGTTCTTTAAAGTGCAAGTCTTTGGAGTCTTTTGTACTCCTCAGTAGTTTCATTGTTACACCCTTTTGAAGAGACTTTGGATTCACTAGTAGAAAAAAACAGTGCCCAAATCAACAAAAATCAACACAAAAGTGTTGATTTTTTTTGTTGATTTGGACATGTTAATTTGGGTCCTTTAAAACACAAAACTGTTGATTTTTTTGTTAGTTTTTGTTAATTTGGGCACTAAATTTTTCCTTTAAAAATCAATTTTTTCCAAAATTGGACCAATAAAAAGTTGCCACGTGGCACTGCCACACGGACAATCCTCCATGTGTCAATGCCACAAGGACACAACTCGCCACATGGCACCTCCCATTTGGGGTCACCAGCAAGGTTTGAACCTTGCACCTCAAACTTAAGGTGCAAGGTTCAAACCAATGCACCACACATACACATGCATGTGTGTGGATTTTTTTAATATTTTATCTAATTAAAGTGTGTTTTTTTCCTTTTTTTGTTAAAGACAGCAGACTTCAGAGGTCATTTAAGCATAGAAAACCAAATTTTCTTAAAAAACTTTCAACTAGGAAAAGTTGTTAAATCAAAGTATCTTTCATCTTCAAAAATCCGTTTGCAATTTTAAGTCTCCAATAAAAAGTTATGAATTAATTTCAGAGAGGGTCTTTCATGATGTCAAAAACAAAATTCAATCCAACCCCTCTCTGAAATTAATTCATAACTTTTTATTGGAGACTTGAAATTGCAAACGGATTTTTGAAGATGAAAGATACTTTGATTTAACAACTTTTTTTAATTGAAAGTTTTTTAAAAAAGTTGGTTTTCTATTACTAAATGACCTCTGAAGTCTGCTGACTTTGAAAAATACCGAATTGTGTATGATTTAGTTTAAAAAAAAAAAACCACATTATCTATAGAATACTAACGATGGTAATTTAAACATTTTTCAAATCAAAAAACTTAATTGAGATTCTTGAAAGTCAAAATTAACAAAAAAGTGTTGATTTTTTTGTTGATTTAGAATTGCGGTATTCAAATCAACAAAAAAAATTGTTGATTATATCAATTTTTACCAAAATCAACAAAAAATTGTTCAAATGGACGATACATTATCAAAATTAACACTTTTCTGTTGATGTTTTATTGATTTGGTCACTGTTTTTCTTCTAGTGGTTGGAACCAAAGCTCTTAAGTCCCTACTATTGTTGGTCCCCTTGGGACGACAAAGCCTTGAACCCCTTAAAGTGTTGTCGGGTTTGTCGGGTTTGTCGGGTTTGTCGGGTTTGTTGGGTTCGTTGGATCCGTTGGGTCCGTTGGGTCTGTTGGGTCCGTTGAGTCCGTTGGGTCCGTTGGAGGCCCTTTTTAGAAAGACTTTGGATTGGCATCAAAGCTCTTACATACCTTAAAATTCAACTTATGTTAGTGGTTTTGGCATTGTAGCCAAGAATCTTTGCAACCGGTGTTTCTAAAGCCTTTTGTATTCTTTTCTTGTGTTCTTGCGTTTGATCTTGATGCTTAGAACTTACTTGGGTCCTACATTTGAGAAGTGACCCCTTTACCTCCATTGTGATAATTAGATAGTGTGTTCTTACTTATTTGGGTCCCGCTTTTTAGAGGTGGCTTCTTTACGTCCATTGTGGTGATCGGGTGATGTGTTCTTGCTTGGGTCCCACCTTTGAAGGGTAGCCTTTTTACCTCCATTGTGGTAATTGAGTGGTATGTTCTTGCTTACTTGGATCCCACCGTTGAGGGGTAACCTTTTTACCTCCATCTTGTTGATAGGGTGGTTTGTTTTTTAGCAAATTAGGGAACGTTGTATTAACCCTAGAGATACCCCCCACCGTACCTTGGTGATACCGCTTTGAAGGGCCTCTAGTGCTTGATGTGAGTGGGGTCATTTTTTGGTTGTGGCTAGTAGGGTTAATCAAACCGTGTCATTGTTAAAGATGTAAGGTGGTAGTTGAAGGTGTCAAAGGATAGACTTTTTTCTCATTTAGACTTTGTAGGTGTCAATTGTTAGCCAAGACCGAGAGCTAAATACCATTAGGACTAAAGTCAGGTCGGATTTGATTAAATAAGCTTAGAGTAGACCCTGAGAGGTTTCCAAAAACATAAGATACGTAGGAATTGGAGTTAGGATGCCCAAGATATTGATGGATGAAGTTTAGAGCCCAAAATGGATGAAACTTGGAAGTGTTCATCCAACCAAGTTTCTAGAACATAGGAGCCAGGTTTGTAGGTCAAATTTTGCCTTCAATTGGAATTAGGAGCCTATATAAAACTATGGATGAAGTTTGATTGCCAAACGATCGAAACTTCATCCACTCAAAGTGGTTCACCAAAGAGTTCAAAATGAATGAGTCTTGGGTTTTTAGAAATGGCATGAGATAATCTTCTACCTTAGGATAATAGAGTAAACTTTAGAAATAGGAAACACAAAAACATAACATAGCAGGATAGTCAACTTAGGAGTCATTTAGAACCACAATTAGAGAGTCCCATTTAGGAAATTAACAAAAGATTCATTACTTGAAAGGCACAATGGATTGACGCTTAGACACTCACTAGGATAGAAATCTACCATAGAATTAGAACTTGGTTGTGTTTACCGATTTATCAAGGGTGAATAAATAAGCGCTTCCACTGATGTGCATTTGCTTATTCAGTACCTCACTGCTATCACTAATTGCTTAAAGTTTTAAAAAACATGGTGAATTGTTTGTTACTACTTGAGATATTGTTGAAATGATACTTAAATCATTAAACACTAACCAATAGGTAGCGATTACAAATTTAGCTATACAAAAATTTGTTTGTCTTGCTTGCACATTATTGCTTAAATTGTGAATGGATAGAATATATTCTCATATATATCAAATGACACACTAAGTAATAGTTTGTTGGTTGGCATAGATATAGGTGAAAGTTACCATCTTGTGAGGATTTTTTCAAAAATCTCCAAATTACACCACTACTAGATGAAGTTTTTATTAATCTGCAACATATTATGCTTAGATTGATTATTGTTGAATTTGACTATAAACCCTCATTTGCATAAATATGAAGAATTACAAATTATTCAATCATATTGCACCTATGATCTCTTATCAAAATTAGGGTTATATGATGTTATGTATGATAAATCATTTGTTGTAAATACAATAACCTGAAACATATTCTCTATAGCTTTTTAGCAAAGTATTAGCCAAGAAAAAAACTTTTTTATTCCCTATTTTTTTTGCTTGTAAAGTTGTAAGTATTGATAAATTAGTAGCATACGACATACATAGTCAAATTACTTGCCAAACAATGGATTAAAACACTTCAATACATATCATAGTCTCATGCCAAGATTTTAGTGATACTTGTAGATACAGAAATCAAAAGGAGGATTGTTGGTTATTCCTATTTTTTGCAATAAAATATTAGTGATGTATAATACAAAATTGATTTTTAATGAAGGAATGAGGATTGATTTTTGATAGGGAATTAGAATCTACCTTGAATTTATTAAGGAAGTACTAAGAAACCATTTTTTTTATATAATATTCTAACAACGAATGGTTCTTTAACTGCAAAGGGAACAATACGGAGAACAAGCTTAAAACAACCCTCCCCTTGCCCCACTTCTTTTCTAAAAGATCTTTAACTTTAATTCAAAGCATATTAAAAAAAAAATGAAACACAAAAAAGACAGTCTTAAGGATATTCCTAAGTTGAGCTTCGTTCTAAATGACCATCATTAAAAGAAATTCGAACCCAGCAAAGGGCCATGAGATTGCATGTAGTAAGTGCAATTTCAATAAAAATTATTAAAAAATTTAAATTTAAAAAAAATTCTAGGAACTAACATAGCTAATTTGGACTCTAGCACTAGACTGCTTTTGTTGTTACCTTGGTATTCTTTGATGATGTGGCCTTATTTGCAGAACACTTATACTTAAGTATTGCCTAGCTGTCAATAGTTGATATAAAATAACAATTGTATTAGTTTATAAAAACTAAATTGAAAAAAATTATTATTATTAATTTTGATAAAAATCCTTTTAACTATAAGAATATGAAATTACCTTCTTTCAAATACTATATCAACACTATACAATGTAAATGGCTATTTCTTTGAGGCTATTTTAAAATCATAACTACTATACCAATCCTACATAATATAGGTGATTTCTTTTAGATTATTTTAAAATCATAACTACTACATCAATCCTGCACAATGTAATTAGTATCTTTTTTAGTCTATTTAAAGCCATAACTCCTATACCAATTCTACGCAATGTATATAGCATCTTTTGAGGTTATTTTAGTGTAATAACTCCTATACCAATCCTATGCAATGTAGGTGACATTTCTCTGAGGTTATTTTAGTGCCAAAACTACTATACCAATTTTAAGCAATGTAAGTGGCAATTTGTTTTAGCTAAAGCCATTTCATATTATTAAATTTGAATTGAATATTTATCAATATTATTTATTTATTTATTGCATGCAACATTCATTAAAGTTTTCAAAAATGTTAAAAGAAAAAGCATTAATGCTTTCTAAGCTAATAAGGTTTTGTCCTTTACAATTCTTATTAGCTTTGAACTATAAATCAAATTTTCAATAGCTATAGTTGTTTTTTCAAAAGGTATCATACTAGACTCCTAAGATAGTAGCACCTCTTTTTTTCGACTCTCAAAATACAAAACTCCATATTCTCTTAGTCTCCTAAACAATGGCACTTTTTGTGTAAAAGATATTTGAATTTGATTCAAACTATTTTTTCCCATAAAGCTTCAAATTAAAAAATTATATTCTCCTAATTTAAATTTAAAGCCAAATTTATATAAAATTCACATATATTTTGCTTAAAAATTATTATTGATTTTTAGTATTACCAACTATCTATCATTAAGATCCTTTATTATCTCTAAATTTCTCTTTAAGATGTTCTAAAATGAAAAACAAACAAACAAACATGTAATTCAACACTAATGATCAAATCTAGTGCTTGTACAAGCCAAAGGTCTTGTAGATATTTTTATATTTATTTTTTAAATAAAAAATGTATTTAGTGATATAAAATATTACGTATTTGCAGATATAATTGAAGACATACATGTATAAAAAACCTAAAGAAAATGACACATATAACTATGGACAACACATCACCACCTAAAAGCCCTATGACATTACTACCAGTAGTAGAAAATTCAGTGACCAAATTAACAAAAATTTAACAAAAAAGTGTTGCTTTTTTTTGTTAATTTGCATGTGTTAATTTAGGTACTTTTTAACACAAAACTGTTGATTTTTTTGTTAGTTTTTTTGTTAATTTGGGTACTAAATTTTTTCCTTTAAAAATTAAAAAATTTCTACATTAGACCAATGAAAAGTTGCCACGTGGCACTGCCTCGCGGACAGTCCGCCACATAGGCAACCACCACGTGGCATTGCCATACAGGCAGCCCGCCATATGGCACCTCATTTGGGGTCAGAGGCAAGGTTTGAACCTTGCACCTCACTCTAGGGGTGCAAGGTTCAAACCAATGCACCACACATACACATGCATGTGTGGATTTTTTTATATTTTATCTAGTTAAAGTGTGTTTTTTCTTTTTTTTGTTAAAGACAGCAGTTTCTGAAGGCCATTTAAACATAGCAAAAAAACTTTTTTTTCCAAACTTTGAACTAAACAAAGTTGCTATATACAAGTATCTTTCATCTCCAAAAATCTGTTTACAATTTTAAGTCTCCAATCAAAAGTTATGACTAAATTTCAAGGAGGGTTTTTCATAATGTCAAAAAAAATTCAATGGAACCCCGCTCTGAAATTTAGTCATAACTTTTGATTGAAGACTTAAAATTGCAAACGGGTTTTTGGAGATGAAGGATACTTGTATATATCAACTTTTCTTGGTTTAAAGTTTGAAAAAAAAATTGTTTTGCTATGCCTAAATGATCTTTGAAGTCTGCTGACTTTGAAAATTATCAAATTGGGAATGATTTATTTATTTTTTCCAAAAACAAACTATTTATAGAATACTAACTATGATAATTTACACATTTTTTCAAATAAAAAATGTACTTGAGATTTTTTTTAGTCAAAATTAACAAAAAAGTGTTGATTTTTTGTTAATTTAAAAACGCAGTACCCAAATTAATAAAAAAATTTGTTGATTTGGGTAGTTTTTAAGAAAAACAACAAAAAATTGTGAAAATGGACAATGCAGTACCCAAATCAACAAAAATTTGTTGATGTTTTGTTAATTTTGGCACTGTTTTTGGTTTTTAGGTTACTTTTTAGTTTTTATTGAAAAAGTATGTAGAAACTAGTCTAAAAAAATAAGAAAAATAGCTTAAAAGTAGGCTAAAAACACTAAAAAGCATAAAGTAGCTAAAAGTAATCCAAAAAGCAGTTTTCAAACTTTCTGCAGTGTAAATGGGACAATTTGGATGGATGAAATCTGAAATCGGATGAAAAACTGAAAATGGATGAATGGGACGCGATATGGATGGAAAATTCCAAAAGGTGCCAACAAGATGAATGGTTTGTAGACATGGATGGAAGAAGCGTAAAAAAACAAAAAACGGATGAAAAGTCAGAAAAAACTCGATTGGGAGAGGCACAGGACCTTCTTCCCAACTCTTAAAAGACTAAATTTTTTTTTTAGTTACTGTGCATTTAGGGAGAAGCACATGTCTCTATTTTTTGGCGATTTTAAAATTTAAAATTCTTTTGTGCAAATTTGTTTATTCTATGAACTCTTACTATGCAATTTGTGTGAGAAATTGTGTGCCTTGTTGAAATTCTATATTGTGTGAGGAATTGTTGGGTGTTTTGGTTTGTAAATTGTGATTTTTTTTTAAGGAAAAAATTTAAAACTGCGGAGGTGATGTTGAATAGCGACTGAGTGCTACGTTTTAAAATGTCGATCGAAGAAGTGTTCTGATTAAGAAGATCAAGGTTCAGGCGGTGTAGAAAATTGGCAGGGACGATCCGAGTGAATGAAAAGTGAATGGCGTGTGCCAATTGGGACTGAAATTGATTGATTGATGAATCTAAACAGGAAGGCAAAAGTGTGTGATCCGGGATTTGCGACGTGAGTCTTAGGTGTTCGGTGAAGGCTGCGACAGATTGATCTGAAGGTGACGCAGACTGATCAGGAAGATCTAGGGTTGTGATCATGGCAAACTAGTTCGGGCGATTGAAAATTAAAGTGTTGAAGCACTAGTAGAAAATCTGAAATTTCTGTCATTTTGGACGCGTTGTTTTGGACAAAATCTAACAGAAATCTGTTGCTTTCAATAGATTTTTGTTAGATTTTGTCCAAAACAACACGTCCAAAATGATAGAAATTTCAGATTTTCTACTAGTGAAGTTTGAAGTTCGAGGTTGCTGGTTTGACGTGATCAGGCAGATCGGAGCGAGTTCGCCATTGTGATGAAGATGTTTAGCAAGAGCAGAGTGATCGTCAATGTCGCCGCAGTGATTGGAGAGTGAAGATTGAAACAACTGGAAGAAGGTTGTGGTCGATTCGGCAAAGATGCAGGGAGTTTAGTGACAGCGAATTCGAGATTAGGGATTTGAAATCCTTCTTCCACAAGTTATGACCCTCGAACCCGTTCAGACCTGTTGCCCTTGGGTCAAGACTAGTTGTCATTGAAATCGAGCCCGCGGTATTTTGTCATACGTGTTGCCACGGTCATAGGGTCTTAGACCGCGGACTTAGGGTCTTATATATGGCTTTAGGTCCTATATACATAAAAACAATATTTTAAACATTAAAAATTGAAATTTTGAATTGAAATTTGGATGATTTAACCTAATCATTTGACCAAAAATAAAATAAATAAAGGTTCAAATTTTTCAAACGACCCTTGGGCCGTACCCCTAGTTTGCATAGAATTGGGGAGACGGAATTTGTAGAATTAGTATTCCTTGTGGTTGATAAATATTTTTGTATGTTTTAGGAACAACTTATCCCGTGGTTTTGGACTTATTGCCCAATCTTAGAAGAAAGGAGAAAGCTCAAAGACCAAGAATCTGGTATTTTGTCCTAAACATCCCATACTTTGCATACTGGTCATGTTGCCTACTAAGACTGCCACGTGTAGTCATTTTGCACATAGATTCAAGAAAGCTCATGAAGAGCACTCACTGGCCCTATTGCCCCAACATATAAAAAGGTATTAATTAACGAATTATTTGTATACTTTAAAAGTATTATCTTGTATATATACGATTAGGTCATAGGCAGCATCCATGTATAAGACGTGTTGCCCAGCCTGACGTGTTGCCACGATGTGTTGCCCACCCTAGAATACTATATAGGACCGGGACTCTTAGAACATTGTGTCTACGTTAGGGGTAATGGACTAGCAACTAAATTGAGAGAACCTAGGAATAAAGGTGGGGGAAGAAAGAGAAAAAAAATAAAATATGTTTCCTGGTATGTTGTTTGAAATTAGTTTATATATTATTTACATTTACTTGAAAAAGTGACATTAGACACATATATGATAGACTACGTTGGCTTATCCTTGGATGAACCCCTATACTAAAGGTGCTTTGTGGAAAAAATAAAGTTTAAGTGAAAAAGTACCTTACAGTACCACCAACAAGAGCACATACAAATGCACGTATGATGATTATTCCAAAGGTAATTGAAGATGGAGAACACAAAGGACACATAAGCTTCATCATCAATTGATAACTCTTCTTCCAATCACAGAACTTCAACAGTAATTTCCCATAGGTCATCTTCACTTATTTCCAACTAATTTCCAACACCTACACAATTCATTATATGTTTTTTTAATCATTTTCAATGGCACATAATGATTAAATAATGAAGAGCCATCAATTACTCATTAGCCATCTGAAGTATGCACTGTAGTACTAAGTCTACATGATTCAAAGAAGTGGGTAGGTGTAAATTATCTTTTAATATTTCTCTAAAAATAGTATGAAGTTTGTGTGGTTGAAGCTTTTGTAAGATACACTTGGCAATGTTGTTATATAATCACTATAAACACACTATAAAACAGAGATGATTTTCTCTTAAATGAGTACGTCTTCAAGAGACTTGTTTTGCAATTGTAGAAAGGAAAAACAAAAATACTTGCAATTAAACCAACCAAGACTTTAAGGACATGTAAATGAGCAGTTTGTTTTAGAAGTCCATTAGTAAATTAGAAACAAAGATACCCCAAGATGCAACTTACACAATTAAAGAACATCATCTTGAAATTGGTTCATAAGAAAAAACTAAAAGGAGACATCAATTGCAATGACTTAAATATCAACAAGGTTATTTCAATTCATGCATTATTGTATCACTAGTAGAAAAATTTGCAACCAAAACAACCAAAAAGTGTTGTTTGTATTTGATGTTTTGAGTGTTGTATTGGTTAAAATTACACTAAAATCTATTGTTTTCTTTTGTTGATTTGGACAAAGTCCAAAAAAGAATTTAATTTCAAAAAAAAAAAATTTGAAATTTTTAATTATTTTTTAATGTTTTAATTTTCTTAATTTTATTTTTTGCTGCCTGTATTTTCTAGGCAAAGTTAAAAATTTGTATAACCTAAGGTCCACCACCTAGGCAACCAACTAGGTAGCCTGCTACGTGAATAATTGTAGTTGTAATTTTTTCCAAATTTTTGTTTATCTGGCTTTGTAAGTGTGAATAGTGCCAATAAATAGTCTATTTCCCATTAGAAAAGTCAAGTTGCAGGATAATTTGTGTAAAAGATGAAATGACATTTAATAGATACAAATAGGGTTAATAGGTTGGATTTGAAGCGGAGTCAAATTGATTGTTGTAACCTTCCAAATAGTTGCATATTTAGATGTTGTCTTTCTGAGAATTTAAGTCTACATATTGAAATCAACATAACAGTGACCGAGACAATGCGACCAAATCAACAAAATTCTGTCAGATTTCATGCGTTTTCTACTAGTGAATAATTTGATTCAATAACTTCATTATTTAAGTTTATTAATCTAGTTGCTGAGAGTTGAAAGTTGGTCATGTGTACACGTTCTATCTATTAACGGTGATGAATTTAGAGGTTTTTTTAAATTCAATTCAATTTAGTTTGAGACAAGCAACATTGTAAGTTAAATCACCAGGTGAGAATTTGAAAACTTGCTACTTCAAGCAAGTGAGTTAATTATACATTTAAAAGTTGTATGATTCAAATTGTAAGCCTACTGAAATGTATAAGTTAAGTTTGTAATGTATGGGCGATCTTAGAATGTAAGTTGTGTGTGTGTTGAGTAATTTGAATATCGAGTTGACGAGGGATTCTTTTGCAACAAATTGGTCTACTTATCTGAAAGTAATTTAGTGAGGAATTATCAAAATTGATTGTTGTATCTTATTAACGGAAGGTAGAATGTGTAAGTCTTTTGAAATAAAATTATGTGTGGCTATTAATCGTGTTCAATAATGACAGTTAGTAGAATTGTGGAATCTGGTGTGTTACCTTGAATCAAGTCAACAAGGTCTCATAGCAATTTAATAATTGTGTTAGGCAAATTGATAGTATTACTTACCGATTACTTATAGCTGCATCCATCAAATTAGAATGGATAGATCAATACTCTTAAAAGTCCATCTATAATCAAATCAAATAAGCACTAATATAAACTTCCCAGACAAAAGAGAGAATAGTAATAAATTTTAGTGTATTAGTAAGTCACAACCTATTGGTATTTAAGAAACTAAACAAGTTGCAAGTTTACTATTTCTGTCAATTTGTATTGAATCCCACTGATCAAGACTAATATAGATTTGATATTTGCATTCTAATTTGGCAATCAGGCTAGTAATGGTAGCACTACGTAGACAAGAAAGAACAAAAATAGAAATCAATCAAATAAAGAATCTTGTCCCTAAAAGTTTATTGTATTTTAAATATATAAATTGTCATTTGATTAAGTTGATAGTGCATGCATAAATGACAGTTTGATCAACCCTAGGGTTTGACACAAGCCAACCACTAGGACAGCATTGGAACACCATACATTGTATCTTATATATATAGCATTGGATTTGGAATGAGATTAATTGACAATGAGTGGTTTCATTTATTCAAATTCAAAACCAATCCTAAATTGACTTATATAAGTATCTAAATTACAAATCAAGTGACCTTTGTCACAATACAATATAGACTGAGACTATTGACAATGAGTATGGTTTCTTTTTATTCAAATACAAAACCAACCCTAAATTGACTTATAAATATCCAAATTACAAAACAAGTAACCTTAGTCACAATATGGTAGACTTATTGACCTTTCCATAGGAATTACCCTCTTATTTTAGTTGCCTTGTCATTTTGTTTAATGGACAAAACAAGCATTACAACGGTTTTAGCCCTAAAGGTTCAAACCTGGAACCTTGTGGTTGAGGCCCAAGGTTCTTACCATTACACCATTTACAATTCTCCTTCTCTATGGAAGGTGTTGAATTTTCCTTAACTAAATTTCCTAATTCTCTTTCTTTTTCTTTGTAAATTTGGCAGACTTTAAATGTCATTTTGGCATATTAAGACAACTTCTTTCAAAAAAATTGAAATAAGAAAAGTTGTAAAATCAAGTTAACTTTCATTTACAAAAATTCGTTTGAGATTTTGAGTCTTCAATCAAAAGTTATGGACAAAATTCAGAGACGATGTTTGAAAATGTCCAAAAAAATGTACTTTTCAACCCCCATTTTGAACTTTGCCCGTAACTTTTGATTGGAGGCTCAAATTCTCAAACAAATTTTTAGAGATGAAAGTTAGTTTGACTTTACAACTTTTTTGGATCAATGTTTTTTGGAAAAAAATTATTTGACTATGCCAAAATGGCTGCTAAAGTCTTTGAGTTTAAAAAACATTGAAATGTGAATGATTAAATTTTAAAAAATTCCATTGTTTAGTACCCTCCAAGAAGTCTTGCTACCCGACTATGAAGTCTAATAAGAAATTTATTCTTGTCAAAATTACAATTACATTTGGTAAACCAATTAAACCATCATACTCAAACGTATAGAAGTAGTCATAATATAAGGATAAAATATAATTTCAAATTAGAAATATCTATTTTATAAAATGTGGAAAGGCAACACTTTAACATTGATTTCTCTCTACTAGTGTAAAAATTTTCTTAGGTAATGTGAAATTTTCTACAAAGAGAAATGAGCACATTCATGCTTTTTAAATGTTTCTACTATAAAATTTGAAAAATTCATCACCAATATTTTTCAATCAATTAATACAATGAAAAGCACACAAAATAAATTATAAAAATTGGAAATTTTGTTTTTTGAAATTGAAATTTGGTGTGGTGATCATGATTGCATAAAATAATAAATTTAGTAGGATAGTTTTAATAATATATTCTTTGATCATGCCACCCCAAAATCTTTGTAAGGAGTCAAAAAAGGCAAATGGTGAAGGAGAAAATGAATAACTAAAGGTTGAAATTTGGGCAATTGCAATCTTAAGATTTTAAGGTTTTGACAGGATTTTTGAAATTACTAATAATTGTATCATTTGATGATTGGTCTTATTTTTTATTCCAAATTGCTCCTCATCAATGCCCAAGATTTTTTTTGGGTTTTTTGGGATTTGCTCTATATTGAACAAAAGAAAACATTTTGATAAGTTTCATAAATATTTTTAGATTTGTAACTATACAAATTTAAAATAGTCATATTAAAGATTACATGGGAAAAGAAAACACAACAATACCACTTATAGATTGAAAGATTATAATATTTGATAGAATATTCTTAAAATGGAATTAGATTCAAAAAAATGGAATTAGATTCAAAAGATTCTATATTCCCTAAAAATTTTGTTGATTTGGTCATTGCATTACTCAAATCAATAGAAAGTAGGCACCATTTTGTTGATTTTCACATAAAGTTCATTAAAAAATGAGTGGAAACGTAGTGCCCCAAACAACATGAGTCAATTGATTTTTGTTGTTGTTTTGGTCATGGTTTTCTAGAAGTATATACAAATGTTTACTCTAGCAAATTTGAAGTTGGATTAAAAAGAATGCAAGCCTTTTGGGGAGAGAATGGGATGATTTTGATTACTTTATTTTAAAAGCACCAAAGAATGTTGCATATCTTTATGTAAGCCATATCCTATTTCATTCACATTGCAAAGAAAGAGTTGAAAGAATTATGAGCTTGAGGAATTATTCAAATGTTGCACTTGCAAGAAAATCTCCCTAAAAAATTTAATATTAATGTGTAAATCAAATACTACACGCAAAGACATGGAAGAAGAGGAATTATTGTATAGAAGGAAAGAAGTGTAAATGACTTTACTTGAATTTCAAAACTACTTTCTTGAACAAAAAGTCTTTTACTTTTACATTCATTTTTCTAATACTTTAAGGTTGATTCCTACCATTTACATTAAAGGTATCCAAGTTCAAGAGTATCAAGCATTTTGTAATCAATAGAAGAAAGTATCAATCATCAAAAATGGATGTTACAAAGTAAAGTGGAACATGTCCATAGTTCTAGTACTCAAGAAAAGAATACATAAGAATATAAGATGAATATGGCCTTTGAAACTCATTGCTAAGAAATTGTTGGAAACATTTATATCTATGCCATTTGTAAGTCTGGCTAATTTTATTCTACTTTTGCACTTTTCAGCCCTTTTTTTAGAGTACTATATAATTAAAAAAAAAAATTAATATTAAAAATATGATCAATGTATACACTTTTAAGAATAAGAAAATCTATGTAGGAAAAACATAAAAAAATTCTCTAAGTAGGAGAACTAGAATCACAAGAAGATAGATACTTTGAAGATTTAATTTTCAAGAAATAGGAAAAATAATTTTCAAAGAAACTAAAAATTGTCCATTTGGAAGGACTTTGTTGTAAAGAAATTTCATCAAAAAATGATCTTGAAACCATCTTCAAAGTTCAGAAGTATTTATCCAAAAAAATCCTATTGGCACGATTGCATGAACGTAGAAGACATAAAATAAAATATTTTTAAATTCATCTTAGTAGAAACATGACTTCCTACTATAGAAATAGACTATAGAAATTTCAGCTCTAAATCATTAAATTTGGAGACTCCATAGTACTAAAAGACCTTGAAACTCAAAATGTAACAAATTAATTAAATTGACTTTTAAATATAAAATAATTTTTGGAAATATTGAAAAATATGGAATATGATTACACTCAAGATATTCATCTCCAATAAAAATTTCAAGTTCGTGCAAGTCACACTTCAAAGTTATTGCAAAAAAAAGCTTTGGCACTCTTTTTGTGATAAATAAGTAATACCATTGTCTTTTGGAAAATCACTTTTTGCATAGTATAGAAAAAAATTGGAATTTTCATCTTTCATAATTAACACTCAATTCTCATGCAATTCCAATCAAGCATACCAAATTTTAATTTCAAAAAAGCAAAACTCTATTTTGGGTGAATTTTTTAAGTCAATTTTTATAGTTTTACAAAATATCTCATTGAGAACAATTGGGGATGAATTTTTTAATGTGAAAAAAATTCAATTGAATATTTTATTTTTTACATCCCAAACAAACACATTGAAGACCTTGAAGTCAAATTTGGCTTTCAAACCAAATTTATCTTTTTATGTAATTGACGTATAAAATTTTGATATTTTATGCTAGTACAAAATTTTATTTTCTATTTATGTTGTTTTTTTTCCAAAAAAATTGATGAAAAAATCAAATGATTTTGATTTTTTAATATTAAAGGTGAAAATAAAATAACATCAATTAGAATATATATATATTAGAATAATGTGGATTTTCTTATGAATGAAGTTTAGAATGAAAAACTTAATTTTATAATTTGAATTTAAAATTGATGTTAAAAGAAAAATATATAAATGAAAAATACATTATACTATATTATTTGGATTCTAACACCTAGAGCTTGCAATTGCATTAATTCTTCCAATTTTAAAAAAAATTCAAAATTTCAAGATTAAATAGAAAGAAATCTTGTCAATCTTCATTTTCTTAGTTTAAATCATAATACCAAAAATGGTTGTATTGAAAGTTACAATCAAGGTTGACCAAGGCACATCCACTTTTTGGATGCATGGACCTTCAAGGGTTAAACAATGAAAATTTCAAAGTGTAGATTGTAGGTGAACCCCAATCAACCCTAAGCTCTCATATTGAGAGGGTGTACAATTTAGGCAAGAATCTAGATTGGTTGGTTTTGGGAAAGGATCAAAATTACTGTACTTATCATACAAAACAGGAGAGATTCCCAGGATTTACGGAGAATAGGCAACTCCAAAGTGTGTCGATTACAGATAGGGTAAGGTGAATAAGACAATTCATCCGTATCACACATCTGTCAAACGTTGTTTCTGTGGTCTAGCGTCAAATAGAATTGCACAACCTCACTTCAGTAGCATAAACATAGTTTTGGACATATTCAAAAGGTGTTGTTTTTTGTGTCCTTCACAGGATATTCTCATATCACCATTCCATCTGAGTTGAGAGTGGATGTCATCCTCTTTCAGACGGTTCGGCAAGACCTATCCAAACTTGAGGGTAAGGTTGTGTTTACAGTCAACCTCTCTATTCAACAAAATGTACCATTATAATGCTCCGTTCGTGGTGTACAACCAAAATTCAGTTCTCGTTTATTTGTCGGTGCAGTGTTATGAATACCTTCTAACCTTGTTGATCACTCCCCTTACAACTTGCTTACACCGTATCCTGCATGGATTGCTGAAGATACTTTAGATGTCCTCGGGAGCAGGCTCCAATGCGTTTGTATGTCCCTCGTGGCGAACTGGCCTACGAAGCAAATGTGGAAGTGTCGCTGATGGCTCGGTTCTAAAGTACCTGCAATGTTGCATTCAGGTCAGTTTCAAGGAGAACTGAAGTGAAACACGTCTATCAGTATCTCCGGATGGAAACCTTTTGTCCTGCAGCCTAATCAACCCGTACAGGACCAAGGATTCATGGTTTTAAAATAAAATAGTCAATCGACCATACTATGAAAATTTATAATTTAGATGGAGTCAAATCTTGTATCACTAGAATCAATGAAGAACATTGCAGGAGCTGGTCATAACCAGAAATAAATTTGACAAACGAAAGCCCCTATCTGACCTATTCAAAAAAACCACGATGCCCAATTGCAAGGCTAAGGACAAACAGCGGTAGAAGCATTACCTATGCTCTAAAGCTTGCTGCGCGGAGATCCGTTGCCTGGGGTCGTAGGTGAACATCCGTTGCAGAAGATCTATGCAGTCTTCACTGGCCTGGGGAAAAAGGCTGCGAAAGGACTGGGGTGGGGAATACGTGTACTCAACATAATTAGGGAGAGAGGTCATGTCCGGCCATTGTGATTCACGCGGAGTTCCAAAGGTTGCAAAGATCTTTCCCAGTTGATCGATATCAGTCTGACCCTGGAAAAAGAAAGACTTCCAAAATTAGGCCCTAGCTCCTACTAATCTCGCCGTCCAGTGAGCACAGCTGTAATCCAACAAACCAGAGCTCTAGAATGGTACATCACTTCAGTCCATTAACGAAGGTATGTTGTATCCAGTGATACCCAAGCCGTGGCTTTGTGATTCTTGTTCATCGAGATACCTGGAAAAGTGGTCGCCGAAGAATGAGCTCTGCAAATATGCAAGCAGCTGCCCAGACGTCAACACCCGGTCCATACATTTTGGAGCCGAAGAGGAGCTCCGGAGCGCGATACCACCGTGCAAAGACCTGATGTCAATATACTCCACACGCGTCAACACTCATTGCATTCAAAAAACGGCAGGTCCATCCATAAATGAGTAATTCACCGTCCAATAAGACTAGCGTAAACGGCATCTCTCTGTCTGTACCTCATGGGTAAATCTTCGATCTGGACTCCCAAATATCCGAGCGAGACCGAAATCGGCAATCTTCAATTGTCCGTCTGAACCAAGCAATAAATTATTCGGCTTCATATCCCTGTTTCAGAATCATCAGAATCACGCCGCAACACGCTGTCAACAGGCTAGGACCATCTCATTGGAACACAAATGCATGCAAGTGGAAATCCCCATACGACCTACTCAATATTGGAAAAAATCACGAAGTCCAATTTGGAACTTTCGATCCTTTAGTATTGAGGCAGACACCAAACTTTGAAAAGTCTTGCGTATTCAAAGCATGACGTGATAACACCCAAGAAAATATACACGAGTCACTGAGTATACAAACCTGTGCAGAATCCATTTCTTGTGACAAAATGCCAGGCCCCGCAGGGTCATTTGGATGTAAGACTTGTAGTCCGCAGGAGAGAGGAAAGTGTTACGATCGTAGATGACTGCTTCCAAATCGCTCTCCATGTACGGAAATACCAGATACAAGTTTCTCTTATGTTGGTATACATCCACGAGTTCGATCACATTTGGATCATGAAGCTCCTTCAAGAGCTTAATTTCCCTCAAAGCTGTCACGTTCACTCCTTCCTTGTACTTGCCAGTTCTGATCATTTTCACAGCTACTGTCTTGTTCGTCTGGAATTACAAAAAGATACACGAAGCTATTCAAAACTCAATAAATAAAAATTCCTCTACTTCTTAAAAAGGATTATGCTCCTCACAGAGAGCGGACTTTCAAGAAAGACGAATTCCGTATTTTCTTACAAACAGATGGATAAGGGTCGTGATTGCACATCAACTTCGTCAAAGGGAAGGTGTCTAAGACGGGGCTTTAAGATAAATGTGATAAAGAACCAGAAATTTCTGAATGTCTTTTCCATTGCTGATACTAAACTATTACAAAATGCACAAACGCGCTACAAAAAGAGAATTACACAAAAGATTACGAGTATCCTCCACAAGATTTTCAGAAGATCCCAATTCTCAATTACATAACGGTGGCAAAAAACCCGAAGAGGTTCCAAAACAAAGCTCAGCAACGACTAAAAATGATCTCAATGTGCAGTATAACACAACCGATCCCCAAGCCTCGAAACTTATGCCCAAGCGAAACGAACACACATACCAGTTTATCGATGGCCTTGAAGACGACACCGAAAGTACCCGAACCGATGGTCGGTCCTTTTTCATATCGGTTCACCCCACTGACGTCCCCCATCGCCATCAAAACCTACACCAAAACCCTAAAACCTAGAAATCGACCACAACCCAAAATCACGCCTCCCAATTCACTACGAATTCTCTCTGCATCAACGAATGCCAATCCGAACTGCTGCTGAACACATCCTACCTAAAAATCAAACCACTCATTCCTATTCCCTACCTCATTGAAAATCGAAAATAAGGTGGATTCTTCAGCATAAAAACGCTCTGAATTTCGCGTTTCAGCACCATGTCAGGCGCGGGACGGATCTAGAAATGCGTAAGACTTGGATGCAGCAAAATCGCGGGGAGAATTCAGCGGCGCGGGCGAGAGCTCCAGCGGAGCTTCAGCGACTACAAATGAAGTCTGATTGTGTTGTTGGAAAAGAATGTACAGATGGTGTAGATTCTTGGACTGGGGCTCCGACAGCACGCCTAATTTGGGTTCTGGGAGGGGCCGGTTCACACTGCGTTCCCAAGTTTAATCAGCATCTATGAGGCTGAATGAAGCATGCAAAAATTCATTCATTCATTCAAAACTGAATTTGCATTGTCCATGAATGAAAGTCATCGAACTCCTGACAGAGACCAGCGATCCCAGAACCTACTTCTGTGTTTTCGCTGGAAGGCTATGACCGTGTTGTAGAGTGGAGTTATTTCCACGAGACGAATTTTTTAATGTGGAAATAATTTTCAATGACAGATATAGTATTTTGTATATAAAAAATTCCATGGTAAAATGGAAGTTGCGAAATGTGGGACAGTAGCGTGCAAGACAGAAAGCTATTTTTTATGTAACGAATGAGTGCAATTGCTAAGTATTCTCACAATATGTTGCAAACATGCAACTCTTTGTGCAAGGTGTGAGCAAAGTTCACTTTGGTATTTTCATGAATGCAAATTTGTCAAAGACATGTACATCATTCTCTTCAAAGACTATAACTAAAAAATAAAAATTGAATGAAATCAAAAGTGACAATTGAATACAAGTGAGCCACAAATGAAAAAGAATCATTTTATTGATGCATGTGTGTAACAAATGAGAAAAAATAGTTCATTGACAAGGGAATTGAACCCTCTAAGACTGCCCAAATTGTAGTATCAATGTCATGCACACCACAAAATACAACACAATTTACAAGGATTAGTAAAAAATAAGAAATGCACAAGAGGGATCCTTGGCAAATCAATGAAGTTGTCGTAGCTCCAGTTGAGGTTGTTCACACTTCCACAACTTCAGTCGCAGCTTCATCAAACAGCAAGTGGCCGGCAATGTCACAAGCAACTCCAGTCACTCCCGCAACAATGTCAAATACAAGAAGCCACGTTGCAACAATCACAGGTAGCACGATGAAGCGTTGGAACTTGAAGTTAAAGTTCACTTGAGTGGAGAGCCAGCTTAACCTCATGAAAACTAAAGAATGAAATGGTATTGTGATGAGGATACTGCTACTACTCCTACTTACACATCCTCTTACCGGCCTACCTTAACGGCACTTTTCCATGATTCAATTGCATCCTTGTAAGGGAAATTGTCAAGAGAAAAGTATTTTTGGCCAAACATGTGCACAATAAGAGGTAAATGTTTCTTTAACCTATTTCTTTGGCAGAATTTGAGAAACTTAAGTGTTGAAAAACATCTCTCATCCTCAACTGAACCAAGAACCAAGCAACAATCAATTTCAGCAACTTTAAAATACTCTAAGATTAGCTTACTCAAATGTCGTGATTGAGAGAGCTTACGCCACAGTTGAATAATGGGATTGTTGAACAGTGGCCCACATGCTACATCTGAATTAGCCCTCATCGTCAATTTGAAAAGCCCCACTTGTTTGTCCAAATTGGATGCTGAAAGCATTTTCGGGATAGTATACTGCTTCCTCCCATCGAAGAAAGGCTACCCTTGTTTCAAACACTTTGCCATAGCATAGAATTTCTTTAGCATAGCCAAGTGGTGTGCAAAAATCTCCTCCACCTCCATCTTGCCGCCAGTACTAGGGATAGATTATTCCGAAAACATCAAGAAGGTCCTGCTACAGAAACCTTCAATCAAGTTCACCACACAAGTTTTGAGCAATCTCTGCACAATTGAAGACTAGATAATGTTAGATGTTACTGCAAATTCTATTGAAACAAATTACAGCTCAAGTCAACCAACCTGAAAGCTATAAAAAATTGGAACTTAGTAATCATGCCCACATTTTTCCCAAACAGCCAATATAGCAAGTAATCCCATAGCATTTGCATTGAAGAATCTACAAAACAAGAAACCAAAAACAGAATGCAAGACTCAAATTGCAAATGCCAAGATGGAAAAAATGACAAGCTGAAAAAAAATAACAAGGTGAAAAAAAATGCCAAGATGAAAAAAATGAAAAATGAACCACAAATGAGAACATGAAAAAAAATGGGAACTAGAATACTTTACCTGAAAATTGTCGTTCTATGTTGAGTTGCAGCCGATTAAATTTCTCTTAGATAATGAAAAGGTGGTTCCCAGTTTGCTTATTATGGCATCTTGCAAAGACATGTGTATATTCAAAATCAAACAACAAGAAGGCAATACCATTGTCTTCAGGAAGTGGCCGCCACTGCAAAGGGATCTCATTGCACGACAAGGAAACCAACTCACTATAATGTTGGAAATCGGCTTTGTTGTACGTTGTGGTGGCATTTAGAAACATTCTAGCAAGTTTGGCCTAGCAAAGCTTAATAGCTTGCATGAAGTCACAGATAAATATATCATGGACCTATGACAACTTTATTAAGCAATGGACAACATTCACAAGTGGAATAAAACAAGCTAGAGAAAGCAGCAACTCAACATCAGCTAACAAATCAAAGTTATCAGCAACTCTAGCCTGCAGTTTGTGACTAGGGGTAGAAGTCATATCAACCCCCATTTTTACCAACAACGTTTAGTACTCAAACATGATCTTCGCAACTAGACTTTGAATTGAAATCCAACACGTGTCCACATTTCTTACCATCTTGTTTCCTTTAGTTTCCATGAGATCAACTAACCTCTTTAACACTTTGCATGACACTTGTTGCTGCGGCAAAAGTAGGCATATACAGACTGAAAGAAGTCTTCAAGTCGTGCAACCATTGGGAATTTCGACATTGTCACAACAACAAGATTGAGACGGTGACTAATGCAACTAGCGCCGATAAGAAACGGTGCCCATTTCTCACGAATTTGAGTCGTCACTCCTATCTTCGCTTTTTAAAACGTGTTGAGTCTATCAACGCCAAAGCACACCAATTTAAAAGCTATTTCTTTATGAGACAAACCTCCTTCACCCATCAGAGCATGCATAATCACCTCAGTCAAATGATCTGCGGTACCATTCTCAAAAATATAGGACAGGTGAAGAAGGTGTGGCACTCTTTCCCAACTTTTCATTGTGTAGACATGGACGCCCACCTAAAAAGTGTTATCGACAGTAGAAACAATTTTGGTAATCTGAACAACATCCTTAAGGGCAGAAAGCACAGATCTATATAGGTGTTCACTCATCTCCCAACCTTTAGTCTCTGACCAATGCTTCCTCAGGAGGTTCCTTACCTTAAGTTGCCAGAGCAACTACTGCTATCATTCATAATCACACATGGGAAGAGCGTGAGATAAAATATGGAAAAGGGTTGAAAATTGGACTGCTTTTTTTTCCATGTCACCCTCCAAACTATCCATCAGTTGCTCTGTCACAATGCCCACGTGCTTCCTCCCCGCCCATAGTTTGCACATTTACAAGTGCCTACAATCACACTTAATGAAGACATTACCCTTTTTTAAGTGAGCTGTCGAGATATCCTCCTCCTTGTGAACACGCTTGCCCTCGTGCTTTTCAAAGTTGTCCAATTTCAGAACCATAACTTTGGGCCTCCAAGTGATAGTTGTGCAGCTGCATCAAACGACTTCAACTACATCACCATCGGAGTTGAAGTCACCTTCAAACGACGCAAACTTACAGGCCCAAACTTCTTGCCAACGACGAGTGATTGTGTTGGGGGTGATCTTCGCCTCCTTCCGCCCCGTCGTTGTCGTTGCCTTCGTTCTATTCTTCGCCACCGGACCCTCATAGTCACTCGTGTTCTTCTCCACCACTAGAATGTCAAAGTCAGTTGTGCTCAAAGTAATAGGAGGCACCACAGTCACCTCCAAAGTCGGACAATCACGAAGTGTGGGCAAAACAGATTCCTCCAAGTGCACCTTAGAAATGTGAATCATGCTAGGCAATGTGGGGATTGTGGGCATTATTTATATATTTCTCTAAACCATTGGTGTTCCGGTTGAACCTGAAGGTTTGAACCCAAAAATTCTCTAGTAATTTCAATTTTGGCGCTATGGAATCACCACGCTCACTTGTAGTCTTGCACCCCAAAGAACCCAAGCCAAATAGCCAACAAGACACACAATACAATGCAAATACAAATAGCAAGAGTCCAAGACAAATGAAACCAAAAACAATGAAATCAAATGCTAAGGAAACAAGAGCTATAGGTTAAATAGCAAGAGCAACAACGAGAACAATTGGGCATTAGGCTAATGAAAGGCACAACAACAAAAACATCAATCAGAAGATGGGAAGTCAGAGAATTGGAAACTCAAGGAAGGCGGTTTAGGAAAAACGAATGTGCAAGTGCAAGAATTACCAATTCACCACCGGTTAAATTTACGCTTTAAGGAACCATTCAATCATCGCCTCTATTTCCAAATTGCAGTGAATGCAAGACTCAGGAGCAGCGATCCCAGTAGCCTCCAAATCTCACAAAATTCCACCACAGCAAAGAAGTGGCGTAGCACATTCAAAAGCCAAGAAGGAAGAAAACGATTTTGAAAAACAGACATGATTTCAAAAATCTTTGGCATGCATCTAGAGAGTGATAAGAACCAACAAGGCCACTGATTGTTCTTCAGTATCATAGCGGTGATAGCTCTAATAGCAATACAACATGCATCTAGAGAATCAAGATTCAAAAACAATCAGAAATCAGGAGTCAAATTTCAAGAGTTAATGCTACTAAGCTCCAGTACAATGCAAGAGTTAACGCTACTAAACCTATTGAAGCCCTAAAGAATGAAGAAGATGATGCTAATTGTTAGGGTTTAGAGCAACGCCCCCTACATCCTAACCCTGCTAATCACAGCCCCACGATGCAGCTGCCAAGCGAGGAGATCAACAACCTAGTATGGTTTGTGGCTCTTGGATGAAAAAGAAATGGAAATCGTGTGCTACTCACTGTTTGGATGAATAGTCCTCATCGACATCGACATTCCTCACCGCAGGCTTCAAGATTTTGCTTAAAATCTTTTTTTAAAGTCATTTTGACAATGTACATTTAGAACATCTAGGAATTAGTTAGAAAACTCGCGCAATTTAGCCAGTTTTGAGATCGCTGGCGGAGACCCTGAACAACTCTAGTGGTCCGTCAGATCTAACTGATCGAACGGCGATAAGAGGAGGTAGGGTTAGGGTTTACGGAGACCCTTACAACACTCCGTCTCGCACCTCCGGATAGTCTCTTTTCCAGCGTCTGTGTGGTGAAGCACTTGCTCGCTTGCCTGCCCGCTCGTTGTCGCTGAGCTCCAGCGCCGTCTGTCACCATGGTACGCCTCTCTTTCCTATTTCTGATGTCGCTTTTTTTTTTTTGAGCGGAGACGTAATGTGAAAGTGCTTAAGCTCAAGAATAACTGCAGTAGCATAGGGTTAAGCGCGGCGACACGGCGTATTCGTTAATTTCCACGCTGATTTTGGGGGGATTGCGATTGTAATCGAGATGTAGTTTTTATGGTATGTTTTTTAGAACTTTGAGTTGAGTTAGTCTCTTTGGTTATGCGAATACCTTCGGCTTAGGGTTTGGGTGTCGGAGTATTATTTTTTTTAATAATTAGGTTTTTTAGTGCGTTGCTTTTGGAGCAGTCGCTAGATTTGCTTTGACAGAATTTACGGTTTGTTCTCAGCCGTCCCAGAAGACGTTCAGGATTAAGAAGAAGTTGGCGAAGAAGCTGAGGCAGAATCGCCCTATTCCCCACTGGATCCGCATGCGTACCGATAACACTATCAGGTAGCAATTTCTTTCTGCGGGCTTATGAACTATTTTCATTTTTAATGAATTAGGTCAATGATCTCCAGAGTCTGTACAAGGGTGCGTTTGTCATGAACGATCATATTTTTTTACGCCTCTTCCCTTTCTGATCTCGTCTGTTCCACGTGTTGTAGGTACAATGCCAAGCGCAGGCACTGGCGCAGAACCAAGCTTGGTCTGTAGGCTGGATGAGGGATGGGGTTAAGGATGTAGTCTTCAGCGAGGATGCGGCTGAACACAGTTTCTGTGTTTGAGCTGCGGAATCTATCATGTCGGAACTGCATGCTATGGTGCTCTTTCTTATAAGTAGTGAATGGGATGTGGGGAAGAATGTTTTAATATTCCATAAGCTGTGTTGATTTTATTGCGGCAAATGGATGACTTCATTTCGGTAGCTCGCTGCCAAATTATACTTCTATCTGTTATCAGACGTCGAAGTGTGCTTCACGCGTAAATGTGCCCCTGTATATTACAATTTTCTTGCGGTGGTAACTAATGCTACGAAGGATAGGAAGTCACTTGGGACCCATCAGTGTAATAGCATTGACGTGCCTCACGTAGTTCGCCGACTTGCATTTCAGAAGACGTAGAGGTTCTGTGAGCTGCCTGAGTGTTTCTTTGAATGAGGTTGATATCTCACTTCAGAAGTTTCTACCAAATTTTCTTGCGTATCATCAGCATTGTTTCTGTTAGGACTCCTGATCATATCAGTTGACGATATAGATAAGATCATATGGAAGGTCCTTCACCAAGAGTTTGGGAGATACTCAGTTTACTTTTTTCTAATTTTAGTTCCTGACACAGGAGTTGCACAATGACTGGTACCTTTAGAATTTTCTGACAGAAAATGCTTTGTCTAGGAAGAGACTACTTCATTTGTGTTGCTTCGTGACCAGTGACATGGCTGTCAAATGTAGTATTTCAAGGTAGGTGTTTTCATTCAGCGTAGCTATGGTCAGCCTTTCTTCACATGAATATTTGCTACTTCGTTTTGGTACTTTATTTTGTAAGTGTTTCAAGTTCCAAGGTTTTCAAATTCTTCAAGATGTCCTTCTAATGGAAACCTCAACTATCTTAGGATTTCTTCAAACGTAAAGATGCAAATGAACTCGTCTATAGTCAACCGAATGATCGATCTAATTCACCAGCTTTAATGAAGTAGATCGATGAAATTAGATCTAATTCATCAGCTAAAGGGTTAAACAACGAGCCCTTCAGCTTGGATATGAGAGAATTCTTGACAAAAAGTGGTTTCTTTATATTTTTCGAATGTTTCAACCGACCGGACCCATTTGTGCTGAATATAGCGTGACCTATTTTATATGATGTGGTGAAGCAACTTTGTTGTGTGACGAATAACACATCGATATTTTTCAGTGACATTTTAGTTTTGTACTTTTGGGGAATAGGTTTGTGTGTATATCAAGAACACATTGGATTGTAATCTTCAATTCCAAACTTCATGAAAAAACTAGCATAAAATAGTGTACTGTTTCTATTCTGAATTTATAAAATTATCCCTTGATCATCATTGAATTGGACATTCTAAAGTCCTTAACATTGTTTGAAATATGTGATAACTTCTACCTTATGGTTTGCATTTAGATTGCAAAGCCAAAAATTATTCATATGCAAATGTGCCCTCTTTGCACAAATTTTGGACAAGATGCATATCTTGTTATAAGTGATTTTTTATTCCCAATGGAAGTGAATGTCATATAAGGGATAATCAATTTTTTGCAAGCAATAGGAATGCTAATTTTTTTATCCTATAGGCACACAAGAGTTCTCTTAGATGTAAATCCAATTTCATAGAATAGGGTTTATTGGTTAAAAGTTGTATCTAGTTTAGTTTTTCTGTTCTCAATTTTCAATATGAGTAGGTTGGACCCAAAAATAAACTTTGTTTTCATATCAGCAAAATTTCAAATGGGAAATATAGTCATAGAAAAATTGGAAGATGAACTAAAGTAAACTAGCCTATGACATGCAGATTACCTCATGTGATATGAAATTAGAGGTCTATGATAAAGTGATTAATTTTCAGTGTTGTAGAAGACTTAAGAAACAACAAGAATGTTCCAATTTTTTTTCCATAATCACATCATTTTCATTTCATTTAATAAAGTAAATTGACTCGAAGTTCTAAAACAACCCTTATGCTAGGTCATGATAGTAAAAAATAACACCATTTCAAGGCGACCATGTGCCCATAATCAAGAACATGGGTCATGATAGTAAAAAATAACACCATTTCAGGGCAACCATGTGCCCATAATAAAAAACATGCCTAATTCAGTCATGAATGGAGTCTATTTAGAGTTAGAGGATATTAAAATCATCCCACTTTAATCTCAGACAATCCTTTTAAAACATTAAACAGGCATTGTCAAATTGCAAAGTGGTCGTTCTAAATTCCATTAGAGGTCAGCATCATAGTCATGCCTTGACAAGTTCTACAAGCCACTTTGAAACCTAATTGCCTCTTCTCTGTACTAGTCTATTGCTATTACAAAAAAAATCAGGCCAAAACAAGGCCATTTAACATTCAGCCCTTGATGCAAGTACATGAAAAATAAAAATAAAAAATTTAATTTTTTAATATTTATTTTTCCAAAAATAAAAAAATAAAAAAACATTTTTGAAATCCCCAAAATTGACATGCCACGATAGTTCCTGGAAAAAAATTAATTCATTTTTGGTAAATTTTAATCATTTTTAAAATTTATTTGCACCAGTTGCTAGCTATCTAGAGGCTTTTTTTTGGCATGAGATTTTTTCTAATGATTGCAGTTTGTCATTTTTTCAAAGCCGTCATTTTTCAGTTTAAAGAAGATGCTTAATTTGGTAAAATTTATGTATTAATCAACCTCTTGGCATTGTCAAAACTATCACATCTCCCAATACAGCATTGGTAAATTTTGTGACAAAGAATTAAAATTAAAATGCAACCCAATTACCTTCTAATTAAGCAGTAAGAAGTTTCTACACGAATCGTTCTGTAAACCGTCCAATTTTTACCTCCAATGGGCCTTTATGTAGATGTCTGCATTAGACAATTGGCTTGTCATACACCAATTTACCTTATATATAGTCATGTCATTTTTTTTTAAAGTTTCAAGATAAACATCTTACAATGAGTGTGGTGTATTATTTTTTAATTTATACTTGGTATGATTCAAAGAATTAGTAATATGATATTAGAACCAAATTTAAATTTTTTATTATAATTATTTATTTTTTAGCTATTTGAGTTGTGACCAAAAATATTTTCACCTCATAATTGTACATTTATATGTTAAATGAGGCACAAATTAGTGTACCTGAAAGTTTAAAACATAACACATATTCCATACAAAATGTTTATTTTGCATTTACAACCATGAGATATTGCATTATGGTAGCCGACCCATACCTGATCACTTAAGCAATTATGCATATTTGGGGCACAGGTTTTCTGAGTGCTAAATTTTCCTCATGTACAGAAATAGAATTTAGAAGGATTGCATATTTTTTCAGAATTTTACTACAAAAAATGTAATTATTATGAATTTTTTAATGAAAGATTCTCTTCAACCTACAATGGTGATGTAGGCTATTGCAAAGTCGACCACGGGCTGGTTGCAATATTCACAGCGTTGCAACCAATCCTAATGTACCAGAATTGCTCCTTGAATTTTGCAAACTACAACAACCTATGGTTGGAATTACAATAGTCTATTGGCCAGGAATAGGAGGGTGATCAGGTATGGGTCGGCTACCATATATTGGTTTGAAAACATGTGGAAAAAACTTCAAAAACTTTGACTATAGAGATTGGCATCATATTAGTGTTTAAAGTAGGAAAATTTTATTTTTTTAGATTGCACTCAGTCATAATTGATCATAAAACTTTGGATCTTCTTTAACAAGTCAAAATAATTTGCAATATTTTTTTAAATATACAAATATTATATTCAAGAATAGAATTACAAATTTAGTGGAGAAGAAAGTTAAATTAGAAAATAGAAAACATGATTTTGATTGCTTAAGAAGTTACTAAGTTGACTTAGGTGAAAGATGGAAGGAAAGACCAAATTGTTAATATTTTTAAGATGGAATTAAAACACACCAATACCAAGCAATGAGATTGTTCTAGCAAGTGAACAAGCATGTGGATCAAACATATGAACCTTTTAGGGGGAAGATTGTGAAATTTGAACTCAATAACAAATATAATACTTTCTTTTAGGAAAATGCTCTAATTGCTAACAAAACAAGATGCTCAATAATTTCCACATCAATATTGATAAAAATCTAGTATTCAATATAAATGACTATATTGAGTTTTTGTAGGAGTTTTGGATGCTCAGGCTTTAACATTTTGAGTTTAAAGTACAATAATTTTGCTTCTAGACACCAATTAAATTTTTTTTTAAATAAAAAAAATCCATGAAGCTATTATGATTTTTAATCTATAAAAGAATTCAAAAAATCACACCAAAAATTGAGATAAAAAATTATTACAATAGATGAAATCCATGGATCAATAGTGCCTTTCTCTTGTCAAACTAAAAACAACCAAAAGTTGAAGTCCAATTTTTAAAATAGTTTTCAGAAAGTTGGAAAGTTACTTCCCTTGTTTTGTATGAGTCTCTCTTTATAATTTTGTTGGCCAACAATTTTGATTTTCGTCATCTTCTTTGCAAAGTTTGGCCACTTTTTGAACATGAAATTGCTCTTTGACATCCAAAAATTAGTACTTGTTTATTATTTTTCTATTTATATCCTATGTATGGATCTTATTTTTGTATCTTGTTTTATTTTAAGTATTATCCTTTATAACCTATGTAGAGGATAAGCCTTCCCCCAACTTTTAGGCAAGTAACCATTACAATTCAGGCAATAGTGATATCTCTTAATAGTATACATATGATACTGATTTACTAAATTATTAATTGTTGTAGATTGAAGTATTATTATTTTTGTAAAAACCACTACAAAAATAAAATTTTGCGGTGACATTAATTTTCTAAGAAGCTCTAATTCTCCCCCTCACTAATAGGACAAATCAATGTAACACAATTAAAAAGCCCGTGCCTCCCAAAATAAATAGTCCATCCATACAAATACTACAAAGTATGTACACCCACAATCAGCACCAAGGAAGGTGGCTCAAAAAGCGACACTTTAAGGACTGTTGGGCCTTTTTGATGGGTTTCATAGGCCCAAAAATATTTTCCCTTATTTTTCACTTGAAGAAGAATTGATGCTGAATCTAACACAAGTAGTTTCATATTTTTTGGAACTTTTATGAATTACTTATGAATTTCCAAAGAATTCTGCAGTAGGCACCTATTCTTGATCCTAGGCCTTCCAAAACCTAGTCATGCACAGTCTGAAAAAAGATATGGCTTGACCAAAAACAAGCACTGTTGCATTCAAAAAGTATTACACAAGGTTCCTAAATGCAACTTTTATTAAACTTAAACAGACTCTACATTCTTTTAACATTTGTAAGAAGGCAATTGGACAATCAATTCTTATTTAGAAAAATTAAGTGGACACATTCTGGCTTCAAAATGGACCCTCCCTATCTCTTATTCTAACCATTGGCGAATATATGACAAATCTCAATTATGCTCTCACATTGTTGCTGGTCCATTTTAGAACCACTGAGTATCCATTTTAGAGCTGCCTACGGGGTTGTTTGAAGGAGAGGGTCACTTTTTGAACCACCTACCTTACCTAAAATGTGAAACCTACATTTGGACCCAAGAGAGTTACTATTTCCTAAATATTGATTAAACAAGATGTACACAATCTACGAGAGTCTAGTGTTGGTTTTTAGTACACCTAGAGACAATACTTTGAAATTCATAACTTATCCATTTGGTGTCCAAATAATGCATCCTAAAGTGAATTGGAATCCTCTTTTAGTTGCCTAATAAGGCCTAATAAATTTTAATAATAATAAATGTGTTTGGTTGTAATTAGGGTTGAAATTAGGGTTGATTGTCGGTGCACTTACCTCAAAGCATCTACAATGCATCTGGTATCCCAGAAGGTATCGGCATTGTACCAAGGTGAGACAAATTTCTATTTAAATTTGAGCTCCAATTCAACCGTGATTGGGGTCTTCAATTCCACAACCTCGATATGCGACCACCCAGGACCAGCTAATTTGCAAAATGTGAAGGCCCCACTAGGTTGGCTTTTTACAGGAATAGTCATTATTGTCAACGCTTTTCAAGCATTGGTATGTGTGCTAATCAATTCAACCTTTCTTTGTTTCCATAAAAAGTCTTTTCTTAATGTATATTCTTTTCTTTTCTTTTTCTTTTTATAATACAAAAAGTCCATTTAATGTTTGGATTGCTCACTTTGAATTGGGTCAATTTATTCTGTACCTAAACCCAACACTGTACACGCCACGTGGAATGGCAAATGTCATTTTGCCGTTACAAGGGCTTGTATGCCAAGTATGCATTGCAGATGCTCTTATTAGCCCTATCCGAAGTATGTACTCCATATAAAAGTGAAGGAACAATGATATATGCAGAGGTACTGTATCCAGAATATCAGTTCCAGAGGCGTACTGTATCCTACTGTACAATGCCATCCCAATTCAGTTCCCAAATATCTGAACACATGCTCCCAAACTCAAGTTTTCATATGGACCACTGAAAAGGTTCTTTTAAAAAGTGTAAAACTCACACTGATGGAGTGTGGGGTCTCATATGAATGGACCGTGTCGTTCCCAACTGGGGGACTGCATGTTACACGAGTTCTTCAAGTGTGTTCGTCTTGTGGTAATCTACGAGATTTCAACTGCTAGGGGGGACCTGTTTCCGGATTCAACTGCTAGAGACTATCTTCACCCTTTTCACACAAAATTTGGGGGATGAATAGTTGCACTTCTATCCCCACATGGAGAGTTAGATTCTTTGTCATTCATCGGCCGGGAAACGTCCTTAGCGTCGTTTACGGGTTCACTCTTGAAAGGACAAAATGGAAGTGACCTTGGAAGTCATCCCTTTTCATCACTCTATAAATTATTGGCTTAAGAAATAGCAAAAGCACTAATTGGAAAGTCTAGACTTGAGACCTCCCCTTTTCACAACAAAATTATGGGAAGATGAAATAATTGCACTTCTGCCCTATTAGAAGGATTCATTGTCATCCATGGGATGCTAAATGTTTGTGTCAACGTTTAAGGATTAAAGGATGTGGCCCCCATGACCACAGTAGTCACCAAAATTGCTCTGATTATTGAACCAATAGGTGCATTCTTTTGTACACATATACCTTAGATTAGGTTGTTTGTTTGTTATGTTTTGTTTGAAACGTTGAAATCTAAGAAACTGTGATTCCCCAAATCGCATTCTTGGGACCGCTAGAAAACTCTCTACCCAAAATGGTGTATGATCTTTTTTTCATGGCGTTTGAACCTACAGTGTGGAAGTTATTGAATTTCAAAGTTTTTCTGAATTTCAAAATTAGAAAATTACTTTTACTTTTATTTTGACTATGGCAACAAGACAAGGCTCACTAGTGAACAATGAAGTCATTCATCGACTATTTTTTTTAACTTCAAAATCCTTCAAGGAATAACTTAAATCTTGCAAATTTGATCAAAGGGCAAAATCTACACAACTTCTAGATGATAGCTCTTCAAGGTTTTCAACTTTGCAATTCCATATATTTTCTACAATTGTCCAAAATTTGTGCTCTTGGCAATTTAACCTTGAAATGCTATACAAGCCAAAAAGTGGTCGATGGATGACTCTCAAAATTACTGTAGAAATGAAGAATGCACCTCTTGGTCCATAAATCATATCATTTAAACCTTGGTGATAGATCTCCATACCATTCTTTTAGGGATAAGTTCCCCAAACCATATTGTTTATCACCCCATATTTACTTTAGGTAGAAATATATGTCCTAAATGTGACATAAATAAGCCTTTCTAAAGAAAAAAAATTGCCACTAAAATTCTTCCTAAAATTAAAAGTTTGATCACCTTGGATCCCAAGTCAAAGACTACCAATATGGGAGTGATGTACAAATTCAACAAATTGACATTATCTCCCTAGAATTCTAAATTGACATTTAGAGACATCAAATGTATGATAGTGCACCATTGGTTTAGGGAGTACTTACCCTACCACCATGTAAATAGAACCTAGGTTAGAAGGAGATTCTATACTAGTCACTGATGATTCTCAAGGAAAGATTTTACAAAACAATCATATACAACTCACCAATGATGTTCTGCACACTGACCCTTTCCACCTTCCAACCTTCTACCAAGCACTGAAAGAGACAAGATAGAGATACTGAAGCCATTATGAACCTGATCCCATCCCTTTTGTTGACCAACTGCAATTCATGAAGCTTAGTTCATACACTTCATGAATTGCAGTTGTTAGCACACAAGACTTGAATAAATGTCTATGACTTGGTTACCACTGATCATTAAATCAAAATGGGATGGTCTAAGTTGAGTTACTGTCAGTTACACGGGTCCACAACCTCACACGTTGAAAACGTGTAAAATACTTCGTACATAGTGTTTAAAAAGAAGGATTCGCCCTTGTTCCTCAGATCTCTGGCTCCACTCCTCTACCCGTCATCAAAATTCCCTCTTACATAATTAAAAAAGCCTGGAGTGACACAAACAGTATCCTCAACCCACGTACACGACTTTTCATAACACTCCTGTAAGTAGTTTCCCTGAGTGACCTCCGAAAAGTTTTTACAGTAGATGCAATCCATGGGGCAATAACTTAAATACAAATCCAACAAGTATCGACGATAGAGGAGTCAATTTCACAATAATTGCGACTGACTGCAAAATAAGTACGTTCATTTTGTGTCCAAAGCCATTGACTTGTGACTCTTCCTGATCAAAGAGACAAGGTCGGTCACTTCGAATCAAACACTGAATACAAGTCAAGGTCAAAAATTTACACGAATGGCAAATTAATTAAGAGCCAAGATTGTGTGTTACGACCTCCTAAGATGAAAAATAAACTAACATAGAAAAATTGTAGAGCTGCCGAGTCGTCTCCTACTAGACTAGCCTTGGGGGTTTACCAAATGAATGAGAGGAACAGAAAAATACTGACACAATATAACAGAAAGATGTCCAATAATCATATCAGAAGAACTATCAATGTTACCGTCGGGGAAGGGGGGAAAAGACAGCACGATTGCTTCAAGGAATGGGCGAGCTGTGGGTCCGTCGCAGCCGCTTCTTGGTTCGAAAGCTGGGCGGGGGCCTGGGCAGCAGCAACACGGCAGCAATGCCCCCCAACAGAGCCGCGCCTGCGCCCAGCAAGAACGCCGGCATGTTGCCTCCATTGAAAAGCTCATCCCAAGGCCCGCTTCCCACCGAAACCACCACCTGCGGCATCACCACGGCGAGGTTGAGCACGCCCACCGACAGCCCTTGGCCCCCTCCCACCTTCTCCGTGTAAGTGGCCGTCAGGGAATACGGAACCGAGTACGTCACTGCAAGGGGGGCTCCCAGCGCGGCAAAGATGGCAAGGGCAGAATAGACAACGTAAGTTGGAGGGCCGTCGTCGTGCGGGGCGAAGTCGCGTGCTCGGGAAGCCGCACCCGTCACCAGCGCCGTTCCCACAAAACAAGCCGCCATGATCACGTTGGCAATGCCCCAGACGTAGCTGGACCCCAGTTTCCTGCACACGAACTCGATGGCGAGCGAAGACAGACCCAAGACCACCGAGTTGAGCAGCAGCCCGAGCGCGCCCATGTGCACCCCATTGTAGTACAACTTGCTTGCAATCCCTGAGACGGCAGGGTTCCCACCATAGACTTCCCGGCCCATCCAGTCGGTGTCGAAGAGGAGGAAAGGGAACCACGCCACCCATGTGAGTGCCGTGACAAACAGGATGTACCACATGGGTTTGGGGAGGTCCCTCAAAGCTCCAAAAAGCTCCCAGAACAGAGCTTCCGCCTCCGCCTCCTCCTCGTCCTCTTCCTCGTCTTCTTCGTTCTGGGAGCCGCTCACACTGCCGCCGGAGGTTTCTGATGACAAGAGGGGAGTCGTGGGCTTCACAATCGCGTGGTGCTTCCTGACATACGGATCGTAGGGAATCTCGCTCGCCGCGGTCACGCTCAAGAAAGTGGTGACCAACAACATGATCACTCCCAACAGGAACGCCGACTTGAGGTTGGCGCAGGCCTGGTCGCAGGCTACCGTGCGGGTGAAGGGGAAGATCTTGTACCACTCGCCATAGGCTCCGGTTGCGAATCCCAGGATGTTGCCCAGGGCCATGAACAGAGAGAAGAAGGCGTTGGCTCGCCGGTTGCGGGTCTGGTCTTTGCCTGTGAAGTCCGCCAACAGAGCCCTGCAGGGGCCCTGGAGGGTGTTGTTGGCCAGGTCCAGCACCCAGAACCCCAAGATGAAAACGACGATCGCCATGGGTCGGGAGTCCGCAGTGTCCCCGAGAAGGAAGCCCACATCGGCCGAAAAGGCGATGATGAGAACAGCCACAACCACAAGCAGTGCCCCTCCAAGGATGAAAGGCCTCCTCCTTCCATACTTGCTTGTGCAGCTATCGCTGTAGTGGCCAATGATAGGTTGCACAATCATGCCGGAAATAGGTCCACAGAGCCAGATCAAACTGGCCCATGCGTGAGGAATGCCAAGTTCTTGGACATAAGGCGTGAGCAGCGAAAGCTGCAACGCCCAACCGAATTGAACTCCACTTGCAACACTCGCGACCTGGATCAGCGCCCGAATCGGCACCCGATTCTTCTTCTTCCCTCGACTCGATGGATCCATCTTTTAAGGCTCGTCAAATGGAAATGATCAATTCACCTGCACAACACCAGCATTATCACTTTGAGTGGATCATTTACGACTACAGCCTGAACACATGTTATAATTCTCAAGAATGCATATGCAGTCAGGCCGCATCCATCAGGGAATTGGATGGAGCTCAAAGCAAGTAGCGGGCGGGCAACCGAGCAAGCGCTTCAACAGACTGACATGCGCGGGACAAGAGACTCCCCGGAGCTGTTGTAAGGGTCTCCGCAAACCCTAAATCTGCCTTCTTTTATCGCCGTTCAAAAAGACGCCTCTGACGTTTCTCTAAATTCGTTCTGCTCCTCTTCACGTTCTCGTGCAGTTTACAAGACTAATTTTTTTGTTTCACGACTTAAGAGAGTGTCTACTAGCTATTAGCTACTTATCATTGCACATTGACCAGGATAAATACATGGAGAAACGTTGCCCTAATCCATGTACCCTTCGTAAGACTCAAAAATCGGCTTCGATCAATTCAATGATGAACCCGATCGAACTAACCAAAAACAATGCCGCGACTAAAAATACACAAAATCTTTCCTACATCGAGACATCATCATCAATTTCTAATCAAGACACCAAATCAAGAAACCGAACCTTCAATCCACCCTTGACTTCCTGCAGGAATTCACCACTGCAGTCTTTGCCAAAACATGCCCTAAGGAGCGCAACGAGAACGGATCAACAATCTACCAACGACACCAGCATATTACACGTCGAAGCGCACCCCGAACAGAGAACCCTAAGACCGCAAGCAGCAAGCGCATCGCAACAGAGAAAATTCAAACATCAAGAAAAAAAATCACGAGTCACGCAGCTTTCTCCCTGGAAAAAAGTTCCGTAAGAAACCTACCAAATTCAAAACAGGGGAGACACTAAATTATGAGCTCCAAGAGACAGAACACGCCACAGAGTTCGCAAATCTCCTCGCATTAAAAACGCAGAAAGCACGTCCAAATCAAACCTCGAATTGACCGATTCTTCCATCCCAAAGGAAAATGAAGCGCTTTCTCACCTTTCAGCTCATCAGCAGATATCCTCGTGTGCATGCGGACGAGAATGCGCGGGAGTTTCTATGGAAAGATCGGCTTCCCAAGCTTGCGTCCGTCCTCGGCCGGCGATGGAGTGTTCGATAGTAACAGCAGCGGAGACAACAACGAAACCAGCCACAGAGACCAAAGAGCCGGGTTCGGAAGGATGGATGAATTCGAGGGGCGAGAGGATGAATGGTCGGAGACAAGGATGGACAGGGACGTCATTGTTCATCCGTGGTTTGAATCTTCATCCCTTTCGTCCCGTGCAAGGAAGCCGGCTTGGGAGCCGCCAAAAGGGAGCGCGATGTTGAGGACACGGAAAATCGGGCTTGCCAGTCACGGGGGTGCGTCAGCACGTGCTCTCATTGGCTGCGAGTCCTGGGGGCCAGAAATTGAACGATGGACAACAAGCAAACATGTTTCTTGGCGACTGAGCTTTCGTCGGCTGTGGTTTTCCCAAGCTGATATTTTTCATGGCTCCAATTATACTATTAGGGTTTTGCACTGCATTGCTAAGCACAACCGACAAACAATTGGGTTGCCAGGAAGAGACATCAAATTTTTATTTGGGGGGATTTGCAAAGTAAAAGTAAAATAGAAAAGTCATTATGAAAATAAACTTTTAAGTCATAGTTCAATATTTGTAGGGAGAAATATACTATTCTAGAAGGTTGGCTTAGTCGCACTAAAATTAAGAATATCCCCCATGGATTCCAATCAATTGATCAATGATGGACATGGATTGGTCAGGTACAAGTCAATGTTGAAGCAATTTTGAAAGAAATTTAGTATTTAAAATCATTACATAAATATTCTCATTACAAAAACTTGGTACCACTAGTTTGGTAATCAAGTTATTCCTTAAACAAGAGCTTTTTTAAATCCCAAAGTGCTAAAACATTCACTTGGTGAATGAAGAATGTTGTAAAATGTGCACTTCATCCATTTAATCCCTCAAAGGATCAAAAGACTATGGAATAAGGCCTTATTCATTATAATTGGACAATCGACAGATTTTGAGACTTTTGCCCTAAAACAATTTTATGGAGTTATCCTTGAGTCGAGGATAAGTTGAGACTGCAACCTTTTGGCAGTGAAAGGTTTTTATACATAGTAATATTTTAAAGTCTCAAATTTCCAAATAGTCTCAGAATTGAATAGTTATGACTATTTATCTTCGACTCGAGGATAAAATTGAGACTACCATTTGTCCAAATATAACGAATAAGGCCTTGAATGACCAAGTGGAAAATTAGTAGGATATCTTTGAAGTCAATTTAGCATGAAGGATATTGAATTTTTAATACAAGATGGACACTAACATGAACTTTGTGAAGAACAAAATTTCACCACAATTGGATCAAAAGTTATAGGCACTGAAAAGTAGGGAACTTGATAGGCAATAGTTGCCCTTGGGGGTAAGAAAAAACCAAACATTGGCAATAAAAAGGTAGCTCCATTGGAATCAACCAGGAGTCTTATAACAAGGGCTTCAATGTTGGTCTTCAAAGGGGCTCCAAAGCAAGGTCTAGGGGCTCCAATTAAATCTTCAAGGAAGATCTTGGAGGAGGTCTTAAAGAGAGTCTTATTGGAAGAAACAAAGCCAAGAGGACTTTAGGTGGAGGTTGGGAGATGAGGAGACAAAACAATGAAGACTACATTTATTTTTTTCCTATGGAAAAACTAGGACTAAGGTAAACCAGCCTATGACAAGCAGATTGCCTGATGTGGTCTTTTGCCATTAGCAAGAATAATCAAATTTTTTTTCATACAAAGACACATGTGAGAAATGAAGAAAGCAACTGAAATTTTAATTTTTGGACAAAATATGAATTTTTTGTGAATTTTTGAAGTGTGCTGTCCAGTAAGCCGAAAACAGCCTGTAGACTACCCCAAATCAGCAAAAAAGTGTTTCCATGATGGTCATCTTCCCTCCTAAAACAGTCATAGCATTTTCTAAGATGGCTACAAGACTTTCTAACATGGACATGACATTAAGAAATAAAAAAACTATTTTTTACTACCAATTTAGACTAGATTGGTATAAGTGTCCATGACAGTTACTAATAACTTCATGACTGTACCCCAAGGCTTTGATAACAACTACAAATCAGCCCAATGCAGTCTTAACCCCATTTTTCAGAAAAAGTCTCTCATAGATTGATAAATGACTGTAATGGGGGGGTTAGTAGGTGTCTGTCATGGGTGGTTTGCCTGTCATGGGCTGGTTTACCTTAATAGAAGGTGATGGAACCCAATGGTGCTAGTATGTGAGCCTAAAAGCCTTGAGCCTAGGCACATAGGTACTCTACAACTATTGGAGATATCTATAACATACATACTTAGAGCATCCCCACTAGTAGCTTCCCTATCTCTATCTAAATGATTTTCATCCAGATAGGGAAGAAAATTCCTCCACCAACAATCGCTATCCCTAAAAATTTAGGAAGGAAGGGTCCGAATTTTCCAAATGGGATGATGGATAGGGAACTCAAATGGAGTAATCCCTAAACCACTTTTCACCTTTCCAAGTTGTGCTTCATTGATTTGTAGGATTACTATTCATTTGGCCTTGTTACTATTTCTATAGTTCCCTTTTGACTTCTCCCTACTTCTATTTAGCAATAAGTTAAAAATTTAGGAAAAAACTAGTGGGAGCTTGCCTTCCCTATCCCCATATGTGCTCTCTTTCATCCCAACGGTGATAGGGATAGAGAAGACACTAGTGGGGATGCTCTTATAATATAAACATCATATAACTATGGAAGGTATCTATATTATAGGTGCTTTTAACATAGACACCTATAACATAATTAGGCACCTATAATATAAACATCCTATAACTATGGAAGGTGCTTATAACATAAGAGTCTATGCTCATGGGCTCAAGATTCTAGGCTCACATAATAGCAACCATGTAATGAAATCCAGGTTTTTGCTAAATACTAGCCAATTTTTCTCTAAAATCTTGAATGTACGTACCTAACAAGATTTAGAACTTAGTGGTAGACGAACGCAAATCCATCCTCAATACTTAAATTTTGTTATCCTTGTAGGTTTGGAATTAAGAAAAAATTTACAAACTACAAACATTATAATCTTTTTATCCACTTGGTCAAATGGTCTAAATTTTTTCTACACATTTCTAATGCATTTTCGCTCAGCTAATTTTTTTTTTAAATTGATTTTCAAATTCAGTCATTAAAGCAAAAAATGACAATTTTTGATTTCTCTAAAAAAAAAAACACCTAGCCCTTGAGGCATTAGTATTTTTTTGAAAAGTATCCAAAAAAATAATTTCATATATTGATGAATAGAAGAAATAATGTTCTACATGAATTCAAGATGTAGATGGTTTAGAAGAGTTTCAATTATTTATTATAAATTTTCAAAAGTAATTTTACTATCTTGAGTTCAATTGTTCAAGCAATTAGGTTTAAAATTTTATTTGGATGGTAAAAACAAAATCCACTATGTAGACATTTTTAGATAGAAAATTATTTTTCATTGACATATTTATGCTTTCTTCATTCAATTTTGATCATATGACTCTTAATGAACATCATGTATTTTTGGAGTTTTAAAATTTGATGTTTTGATTGAAAGTTCATTTCTGAAAAAGAAAAATCAACTAAAATTTTACCTTTCAACTAAATTTTTCCAATGAATTTAACACTCCATAATATATATACCTATCCCAAAATCTATGGCTAACTACCTATCAATTAGGCCTTCTAAAATTAGTCCAATTTATAGGCCACTAGTTATAGGATAATAACATCAACTTGTACTAAACTACTAATCTATGTACTAATTTGAGAATTATGTGGTTTTTCAAGGCACACTAATATGGAAGTGCAATATATTTATCAAAATCAAAATCATTTAAATTACACTATTTTCAAACTATCTCCAATAGTATAATTATCATCTAATGTTCATCTACATTAATCCAAATATTCATTCTATAAAGACAATGTTCATCCAAAATTTCTTGAATTGGTGTGAAAAGATCTCATGCTACTAGTTTGATCCATGTGGGTCACTTATCTAGAAGTCATAGAAAGACGATTCTGTCTATATAATATAAAAGTGAAAATTAGAGTTAACATTTGTTATAACCCTTGTCACAATCTTTGAGGGATGAATGCATTGAAAGATAGATGATTGATAAGTGGTCATGTTGACCAGAGATGGATGAATGTGATGATGGATAATTAATTTATGATGTAATATGAATTAGTCGATAAGCAGAAATTGATTGGAGATAGACATCTCTCGGTGATGGATTTATGCATTGGAGTTTGGCAACTCAAGTTGGATGACAAGTGCAATGGATAGACATCTCCAGACGATGGATTTGTGAAGTGTAACTTGGAGTTAAACAACTTCAAGTAGAAGATCAAGATTAGATGAGATAGGAATGGATACTTAGAATACTTCTAAGTATAACTAAGACTATTACTGTAGTGGATGGTTCTAGATAGAATCAAGAATAGAAAGCTAAAAATAGAAATAAAGACCTAGACTTTATTTGATATATAAGATAGAGCTCGGGGGTGAGGAGTCTCTCTCTCTTTGATGAGGATTGATCTCTCTCTATGGTCGGGTGGTTTGAGCTCTTGTGAAACATTATGTAAAAAAATGTATTTGTGTCTTTACTGTGTTTCCATTGTTATTTGAAGTTATAGATAATAGGAGGTACATAACAACATTACAAGAAAAATGGGGCCTAAAGAAGGCCACAAAACTAAATTAACAATGATGTCGACTACAAAACTATTATTTTAAATTTTTTCAAAAATATTGTATCTTCCTAAAATAAATTCAAATAAATGATTTAATAATTGTAGTCTTTGTTGCAATGACGCTAGTTTGTAAATCTAAAAATTTGAGTTTAAGAACTGTGAGTATATGCCTTGTGAGCCTAGAGTGTCAATTGAAAAAAACTTAAAATTTTTGAGGCCAACAAAGAGAAAAGAAAATACATTTCAAAATTTTACTATTAATAGTAAAATTTTGGCCCTATGAACATGGCCCTACAACCATGAGACCATGCTAGCATGCACACCATGCTTGGTTTGGCACATTGGCAAGTGACAATTTTAACCCACCTCAAGCCCCATTTTTTTTTCTTATAAAAATATTTGTTTAGGATCAAGCTTTTGAAGGGATTTCAAGGGAAAACAAATATTTTAAACAATTGATGGAGGGTTCATGTGGTAGGCACCATCTCTCAACGTGTGCAAATTTTTAGAGTGTCTTAATTCCTAATCCCCCTAAGGGACTTTTTAATGTCCAGAGGTTTTTCAGGAGATGATGGAGTTGCGACACATATTCACGCATCAAATTCTTTTTGAAAAAAAAGTGTTTGCAAGGTTCCAAATTCAAACTCCATAAAGGAACTTTTAAGGTGGTGAAGTTAAAGAAACAAACAAACAATCCAATTTTTAAAAAAATTTAAAATTTAAAATTTGAAAATTTGAAACTCCCAAACTCCAAACTCTGCAAGGAGACTCGTGGAACCAAAACGGATTTCAAAGAATAACAAAGTCACAACAATGAAAAAAAAAAGATTTAAAATCTTTTTTTTAAGTCCCAAATTCCAAATCCGGCAAAGGGGTTCTCTAGTATACCGCAAGGGGTTTAAAGTTGTGGAAAAATAAAAATGAAAAAATGAAAAAATATGTGTTTAAAAAATATTTGATTAAAAGAAATCTTCCCTTAAATTTTTTTTCGAGAACCCTAACCCCAAAACCTACAAGAGATCTCTTGGTATTGAGAGGGATTTCTTAAGGTGATGAAGTCGCCAATTTTTTTTTTTTAAAAGTATTGTTTTTTTGTTTAAAAAAAAATTTAAAGTCCCAAACCCAAAAATCCATATGAGGGCTCTTGGTATTAAGAGGTGTTTTTGGAGGTAATGAAGTCACAAAAAAAGAAAATTGAAACTGAATTTTTTTTTAAAATTTTGAAAGTCCCACAAGGAAGTTTTTATTACGAATAGTGGTTTGAGTTTTCAATTTGAATTTTTTACAATTAGTATAACATTGGGAATCATATGTGTTGGGGGAATTTAATTGTAGTTATCATTTGGTGCAAGTTTGTTGGGAGAAGAGTAGGAGGCATTTTTACAAAAAAATGTTTTTTTAGCTCCATTGGGGATTAAACAATTAATAATATTTCAGGGTAGAACCTCTTTTAGTGCATGGTGTTGGGACTACTATGCACTAAGAGAGGTTTATGCATTTTGAGAGGCCATGAACATTGTAAACATTTAATTTAGCTTCCCATCTTAAATCACGTTGTCGTGTAGAGAGCGTTTGCCTTGGGAAATCACGAGGATTCTGGATGTGACCAGAAATGGCTTGGGAATGAAATAAATCGTGACTTGTCGAATCTTCAAATCTTCAAGTCTTCAAATCTTCGAGTCTTCGAGTCTTCAAATCTTCAAACTGCTACTCGTTGTCCTATCCTCTTGTGGTTCTAAATAGGCCAAGGGTTAAGGTAAGGTGATAAGAAACCACGGGCTTTGGACGTGTAAAACGGGACGGCTAGACCACGAGCTGAGCTGTCCAAGGGATTGGATCCTAAATTTCAAACCCACGGTCACTAGCAAACTTGCCTCACTAGTGGGAACAACATAAAAGTCTCGACCATGTGGGCAATTAACCCCACTTCGTCGCATCCACAATACAAAATGAGGCTCGTATTGGTGTAAACCAAACCGCTCGCAACAATAAAATGAATTTTACAAAGCCACAAGCCACACACACAAACACACAAGTCTTCAAAACTCCTTCAACTCCAACTTCAACTCCAACTTCAACTCCAACTCCAACTCCAATTTCCAAGCTGAACTTTGGATGAGTGTCACTATTGATCTACAACTCCAAATGAACTAAATGATAGCTTTTCGGAAAGCTAATACAATCATCTACTTCTCCTCCAAATTTCAAACAATTCTAAAACTTTGTTCAACTTCTATGACCATCCAAAGTTTCGGCCTTGAGAAGGGAAAGGCAACAAACCTTCCTTTGCTTCCACACTCACAACTTTTTCATACAAACTCCAAATAGAAGGAATGATATCTTCATGAAAAGCTAACACAATTTCCTACAGTCCCTCCAAATTTCATTGCAAAACAAGAACCTGTCCGTCTTTTATGGTCGACCGAAGTCTCTACCTCTTAATTTTAAAGGCAACAAACCTCCCTCCACTCAAATTAGCACAACTTTTGCTTCACAACTTCAAATCAAGCAAGTGAGGTCAATTTGGAAACTAACACCATGATGCACAACACTGCCCAATTTCATTTCAAAGTACTTCAAACTCACAACACAATGGCTCTCTAAACATACGGGTCTTCCCTAAACTTCCAATGAGAGAGAAGATGAATAGTGTTCACCTTTTCTCCACCTTATCTTCACTCTAACCACACAAATAAGTGGGGTCAGCCCCTAACTCACTCCCAAAACTACAACATGAATAACTGAGCCCTTATTTGGCCCCACAACTATTTCTTTATCTTTAACTTTGAAGGAAATTCACTTCAAGTTCACTTAGAAGGCAAACTATTTGTATATTTTCCTCATACTACTTCACAAACACATATTTATTCTAAGAATTCATTCCAACTATTGAATGAAGAACTAAAATCTAACATACATTCAATGGAGGTAAAAAACTAGAGCCTCAATCAAAATGTCACTTCATTTACAAGAATTTGAGGATGCGTTTGACGGTAGCAGCAACGTATTCGGCACGATCCGCCTTAGTTAAAGGATTGACTAGCCCTTCCAACCATCGTTGATGACCACGACTCCCTTCGATAGGCCTCACCATGCAAAAGTACTGATCTTCGTTTAAGCCTTCAAAACATCCTTCAAATATTACTTCTCGGCTGTCGGGTTCAATACATCCAACCTGCAATAAAATCACCATTGCCCGAGCGTCACGATCAAAGTTACCATGCCATCGTTTCTCCACACGAGGTTGTTTTGGTGGTCGAGATGACCCAGCTTCGTCTTCTGGTCGCCCATGTAGCAAAGAAAGATCCAATGGCAATTGTGGCTGATCCGGCAGTTGTGATAAAGAAAATTCAAACTCACGCTCCGGTTGAGATTCTTCATCTTGAGACTCAGAAAAAACCCTCCAGTTCGACATAATGTAATCTAAATGAAACACAAAGAAGAATATCAAATAAGATGAAGCTTTCAAGTGAATCTTTCTCCTTATAGTCGAAGAGAGAAGGCGTCACCTTGAAGCCACCTCAAATGACGTCATCTTCTTTAAATGCTACAAATATTTAAATCTAATTAAAAGATATGTATATACATATTTTACATAATGTCTGCATTTGTAGCACGACAACGTGCAAGCCCACCTATTGTTTGCAAATTCTTTTATTGCATATTATACAATCTGAGAAGATGCACTAACAAAGGCTCTACCTATATTGTTATTCTTTTGCAATTGTTGAAGCAATTGATGATTGATTGGAGCAATTGATGCATTAGATTAACTTCATCTATAGGCGTAATTGTATTGTGCTACATGTCTATGCCTAGTGAGCAATTTGTTGCATTTTAAGGGACACCCAAAGTGAGGTTTGCAACTCACCAAAGAATTTGTTATTATTGTATGCAAAAGTTATGATGGTTCAAAGTTTTATATTATAAGTTGACCTAAAATGATGTTTGGATGAATGTTTCAATGGTTTACATGCTACTACCTAATCAATATGTAGCCATTGTCTAAGATTTTAGGGCAACAATTGTTAGTGTCCCTATTTTAGTTTTTTATAAGATCTTTATTGCACTAGGCTCTAAAAATTAAGCTTTGAACAAAATTATGGGTTGAGTTTATAATGACTTTGTTTTTTTAAAACACTTTTGATATTTTTCTTTGAATAAATTTTATAAAGTTCTTTTAAAAAAATGACTAGTGTACCCTTTCAAGAATTTTTGAATGTAAAAGTTTTACATTCAATAGAAAAATGACTAGTGTACCCCTTTTAGAGTGTCCATTTTGTGCAAGTTTTAAAAACAATGGAAAAATGACATATGTACTTCTTTTCCAATTCATGTATGGTTCCCACTATTTTTGACAGTTTGTTACATACAATGTATTCAAAAGTGGTAGACAAAGTCTTACTATAAGAAATCTTTTTAAATTCTTAGCATAGAATTACATAATTTTATTGAACCTAATTATGCCCCCTTGCAGATTCTTGCCTAAAATGTACTATTTCTATTTATGAGTTTTCTAAGGTTGCTTTTGGATACACCTATTTTTACTAGTTTGCAAAATGTGTAGTTCATTTGTATGATGTTCAACAAATGGATAAGAAGAGCGTCTTTCACAATTAATTTCTTAATTTTAATTTTTAAATATATAGCCTACAAAGACCACAGCTAGGATTGACATGACATAACATCGATCCATCTAAACCCGGCTTTAAAAATTCAAAACATTACACACCATTTCAACTCAAGTAGAGGAACAAGTCCACTAAGTAAGCAAAGTTAGCATGGGAAGTTGAACCAACAACTTTGTGGATTCAACTGAAAGTCCCCACCTCTTGCCCCGTCATCTAGGGTAGTTTAAAGTCATTTTATACCAAAAGTACAATCTTTTGACTTTCAACAAGATGTAACAAAAAATTAGGCAATCTAATACTATGAGCAATACTCAATTGCTTATTCAAACACATTCAGATGTCAAAATTCATAATTTATTCCTACAATGTTCAAATATGCATAAGAAGAGAATCGAGAGTAGTATCCTTTTGAGTATGGGGATGGACAATTCTATTCCTTTCTTTTGAGTTAATTTCCAAGGTGAAAACACCCAAAACTGTCCTTGTCCTCAATTCTACAGAGTAGGCTTTCATTACCATGCCCCCTAAAGTGCCTTTAACCCCTAAATGCCCAAGGCTTATTTTGAGTTTCTTGAAATTTACTCTAAATTGAACAAGAAGTCAACATTTTGATAAGTTGAATCAATTTTCTTAAAAATTGTAACCTTACTAATTCAAACTAGACATGTTAGAGATTATACAGGAAAAGAAAACACAACAATATCATTTAAGGATTGAAAGATTATAATGTTTGATCATGAGGGTGCTAAAACTATAAAAATCTTTGATCTCTCTTTTTGCATGCCAAATCTAAAAAATTGGTCACCAAAAAGATATGAGGTTGAAAGGGCCTAACAAGCATAACTCCAATCAATTTATGGCTTCTAAAAGTCTACCCTACAATTTTCTTAAATAAATTTCTAGTGTGATTTTTTCTCCAAGATTTAGTGTATTTGAGGCTCATTTCCAAGAGTCTTCAACACTACGGAAAGTCAAGATTGCAATGAATACGGTTGCACTAAATCTTGAATAGAAAAATCATAATCATTCATTTTCAAAATTAGATTATTGATGCTAAAACCAAACTTCAAAAAGAACCTTTCAAAAATATAAACTACTAAAAATAGAAATTTGGTAAGGTTTTATTTAACTTCAAAGTTTCTTTGACACCACATTTTGGTGCTTTGGGCATTTAGGGGTTAAACCATCCCCATACTTATTCGTTCAAGACTTGTGGGAACCGGATGTGGGAACCGGGAAGTGGAAGGGAACAAAACAAATCCTTGAATGACACCGGGGGTTTAAATTTAGGTTTCTAGTTTTTGATTTGAATATTTTTTCATTTAGTATAACGTTGGGAATCATGTGTGCTGGAGGGATTGAATTGTAGTGACCATTTGGTTGAAAGAAGAGCAGGAGGTGTTTGTACAGAGAAATGCATCTGCAGCTCCCTTGGGGTAATAAACAATCAACAGCATTTCAAGGTATTTTTATTCTTTTGCAATTGTTGGAACAATTGATGCCATCGGAGCAAGATGGACTTCATGATCTATGGGCGTAATTGTATTGTGCTACACATCCATGCCTAGTGAGCAATTTGCTGCGTTTTGAAAATGTATAGCAAGGACACCCAAAGTGAGGCTTACAACTCACCGATGAATTTGTTATTATGATACTATATGCAAAAGTTATGATGATTCAAAGTTTTATTATAAGTTGACCTAAAATAATGTTTAGACAAATGTTTCAATGGTTTACATCCTCCTAATCAATATGTATCCATTGTCTAAGATTTTAGGATGATTGTTGGTGTTCCTATCTTAGTTTTTTCCATTTATACTCTGGAATTTGCTTTGGCCAAAACATCAATGCATTTTTGCTTTCTTTATTATTCTCTATGCTATGTATTGCAAAAGAAGGATTGGTCCTACAAACTTTCTTGGCTTTTGTGCAAGAGGGGAAGTAAAAACAAGACGTTCAAAATTTCAGAGCTAGGGGAGGACACTCTCACTACATTTGGGGTACCCACGTGCGGCGGTGGAAAAAGTAATACATGTAATTCACCTTGAATAAACTATAATTTCATTCTAAAATTTTGAGCTTTGTTTAACAATGACTAAAGGTTTCTATTGACAAAAAATTCAATTCCAAATAACATAAGATATATTGTCTAGAAAGGGTTGAAAAATGAACTAAAATGGCATGTTCTCCAACTAAAATATTTATAGAGCTCACATGAAGATGACTATTGCATCAATATTCAACCAAAATAAACTTTCAATAGAAAGCTATTCTATATAAATTTTTTTTCATTTTTCAAATTTTTTTTCTTATATAATATAGAGGTGTGAAAGTTATTTTCAGCTTTACAGTGTATCTTTTTTCTTCAAAAATTTATAACTAATTACTATTAGCACAAAAGAATACCAATAATTCAAAACATAAACTTCTAAAGTAGTAAAATCTATCCATAATTTTTTTTTTAAAAAAGAAATTAAATTTTAAGGTGTATTACTTGTTTTACTTTTTCCGCCGCACGTAGTTTGCTAAAACATAGGGAGTGTCCTCCCCGGGTTTCAGAGTCACCTCTATATATAGAAGGTTGAACATCTCCTTGTGACTGAAAGTGAACCATCTCAAGGTACTTGCTCTTTTATGTAATAATCATGTTTTGTGTGGAGTTTTAGTTTATTTTTATTGTACGCTTGCAATAATGAAATGCACTAGTACTAAATTGGACCTTAAAGCAGTTTCGAGTAGGTCATAGGGGAACTTTCTTTAGTTCAATTTTGTTTATTTTTGGATCAATACATGCGTTGTTTTCCGCTAATTCTAGTGACATAAAATTTGGCTCTATTTGAATTATATTATTTACAATATGATCAAATGAATTGGTCATTTTAAAACCATGAATCCTTGGTTCTTTGGGTTTTTTGCGGAAATGCTTAGGTCTTGACTAAATTCACTTTTCAATTGTGCAGATTTCGAAAAGAGGGATTCCAAAAAGCCTGTTGGAGCTCTTTGGAGGCGGAAGGGCCATCCAGACAATGCTAACAAATTATCAGCCTCAGTTTTTGTAAACATTTTATTGCAGTCACTAGTAGAAAATCTGCGTCCAAATCAACAAAAAATAGACAAAAAAGTGTTGATTTTATTAGTTCATTTTCTGTTGATTTGGACATGTTAACTTGGACACTATGAAACAAGAAAGTGTTGATTTCTTATAACTGTTTTTGTTGATTTGGTCAATTTAAAAAAAAAAAAATTTAATTAATTTTTTTGAAATGCCATGTGGCAAAGGCAGATCGTGCCCTGTGGCACAACAATGCCACACAGGTGGCCATCACCATGGGGGTTTGAACCTTGGATCTCACAGTTGAGGTCCAAGACTCTAACCATTGAGCCACCCCAAAATCTACATGTTAATAAGTAAATTAGTATTACATTTATATTGTTTTTCATTTTTTGGGTAAGAATAGCAGACTTTGGTGACCGTTTTGGCATAGTAAAACACTTTTTTTGAAGAAACTTTGAACTAAGAAACTTTAGAAAATCAAGCTAACTTTCACGTCCAAAAATCCGTTTGACATTTGAAGTCTCCAATAAAATGTAATGGACAAAATTCAGAGCAGGTGTTTAAAAATGTCAACGAAAAAGTCCATTTCAACCCCGCTTTGAATTTTGTCCATAACTTTTGATTGGAGACTTTAAATGTCAAACGGATTTTTGAAGGTGAAAGTTAGCTTGATAGTCTAACATTTATTAGTTCAAAGTTTCTTAAAAAAACATATTTTACTATGCCCAAACGGTCACCAAAGCCTTCTGTTCTTACAAAAAAAAAAAAAATGCAAAAACAATATAAATGTAATTCAAACTCTACAATAGACATCTAGTTCTTGAATTAATAATTTTGTGTTTTTTGAACTCAACAGACTTTGGTGACCGTTTGGGCATAGTAAAATACTTTTTTTCAAGAAACTTTGAACTAATAAAAGTTATACTATCAAGTTAACTTTCACCTCCAAAAATCCATTTGACATTTGAAGTCCCCAATCAAAAGTTATAAACAAAATTCATAGCGGGGTTGAAATGGACCTTTCTGTTGACATTTTTAAACACCCACTCTGAATTTTGTCTATAACTTTTTATTGGAGACTTCAAATGTCAAACAGATTTTTGAAGGTGAAATTTAGCTTGATTTTCTAACTTTTATTGGTTCAAAGTTTTTTCAGAAAATATATTTTATTATGCCCAAACGGTCATCAAAGTTTACTGAGTTAAAAAAAAACAGATTTGTGAGTAATAAAGTGTTAAATTAAATTAAAATTCTAGTAAGAATTGAACCTTAGGAATTTAAAACTTTACCCCAATGACATAAACTTATTTAAAACTTTTATAAGCATAAATAAACAAAAAAGTGTTGATTGTTTTATTGATTTGGACGTTGACCTACCAAAAGTAACAAAAAAATTTAACCATTTTGTTACCTTGTGCCAAATCAACAAAAAATTATGAAAATGGTCGATATAGTGCCCACATTAACAAAAAATTGACGATTTTTTGTTGATTTGGACATCATTTTCTACTAGTGAGTGTCATCTGTTTTTAGGCTTTGGATTTTAGTACTCTTGATTGAGCTTTTAAATCTATCTAGCTTACAATTTTGGATACCTAATGTTTTTGGAACCTATACTTTATAGAATTAAGAGGTTTATTTGTAACTTTGAAAGCATCATTGGTATTTAAAATATTGAGTGTTGTACTTGTTTCATAGAGCTTTGTACTGCAATGTTCCTTTCCCGTGTTCAATTGTTTTCATGTGACGTCTGACGACACTACATTGGAATTATCAATTTTTGCTTGCACAGAGAAGTCTAAGTAGGTGCTTTGAAACACAATTTTTGGTTTTCAAGTGTAGGTGGATCCCCCTTTTCTTGGATTCCCCAATGGGAAAGGATACAATGTCACTACTTTCCGTGCGTATCTTTGTTTGCTTTATTTCTATCTTTTTATAATAAATCTAGTCTGTGTTTCTTTCAAGGATTGATGAAGTCTTCATTTGACATCTTTTATCAGTTACCTTACCACTTCACTAACTGATAAGGTTGTTTTTTCTTATAAAACAATGTATCTGGTTGTAGAAAAACTACAAGACGGAAGATAGAGAAAGACATAGGTGTGACCGCTCTCCAAAGAGGCCGAAGCCGGTAAACACATTGGTATGGTTCCACTTGGACATAGGATGGGTTAATCTAAAGACAACTAGATCAATTTTAAGATAATGTTAATGTATTAGTACCAAGTTCATATTGAATTAATAGTAACTTACAGATTGCATTTAAATTATCAAATTAATGTAAGGTCATTAACGTCATACTAACATTAAGGTAATACCACCTATGTTTCACTAACATTAACTTAGCATTAATGCAACATGAGGACTATATGAATCTAATTCATATTAATTCAATAGTAAATAATATGTCACTTGGGGGCTGGGATGGTCTTTTGTGATGTTGCTTGCCATGGAAAATAGTGTGTTTCTTACCGCATATGGAATAAGAAAATTACATGTGGGATACAATTTTAATGGGTTGCAACGTGTGCAATACTTCAAGAGGAATCCCAAGAGGCTTTGGAAAAAAAAACGCAGTAGGTGTATGAGGTTATCGATCAAGTTAGCTGCTAATCGATATTTGCCAAGTAGATGTATCCTCTATTGTATTCACCTTCATGCAGTAATAACACAAAATTAGGCATTTTTGCACTTAGGGGGTGCGACATTGCACTTGGCCTGTACACCAACCAAAAAAGACATTTTCAACTCTTGGGCGGGGGAAGAATTATGAAAAACATCTTTACTGTTCCTAGAGAAAATTGTTCAATGAATATTATTGACAATGCTCCATACTTTATAAATATATTATAAAAATCCTAGTACACTTTTCACTCCACACTACTTTCATGGCATATTAGTTTGTGCTTCACGTTCTAATTCTTCTACATGCGTTCGACTTGAACGTCAGAAGCACACTACAGCCCATGATACTTCTCTAATACATATTCAAATCATTATGTAAACTTCTATCAATTAAATCCTCCATTTGCATTGCCATATATTCCAGAAGATGCGGTTTAGCTTCAAGCGGAATGATCATTGTTTCTTCTGTTTGCACCTCGTGCACTGTTATGTTAGAATATACTACATTACCACCTCTACCTCGACAAGGGACATCCATCCATGAATATATAGTGGCTTCTTTTTCAACCCAAGTAAACCTTTCACCTGAAGGTTTCCATGTTGATTCCATGCAATTTGTGTACCTGACTCTGTTACTATTAAGTTCCTCCTGTGCTTCGAGTCTCATAGCAGGCCAATACCACAAAACCTTCATCTTCAAGGCCCACCTCCCTTGACCAAATTCAAGTACCTTCCCTACATAAAAAGGTATTCCTTCTCTTACTTCCTTTAGTTCCACTGTAAGAGCTACGTATTGCCCTATAACAACGTCTTCCTCTGGATTGAACGGAGAAAAAGGATCTTCGCTTGCACCTTGTACTGCTTCTAGTCCAACGACATTTCTTCCACCTCTTCTCCTCCCTCCTGTCACTCTCCTTGATGCTTCTGGTGGAGGTCTATCCTTTCGGGGTCCAAAATATCCCCTCTTCTCTGGATTTGGCATTGTCGACATTATCAAGTCAACAGCTGCACTCCCTGGTATGTTTCCATCAACATCAACTGCTGCGCTTGAATTCGTACCAACTTCTTCCACATTTTGGATAATATCACCATCACCATTTCGGTTCAATATATTGCTTGGCCAAAATGATAAATTGCGCAAGCCTTCTATGCTACGTTGTGGAAAATCCTCCAAATACTCTTTGAAGGCATTTGTTTCGTCCACAACTTCAAGGTTCCTGATCAGATTTGTGCCTCTTAATACCAGCTTCTCCTTATATGCAATGAACTCATCCAACGCTTTTAATTCTCTTTGATCAGTTGCAAACACCTCCGCAAAGTTTGGTTTCTCTGTTACACTCGGTAGTGAGTTCAAACATAAATGTCCTCTACTTGGACCCCACTCATCCGAACAGAATTGTTTGTGTTGCACACGGACCAAGGGTGATTGCAAGAAAGACCGGTCCTATTTGGCGTCACAAATTGAAGTGACTAAGTTACCATCAATCATAACTTTTGGAAAATGAAGCCGATGGACTTGAATTTTTTATTGAAGATGGCTAACTGAGAAATCATGAGATTCATTATTTTTCATAAATTTTGAAAAATAATTTTATAATTAAATGTCAATTTAACTAATTTGTCACACTTTGCAGTTTAGGGGTTTTTAGTACTGTGGAGCATCCAAAAATTATGATGTTCACTTGAATTTTTTGTGGGCTATTCCCACACTAGATGAGCATGTGCCCACCAAAGGGCATTCAAAAAATCACAATTTTTTGTCCTCAACATGCATGCAAATAGGGGTCCCTTGCGCATAGCACTCCAAACATTTATGATGGTTCCAACTTCTAGTTTTTGGTGAAATGTAATCACTATCAAGTCTTTATAAATGTCCAATTTTTAGTTTTTTTTTATTCATGATTTTCTAATTTTTATTAATTTATACTTAGTTTTATCTACTTTCTATGACAAATTGTCATTTTTTTTAAGTAGTACTGTTTCAGTATTATAAAGTATTCAAAAGTATTATTGGCCATTGATTTTCCAGATCAACGGTTGAGATTGCTCCATTTGTAGTACTTCTAGTACTCCTAGTACTCAGCAGAAAAAACGCAGTTTTTGACCAAACGCTACCAAAATCGTTCGGTCTTTCTTGCAATCACCCCCAAACCATTTTCCACATAGAACCTCATATGGTGTGGAAATGTTATACCCGTCAATTGCTCCCCTCCTCGTAGCAAATGAGGTGTGATAAATGCCTTCCAATCACGAATGTGCTCAAGCTTGCGAGCACTGACGAAAGCCTCTGTATAAGATGTCCCTTTCTCCACTAATTGTAACATCTCCTTCAAAGTATCTATGTCTCTTCTCTTTAATACATTGGATATTACACTGAACCTCTGATCAATGTCCTCGTGCGTATGACCCACTATCAGAAAACAAAGATGCACTTCCTTGAAGAAACCAAGGCCAACTAATGCAGCACACATGCCAAACATGTAGATGTTCTTATTCTCCCTCGTGGTATTATCTGCTTGAATCCTCAATGTTGGTGGCAGGAATCCCTTTCTTCGCTTTACGTTGCATATTACGTTCATCACTGACGTTATGACTTCATTGCTATCATGCTTGTGGTGAGCATCAATCCACACGTCTGCATAGAGGCCAATCCCATGTACAAGTACCCCACATAGATGAGTCTTCACAAATCGAGATTCTATGTTCTTCGCAGTTTGTCTCATCTTCGGTATCATGGTTGTATTCTGATCCATTCCATCCACAATCAAGCACATAAAAATGTCTGGAGTGATCATTGCAGATCTCTTGAACAACCAATAATCTCGCCTCTCCTCCATTTGATATCGGATGTGTAACACGTAAAACTCTTTTATCTTCACTTTTGCAACAGCATTCGTTGTAGACTGCATCCCACTTATATTCCCAACAGTGATAGCACTTTGAGAATCTAGAGAACGGCGGAATTTGAACATGTGGAAACTCAGTCCGCCAAAGTCTATGAAATGAGGTCATCGACAATTCGGACCCATCTACTAGTTTCTTCACTTCTTCATTCACATACCAAAACACATCCAACTTAGTCGTATTCATGGGCAACAAAATTAGTGGTAACACAACATTGTCCTTCTTTCGGCGTATAGATCGATGGGGTTGTTGACATCCAGCTTCATTCACAAAAACGTCAAGGCATTCCCTAGCTGCTGATAGTTTTGTACTTTCCCTCACTTGGCACGTGTTTCCATGAATGGCTGCCACCCTTCCATATAAAGCATGTGATGTCTTCAACTACTTCAAACGGCTTTGAGAATAACCCAATGCTGCGGCGTAACATGCATTGCAGACAACTCTGCCATCTAACTTTGTCACATACTTGTCTCTTGTTTGGCCCTCTGTACGAGTGTAAAATGCATTAAGCATTTGCATGATCCATGTAGCCCGTGCTTCGTACTTCTGACCCCATGCCATGTAACGTTGATCCAATACATATCTTGCATCTACATCACGCAAACAATTCTGTTTGCATGCTCCTTTCTCCTTTGCGCACATAACACTTTCAAGAGTCACTTTATGACTAGCCGACTCACCCCTTTCTCTTGGACTTCTTACCCTAGCCCTCCGATTTGCCATTGAATACTTTCTCCTCCCTGTACCTTGAGGCACACCTTCCATTCTCGTTGCATTAGCACTACTTCCTTCAGAACATTGCGTCGTGGGAGAACTTCTTTTAGGTGTGCTTCTTTCACCATGACTTGGTGGTGTCATATCTGAAGTGCTGGGGTTTTCTTCTACGTCATGGAAATCAAACTGTGGTGTAGATATAGTTGGAAAAGAGAAGTTCGGCGCCTCCCTCAAAGTTGTACGAGTTGTTCTCACTTCTGAAGGATGTGGCCAACGAACCGAACCACGACACCATCGTATAACTTGACCTACACATTCATCTAGTACCTTCCCTACCACCTCACCAACCCATTTTGTTTCATTCGTAGCATGTGTAACATGAACTGCAATTTCAATAGGACATAACTTCACTTGATGAAGTTCTGTACCACAGGTATAACTCGTGTCCACCACACCAACTCCCACGACATTACCATCATCCCCAAGAAGTTCAACCATCCCACTGGAAGCTTCGTTGACTCCATCATTACGAGAACTATCTTCTTCTTCGAAAAGTATGCCTCGTACCACACGCGCCAACCTTTCTCCTATACTCCTTCGCTCTGTTGCAACCAAAGTAGTACCTACGGCATTGAAAACCACCGGACTCCCAAATGCTTCCGCTACCATTTCTTGAGGTCACTGTTGCAAAATAGTAATGTACATGCTATAGAACTTTAGATTTTCTTTCTCTCTTTTATTAAGGTTGTGGAGTTCTTCTTACAAAAAATTTATAAATATTAAAGTACTACCCCTCCATCCATAGAGAAACTAAAAAAATATTAGAAGCATAACAAATCCAATTGCCTTCAAAAAATAAATTTCAATGAATACTAATGATATTGTCCTCTTAGTATACCTTCTTTTTCTTCAATAAATTTGTATTGCAAGACTACTGAATAGATATTATACAAAAACACATTGCATGTGGCCTTGTAAGATTCCTCTGTCCATAGTCCTATAAAACAAACCACTAACTATGTCTTTTCAATTTAAAAAAAAATGTGAACATGGTAACTAGTCATATGGAAGACTTAGGTGCTTCCATAATCTATGATATTGAACACATCAACATCCTCTTATATCTACAACATTCTTAAAAAATTGCAAAATGAATCACTTTGTTACAACTTCAAAAAGTTTTTTAACAATATTTTTTGACAATTATAATGTTGTACAGTGTACTACAAAACATTCAGTGTACATTAAAACCACTAAGACCACACATGTTAGATCCTAAAAATTTAATTGCATGTATACAAAAAACATGTCTTGCACATCCCTTACAAACTTCCACAAGAACATTGCTTTGCCAACATTGAAAACAAACAAAAGGGACTACATCAAAGACCACTACAATTGATACTTACCTTTCCAAGACATGTGCACCTATTCAATGTTCCTCTATATTTTCTTTAAATTGTACAGACTTGAAACTTCAAACGTATACATGTATACATTCTAATACAACATGATTTCAAGTAAAGAGAACAACTTATAAAGAACCCTATGTGATTATATTATTTGTCTTTGCATCTTCATAACAAAACCTTTAGCACTACGAAATTCATTTTAAAATAAAGGTTTATTCACATTTATATTTATAGTGTGCTACATGAAATTAGAATACTATACATTCATTTTAATTCTTATGTTCTAATAATGTACATTTTTTTATTAGGTGCAAGAAAAAAGTGGACTACTAATATCTCCAAGAAATAATTGAAATATTTAAATCCCATTTCTATACGAAAATTGTTCTAATGAGCATATGGAACTATATGTATCATTTTTATGTAAAATTTGAAGTAATGAATGAAACATCTTCTACAAATTGTAACAAGCACATTCAAGATGCTAAATCTCCTAAATATTATTTCAAGAATTATAACATGTTTCTGTAAATGCCAGTCAAGAACAACAACGCCATAACTTCAAGTACCTATCTCTATTATATCTTCATAATTCAGTCCCAGAAAATGTACAAAGGTTTTCATGATTTTGAATTTAAGGATACTTTCTACCATTCATGCTTCACATCATCTTCTATGATGCACACTTCAAAAAACTTATAGAACTTACATTAAATTATAAGACATTAGTGTTTTGTCCAAACCACGTACGCTTCAATTTCCAATAACAACTAATAGACATTCAGTTCTATGTGCATTGCAATTTTTTCCTTTAATTTAAAAAATGATTTACAATTGTTTTCAAAAGTCTTTTCAACTTCATTAAACATGCAAATAACAACTAATCATCCAAACAACGTTTTCTGGCACCATCGCAATTTTAGGCAACTCACTACAGATGGAACTTTTATGTATTCCACACAAGGTTTGTCTAAATAATACTTTTAACCCCTCAACACCCCTAACCTCACAAGCAATTGAATCACTTTCAGCGACCACTGTTCAGAAAATCGAGGGTAGGGGCTAATCGACGCCAATGCAGTAGGATTCACCGTTGAAAAATGTTATCCACTTCAAGACAAACCGATCGGTATCTTTTTCTCAGAAATCTAACGTACAGATTGAAAATGTATAAGCATCGATCAAGAGCAAGTATAGTCAAAATTTTGCTTCCCCGAGAGGACCTCGTGCCTTGTACAACAATAATCTAGTAGTTGTAGGTATCAAGTACACCCAAAATTTTACAAGGATGACCTCACTAAGGTTGCAAGTATGTACACAAATTTTCAATATATTTCAACAACACATGCCCAGAGAAGCATCCTCCGAATGAGGGTCACTTTGTGGAAAACAGTAAATTCCCTTGAAAGTGTGACCTATACATTGGTAGTACTCCAGGTTACCTCACCGGCCGTGCAGTGCCCGCTTCCTCTGAAGCTCAACTATTGTGGCTCCAGTGCTCTCAAAGTGTAGAAGCCACTAAGACCTGGGGTAGCAACTCCTAGCTCCCGGTTAGTGATTTATTATTTTTTGGCTTGAGGTAAAGTATTGGCTTGAGGTAAAGTAAAAGGTGTTGTAGTAGGCTTGAGGTAAAGTAAATTTTGAGTGTATTGTGGTAGGCTTAAAAGGTAAAGTAAAAGAGTGTGTTGAGGTTCATCAAGCACACTTCAACATACTTTAACTACTTTTACTTTTTTCATTGAATTTGAATCAAAATAGAAAGGCAAAAGTGTATTGAGGTGTGCTTGAGCACACCTCAAGCACACTTCAACATACTTTAACTATTTTTACTTTTTTCATTGAATTTGAATCAAAATAGAAAGGCAAAAGTGTGTTGAGGTGTGCTTGAGCACACCTCAAGCACACCTCAAGCACACCTCAAGCACACCTTAAATTTTATTTTATTTTTATAGAATTTGAATCAAAAGTATTATGAAAAAATATTATTCACAAAAGAAATTATAATATGAAGGTTTTAAATAATTAGATAATTTTTTTATTTATTAAGACATAGAAAAATAATCAACAAATAATGAAAAGCCATTGATAACATAATCCTAAAAAATATAAAAGGACTTGGGGTTATATGCTACTTTCATTTTTCTTCATGTGAAAATTTACTGAAAATTATTTTAAGAAGTGCAGCTTCTCCGAAAACGGAACTAAAATTTAAATGGTCTCTTGAATATCAGACGACCTTCAAAAAATTTAACGGTCAATCAAAAAAACCTAATCTACCTCGTTCTGGAGTCCAATTTTAGTACCGTAGCACTGAGGTTTGAGTTCCACCGTCACTGGAACTTCTCCTATAATGGAGATTTCGTTTTCGAAGAGCTTCTGGAACGAGTGCACCGCAATGACCCACAGAAGTGGCCATCACTTTCCATTTATATTCCGCATTTGCGCAAGCAAGTCTATGCGCTGGCCCTATTTAAGCTTTCAAACATTTCTAGATGTAGACTCATGCTTTCACTACTTGTATTATTCAAATGGTAAGAGTAGAGCGTTCGTATTAGGGTTCACGTTGAACTGTGGACAAGGCAGCGACTGTAGGGTTTCTGTGGAACTTTGTTGGAACACTGCGAAATGCACAGAAATAAGGTCGGTGAAGTTGATGGCGCCAAGGAGGAAGATTGGAGGCGCAACGAGGGAGAGTGGACGCGCAAGGACAAAAACTGAAGGCGCAAGGAGGAAAAAAACAGGTGCAAGGAGGATACAAGCAGGCGCAAGGCCAAAAACAGTAGGCGCAAGGAAGAAGACTGCCGGTGCATAGGAGGAAGGCACACACAGGAAGAAGCAACCGACTACTCGACAGCAAAGGCAGCGTTGCAAGGGAAGGCCACCCCCCAGGCGCGCGGGGGTCTTGCAGGTAAACACTATTCACTGTCATTCTTTAGTTGTTGGTTTGGACAGACCCCCTCGCGCGCGGGGGGTCAAGTTCACGTATTCCCTGCGGTGCACGGGGGTTTCTAGGCTTGCCTTTTTGCAGCAAGTAGGATCACGGTAGGATCGAGTTTTATGAGAAAGTCGTCTTGCAAATTCCTATAGCTGTCGTGAGATGTGGGAAATCGTGCATAACGGAAAAAACAATAATTATGGGTTCTTACCTGCATTCTTAGGAATTCCAGGGTACAAAACTACGTGGTCGAATGTTTGGTGGCCGCACTTCTCGCAGATCCGCAGTCGTGGGCCGCAGGTCCCGCAGTTGTCTCTTGCTGTAGCTTTACAGCGATTGCCACTCCACCGTGTCCCTCGCCGTGCCGCCTCTGTCCTCGTCGCTCCTCTTCTTCCTCGTCGCTCCTCTTCTTCCTCGTCGCTCCTCTTCTTCCCCGCTGTCCCCGTTTTTCCTCCGGTCCTCGTCTTTCCAACCGCAGCACCTCTGTCCTCCCGTTGCAGGTACTGCTTCCACCGCCGCACCTCTGTCCTCCCGTTGCAAGTGTTGCTACCACCGCGGCACCTCTGTCCTCCCGTTGCAGGTGCTGCTTCCTCGAGCTCCTCCTGCAGCAACTCCAGCCTTCCGCAACGGCTTCCTTCTCCCACAACAACTCCGGCCTCTCGCAGCAGCTTCCTCTTAATACCGCTGCTCCCAGGCTGCTCCAAACGCTACTTCCATGCTGCTCCCTCCGCTTCAAGCCGCAAGCAAGTCTTACCGCCGTTGTTCTCCCTAGTCCTCTTCTCAGCATGTCGTAAGTTTTGGACTTCTCCTCTCTTTGACTTCTCAATTCTCTTGAAGTTTTTCAGAATTCACAGCGTCCTGAAAATTTACATTTGACGGAAAAAAATGAAGTTCAATGTTTTCAATTTGTGGGACAGGTGATATTGGGCTTGCAGGGACAGGATGCATTGTCATAGCTCTACGTCAAAGGAACTAGAGTAGCGCGTGCTCACCTTAATATTGCAGTGGAGGTATGAATTCGTTGTAGTTGGCTTGAGAATGGGTTTTGTACATCTTTCCATGTTCTTCACAGTGTAGGTCACCTAGTACTTCAAAAATGAAGACTGCACTAGTTTGTTTCAAGGTCAAATGTATGTTGTGCATGCACGCTTGGCTGCGGTAGGTAAGTCAGTTTCGGTGACAGTTACCTCTTTCTGTTCTGTTGCGGCAGCCGCAGCAGCTATCAATGTGAGTTCTTCTGCTGTGGCAATAGAGAATGATATCGATGTGGCTTCTTCTGTAGTCGTAGGTCAACACCGGCTGAATTTCGAATCTGCTAGAATAATCACATTATTTGTGGTTAGTTCAAGTCAATTAAAACAATTATTTTTCAAGCTCACTATGGTCTCTTAAAACTGCAGACAACTGTTTTGGTGGGTGAAGTTTGAGTGCAAGCACTTACAAGATAATTATGTTTGGAACTGCTCCTCATTGCTTGGTTCTACTGACCTCTGATCCATATTTACATATTTAGTTCTTAACTTTCTTTAACTAAGTAACACTACTTGTGTGTGAGTGTACACAATAGAAGACAACTACAATTGCAACTGCATGCAAATTTTTGTTTCCCTTAATTGTGAACAATCCAATTAAGAATAACATGACTGTACATGCTAGTACAATATACTTTCCTTCACAAAACAGCATGTGCATGTTCAAGCCAAAGCAAACAAGGTCAGGGAGGAGTTTAGTGGATACGCACCTTTGAAGGTGTACCAGCTACTTGCAGCTCTGTCTATGGACATTGAAGTAAACAACCTTCACAATTAATGAATAGTGCTGCAGGAGTTTAAAAAAAATAAAAACCATGCAAATACATGGGAACTGAAAGTAGTAAATAACTTGTAAATTTAAAGCACTAGAAAATATAGAACATAAAAGTTGAAGACAATACCATCAAAGGTAAGCTCAACAGAACTGTTGTATTAGAAAAAAGGGATATCCAGTGAAATAGTGTTGTCATTTGAGCTAATTGAACTAAGTTGGTCACAACAAAGAAACAAGTTCGTAGTGAATCCAAGGTTTAGAAAAAAAAATTCTTCAACGGAAAAAACATGTCATCTGTCATTAATTTTTATAATATTCCTTTAGTGTAGTCTAAAAAGAAGAGCACATTCAATGCATGCACGCCTTAATGTACTTGAAATTCTTAAGAATCTATTAGAATCAAAATGAAGCAAGAACAAAATAATACAAATGTGTTTCACACAATAAAAAACATGTTCTCATAACATATTTTTTGCAATTGACATGTGACGGTACTTCACTAATTCATTACATGACAAGGTAGTAGCTAGTCTTTAATTGCAGGACAAGGTGGTTGTTTGACAAGTGACCATTGAAGAGTTGATTATGTTTTTGGAGAATGAGAAATAATAGAAATAATTTTCCATGTATTTCTTAGCAAGAAGAATGGAGTAGGCATCTAACATAAGTTTTTTCCAAAACTTAGAACATCCATGAATTTATTTAGGATTTCATGAAGTTGATACATTGTGATTATTGAAAGAAACCATAATTTGAAGTTCAAATTATGGGTACGTTAAACAAACTAATCTTTTTTCTATGCCATAATAGCTTGTACAACTCGCTTGCTTTTAGATGAAACTACCTTATTCAATTGCCTCATGACATTATTAAAGTTTATTGGTTGCTCATACTCTTTGTTTTCATTGTTTGTATAAGTCTTGCATTCATTAAAAAGTTTTGTTCCTAAAAAATGATAGCAGTACTTTTGTAATGGCACTGGAAAAATAGACTAAATAAAGTATATAAATTTGAAAGGAATATTTGTACATATTGAAGTAAATGTCAGAAACTTTCTTTACAATGTCCATTTACAGTGTTTAGGTAATGCAAAGTATATTTGTAGAGGCTACTAGAAATGTAATGTACATATGTTGGTATAATGGTTCATTGTAAAGGAGCACGTTATAATATTTTTGTGTAGTTTATGTCTTATAGCAAAAGGCACTTGCTTTTATTCATATTCCATGATAGATGCAATGAAATTTTATTTTTTTCATTCTTCCTTATAATGCTAACTACTTGCTACTTGTTTATGCACTCATTATTTCTAAATTAGAGTGTTGTAGTTGTTCTTTAAAAAAGTGCACTTTGTTTGTTTGGAAATTAGCAAAGTTAATCTTTATTGAAGGCAATTTAGTGTTTAGGAAAACACTAGGACTTTGGTAGTTTTGGAGGGCTCATGAACACGTCCCTCGGAACTGGAGCAAAGTTGAAGATGTTGACACTTCTTCTTGATGTGATATAGTTCTTGAGAGAATCAAATGCGGCACAATCCAACAACACAAAAACAACACTTGAAGATGAATCATGATATGGACTTGCTTGAAGGGTGAAGAGCAAATATTACAACATTTGCACAAGGTACTCCACTTGAACTTTTCTATTTTATAGGGCAATATTTCAATGGAAATCTTTAGATGAGGATGTTTTAGTTGAACCCCACATTCATGGAAATGCTACAATCCTCTAGTACATGTCCATGAGATTGTGTGGGATACATTTCAATACCTCAATTAACATACATAGCAAAAATAGAGCATGAAAAGCATATTTATTGAAGTGCTTTTCATGTATTTACTTCCCCTTGCACTTTCTTCAAGCCTTGTATAACAAATTGTATTCTGTTCTATTTAATTTCTTTAACCATATTGAAGAACTATGTACAATTATGGTTTAGAGATTAGTATGAGAGCATAGTGGTCCTTAGTTTTTTTTTAAAAAGGGCATCAAAATTTGTAAGAGCGTGCAAGATAGTGGGTTTGCAAAACAACAAAATTGAAGAATAATTTCTAAACTTTTGGCATGTATTACATTTTTTTTCCTATAGATTGAAAAATTAGATTTAAGCATGAAACAGGGAAGCAAAGACATGATATAGATGTTGAAAGAGTATTTATCCTTAGCATGTCTATTATAAGGAAAGTACATTACATAGCTTATAAACATGAAACACAAAACTTATATTCTATGAAAATAGCATTTCTATTGGAAGATTCAAATGATTTCAAACTCGTTGTTTCCAGATTGGTCATTGTAAGATTTAGCGTATGACTTCTTTAACTTCTTGAAGCCAAAGGTCTTTCTTGTATATTTCATAATTTGTTGTTATAAAAAATGCCCCCAAAAAATAAGATTATGATAAGTTTTATAAATTTCTTGAGAATTGTAATCATACAAATTCAAATTCAACATGTTAGAGTTTAGATAGTAAAATAAAACAAGACAACATTCCTTATGGATTGAAAGACTATTAAGTTCAATCACGAGCGAGTTAAATCTATGAAAGTGATTTGAAATCTTTGAATCCTCATTTCACTTGTCAAATCTGAAAATAGGGTCATGAGTTCATCGATGAAGAAGTTATTAGCCTATCATGTTTCCACTTAGATGAAGGTTTCATGGTTGCTTACATAGAACATTGAATTTAAGCTATGAAATTTAGAACTTAAAAGATTGCCATGTGCTAGAAATTGGGAAAATCAATAGTCATGAGAGTTAGTTACAAAATAAACATTCATAATTATGTCACCGCATTGAAGGTGCTATGAAACATTATTTGGTGATTAGCAAATTGAAGATGGTTATGTTCTATGAAGAGAATTTAGTGTATAATAAAAATGAGAACCTGAAACTGTGAAGCACATACTTTGGAAAACAAAAAGTAGTAGACATGTGATACTATATCCGGTTGTTGTAGGTGTTTCAAGCGAAGTGAAGGACACAGAGCGCAACAACTTATAGTGGGACTTCTACGGTCATTCATGTTATTCAGTCGCCAAGAGAAGCAAAAGCAACTACATTATCTGCATTAGGTATGTTATACTACTTCTTGATTTTCCTTTATGAAATTGAATGTGGAGTGTCTCTTTGTTGAAATCATGAATTGTTGTTGCCGTGCATTGTAAAATAGGGAATTCTAGTGAACTATGAAAAGATTGAGCGCTAGAAATGAAAAAAAACTTGACAACAATCATAAAAGAATTTTGAAAATGAAGTGAATGATATTATAATTTATATGAATGGATTACTCTTATTTTTTCCATGAAATTGTGTTAATTATTAGGTCCGAACAAAAGAAATTGTAATGTCAATTTGTTTTAAAAACAAAGAGAAACGATAATGGTGTGTCAACTATCATTCTACAATAGTGAAATTAGTCTTTTGAAAAGAAAATAAATTATGATTATTAAGGTAGTTTAAAAGAAGATTACACTTGACTATAAGTTAATGTTATTATTTAAACATATTTCTCTAAAATATTAAAGTTCTTAATTGACACTATTGTAGAATGACACAAATTGGTGTTTTCGACAATAGCATACCTTACTTAATATTTGTTGAGACTCTTGTGTGAGGGCACTCTTCGAGAAGTTGAGAAGAAAGAATATGAAGAATACATGACTTAAAAGAATGATAATTGTGTTAAGGTTGTTTCATTACAATGTTAGAACTACTTGTAATAATTATTTTTTTCCTTTATTGACTGAAATGTTGTATTCAAATATTGTAGAATAAGAAATTTTCTGAGTCATTATTCTTCTGAATTTTTTTTTTCTATCTATGTTGAAGATGTTATAACTTATAAGGTAGGTACACTCAAATGTGCCAGTGACCTTAAAGCACCATTTGCACTATGTGTACATTTCCAAAATGAGTTTTGTACTTATGTGGAAGAACCGCTTTTAGAATAGAACTTTGTTCCTTAATAACTTTTGCATACAATATCCAAATGCCACGTTCTGTAGTACGTTGTAACCTCTTTTCACTTGCCAACAAGAACATGTACAAATCTGGCCAATTTAATAACCGTACATAGTCTCAATAGAAAAAAGTGGCGGTTTAGGGTGTAACCACCTTAGTTGATCGATGAAGAAGGTTGTTCATTATGTTGTGATTCTTTTTTCACAAGGACGAATTCAACAATGAGCATGGAATTTAGAATATTATGTTGCCTTAGGAAAATTCATGAAAGTGTAGATGAGCAAGTTTATGCAATTTCTTTGAAATTATCATAGACCTAGAATTTTAGCGTACGCAAGATGATGATCTTTCATAATTAACAATGATTTGATTTTTTGTAATGTCAAGGCATAATGTTAACATAGTTCTTTAGTAAATTCAAACATCGTTAATTGAATGCTAGTAATTGAAATGAACTATACCACAACAATCCTTCAAATATCCTGGTTCTTATGTACCAATAGAAGCTGTAGGGGTTATTATTATGATTAATCAATGGGTTTTTTTTAATTAAATTTATTTTTAATATTACATTTTTTGTAATTGTATAATTAATCCTTGAATTCATTTTGAGTTGTCTTCATATCGTAAGTATCCTAAATGTGTGCCATAGTGGTCGCAACTTTCATGTTCTTATGTTCATGTATAGACATGTAATAGACAAGTTCAAATTTCTAGTACGCATTGATGTATTTGGTGCTTCCATAATCATATAGTACAACTAGAAGGCCAATGATATTGAAAAATAATTGTGAATTTTAAAACAATTTTTTTGTGCCTACCATATAGGTTACAAAAGCAATTTTGAAGTAATTAATCTAAGTTTCAGCATTTGAAAATGTTATTGAATACTGAAGTTAAGTTTCAATACTTGAATTTGTAGTGCAGCATGGCGCCGAAGGTGCATTCGAAGTGGTTGGAACATGGATGGTGGATCATAGCAGATACTGCAGAAAAGTCCGTTCTATGGCTCACGGACTTTGCAATCGAAGAAGGTCGTTATTGGGCTGCTTTGGGTTCCTCATATGGAATCATTGAAAGCATTGCTGGCACCGCTGAAGGAGGAATAACTGTGTCTGTGACGAACAGTGAATCAATATTTGAGAAGTACAAATTGAAAAAAAAGCTCTTGATGGCATCAATTCCACTGGAACTTTTTCTAGTTTTTGCTCCTATGCATGGTTTGAAGACATTGGTAAAATATTGGGCAAGTATGCCTGATGAAGTGAAGGTTCTCAGAGAGGCATCAGTCAAAAAATTCAAAGAATTGACCCCCCAACAAGTGTTTGATGCTCGTGCTCGATATATGGAGATTCGAAGGTATAAGGAGATGAGAAATATTGATCCTCAAGTTGCCCAAGAAAGTGTGCCCCCTAGGGAACCTGAGGATGTGGATGAGATATATCGGGTTCTGGCTGCTCCTGTAAATTTGAATTGGGTTCCGATGCCTCAACGCAACCGAAAGCGAGCGACTGTTGAAGCATTAATTGTTGATAATGAAGATGATGGTAGTGTTTCTGAGAGACAAAGAGTACATCGCCAACGTCTTTTGTCTATGCCAACAGATGTTGAAGTTGAGCTTCTGGATGAAATGAAAGACAAGGACAGGTATTTGTCCAAGAGAGTGCATCAATTATGCCACCATCATTGGAGATGGAGGTGGGAGAGGGATCATTGGACCCTGAGCAGATTGCTTCTCAAAGCATTGGACCAGATCAACAATTGGTTTTGCCTGCACTTGAAAATCGAGGTGAAGTTGGAGGTCTGAATAGAGTCACTGAAGTTGGTTCAGGGTCAAGACCTCCGGTAGTAGGATCTGGAAAGCGAACATACATGTCAAGTGTTATAGTGGCCAATATGAATGCTGGAAGATCTAGCGTTGGTGTTGCACGGGGTGTTCGTAGCGGAAGTCGTGGAACTCGAGTACAACACGTATTTGGACTGGATAGGAACCCAAGAGAACAACAGAGGCGTCACACTTCGGAAACTGGATCACAAGAAGAGCAAAGTGTCCGCACTCGATCTGCAGCCCAAAGACATCGTCAGAGAGCAGCCATGCAAGGACCTCCTTCACGAGGCAATGATGGTGAAGATGCAGTGGTTGATGATGAGTCTTCGGAGGGCGAGCCAGAGCAAGGACCTAGCAATGTTTTTGTAAGTAAAAAAAAACCACCTGTTGTTTTTCCTACGGAGAATGAATACAAGGCAGGGTATATATGGGGGCAAGATACCTTTTTCAATGCAAACATTGAGAGCATTCGCAATGTAGCGAACGCGGAGACAAATCACAGGGCGTTGATGGAATGGAGAGTGAATGAAATGTACAAGCGTCTAAAGGGATTAAAAGCTGATGGAGTTAGCGCAATTACACTTCGTCCAATAGCATATCGCTATGAGAATGTTGATGGAGAGGCTGAGACAGAGGTGGTCAAGGTTCTATTCAGTCAGGAAGATGCTGCACGGGAATTCGAAGTTGCATTTCTGAAACATTGTCCTGTAGATGCATCTGTTCCGAATAGTGTGGTGAGGAAAAGGTGGTTGCAAAATAATATAGTGTGGGAGCCTGTGGATGGGCAACATATTGTGGGTGCTTGTAAACGAGCCCAACAGGAGAACCAAGATGGTAACTTGTCTGATCTAGAGTACCTGAAGCACTTCAAGAGACAGAAAGCAAAGTTTGTGGTTTACAACAATCCACAATATTATATCGAAGCATAGGTTAGAATTAACGCGAGAGAGTTTGATCGAACGTTCTTCAGCACATATTACAAAAACGTGATCAAGTTGCGTGATATATGGAAAGCGTGTGGCAGTCCAAGTATTGTTGCTAGAGCAGATGATGCACTTAGAGCGAGGGCGTTGACAATGGCAGCTAGTGCACTACATTGGAGCCAAAACTTACCAAAGCACATGTCACTTGGAGAGTTGTCTAAGAAGATGACTGATTACACAAGACATGCTTGGAATGAGGATGAAGAATCATATCAGGCGATGTTGCAGGTGTGTGTAAAGATTATGAGGATGGGAAGTTGTTTTTCAGTAAGAAAGATGAGGACAAGTGGAAGAAACTAGCGAGGGAGCAGAATGTAGATGTCACAGTGGATGTGAACCCGAAGAGGAAGAGGATGGAGAAGACTTGGTTGAGGCCTTTGAGTAGAGTCTCGAAGGAATATTATCTGCGTTTGGTGAAACGAATGGCTGCAAAAGATGTTGTAGATGGGAGGCGAGGTTCGCAACAATACTATTTCAATAATGCATCTACTCCGAACCCCCCCAAAGGTACCATAGCATATGCCGTGGATCGTTTGCAACGGAAAGATGCAGTGAGGAACCAAATTCGATTTCTGATGGTACAAGCAGGGGATGAAAATCCATCGTCCATGGATGATTTTTTTGCCATAGACGCCAGCAAATATGGAGATGTACAAGGAAGACAATTCACCCTAATGGGGAAGATAGTGGACAATGATACAAAGATATTGTGGAGTTCGCCAACAGTGAAGATGGTTAAAGCACTGAGCAATTTTGAAACTCTTATCCATGCTTTTGTTAGGCAGCATTTTACAGATATAAAAGCAGGTCGCAAAGGTTATGTAGGCTATGGTCGGGACGTAGAGGATGTTAGCAATGCTCGATGGGATTGGCAAGTTGCAGTTGATGGAGTTGAACATCAGGAGCGTGGAACATCACTTCATGTGAGGTGCAGAGGAGGTTTCTTCATGGATGAGTATATTGAGCTTGGAAAACCGTGTTTATGGATTTTTGATTATAGACGTGGAAGTTTGCTAGGGGAAGACAAAGAATGGTCAAGCGAAGACTACAGCAAGGTTCTGCATCAACTGCAGAATTGGATGTCTCAATTGTACGCTGGAATGCCATTTTTCTTTTTCCACCAGGAGTGTACTTTGACGCAGACATGTGATCAACAATGGCATTGCCTGAGAGTTGGCATTGGTTGAAGGGTTCATGGGTATTTGCACCTCAAAGTGTTCTTGGATATGTGCATGATTTACGTCATGGTGAGCAGCGATTATGTGGTGTACAACCTATGGGCGACATCGTCATCATCATGCAATATCCTGGAGAGTCTGGGCCCATGGAAAACCTTCCCAACACCATGGACAATTTGGCTGTGGCTTTTGTAGACACCTGGAGTACGGAGGTGATGCCACGGGTGGAGGACAAGTTCGAGAGATCACCAATGGAGTTGAAGAGGATCGTACGCACATATCTGCCACGGAATTGGGGGCTGATGACATTAGGCATCACCATGGCAGTGCCAGCAATTTTGGAGAATAATTTCATGGGCAATGAAATTATCATATTCGAAGGTGCATCGCCTCGAATACAGTTTGTTTACAACGCATTGCAATTGAAGTATAGGGACAGAATGGTGATGGTGAATAGTGCGAGTACGGCTGCTGAACGCATCTCCACACGAATTATTCATGCGGAAGACAAATTGCCAACTGATGCTTCTCCCAAAATGCATGTGGGTGTGCCACGCGGCAGGTTTGAAAGGGTAGCTCGATCATCCAGTGAATCATCAGATGAGGGAGAGAGATTTCAAGTGACCGAGAGGGAAAAGAGGAAGGGCAAAGAGATTGCAATTGATTCGAGAGCATCATCAACGAGTGAAGGTGACATTGATTCTCAGCGTCAGGTTTCTGACGATCTACGGAGCAGGGGCCGAAGTTTGGGTTCTAGAGATACTGATGTGATGAGTGATGCACACGGAGATGAAGCAAACTTGGTCGAAATGGAAGAAGACCCTGATTTTGTACCTACAAAGAATATTGGAGATGTGGATAACGTGAATGTGGAAGGTGTTGAACCTGATGACAGAGAAATTGAAGATACAGTGGCATCAGTGGAACCCATGTCCGCATTGTCAACATTTAGCATGTTGGAGTCTATGAGCTTATTTCCAGATGAGGATGGATATTTTTATAATAGGGAGAACGTGCTTTACATTCGAACTGGTGAGGAGGGACGTTATGTTTTCGAACGTGTCAATTCCATCTTCGAAGGACCAACTCTATCACCAACTTTATCAGAGGGAGTATCAACGCCCGTCGCAAACGCCATGGTAGATAGGGCATTACAATATGCCTCTCCCCCTCCACTTTCTCCAATCGGTGGACAAAATTCATGTGAAGAGATAGAAGGAATTGGTGGAGGAAAAGATGAAGCTCTAACACAATCATCTACACGAGTGTTAGAGACATTTGATGGAACAATGCCAGAAGAAGCAAACTAGTGATATATATGATGGTAGTGTAGGATGTGTGGGAGTGCACATGTCTTTTGGTGGCTTAGAAAATGTCTTTAGATGTTGGGGTGCATGTTATTTGTTTTGTGTGAATCATCATTTAGGAATGAGGAGGTTGAGCACATACCTTCTATGTTGTTTTTGTTTTCTAAATAAATCTTTTAGTGCTTGCACTAAAACTTGTTATATATATAATGTGGACATAATAAATGGTATGATACTAGTATGAAAGTATTAGTGGAGATAGAAAACTAAATTTTGAGCGCAAAAAGATTTTTTAAGATGAAGAAAGTGTATGAAGTATGCTTGTTTTGTTTGCAAGAACTTATAAGTCCATTTCCAAAGACAAGTGAAGTGCAAAAGTGAAGTACTGCATGAAATAACAGAAGGAAGGTGATTTTCGAAAAGCTGGGGGTACCATAATTATCTAAAAAACTTTTCTAGTGAATAGTTATGCGTATTGTCATTGCACTTGGCCAAGTGCAAGAATGTCTAATACCACATTAAATGTGGTGAATCAATACCTCTAGGAGCACCAAATATCATAACTCCATAATGCTATTACTTCAATCTTTCTTTAATATCAAAGTAGTTACCATAAAAAAGTTGGTGTCTTTTAGGCAATCAAATGCCCATGGCTTCCGTATTCGCACTTCGTGTCCATTCCATCTACACTCAAAGCTGCTGGAGTCAGTTATAGATTTCCAGAAGCTTGTGTTCAAGCCTAGTGATTCATTGAGTGATGGTGCGGTCAACTACTTTTTTGTGACGTCGACTTTGCTTTGCTTCAAATGTAAATTTCATCTATAATCCTATATTTCACAGGGGCCCAAAATGAATTAGATGTAAATTGTGCTCTTTGGATTCCCATTGCATGAATTTCCACTCATTGTCTTTCTGGCGCAATGCGTTTGTGAAAGTCGGTAAGCTTAAATCTGAAGCATGGTTGTGGAAAATAGTACATGTTGAAGTGGTGTGGCCTAGTGGTTATTTTGACACTCCTGATGTTAAAGTTGTGGAGCAATGATCAAGTGAAAGTTGTTGCAAATTGCTTGCAAGTACGCTATTTCCCTAGTTGCTTTAATTCAAGTACTTTGTCATTACTTGGCAGCTTAGTGGAATTGGCAATGAAACTTTATTTGAGTTCTATATTTCCATCACTGGAAATGGCAACTGTTGCCTTGTTATATGATTTTATTTTCTTGAAGTAAACGTTGTAGCTCAAAATTCATTGATTCTACTGTTGACTTGCTTGTTCTGAAGTTTGTGTGAGTTGTAAAGATCTATTTGTAATCTTCTCATTCGTTTGTTTTTTACTTTTCCAACCTTTGATATTTCATGTAGAGAGTAATGCCCCAAGTTCATGAGGCTCTGGAAGATTCTCCGTTACGTTGACAATCAAACTTACTGGCGTGGTATCATGTTGACTTCATGGCTTTTTGTTTTTCATACTTTATGCAATAATAATTTGTGAGACTGATTAAGTCCCAACACAATGTATATATCAAACACTCATGAGTCAATTTTTTTATTTCTATTATGCTTTGAAGAAGGTTTCATGTGCTCAATCATTTCTTCCAAACATTTTTCTATCAATAATATAGAGTTGAGCAGGACTATTGATGCCCCCGATGATTGCCTAACATTATCTATACACAATAATCTGTTTGAGAATTACTTAAAATTTCTTGGTAAGATCAAGAATTCTACTAAAGTGAGCTCATTTCAGGCAATAGGTACCAAAAGTTGCTAGGAGAGACACTGGTCAAGCACAAAGAACCATGCATGCTTTTTTTAAGTGAAGTGCTAGAGTTTTGAGTTGTTTTTTGTTGGTCACTGAAATAGAGAAGCGTGAGTTTTTACAACTACTAAAGAATGTATTTAACATTTTTGGAAGTGAATGTCCAAGTTACGTACAATTCGTTTATGTTCTATCTCTCACTAGCATCCTATATCTGTTATGAAACAACATCTCTGCATTCTATTCCTCCTTGCCTACTCGCCTCTTGCAACACCTTTCCAATTTTAAAAGTTGCCTTCAGTTTTTCTTCAGTTTGTAACCATTCAGTTTGCTATAATTTCCTCCAATATTTCCGAGTGAGAGTTAACAGGAGCCCCTGTTTTTTTGGATGTTAGCATGAAACATGAATGTTTTTTAAAACATGAGTAAAGAAATGGGACTTTGGCCATGGGAGGCTTAATTCAATTGGATGTTGCAAGAAACATGTCAACGTTAGGATCATAACAAGCTTTTGTCTTGTCTGATGTCCATATTTCAGAGAACATCGCAAAAAACATAGTCACGTTTCTCTTGACGTCTTGAGAAACAAGTAACTGCCACATTGGCAAAGGATTTCGGTTTGACTACAGGTAAGTTACTGAAACTTACTATGGGCTGAGGTAAAACATTGACTACATGTGAAAAATACAAAGAAGGGACAACTCTTTGGCATCTTTTCAAAAACCTTGCATGCATGGATGAAAAAGCTACGGAATGGCTTCATTTTTTTGTTGTACTTCCAATATAGCACAAATTGTATTAACAAGTCCTAAAAAATTAGTATAATGCGTTATAGTATGTAACCTAAATGTAAATATTTGCCTTTATACTCCCAAATACTTCATAATAAAACATATTTTGTATTTTTTGATTGCATTGCAAATAAAATTCTTTTTTTGCTAAAGTTATTATTCATATCTTCTCCCAAAACAACAAAGAATATTGGAAACAAAACAATGACTTTGCACTCACTTCCATTATGTGCTGCACTTTTTCCATTCTCCATTAAGGGCTTCAAAATAACTGGATTGCAAATATATTAAAAGACATTGCAATCTTCATATGTTCAATACTCAAATTCAATACTCCCAGCGCAAATTCTTGTTTACATGTTCAAAAACAATATTGCTAAGTATCAACTTGGAATTTTATGAGGCAACTCTTCTTTTATAAATTGAGACTTTGTTCCATTTCATTATTTTGTTAATCAAAATTTATCTTGACGGTGTAGTTAAGTAATAGTATTGTAAAAGTAGGTATTAACCTTCTACTATTACTTTAAGAACATTTAAACCAGAAACGCAGAAGGCACTACATTTTGGTATTGATAGAATTTTGAAGTGAATGAAATCCTTATTAAAACTACTCATTATTCTAATTAATTTTTCCTTAAAAATGATGTCTTCTTGAAGTGCAGTTTTAGCATCAGACATTTGATTTTTATAATAAATGATTATGATTTTCCAATTCAACATTTGTGCAAGGGTGTCCACTGCAAATCTTCATTTTCTATTGTTGAGGGCTCTTCAAAATTAGCATTAAGAACAATACATCTTAGAGGAAAAATCACAATAGATATTCGTTTTCATAAGATTTATACTTTATAGAGTAGAAATGACTTACATGGTTGCATGGGCTTATGATTTGACTGTGGATAAGTTTCTAAAAATTATTGGGGGTTGAGGTGAAATGTTGACTACATATGGAAAAGACATGGGAAGGGCAACAACATGACATGGTTTAAGAAAAATGGTATTTGACGTGGCATTTCAATGATATGGCATCCAATGAAGCCGAAGTGGCATGCCACTTCAATACACGTTGATGCCGCCTGAAAATTTTAATCCCTAAATGCCCAAATATTATTTTTGTGATTTTTAGCAGTTCACTATGAATTGAATTTTTATTTTTATTTTCTTTGAAATTTTCACCCAACATGTGCCAAAGGGTACCTTTAAGGCACAATAATTTTCATAACTTTTGACTACATGGTATGTAATTCTCATTGCTTAACATACAACTCAGAAAATTCTTAATTTTTTTTTTTTTAAATAAAAAATTGAAATTGTTTTTTTGGATTTATATATGCGTAAAAAGCTTTTAGTCATTTCATTTTGATCAGTGAGATGAAAGTTATGAGGAGTTTTAGTTTACGGGCAATTATGAATTTGCTACTCTAACATAAACTCTGAAGTCTTTTATTTAACTCAATTTTCAATTTTTTGTAAAAAAATAAAATTGTAGGATGTAGATTATTTATTGCAACATTGCAATCATAGGAATTGAAATTTTTCAATTCTATAACTAAATTCTTGACAGTTTAGTATTTTCAATCATTATTTTTTTTTCCTACTTACTATTTTTTTCCTATATGTTGTACAATTCCAAAGGATCATAAATTTTTCAAGCATGTAGCCAACTTGCCTTGAAGAATGAATCCAAAGAAGTACCATCAATATGGGCATTTTTAAATATAAATGTGGCCTTGTGAAGTGTAGCTGCCTATTTTTTTGGAAAGCCAATTAAAGAATTTCTATCAATTCAAACACTAATATCTTGCAATCTACACAATGGAATTTTTTTTTTAAATTCCACATATTTTCAAATTAGTGTATTGCAAGATTCTAAGATTACATGTGTACAAATGTTTTTTTTCTCTAAACTTTAGTACTTGTCCTAAAAATGGCAATTTTGGAGCATTTTTGGTGAAAGCATAGTCAAAAACATTTAGATTAACACCATTTTTGAAGACATCAACTAAAACATCAATTGAGACATCTTCTAAAACATCTAGATGTTTTTTGCGATGTCAACTAGCACATCAACTAAAACATCTTAGAGGATGTCTACATATTTTTTGCAATGTTAACTAATACGTCAATTGAGATGTTCAAATGTTTTCTCATAAAATACAATCTCTAAGTTTCACATATCCCATATGCTTTGTCTTTGCTCCTATCACCACACCTGTATAAGTAGCTTGTCTTGTCGTGTCAATATACTTATAATAAGTGGCTTTTTAGGCTATTTGACATAATTGTCAATACGGTATATTGTGTATGTTGTATAATATTTTGCGTATTATATATGGTGTACAATGTATGACATATTGTGTATGATGTATAATATATTGCGTATTATATATGGTGTATAATGTATGATGTAAAGTATTGTATATGGTGTGTAATATATTGTGTATGGCTTATTTTGTATTGTATATGATGTATTCTGTATGGTGTATTTTATGTCTTTTTTTGTATGGTGTATTGTGTACAGTGTATGTCTAAGCTGACATTTGAAAAAATGTTTAGACGTCTAAGTGGACATCGCAAAAAATAGCATCAAAATTCTTTTAGACATCTACGTTGACGTTGCTAAAAACAATATTAATTTTTTCAAATGGTGTGACGTCAGGTGCCACATCATCAACAAGTTAGGTTTAAGAAATTCCATGGGGCATTGCCCGCTTGCATACCTGGCGCTTACGTGGTTGCCACATGGCACACTTCCATTTCCTTTTTTGAACATATTTGTTGTGACGTTGCTTTAAAAACATGGCATGTTTTTTCAAACTTTTGGTGTTTTTGTCCTGTCAATCTTGATGGACTTTCCTAGACATCCACAGTAGACATGCCTAACGTTAATTTAAACATGTAACCATATTCATTGGCATGTCAGAAAAAACGCAAGTTTTTTCTAGTGTAAGCCTTCTGCATCGCTAATCTATCCTCATCAGCAACTCAAGTCTTCTTTGCAAATACGAATTATAACGCTCCATCCTTGAAATCTGCAATTCAAGCTTGGTAATTTGTAGCCGCAAATTTGACACAACACCTAGGTGACAAACGTCTCCATTGAGGAGACAAACTACATCCATAGTTGTGTTGAGATCCTCCAAAGCCACATTACGTGACTCATACAACTCTCAAATGGCAAGCTGCAATGATGCCTTGGGCCTTGGGCCAAGGTCTTCGTAATCCCTATTTTCAAATAGAGATATGGCGAAGAAAGTTTGTTCGTCACCACCTAGAGGGGTGGAACAAACCGGGCAAGTGAAACGCCCGGTTGAGAACCACTCCTCGAAATGGGACCAACAATAGGTATACCCACAAATAGTAGCTACAGGATTGCGTATTTCCTCTATGCAAATATGACAAATAAATTGAGGACTCATCATTTTTCGTAAAGAATCCCTACATGCACTTTACCACCATTCACGTAACGTTTAGTACTGTTCACTAATGCAAAACATGAGATGTAGACATTACAAATTTAGATTATTACATTTTATTTTATTTAGATTATTATATTTTATTTATTGAAACGTCTTTAGACTCTTTCAAGAAGAATTTCTTCTCTATACAATGACGAACTGTGCACTTACACATGACAAACAACAATGCATTGACATTGACAGCGATTCTCATTTGCTCTATTTTGTACACCGGGACTTTTTGTATCAAGGGTGATAGTAATGTTGATATTCCAACTGGAGACGACATCGTCATACTGCTGTATCCTAATATTAAGATCTTGTTGTTCTTTGTGTTTGTAATTGTAACATGATGATGGAGTTACTGTGCCTATAATAATAGAATCTATTTGACACTTCTCTTGTTCGCAGTACGCGAGGCAGTACGTAAACAATCTACATGCACGCTAGTTCGATTCAAGCATCAAAACTATTGATTACACTTTGAGTAGGGCAGTCGAATGAATTTACCACAAATCCTCGATCACACTCGAAATCCCGTATTGGCCTTGTAAATCCATTGTATGTAAATAATCCTCGCGTGTACACGTAAATGAATCTATCGATCACCACTTCGACCTTCATTGTAAATGAATGTATTGATCACCACTTTGACCTTCACTGTAAATGAATGCATCAGGCACTCCATACTAATTTGATGCCTTTTCACTAGTAGAAAATCAACAGATTGGGTAGGATTTTCTACTAGTATTCATTCATAGTTGTCATATCGGACAGGCGAGGGTCAAAAGATTGAACGGACGGACGGATGGGACGAACAAACGGGCAGGACGGACGGACGGACGGGACGGACAATCTAATGTCCCTTCAATTTTCGGGTGAGATGATTGGACAAGGTTAAAAAAAAGTTATTACACTTTACCCTAACGCGGTGACGTGGTAGTCCACGTTGGAAACGGGGTGAGGACAATAGGTGTACTAGTAGAAAATCTGCGTCCAAATCAACAAAAAATAGACAAAAAAGTGTTGATTTTATTAGTTCATTTTTTGTTGATTTGGACGTGTTGACTTGGACACTATGAAACAAGAAAGTGTTGATTTTTTTGTTACTGTTTTTGTTGATTTGGTCAATTTTTTATTTTATTTATTTATTTATTTATTAAATTAAAAATGCCACGTGGCACAACAATGCCACATATGCGGCCACCACCATGAGGGTTTGAAGCTTGGACCTCACAGTTGAGGTCCAAGGCTCTAACCATTGAGCCACCCGAAAATCTACATGTTAATAAGTAAAATAGAATTAGATTTATATTGTTTTTCATTTCTTTTGTAAGAACAACAGACGTTGGTGACCTTTTTGGCATAGTAAAACACTTTTATGAAGAAACTTTGAACTAAGAAAAGTTAGAAAATCAAGCTAATTTCACCTCCAAAATCCGTTTGACATTTGAAGTCTCCAATCAAAAGTTATGAACAAAATTCAGAGCGGGTGTTTAAAAATGTCAACGAAAAAGTCCATTTCACCCCCACTCTAAATTTTGTTTATGTAAATCATTAGGAGATCTATAAAAAACATTGTAAGGTCTATGCCCTTTAATATTGGGAGATTTTATGATGTTTTGCAAACATAGTCTAGCCTATGAATTAACTTGATTTTAATTGAATTATGTTAATGCATGCCTTTAATTCAATTTATGAATTAAATGATGTTAATGCAAACAATTGAATTGCATAAATAGTCCATATTAAGTTACATATGACATTATTCTAATGGAGATTATTCTAATGGAGATTATTCTAATGGAGATTATTCTAATGGAGATTATTCTAATTAATTTTCAAACCAATTTTAAAAAAATCTAAAACTCTATTTGCATGTTTTGTGAGGCGTTTTTATTTTGAATTTATATTTTGTCAAAATTTGATTTGGCTATTTTTGAGCATACCAAAATGAAGAAAAATAAATATTCATTCCTTTTAATTGATTGTATTATGAAATCATCACATATAGTTTTTTAAACAAACAAGATACTTTAGTTTATATTTATACCATTTAAACTTTCTAAACCAAACTTGAAGGGTGCTTTAATCCCTAAATGTCCAAGGTCTTTTTTTGAGCTTCTCGGAATTTGCTCTAAATTGAACAAAAAAATAACATTTTGATAAATTTGATCCATTTAAAATAATTGTAACCTTACATATTCAAGCTAGATGTGCTAGAGACTACATGGGAAAGAAAACACAACAATGTCCCTTATGGATTGAAAGATTATAATGTTTGATCATGAAGGTGTTAAAATTGTGAAAGTGATTTGAAGTCTTTCAATCCTAAAATATTGGTCACCAAGAAAAATATGAGGTTAAAGGGCATAACAAGTCATTGCAAGAAACACCTGCCGTCTTTGGCTCAAAACATTATATTTCAATGAGTACAATGACTTTTGGAATAAATTTTTTATAAATAAAATAAAATAGGGAAAAATTTGATAGCATTAAAAATAGTATGTCTCTAAAAATTAAAACCTAAAAAAAATTTTTTTTTTTAGGTATGAATTTCTAGAGACACTAATAAAATGGACACAAAAAAACTCAGTAGAAAACACCAATAAAATAGACACTTTGATGTTTGATTTTTAGAAATTAGTAAAAAGAATTTTAAACAAAACAAAACAATTTTCAATTGAAGATGCTTCTTCTCAACCATTTCATCATTGGGGAAAAGAAATTGTATTCTCTGCACTTGCACAAAGGTAGTGTACTTTGAGCACATGTGGAAGGTGGAAAATTCACTATTTAAAAAAAATCTCTTTGAGAGCTTGAGTAAATTTAATAGAATTCTTTGTATCCCAATTTTGAACTTCAAATTTGCATTTCTTGGTCAAAAATAGTATTGATCCCTCTCCCGAATGATTAAGGTAGACATCCAATTGGGGGGCTATTTAAAAATAGTAAAATAATCTTTTTTAAATGAAAAAAAGTACTCAATATTTACAACTACCACATGTACCTTCATTTCAAATTTCATGTAAGACTAACATATGATACAAAAGTTATGAGTAAAAGAACAACTATCCAAGGCTAATGGGACAAAAATTAGGACAAGTATTTCTTGCAATCACCCTAATATGTATAACCTAAGTCAATTTACAGCTTCTCAAAATCTACTCAACAATTTTTTTTAATGAATATCTAATGTGGCTTTCTCTCCAAGAACTAGTGTATTTGAGGCTCATTTCCAAGAGCCTTCAACACTAGATAATCAATGGACTCCCTTGACTAGAATCTTGAATAGAAAAATCATAATCATTCATTTTGAAAATCGGACTTTTTTCACAAAAACTAAACTTCAAAAAGAATTTTTCAAAAATGTAAACTACTAAAAATAGAAACTTGGTTAGGTTTTGTTTAACTTCAAAGTATTGTTGACACTAGAATTTGGTGCCTAGACATTTAGAAGTTAAACATGCATATTTAATCTACAAATAAGCCAATGCATTTGGATTCAGGATTGAAAATTAAAGGCTTTAATTCCTACATAAAAAGGATGATTCTAGTGTCGTGAAATTTATACTAGAATTTACATTATGACAACTTATGGTGGAATTGGGGTTCTAGGATTGGAACTTGTTTGGAAAGTCGCAATTTAATCCCTAAACGTCCAAACAACGTTTTTTTGGCAACATAGCGATTGCAGCTCACTACAAACGGAATTTTACTTTGGGTTAGTTTGTGTCTAGTTATAGAATCTCTACTCTAAAATAAACTTTGAAGTCCTTTGTTTAACTCAATTTTAAATATTTTTGGAAAAAAATAAAAAATAAGGTGTATATTGTTTATTGCAACATTACAACCATTGGGATTGACATTTTAAAATTTCATAAATAAATTGTTAACAATTTAGTATTTTTAAACATTCTCTACTTTTTTCTACTTACTGTTTTTTTCCTATATGTTGTACAATTTCAAATGATCTGAAAATTTTCAAGCATGTAGACAACTTGCCTTGAAGAAGGAATCCAAAGAGTAACTATTATTTTGGAGATTTTTTCATACAATTGTGACCTTGTGAAGTGCAACTGCCCGTATTTTCAAAGGGCCAGAAAAAGGATTTTTGTCACTTCAAATGTCAATATCTTGCAATCTACATGGTGGAAAATTCTGAATTTTTTTTAACATCTTTTCAAAATATTTTACTACAAGATCCTACGGTTACATGTGCACAAAAATGTTTTTCATCTAAAATTTGGTGCTTATAAATGCAAGGGCAATTTTGGAGCAATTTTGGTGAAAACATAGTCTTTGACGTTTAGGGCTTAATTTATTCAACAAACACCACCATTTGGGGCACCATTCCATTTCTACACATGGCAAAAAAAATACTTCATGATTCTATACTGAGTTTTTAAGGAATGCAATCGTGAAATATCTTGCAACTATATATGAGGAAATTATGAGAGTTACATGAACATCCTAATGAACAAGAATAGTCCATCTCTAGTGACAATAATGGGTAGCAATACGCCTTTCCTTCAACCACTTATAACGAGTCTTTTTCTTCTCAAAAATGAATTGAATGAAATAGTTGTAGTGAATTCTCTACTTTGTTATTCTATTGTAAACAAATGTCTTGGGATCCAATAAGCTTAAATACATACAATGACTAAATGGATTATCATACTATAGCAATTTAAAAAAATAAAGAAACATGGCCATGGATGCAAACTCTTTGTTTCCAATTGAACGATAAGGTAAAAGGTGGATTTCTAAGCATCTAGAATTGACTAATCCTTTCATAAAAGACCCCCCCCAAAAAAATCAAGATTCAACATGAAAGTGTTCAACAATCACAAGAGGGAAATTGGAATCGCTTGTTGGTAACCAATAATTTGAAAAGTGGAAGAGGAAACTTTTGAGCTTTTGAAAATCTACTTTTGACATTCAACTTAAATTTTTTGGTTCCTTTTTTAGTGTGACAACAAGGCAAAACTACCCCTATAATGTAGTACCTCCCTTCACACATAGAAGTGAAAGCACGATGAAGACAAATGAATTTCCAAGTTTTACAGACAATACTACTTCTGTGGGGATGAATGTACATTCTACTGGATGAATAATTTGAGTTTCATCCTCATTTTGCACTCCGTTTCATCCATTTCTGGAGATGTAAACAACTGCGTCACTCCAGCGAAGATGGCTTCCTGCACTGCCCAAAATAAATGAAGAAGCAAATCCTGTCTGGCGGGACACAGCATAGCATAGAGGTTCCATTGAGACGACTGTCGACGAAAAAAGAAGGAATTAATGGCAGGCCGATTGCACAATCAACGTACTGCACACATGTCATGGGAAGGGGGATGGAACCAGATGAGGCTGCAATAAATGCTAAACCTACCCCTGCCGCCTCCTTCGTAGCGGCAATATCTCGCAATTGATGTAACAGTTCTCATGTTCAAACACACATTCGATCACTTAGTATTTTTTGATACATACAGTGGTGCTTTTTCTCATTGAAATCTGCTGTGTATTGGCGGTGCCATTCCGAGGTGATGATGACAATGAAGTCGCCGTTGCTGAAGCTAACTCTGCTGGCTCTCGTCGTCGTGCTGCCACTTGCGCAGGCTGGATTATCTCGGCGAGATGCTCCGGGAGTTCTACAGCAGCTTCGTCATGAGAGGAAATTAACGACTGAGGTAACGGGAATCAATCGCTTCATGAACGGTTTGCTATTGTTAGGTTGATAAAATTTGAATTTACTTTCTTTAGATGGAGCTTTCGATCTGGATGTCCGATCCGACGCTACTACTCTCGTGAATGCTATGCAATGCCGATGTTCGCCGTGGACGCATCACAATTCTTGCGCTAGCTCTTTCCGTAAAAATTCCAATTCCGATCCTCTAGGCGTTATATATGGAAAACTCTGAATATACATACTGTTAACATTGAGGATATATTAATTAGAATGTAATGCAATGCCGATGTACGTACGCCTTGAAGCTTCTCAAATCCTGCATGTAACGCGTACAATTAGAAGTTTGATCGTCAAGGCGTTATAAAGAAACTCTGTCTATACTTACTGCTGACATTGAGGATTTAATGCTTGGTCATCAGCCTTGGCATTTACATTGCTGAAGCTGAAACAATGTTTTCCAAGTGCTGCGAAACGATCTTGCAGTGAATTTCTTGTTGCGCCCCAACCCGATATTCCAAGAGCTGCAATCGATCATCTCTTACAAATCTACTGTTAGCATGTCCTCAAAGGCTCGATCGGTGGAAATTAGAATATGCGAGTGCAATAGAAGCATGCCAAAGCCACTTACGTACATCGGGACATTTTGGTGAGGCCTTAATACGTGATATCGGGGTAAAGTACGTAATGCTAGGCGTTCTCATTGCAGGAGCATAAAACACTACCGCCGGGCACAGGCGGTGCAGGCGGCGGGCCAGGGAGAGATGGCCAAGATGGCGCTCCGGGAGCTGGTTCTCCGAAATCCAGAAGCTGTTCCTGTCGCAGTCCTCCAGGGAAAGGCACCGGCGGAGGAGGTGGCGGTGGCGGAGGCGGTTCCGGACCCGGCAACAGTGGAACGTCGGAGTGTCATTGCGGATCGCGTGGTGGAGGCGGGGGTGGGCGAGGCGGCAATGGCGGTGGCGGTGGATCGGGGAGTGGCGGAGGCGGAGGAGGTGGAGGAGGCGGGGGAGGGTGTACAGGCGAGGGCGGAGGGGGAGACGATTATTATGGCGACTATGGAGGCTGGGCAGGGGGATGGAACGCTGAAGCTGGCGTCCAACGAGGAAATCGTCGCCGTTTTTGAGCGCCCGTTCTTGTCAATGTATCTGCATTGTGTGTCGCTTGCTACTGTTTCTAGCTCGCTTCTTTGATGTGCGCGATCTACATTTGCAACGCCACTTTTTCTTGATTGCGTATATAGCCTTTTTTATGCTGTGACGGCATATTCTCAGAGCTTCTTTGCATCGGGGAGTTCCGAAGGTTTCTTCTCAATCGTTTGTCAGGAGAAGCGACGTTGTGCATTTTGCGAAATAGTTTACTCTTGAATGTGATATTTTTGATTTCCAAGTTGCTGTCACCTTAAATAGTAGGCACCGTGTCAGAGTTTGGATATTGCAGTAATCGTGAGGTCGACTTTCATTTTTGCAATTCTCACAGAAGCAGCGTGAATATCAATGCCGCTCTTTATTTGAAAAGAAATTGCTGCCACATAGAATGGGTGGTATCAGAGTTCTGAAATGGCATCAGATATGAGCACATAGTTTCAAAATTTTCAATTCTCATATGAGCGATTTGGAGTTGTTTTCGTTCTTTTGTTTTTCTCTAGTTTCTCTTATTTCGTTTACTTATAGCTAATTTATAGTTGAGAGTCGCACTTGTTTAAGTGTGGGGATTGTCTCTTGCGGTGATGACGGGAGAAAGAGACACCAGCATATCCACAGAGATGGAAGGTGGTGTAATTGCAGACTGAGAGTTGGTACCAGTATGCGAGTTGTGTATGCAATACCTATCCGTGTACGAATGGGTATTTGACTGAGGACAGGCACGGAAATTGAAGATGCAAGCCATCGTTTTTGATGTCTTCACTTGTTCTACCTCAATTCGCAGCCTACTTCCACCAGTCAAGCGTCACTAAGTACATCTGACCACCTCGTGAAAACGGGGTATCATTGTTGAAAGTGTCATGGGGTGTCATCCAGAATGGAATATCTCAATCCAGATCAATACTCGACGGATTCCTTTAAAAGGTTTGAATTCGAAATCATTACTGAACAATATGAGAACAGAGTAAACAACTTTCACCAGCATACAGTGAATTCATTTACATCAATAGAAACAACATAATATAGGAGTTTCGGGAGAGGTTCGAGCTCCTTAACTGCAATGACGTCCATTTCAGTAGAGGTGGCAACCAAGCATCGAGATATGGGGGAGTATCTCAAAATCTTTTCCATTGACGTTACATGGTGTCCTCTTTATGTTAAGAATGTTACCTTTAGATGTCAGATTGAGCATGACTGAACGTGATCTAAGCTCCAAGGTTATGTGTGCATATGTACTGGAGAACTGGATGACTGGGAAACCCTATATGTTTAATTGGACGTAACTGGCCTTTTGCAATTCCAGACCATGATTTCTCCAGACTCTTGTGATCAGATGGTGCAAGGAGCTCACAACAGGAACTCATGAGTATGACTGATGAACCTGTGTCTTCTCCTCCATCTAGTCATGGAAACATTCCTCGTATTTGTCATGGGCTGAACTTGTCATTTCTTGTAACCTGGCTCTAATTTCACTTTGCCTAGTGCATTTCAAATGGAGAACAGAACAGAAGTGGGTGTCGAATTGAAGGATCTTGTTATCACATGATAAAATGAAGGTTGTCCGTTTCTCTTTAGAGTGCAAGATACTGAAGATTCTATGAACATCAAGCGGTGCCTTCTATAACTGAGTGTATAAAGAGCTTGCTTGGAGTATTCATAAATTAAATTGATTATTAGCAAATGAACTTTAAAATCGATTATTAGCAAATGCTGCAAGCACCGGTTTCAAGATATTAAAAGTCTTCCCCTACTTCTGAAGTAAGGATTTCAATTTACACACTCAATTGTGGAGCCAATTCACAGGCCATTGGTGTTATATATATACGTGTTGAAGTTTATACATGTTGACAGACTGACTTGGAGTGCTTCTCTATTTTTAAGACCAAGAATTATGAGGTGGTGGTTAGCATCACACTCCATCATAACCTATAATATTTTCTAAAACTTCAAAACTGGAATATGAAATCAGAGATCAACTGCCCACAAGCTCACTTCTCTTCCTCATAACTTCATGTGAAGAGTGGGTTGCCATAGACAACATAGAAACTTCACAAGCTGAGCATTTCATGCATGAAATCTGCTTTGATTAGCTCAATTGAGCCGATGTTCATCCTGGCTGCTTGTTCCCACTCATAGAAGCTGAATTTCTCCGCTGCTCTATCACTTCCTGCATAAGTTTTACTCCACCGTGAAGTCTCTCAGAATAGCCCTATCTGGTTGATTTGTTCCCCACTGAAGTGCCAATTTGTTGGCTTGGCAACAAAGCATGATTGCATCAACTCAAGCTGTCTCTATACAATAACTGAGCCCTAGTCCTTCACATGAATCAAGCTACATCTATAATACAACTACAACTACACCCTGAAATCATCAACAGCTTCACTTTAGCTACACCATGAAATTAAATAAAAGCTGCTGAAGCTGTTGCTGCTGCACTACGAATGGGAAGGAGCCCTCTCGAAACGTAGCTGCTTGTTTTTGACAGGCAGCAAAATTCATGCTGTGAGATTTTGCCATCCCAGTTGAGAAGCTCTGAGTACGGATAGGGTGTGTCATTGATTATTGTTTTATATTTCTAGTACACCTTGTAACAGGTTGACGCCACATGGACATGAAACACCTATGGGATGCCATCGTTTTGAATCTAAGGTAACTACACCTAAAATTGCACAAATATGCAATTCAGCATGGTTCCCATTATTATACTGATTTTTCTTTTTTGTGGGGTTTTGTTGATAGTCAAAAGGGGATTTTAGATTCTTCTAAAATGCATTTTTGGACCTCGTATGAATAAATTACGAATTTTCAAAGGGCTAAAAATAGGTGTTTCTTAATCCAACCATAGACTCTCATGAAGAGTGGGAGTATATTGCAAGCAAGAATCTAGAATGTTCAAGTTTAGAAAGGGGTTGAAATTAAGTTACCTTATATCAAGACATGTGAATTGCTAGTTTTGATTTGGATATAGTTCTTATTCATTTAGCTTTGTCAAATTTTTGGACAAAATGTTATTCTTTGTGAATGAAAGAAGATTCCAATGCTCCAAAGGAAGAGTTATCTAGATACCTTATGCAAACATGATGGACGTTTTGCTTTAGATATAGTTTTTGTTATTTACAGCTTGTCAGACTTTTGGACAATATGTTATTCTTTGTGAATGAAAGAGGATTCCATTGCTCCGAAAATGGAATTATCTGGATACTTTATGCAAACGTGACTTACATTTTGCTTTGGATATAGTTATTGTTATTTAGCTTGTCAAATTTTCAGACAACATGTTATTCTTATTGAATGAAAGAGGATTCCAATGCTCCAAAGAATGAGTTATTTAATACCTTATGCAAAAGTGATAGATGGTCAAAGTTTTCCTAGTTGATGTTCAAAATTAAAAATTGCATATAATTCTTGGTTTTTAATGTCTTGGAGCTTGTCTAAGAAAAAATATTCCCAATAATCTACTTTGCATTCTATTTTATTTTTGCTTCCACAATTATGAAAATTGTATTTTTTGTGACACTCTAAAGGTAACATATTGAAAGCTTAAAATACACCACTTTTAAACTTTTCTATCAATTTCTACTAGTGTGAGCTAGAGGAGTACACCAATTACACCAATGATGTTTATTACTATCATCTCCAAATTTGCTATAAATTTCATTCAATTTTAACCATTTTTGTAAAGAAATTATTAAAAAAAAATCATATATATTTCATTTTCATTTGTTTTAATTATGAAAAAATGATTTCAAATTTTGGATATATATTACAACTTGAGAAAAATATCAAAAGAGAGAGACCAAGATCTTGAACTCCTCACAGCCCTATGAATATTTGAAAATCATAAAACAAGTACCATAGTGAACCTACTAAGTTTTGTTTGTTTGTTTGTTTTTGTTAAATTGAGATCTCCTAGACCGTGCATTCCCCTAGTTGCATTCTTGATACCATTGGAAAGCTCTTTGGGAAGAGGGATGCACAAGCTTTGCTTCATGACGTTTATACTTATGGTGTGAAAGTTATGGATTTTTGAGTTATTTTTGGTTTATTAAAATTACAAAATTATTTTTACTTTTATTTTGGTTGTGGCAACGGCACAAGGCGACACTGCTTCTTATGAAGTTTACAAAAGGTGTTGTTGTCTGCACTGACTGCAATGATGACTTCCTTGCAATCCGAATCAACTGTCAGCGCCACTAAAATGACGGTTCATTACACTAAATAGTGAAATTAGGTTGCCCCATATTAATTTCTCGACAATCTACACTAGAAAAAATATTTACTATTAATGTACAAGAATGCACTACTTTTGAATTAGTTTTTGTTGTAATTGGAACTCATGGACCTCCATATTTACAAATAGTAGTATCTTTAGAAACATTTGTTGACTTTGATGGCTTGTAGAGTAACTTTCTTGAAGTTAGGCAACCTAATTGTTAAGGCAACCTAATTTCACTATTTAGTGTAGTTTACTGGTGTCGGTAAGTAGTGCCAATTCACACCACTTGGACATTCTCTTCCAGAAAAAAATTAAAAAAATTAAAGTTCTTAGGATGCAAAAAAAATTGAATATTTTTTCAACTTTTTTTTTGAGAAAAGATGTGACCAGGTCTCAGCCACATCAAACGGCTGACTGTTGCAGCTGAAGAACAGGTTCGGGACATTCCCAAGCCATGATAACTCACGGTCTCTCATAGGCCTCAAATGTCTTCTTATCGCTACAATATCAACCTTTTATCCAATTACAAGTAAGGATTTAGGACTTCTTACACAACAAATTGCCCCGACCTCTATGTTTAGTGTAAAGTGGCCCTAATAGCATTGGGTTGTTCTACTTTAATCTTGAAAGGATGAGTATACATGCTATTTTAGGAGCATGTGACGAGACTTGAGTATACTTTATTATTACCATGAATGAGTCCAAATGACATATTTTCATTACCAAATTTTCCATATTATTTTCAAAGTCTTCTATGGTAACTACACTTGAAATGGACTACTCTTCTAAATCAACCCCTATTTTTAAAGGAAAAACAAATAGGGAAGATATTCAAAATGGTACACATGACAAAGACAAATGTAAGGTGAATTTTGAGTAGTGTGCATTCCTATTAATAGTATTGTGAGTACTATTAATTTGTGTGTGCCATCTTTTGAGATGATAGTTCACAAGAGGTTCCAAGTTTGTATCATTGTGCACCCCAAAAAAATTTAATTTTAAATTTTTTTCAGAAATTTCTCCTCCCCCCCCTATTGTAATTTTCAGAGACCAATTTAATTGACAATCAATATGGGACAATTCATCCCACATCCGTATTGAAAACTATACCCATATATGTACACATACCCATATACAATACTATACCCGTATTCATATCTGTATCCAAACCCAAACCCATATCCAATATTCATTATGTATTCATATATGGTAATACATTTGTATCCAATATTCATTTCATATTTGTATTCATATTCATATTTAGATAGCTCAAATTAAATCTCACAAGATCAACAACTTGTGATTTTTTGAGAAATCAACGTTGATTTCGAGGGTAAGCATTTTTTTCTTAAAAACAATCAACAACCTCTAAAGTTTTGAGAGAGGGGAGAGGCAACTAATGCAAATCAAGGGTGGTAGCCATCTTTTGAGAAGATAGTGAGTTGGCAACCTTACAAGTGGTCTATTTTTGGTGCACTTTCTCTTGTTTTAACCTCTCTCTAGTGTCATTTCTTCATGTGCATCAAATGCATTTTGGCATCACCCACATGAATGACACTTTTAGCACCCTACACTTTGCATCTTTGAAAATTTGTAACTAATTTACAATGCGTCCAAAAATTATGGAAACACTTGCATTTTTTTAATTCATAGTCCTTAAGCATTGTGCAAAAATTGTTGTTCATTTCCTAAGGCATATTGGTTATGCCACAAAGTTTATTCGTGCAATTTTAGATACAGTCGCCTTACAACTCGAATATGAAATTCTTTCAAGATCTACATTGTAGGCCTTTATTTTCATTTTTTACGAGGTGCCAAAATGGTGTGATATAAATTTTTATAGTGGTGCTCCAAATTTAAACATTCATCCACATATTGGATATAAAATATAATCACATTAGTATATATTATATGTTCATAATTCTATTTTCATCTACAATCTCACAATTTCATCCAATTTTTTTTTCTTAATTTGAAGTTTTCTGGCAGAAAACTTCACATTTTGTTGACATTTTTTAGCCAAATTGTTTTTTTAGTGCAATCTGGCACCATAAAGCCAAAAAAAAAGCCCTGATTTGAAGCTCTTCACAAACTCCCCTCTCTAATTGCTTCCCTCTTGCATAGAATTAATTGATAGAGACATCATACATCCCCATGCCTGAAAAGGTCATACTTGAATATATCAAAATTCATGTGTTTGTGACTTTATAAGTTGTGAAACATATTTAGGAGTGAACCACGGGATGAAATGTATAAATAAAATATAAAAATATACTTGTTGTTTTACACATAAATTCACGGAATAATATGTTATATTATTACTGTACGTATATATAACCATAGGATCTTTTAGTAAATTGATTTTGAAAGATGTGAAACAAAAATTCGGAAATTTTTGTTGTGTAGATTGCAATGAGTTACATTTGTCCAAAATTGCTTTCTTTTTCTAAAGTTTGGTGGTTGTCTTAGAAATGACACTTTTAGAGTGGTTTTGGTGAAAACATAGTCAAAAACCTTTAGGGGTTAAAATCCTAAATTTGAATCAATTTCCAAAAAATTAATTCACAAATTATCATTGTTTCATTTTTAATTAAATAATGAACTAACTTTACTTATTAAGTTTTAAAATCTATAAAAAAATATTGGTGATAGGAAATTCATATCTGACCGTGTGAATATGATTAAAAATTAACAAATGCTTCAAGGTAAAATATCCGTGTGGTTGCATAACCTATTGCATCGATTCAATACTGTTAACATTGTTAATGTTGAAGAGGTTTGGGAATTAAGCATATTTCAAAAATGAATGATCATGATTTTTCTATTAAAGTTTGCGTGCAAAGGTTTCCATTGCAAATTTTAATTTTGTAATGTGAAGTGATGTCACTTCAAGAAAACCTTGTTTTGGGTGACGGATTGACATCAAAAGGAACGGATTTTAGTGTGACATCCGAGGTGACATCAAAAAAACAAATCCATGTTTTTATGTCAACAATGATGTCCATTGATGTTATATTGGACATCATTGTTGACATAAAAACATGAATTTGTTTTTTTCAATGTCACCTAAAATCTGTTCCTTTTGACATCAATAAATTTTGGTTTCTTATAATGGACTTGTACCTTTCAACTTCCACAATTTCTAACTAATTCAACCAAGGTCCAAAAAATATGAAACAACTTTGGTAGTTGGGTTAGAGATTAATTCCATTTGACTTCCTACATAAAATAGAAAAAAAATATTTTTATGGAGTTCATTTGCCATTCTCAAATAGTCGTTTCGTGAATTACTGACAAAGTCCAATCTGCATGTCACATTTCTTCCTAATGTCATCTTATGTTGTGCAATTTTGCATAACATGATGTTGAATCAGTCCATTCCTGATGTACAACACTTCTTGAATGTCTTATGCACTGAAGGCTTAAATGACGATGCTGACCTGCATGGAGAACCAAAAGCCGATCATGTAGATGCTGCTGCGGATGAGCGACCACTGCAACAAGGACTTGAAAAAAAGCGGCAGCTTGGCCTGTTTCTTGCCAGCCAAAAAGTTGCTCCTCTCTGATGCACATCGGTAAGTCACTAGAAAGTTCAATAGTTTTGTACATATAAATACATTTTTTTTATTCACACACATTTACAATTTTTTTTTTTGATAGAAAAATTTGTACTACTAAGGTGCCAGAAGCATTCAGCTGAAATATAGGATGCTGGAAAATTCCTTAACCATATAGTATGCTAAATAATTGGCTATACGTAGGCATACCATGAACTATATGTGTACAAAAGACTATAAACAAAGTAACTTAGTAATGCATATTCGTCATTGCAGGCTATTGTTGTCTACCAAAGTATTGTATTTGAACTGCATCAGACACCTCTGGAGTTTGAACTGTCTGTTGTACAGGTGAAACAAACTGCTGCGAAACTTGAAGACATTGTTCCGGAGCTGGGACGGCCTCTTGTTCTATCGATGTAGCTTGAGTGGTAGTTTCCGGATACCATATTTGTCTTTTACCCACGCTTCTAATTTCTTGTATATAGTCTATAGCAGCCTTCTGAGGCTGCGGATCATGCAATGTAGAGCTGGATCCATGAAGTGACTGAAGTCCAGCAGAGAATACGGCAGCTAGGTTTGATAAACACTATACAACCTCGCCCTGTTTTAGAATAGCAAGTTTGGCATTGTCATTTACATTTTGTGCATGGTCACGAAGTCGTTGGTCATGGTGTCTCTGATAGTTCATCTGCTTTGAAAATAACTTCAACTATACCTCAATTTTGAAGCGCTCCAGTTCACAACTTGCTTTTGCAATGTCTTTGAATTGAGTTGTCATCGCATCACCAATTGATTTGGTTGCTTGGGCAATGAGTGTGTGTCCTGACAGAGACTTACGACAAAGTCCTGTGTTCCTTGGCCGTTGTTGGCCGCAATTGTTGCGAGTGTCGCTGGAACTTAGAAAGTGAGGCGTCACTCCGGGTGGCAATATCGTCTTCGGCCGCAACAATGGAGTTGTTGTTTGTCTCTTCGGTATGTCCGTAGGACTAGCTTGAACATGAACTTCGGCTACTGCAGGTGGTGGCGAATATGATTTGCATGTGTCGCCAGTGCTGAACTCCTCTCCACCAGCGAGATCCATTGGGTCATCACTGTCTTGCTCAGTAGCAGAGTCATGAGGTGTATGTGCTGCTTGCGTTCCATGAGTGACGTAATTGGAGTCCTCTAGTGATAATAGGTTGCACATGTGTGGCGGTTGCATGCTTGGACATTGCCTAAACCAGTCATGGATTCCCTAAAAAAATTCTTCTGGAAATGATCGGAACAGACCCTCCGCTTTCCTCTCACTGTTGCTAAGACTCCAGTAGTCAGGGACATTGGTTCCCATTCTAGCAAAATAATCAGCGATACGCTTGTATTTTGGAACCAACAAATTCGACTTGCTCTTACAGGAGGGCCATCATGTAGACAAGGTGAGAATCCCGCCTTCATAACTTCAATACTGATCCGAGTCCACTTGCTTGAATCATGGTTCATGAGATCCCTACCATCAATGGTGTCAATCTCAAGTTGAAATAACTCACGCTTGGCGTGAATGAGAGCCATTATTTCTTGAGGCTGCCAATTCAACCCCCTACCTTTACGGACACGTTTTGACGCTTGTGTCTTGCGAGGATCTTCAACAGCCGTGGCAGGGCGTAGAAATCCAATTGCAACGAAAGTATGTCCAACAGAGAAGTTGTGTCAGCCCCCGCCGATGCTTGTACATGCCATGCGATGGAAAAAGTCAGGGACTACATAGTGCATTGTGGACTATATGCAATACTAGAACTGGTGACAACAAAATTACTAGAACTAAAGATATTAATATGAATGCAGCATATGTACATACAGGAACAAAAGTCGGGCAGGACCAAACTTACGAACTGAAACAATAGCTTTGTCGAGTGTCGCTGGGCGTTCATTAGCGTGCCTCATGTAAGCTGTGCATATACACATCACATCACAAAGTTAGTAACTTCATCACGAAATTGACTAGGGCGTCGGAGTGTGATTGTCTTGTGTGCAGGTAACAGGCCATGACAATGGGGAAGCGGAATACTGGAAGACGAGCAGCACTAACCCATGACAACCGTAGCTGCAGCTGCAGTTCCAACGACGTGATGTCCAAGATATTGGTGATTGTCCATGACAACAGTTACAAAATCATGAAGAAGTTCACTTCTATGCGACTACAAACTTAATGGTGGTATTCTTCAACAACTGGAAGCGATGCATGCAATTCAAAGCATGCAACGAACAGTGACTGTGATCAACGTGGACCTGATTCTCGGAGTACAAAGGTAGAGCACTTCACAAACAAGGTAGATGACCAATCGCTACAGTGAATGGTATGTTTCTCATATCTGGCATAGTGTACTCATGATGCCGCTTCATTTTATTGCAATTTCTTTGTACGGCGTCAACATCAACATTCATTCGGTGTTTTCTTGTTACTATAGCAGCGAAGTCGATCACCAAGGTGATGGCTCCTTACTATTAAGGCCCAGGTAGGACCACCCCAAAGCTAGCGTTGCTAGTTAATCGGCCCTTCCCTTGCCCATTAACAAAAACTGATCGTACTCATGTGAAATCTACGTTTCTACAAGATTCAGTAAATACTTACTGCCAGCTGTTCTTGCCAAAAATTAAAGAAAAAGCTTTCCGACGTTGTACATCCCATTGCTCTTTTCCAACACCACGTGAACACCACATATGCATACCTGTAGGATTGGTAGTTGTCTATGGCTACAAGTGTGAATGCTCAATAAACTGTGGTCCACAGACCGCCCTCAAGTCTGACCAGTAACGCCAGGTGCGGATGGACCTTAACTAGGCACAGTAGCAAAAAGTGGAGGTTGGGGGTGCCCACTTTATTGGCTCTGTCCTTTTGGACAGAGACTATGGCAACGACTCGCATCGACTTTGATTTCTAAACTTTTTCAAATGTTATCTACTTCCCCATTCACACTGCGGTTTATGATATTCCAAGCCCTAATTTTTGGTTGGCTGGGCTGCATGGACGGGAGGGCTGCATGGGCGGGAGGGAGGGGGGCAGCCTTAGGCGGGGGGTATGGCTGGGCGGGAGGTCTATGGACAGGGGGTCCGCCCATGGCGGGGGATTGAAGGGGGCTGCTTGGGTTCAACCAGGCGTTACTTTTAATTTTTTAATTTTTTTAATTTTTTTAATTTTTTAATTTTTTAATTTTTTTTTAATTTTTTGTTGTAATTCAATTTTTATTTTTATTTATTTACCACCACCTATGATCTCAAGAAAATTAGTAAGATTATCTAGATCTGAAGCAAATTGATTTAGACTTATTACACTTATTTAGACTTATTAGACTTATAGGTTAGACTATTAGACTATTAGACTAGGTTAGACTAGGTTAGTCTAGGTTAGACATTAGACTTATTAGACATTTTAGATTAGGTGAGATTTTTGTAATAAATCCAAAAAATATCCTTTTTTTATAATATAATGGAGATTCTAGTTTACTAAGTAAAGTTCATATTTTCTGTACGATATGCCAAAGATGTTAGTTCACGTGGAGAGGCTATTTTTAAGTTAGGTGACTATATGACATGTGGACGGGTGGAGTAGAAGTGCTAGAAGAATATCTTCTTGTTTCATGAACTGTTTCATTTCTCCGTGCTTATGTTTCTTGATTTGTTGTACTTCTTCGTTTCTTATGCTTCTTGTACTTCTTCTTGTACTTCTTTTCTTTTCTTTGTGATTGTAAGTTTTTTGGCTTTGGACGGAGACTATGCCATCAACTCTGCGCCTTACAAGTTTTTGAAAACAAGGGTTTTTGTCAATCGCTTAGCCTCTGAGGGTTTTGACAATGAGGAATCGGAAAGGTGCACACCTAGAGAATTTCCTACCAAAATTTTCTTCTAGAGGGCGAGCAGATTGGATTCTTTAGTTATGTCTTGAAGACACCGTGGAGTTCAATGAGGGTGAAGCTAAGGCCAATTACTCTTTCATGGAAGCTTGTCTTTGATTTACCTCAGGTACAGACTTGCTTCCTATTTGGGTTGCTATTAAGTTTTTTTGGTTCAATTTTGAGTTGATTGCTCAAATGCAATTTCAAGAAGAATATCAAAAACGTCTATTTGGGGACATATCGTTTGGCTCTATACTTGGGGATTTCTGCAAGTTTCATCTGCCAAGTTTTAGTTCTGAAACATGAAGCCCTAAATTTTAGTACTGGGAACTTGGAGCTCTGAAACTTATCGCAATTGTATTTTTGACCAAATTCTATTTGAAACCTTGTTCAAATTCTCTATCCTGTGAAAGCAAGTGTATGAAAGATCGGTCTTGCAAAGAAGTAGAAGTTGGTAGAGACAAAACGTTCTGATTGAAGAACAAGAACAAGTGTAAAAATGTGCAAAGCTTGCACTAGTCCGTACAAAATACCGGATCAAAGCGCAGAACAAAGGACCCCAAATTGCTCAAGGTTTGCATTCGTGAATTGTGAGATTGTTCGCTATTTTGATTGATTGTTGTAGTCATTGTAATGGACCCTAAATCCTAAACCTAAATTGTTGCTCTCAAGATTCAAGATTGCGTGTATACAAAAGAAGAAAGAAGAGATTGCGAGGGAGAAGGAGTTGAATGAGTTGTTCAAAGTGACAATCAGTTAGTCTAAGGATCCAATTGGTAACTATACTAGCTGTGTTCGCCCTCTTAGAAAAAGGTGAGTAAAGACTTTCATGTCAAACTCTAATCCAACCATGTATACATGCCAAGTGGTGAGAGTCTTTGTTAGCAGACTATTCTCAAGAAATACAAGATTGGGGCCTTATTACTTAAATGCATGGTACATTGTTTTTTATTCTTAAAACTTGACCATGATGTTGTGTGATGGAACAAACCTGTTGGATTGTTGATATGAAATGGAGGAAATTTTACAGAAACATCATAGCTATCATGTTCTTCGAAGTAGTTGGAGTATTCATTTCTTTTGCAATTATTTGGCTTATATTTGAATTTCAATTCAATGATTTGTTTTCTCTATCTAACATTTTTAATTTTGTTTTGCAGGTTTATTTGTATATTTGTATATTTGTATTGTAGTGACTTTGTATAGGTTTGTACAATTCGTGGAAAAATTTGTATGAGAAGAATTTGATATGTCAAAATAATTGATTTTAAAATTATACATACATAATAAAATTAGATGAAAAATTAAATGTTATATTCTTTGTACAATATAGGCTATATTATAATGTAGAAGATTGTTTATTTGATTTAATTGCATATTTACTACAATATATCTAATCATCATTAAATGTATAAATAAATGTTATACATTTTTTTAAACAATAGAATTAATGAATCTTTTTTGGATGATTTATATAACAGAGTGGTTTGAAATACAAATCACTATATAGAGAGCATGTCAATGACCTGTTGGAGAATCATAGGGGGGACTTTTTACAACTTAGTGGATATCTAATTACTTAAAAAATCAAATTAGTGTATGGAATTAAAAAAAGAATAATATTTATTAAATTTGGTAGGAAATTTAGCAATGAAATATTGTATATAGCTTCTAAAAATACTCATTTTGAACCATTGAAGTTTTAGGTGGTTCTACATATCAACCAAAACACCAAAACAATGTAAAATAATGTTATAGATTTGGATTCACAATATAAAGACAAAGACAATAAATTTAAAAGAATTGACAAAAGAATAAATGGAAAATTGAATGAAATCTACAACAAAAAATAGATTTAGTACCAAATTCAATTGTTTAGGCAATTTTGCAAATTAATCAATCCAAATTTTATATTCTATTTTAAAATTCTATTAAAATCAATAAATGATACAGTATAAATCATGAAATAACCAAATCTAAAAAGATATATTAGTCAATTGAAATGAATGAAAAAATGGCAATTTTTTTGAGAAATCTATGTTTAACTAATATAAAAATAATATAAATGTTTAGGTCTTTAGACAAGAATGTCTTTTAGTCTTTATATAAGAACTTCAATATTTTTATTCAACAAATAATTATATATATTAATTTATTAAAATTTTAAAAAATTAAATTAAATTAATAAAAACATTGTTCACATTTTATCAAAAATAATGAAAATGATTTTGCAAATCTTGATAGTAAAAGTATTATATAATATAGAAATTGGTCTTACACAAACTAAAAAAAATTCAACTTTTGTTTTTGAAACACTTCAAAACTGTAAATTAAAAATTAAAAAATATGAAAATTTATTAATAAATCATTTATTAATAAAATGGCAGTAAAAATTATTCCAAATCACTATCAACAATTAGAGAACATTCTATTCATTTTAATGAACAAATAAATTATGTACAAAATTTGTGTCTATTATGTGTTTCAAAGATTATTATTTTTTAAACTTTCTAGCCCACTAACACTTACACTTGCAAAAAACAATCAAATCTTTATTACAATGTAATTTTACCTTATAAATAAATGAGTCATTGAATGTTTGTAATCAATATCTAAATTTAATTAAGAAAAAAAATCCTAGCATATTTTGTACATAAGAATACATGTAGGAATTTTTTCATAATTTTTTTAGAAAAAAAATTCTTTTACTACAATAAACTTTTTTTACCTAATATTGGTGTATTTGTTGCATCTAGTGAAGAATACCATCCTAAAAATATCTTTGAATATAAACATAGTGAAAGAACTTAATTTTTCAACATTTTGGTTGATCATGCTTGATATGAAAAAATAGAAAGAAATTGCTCTTATCATAAAATATCAAAATTATAGAATGTACTGCCAAAAAGTCATGATTTACTACTAATATTCAAAACATTTTTTTGCAAAGTGACATAAAATTTTACAATAATACATGGTTGAATTTTTTTCACTAATTCTTTAGTAACTTACAATCAACTAAGGTAAACCAGCCTATGACAGGCAAATCTCCTATGACAAACTCCTAGAGAACTATCCATTACAGTCTTAAATCAACCCATGACAAACTTTTTCCAATAAATGGGGTTAGAACTGCATTTGATTAATTTGTGGCCATAATCAAAGCCTTGGGAAATTGTCATGAAGTTATTGGTAACTGTCTTAGGACACTTACCCATTTTCAGTGTAAACTAGTAGTAAAAAGTTATTTTGTAATTCTTTCATGTCATGTCTGTATTAGGAAATCTTGGAGCCATGTTAGAAAATGTTTTGACTGCATTAGGTGGTTAGATGACCATCATGGAAACACTTTTCTTCTGATTTGGTGTAGTCTACAGACTCTTTAAAGCCAACTCCACAACAGACTTCAAAAATTCATAAAAAATTCATTTTTTGTCCAAAAAATAAAATTTCACTTGCTCTCTGCATTCCTCATGCTTATCTTCATAGAGAATTTTTTTTAAATTTTTTTCAAAAATGTGAACATGGCAAACCAGCCATTTTGTCTATTATAGGCTGGTTTACCTTAATGTGAATAGTTCTAACACTTGCCACCTAAAATGAAATCATCTTTATCAATTTTCTTGCTATTATTTACTTTTGTCTAAATATTTTTGTTTAATTTGCCATCTATCTACTATCAATAAACTAATATTGTTGTTTACCTAGGATAGGGCCTGACGGTCACACCGTTCTTGTTATACACAAAAGACATAACTTTGAGCACATTCTAGAGTCAAAAAGTTGTTCATCTCAATCCATTTCCAAATGTTGTACAAGTTGCGGTCCCATTCTCTGCTTGGATTCCTGTGACTTATCAATACAGAATAACTGAACATGGGATGCAGACTGTTCTATGTTTTATGATTCGGTCCTTTCTTGAATTATTCAAATTGGAATATTTGGCATCAAATTGGGATATTCAGCCATGATATGAAAACAGTTGCATCCCAAATTCCAAAAAGGGGATTGCATAGGAAAAGTGTCTTGCCCATTTCTCTCACTGTTGAGCAATCAAATTTCATCCAAAAATAATAATAATTTCAAACTTTCATCAAACTTTCATCAATTGTAAGTTGAGACTTGCCCTCGGGTGAGTACCTCCCAAACCACAACTTTTTGCTATTGCGCCAAGTTACTATATGGCATTAGACTGGTCAAATTTTCATTGATTTTCTTGTTGGCAAGTGAAATGAGGTTCCACCACAAAAAAGAATGCATCATTTGGATAACATATGGAAAAGTTACAAAGGGTCAAAGTTGTTTTTGGTAGATGTTCTAAAAAAAATTCTTCAACATTTGTACATTGATTGATTTTGGAGATATACACAAAGTGGTGATGGCATTTTTAGGTTAGTCAATGTGATTTTGGGTGAGCCCACCCTATAAATCTAACCTAAGATTTCACCTATTTTTTTTACTTTTGCCTCATAAGAAATCTATAGATGTAGGTTATTTGCATCTCTTGAAACTATCTTTGTACCCCACGACATAATTCAAAGTTTTAATCAAATTAGACATTTGAGGTTAAGTTATAATTAATAAATAGAGGTTGGAAGGAGGAAACAAGGGTTAATATTCCTAATTTCCAAATGGTTGATAAAGTTATTCAATCCTATGCACTCTTTATTTGGTATGATGGTGATTGACATTGATTGTTTTTTAATTCATTTTCAACAATGACCACCAATAGACTATTGTAATAGCAATTCTTTTTTTTTAACTCTAATTTTCCTTTCTCAAAAGCCACATTAACATCTTGAATTTTGAATAAGTATAGGTTGCAGAAAGTGAAGCATCAATAATTATTGCCCACTCAAAATGATGACGTATTCACTTTTGATCCTTTAAAGGGTCACAACAAAATTTATAAGTTATAATGTATATCCTCAATTTAAACAAAGGATTGCTACAATGTCAACTTAAGATCTTAGGCCATGAGCCTAGACAAGGAAACATGATATTAGAAATCCATTATATTTATTACGAATAGTATTCATTATAATTCATATTAACATATATGCTTACATATTTACGTCTTGTTATGATAACATATGATTTTAATGTTTTAGAATATTATATTTCTTATATCTTAATTTATGTTATTTTTTTATAATCAAAAGCTAACCCAATATAGTCATACAGACTGGCTATGTGCAATGAACATGAGGTAGAACGCGTGCCTTTAAAAGATGATCAAATTTTGGAAGAAGCTAAACTCCATGATTATTCTCTAGTAAATTTCATAGTAACAAAAATGAAATGGTATCTAATCCAAGTTGTTTCATATTTTTTGAACCTTCCTAGAATTATTTACAAATTTTTGAAGTGGAAATAAATGTAATGAAAGACTATTTCACCTTTAGAAATATACAATACTCGTACATTATTTAATGGTACATTGAAGAAAGCAAAATGTACCTCTATGTTAAAAAATGCTCTTAGAGCCTAATTTGTTTTAGAATCTCCTACTTCATATACAAGTGGTGCCTAGCAATTTCACGTAACATTGCAATCACAACCAATTCTATTGACAAGGATTCTACATACAAAAGGTCTTATTCGTTGAATATTTTAGATTTCCATATAATAAGCCCAAAATACTAGAAAATGGGACTAAAAGTTGATGCCAAAATTAGTGGAAAAATCTTTTTTCAAAAATGCAAAATATATAATAAGAATAATCTTACCAAATGTTTTTATTTTAATCTCGTATCAAAAGCTAATTTCTAAGGCGGAGGAATTTGACAAACATATGCAAATCTTGCTTTCTATTACGGTAGATGTATCCTTACTTGGAAACATCCTAGGATAGGTAGAATGCTCATAATGTTTGACCTCTCTGATGGTTTTCAGATGCTTGAAATTTTTTTCCTTATTTTTCACTTCAAGAAAAAATGATACGGAATCTAACACAAGTGGTTTTGTATTTTTCAGAGCATTCATGAATTACTTGTGAATTTTCAGAGAATTTTGTCATAGTTACCTATTTCTGATCATAGGCCTTATAAAACCTGCACATGCATGAAAAATGATATGGATTGACCAGAAACAAGTCATGCAAAAAGCAATAATGTAGGTGGTTCAAAATCCACCCCTCTTCTTCAGATCATCCCGAAGGTAGCTGTAGAATGGATGCAAGGTGAACCTTGAATGGACCTCTTTGCTTTGTTAATGAATTCAAGAAGAATTGTTTTTATTTATTGTAAGAGCCAATCATTGACTGTGATTTCTGCACATTTCTTTATAAGTCACAAGGGGACGGATTTTGGAACACCTATGGTCACAAATAGGTGCATATGACCCAGATCTTTGAAAATTTATAAGTAATTCAAAAATGCTTGGAAAAATATGAAACTACTAGTGTTGGCTTCCACATCTATTTTTCTTTCTCTGAAAAATAAGCTAAAAATCATTTTATCCCTGGAAACTTGTTAAAAAGGCAAATCAGCCCTTAAAGTAACGGTTTATGAGCACACTACCTCACACAAGGTTCGTAAATGCAATCATTAATAAATTTAATATGATACTCTAAATTTTTTAGCATTTTTAAGAAGGCAATTGGGCAATCAATTTTCATATAGAAAAATTAAGTGGATACACCTTGGCTTTAAAATAAACACACATTGGTTCTTATTCCATCCATTGGTTCTTATTCCATCCATTGGTGAACTAATACCTAACAAATCTTATTATATTATCACACTATTAGCAGTACATTTTAGAACCACTTTCTATCCATTTCACAGCTTCTTATAGGGATTGTTTGAAGAAGCGGGTCACAATAAGAGCCTTCTACTATATGTCCCAACCATATGAGTGTACATGAAAGTGCTTAGAAGCAATAATTTATTTGTATTTTTGATAAAAATTGGAATAAAAATAATTCTTTATTTTCATTTAAAATATAATAGATGCATTGCATAAGCTACTTCGCAATCATAGACAAACAATCTTTGAAGTAAGTTATAGACCAATTTAATCCAAAAGGTCCTAGTGTCCCCTTCGAGGACAAATGGAAGTTTAAGCACATTTAGGTAAATCTCAATTTTTGGCATGATTTTCTTAAACTAGAAAAAAATATTGATATTCTAATAAAAGAATTTTTATTCCAATTGGTGCTAGGATATAAAAAATATTGCACTAAGCTCAAATTGCTCAAGCTTGAGCAACAATAAAAAAAGAAAATATTAGAAATAATAGTTTCAAAATCTTGATTTTTATAAAGATGTCTTAGTTTGTATCTACACAAAAAATATTTATTTTCTTGATGTAGATAAGTGATGAAAAAGTTAAGGAGCATCTTGTATGCAATGAGAGCATCTTTTAGGAAACAAGGTATTGTATTGTATTTGTTTGTAGACTCATTTTCCACCATTTTTCCAAAAGAAAATATAAATATGATAAACTTTGTTTGCTAAAACAATGTCATATCTGAAATTGAATGAGATCATATATCTAGGTAAGCCTCTTGTCCAAATTGCAACATTAATTTCCATTCAACTTCCTTGTAAGTGCAGTTGTGATTAATTTAAGGACATTAATCACATTAGTCATAGTTCAAGAAATTGTCTATAACTTTTGAATGAGGAGAGGAAAGTTTCTAAAATTTGTATGTATATTGTAGACTATATTAGACACCTACTTGCCAATTTGTAAGTGGGAGCATTCGACACTTTTTGATTTTTTTACAATTGTTTTATTGTTTTATTTTTTCAACCCATAAAGAAATAGGAATTTGCATTGCCATGTCTAATTTTAGATACAAAGATGCTTGTTTAGGCCTTTTGCAATCATTGGGAAGTTATAGACAATTACTAAATAAAAAAGGCCAATATTTGGGGAGATTCACTTCACTGTGACTAATGCCCCTTTCAGGTCATTGGTCACTTTTAGATTGTTTTACAATTTTTTCATTGTTTTAACCCCCAACCCAAAAAGAAATAGAAATTTGCATTGCCATATCAAATTTTAGATATTAAGATGCTTGTTTAGACTTTTTCATTTATTTAAAATTATGAATATTCAGAGGTCACATTTTTTTGTGTTATGCAATTTTTTATTTGAAATCTAAATAATGAAAAATTAGGGGAAAATTAGAAAATAAGGGAAAAAATTCAAGACTTTGACATTGCAAATTGCAAGATAATAGGGCTTGAAGTTCAAAGAAAACATTTTTTCTCAAAATTGTCCAAACATACTATAGCTAACAAACTTTGTCTCCTTTCAAAATGTGATTTGAGAACTAATTTTTTATATTTTGGACAATTGTATGCTAGATTTTATTTATGAAAGATATGCCAAATTTCAAAAGCTGATGAGGATTTTAGCAAAAGATGCCCAAATTGCCAAGGTTGCCTTAAAATTTTAAGGCATCATAATTTTTATTTATTTAGACACCTAATTGGAAAAATAATATTTAGACACCAAAATTGACTTTGTAGGAATCTACTTGGATTTTCAATAGTCTTGTTCAATGAACAATAGTCCTTAGGGGTTAAACTATTGAGTCCATTTCTATCATTAAAAATGACTAATTCTATTGTTGATAGTTTGGTAAACAATAAAATTGATTACAAAGTCGATTAAAGAATGTTAACCTATAAAAGACAATTGTCTATTGAAAGGACAATTGAATATTTGAGTCGGTTCCTACAATGTCAATTGTGAATGGATGTTTTTGAAATTTGGAAACAAGTTATGTAGTTAAAACATAGAGATATTTATTTTACAAAATTTGGACATTGTCACTCTAACAATGAAGTTTTTGTAGAGGGAATTCTAAAACTTTTTTGGAGATGCTTGGTGAAGGAAAGATGTGCATATGGATATTTACTACATATATGTGCAATCAAATTGGAAAATTCATCACCAATATTTTTCAAGCAATTATCATGTAAAATCATAAATATTAGACGAAATAATTCACTAAAAAATGAATTTTTTGCTTTATGGAAACTGAAATTTTGAATTGTTGATTAGGATGGCCTAAAAATTGAATGCTAACTATACAAGATGAAAAGTGCCAATTATATTCTATATTAGGCAAAATTCTTTGAATGGTACATATTGAATATAATTAACACAAAGAAATATTTTTTTGTGGATTTCTTTTGTTGAAAGCCGAGTTGAAATTTGGACTATTTGTAGTATAATTTTTTCTCTTGGGACACCAATTGAATTAAGAATTATATTCCTAGAAAGCTAATACATTTTTCTATCTTATATAAAAGTTTCAAAAAATTTATGTCCAAAATTGAACTCCTAAGAATCTACCCAAAATCCATTTAGTTCTCTAACAAGGAACTTTAGGGATCACTAATATTGGTTTTGAATTGTTGGGTTGTTTTTTAATTGACAACATATGGTAGAACCACCCACTACCAACCAAGGACCCATCTCCAACCTATAGTGTGTAGTTGTACACTATTTCCAACCAAGGCTAGAATAAATTTTCAACCAAAGCTTTGAATGTGTTTTTTCTCCTTTTCAATGTTAAGACTAATCAAATCATGACACATGTCCCAAAGTAGTAAGTGGAATGATTAGAATTGGAAAACTCTACATGTTGGTTATAGGTTTAGACTTTAGACTAGTTGTTGGCTTCCAAAATTCATAGTAATTTCAATTTCAAGAAATTGAATCTCCCTGATTTCTATCTACCTAGATGGCAGAAAATTTACATTGCCTTAAACTACTCCAGAACATGTGTAAAATTGCTAAAGTCGTGGACAATGGATGGTTCTACCATATGTGGGGTTTAAAGCTACTCCTAAATGCAATTTTTCCCTTCTAGTATGTAACTGTGAGAGCATTATTAATGCTACTCCCGTAACTACGCACTACAACGATATATGCCGTTTGCTTTCACGTTGCTTTTGTTTGACTGTGTCTCCTTTCAGTGCAAGCGCTTCAACGCTACAATGGTGAACCCTACACGGCACAGATATGAAAGCGGGAGGTGAAGTGCGACAGAGCCGGATATGAAGAGGATCCTTCAAAAGTTGATGCTTCTAAACTGCCCATGGTGGTGAATAAGGTTTGCTCTTTGTTGAATTTGGGTTTTGGGTCATGCCAGGTGACAATATCGAAGTGGTCAAAGCTTTGACGCGAAAATATATTCCATGCATGGACACTTCGATTTTTGCAATGCATTTAAACCTTCATACGGAACAAACGTGAATTTTATTTTACCGGCGATTTTAGATTGTTGGAGAAGATTGCGCGTAAAACTGGATAACCTTCGCAATGCAATGGAACGAGGATCGAGAGTCAACGAAATGCGGAACTCAGCTTTCTTATCCACGTACTACACGCCTGTTACAGTAGGAGTTCATAACAAAAAGAATAGATTTCATTTCATTGTAAGATTGCAGAGACCGGCGTTGGTCTAAATCATAGTTTGTACAGCGAGAGGCTGCAACCATAGATAAAAGTGAAGGGTGACTGTTTTCCCTTCGTATTCCTCCTGAGCTTGGAAGACTGACAGTAGCAACTAAAATGGCGAGAGTTGTAAACATATCTATTGGTGGCAGCACAATCTGTACGCAAATGGACCCACTCGACCAGAACTAGAGAATCATGATCCAAATTGTATTGAAGCTGTTCCCAATGGCTCACTCACTCTCCGTATCTTCTACGCAGGCCTCCCTCATCACTGCTACGATCTAAGCTAAGACCTGTCTCAAATTTGCAGCTTTGAATCAACAACTACCAGTCTGCACAAGTCGAAGTGTCTAGATACACCACGAGATTTGGAGCATCATATTTACTTGTATGGATGGCCTCCTCATTGATCGAGGCCTCTGGTCGATTCTCAGGCAGTGGTTAAGAGGACCACAGCTGCCGGTGCGTATGATGGAAAGAATGAGCTCAGCGGACTTATAATGGATCAGCTGTTCGACTGGGCAGCACTCAACGATGCCGCATGGGGAAGCTTGGCCACGCTTAAAAGCTTGGCCAGAGAGTACTTCTTGTGCACCACGGTCAAATTGCCTTCTCCAGACTTGCTATGCAGCACTGACATCAGTGACGCACATTCTCTGTAATCAAAGACACAGTTTGCACGTAAGATTGGTACCCAGTCTTGTATGGTTGTCAATGACATGATAAATAACGCAATTTTCGCCTGACATACCGAATAAGATCCTTTTCGCTATGATTTGGGAAAAAAGACAACGTTTGCATGGCAAGTGCGAAATTCGGAGAGAGAAATTTGAGTTTGAAACTCACTTGATGTGAGCCTCAGTGTAGCCAGAGTGACGCTGAAGTGCAGGTCCCCAACGCGGCTCCCTAGCCAGAGTGACCTGGGCAGTGTAAATAGCAGCGGCAGCAAGCACAGAAGGGGCGTATTTAATCATGGGGTACTCAGTCAGACAAAGCTCCACCAAGAACCAGGCGACCATCTCCAATTGCGCTGCAACGGTCTTCTCCTGCTTGTCTGAAGCAGCGGCCTTGAGGAGTCGGACAATGAAAACGTATGGAGTGGGCACCGTGAGGTTGAACTTCAGCGTGTTGAGCATGTTCTTCTCCATGTTCAACACTTCGCTACGCGTGTAGGCGTTGTCGGAGATGTGCACAAAGTCATTGACTTCAGGCGCCCAAATCTCCTCGTACTTGGCTGCCAGAAGCATGGCAGTCACGCCCACCAGTTGCAGGTTCTTGCGTGACACGCTTTGGACGCAGAGATAGCGGTCAATCAAGTTCGTTGTCAGAAACAAGGTCTCGGGCATCAACTTGAACTTCAGGTGCACCTACACAGATACAATGACGGTCAGCATCCACGGTGCGGACACAGGAAGTTGCCGAACGATTCAACAACATAGATTGCTTAATTCAGTGGAGATTTACCTCAATAAGCCAATCAATTAGAATGGCACGCATTTTCTCATTGATGTCAGACTGCCGACACATGTAGTCAGCCGGGACACAGCTCTGGATCTCCGCTTTACGGTAGAAGCCGTAAATGTCCTCAATGTACTCCACCACAGCAAGCTGGTTGCCTGTGTCGTGCTCGTCAATGTTAGGAACAGGCTCTTCAGCCTCGTGCATTTCCGCATCGTAAACACGACGAGCAATCTGCGAAAACGATGATCAGAACAGAAATAGTATATTATACGAAATAAGTCCCATATGAACTACTCAAAATTCCTGATAAAGACGTGAGACATAATTCATCTAGAGTAATGAGCAACCAGGTGATGAAGCTCACCTCGCTGCGTTCAGTGAGAGTGGCAGTGAGGGTCTGCTCCTTCTCCTTCTTCACAACCTTGGAGCGAGCATGCGCTTTCAGGCGAGCTGGATTCCCAGCTTGGTATGTTATGACATTGCTATTGGTCGAGGCAGCCTGCGACTCCACCTGAGGTTCTGAGGTGGCACCGGCTTCTCGGGGTTTAGGCTGCGTTGTGCGCCTTTTGGTTGCACCCCACGTGGCCACATCCTCCGCTGTCTTCACTACGACTTTCACGGCATCGGCAGGGACGGGAGCCTGGAGAGAAATGCGAATTTATCACTTAAGGCAGTGGAATCACCAATGTGCAGCAGCACAAAAGCATATACAAGATTGTAAAACAAAACAATCGGAGAAGCCAACATTCCATACCGAAGCGAGCGGAACCCGAGCAGCAACTTGGTTGTTTTGCAGATTGGCACCGAACCTCCTGAACGCAGAATACTCAAGATTATGATGTGCACCAGATATCGGTTATGTGTATAATTGAAAAGTGCCGGGAAAACATGAAAATAGAGCATTGAGGCAATGAAATACCGAGTAATAGGGCGTGAGATTGCCTCTGGTTGCACCACGCTTTGCTTAGCTACAGGCCTGTGCATCAGCAATCATTTGAAATGAGAAGGGCATTTCCAGGTCCCATAAGTGAACTCTACAAACCATACCAGCTTCCAAGAACGTCCAATGTCCTAGAATCTCCTAATATGGTAATGCACGTGAAAACGGAGGACTTACTCTACAACGCCTTCTTTGACGTTGCAGCGCACTGACATTGTCTGAACGAGGTTCCCAATGTCACCCAGCGCCCTACGGTTGGAGGCTTGCGCTGCCCTAGTCGTGCGTGTCTGAATGCCCGCAGGAGCTGAAGATATCCAAAGAAGAGAGCGTCATTCCAACATCCGAAATACAGTTGTCAAAACCCTCAAGACTGCGTCGTAAACCATCCTAGAGGTCACTTCATCAATGTGATTTGAATCTCGACATCACAGAATTGCATTTCGAATTAGGGGCCATCAAACTCCGTTATTGAGGTAGTTCGCATTAGAAACGTTACAAGCATCGATATAGAAGACAATGATTACTGACCTTTCGCCGGGACTGCGGGCTTGCCGCCATCGCCCCTTTTGTTCTCATCGCCGAAGCCAGACTGCTGCTGCATTACCAAACACACTTTCAGTTCATCTTCGTCTCAGATAGTATCCCATTCCCCTGGAACAAACACCCTGTTCTAGACCTCCTCCGCCTCCATGGCGTGCAAGTAAATGTAGGCTAAGACACCCATTCTCAATTTACCGGCATTACAGAAACTCGTTTCTCTTTGGCAGAGCGGACGATCACGACATCACTCCTCCTCGCGCACTGCACACATTACCCGCAGGACCGGAACCACTCTTATGACCTAGATAATGGATCCGGGGTATATCTCTTTCCAGTTTCAGACGATGGACAACAAGCTCACATATAATCACTCACCCTTGTTGCGAACATGGTTGCTGCTGGCTTCACTGAACTGATCTCTAAACAAAACGCTCCTCCGTCGGTCGCCAACTTGCCCTGCCTGCCTGATTCTTCAAATTGCAGCTCCGCAATGACAATGGCGAAAATCTCGGACTCACATCAACCTAAACAAAAAACTACGGTCTTTTCGCTATTCGACATAAACCTGCGGAACTCCAAGGCGCTCCTTCTCACGCAAATTCAAATATACCTTTCGAATTGGACACCGCTGAAATCGCTCAAATATTCAAAAATCCAAAACAGGTTTCAATCGAAGCTCTGTTTCAGTTCTCTCTTCTCTCGCAGTGTCCGCTCAAACTGTTGGAATGTAGTGACGATCTCAGGATACTGGCAATGACAATGGCTGAAGCTTGGAATCTCTCGCTCACGAAATGCGGCAACACTGAAATGCACAACAACCCAAAATGCGAGAGCGAGAGAAACACCAAATGGTCACCCAACGATTTACATAGAGCACACAACGTCACGACGGATTGGTTAGAGTGGCGGAACTCGCAGACGAATGTCGGAATTGCACACACTGACGATCTCTCCTGGGCCCTCCTCATACAGCCCCTTGCTCAACGGCTATGTCCTGGGACCGGCAACGGTACTGCCCGCTCGGCCGTTGATCTCCGTATCGGACGGCCCGGTGGGGACGGGAGTTCATCTGTCGTTGAACGTGTTTGTTCGTTCGTCGAAGTCGACGTTCATCCGCGAGTGCACTTGCGCATCTCTCTGCGGATGGTGCGGGGGATCCAACGGTTGGGGGGGGTCGCAACCTCATCCGTTCCATGCCGTTGGTATCATCCATCCACGTGCGTCCGAGGCCGGGATTCCGGCAACTTTCATCCGTGGGCTGATCTGACAGATTGTATCATCAAACGGTCTCCTCCGCTGCAAAATGGGGCATAAGTTCATAACTCCACTCGTTGGGGGGTGATATGGTTGCAATTTTTCTTGTAAAATTAGCTAATGGTTTCACTGACTTGGGGGTTGGAGGAAATACCTATTTGAATACTACTATATCACGGGTACAAGTAGAAAAATAGTGTTCAAATTAAGAGGAAGTAGAATCATATTTTTTTGACAAAGTATGAATTAGTTACAAATTTTTTAATTGACTTCCTTCAAATTTCAAAAGTACAACATTGGAATTCATAACAGTCATCTTTCTCATGTGAAATGATTGCACTATTTTTCAAAATGAGTGGCAGTAGCTGTCAGGTCTTCAACTAGTCACCTTCTTTCAAATTTTACATTCAAACAGTCTATGACTGTTGTGTAATTCATAAAGCACTTCTAGGCCATCAAATGTTGGTGCATGCCAAAAGTATGACAATCTCAATTCAAAATTGCATGTTTACTTTGTTTGTTCAAATAGGTCTATTTGGGCTTTTCATATACCCGGGTTCAAATAGGAAAATAGTATTTACAGTAAGAAGATGTAGAATCATATTTTTTTGACAAAATATGAATTAGTTACAAATTTATTAATTAACTTGCTTCAAATTTCAAAAGTGGACACTAGGTCACACCAAACTTACAACAGTGGAATTTGTAACAGTCGTCTCAAATACCTAAGATGACTACACTATTTTTCAAAATGAGTGGCAGTGACTGTCAAGTCTTCAACTGGCCACCTTCCTTTAAAATTGTCTTACGCACTTGAAGTGACTACTCTATTTTTCAAAATTTGAGTGGTAGTGGTTGTCAAGTCTTCAACTGGACACCTTCTTTCAAAATCTACACCCTAATAATACATGACTATTGTGTGACTTATAAAACACTCATAAACTGTCAAATGTTGGTGCATGCTAGAAGTATCACAATCACAATTCAAAAGTGCATATTTGCTTTGTTTTTTCAAATAAGGTCTATTTGGGGTATTGATGTAACCATAAGGAACCATTATTGAAGTAGTTGAAATGGTTAGGTGGCCATAAAGCACTCCTAAGCCATCATTAGTGTATATTAGAAGTATCACTAGTACAATTCAAAAATGCCAGTTTGCTTCATTTGTTCAAATAAGGTATGTTTGGGATTCTTACATAACCATAATGAACCATTGTTGAAGTAGTTGAAATATGTAGGTGGCTAGGTGTTGTGGTTGTTTCAAGTTGCAATTTTCTTGTAAAATTAGCTAAAGTTTTTTATTTGACCCTAGTAGAGATTTGTGGAAATACCTATTTTAAATTTATTTTCACTAGTGGAATATAGTATTCAAAGTGAGAAGAAGTAGAATCATACTTTTTTGACTACTAAGTTTGAATTAGTTATCAATTTTAATCAACTTGCCCCAAATCTCAAAAGTGGCCACTAGGTTACCTTGAACTAACAACATTTTAATTCATAATGGTCATTTTACACACTTGAGATGACTTCACTATTTTTCAAAATAGTCATAGTGTTTGTCAAGTTTTTAAATGGCCACCTCCTTTAAAAATTTACACAGAAACAATACATGACTATTGTGTGACTCATAAAGCACTCTTAAGCCATCATTGGTGCATGCCATAAGTGTCACTATCACAATTCAAAAGTGCCCATTTGCTTCATTTGTTCAAATGAGGTATTGAATTGGGCTTCTTTCATGAACATAGTAGACCATTATTTGAAGTAGTTGAAATAGTTAAATGGCAACAATATGGTGACTTAACTTTATTTAGATGTTCAGTAGCTATGTATGTAGTAGGCATACAATTAATAGAAACATCCTACTCCAAGCCACATCTAGTAAGAAATAATTATTTTTAAAGTGCCTATTAATTAAATTCCTAGTTTTTAAAAGTTGAAAGAGATCTAACAGTAATTTATCTATAATTTATAAATTTGAAATGATGTGCAAATGTTTTATACCAAGCATATTTATGCATGTGATTTCTAATTTGCACTAGAAAGTTTGTGAAATATATTGCTTTATTCATCCTCTAAGGAACCATTGTACTATATTTTAACAAAAAATATATCCATCTAGAGATAGATTTTTCACCCAATGTCAATTTATTGAGATTAAATTATTCTACAATTTTCTGTAAAGTTTTGCATCTACAATGAATCATACTCACATAATTATTTTGATGGAAAAATTTCCATAGATATAATCATAAAGCTGTGATTCAAATATTGACAACAATGAATGTTCCTCAATCCTTATTTGATACACATTTTCAACACATTTGTCTTTGCAATTAGATGGTATGAGTTTCATGGCTTTTGTTATTATGTAATTTTTGAATCACACGGATCTCATATTCATTATTTTTATTGTAAAATATATTCTTTGGTAATTTTGGGGAAATGTTATATTATAAAAAGTGCCTTAAAAACAAAGAACAATGAAAATGAACCATCCATAAAGTGGTCAACTAAACTTATGATCTTTTGAGTTGAACATTTATATAAGGATCGCTTTATATCTAGAAGCCAAGACAATTCCCCTCGAGGCCAATTGCACAAAATTTGAGCCCCTTTTAGACTTAAGGTCATCCTCAACTAATCAATAGAATAAGATTATGGTGGGATCAATTCTCTCATTTGTAAAGGCCTTTAGGCCAAGAAGTTGGGCTTATTTGATAAAGCCTAGAAAAATTAATCTCCCTCTCTCTCTCTCTCTCTCTCTCTCTCTCTTTTAAGACTGCTTTACACCTAGAGTTTGGAACAATTCTCCTTGAGGCCAATTGCATGAAATCCAATGCAAATGATTTGTTGAAAAAAATGATATTTTAATTTTAAAACATTGAATTGAATTGGACATTGGCCCTAAGGTCAAGAATTGGCCTTCCATTCTTAATGCACCCAATTCATTGAGTTCAAGCCATGTCAAATCATGTCTTTTTTTAATGAAAAATTCATTTCACTCTCGATTTCACTAAATTGGTTGGGCCTTTAGGGGTAAAAGGATTTGGACTAATTTCACTCTTTTGTCCATTTACAAGTGAGAAATTTGGGCCTTTTACATAATAAATTAGAACAACCTTTAGGTGTAAAATAGTCCTAAGTAGATTTTTTCTTTGTAAATTTCTTTGAGAATATAACTAAAAGATCATATAGTTTGTCACTCTAATTATTTTTTTATGATTGACAAAAGATAAATTCCAAAATTTCATATTTTGTAGTCATTTTTGAAGACTACAAATCTTGAAGATGATGAAGTAATAGCAAGGCAACTTAGAATCTAATGCACAAGTAACCACAAATTTCAAACAATTAAAGGAAGTATTTTCAAAATTATAAAGAATATTAAAACAAACATATTGAAGACCTTTTGTAAAGTTGCCTTTAGAATATGATGTCTCAAAATAGACAATTTATCTACAATAACCTTATTCCAATTCTAGTCTCAAGCCTTAAACTCTATCTTCAACTCTATTCTTCATCTCAAACTCTTAAATGCTCTACTATCTACAAGTAAAAACTTTAGGTAGATTGTACATCAATGGAAAGAAGAAAGAATGCTCAATATAAATCCATAGTACTAATTTTTTGGAAGAGTGAGTACTAATTATTATGGTTTTAAAAATTGATATTACTATCTTTAACCTCTAATTTACTATGGTGTATTGAGACCCAAAACTACACTTAAAAAAACAACTTTTATCCACAGCAAGGTTGAAATCTTCATCCACATTTATTCCTTAACAAATACAATTGTAGGATCATTTAGTTAACTTGTTCAAATACATCTTTCTAAAAAATCATCACTAATTGCAAGTTCAATATGTATGAAGTTCCCAAAGTAGTTGTTTTAGTCCTTGACAAAGATGAAGATTTGTCTTTCAACATTTTAGAAAAAAACATATATAGCTCAGACTATGACTTGAATGTGCACTTTAGTCGGTATGTTGGAAATGGGTTGAGATTACAAGAAAAAAACTTTACCTAAAAAACTTTAAAAATAATTTAAAAGTAGAAGGTAGAATAGATGAAAGAAAAAACTATATCTCTAATGACATTGGTCAATTTGAGAATTATAAATCCCAATGGTGAGAATGTTTTAGTTTACAATAGGTATCTTTCTTTGAAAATTTTGAAAATTGAAAAATTGAGTTCAAAAAAACAACTCTATATGTTTTTCTACCTTCATTGCCTACAAAATAAAACTCTTCATAACCTTCACTTCCTTATTTGGAATTAAATGGTTCAATTGTTTTTTAGTAGATACCAATCTACAATATCACTTTAAATTAATTGTTATTTTTTTAGAATACATTTTTAGTTGTTTGCTTTGATACTAAAGTTTACAAAAAAAAAACTATAAGTTTTGCAATATTTTTCATAATGATGTCAATAAAAGATTTACATGTAATAAAAGATGATCAACATCTAAACAAAAAGAAATCATACAATGAATTTCAAATCAAGAAGTCAATAAATTTAGCCTCAGTTCTCAAAAAAACCAAAGTAGACTCTTCAATCAATTAGGGGTTGATTCAAACACTTCATGGTTAATTAGGGTTTTTTTTGTTTTTTTTGAACAAATGGGAAACCCACTGCATTAAAAACAAACCGAGAACAGTACAACAGCCAAGCCCGGAGGCTGGACAAATGAAGAGGTAAGAGCAAAAGAGAAAACAAAAGAGAAAAAACCGGAAGAAGCACGGAAGCAAAACCTAGGCTACAAGAACTAGCAAGCAGTGGGGGGACACTGGTGCCAACTAATGAGACCGTCCTCCCTAGAGGCAAGGACGTGGGATTTAAGCCAAATTTTATCAAACTTGGACCAAATGTGGGAGGCTAGGTGAGGTTGATGACGAGCGGCAGTCTTGGCTTTCAGGTGAGCAGCACGACCAGAATCGAGAAGAGCATCCCAAAGCGCTTGTTGGATGACCCCCTTTGGCCATTGGTCTTGGGAAAAAACCTTGCGGTTACGAGCAATCCAGATGATCCAAAGTGAGGAGCCTCGAAGGATAGACCAAATAATTCTCACACTAAGAAACCTCCTTGGAAGTGTAGTGCCAAAAATACAAAGAGTGTAGCCAAAGCGAGGATGAGGACCCATGATAGGTTGAGCTCCAATAAGGTGATGAATGATGGACTGCGCATAGTTCCACACCTCCGTGGCACGAGGGCAGTGATAGAATCTGTGAATGGGGGTTTCGTCAACACCAAAGGTGCAGCAATTGCACCTCATATCCAAGCCCGAGAGAATTCTCGCACGCCAAGAGTGGACTGCCACAGCATTATGCCAAACAGACCACATAAAAGCAGCCTCCTTGTGTGACCTAGCTTTGAGCCACACATCCTTCCAGTCTGGTTTAAAGGAAGGGGAAAGAATACCTGGCCACTTGGATGGGATGGATCGCTTTGGTTGGCGAGGTTGGAGAAGGAGTTGTCTAGCTTGTGAAGTGGAGTAAGATAGGAGTGGCTTCCCATTACACCAAGACCACCTGCCAGGATTAAAAACTTGGGATTGGATGACTCCTGAGAAGTATAACTCCGGAGGTCGATTGCGGCTTTTTTGGAGCTCAATAATACGAATTCGGCGGACATGTCCGGTGTGGGTCTCTATAGAGTTTGACCGAGGCAATAAAGACAATTGTCTGGAGTTCATCCCGACCACAGCTTGAGATGGGGCATTAAAAAGTGATATAGATTGAGGCGCAGTTTGGAAGGTCACACCATCGAAGCCAGATGCTTGCCAAACTACCATTGGTAATGGGTCTTCCATGGTATGGAAAATACCTAGCCAATCGCCCTTTTGTGTGGTACTGAAATTGCTAGTGAGTAATGTTCTCCAATCGTTGGGGATGCAAGAGATCAAATAAAACCATTGAATTTGTTCTTCCTCAAATAGTTTAAAGGAAGAGCAAATATCGGCCCATGGTCGGAAGTCTTTGGTATTTATGTCCCAAAGATCAGCAATTGTCTTTAATCCATTCTTCGCAAGGGACCGAGCTCTATCCATGTCAAAGTTGAAGTTAGCACCTATGAAGCAAGTAGTCCACCATATGCTTGTGGAGAGAACCTCATCCGCATTTGTTGGTGGTGAAATTTCAATGTACTTGGTGAGTCGTCTCCAAGCAGCTGTGACTCTATTCCAAACTCTAGAGCCTCTGGTAACGGAGTGCCCTGGGACCATGAGCCAGGCTTGAGATGTGAACCAGTACCCTTGGATGGGGTTGGGCTTCATTTTGTTAATCCGGTATCTGAAGAGAATCTTGAGATTGGATATACCAGGTTCAATAGCAAAAATGATCCATTTGGCAAGAAGTGCCGTCAGGGAAATCTCCGGGTCCAAAAGTTTAAGGCCCCCAACTAATTTGGGAAGACAACAATCATCCCAATTGACTCTTGTACGTGTCGTATGTTCAGTCCCACTCCATAAATAATTGCGCAGCTGTCCTCTAATTGATCTGATAGCTTGGATAGATCCACTCCAAATGGCTATAAAGTAGTATAGAGTTGAGAGGAGGATGGCATTAACCACCGTGACACGACCTGCAAGAGATAAGCGTTGGGTTGTCCAATAGGTAAGTTTCTTGGATATCTTCTGCTGAAGAAAGTCATCAATGGCCGGGGTTTCCAAAGTAATACCGAAGGGGGCCCCCAAGAGCTTAGATAAAGATCCAATGGGGTCCCAAGTCAGGCCAAACTGGTCAAGCCATGCTGGTTTTAGAAGCCTAGAGAACCAATAGCAAATACTTTTGGTCCAATTGATGATGAGTCTAGAGGCAGATCCAAACGTGTCCAACAAAGAGATAGTGTTGCGCAAATCCTCCTCATGTCCTTTGATAGATAGACCAGTGTCATCAGCATATTGGGACATGAGTTGTTGGAGGTCACAGTCTGGGAGGCAAATGCCATGAATTTTGCCTTGGCGTTGTTCCTTAGCGGCGGCCATGTTTAATGCCTCTCCAATAAGGAGAAAGAGATAGGGTGCTAATGGGCATCCTTGTCTAACACCACGTTGGATGGGAAAGGACGTGGTGGCCTTCCCATTGAGTAGTACTATGGCAGAGGCATCTTTCAAAAGCATAGAAACTAAATTAATGAAGGAGTCATGAATCCCTAGCTTCACCATCACTTGAAATAGGAACTCCCATGATATGACATCATATGCTTTTGTGAAATCAAGTTTGAGGAAAATAAGGTCTTGGTTGGACTCCCTGGCCCACTCTACCGTCTCATACTGTAGTAAAATATTACTAAGAATATGGCGTGAGGGAAGAAAGGCCGATTGCTCGGGACTAATAACTTCTCTCAAAAGGTTTTGTAGTCTGATCTGCAAGGCCTTAGCCACTATTTTGTACAAGACATTGAGGAGGGTGATAGGGTGCCAATTTGACAAGTCTGCGTGATCTCCTGCTTTAAAGATAAGAGCAATGGTACCGGATGTCATACCAGATGGAAAGTGGCCTTGGGTGACTGAGTGCTGGACCATATTGAAGAAATCCGTACCGATAATATCCCAAAACCGCAAAAAGAACTCGGTGGTAACACCATCTGGACCTGGGCTGCATCCCTTGGCCATTGATGTCAGGGCATTGAGAAGTTCTACCTCCGTGAGAGGCCTGTCAAGTTATTGAGCCATGTCTGGTGAAAACTTCTGGTGAACGGACGCAAGGATTGAGTCGCTATTTGCTCTCAATTCTGCGCTGCGAGGCTCCTGCAAATACAGCTTGGAATAAAACTTCGAGCAAATTTGGTCGAGTTCCCCCGCCTCATGCCTGATGACTCCTTGGTCGTCCCTAAGTTCAGTTATCGACGATGTGGATGGGGTATCTCGCACGGCTTTGAAGAACTCCGCAGACAGTTTGTCACCGTGAAGTCTCCAGCGAGCACGGGATCTAAGCTTGCGGCCTTCACTTTTCCGATTCTCAAGTTCCATGAGTGTCGACTTGATAGCGGATACCGCTTGTTGGAGAAGGGGACAAAGGGGCGTGTTCTACAACTTGATGGTCGTCTGTTCTAGATTTGTTCGAATAGCCTCTTCAAAGGCCCTATTGTCCTTGGATATGCGAATGTAGTACCCCCTATAAAAGCGAGTAACTCGCCTAAGTTTTGAGAAGAATGGTTGCTGGAGCATCGCTGTCCAGATATCGCGGATTGTAGAATCTGTCTCCTGAAAATGGATTGAAGACATCACCCAGCGACTTGGCCGGGGGGGCGAGCTGGCCAGATCTATCACCAGTGAAATCGGGGAGTGATCCGATCTGGTGTTATCACCACGGATCTTATACTCGAGAATTTTCCTGCCACCGGTAGCCGAGTCAGGGAAGACGTAGCATCGGTCCAAACGGGCCATAATACATGCATCGTTTTGCCTTCCATTGTCCCATGAGTAAAGAAGGGATGGAGGTGTAAGTGGAAATTCGGAGACTTGCAACTCAGCCTTCAATCCATTAAATAATATTCTCTCGTTTGCGGTCATAGACTTCCCGCAAAGGCTGGATTTATCTGATCGACGTTCCACCATATTAAAGTCGCCAAGGAGAATCCACCTGCAAAGTTTCGGGAGCTCTCTTGTCATGGTCTCCCACAGAATCTTGCGGTGGTGAGGGGCATGGGGCGCATACACGTTCACAAATCCAAGGTCGCCTCCTGAGATGTGCTGAAGAATGAACCACTGCACTCTTCCACCGAGGAGTGAGCCACACTGGGAAATGAGTTTTGCCCATCTGGGTGATACAAGCGAGGCAACCCCACCTTTGCCTGCATTGCTCCCCTCCATCGTATAGCCAACTGCAGCTTCAGTACAAAACGTCATGGCTTGCCTCCACAGGGTCCTGTCAAGGTTGAGAGCACCTTGGCCTCTAAGTTTGTGCTCTTGAAGAAAAATGAAATCTACAGGATTGTTTCTGATATATTGTCGGATATTGTCAATAGCAGAGGGGTCATTCAACCCTCGTATGTTTTGCAAAAGGATCTTGATCTTCATGCTCTTCGTGGATCGAGAGATTTCCCAGCGCTCTCTACGCGATCAGGTGAGGGGAGTTGTTTATAACCCCAAGACGCAAGAGGATTGACTTGCGAACTCGAATTGGCACGCGCCTGTTGGGAGCGCGGTTGACTGGCATTGTTTCGATTTCGAGCAGAGGCTCTGAGGTGACGAATTGAGAGGTCCCCAGCCATCGATGCTAGAGGCAGAGGGTCTTGAGCCAGCCATTGGGGGAGAGACCCGGAGATGTGATGGTAGACCCTGATCGCCAAGCTCGTACCGCCGTCTGGGGATATCGATGGCGAAGAAGGCCGATGGTGAAGTCTGAAGTCTGGTAGACTGGGAAAAGCTTCCGGAAGTGGATCATTAGCCAGTAGGGTGTCTAACGACGGTAAGGATAGAATGGAATTATTTCGAACAAGGTTAAGGGAGGAAGATGGTTGTACCAGGGGCGGGTTAGGGGAGTAGGGAACGTCCGCATTAGAACACTAGAAGAAAACTATGTTTTACTTCATAGAAACTGCGTTGTACTCAACAGAAAAGTATCATCTAGATTTTGTTGAGTTCACCTTTTGTAATGCAAAATTTTGTGTTCCAACTATTCAACACAAAATTTGACAAGTAAAATGCAGATTTTTGACAAGTAAAACGCAGAATTTTGTATTAGAGTGCAAAATTTTGTGTTATAAAGGGAGACCTCAACAAAATCCAGATGATACTTTTTTGTTGAGTACAACGCAGTTTCTATGAAGTAAAACATAGTTTCTTCTAGTTTTCTTCTAGTGGAAAGAGGGATGATGGGGTGGTTGGCTTGTGCTGCAGGTCGGGTGTCTAATGAAGGTCGGCTGGTAGAGGCAGGTTGTGGGGTGAAGCTAGGGGGAGGATGTGCTGTTTTAAATGGAGCCGTATGAGGTACAGGTGAGGCAGAGCAAATGGGGTTACTTGGCGCTGGGGGAGTTAACGGGCTAAGTTGGAGATTGCGAGGTGCTAAATGAGTTGGGGTGCTACCAGCTTCCTCAGGAAGTGATCGAACGAAATCAAAGATGTGGTTAGGTTGGTCATTTGATCTAAGGGATGGAGGATCAGGTAGAACCTACGAAGACAGGGAGGCAGGGTTACCTATCCCAAGCGAGCCGGAGTCTGGGCGTCGAAGGAGGGGCAGGTTCGCATCTCGGAGGTCCTCCTGGCCGCTGAGCTCCACGTGGTCGAAGGGCAGCAGAGCAGCTAGGTCGTCGTATTGTTCCAGTCCGCGGTCTAGTTGCAGCGGGTCGTCACGATCTAGATGTGGAATTGCCTCTTGTTCATCTCTTCTCCGCTCCATAGAAACTCGACGAGCCCAGTAATGGCTAGAACTTGCTGGCGTGGGGGATCGACGGGGACGGCGAAAAAAATTATGTCGTCGATTCTTGACTTCGATGAATCCATCCATGTCTGGTAAGGGTGGGTCTCGGTGGGATGGTGCCTATTCCCATGACGTTGGTATCTCCGATTGGATGATGCCTTGGACTGTGAGCTACCCGCTGGGGCACGTCGCTGCGGAAGATGAGACGTCGTTGGGATTTGAGGAGCGTGGGTTAATTAGGGTTTTCATATGCATAACAAAAAAATACATAGTAAAATTTCAAGCTTTAATCTTTGCAATAGGGGTATATATACAAATCTCAAATTATAGTAATTATCACTACTATACATTTGATTTATGGAAAGACCTATAGTCAGAAATAGGGACCTATGACTCATCTTGTTTGAAAATTCATAAGTAATTCAAAAATGCTTCAAAAAATACAAAACGACTTGGATTACAATCAGAATCTTTTTTTTGTGTGTGAAAAATGAGCTAAAAATAATCCCATACAAGAAATGACATGAAAAAAGCGAACCAGCCCTTAAGTGCACGCAGTTTAAGAGCCTCCTACCTTAGTTATTAATGTGAAATGGACTAGGGCAGGAAATAGCGTAGGCCAGTCCAAACAGTGCACGCACATTTATAAGGTGAGGGTTCCCATACACTGAGCTTTATTTAATTTAAAAAGAAAAACATTTCTCGATGTCTGTGAGGACTCATCTCGTTGAATGAACCTCATTTTTAATTTTAATAAAAAAAATAAAAATAAAAAAACCTCACTCAGAAGTTTGACCCTGGTCCTGCTTTTTTGAGAGCCAAGACTGCCCAATATAGTCAAACTGAACCTGGTAATCAATTGTCCAGGGGTGACATTCGATTTTCGTCCTGTTGAAGCATGCCACGTGGATTCCTATTTCTTTTTCTTTTTGTGAATCCAGGCAGGGCTCCCAGTTTGGTACTTTGGCCACACCGTCTTAAATAACTTAATTCAGGCCTGTTTATCCAAACGGCATTGGCCAGCCTGGATTAACTTGGTTGTCCCCTAGGGAGTCGCTCCACTAGCTGGATCCATTCAGTTGGGCCTCAATTTTTTTCTTCTAAAATTACAGGAACCACTGATTATCTGATTTTACCAATAATTTGGAAAATTGATCATTTCTCCGGCTAAGGTAAGTTAGTTTGTAGGAGAAAGATTAATTTTTACTAGTGTGCCTTGTGTCATTGCCACAACCAAAATAAAAGTAAAAGTAATTTTCTGTTCCAAAAATAACTTTAAAATTCATGATTTTTGAACTATAGGTCCAAAAGCTACAAAACAAAGTCTATGCACCCCTCCTCGCAAACAACTTTCTAATGGTATCAAAAATGTGGCCAAGGGATGCACGGTTCTAGAAATCTCACTATAACAAACAAACAAAACAAAACAAATAACCTAACTTAAGGTATGGATTGTCTTTTCATGAGTGTATTGTTGCCTTAATCAAAATAGAAGTAAAGTAATTTTCTAATTTCTAAAAACTTCAAAAATCAATAACTTTCTTACTATAGGTCTAAATTCCACGAATCAAAGTCCGTGCCAAAAATATGATCAATGGATACACTGTCTAAGAGATCTCACTATAACAAACTAACAAACAAAACAAACAAATAGACAACCTCGCTTAAGGTATTGATTGGCTCTTTATGAAGAGGAGGAGGCTTTGCATAAGTAGAATCTACAAGTAAAGTGGGTGTGAAGAGGATTAATCCCTAAGCACTCATCCATCTAAATTAGGAAAAAATTTAGGCCAGTAGTAGGCCACAAGTTTTTTGGTAACATGCAGTTATAGTTAAAAAATTATTAATTTTTTTTTGAATCTGATGTGGCACTACATTGCCACATCAACGCCACATCAAATTGGTGATTTCAAAAAAATTTAATTGTTTTTTAATTTATTTTTTCTATAAAAAAAATAAAAAAATTATTAATATTTTATTTCACCATGGCTAAAAATCAAACAATTTTGTAACAATCTTCTTCATGGTTCAATTTTTTTGTAATGATTAGGTGGATGATGAATGTTGTAAAAAGTGCATTTCATTCAATTAATATTCATTGAGGCAACTTGCTTTAAGAAAAATTATGTAATAAATATGCATACCTTAAGTTAGATTGTTTATTTTGTTTTGTTTGTTATGGTGAGATCTCCAAAACCTTGTGTCCCTTGGTCACGTTCTTGATACAACTGAAAAGCTCTCAACAAGGAAGGGTGTACGGGCTTTGTTTTGTAGCATTCCGATTCACAACAGAAAATATATTGAATTTCAAAGTTTTTATGAATTTTCATATTTAAAAATATATATATATACTTATTTTTAAAGGATTGATAATCCAATGGTTGTGGCAATAGGCATACTAGTATCAATGGAAAGAAGAAAGAATGTTCTACATGAATCAATGATGTCCAAATGTTAAAAGAATTATAATTATTTGTTAAAAGAATTTAAAATTCATCCTAAATATTATCTTTAAATCAAGCACATAGGCCTAACCTCTAAGGATTCAAAGTCTTGGAATGGATTTAAATTTTTTTTTGGATAGGTTCCTATAATGTGAAACTTTATCTGATTTTCTTAAAACTTTTTTTGAATGTAGAAGAATATACTAGCTGACTAGGAATATAATTTTTATAAATTTCAACTAGTGCTTTAGGAAGAAAAAAATTATTGGTTACTTAAGTACAAATTGCTTGAGTCTTGGTAGCATAAAAAATTTAAATTAAAACTCAAAATTTGATTTTTAATTTTTTTTCTCATAGAATATATTTATATCTTCATTGAGGAGCATTGATTCCATTTAGACAAGTGATGTGAAAGTTATAAAGAGTTTTTAGGGGAGTAATCAACACATCTACTTAAACAAATTACAAACAAGATTCATTTTCAAGCTCAATGTTTACAATGTTTCAAAACAAAAACATTTATAGTGTGAAGATAACTATCTAGAAAATATCACTACTACAATTGACATATTTCTTTATCCATATCGTAACTAATAACGATTTAATTTTGCCTTCCAATCTTGTATCTCTTAGTAATTAATAAAAAATTTAACAATAAAAATTATTAAATTTTTGTTTGAATTTTTTTTCAAGATTTCAAATCCAATTACCCACCATGAAGATTTAAATCTAAAAGCTTTATAGAGCAAAAAATTTAAGTTAAAGTCATTCAAAGTTTTAAAACCTAAATAAACCAAGTGCCAAAAAATGTTTTTTTTTCCACTTTGAATAGTGATATTTCATATTTTACATAGTCAAACTATCTAAAATATTTTCCATGCATTTCTATAAAAATCTTATGCAAGATTTTATAGTTGAATATGAAGAAAAATAGCATTTTTTTGCATTTTAGCTCTTTGAATGAGAAATGATTGTTCTTGAGTGGGTTTTGGTGAAATATAATTATGAACCTTTGGGGGTTAAAATATTGTGGTTATTTTTTTGGATGGTTAACCATTAGATCTTAGTCTTAGCCTACATCTCTTGAAATTTCAAACTATAATGTTGTATAATTGTTGACATTTGAGTGGTCAAAGATGGTGTAAAGCTTTTTTAGTTTCAAGTTTAGACTCTCTAATTGATTTTTTTGTTCTTCAAAATAACTTTTTTTATAATTGTAAGATGTTGTGCGCTTTGAAAATATTAAAGAGCATGAAGATGGGTATCATTGCACCAAACTCTATGCTATCATTTCATGCCTCTAATCTAATATAAAGAATTGTAAATGAAGCGTGGTCTATTCAAACTTCAATTACAAATGAAAAACTTCCAAGAATAAGAATGAAGTATAAAAATAATTTATTTCAAGAATGGTGTTGACATCTCATTGATCATGTTTCCTTCTATGAATTGGAAAAATGAAAATGAAAATGAAAATAAAAATGGAATATGCAATCAAAGAACCTATTCAAAGCTTCGGTACGTCCTTCAAATGTTGGATTCCCAGACTTATTGTACTCTTCAGTGCTCATCCAAGTAAATGACATGTGACCTTAAACTTAATATATCCAATGATTTGAAGTGTTATGCTAATGTGACCTTGAACATGCTGTATACAAAGAGGATGTGAAGTGGCATCTTGATTAGTGTCACCTTGGACGTGATGTGTATCCGTAGATGACAATGCAAAGTGGTACATTGTTATGACAACACAAGTACAACTTTGAAGAAGTCAAATATGAAGTGGTATCTTGATCATTGTCACCTTGGATGTGATGTGTACTTCTTGATGACAATGTGAAGTGGCACATTGTAATCACAACACAAGTACAATTGCCAAGAAGTCAATTAAATCACCCTCGTGTCATATAACCTTTTGATAGCTAGATAATAGTATAGCCAAGGCAAGTCCGGTCCAAAATGAAAAAGACAACCATATTTTGTAGGACAATGTTCTAAATTTGTATTTGTGAATGATGTTGTGAAGTATAGCACTATAAGAAACCCTTGTTTTCTACGATGTATTTTAGGTGACATCTATGGTAATCCAACTATTTTTATGTTAACTAAGACATCAAATATAACCAATATCACATTGTTTTGACTTTAAACCTTCCATAAATATAAATAACTTTGTCAAGTGGCACATTGTTGTATCTTTAGATGACATTGTTAGGCAGCACATTGTTGCAACCTTAATCCCTAAATGCCCAATCAACCATCTTGTAGTTGCTACCCAACTTTGGGCACCATTTTCGAGCAAAACAAAATATTCTTTCAAAAATTTATATTTCTTATGCAAATTAGATTGGGTTGTCTTTCAATTTTAAATTCAAAATTAAGATCATTATGGTCAAACAAAAATTATAAGGGACATAGCACAAATTGTTTAGAATTTTTCTAGTGTTATAAAATTTACTATTTGAAAAAAGTGTTGATGTTCTCATTACTAAATCTTCTATTTTTTTCACAAATCAATAGGAATCACAATTTTGACTAATCAAAACAAAACTCAAATGCTAAAGATAGAAATTGTATTTTTGGTGAATTTTTGAAGTTAAATCTTCAAAATTAATTTGAAGAGAATCTAAAAATAATTTATATTTTTGATTGTACAGATTCTTTCTACTTTTTGCGATTCACATTATCTTCTTTGATGCAAACTTCAAAAAAAACATATAGAACTTATATTTTATAACACGTTTGTGTTTTGTCCAAGCCCCTTGGGCTTTAGAAAGTTAAACTCATAAATGAATTTGAGGTGGAACATTGTTGTGACCTTAAACTTACAAATAAAATTTGTAAACTAATATGTTGTATCCTCAAACCTATTCTATTTGTAGATTGAATTGAAAGGTGATTGGTCTAGAAGTCACTCTCATATCAAACATCTTGCATTCCTTTCACATCATAAGAACACTTCATGCTTAGGGGGTCACTTAGAGTGTCCATTAGAAACCACATGCAAACAAAGCTTTGGACCCCTATATATTTTTTGAATTTTAAATTAAAAAAATAAAAAAATATGAATACATTTCCCTACTTTGAAAGTTTATGTTTTGAATTATTGATATTTTTATTTGTTAATAATAATTAGTTACAAATTTTTGAAGTAAAAAAATACATTGTAGAACTAAAAAATAACTTTCACACCCCTATATTATATATACAAAATTGTCTAAAAAATGAACAAAAAATTGAAAGCTCATTTTGAGTTGAATATTGATTCAATGGTCATCTAAATGTGTTCTTTATAATTATTTGAGTTGAAAAACATGCCATTTTAGTTCATTTTCAACCTCTTTTAGAAATCATTTCATATTTTATTTGAGTTGGAAATTCGGCATTAGAAACTTATAGTCATTATTAAACAATGCTCAAAATTTTAGGTTGAAATTATAGTTGATTAGAAACCACTTGTTTGCACATAGTTTGTTATAGTAGAACTAAGTGCACCTCCGAGATTTCATGCCATATCTTGCAAGGCATTGAGAGATATATCATCCACAAATACAAATTTACAACTCAGATAATTATAGAATTATAGTGAACACATTTAGATGACCGTTGAATCAATATTCAACTCAAAACGAGTCAAATTTGTATTTGTGGATGACTTTGTAACACAGCAAGTTGTTGTAATCATAAATTCATTGTATCCATGGATGCCTGTGTGAAGTGGACCCATGTTGTTGTGACCTCAAATCTATTGTATTTGTGCATAGAATTGTGAAGTGATTGGTAATTGCTATTAAGAACTCACCCTCATGTCTTGCAACCCTTTGATAGCAAGAGAATAACATAGAAATAAAATTTGTTCATACGAAATAAAATTTAAATGATATACAATTGTAAATTGTTTTTGGAGATTTTCTTTTGTGTTTTTGAAGATTGAAAACTTGAAGGCATGAAGACTTGAAGGCATGAAGAATGAAGACTCGCGTGTTGTGGTTTATGGCTTGTTGTTCCTAGCCGATTTTGGAGGCTTGTTGTTATCATTTTTGCTTTGTAAACATTATTGCGGGTTATGTGGGTATCCAATAATAACTTTGTTTTGTGTTTGTGGCGATGAAGTGGGATTGATCACCGACATGGTCGATTTTTTATGTTATTCCCATTGGTGAGGCACGATTGTTGGTCACCGTGGGTTTGAAGTTTAGGAGCCAATCTTTCAGACGACCAGCTTGTGGTTTGGTCATCCCGTTTTACTTGTCCGAGGCCTTGTTTCTTATTACCTACCCTTATCCTTACCCCTCATAGAGCTACTACATGATAGGCCAAGAGGAGGGGTTTGAAGTTTGGAGACAGAAAACTGAAAACTAGAAGATTCGACGGCTGTACACAAAATTTGAAGACCAAGATCAAAGATTCACAGACGACAACAAGTTTTGTTGTTCAACAACCTCATTTTAAGTCATTTGTAAGCAGTTGGTGAATTTGCGGTGACAAGTTTACTCATCTTCATCTTCCTTGTTGGTAGGCTGGATTTGCAAATGACGAGTTCACTTACTTTTTTTGTCCTACAATCTCATTCCTAAACCATTCCCAATTGTAGCCAAAATCCCTATGATTTCCCAAGGCAAACTCTCTCAACACAACATCGTGTAAGACAACTTAGACCTATGACAACTCAAAAATTGATAAATAGATACTCTATACATCAAGGCCTAAATTAAAGAGATACAACCCAAAAGTCACACTTAGAATTTATACTATAGACTATAATACAAATAAAATTAAATAATTGCCTTCTAGAATAAAAAATAAAATAAAAATTTATCCAATAGTTATATTTTGTAAATAAAAAAACATGAAATGATTCTTATAAATAGACAAATAAAAAATGACTACAAGTTTTGTACTTGTACATTTAAATCTATAATAAAGTTTTCAAGTATAAAAAATTCTATGTATGGAAACTTCAAGTTTCCAAGTATAGAAAATTCTATGTATAGAAACTTCAAATTTTCAAGTATAGAAAATTCTATGTATAAAAACTTCAAGTTTCCAAATATATAAAAATAATAAAATTTAAATATAAGAAAAATAAAATACTTTAGTTTCAGATTATAACTTTTCTTTAGAGTTTTATTACCAATGATGACTTATTTGTTGAAGATATTTGAAGTTGAAGATGTTGAAATTTCAAATGTTCTCATACAAATATTGGTATTTAGAAATACTAATTAGAAGTGGGTGTTAGAAAATGGAATTGTGCAAATATGACGTCTGATGAATTTAATGTGGTTGATTTTGGCATGTAAACACATGCAATCTAGATGAAATGACCAAGTTCAAATGGCTAACCATCTAACGCATTTTAGATGAAAGGATACAAGAAAGAGCGAGTGCGCACAATTCAAAACAATTGTATAGCTTTAGTATTATGGAACTTTGGCTAGATGAATGAAGCATTGTAGATGATGTAATATGCAATAAAGTCATAGCTTTAGTTTGTCCTTATAGAAAGTCTTACATTTCATTGAGAAAAAGTCCCTCCAACAAGTCAAAAAACTGACATAAGGACCGTACATCACCAAAATTACAACTTTATAAGTTTATAGCACATCTTGCTCATTTGTTTAAAAGTATTTGCATTAATCGGCTTGGAATTAGGTGTTGCTTTATTACAAGCTTATGTTTTACTAAATTGACTTTTTTTTTATTTAAAATATTCTTTACAGATTTTGGTGTTATTATTTTGATGTTTTCAAATAGCCTTGTACCAGACAGTATTCACTCAATATTCATTGAGATGAATCCATATTATGAAGTCTAAACACACCCAACACTTTCATCATTCTACCTAACTTGTCATTCACTATGCCAAAGGTAAAGTAGACAATAGAATGAAATCTATGTAGATTTTTTTACTACGTTCTATAGCCTTTGTAAGATTATTTTCTCTACTTTTTAAAGGGACATAGAGAAGAAAAGCGCCAAGGCACCTTTGCCTTTGTACTCTTCATTTGCGAAATGAATAAAAAGTGCATAGCTCCGAGAAAAAAAAAGCTTAAAATAGCACATTCCGAGCAATTTGCTATATATATATATATATACTTTTCTACACATTGTATTGATAAATCATCCTAGATAATTCATTGATGTTTTGAGTTTTGCAAAAAAATCTCTTTTGGCTCAAGAAAAGTAGGGCACTTCCTACCTATAAAATAATAATTCTATTTATCTACCTCTCCAAAAACAATATCTTGAATATCAATTATAGCAACAACTTTTGATAGCATGTGATGTTTGGATATAAAATCAATCCGTTGCAGATGAGCAAAAGCAAGTGCTTTTATTTTACAACGTTAAAGAGAATTGGTTCCATTATTGACTAAAAACACAACTAACTAAAATAACTAAAATATAGAATTTTCAGAATTTAAATCTAAAAATTGTTCATTAATAGTAGTGTAGAGAGCACCTGAGCTCTATCAATAATTGTAATTTTGAGAGAAATAATCTCAACATCAATGAAAGGGTAGTATGTATTAAAATTGTCATTTGTATTGCATCCAATGCCAAAACTCAAATTGTAACTTTGATAATAAAATAATTCAATATTGTTTTTCAATTCCCTCAGGGACAATTTTATCATATGGAAATACTAAGTGCAAAAAAATTTATAACTTGATTACATATTTGAAGGTAAATTATAGAATTGGTAGAAATTACAAACATCTAATGTATAGATGTACTTATGGTATCAATACCATATGTCTCCAAAAAAATTCTAGGAATTACTTATTTAAAAAAATATAGTTAACATAAGACAATTTAGAATATCAAATAAATTCTTATAAATTTTTGGATGGGATGTCTCTTAATTACCAAATGGTTGAATATAAATATAATTAAATGTATTTCAGATGAAATCGAGATTTATAGGATTTTTATGTCAGGGTTGGGAGTTGGATTCTTCCATTCCCTCAAAGTAGTGTTGTTATCCTTCACCTAGGTATTTTATGATTTTAAATACTATTTTTTATCCTATGCAATCACTAGTGTCTTATTGCTTGCAAAATTAGTGAATATTGTGCAATTTCAAGTTTCTTTAATGTACAAGTCTTAGTCTTAGGTTTAATTTGAAATCTTTCAAAATGATGAAGAAAAAAGGTTAATTCTAGTGTAAGAAATTGATATGGATGAAGCATCTATGGGAATGACTCACCTATCTAAGCTTTATGGATTTAGATGGTAAATTCCATCTTTGATACTTAGGTTAGGAGGTAGACCCTATAAAGAATTGACATATTCCTTCTCCACATAGTGACAAGGTCATTTGACATCTCCATTGTAGTTGAGTGGACTATGGTGGTAAGCACCTAAGCTTGAATTGATGACCACATTGTAGTCTATCAAGGCCAAAGCCATTAAGCCAAGGCCACAAGTACCTTGAATTCTTTGAAATTATCATCCAAGAAAAAATATAAGTAATTACAACTTCCTTAGCTACCTATTTCAAAAAATTGCCCTAATTTAAAATCAACAACTTCAGTGTCAAAAAATATACATTTAAAAAAAATTATATATTGATAGGTGTCCATAAATTTATATTCACACTAATAGTACATGGGATACTTATCCTCTTGTTTATGGAGGTGGTGTCATTAGAAGTAACCCCAAGTTAATTTTAGGGATTTTGATGATTTTGAATTTAGGATACATAAAGTATAGGATTATGAGTGTCATTGTGTCATGAATCAAAGTATAAATTGTCAATTAGACCATCATAAGAATTGAATTAACTAAATAATCCTATGGTTGAATTTATAAAATAATAAATGTGGATGAAGATTTTAGCCTTGCTTTGGATGAAAGTATTTTGAAGCAGTTTTGGGTCTCAAACACCATAGTAAATTAGGAGTCAAAGATAGTAATATCAATTAAAAAACCCATAATAAATAATATTTATTCTTCCAAAAGATTTGTATTATGGATTCATGTCGAGCATTCTTTCATCTTTCCATTGGTATATGATCTACTTGAAGCTTCTTAAAAATTAAATTGGTTACATATGATATACTTTTCAAGCATTCATGGTCACTTTGTAGATAGAAAAGCATGCAAAGGTTTAAGATTAAAAAAATAGAGTTGAGGATAGAGTTCATGCTTAAGACTAGAGTTGGTCTAAGATCATTGTAAGAAAATAGTTTATGTGAGACAACTTACTCTAAAAGCAACTTCACAAAAGGTTCTCAACATTGTTTGTTTTAATGTTTTTTAGAATTTTGACAATCTCCCTTTAGTTGTTTGAAATTTGTGGTTACTTGTGCATTAGATTGTAAGTTGCCTTGCCGTTCCTTGAACATCATGAGAATTTGTGGTCTTCAAAAATGACTACAAAATGTGAAATTTTGGAATTTGCCTTTCTTTAATTATAAAAGACTAATTACAATGAAGAATTGTAAGGTTTTTTAGTTATATTCTCAAAGAAATTTGCAAAGGAATTATCTATTTATACAAATGTTCAATTGGAAAGATCATAAGTTTTAATTACTTCATAAGGGGGGATCATTTTCATTGTCCTTTGGATTTTAAGGCACTTTTTATGTTAGAGTATTTTTCCAAAAATTACCAAAGAACACATTTTACAATATTATTAATAAATATGAGATTCATATGATTCAAAAATTACATAATAACTAAAACCATAAAATTCATGCCATCTAATTGCAGAGACAAATGCCTTAAAAAATGTATATCAAATAAGGATTGAGGAACATTATTGCAAATATTTGAATCACAACTTCATTATATCTATGGAAATTTCACCATCAAAATAATTATGTATATATTATCCATTGTAGATGCAAATACATGTGAAAAAAATTGTAGAATAATGTTATCTCAATAAATTGATAGTGGATGAAAAATCTCTCTTGTTGGATATATTTATTGTTCACAATTATTGCAAAGGCTCCTTGGGAGATACATTTAAAAAAATACATTTCACAAGTTTTCTAGTGCAAATTATAAGTCACAAGCATGAATATGCTTGTGTGTATAACATTTGTATTGCATTCTAGATTTATGAATTATAAATAAATTGTTGAGACTTCTCCCAACTTTTGAAAACTAGGAATTTAATTATTAGGCACTTTAAAAAATAATTATTTCCTATAAGATGTACTTTGAAGTAGGTTAGTTCTACCATTAGATGTTTTTTCGACCCACTAGGAGACCGCGGAGTTATAATGCTGTGATAACCAGGGAACGTGACTGCTACAGTGACACCTCAGTGGTCCTATATGGCCAAGAGGTTGCCATCTCATTTCTCAAATTTTTATTTATTTATTTTTCAACTTTTTTTTTTTTGAATTTTTTGAATTTTTTTTGGATAGCTGGTTGTTTCTTCATTGTGGGGGAACAGTGAAGGAAACAAGCTTGAAACAGTCTCCCGGAGACCCAAAAAAACATCTAATGTAACTAGGCGCCTGATATATAGATAACAACTGAGCATCTAAAATAAAGTTAAGCCATTAATATGATATCGTGGTCACCTAACTATTTCAGCTACTTCAGTAAAGATTCACTATGGTTATGTAAAAAGTCCAAATATACCTCATTAGATGTTTTTTGGGCCTCTAGGAGACCGTTTCAGGCTTGTTCCCTTCATTGTTCCCCCCACAGTGAAGGAATGTTTGGTTGTTAGAAGAAAAAAAATTCAAAAAATTCAAAAACAATAACAACAATTCTTCAAATTCAAATAAAAGTTGAATTTTTTTTGGGAGAAATTAGCTTGCAACCTCTTAGCTATGTAGGACCGCTAAGGTGTCACTGCGGTAGTTATGTTCCTTGGTTATCATAGCATTATAACTCACGATCTCCCGAAGACCCGAAAAAACATCTAATGTATTTTAAAAAAATGAAGCAAACGGGCCAATGATGGCTTAAAGGTACCGTATGTCCATCTAACTATTTAAGCTACTTCAATAATGGTCCACTATAGTTATGTACGTAAAAAGTCCAAATATACTTCATTTGAACAAATAAAGCAAATTGATATTTTTGAATTGTGCTAGTAGCACTTTTGGTATGCGCCAATGATGGCTTAGGAGTGCTTTATGAGTCAGACAACAATCATGTATTGTTTTAGTGTAAATTTTCAAAGAAGTTGTCTATTTAAAGACCTGACAAACATTGTGACTATTTTGAAAATAGTGTAGTCATCTCAAGTGAGTAAGATGACTGTTATGAATTTAAGTGTAGTTAGTTTAGGGTGGACTAGTGGCCACTTTTGAGATTTGGAGGAGGTTGATTAAAAATTCATAACTAATTCAAACTTTGACAAAAAAAATATATGATTCTACTTCTTCTTACTTCAAATACTATTTTTCCACTTGTGAAAATAAATTTACAATAGGTATTTCTACAAATTTCTAAGAGGGTCGAATAAAAAAATGTGGTTAATTTTACAAGAAAATTGCAACCTAAAATAGTCATAATTCCCCCAATGCTTGACTTGTAGGCACCTAAACATTTAAGCTATTTCAATAATGGTCCATTATAGTTATGTAAGAATCCTAAACATTCCTTATTTGAACAAATGAAGCAAATTGGCATTTTTGGATTGCAGTAGTGATACTTTAAGCATGTGCCAATGATGGCTTAGGAGTGCCCTACGGTTTTAGATACTTCAATAATGGTCTATTATGTGAAAAATTCAAATAGATCTTATTTGAACAAATGAAGCAAATATGCATCTTTATATTGTGATTGTGATACTTCTAGCATGTATCAATGATGGCTTAGGAGTGCTTTATAAGTCACACAACAATCATGTACTGTTTGGGTGTCATGTTTGAAAGAAGGTGGCCAATTGAAGACTTGACAACCAATACCACTCATTTTGAAAAATAGTCTAGTCATCTCATGTGAGTAAGATAACTGTCATGAATTCCAATGTTGAGTTGGGGGTGCCTAGTTTTTCATTTTGAAATTTGAAGCACATCAATTAAAAAATTTGTAACTAATTCATACTTTATTAAAAAATATTGTTCTACTTCCTCTTACTTTGAATATTCTTTATCTACCTTTGGAAATAAATCTAAAATATGTATTTCTTCAAACCTCGTAGAGAGTCAAATGAAAGATTTTAGCTAATTTTTCAAGAAAATTGCAACATGAAACAACCATACCCCCCATACTTGACTTTGAGAAAACAATATTTTCTTAATGATGACTTTGATGAAATTGAGGTAGATAATCTATATTTATAGAGATATAAGCAAAAATATGCAAACATTCAAGAATGGATTCAGGCGCTAAGGGAATGAGGAGGGCTTTGTTGTCACTTTTAAGATAATTACAAATGACATAGTAATTGTTGTGGCAAAGGTGCAGGGCATACTAATCAAAGTAAGATCATATAGGACAAAAAACACAATTTGTACTTTGTGAAGAAGGTCAAAGTCTAGTGGTTTTGGGGACTATCATGTATTATGAGTGTTTCTTTGACATCTATATCTAGGTTATCTTATTCATTTCTTGAATATGCATTTTTATTGGAGTTATGTAGATTACAAGTCATTATTCATCCAAATGGGCATACAATTATCCAAAATGAAACAATGTTCTCAAAGATTTTGTAGTAGTTTAGAAATTTTATTTGTTACAAAAGAGGATCCTGTTGTCAATTATTCTCTCAAAAAAATTGTTCAAAAAAAATTCTTTGCTTCCATTCAAGATTTTAAAAATAGGAGCATCAGTAAGATAAACTTCTTATAAACAATCATTAATGAATTCAACTTAATAAGCATTAATTTCAAAATCTCAAAATATTCAATTCACCATTTTATGGTTGTTGGCCAATTTTCAGCAAATCTTACCGGTGTAAAAAAATTCTCAAAATTTAGACTTTTCAATTCATACAATACAAATTAATTTAATTAATGTGGACTTGAATTTTACGTCCTATTACACCCTGGGAAAGTACTTTTGTAAAAATGGCTATAAGACCTTTGAGTTCTAGGAGTATTAAATGTGGGAGTATTATTCAAATGAGATTCATTTTTTGGCACCCTATTATATACTAATTTATTGAGTTAGTCAATTTTTTTGCAAGAGATGCTTAATATAATTCAACATGACTGAAATTTGAAGGCATTCTGGATTAGTTTAAATTATTAGTATTACTTAAAAAATGAACATAAACACTTCAAATTTTCCAAGTATTGTATAGAAAAAACAAATAATTCATTTTTGACAACTCATTGCTTAAAATCATGCAAGCAAAAAAAACTATTGGCATCGACAATAGACCTTCATTACAAATAAAAGTATACCTTGTAGAGTGAGGGAAACACAACAATGTTATCCAGAACCATACTAAAATCTAAAGCATACTAAAATCTAAATGCTTTGCACAAGAAGTCGAGCATGAAAATCAATGATATAGTTTATAGCTTATGTCATAGAGGAATGGACCCCTAAATTGACCCTACATACATACATACATACATACATATATACACACACAACTATATTTACTTCTAATATTTTGCTAAATTTCATGATTATAAAGTGCCCTATATTTAATAAATGGAACCCCATATTTTTTATGAAAGATATGTAATTTTTACTTCAAATTCATTCATCACACCCTATATTGGTCCTCACTTAGTTGGATTAGATCTATGGGTATGACATTAATGTGCATGCATTTGGTGCAAATGTAGACTAATTAGTTTGAACCTTTGGATGAATCTTGAATGAACTTTGGATGAAAGTAAGTGAATATGGCTAAAGGTTAGATGACAATAATATCATTTGATTTAGTATGAAATTAGTGTAATCTTGAATTAATCTAAAATACTATGAACTTTCATATTACCATAAATTAGTTACAAGTTCAATCCTTTATTGCCAAAACATTAATTAAAGAAAGAAAAGCATGCTCATCACCTATTTTCAAATTTATTGACTTATTGATTTCAATCAAGGTCCATAATCCATCTTTCAAGATCTTCATTACATATTATAGGAGTTCAGTTCCACACCAATAATAAACCCTCACCACATGTCATATAATCTACAAGTCAACCTTGATACTTTGGTTTTTTTTATCAACTAAAATGTTATAATTTCTTACACTAATTGATATTTACAAACAAGGTTTTAAGCACATTTAAAGGATATATATAACTTATTTAATTATGTTGATTACTTTGTTCTAAAGATCAATTCATAAAGTCTATAATAAGGAAATTTATCTATATGTAAAGAGAGGGGGAAACTATCAAATTCTTACAACTTATCCCATAATTATTTAATATGATGAAACAAGAATTTGAAAATTATCCATACCTAAAGTTTGTTTGTTTGTTTGTTTGTTTGTTTGTTTGTTTTGTTTGCCATGTTGAGATCTCCATGACCACACATCCCCTAGTCACATTCTTGTTACTACCAAAAAGCCCTCAACAAGGAGGGGTGCATGGGATTTGTTTCATGGAGTTTGAACCTATGATGTGAAATTTACTTTCTTACATTTTGACTGTGGCAACCTAGTGATTCATTATGACCATTCAATACAGGAGTCAACAATAAAAGAAACTTATACAGGGCAATGCTTCCACACAAACAAGCTTGAGACCCCCGAAAATACGAATATGAGTACAAAACGATATTACATGTAAATTCTGTTATCTCATACTCATGCAAAACATGAAGTATTATCATAATACCAGTGTGTAAAAATATTGTGAGTGATTCATTACTCCTGGAATCGAAAATTTGAACCCATGAGGTTACTGGTATATATCATATGCATACAGAATATTGAGCTGCATTGCAAGATTTGCAAACTCAAAATTACTTCCGATACTGTATTAAAACAATAAATCATTTGCAAAGACCTCATTAGCAAATATTTAATATTTAAGGTAAGCACACCTAACTGCAGTCCCTATCATATTGTATATCCCACTGTTTCAAAACCCAAATCATGTCGCTATGATTATTCACTTATTTGGGTGAAACAAATCTCATAACACCAAGTATGAGTCTTTGAGATTTAGGTCTACAATGTGACACGGGATTGCAATTGGGTGTAATCACCACACAGCATTGTTCTCTGAACTTGCGTCTGAGGCTACCCTCACAGTTGGCAAACAAAAAAATTGTCTCCCTAACATAAATTTTACATAAAAATCTAGCTTTGGGCATCAGATATGCTTGTCCTCTGGTTTTCCCCTGGTTTCCAGAGGTCACATCCATTGAAAAAAAGTTGTTGTAGCGTGTCACTGCATCTCTACAAGAGAGACTTCCACCGTCGCATCACAACAAAACATTATTAACAAGTTTTAGCAGGCTACCCTTTGCATCCCAAAACAATAGGGACCCTGCCCATGAGGTGTCAATTGCTACTTGCATCAAAATTCACCCCCCAAAATCATGGAAAAGATACTCCATCCTCTGGCGCAGTGTCACAGAAGGAGTTGTGGAGAGTTATGGGCATCGAACAGAAACTACCTTTGACGCAAGGCTGTGAGATCTGCCAAATGACGCATGGTTGGGCGACCATGAGGGCAATTCCAGGGGGCATCGAGATCTGACAAATGCCATAAAATCTGCCACATCCAGGGGAACCAGAAACTCCATTTGAGTGACCAAAGCAAGCGGAGCAGATTCTAGAGAGTCAAAGCCCTTTAATTCAACAATGAAGGCAGGGCTACACAAGCTGGAATGAATCTGGTTTGTTAGTTAGTTTCCAGCTTGTGTAGCCCTGGAATGAATCTACCTGGAACCCTGCAAGCATAAATGGGAGGAGCAGTAGCATTAGCGTATCAAAGACAAACAAAAAATGCCCACCTTCTCCATCTCTTTTTTGCAAAGAGCATCGCCAATCATTATGGAAGATCTACAGGCTCGTGAGGCTAACATTGCTCGAACTCGAGATGGGCGGACGGCAGATAACAGTCCTCCCTTCTGGGATCCGCTTTGTCCTTTGTCATTTCCAGTACAGGTTGGACGGGCTCTAGAAACGGGGGCTGATTCATTTGCCAGAATTCCTACTAGTTCTTGCACATCTGCAAAATGCAAGTAAACAATTAGCTATGTCGGGCTAGTAGCGTTTGGCCTAGTTTCTTTTGCTCTCTAAAAATAGAAAAGTACGCAACGCACAGATTGTAAAGGAGGCCCAGTAGGCCCGGACAAGTAAAGCCCAGTTACGTTGGTGGCTTACAAATATGACATCCCCAATGTGACACACAAGAGCTGCTCGATGGTACTATGATGGACAGGGAGGAGGAAACTCAGCGTACGATAGAGTTTAATCTTCCAGACTTTGAAGGCCCTACAAATGAAGACTCCCAATCTCGCTAAGTTTTGCTCTCCAAAGACCTTCATAAATCACAAACCCTAACTAGCGGAGTGAGTATTTTTTTTGATAAGGCTGGAATAGCTGCTAGGCTGTGCAGGCTGTCCCGCTTAGGTCTAATAAAAAACTTACAAGAAAACGGATGTTAGTCAGAAGTATCAATCAATCAAGCGGAACAAACCAGTACCTCCGATGCCAAACGTGATATTCTTGCTGAAGGGAACAGCGCTAAGTTGAAGCCGTCTTCCTGGAGGTGCGTTCTCGTTCTCCACAAAATCGAACCCATTTTGTCTGCCAAGAGGCAAGGTTTAGTAACAAGCCAAAAAGTTCACATAATGACGTGGAAATCTTTTGGGAAAAAGAAGCAGAGAAACACCCTGCAAGTAGTCCATCTCATAGAAGAAATTAGGAACGATTGAAATTCAAAATAAGAACAGATTGAACTAAAAATCTCACAAGGCAAGGAGAGCGACGCATTACAAAACTAAACAGATTCATACATTACTAGTATGTCAATCGTTTCTGCATCTCAGTCCAGGTGTACAGGAAATACTAATATAATTTGGAAGATATTCCACAAACCTAAATGTTTCAAGGTGAGTAGTTACAATGACCTCCTCTGCAGCTGACAGTTCCACGGGCACAGGTCTGCAGTGGCGTCAACAGGTGCCAGTCAGTTGGAAACAAGTACAGATCTGCCTCCCAACGTACAACAGAAAGTAGCAACTACCTAACCACCAAACAAAAAATCGTTTCCAAATACGATTGTGCTTGACCCAGCTTCATCCAATTCACATTCGACTGCAGATACTGTAACACACTATGGGAACATAATCAAGTGAATAGGAAAGCATTAAAATGCACCGCATAAGGGGTTGCTTGTTCAGCACTGTGGTCTTTGATAATCGCTCAAAGTTATACTTCTCATCAGACGCATGCTGTTACAGTCATGATACAGCAGCACCGTGTTATTTCTGGGCTAAAAGTATTTGTAATACACCTCAAATCATGTTGAATTAAAGGTGAACACAATAACTTCCCAAGATCCTTTAGTTGGAAACCAATCACTACAAATTGGATTGAGAATATGTATTCTCATATGACACAACAACAAATCAATGTAATGAGGAGCAATTCCAATCTGGAAAGAAATCTGAAAGTACACTAGAAGATGCAGTACATAATCTGGATTGTCCAACACGATTCAAGGATTCAAGTACCTGATCCACGATAAAGAGATCCTGGTCCAACTTTGCGAGGATGAATCCTAGATTAAACTGACCGACCACCTGTTTTCACAAAGCGCACTTTAAATTCAAAACGGAGTTGAGAGTTGGGAATCAATGGGGACAAAGCTGAATGCAAACAGCATCGTGGTCAACCGTACACCAATTACTAGGCAGATCCAAACAAGAAATACAAAGACTACTTTGTGAAAACAACCAGATGAATGAACAAGAACTGAAGTGAAAGCAATAAAAGAAAGTCTATCCAAGCTATTAAAATTACCTTCATCTGCTTGAAATCACTTTTGTTAAATGTGCGTTCAAGCTCCTTAGTTGCAGCAACAAGAGCTGCTTGCTTCTCAGCCCCACCTTTAGTCACACCATCAGCCTCCAAGGTTGCAGCAGTAAAGCCCCTGGTCATCAGGATAATACGCCAGCTTCTTAATTGTCTTAACAAAAAGATCCCAAATTGAGCAGGAAGACTCAGAAGCGCAGTAATTTGAACTAGAAGCCATGTTCTAAATACTGACTCTATAAATTATCGAGCTAATTAGTGGCACGCTTCTGCGTTCACTCATGACAACATTGCTCGCAGCAAATACACCAGGTAAGATCTCATTCAAGCTAAGTACCTCACCTCATTCTTTTCAGAGGTTTTCCGTGTATTTCCATTTCATCTTTAAAATGCAACAATCCACGTCTACCCTTCACCCGAAGCCTCTGGATATCAAACATAACTTCTGCTGTGTCCACTTGCAAGCTGGAGGGCTGATCTGCAACTGCAACAACATCAAACTCTAGTCGTACAGCTACTCCTCATAAACAAACAAAAAGGGACAAATGGAGCAATTAATACAAGAATCATCCCAAAGCGAGTAATTAAATCTGGAAGCAAACTAATTTCTGTGGAAACTCACCAAGTACGCTGGCTCCAACAACTTCAACATCTGTGCTTTTGTTGAGAGATGAGCGCCTAGCACCCTCAAGTACCGGATCATCAGCAAAATCATCGTCTTTGTCTAAATCTTCTACATCTCCAGAAGATTTGATTTGGCTATCTTCCCTTTCAGCCAGCCCAATTACCAGTTTGGGTTTGGACTTCAAAGCAGAGGGTGCTGGACTGTGCTCAACATGATCGGCACAACACGAATCTTGTTCATGACTTGGAGTAACAGCAGCAATATCTTCAGTTTCAATTGCATCGTCAAGACCGGGTTCGTTGTGCTCCAGTTCCTCTGCATCCTCCATTTCCGAGTCCTCCTGTGCAGGAGCAAACGTGTCTCTACAAGCATCCAGAAAAAAAAACTCACCATATCAATCAGCAGCTCTGTACACAGGGGTAAACGTGAAAACACATGAACCTTATGTTCTTAGTCCCTAAATGCCGGAGGCTCAAAAGGGCTTCTCAAGTCACAAAACTCAATTTGAGTGCCAAATAATGATAATTCATAGAACTGGGACCCCTATCAAAATCTTGTTGTTCATCTACTGGAGTTGTCCAATCACAGAATGAATAAAGATCAACTTGAGATATGAGTGTTTGAAAATAGCACCTTTCAACTAATTTTGACTATCTACAGTATGAGAATAGTTCAACTATGATTTTGTTCAACTATGATGGCTTTCATTTTAAGCATGTCAAATGCATGTCTCTATGTATAAAACTAATCCTAGTATCAACTTGTCATTCAAAATCAAGAAACAAAAAATGAGTTTTCAATTTTTGATGTCCAATTTCGAAGCAATGAAGAAAGTCAATACTCCAGTGAACTGGCAAAAAAAGATTGATAGTCTTTTTTTATACATACTTTGCAAGACGTTTAAAGGTAAACCAATTGACGAGATATTGTAATTCAGAGCAAAGATAGGTTACCTTTCTGTTGCAATAGATTTTTTGCTTGTGGAAACAAAACTTGTCAACCGAGACTGCAATATCTTAGGCGAGTTACGGCTCACATTCAAATTCTTCACAGGGGCATCGGCTCCCGTACTGAGATTCCCCTTTCCACCTGTGACAGTTTTCGATCCCTTCATCTTGAACGACAGCAGGTCAAGAAAATCACTTTTCGCTCTCTTTTCTTGCCCAGAAGTCGATGGGGAAGCCGTGCGAATTTCAAAACTGCTTCTCCCTTCCCTTCCACCAAGTTTGCTCCTTGGCACCTCAAAGTGTTCACTTTCTTCTTCAGGGACAGTTTTTTCTTTTGGAGTCTCGGGAGTCTCATCGTCTGACTCTTGTTGGGGAGCTGAACTGCCATGTCCACCTTCAGCTGCACCTTTTTGATTGGTAGAATTAGGTTCTTCACCCAAGTTGTTGACAGTGTAGGTATACTTCTCGGGAGTGTACACACTTTCCAACGCTTCCCTCAGGGCAACTAACAAGGCACCCTCGGTGTGTAGAAATACTTTCCGTTTGTCCGGGGTTACGTTCACATCATAAGCTGTGGGCGCCAGGATGAAATTCAACAAAGCCATTGGCTTTTGGACGGAGTTGAAGGATCCATAAACCTCATTCAATAACTTATTGACTTTCGGAAGGTCAACAGGACGGCCGTTAACATACACAAACTGTCGGTCACTTGAAGCCCTGCTAGGTCAGCCCCAACCCCACAGAACCAGTAAATAGCAATGCAAGCCTACAGGCAATTACAAAATCATGCAAAACAAGATATTAGGGGTTCTTTCTCATGTCAATTCAGAGGGTGCTCAACAAACGTCCTCTAGAATACCATGGCATGCAAGAGAAGCGCAATGCTGGTGAATATTGCCAAGAAAATCAAACAACCTTTGGGGGAAAAAAAAACTTTCAGTGGAACTTTTATGCTTTGAATTCATTAGGTTTCAGCATGAAGTGGAACAAGCTGCACCTGCCACAACCAGCACCAGGCTTGGAGACGAACCCTTCCATATGGCAACCGTCGGAGACAACCAAATCCAGTGGCTCTAGACATGCAACAGTCTTGCTACCAAACACGGTGATAATGTTATCTCTCACCGAGCCACTGCCTTGTGTCTGAACGACGATCGTCCGCCCACTCTTTCCAACCTGGTTGGTACACACTATTCGGACTCCCTTGGCTATCAATGCGTATGCCTGTGTCCAACAGAAACATGAAATTGAGGAACCCGGAACTCAACCTTAACGGCAACTCATTCGGTTGTGGACATATTAAACCCCAAGGGACAGATATCCATGATTTAAAAATGACCCATTCGATTGCTCATATTGTGAAAAATTCACGATTCCAATGGAGTCAACTGTTATGCAACCAGAGTCAGTGAAGAACAATGCTTGCAGTGGCCAAAGAATCAAATACACTGGAAAATTGAAGTTTCCATACAACACACTCAAAACTGCCCAATTTGGGTCTTACGTTTATTTAGCACTTTTGGAGTAGGTCCTATGACAATTTCTCTTAGTTCAATTTTGTTTATTTATTGATGAACACAAGCAACGTTCTACACTGATTTTTCAGAATAAGATAAATCGAAATTGGGCATATCAAACCCATGAATACTTGACTACTTAAATGTTAACAGGTAAGAAGGGAGACAAATTGACCTTAAACCCTAAACCCTACCTCTAACTTCAATCATGTGCCAATGTGAGCAATCCAGCGGATGCCAATTACGCAAGGCAATGGCAATGAAAGCCCAGAACAATTGACCTGTAAGATGGACAAGAGACGCCCGTACTCGCGCCGGATGTTGCGGTTGAACTCCTTGTACCTGACAGGCAAGGGCGAGAAGAGCTTGGCGACCGCCACCGTGGTGCCCACGGCCCTGGCCACGCTCTCCTGCGCGATGAGCGCCCCCGAATGGTCGTACGTGAGACGGGCACCGATGGCGTCCTCTTTGGTGCGAGTGGTGACGTTCACGTCCGACAACGCGCACAGCGAGCTCAACGCCTCGCCTCGGAACCCGAACGACGACAGCGTCTGCAAGTCCGCGAACTCGGAAATCTTGGACGTGTGGTACTTCAGGGTCAGCCCCTGCAAACACTCCACCCAACGCAGAGTCTCATCAGGCACAAACCCCAAGTTTCAAATCATGTAACATGGTTTTGAATGATTTGAGTCTTGAATCTTAGCCAAGAAAAACGGTTCAAGAATCATCTATATCTTGTGATTTATGATTCACTTAGGGATGAGCATCCACACGAAACAAGGGCATCACTTCACTGCACATCTAGTAGACATGTCATGAGCTGCGCAAACCGAGTTTCGAATGGATTAGCAAATTCGAAATTATGTTACATGATTTGAAACTTCCTTAAACTATGACCGATTGAGCCTTGAAACTTCCATGAAAAAACTGGTTCAAGAATCATGTATTTCTTGTCATTTATAGTTCACAAAGTGATGGAAATTCACATGAAAACAAGGGCATCCCTTTCACTGTACATCCACCACACGCACATATAGTAGACAATTCGTTGACTGCACAACCCGAGTTTCAAATTGTTTAGCAAATTCAAAGTTGTGTTACACGATTCGAAATTCCTTCAACTATGAAGGATTGAGCCTTGAAACTTCCACAAAAAAATTGGTTCAAGAATCATGTATATCTTGTAATTTATAGTGATGAATCATTGCAAATTTCAATAAAATCAAGGGCTTCCCTTTCTCTGCACATATTTCATCTCCATTGCATACAATACAATCGGTCATTGTTGCAATTCTATAATGGATGGTTATATGAATAGAGTGCAAAAGAAGGAAATCAACTTCTTAAAATGTGAACGAAATTTTGTGCAATCCTTTCACGTAGTTTACGCGCAGTTAGTGTGGAGCTAGTGTGGGATTTGTGCAAAGAGAAGGGGAAGCGTGCAGTCAATGACATGTCTACCCTATACAAATGCAAAGAGGATAGTAAGCATTTGTGCCTGATAATTCTCGGGTGACACTCCCGACCCATTGTCTGCAACTTCGATGAGCATGCTTCCATATTCCTTGAGCCGAATCTCCACACTCGTGGCGCCTGCATCGAGGCTATTCTCCACGAGTTCCTTCACGGCCGTTGCCAAGTCCAGCACCACCTGTACGGCAATTGCTAACACCTTAGAAACCCAATGATCACAAAAGGTTATCCCACCTAATAGCGACTCTCTCCCTAAATGTGACACTCCAAACTCTTGCATATTAATTTTGAGAATATACACCAACTCGTGTCCGTTATAAACTTTGAACCCTTGCAACTATTGCATATGAAATCCAAATAACGCGTTGGAATACTCTTTGATATGCTAACAAGAGTATTAAAAATCTGATCGTTTTCATAACAGAAACTATGCTCAGAGTGCCGTAATTTGGTGTGTCGGTTCCAGACCATGTACTATTAAAACATTAAACCCTTGCAACTAGTGCATATGATATCCAAATAACGCGTTGGAATGGTCTTTGATTTGCTAACAAGAATATTAAAAGTCTGATTACTCTCATAATAGAAACTGTGCTTAAAATGTCGCAATTCGGTGAGTCGGGTTCAGACGATCTACTAATAACACTTTGAACCCTTGCATCTCCTGCTTCGCAATTGGGTGAGTCGGGTTCAGACCATCTACTAATAACACTTTGAACGCTTGCATCTCCTGCTTCTCAATTCGGTGTGTCGGTTACAGACCATCTACTAATGAAACTTTGAACTCTTTAAACTATTGAATATGACATCCAAATAACGCTTCAAAATCCTCTTTGATTTGCAAACGAGTATTAAAAACCTAATCTTTCTCATAACAGAAACTATGTTCAAAGTGTCGCACTTGTTGTGGTTCCAATTGCCAGTAGCGGGAATCAATGCCAGCAAACTTAGCAACAGTGAAGAAATGGAAAGATTTCAGAGAATGTAGCACCGACCTGGCCAGAGCAGATGCGGTGGACGGCCGCCCTGTCGATGGGCTGAATTCTTCCCCCTTGCGTGCTGGTGCTCGTCACCATGGCGAGGCTTGTGAAAGGAGGAAGTTCCCCAGGCTCTGCCGAACGAGTGGTGAGGAATTGGGCTTCTTCAGCTACTGCGATCGCGAAAAGACCAAGTTTGCATCCCAAAGAATTTGCACTGTTAAATTTCGAAGCTCCCGCAACCAAATTTGGCGAAGGAAATTTTCGACAATCACTTGCGCGAACACTGTGCGGATCTCATCGCATACTGCCTGCTGCCTTCTGAAGAAATGCACTAATCAGTAACCCTTGACCCAGGAAAACCCCACGACGTCTTATTCCCTCCTAATGTAAACTCCCTCGTGAAAAACTCAACAACACAAATGCTGCATCAAGAAGTTTGAACAGTTCCAGGTATGAAAGCAATAGGGCAAATGAGCTAACAGCCCCGCCGCCATTCGCCCTGCTCTTAATTCTAATTCAAGTCTGCAACAAAACTGAGGAAAACTAGGGCAACCAGACACAATCGGAGAACGGCCTGAAACGATGCCTGGTTCATTGACCAAAACAGTAATTTCATCTTCAATAGTGGCGATCAAAAGCTTCAGAGAACAATAAATCAAACAAATGAATCCAGAGAAAAATATGAGAAATTATATCGTTTCAGCATTGATACTCACCAGTCTACTCCCGTGCTGCCACCCAAGCGAGGAGTTTCGTTCAAATCAGTGCTAAAATGAGATACGGACCATTCAGCAAACATTCAGAGATTCACGCCACTAGAAAAATGACGGGAAAGAGAAGAATTCTGAGTGCTTCCGATTCCTCGTGCTACGCCTCCATGAGCGACCTTCTTGATTCGATAACACAGAAAAAGGACGGCATCCCCGAAAGCTCTGGCTGGGGAGCTGCAAGGAGCAAATTTCATGACTACAAATCTATCCAAAAAACAAACGAGAATCAAGTGCTTACAGCGTTGTACCATATCTGAAGTGATATCCGCAAAATGTGTTCCTTGAAAAGTTACTCTTTATAAAGATGATTGCATTCAACTCACAACCCTGTCGCCAATTTGTGTCGTCGCAGTGGCGGGAATGACCTAACGAACGAAAAGGTAACAGTGTTAGTGGATGCAGGACGAAATCCGTCGCGTTTTCCGCCGTCGTTACAAAAGGGTGCACGATTTGTCCCGGGTGCAATAGTACAAGCCTATTACCACCCTGATTTGGAATCTGAATATCTTGGGGCCAATTCCAAGAGGGGCACATATTTTTTCAGAGGTGTGCCTTTGTTTCACGGATCAAACTCAAGTGGAATTATAATTTTTCAATTAAAATTGTAATTTCTGTGAATTTTTGAAGTAGTCTATTTAAAATTATAGAATTGTTCATAGAATGGAGCTACAAACATCCCATATAAACACTTCCAAAATTGTCTTTGTATGTACCTATTGGCACTTAAGTTTCAACGAATCAAAGATTGATGTAATACCCCTTTTGGCATTAATGCACTGCTTTTGTTAGAATCTTGAAGGGATTTGGATATTTTTTTGAACAAGATTTGGATGTTTGAATGGACACAATTGGGGCCAAAAGTAGGGGCCAAAATTGGGCAATGGATGGACTAATTGGGTTGGTCTACCTTAATTTTTGAGTGGAGTATTGAAAAGCAAAGTTTATAGGCTTTTCAAGCAAAGGAAGGCACGTGAAAAAGAAAATTTTCTAAAATTCTAGTTCTCAAAATTAAGTATGATTTTTGATAATAAGTGGAACGTTATAAATTTTTCTTTTTTATATGCCATGTTCTTTTTGAGAAAAGAAGGTTTTCAAAACTCCACTCGAAATACTAATATTGATGTCTAATAGTATCACAACAAAACTTTTTCAACTGTAGATTAAAGAAAGGAGATTTTGCACTGTCAGTATAAACTTTTTTGAGTCTAAACTGAAGAAGACGCTTTGCATCCACAAAAATTATTCTTGAGCTAGTACTACAATGACAAAGTTTCTTCTAGTATATGGTATCTATTTGTTTTGGTAAACAATGGTACAATACAATAACATTTCAACCTTCGTTAATTAATTATTATACAAATAGTTCAACTTTGCTAAATTTGTGTCACACATGCGACACAAATAGTGAAAATAAGTTTACTTAGAGCATTTATATTATTGTGACAAAACTTCAAAGGCAAGTTGCTTGAGAATCACTTATTTATTCTACTTGTGCATCTTGCAACATCAACTCCTAAATACCTAAGACCTTTTTTGAGTTTCTAGGAGTTTACTCAAAACAAAACAAAAAGCCCAAGTTTTGATAAGTTTTATCAATTTATTTCAAATTGTACTTATATGAATTCAAACTAAACATATTGTAAATCTCATAAGAAAATAAAACACAACAATATCACTTATGGATTCAATGATGCTAGTATTTGAGCCTATAGGCCTTGAGCTTGGGTACGTAAAAGTAGGTACCCTAAAACTATTGTGAAATATTGAATGTTTTTAGACCCAAAACTGCTTCAAAGTATTTAAACCCAAAGTAAGGCTAAAATCTTCATTCATATTTATTCATAAACAAAATCCAACCATAGAATCTTTTAGTAAACTTGTTAGTGTACACCCTCCTAAAATTTCAAATAAAAAACCTTACCAATTGCAAGATCAAGTTGTTTGAATTTCAAAAAGAAGTATTTTCATCTCTTCCCAAGTGGTCAAATTTCATCTTTCAAATTTTTTACACAAAAATGTGTACCTCCTACAACTTAATACTCTCTATAATATGTTGAAAAAATAAGTTGGAAAAATATGTAAAAAATTTAAAACAAAAAATATTTCATATTTCATATTTGAAAAAAAAATAGGAAGTAGGAAGAACTAGAGTATGGTTCAAAATACTAAATTGTTAAGAATTTAGTTATGGAATTGAAAAATTCCAATACCAATGGTTATAATGTTGTAATAAACGATTTACATCTACAACTTTTTATTTTTTTCAAAAATATTGAAAATTGAATTAAATAAAAGACTTTAAAGTTTATTTTAGAATACAAATGCTATAACTACTTGCAAACTAGAACTCCACATAATTTTGTAATTTTGTATCTAAATCTGAATAAAATAAATTTTCATCCTTTTCCAAAAACTAATAACATAAATTTCATCCCATTAATCAAAATGGAATGATTCAAAGCTTTCTATGAATACATAAATTTTGGAAAACTAATATCAAATTTTTATTTCTTAGAAAAGTGATTTTTTTGAGTTGCTCGAGTTGCCCAAGCTACCCACCAAGCAATAAAAATTACACATCATGCAATAACTTTAAAACCATATAGTCAAAAGTTATGAAATTTGTTGTGCCTTAAAGCTACTCCTTAGGTACATGTTGTGTGAAAATTTCAAAGTAAAAAATTAAAAGTTCCATTTGTAGTGAGCTACCCAAAATCGATATGTTGCCAAAAAAACAATGTTTGGACCTTTAAGGGTTAAACTCTAAAATTCCAATTACACATGCCATAAAAGTCTATTTTTCAACCACTATTTGATCAAAATATACCATCTATTTCAATTAATGTGAATTGAATATAATGTTTTATATTAAAATTACTTATTATAATTCTTGTTATTTATTAAAAAAAGATTGAAGGAAATGCCTTCATTTCACTAGTAGATGGTGCTCTTAGGACACCAAGAAAAAGTGTCAAAGTAGTGCTACAAACTCTCGTTAGTTCCAAACTAGTACCAACATGGGTCTTAGGTATCATGCTTGTTACCACTACTCTTTGATGCTTGAAGACCACTTTTTTCTACTAATGTTCATCTAAAGACCACCCTTCCAATTAGTGTTTGTCTCTTCAATTAGAAAGAACCCAACTTACTTTAACCCCTCATCGTTGGAGGGGACAAGAAGTGTCCTCACATAAATTCAAGTCCAATTCAAAGTGTTGTAACTTTTGTGTCCCATGTCCGAATTCAATAAAACTTATTGGAAAATTTGCGCTCTCTCTTCTAGTTTGTGTGGTAAAATTTACAGATCAATCCAATATGTACTGATTTCTTGGAAGCTAATCGAAGTTCACAGGTTCAATTTGGGTTCACCAAACTATATTTGAAGGCCGCAACTTTGGGGGCTTGTATCTCCTTCATCCAATGTTTGTTTTCAATAAAAATTTGTTGGATTATGTTCCCCTTGAAGTCTAGTTATTGTGGTAAAATTTTCATGTCAATTCAAGTTGTTTTGAATGTTTGGGAGCAATTCGAAGTTCAAAATCATTACATTTTTGGATTACAGTGAATTTCAACGGCTTGTATCTTCTTCATACAATGTCAATTTCGAATTATTTTTTTTGTAAAAGATGCGCATACTAGTCTAGTTTTATGTGGCTAAAATTTAATCTCAATCCAAGAAGTAATGAGTGACTGAGAAGCATTTTAGTAGGAGGAGGTTCAACATTGAGGTGTTTTCTGCAACTTTTCTTGCTATTTTTTTGACATTTGAAAGTCATTTTGCAGCCACAGTGAGTCAATTCTATGGTATTTTTTTTCCACAAATGTGTTTGTATTTTGGTTTTGAATCACTTAATAGTTTAAAGTTTTTCCATTTGAGTAGGTTTAGAAATCAAATTTCACCTCCAAATGTTTTTCTAGGAAAATTTCAGCATCCTTTTTCTACACTAAAACATTATTATAGTAGGAGCACCCATTCCCAACCAGGGATGGATACTTGACTTGTAGAGTACCCCTATTTCCAGCCAAGCCAAATTTCTTTGTGAATCATGTTTAGGAGTCTTGATTTAATGACATGCACAATATGCGAGGCGGAAAGGACCAATTGCCAAATGTCATGTATTACAGCATTTATTATTTTGAAATTTGTACGCATCAGTAGTAAGGAACCTCCCCTATGAGTGGAATTGCAAGACTCTAGATGTTATGTACCGGTTCGGAACACTTTTTGCCTTCTAAAATTCACAGAAATTTCAATTTTGAAAATAAAATTTTGAAAATCTTGCAGTCCCAATATTTTCTATCTCCCTACATAGGAAAAATTTCAAACACAGCCACTTAGGTATAGGTGGTCCTACTATATCTTTCAATCTACGTGGTCAAATGACTCCAAATTAATCCTAGCATGATTGCTCCTGTTGCTCTCTCTCTCCTGTGCGTATGCATGTACTACGCTCAGGTTTAGCTAGTGAGGGTCTTTAGACTTTTGTAGCAATGGTCTACTTTGGACACGGCTTAGTACAGAGTGTGTGTGTTTCAGATATATTATGCATTAATATATATAACTTGCTACTAGCTAAATATCTGTGAGTATCTGTCACTTGCATACTTGCATATGGAATTTTGAGTATTGTAAGTATTGTGTCTGTGTCAGTCTAGATATGAGCATATCGATACAGTAGTTTCAATAGGTCAAATTTAATGCACAACATCTAAAACATGTACTCTACAAGATTGTTTGGTTGAGATTTCTATACCTTATTGAAATTTTAAACTACAACACTTCAAAAGCAATGATGTTTTTGAACTCAAATAGGCCTCAAAAGCAATGATGTTTTTGAACTCGAATAGGCCTCTAACAATGAGGGTTAATGATTAACCTTAATTGTGGTTTTAAGTGGGTGCTGTAGTGGCCAAGCACAAGGCATACAAATATAAAAAATCATGCACTTACCAAATTCCATCAAGCCAATACAGCCCTAGAAGGTCCGCTAACCTAATTGCAACACGTCTAACATCTTTAATCAATTTGATTCTGAAATTTGATTCTGAAATCTCAATCTCGATTAGTCACAATTAATTAGGGTACGAGATGGGGCATCCAAGCAGCCTACACCTACCTTACCAGCTCCGTACGAGATGGAGCATCCAAGCAGCCTATGAAAATTTGATTGCCGCAAGGATAAGGTTTTGAGAGTAACCGAACAAGTGACAGTCAATACAGTAATGCATAAAAAATCTAGGGCATTTCCCATATTTCTATTTTGAGATTTATTAGCATTAAGGAAGAAGAAATGAAACTGCTTTCGCTGATGGCAACTGCATAACAGTTTCACATCGTGTCATTCTTTCAACATCTGCTACATGTTATAGTGTTATTCGATTTAACGTCACCAGAACATTCGAGATTTTATTTTTGCTCCATATTTCCAATTAAGTTGGAGCTTCAATTGTTCCACTGCTTCACAAACCCCATAAGTTAAATTTACAAGTCAAAGGTCGTGCCCCTGGAACTAATCTTGATCTGAAGCCTCATTTCACTTGCAAAGATATAACCAAAAGATCTAGGCAATAATTTAATCACCACGCTTCCAAAGAACAGATAACCTCACTCAAAATACAATTAGACATTTCGGCTAATTGATATAAAGCATGTTTAACAAAAATGGGAACAAACACAAACGAAACCAGATATGCATATGCATACACATCAGTAGACTTGGATTCTCAAATCCTCCTTTGGCTGTAGGATTTCTTTGGGGGGAGGGAGGGAGAATAACAGGCTACCCATATCACTACACGAGGAAGTGCCTTGCTAAACAACAACCCGTCCTAACCTCAAAACGTGCAAGGATGTACATTATCCGAGTATTGAAAGCGACACAAGATCACCATCCTGATATCGTCATGCCTAATTACAAAGCGTCTCTCCTCCAGTACCTTGAATTCCACATCTACAGAGGACATTCCGTGTCACAGTAGAATATTTCCGCAGACCTTTCCGCATATACAGAATTACAACTTGTCAATACACTCCTGTCAGAGACTTTACCCCCCTGCCAGGTCACCAGGATGAGCAGCTCCCGTCTCCTTCACTTCTTCGTGGACCTGCTGCTGCCTTTTTACCTCAGGACTGGTACCCTGCAACAACACACGCAATATATTCACCAAGTGGAACACAATTGCACTCTGCTCGTGAGGAAATAAAGTGGTAATAAGACCGTTAGGGACCTGATCCACTCTCCAAAACTGACTCCTATTACCATCAGCAACTCCTCTACTCATATATTTGGTTGGACTTATCGGCATAGTTGTGTAATCATGACTTGACCAATTGTCTAAGGCCACCGATCTATGAATGGAAATGGTTTTCTACTGTCTACAACCTCCCACTTTGAACTTGCACAAGAAATCCATTGTAACAGAGATATGGTCTCAACCAACACCTTGTTGCAGAAAAAAACAAGAGAAAGAAAAAGGCTTTCCATACTGTAAATCCAGAAGATTCATGAACACTGCAATCAGAATAACATGTACTATGTTCCAAAAGACATGACCTGCTTCAGCACATTTCACAATTTCTCCATTTCTGCATCGTTCACAACTAGAAGAGAAGCAAAAAGAAATTAGGTTTAAGAAACTTGAAATACACAAAACCTAGGAAACAAGAGAAATGTGTACCTCTTCGGAAGCCTTCATGCGCTCCTCCCGCTTGGAGTTGATGAAATCGCGAGTGCTCTTCTGTCTGCTAAGGTTCGGCGTCGGGACTTCACCTTCAGATTCCGACGATGTGGCTCCCTTTGCTTGAGTCCCCGGTTCAACCCCACGCTTCGTCGCCTTCTCATCAATGGGCGGCTCACCAGTTCCCCAGTTCGATGTGGAGCTGTCCACGGGTCGCTCAACTGCTAAGCCGCGCTTCGCCTGGAAACCAAAATCCAAAAAGACTCACGCATGAGCAAAACCTCAATACATTGAACTAGCTTGTGCAGACAAAAACAATCTTAGCCTCTCACCACAAAACCCTTACACCAACAAAGCCATAACAAACCAACTGTAGCCATAACAATCCAACTGTAGCCATAATTGTACCTGGTGCAAAGAAGCAGGAGCAGCAGCAGGGAACTGCAAGGGACGATGCATGGCCAAGAAAGTACGACGCCATAGCTCCCGCGACGCCATTTCGAAACTCTAATTAAGTGGACGAAGCTCCACAACCTCGATTTCTCTCAATTTTTTCTTTCAACTGTCACGAAGGATAAGATTTGGCTCAAGATCTTTCAAAATGAGAAACAAAAAGCTTGGTGTGACGATGTCGCAAGGAGTCCGATCGCGTGAAGAGCTGCTGCGGCAGTGATGTAAGCTTAAAACGCTGATGGAGACGAAGACTCTCAACTAGGCCGCGGGGGCACGTGTCATGAGCAGGGGTGGCATTTGGAAGGCGAGCCAAGAGGGAATGCCAACAGGGTATTGAAGTTATTGAGTTCCATTATCAGTCAGGCGGTTACCGTTTTTACGGTGAGGGTCAGATTCGATATAAATTAAGTGAATTTCGTAGAATACTACCACATGTCATCTTGTGATTGGGGCTTCAGGGGTAATGTGGAGCTTTCAAAATGTGTTGTGAAAATTCAATTTCGGCATTTCCATGCCAAATGTGCCCCTCATGTAGAATACTCTTAGCTGTAGTATTTCTAAGTTTCATCTCAAAACTTTTTGTTAAGATTCAATTGTCTAATTGCATGATGATTTTTGTGTCAAAAAATTAATTAATTATTTATCCCCTTACCTACAAGATATGACAAAAGTTAGGACCTAGAGATGATCGAAGAGAAAGAAATGATCACATCCATTTGAAAAATGACTTCATAAGCACCTACCGTATGTGAAGGTCCGATTCGGCACTTGAGTGTTGAAATTGAGTTTCCACGTTAGATTCTTAGGGTTCACATCGTCTCAGACCATTCACAAGATGACACATGTCACTTTTTTTTTCAAAAATGACTTAATTTCTGCCCATATAATTCTATCATATATACACCAAGGAAACACTATAGCTTTGTGACTATTTTATGTAGACTATGAGTTGGAGTAATTGAATTTGGATCTCCATATTTGGAAGGGAGGGAAAAAGCCCTTTCAATAATAGTGAATAATATTATGTTTAGACTAGATGTAGGTACCAATACCTAAAATCAAACAAATAATCAATTCAACATGGTTTTCATTATTATATTGAGTTTTTTCTGTGGGGGCATGTTGCTAGGATTAAACGAGGTTCTTAACTATCTTAGAATACATCTTTTGAACATCATATGAGTGAACCGTGAATTTTTAAAGAGTTGAAAATAGATACATGCAAATCAATCCTAGGTTCTTACAAATAGAGATTGCATACTTTAAGCAAGAATCTCTACATGATGGTTTTTAAAAGGGGTCAAAATAAAAATAAGTGGTCCTATTTTTGTAATGACTATTTGTTATACTCCATGAAAGGTTCCATTATGGCCACTTTGAAGTCCAAATATGCTTCCTTTTAATAAATGAGATGATGGGCGCAATGTTTTTTCTTTCGGAATCGTAACTATCAAGTAGTGTCACTTTGTTGGTTTGAATTTGGAAGGACCTACTTTATACTAGCCTAAACTTGCATGATATAGCAATATGTCGCTCAAATAAAAACTTTGGATGGGCATTGTAGGGGTGTGAAAGTAAGACTTATAGGATGTGCAAGTGACACTTTGAAGTGACTTATTGGTCAAAATAGGGTCCTATTTCTTGTGTGTGTAATTGTCAATGACTGTGCCCATGAAGAGGCAACCCTTAGAATATTGAAAGAGAATCTTAGGGATTTGCAAGAGAATCTTGTAGTAGATTGCTCAACAAATACACTCTTTCAATGAGGCCTCTCTTTTGGGTCTACTTCAAAAAGAAGTTTCCCTTCTCCAACATCCCTCAATTCCCTTGCATTTGTTGAAGTTTTTAAAATTTGTTACATACCAAGCATCAGATACCTCACCCCAAATAGTATGAAAACAAGTCTACCAAGTCAAAGTTTCGTTGGCCATAGCAAATGGAGTTTTATTTATTCCCAAGGAATCAGGCTAAGGTACTTAAAATGTCCTTTGAGGATAGTAAGGCCTCAACATGTGATAGTTTAAGAATAATATTGTGGTCATTTTAGGTGAGTAAGATGACCATTATGGATGACTTCTTGTTGGATTTGGATTGACCCAATGGCTTTTTTGGGTTTCAAAGGTTGGTCACTTCAAAAATTCATTACTAATATATACTATGTCAAGAAAATAATTTCCCTTTTGGTATTATTTTCTCTCATGCTTGTCTATCTATGTGATTTCTTCCTTTCCTTCATGCACAAAATAGGGAGTTTTTAAATTTTTTGATATGCACCCCTACAATGACTTTGGGAGGTCAAGCAAGGGGGTGGTTCATCCTAGCCTCTAATTGTGGCATATATAAGGGCGGTTACATTAGGCAAATTTACCTTATTAACCATTAAGCGCTTCGACGTCCATATTTTGGACGATGAACAGAGGGCTTCGAGGCGCTGTTTTGTCCACTGAACTTTTCATTCATCCAATGTAACACTTGAATTTTGAGACAACCTTCTTTAATGATCAATTTCATGAAATTACAGTAAATGATATTTCTATAGAAAGATATAAGCAAAAATATGTCAAAATTAGAAAAAGGATCAAGACGTTAAGGGTTGAAAACCAGTGTACGAAAGGAAAAATTCTAACTACCCGTACAGAGGAACGAAAAAAAGAAAAGTCTCAAACTCGAAAAAGTAAAATTCTCTATCTTCTTTACTTTTTTAGGGTTTGGGGTTTAGCAGCAGCGATTTCGTTTGTCCTCGCATGCAGTTGTTGCGCGCATCGACAGGGCCCTCATGGACCTCTCCGCCGCATCGCGTGATATTCACGAGCTCGTAGCATCCTTCGCAGAGCAGGATGGGATGTCGTTTTACCAACTGAAGGAGCTTTGGAAGTCGCGCGGCTTCTCCTTCATTCACGAAGCGTGCCCGAAGGACACAACACAAGCGTTCTTCATGCAGTCCTTATACTCTTCCGCCCTGGGTCACGTGAAGAGCGTGGATAACACTCTTTCCTGGAAGATCGGGGGCTTGTTCGTGCTCTATTGCTTGTACGAGACTCAGTACGTGGAGCCTTATTACCTGATTTATCTATCTCTGGAGGATTTAGAGAATCTGCACGGTTTGGTGAAGGAGTTGAAGCGCATCGAGCATGGGGAGGGTTTGAAAGTGGTGCGGACTATGTTGCGCAAGGAGGCTTTCTTGTTCGGGTGTGTGTCTGTTGACCAGAAGAGTATTGCGGATGCGTGCGAGAAGCTGAGGAATCAAGCTGCTGCGAGGCTGAAGCACGCTCGATTTAGGTTACTGGCGAATGTGCCTTTGCAAGAGCATGTTTATGGGAGTTTGAAGCAGGAATTTTCCTTGGAGTCTGTCATGGATCTTGTGAGAGACTATGGTGCTGCGAAGAAGCATGTGTTTTCGGGCCTTGGAGTTCTTGAAACGCCAGAGGACACGGGTTTAGGGTTTGCTGATCAGCTGAAAGAAGTCGCGGACGGTTGGGAAGCGCAGAAGCGGGACTTGCTTTCCATTAATGGTCTTGAAATCCAGCCTATTCAGATGCAGCTTGCTCGACCTGAAAAGCGAAAGCAAAATGAAACTTCCGATCAGGTCGTGGATCGAACTGAGGAGGAGATGCTTGAGGAGGAGATTCTTGGTCTCATTGATATGGAATAAAACCCTAATAATTTATTAGGGTTTCCATTTTTTGGAAAATTTCTTTTCAGGTTATTGCATCAGAGACTCCTTCCTCAGGTTCATTTTCAACACGGCTTGCATAATGGCAGTGCATTGAGTGGAAATGGTACATATATGCAAGTGCTGAAGAGAGATTCGCAGCCTATGATACAGCGACAAGAGCGTTCTGAGAAGGTCGCGGATCAAACTGAGAAGGATCTTCTTGAGGAAATTCTCGGTCTCATTGATATGGAGTAAAATAATATCTCCAATCTTTTGGAAAAATTAAATTGCGGTTATTGCAGAGACTCTTTTTTCACACTCTTTTGCAAAATGGTTCGCGTCCTCGATTGAGCGAAAAAGGTATTTGTAAATGACCTTTTCCCTACATATTTTATTAATTGAAATGTAAGTACGAAAGGTTTCAGATGTTTTGAATACAGTAGACTGTCTGTAAAACTAAAGAGTTCTCTGCATTCTCTTTGTTGGATGGTATGGCAGGATACTGTATTAGAACTCGTTGCAATTCTTGTCTGTAGAGGGCGTTCTTTTCATAATACGCTTGAATCAGCTAGCTTACAGTAGTCGTACTTTCACATTTTTCGTTGTTGTCATTCTCTACAAAGCCGTCGTTTACAGCGTGATTGGCATTCTTTTTGGACTATTTGGACTATTTGTAATTACCTACTGTAAACTAATATCTCGATTTATCTTCACATCGGATTGTTTCTGTTTTCTCGTGAAGACCTCGACTTAGGCTGCTTTCAACCAATCTGGATGGTGGGGTGGGGTGGAGGGAAGAGGTTGCAAATATTGTGTTGACCAGCAACATGTACCGGCATGGATGGGTTTGTATACCTTAGGTTAACCCCTAAATGCCCAAGAATTTCTGCTTCTATACTTACAGGCGTTGAAATCAGTCATGTAGTAATCTTTAGAAAAGGTATTAAAATTTACCACTAGAAAGAAGAAATCATGCCTTGCATATTGAACAATATGTTCTGAAAGTTGATGTTGACTTTCAAAGTGGACTTTCTATTTTAGGTTTCAGGCTCTTGATGTTTATACAACTTAGCAATCGCATGATGCGGGCAGCTGAAGTACTTCCATATTTCACTGCCATTGCATTTTTGGTGCAGGGTTTCGCCCTTTCCCACAAATCTTATTGTTGATTATTTGAATACTCGACTACGTTTTCAGGTAATTGGCGATGATCATTTTGGTGAAAGGGTGGGGCTTTTGCACCTTGCTTTGTAGGGTCCTTCTTCGCTTTTCAACCATGGCCTTTATTTCTCCTGAAGGGCGAGGATATAATATGATACAATGTTAATACCATCTGGATGTACACAGTTTTCCTTGTAATTCTATCGGCTTATTTCAATGGACATTTTTAATTGTTCAATTAGAATGCTCCATGTATTTCTATCAGTCTATTTCAATAGATTTTTGTCCGTCAGTTTGCTGATGCTCTCGACTGTCGAATTTTGTTGCAGGAGCTCTAAACTTCGAAGTGAATTTCAGTCGTGACCTCGATAAGGCTCCAGGAATCTCGTCTTTTAGGAACTGCTAGAAACCATTCCGAATCATCCCGTTTCTCGGAAGGAATTTTGTTTTTCCAATTCCTTCCATGAGTCAGTGAATAAAGTAAATTTTCTTTCTGTTTTATTGACCGGATTATTTTTCTTCGAATGATCAAGTTCGTTACAATATCGATTCCAGACATGTAAGGGGTCAGTGAGTTCACCGACCCCGCTGCCGTCCTAGCTCAGTTGGTAGAGCGCAAGGCTCTTAACCTTGTGGTCCAGGGTTCGAGCCCCTGGGGTGGCGACGTGGCACGCGTCCATTGGTGCTCATGCCGGAGTGGTTATCGGGCATGACTAGAAATCATGTGGGCTTTGCCCGCGCAGGTTCGAATCCTGCTGAGCACGAAGTATCTTTTTGCTAGAAATGATACAAGTACTTTTTGTTGAAGTCTTGCTGGAATGAATGGTTCTGCATACTCTTGTTGATATTAGAGCATCACCACCCGTCTTGCAAAAAGGGGGTGGTGAGTTGGCCTGCATTTTGCAGAACCATCCCGTTTGCAAGCCGGGTGGTGAGCTGCGACCCACCCGCAAGCCTGTTAAGAGGTGGAGCATGGTAACAAACATGGTAACAAACATGTACAATAGTATAAAAACCATTCGCCGCTGCGGTGAAAAATGCAAAAACAAGTAAAACAATTCGGTGCCGAAAGTTGCGGTGCCGAAAGTTGCGGAAAGGTGTTCAAGCTTGTCGCTTGCTGTTATGCAGGCCGCTCCAACCTCCAGCTTGCAACCTGCAAAATCGGTTCATTTGCCAGCTTCTGAATATTTGCCAGCCGCTGAACTGCCCCGCTCATCCGTTTTGCAAGACGGGTGGGGCAGATATGCAGCTTCCTCCCCACCGATCATCCGTTTTGCAAGACGGGTGGGGATGCTCTTAGATTGTATTGTCAAACGTCTCAGCTCCCTTGTGTAAAGTTGTGAACACTATTTTCTCCAACGTCAATTTGAGAATTTTTCAAGTCGAAACTTTGGTTGATGATGTCCCAGCATTTGCAAGCCTCGTAACTATCCCCAAGCTAATATAGAAAGTTCACTTTGGAAGCTGATAGTGAAGTACGGTAACTTGCAATGCAAACTTGTGTCGTTGGTAAACCACTGCTAGGAAATGTTCTGTTCATTTCCAGCATAGATTGCAAAGCATATTCACTTTGTTAGGAGGGTTCGGTTGCCTGCGTGATCATGCATTGCAGCCTCTTTCATTCGTCTCTCACCAAGTTCATTCATTTATGTAGGGCAAAGGGGGCATTGCCCTTTACAAAATGTAGGGTTTGGACTGTTATTTTGCTAGTAAATTTATTTATATATTTTTTATATCTTTTATATTTTTCTAACAAATTTATTTCAAATTCATTTCAAATTCATTTCAAATTCATTTCAATGCCTGTAGGTATAGAAGAGGTCGCTTTGGCCATTCGACACTTAGGCTATGTTTGGACCTTTAGGATAGAGAAGATTCATGGTTTGAAAATGAATGTTTTGATTGAGTATATTGTGAAAAGTATAATTTTTTAAGTCAAAGAATATTTATTTCATTAAATTGAGTAAACAAAGGATCTTACTTGTTGGTTTAAGAAAATATTTTTTTTACAAACAATAATCTCCAGTGGACTCAAAATGCTCAAAATGCTCAAATGCTAGTAAGGTAGTGTGTTCACAAACCGTCACTTTAAGGGCTGTTGGGCCTTTTTGATGGTTTTCAGATGGCTGAATATATTTCCACTTATTTTTCACTTGAAGAAAAATTGATGTGAAATCTAACAAAAGTGGTTCATATTTTTTGGAATTACTTATGAATTTTCAAAGAGTTTTGCAGTAGGCACCTATTCTTGATCCTAGACCTTGCAAAACCCACACAGTGCAGTCTGAAAAAAGATATGGCTAGACCAAAAACAAGCAATCAGGCATTCAAAAAGTATTACACAAGGTTCCTAAATGTGACCTTCACTAAACTTAAACAAACCCTACATTCTTTTAACATGTGTAAGAAGGCAATTGGGCAATCAATTTTCATTTAGAAAAATTAAGTGCACACACTTGGGCTTTGAAATGGACCCTCCTTAATTCTTATTCCATCTATTAAAGAAGTATGAACAAATCTCATTAATTCTTTGACATTATGAGCATTCCAACTCACATCCATTGACTATCTATTGCTTTTGAAGCCACCTATGAGACAATTTGAAGAAGAGGGTTTGAATTAGAGCCATCTACAATACTTGAAGACTTTAGGGGTTAAAGATAGAAATCATTCCATTCATTCTAGTTGATAAATCAATACATATAGCATAAGATGATTTCACATTTTGAGGTTGGAATGGGATCGGGTGTTTTCATGTCTTACCATAGTGCCTGGAAGTGTGTAGCGATTGATGAATAGAGTCAACAAGGGCCTTCAATGTTATGAGAAAGTTCTAGACAATCTTTTTTTTCAAGCAATTAAAGTATCTTCTTAAAAAATTATAGGATTCATTTATGAACTCTATTTTCACAATATCTCAAAAAGAAATTCACAAGATCTTTTCTTAGAACAATCTCCTTTGAGATTAGTGTATACAATTCTATCTTAGAGTTTTTAACCCCTAAAAGACCAGATTGAATTTTTTAGCAATATAGAAAATTTGGATAGGTATGTGTGACTAGAAATTTCCATATTTTGGGCCCAAACTTTAGTAGAGGGCATGGACGGAGAATATCTTTTATATGCACTAATATTTTGGACATTTGGAAATATGAACCAAAAGTTATGACCTATTATGTTTTTTATTTTGTAATTGAGCAATTTGTGCAGATAAGAAAAAATCACTTTTTTCGTAAACAAAAATTTGAAATTGATTTTCTAGAGTTATATATATGTGAAAAGCTTTGAATCATTCCATTTTGATCAGTGCGTCAAAATTTATGAGGAGTTTTAGTGTGTAGGTAATTATGGATTCTTTATTCTAAAATAAAAAAACATTGCAACCATTGGGATTGGCATTTTTCAATTCTATAATTAAATTCTTAACAATTTGGTATTTTGAATCATTATCTACTTTTTTCTACTTACTTTTTTTTTTCTATATGTTGTATGAATCCAAATGATTTGAAAATTTTCAAGCATGTAGCAAACTTGCCTCGAAGAATAAATCCAAAGAAGCACCAACAACATGGACATTTTTTCATTTAAATTTGACCTTGTGAATTTTCTTTTGTAGGGCCAAAAAAAGGATTTTTGTCACTTCAAATAGGGGAGCACTATTTCTCACCCTTTTTATTGCGGCTATTTATTATTCTGGCACCCTGCTGCCGCAGCCTGCCGTCTACTGGCCCTACTGGCTCCTCTTCCACGTGCTGGTTGCATTCAATGCCTGGCACAGTATATCCACGCACTGTTTTTTCCTACCTGACAGGGTCTGCCCGAGGAAAACTTCAGTGTTTCGTCTGTTGTGTTCCGGCGTGTTCTAGAAAAGAAACGGCCTGACTTATTGCTTGCATGGCCATGCGACGCCGCATGCATGGACATGGGCCATGTCACGCCGCATGCATGGGTATGTCCCATGCCACGCATGCCTCTGTGTTCCCCCCAGTGTTTCGTGGTGGCAGTAGACTTCAGGCCTTCCCCTCTAGGGGTTTAGGGAGTTCACAAGAATTAAACATCGAACACAAGTGACATTTTCTTCAAGTAAACTATAGTTCCCTACCTTAGAAAGGAAATCATATCGTGAACCCCCCAGAAACCGACATTTTCAATGTTGAAAAAGGTAAAAAGAAAAAGAAATTAGGACTTCAAACAAAGAAGAAGACATACAATGAAACACCAATAATAAAAGGAAAATAACTAGATTTTATTGTATGGTTTAGGGGATGAACTATATAAATCTGAATTAAAAAAATATAGAACTTCATCAAAATTATAAGAAATTTAAACCCATTGAACTCCAAACTCTTTGGGGCAAATGGTTTAAGGGTTTAGGAATTGGGCCTCCATTATCAGGGGTCCATCCGGTTAGGGAGTGCAAAAGCACTCCCTAAGCCAAAAAAAATGTATAATTGGTGTGCCGGACCCATTCAACTCCAAACTCTTTTGGGGGAAATGGTTTTAGGGAACACTAATTGGGCCTCCATTATCAGGGGTCCATCCGGTTAGGGATTGCTTTCGCACTCCCTAACCCAAAAAAAATGTATAATTGTGTGTGTTGGACCCATTCAACTCCAAACTCTTTTGGAGAAATGGTGCTAGGAACACTAATTCGGCCTCCATTATCAGGGGTCCATCCGCTTAGGGAGTGCGAAAACACTCCCTAACCCCCCATACAAACACTGAAAATATACAATACATTGTAATACACCATACATTGTAACACACCACATTTATCAATAAAATTGAATGGCTTTAGAAGCCTTTTATTTTTATTTTTTACACTAGAAGATAAGCTATTTATACTAGTAGGGTGGTAGTAGGGGAGACAAACCTTATGGGATATAGAAAACTTAGGATCTTTAACCCATCACTAAATTTTACATGGTAGGCGAGCAAAACAGTGGCAGCAGAACACTGAAATTTTTTTGGGCAGGCACCTACGGGCAGAGGAACCATTGGTTGCCGTTGTCAGATCATGGCACGTAAACCCACACTATTGGGCCTGCTGCAGTTATATTGTGCAATACGATGCAGTCCAATAAATAGTCGCAATAAAAAGGGTGAGAAAGTCTTATAGCCATTTTCCTTCAAATATATGGATTGCAATATGATATCTTGCAATCTATAAGATGGAAAATTTTGAAATTTTTTCTACATCTCTTCAAACTAGCATACTACAAATTCCTATAGTTATAAGTGTCCAAAGATGTTTTTATTTCTTCTTAAATTTGGTATATGTACTCGAAATAACAATTTTGGAGCATTTTTGGTGAAAATATAGTTACTGTTAATGGTTTAGTTTTCCCTTCAAATCTCGAACATACATCTACTTCACAATTTTTTAATGAGTGAAAATTATGTTTTTTTCTGCGTGTGTTTTAAAATTCCAGACTCTCAATTCAATTTTTCAACATAAAAATTAGGAATTCAAAATTAGTAGTGCAAAATTTTAAGTTAAGAAGATTCAAAGCCAAAAAATCTGGTCAAGTGAGGTGCATAAAAATTTGTTTTCTTCACTTGAGATGCAAACCTCCTATGATAGGTTCCTAGGGAATTACCCATTAGAGTCTTGTATCTACCCACAAAGGACTTTTTCTAATAAATGGGATTAGGTTTACATTAAATTGATTTGTAGCCATAATCAATGCCTTGGGAGATGGTCATGGAGTTATCAATAATTGTCACACGATACTTACACCTTTCTAGTGTAAATTTGTTATAAGAAGTTAAGGCCATGTTAGGAAATCTTGTAGCCATGTTAGAAAATGTGGTGATTGCTTTAGGTGGTAAGACGACCATAATTATGGAAATACTTTTTGTTAGTTTTAGGGTAGTCTACAGACTCTTTTGGGCCAATCTAGGAGCTAAAATTCATAACAAATTCATATTTTGTCAAAAAAGAAAAAAATTCAATTACTCTCTTCATAATTTTTCTCACATTTATCTTTGTATGAAAAAAAATTGCAACATATCAAACCACTCATTCTGCATGTCATAGGCAGGTTTACCTTATTACCTGTACTGTAGTGGAGTTTTCCTGGAGTGTCATGACTCTACACATCATCAGAAATGGACTTTGGAATTATTTCCTGCACTCCAGACACATTGCATCTGCGTTACTGTCTCCTGTGATGATGATCTACACATCAACAAGTTTGTGACATAAAAATGTTGACATTAGCTTGTGCTTCATTCATATTGTCAGTTTATGTCCAAAAATAGATACCAAAAGGAAAATTTACAAGAGCATTGAACTTGGATTTTAGATCCTTGTAATTCAGATCTACAATAAATGACAGCATCATCATCTTGTCATTGATAGACTTAGGAAATGAGGAAAGCCTAAAGGCATGTGCACACCTGGCATTTGCAATGACCATGCATTAAAAGATAAAACTTCTGCATAAGAAGGAAATAATCTTTTTTTTATGAAGCTCAGTTTCGGAACTGCTGTCAGAATTTTTTAACTATCTGCAGTTCACACATGACTGATACTTTTTCAACCGCCAGAGGTTAACCTCTACGAAAAATAATAAATCTGAATGATTTTGAAAATTAACAAATCATCTTGCTAAATCCAAGGAAGATTAATCATAAAGAAATTATAAATCCTTGGAATGATATCAACTCAATTAGTTGCCTTCTCTACACATTGAGTGGAGAGATCTTTTTATATTGGTATCCATTTTTCATCATGAATTTTCAAAGGATAAGGGACAATTTGAAGATGAAAGCTTGAGCATTCATTGTCAAAACACAAGAATTATGTTCAATGTAGAACTTTAGATCTCATTTTGTCATAGTAGAATTTTTTTTTTCAAGTTATTTTAAACTAAGAAAAGTTGGTAAATCAAGCTAACTTTCATCTCCTAAAATTTGTTAGAGATTTAAAGCCTCCAATCGAAAGTTAGGAACAAAATTCAAAGAAGATGTTTGAAAATGTCAAAGAAAATGTCCCTTTGAACCCCTCCCTGAATTTTGTCCCTAACTTTTAATTGGAGACTTGAAATCTCTAACGGCTTTTTGGTGATGAAATTTAGCTTTATTTAACAACTTTTCTTAGTCCACAATCTCTTTAAAATAATTATTCTACTATGAAAAAATTAGATCTGAAGTGCTACATTGAACACAAATCTTGCTTTGACTTAACTAGGTATGAGAGATTAAACTTCTACTAATCCTAATTTGCATACCCCATATGGGTTATATTACCTCCCATCACCCCACTTGTATAAAGATATTGCCTATACATCCTCGTGTTCTCACATCGGGAGAGGGTTCCAAATACACTTGTGGTGGTTGTTAGAAAATTACATTATTTTTTATTTTTCCAAGTGGGGTCCTTTTGATTTTTGCCTTGGGCACCCAGGTACATAATGGGCTGTCGAGAGCTCCATTTGATAAGAGCAGTCGTCATGTGCTGAAATCTTTGTTTTTAGAAGATTACGAAGTTTTTACGGACTACTGTCGTAGTGGTGGGCCAACAATAAATAAATGATTAATGGTGTAATAACGTTGTCAAATCCATGCCACTTCGGCTGCCATGTAGGTTTGGTTGATATTTAAGCACTAAGGTCGAAACGTGCTGCAATTTAGAGATGATTTAATGCCTTAATATCACCACCATAAGACCAAGTGTGCACATACCTTAAGAAGGACCCAACTTGTTGCAAACACTAAACCAACAGACGTCTAGAGATTGGTCAGTATAATCAAGTAGATAAAAGGTGATTGACCCATTATTTGTGCCACAATTTGTGATGTAGCACGGTCACTCTGGGAGGTGGAAAATAATCAATTTTGTTTTTATAGATGAACAAGTGTGAGGAAAAGTAATTTCAATTGAAAAATTTGTTTGTTTTACACAAAATGGATTTCTTATGGATTTTTGGAAGTGATTAACCATAAAAGTCCATTAATTGTCACTTTCGGTAATGGCCATCTTTTTCATCTTAATCCTTGAGAGCCCACTTGACCACTCTTTGGTCTTTAGGTTCTTGAAAATTGCCGTAGTGACAAATCCATGTGCAAAGTATGAAGTTTTGATGTGCCCAAGGTTTTTTGTGTATAATACCAAATAACTTTCAATCGTCTCCCCTATTCTGCCATTCAAAAGAATTTTGCACAATATATAATATGATTGACAATTTTTGTCTTGCATAATTAGCATTTAATTCTTATGCAATTTGGATCAAGCATACCAAAGGTTTCAAAAAAGTAAAACTCCATTTTTGGTGAATTATTTCCTATAGTTTGATACAATAATTGATTGATAATTGTTGGTGATGAATTTTTCTAATTTGATTGTGGTGATATGTAGGAAACATCCATACTCACATCTTTCTTTCAAGAAGCATATCCAAAAAGTTTTAGAATTTCCTCATAAAGTATTTGAAAGTTGAGGTGACCATGTCCAAATTTTGAAAATAGGATATTTCTTCATAGTAATTAGATTTTGGCAAAGCAACTTTACCATCATTGTCAAATGTACAAAATTAGTAGTAGTATGAAGGTCAAATAGTAAAATCTAATTACAATCAAGAAATATATTTTTTTCAAAATTTGGAAATGGTTTCCCTAACTTTTAAAATCATTGTGAGGAAATTCTAAAAGTTTTTGGAAATGCTTATTGAAGGAAAACTATGCATATGGATGTTTCCTACATATTGCCGCAATCAAATTAAAAAAATTCATCATCAATGTTTTTCAATGAATTATCGTGTAAACTCATTAAAATTTAATGAAACAATTCACCCAAAATGGAGTTTTGGTTTTCAGAAACCCAAATTTGGTATGCTTCATTAGAATTGCCTAAGAATTGAATGTTAATTATTAAAGATGAAAAATGTTAATTACATGATACATTTTGCAATTTTCTTTTGAATGATAGAATAGAGTGGGCAATTGAGAGTTGTCAGGTACTGTATAATTTGCACTAATCAATCCTAATTTGAATGTATATAACTTTAAGGATAGATGATTGTATAGAGGCATTTGTTGTATGTACATACACTTTTAGAAGAAAGAAATTGATTTGGGTGGACTTCTAAGGAATGAGGAAGATTACGTGAAGACAGATGATTGGGTTTCATCATAAAAATAAATGTCTATAACTCTCGCTATAACTATATTATTTTTATACGATGTTGTATATCAAAGGCAATATTTATTTTTGAATTTATTTTTGTCCATGACATTATTGCAAATCTCCCATCTTTGGTATTCTCATACCATAATCTTGACCCTAAACTTCTTAAAAGTGGATAATTCTTTGTATAATTCTTTGTGGAGTACTTTATGTTCTAAACATCCATGAATTCCAAAAACCATTGAAAATTTGGTAGAAATTCCAAAATAAATGTATTAAAATCTTAGGAAAGCGTAGTATTTTTTTAACTGAAAAAATTGAAAAATAAAGAAATCTCTCAAATTTATACACATTTTCAAATACAGGAAGTAGAAAACCAAAACTAATGAAATTGAACCCTACAAATTTAAGAAATTTATATATGTTTTGATTTTTAGAATTTAACAATTGATAATATTAGCATATTTTTTGGAACTTCTGATTAATGAGATGAAAGTCACAAGGAATTTTATTTTGCAGGCAATTATAGAATCTCTACTCTAAAATAAACTTTTAAGTTCTTTCTTTTAACGCACTCTTCAATAGTTTTGGAAAAAATAAATCATAGCATGTAGATTGTTGATTACAACATTACAACCATTTGAATTGGCATTTTTCAATTCCATAATTAAATTCTCAACAATTTAGTATTTTAAATCATTTTCTACTTTTTTCTTCAAACTTACTATTTTTTTCAAGCATTAATATGAAATAATTTTTGTTGAATTTTTTTAAATAGTTTTCCAACTAATTTATTGAACATATTTTGAAGAGTTGTAAATTGTAGGATCTACACATTTTTGGGTTAAAAGTTTGAAAGATGAAATCTAACCAATTGGGACGAATTGAAAATACTTCTTTTTGAAATTTAAACATCACAATCTTGCAATTGGTAAGGTTTCTTATTTTGAAATTTTAGGAGGATTCACTCTCACTAATTAACTAAGGGATTCTATGGTTGGATTTGTCAAAAAATAAATATTGGTGAAGATTTAGCATTGCGTTAGTGACATGTTCTGAAGTAGTTTTAGACGAAAGAGATTTAGGGTTTAATTCCTTAACACCTCAATCCTTTTTCAAATTTTCACACATTTTTGCTTATATCTTTGTACAGTAATACCATTTACCAAAATTTCATGAAATTGTACATAAAAGAAGGTTATCTTTTCAGGATTCAAGTGTTACATTGGATGAATGAGAAGATAGTTGGATGAAACAACGCTTGCAAGCCCTCTGTTCATTGTCTAGAATATGGACGTTAGAGCGCTTAAGGGTTAAACATCTCTTTCAAGGTCAAATTTGAATTGAAGGATCAAAAAGTCAAACTAAATACACTAAATATACTAATAAAATATGATGGTATTAGTGTAAAATGAGAATTCATAAATAGATTAGGTATTAACCTCTAAACGTTAGAGACTATGTTTTCACCAAAACTGCCCTTGCATTTACAAGCATCAAATTTTAGTTGAAAAACATTTCTAGACAAATGTAACCATAGGATCTTGTATTAAAATAGTTAGAGAAGATGCGAATTTTTTTTCAGAATTTTCCACCATATAGATTGCAAGATATTAATGTTTGAAGTGACAAAAATCATTTTTTTGGCCTTGTGAAAATACGGGCAGCTGCACTTCACAAGGTCACTCTTGTATGAAAAAATGTCCAAAATGGTGGTTACTCTTGGATATATTCCTCAAGTCAAGTTTTTTACATGCTTGAAATTTTTTAAATCATTTGGAATTGTACAACATACAGGAAAAAAATAGTAAGTAGAGAGAAGTAGAGAATAATTAAAAATACTAAATTGTTAACAATTTATTTATAGAATTGAAAAATGCAAATCCAATGGTTGTAATGTTGTAATAAACAATATACACCTAGTATTTTTATTTTTTCCAAAAATATTTAAATTTGAATTAAATAAAAGACTTCAAAGTTTATTTTAGAGTAGAGATTCCAAAACTACCTACAAACTAACCCAAACTAAAATTCCTCATAACTTTCATCTCATTTATCAAAATGGAATGATTCAAACCTTACCACATATATAAAAATCTAGAGAATCAATTTCAAATTTTAATTTATTTTAAAAGTGATTTTCAAAGAAGTTTTTTTCTTCCTGCCCAGGTTGCCCGACGTACACTGAAAATTACATATCACGCAATAACTTTTAAACCAAGAAATCAAAAATTATGAAAATTGTTGGGCACTGATTGTGTCCACGTGGCGTCGAGGAGCGTGTTGCTGACGCATTGGAAACTGGGCGGTCTAGGGTTAAAGCTACTCCTTGTCCCCATATTTTGTGAAATTTTCAAACCAAAAAAATAAAAACTCCATCTATAGTGACTAGTGAGGTGCCCAAAATCACTATGTTGCCAAAAAAATGTTGTTTAGACATTCAGGGGTTAACAAGCTATCCTAAGATTACATAGCTCAACTACTTCTAGATGGAATCAACAAGTTCAATGAAGGTAGTTGGAGTGAGATTCAACGTTTTTATCTCACTTTGCTAGCCTTGTCATACAATTAATTTCTATTTAAATATGAAATTATGATTCATAATGTGTTTCTAAATTTTTAATAATTTTGTCACTAGCAATCCATCTAATATTTTAAAAATCAAAATATAGATCTAAACTATTTAAAATATATATTTTTGATTATTTTCATGTTTTAACTATATTTTAGAGAGACAAAAAAATCATGAAAATTTTATTTTAAAAATTTAAAAATTTCTTTAGCTATAAATGGGTGAGTTTTTGAAATTGAATCATGAAAATAATTTTGTTTTCTTTTTGCATTTATACAATATATCATAGTAGAAAATATAAAAGGACTATATTATTTTGGCAAATTTGAATATTTCTAATATTAACAAAATTTGTCTGAAATAAGAAACAAATATCTAAATATAAAATTCACAATAAAGTTTCAAAATATTAAAATTGTCAATTTGTAATCGTATTTTGGAACAACCCATGGCTTGAAAGCACAAATTTGTTTTCATGCAATTCTATTGTAGACTGGTACAATTTTGACTTGACAATTTTTCATGTTTAATCTCTAAATGTCCAAGGCAACAACACTAGGATGTGAGCCTAGAAATGCAAGCCTATGAGTTTTGAGCCTAGGTTTAAGTAGGTACTTGCAACTATTAAAGGTGTTTATAACATACACACTAATAATATAAATCTCCCATCACCATAAAAGGTGTTTATAACATAGGTACCTATAATATAATTAATCACCTATAATACAAACATCCTATAACCATGGAAAGTGCTTATAATATAGGTACCTACAACATACACTACAAAAAAACAGGGCTTATTGTGACTGCGACAAATGACTGCAAAACAATCATGTTGCAGTCACAAAACGAAAATATGACTTTGTAGCTTTGCAGTCATTTTGGACAAGTCATTTACAAGAATGACTGCAAATTTATTATTACCTAATGGAATGGAGATGGATGTAACTTTGGATGAGAAGTGGCTTCATAGAGTTAGATAAAGAAAGATAGCCTTAAGAAAGATGGAGGGGAGTTGCCATGTGGAAAGTGCGTGCTTTTTTGAACTGGTTGGACAAAGACTCGACCCCTTCTAAATCTAATGTGGACATTTAGTGCGCAGTCATATCGAAGTCATTTTTGAGTTGCATCCGACCCCTTGTAAATCTAACGTGGACATCTTGAACGTAGTTGCAGTGCAGCCATTCTACAGTTGCGGGGCACCCCTCTATAATCTGACATGGACTTCCTTGTAGGTAGTCATTTACCAGTCATTTCAAAGTTACAATAGACCCATTACAAATTTGAAGTAGACAACCAAATCAGAAGTCATTATGTAGTCATTTTAAAGTGATATAGATTTAGGGTTTGGAATTTAGGATTTGGGAGTTACGGCAATGTATGCAAAAAAGAATGTCTTTATAATTGCATGGGGAGTAGTCATTCTATAGTCACACATAAATACAATTTAAATATTGCAACAATACAATATACACCATATACAATACATCATACACCATATACAATACATCATACACCATATACAATATATTATACACCATATACAATGCATCATACAACATATTCAATATTCAATATAGAATATATAGAATATTTGGCAAATTTGTCACATGGTTTCCAAAACCACTTAGTGTGTGAATATAAAGAATTGAAATGACAAACCTTTTATACACGTGGAGTGATAGGAGACAAGACAAACCGTGTGGGACATGTAAAACACAAAAATTGTGTTATTAGTAATATTTAAGATCTTATTTAGGAATAATAGATTAATTGTTTAAAACAAAACTATGAGCTAATAAAAGTTGAAAAATGAGTTTGACTTTCATTTCAAAAAAATTGTTTTGGATTTTGAGCCTTAAATCAGAAGTTGTGGACAAATTTGAGAAGAATATTGGAGTGGATATTTTCTTAACATTTTTTTTTATTCTAATAGTGTAGAAGCCATAATGTAGTCATTTCCATGTTACCTGACTACAGTACTATAACATGACTTCCACTTGACTAAGTGCAGTCACGTGGAAGTCATAGCTGACTCCTAGTGAATTAAAATCATAGAAGGTCATTGTAACTGTTAGTAAAGTTGTTCTATTTTTCTTTGCAATGTGATTCTCAGGGGTAGGCTTAACAATGGACTTGTATGTATGCATGCATAGGGAGTTAAGGTCCAACAAATACGCAAATCCATCTACTCTAGAGCCTATAGGATTGATTGTTCCCTTAACATTGTCAATTTGGGTGGAGTTGATAAATTTAGTGGGTATAGTTAAATTGTTTGTAGAAAAAAACTTGTTAGTGCAAAAAAGCCAAAAAAGGCATAGGTTTCATTACTGAGTACCTCCATAAATTTAAGGCTACGCAGAGACGAGTGTAGGACAAAGACAAAGAATATGGTGACGTGGAGGAGGTCCTCCAAGGTGCTGGAAGGCCATATGTTATGACACCTAAACTGCGCGACATTGCCCATTAGTAAGTATTGACAAATGCCTCTGTTATGCATGATTTGTATGCATAAGTTCCCACTCTGCCCCTTTTTAAATCATATTCACTTGTTTCTTCATTTCATCCTGCATCTTTCTGAATATTGTCTATTATATTGCACAATAGTCATATATAGACTTCCAATGAGCTACGGAGGGTCCAAAGTTGTGTTCAAGTCAAGATGCAGCCATTCTGCATACCATGACTTCATTGCAACTTGTAAATGACTTAGTGAAGAAGTGGTGAAGTCGTGTTTTCATTGACATAGTCGAAGTGATTTTTCCTTCCTGTATCTTCACCGTTCTTGTCTTATTCTTTTTCCTATACATCTCCACAAACGGCATTTGATGTTGGGTGCTTGCAAGAAGTGGATGCAAGAGTCATAGAGGAATCCATCAACAACCTCCTTAGCAGAGTGGATTCAGAACTTTGTGTTGCATTTTGACCCTGATTGGAGCAACAATGAGGACTTGGATCGTTTCTTGATGAGTCAGAAACCTTCACAAAGAAAAACTCGATATGCACGCATTACAACAATTGGAAACCACTTCCGTGTTGAAGATGACACAACCCTCCGACTTGTAAGCTACAACAACAATGTAGCATCCATTTTTGAAATGTTGGAAGGAAGTGCTAATGAGTCCTCTGTGAACTACGTTGGCGTGCTCAAGGACATATTGGAGCTAGATTACAGCGCATTGCATATGCGCATCATTCTTCTACGGTGTGAATGGGTGAAACTACTTGACACGCGAGGGAACCCTACGTATGTATGTGACGACGCCGGATTCCTTTTGGTTAACTTCCACCAATCTAGTCGGACCCATCGAATTATCGGTGGAAGAGAACTTATTGGCGCAAGAGTAGTACTAGGTCCACTCGTGTTGAGGTCCATTGTTGTCGTGGTCATCACGTCATTCTAAGTGTCCGTCAGTGTGTCATGCAAAGCGGAGCGGTACAAAACCGTTGTGGCATGCAGTAGTGAACCAGGTGGACCATTGCTCTGACATTGGAATGTTAGTAGTTATGCCCGAGTCATTACAAATCTACAATCATGTATGAGTCATTCTATAGTTGCGTCACAAACGTGCTGTAGTCATACTACAGTCAGGTAGGCTTTAGTTGCAACGTTAATGTCGTGTCCTGCCAATGTCTTGCCATTTATTAGGTAATCACAGGGCCTTTGTCATTGTTTTCATTCATGCTCAATACAATTTCTAAAAATTGTGGCCTCTACGTTTGCCACATTTGTACATGCCCTTAGCTCAAATGCATGAATGCAAACCTTGATGTCAGGTGTGTAAATAGCCGAACCGCAAATCTGACATGGCATGCAAGTGTTCATCAAAATTTGGGCGACTGAGACGCCTCTATGTGCGGTACCTTCCTCGCTGACTGTTTGTTTTGGTTCATTACTGAATTAATGTTCAATGTGTTTTATTTTCACAATGATGCTCCCACAGTTCTTTCTCTCTCCTTAAATTAATTCATTTAAGGTGGGGTTGCATTACTTCTGTAATGTCTTTCATTCATTTGTAGCATGACACACCTCCATATCATATTCAAAAAATGCCCTTGTTGCATTCTTCCTAGTAATATGTAGAAAGAACATGCTAGTCGCACTACAGTCATATGCTAGTGACATACCGAAAACAAACCATGTCCCTATCCTCCCTGTATGGCGAGGACGGCTATATTTCTTTTTCTTTATTCCTTAGTAAAAGAATACAACAACCCTGTGACTCGTGCTAGTTGTGGAAGTCATTGTGCAATAAATTTAAAGTCACTTGTAGTCGCAAAAATGGAATGCGCACGACTCGTACACGACTCTGCCTTCTGCAGTTGCGTTCCAGTCAGCCACGTCATGTTATCGTCGACCCTGTGAACGGAACATTGTGGATGAACCATATGCGCAATCACTGTTCATCCGACAATGAAACTCATGACTGCAAAACAACTCCAACGCTGTGGAGATCCCTACGGTGGTGCAATTAGGAAGGTGAAGTCACAATGCAGTTGCAAAATCTCTGCAGTCACGTTTTTGTAGTCACGCTAAGCCCTATTTTTTTTGTAGTGATACACCTATAATATAAATATCCTATAACTATAGAAGGTACCTGTAATATACGAGCCTAGAATCCTAGGCTCATGGGCTCAAGATCTTAGGCTCACATGCTAGTAACTCTGATGCCTAAGGCACCAAATTTTGGTGTAGACAATACTTTGAAGTTAAATAAATCCTACCCAAATAACTATTGTAAGTGGTTTATATTTTTTGAATATTTCTTTTTGAAATCTAGTTTTAGCATCAAAAATTCAATTTTGAAAATGAATGATTATGATTTTGTGCAAGGGTGTCAATTGCAAATCTTGATTTTTTAATGTTGAGGTCCTTAAAAACGAGCTTCAAATACATTATACAAAATTAATTTTTTTTGAAATTGAAAAAAATGAAAAATTATTATCTAATGTGGTAGTCTTTTGGCCACATCAAACTATTTTTGTGGCTGAGTTCCCACAATCCCGAAACTCAAGGAAACTCGTGGCTTTGTTGAGGAGCTCAATCTCATCTAATGCATTATAATCTTTCAATCTATAAATGATGTTGTTGTGTTTTCTTTTCTCGTGTGATCTTTAACATGACTAGTTTGAATTTGTATGTTTACAATTAAAAGAAATTCATAAAACTTATCAAAACATTAGAAGAGATTTCAGGATTTTAAGGGCCGTTTCAGAGCCATTCCCGGTGCTGTTCCCCCGGCAGTAAAAGAACGCCGCTGTCAAATTTTTTTATTTTTTATTTTTTTTTAAGTCCTTAAAGTGAGAAACAAAGTTAATTTTTTTTTTTTTTTTTTTTTTTTCGAAAAATCTGACCTGGCCGTCTCTCAGCCAGGTCAGCAGAGGCCGGGAACAACGGATATCGACGGTTCTCGGGGGGGTTCGAGTTGGGAACTCGCAGCCCTCCCCAAGAGCCAAAACACATGTAATGTGTTGACTTTTTGAGCACATTTTAGGAAGCTCTAAAAAGGCCTTGGACATTTATTTGTTAAAAACCCAACATTCCAAAAATTAAATGAACCTTGATCAAATATGATTGTAGCTTTCCAAATGCATGTATTTAATACATATTCTAACTGATACAATTTTATTTGCATGTTACATTTAAAAAAATGAAAATGAGTTGATTTTTGAATCAAATTAATGTAAATATCAACATCTTATGTGTTTTACGAATATGTTATTTTTCTTTACATGAAAATATATATTTAAGAAGGGCATTTGCATACTATGTTACATCAATTTTCAAGTGAATGAAATACTTAAAATGCACTAAATCAAAATTCATGATCTTCATTAAGAAAAAGTCATTCAAGATCCCTTTTACCTCATAGTTTTTGTAAAATGCATATTTTAAAATAAAAAAAATGTTTCTTTTTAAGCAATTAAAAATTAATCTAAGGTTATTAATATCAAAGTGAAATATGAAAAATTGAATAAAATACAATAGTGAAAACAAGTAAAATGCAATCATTGCAATTGTGAAGACTTATATTAAAAGAACTTGAAAATGATCTCAATTGTTATCAATGAGATTCCAAATTGGTGTGCATAATGCACTTTAATGAAGTGCTCTTCTAGATACTCATCTAGACCATGTACTCATATAGAGACTTTTTATAGAATATTTGAATGCATTTTTTTTGTACTTTAGATAGAATCTAATTTAAAAAAACTATCTTGTCCCTCAAATTCAATTTTGCAATAGGAATTTTCCAAATTTTTAAAACAAAACTAATTCTATCTCATTTTTATATGATTCTATATGGATTTCATTTCACATTATAACTTTTTCTTCAAAATCTTTACTCTTCTTCAATGTGATCAACTAATTTTAGAAAATTTGAAAGTCAGTGCATATTTAATGTGTCACAATTTGTGAGAATTTGTGAAATGACAAATTTAAATTATATTTAATAAAATGAATTATTTACTTTATAATATGGAATAAGAGTATTGTAATTTTAAGGTGATTACTATATATTAGTACAAAAACATAGTCTTTTCATCATCATGGATTGAATCAAGTGTCTAAGAATTTACATAACTATCCTTTCAACTACTATTGTTTTGAACATCATTTTAAATAAACAAAATTGCACATATTCTATACATTTTATATTTATTAGAACTTAGAAATAATAATAAGTCAATAAAATAATGATTTATGATGTACATGTCAAAGAACATTTTTATTTTGAAGGTACCAAATTTTTGAAATGTATGTTTGAAGGCAATTATAAAATACAAAGCTAAAAGATTCAAAGAATTGGTTTGAATTTTTGAATCTTGTTTATCAATAATAAGACCTATCTAAGTCATGCAAACATTGGGTCTTTCATGATTAACTTTGTTATTTAAAGTCAATTCTTTAACATATTTGTATACATTAGCATTACCTTGCTTATTTTATAAAATGTTCCATCAATATTTTTTGATAAATATTTACAAAAGGTTGCTTGAAAATACTACAAAAGTTAATTCAACTAGTGCAAGACTCGCTTACACTAATTCAATGAAGAATAGACGAAAACCTCATATAATTGGTATGATCATTTGAATAAAAGTATTCCAAATGGATGCATTAGAAGAGTTTTTAGGCCATTGGGAGACCTTGAGTTCTCCGACGTTCTCGGACTGTGGGAATGTCGTAGAACCAACAGTCCAACTTGGCACAGAGATTGCCAGGTCGGATTGAATTAATGAATTAATTTAATTTTTTATATAATTTTTATAATTTAAAAAAATTTAATTTAATTTAATTTATTATTATTATTATTATTTATTTTAATAATTAATTAATCAGATTGTTCGGCCATGGTTTGCAACATGGGGAGCCATGGGCAAAAGGTCTCTCACAGGCCTCATTTCTCCCCTGATGAAATATTGGATGAAGACAAAATGAAGTGGAGGGAGGTTGAATGAAAATCACAATATTTTGGGTGAAATGAAAATAGTACACACAACATATTACTCTCTATATAATTTTTTTTTTATATCTAAGATATTATAGATTGCCATATCAATGTGCTTTATAAATCAACATAGTTTCCAAATTAGTATAAGGTGTTGATGTGGAAATTAGTATAAGGTGTTGATAATCATGTTGAACGCACTAATTGAATCATCCTATCTAGTGTTTTCATTCCTATTATTCAAATCTCTTACAGCGACCTTCCTTCACATAAAATAGTTGCAACTAGTAACAACTGAAGAGAAGAAAAAAAAGCCCCACTTGACAAAGGTAATGATATCTTAATGACATAAAGTTTTTTCTCTCTTTGTGTCCCTCAACAACTTTATGTAAAAAAAGAAACCAAAATTGAACTAACAAAATAGAGAAGAAATAACTTCAGCAATCCCTCCTACTTGTTCGATGCAACCTTACTAGAGCCAAGCAATTTCGTTCCAAATATGTAAAACAATTATGTAAAACAAATATGCGGGGTTGACCATGAGTCCCGTAAGTTACCGTACTCTGACCTAAAGATGGTTAGAGTTACTCCTCCGTAAAAAAAATGAGCAAAAACGTCGGCACTTTTGGTAACTTTTGGTAACTGTCTCGATCAAAGGGTGGACCAGGGCCAGCAGGGGAGATGAACGGGTCTTCCGCTACAGTGGTACTGTAGAGATACTTAGGCCCGCGACACGGATGAAAAAACTCTGAAACGGATGGATGAAGGCTCTCTATGAAGGTGGTGTGGCTGGAGCAATTTGCGGAAGAATGGCATTTTGTTAATCCTGCTGGAGCTTTGGACGTTCTTGCGGCGATTTCCGTGAGGTTTTGGGAGCCAGAACCGAGTGCGCAGGGTCGACGTTGCGGAGGCCGAGTACTTGGGGCTTGGCAGTGTAGTTTACGGTTTCGGAAACGGTGGACTGTGGAGAGAGAACGAGTGAATTGAGAGGTGGGCCGGAATGGTGCGGTGTTGTGGGATGGGAAGGGAGAATGGCGAGATTGGGAGAGTGAGCGGTTATGGATGTGGTAGGAAAATATTTTTTGCAGTGAGGAGTTTGACGAAGTGGTAGAGTTTTGAGCATGGTGAGCTTTTTTCGTGATTGATGCCGTTGTTTCTTGAAGTGCGGGGATGAGCTAGGGTTTGGTCATGGTTGAGAGTGTGGGGTTGGGGACTCGGGATTGAGAACGACGAGGACGACGGTGTGGAGCTTCTGTGGATGGTGCTTAGATGGAGATGGGCGGACGTCGATCTGAGGCTCGGTCTCGGCTTCAAAGAGGTAGGTTAGGGTTTGGGCTGGCTGTGTGAGCTTCGTGTAATGAAGTTGAGGTAAAATCGGACTGAGAACTGAGAAATGGAGGTTGATGGTGGAAATTGTGGTTCGGTTGGCACATGTTTAGTTCAATTACGAAACATGAAACGCTGATGGGGGTAGACAAGTGGAACAGTAGTCTTGGAATATTGAACCCCTTTCTGAGAAAATAGGTGATGGAATGGTTTTCTGAGCTGGACGAGGAAATTGGAGAGGATTGGAATGAGACTGGAAGTCTCAGGTGTTGTATATGGAGGAAATTGTTGAAAGGAACAGGGTTCGGTGTGATTTTTTAAATGAACGGTGTGGTGGAAAAGCATACTAGGATCAAGGATGTTGTTTCTTGAATTCGGTTTTTGATTGGAAGATGTGACTTGGGTGTGGTGACCTCACCATGGGCAAAAACAAAGAAAACAAAAAACATTGCAATTTTATTACTTTATAACGCGATGGTGCTTCCAGTATTGCAGGTTCGAGAATGCAGCAATGCTTGTTAGTGGGATATCTTTCAAATGCCTAATTCTTAGAAATTTCAGTATTATGTTGCAGATGTTCAGATTAGATTTCTGTAGGTTTGGGCGTTTGTCTAGATGATGGAAAAATAGCCAGTAATTTTAGTGCCGGGTATATGTTAGGTGGGGGAAGGTACGAAATGGTCGGCTGTCGAAACTCTGGAGATGGGGCCGAAACTCGGATGAACCATGTGTCTCCGATTAGTGGGCTCATTGAAGAGGAAAGTGGGTTAGATCGTCTAACTCGCACTGAGAGATTACCAGTATCAATGGCGGGTATCAATTCGCCGGAAGCGGTACTTCCTATACGGGGATCTTCGTCATGGCGGCCGAAGAAGGGCCTGAAAGCGTCAATATGGTTGAAGCTGACTCTATTCATTGGGATCCTGGTATGGAACTCACTCTGAAAGGCCCTGTACAAAGTTATGGTCTATTGAAAGTTTTTCTATTTGGGAGTATTGACGTTGTTTATTCTCTTAAATTGTTTGATTCTATTCGTGCATACATAATTTATTGTTGTTGTTATTTCACTTCTGACTCTGTGCTGCAGGTGGTGGTGTCTGGCGGTGCGTTGTCCCTTGTAATGTGGTTCAACTCCCGCGCACAGCTTGTACATGAAATAGAAAGGCGTTTGACTACAGTAGCCGTTTTGAGAACGGAACAGCTGCAAGATTACCTTAGTGGAGAGATGGATAAAATGCAGCTGATAGCCACAAGGGTGCAGATCGTTTCTTATTTATCAATGCAGTCGAGTGTAAATGAATCCACAGCTACCAAAGATCTAAGTTCAGCTGTTACAGCAGTGTCGGAGTTCGTGAGTGCAGCTATCTACAACGCCTCAGGACACTTTATGATTTCAGCTGGTGACCCACAATCCCGGTTCAATCAAACGTTAAGCGCAGAGCAACTCGATCTCGTGCAGTCGGATGTTCATTTTGATATGCCGATACTTACCCAAGGTGGTTGGAAGTATTTGGTATCAAGGAATATCACGTTGGTAGGTTCACCGGACTCTTTATCCGTCCCTTTGTTTTCCTGAACGTATGTCACCTTTCTGTCCTTACTCTGCTCCAAGATCTTACCTTCTTAACAACGCATAACGTGATTAGCATCATTGCAAATGTAATGAGTACTTGGATTGCTTCCACAAGTTATTTGTAGACATTCTCATTATAACGTTTGTTATGAAGAACGGAGTAGACGTGTTTACACTCGACATTTACGTTGGTTATGATTATCTTTGGTGACGTTTGGCCGTTGATGTGTGAATGGTTTAGTAAAGGTTAGTATTTGACTTCTAAAAGATGCATCAATCGACAGTGATGTTACTGCAAATAGTTTAAGAGTGGGGTTTAATTTATTATATTTTGTGGATTTGGTACTCCTTTGTTTTTAGATCGTGTGTTGTTCAGATTAGAAGCATTTTATCTTGATATTGTGGAGAGTTTTTTTCAAGCAAGTGTCTTATTATCTGTAGGTACATGCCTTGTGCAATATTTTAAGACTTCTTTTGTTGTGCATGTCTTCAGAGAGATTCAAGTTTAGCTGGAGTGTTGCTTGCATGGGTCAATGCCTCTAGATTAGGGAAGCTGGTAACAGATCGAACTGGCCTTCAAAATACTGGAGAGCTCATAGTTGGAGTTCCACAAGGCGATCGAGTGCACCTTGTGCTTCCACCATCACTTGCCGATTATGTACGGGACATTCCACTTACCGGTGCTATCAAACTTGCTTGTGAGGACGGTTTGAACGGTACAATGATTGAGAAGGACTATCGAGGGCAAAAGGTTATTGTTGCTTATACACCTGTGGGATACCAAAAGTGGGGTATGTAACTCAACCATGTCCTGTTTGTACTTGAAGTCACTAATGCGCTTAGAGTATAATGTTTAGACTTCGGTTTGGAAATTAAATTTCCTTACAATTCCATATCATTTTGATAGGGATACCGTTGTTATGTGCACTTGTTTCTCATCATCTCTGGTTATGTCTTAGTGTCGAGTCCAGTCAGAGGGCTGATGTAGAGTTATGGAATTAACTCACAATCTAGGTTGCAGATTGACAATTATTGCGTTATTTTGTCCGGAATGCTGGCGTCTCATACATCACATCGTGTTGCATGACGTGGACAGTAGTATATACATCATGTGGTCAAGATGCTGGGAATCTCTCTCTGTCTGAAACTTTTGGCTTATTTCATGCTCTGTGCGAGTGTCAGGCTTGCTTGCAAAAATGAGTGAGGCGGAAGCGTTCAAACCAGTGCAAAGAGTCCGCATTGTGATAATTGTAGCTATGATAATTATTCTGCTTGTGGGCGTTCTGGCTTCTTTTTGCCTTGCTAAGGTAGGTTGGAAGTATCCGTGGTTCTTCTCCTTTGGCGAATTATTATCAGGATTTTTCTTCATTTTCACGTGCATTTAATAGTCGACATTCAATTGCAGTTTATTGTCAGTTATCTCATCCTCTTGTCCCTGCGAAAGGTGTGTAGCTTTGTTAATTGATTCTGAGGTCGTTGCTTGTTCTTTATGCCGACTTGTAGGTTACATTTTGATGATATTTACTATTGCTATATATATTTAGCTGAGTCTGAGTTTGGCAGGTAGTGATGATCTCGCATACTTCTGTTGTCAAGCATTATTCCGATTCTTTACAAGGTCCTGTTCGTGTGTTGATTGTGCTTCAGCTCTTTACAGCCCCAATCATTGAGCTGGGAAATGTGGCAACAGCTATTAAAGGTGGAGACATGGGTGCTAGGGTGAAAATTGGCTCTGTAATACTACGGGATGAAATCGATGATTTAAGACGAATTTTTAATGGCATGGCTGAAGAAATTGCAACCAGTCATGCACAGTTGGAACAGAAGGCACGTCCTCTTGACTCTAACTTTTGTCATTGTTAATGCCTATGTTATTGTCGTTGATTAGTGAAGGACAGTTTACCCGAAGTCAAGGTAAGTAAGGCAGTTTGTCTGGGACAAAATCCAAACTATGTGTCATCAGATACATTGCTAGAAGTATCGACAATTATCTGTTAGGTCCATGGAACTATATTAGCGCGTCTCTATTCGTATTAATTGCTTCACCAAATTGAAAATGCTTCTGGAGATCTATTGCGAAATCTTTGTCGAGCTGTCATCGTAAGTATTGGGAACTTATGTCACGAGCACAAAGTCCTTGGAGTCTCACATCATTTGAAATGCTCTCTACATGCTTGACTAACTATTTCTTTCTTTCAGCATTTACAATTTTATGGGTTTGAACATTAGTTAACTTTTTGCAGCTCGCTTGTATTGTGTAGTCTATGCAAGTCACCGAGAGGATAACAGAACTGGCCCGAGTCAATGAAGCTTTGAAAGTTGAAATAGTAGAAAGACGGCGAGTGGAGGAGGAAGTAAAGAAAGCCAAAGATGCTGCTTTACAAGCTGACAAGATGAAATCACAATTTTTGGCTAATATGTCACATGAGATCCGCACTCCATTGAATGGAATCATCAACTGCACCGAGCTATGTCTCGATACTCGAACTTCTCCTGAGCAGCAAGAGTATCTCGATCTGGTACTATCGGAATCATAGACCCTCTTTCTTGAAACAGAGTCATCTGCTGTGAGGTCTTTGTAGATCTCTGTTGTGTTATGCACATGTGAGGGTATCTTGACTAAAGTTCTTCTATGGTGATTATATATGTTTTGGTCTGACCTTCTCTTAAATGATTTGCCTCATAAACTTATGTTCGTGTCCCTAGAATTTTGTTCGACACTTTTTGTGCAGATGACAATTACTTTTTGTGTTCATCTTGTATCATAATGTTACTATATCATTAATCGTTGGTTATTGTTAAGTTACTTTGCGAAATTTAGGATTGAGCGGTTGTTTTGGTTCATGTATTTCGAAACTGAATTGTATCATCTTCTTTCTTTTAGATCGTTCAATTTTTTGCCTCGTGGTGACTATTCTGTGTACGCTTATTTGAGTAGCAGCTTTTACAGATACTATTTAAGAATATAATTTTGTTACGTGATGTTTTGGACAGTTGTTTGCATGTCACAGCGAATATATATTTCCCAGTTGCACTGCAGCCCATCCTTTCTTTATGTTTGTTTTCTGTGAGACTGAACTTGATTTTTCAAATTTGTGCTCTTGGTGCAGGTCCGATTTTCAGCGAAACATCTACTGCGAATCATCACAGATATTTTGGACTTCAGTAAAATTGAAGCCGGGAAGCTGGAGATGGAAGACATCCAGTTCTCATTGTATGATCAACTTGAGCATGCAGTGTCCGTCTTGGCTGCTCGTGCTAATAAGAAGGGCCTCGAGCTAGCCTGTCAGGTGGATCGTTCGGTACCTGATCAAATCATTGGTGATCCAGGGCGCCTTTTTCAAGTTTTTGTCAACCTTATAGGTAAATTTCAGCCTCGACGTTGATATCTTCCACCTGCTCTCATTTTTGCAGTTCACTCATTCTTAATATTTTTGTGCCTCTTTGTTTGTTGCAGGTAACAGCATTAAGTTTACTGCTGAAGGGGAAGTTATTGTTTCAGCAAAGGTCAAGAGTAGAGATGGTGACAACATTGAGCTCTTGTTCTCTGTTAGGGATACTGGTAATTTTCGATTCATTGTGTCTTCTGCATGTTCAGATGGTATCGTATATTGGAAAGGAACATAGTGCTTTCTGGCACTGCTAAACACTGTTTTAACCCTTGTTGCAGCTTGTTGCAGTTATATATCTCCCTTTTCTAGTTTTTCTACTTGCTCAAGTGGTTGGTAGTTTTAACAATTTATCAATGGAGGATCTATTTAGGATCAAATATAGATGTTTCTGACTTCAGTTTACGCTTTTACCTCTTTTCATATGCACTTCATTTTAATGATACCTCATTATTGTATTTTGTGACTTCTGGCAATTTTTGTATTTGATTTGACTGTTTTCTGTCATTTTAGGAATTGGGATACCAAAGCAAAAGCAATCCTTGTTGTTTCAGGCTTTTTCCCAAGTGGATTCATCTACAACAAGGTACAAGATTTTTTTGCTGCCATCTTTATGATTGAGTTTCTTTTAAATTATTGTCAGATTTTTATACATTTTCGTTTATAAAAGCAGTGCCGGAGTAAAATGATCTTCGTTTTAAGTTGTTATGCCCTGGTCTAGAACGTCTTCAATTTTTTTTTATTCCACACTTTAGGTTAGCACACGCGAGACTGCTTTTTATTATGATGTCTCGAAGTTTTTACTGAGGGCTGTGTTTTCCAGGTTATATGGAGGAACAGGCCTGGGTCTCGTCATATCCTCAAAGCTGGCTGCTGCGATGGGAGGCACGATGTGGGTTGAGAGTGAAGGGAAAGGGAGCACCTTTAGCTTCACTGCAAATTTCCATATACCTCCTGCCTGTGACCTTCCATCTTCTTTAAATGTGGACGGCTTGAAGGATATCCATGTTCTTGTTGTGGATGATAACAGTGTTAATCGTGCCATCTTAGTGGATACGCTAAAGGTTTGACATCTCCTGCAACACCCTTCTTCGTTTCATATTAAACCTCGTATCATCTGTATAAATCGTATTATCTCTCTTCACTTGGAGACATGGAGACAAGGTTGCATGCTTCAAACGTACAGTATATGCTAAGTTTGTTAGACCCCTTGAATTCAGCTGAGTTCTCGCATTCTCTGCATTATTCGTTGGTGTCACAAAGTTCTCGCTTGTTATTTTTCTGTACAGGTATGGGGTATGATTTCAAAGGGCGTCGATGGAATTGAATCTGCTAAGATCGCTTTGCAAGCAGCAGCAGATGCGGATCAGCAAATTCGAGTTTTGTTGCTAGATATGTGGCTGTATGGAAAGGATGCTTCTGAACTTGTTCACTTCCTTTATGAGAAGCCTTACCTATTAGGGTCAACACCTCGTATAACTCCGTTGCACAAGGGTGACAGCAGTTTGATGGTTCGAGCTGTTGGCGATTTAGAGGAGTCGGAATCTGAAAGTGAAGGAGATGAGGTACTGGCACCTAGTTTCAAAATTTGAGCTCATCTCATATGACCTTTAAAAGTCTTGGCATTCTGAACACATTGCATCGTCTACATGCTGTCTTAGGTGGCGATGAAAATTAGACTTTCAGCGGACACGGCCTATACATGGGTTTACCCGATTTTGTATTGCAAAGAGCTTAGCTTTGTTAATTTGAAGATTTGCTGATGCATTGTGTTTTTTCTGCAGGTTGACCCTGAGGTGCCTGTTTCTGTGAGAAAGTCTCTGGAAGAAAGAGATGCAAATTTAAGACAGAAACAAGAAGATAGAACTGATGGTTCTTTATCTAGGGAACCAGGTGTATCTGAAAATAGCGACAAGTCAGAATCTAGCATTTTGAAGAGGCGTCGTGATTCTCAAAACAGGCTTGCAAGATCAAATCTCGCTCGCCCGCCATCAAGACCTGCTTCGACTAATGGGCATGTTCCTTCCATTATAATGCTCACTTCAGTGGATCATTCTGATGCAACTAGGTACAATTTTAAGTTTATTTTCCCGTAAGGTTCTCTGACCTGCTTAGAGGACAGCGTGCATAACTTTTGATTATTTTGAGCAGCCGAATTTTGTTTGGATCGTATGTAAGCAGTTTTTACGACATGCTAATTGTTCGGTTTAGATTAAATGTCTCTTTCAGGATCTCCAGTAATGATTGGGTGTGCCCTCTAGTATCCATTTTTGCCGTGTCGGGATCGGTTGTAGCAGGAGAGTTGAAATTTAGTCAAAGACACTTGTTTAAGATTAAGTTGTTACTCGTGAGCATATACAGCAGAATACTTTACCTTAAAGCTTTACTTGGGGTCACTTCAATTGGTATTGACGTTGGATCAACTATTTCGTTTGTGCCTTCGTAGATGCAGGCAACTGGGAGTGCAAGTGCACATCTCAAAGCCGGTTAAACGAGTTGTCTTGGTTCGAGCGTTGCATCTTGCCCTTGGTGTAGCTGATGGTAGACCCGTGACTGTGGTAAGTATTGACTGTTTTCTTCTTTAGTTTCGTTTCGTGATAGCTTATGTATTTATGTCATTTAATTTATATATTTCTGTTCATTGCTTTATTTTGGGTGAAATTATTTTGGAGGCGTTTGTGTGAATCTTCTTGTTTACGAGGTTATACTTTGTTTTTATTAGATCCACAAAATGGAAGACCGTAAGTAGAGTGTAGTTTGTATGGACTGTGCTCAACAAGTGTATGACATGCAGCTGTTATTTAGTAAATGGACTTGTGTCACCGTTTGGGTAATTTTTGCCTAGCAGGTCTGAAGAGATTTGACCTAGTAGAGAAGGTAATGTGAATCGATTAGTATATGAGCTTATTTCTTATCTCTAACAGTGAAGTACTGTCAAGACGGAGAAAATTTGTTCCTGCTAACTGTCGTAACTCAATTTCTTTCAGAAGTGTAAGAACTTATGAAGCGGGTTTGGTTCTTGAGAGTACTCTGACCATGAGCTTTCGATGAGAGAATTGTGTACCTTAGCTTTCGATCTTAGATGGACAATTGACCGCTGTGTCATAACTGAGAGGATTCAGCTTATTTCGTCAATTCAAATCGTAGGTATAATAATAACCATTTCGAAGCACCATTTGATAAACCTTGTGCGTAACAGAACAATCCTCTCTAATTTGGAAGTTTTGTTATGAAATTTTTTCATGGGAATTTATGGGCCAAATTAGAAGCAGTCATGCTAATTCAGACTTGACTTAAAAATGATTACCAGGAACAACCGATTTGCAGTCCGTCTTTGACAGGCCTGGAACAGAAGAATGGGGAGGTATGTCCAATTGGCCAACTTAGCTCAGAGAGTGGAAATACTATATCTTTTGGGTTCTGAAATGCTGAGTCTCTCTACCATCTGCGGTAGCAATAGTGGCGTTGATTCAAACAACAATGATTTCAGTGGTTTCTTTTGTCTGACGGGATGCTAATCTCTAGATTTCAGATCCAGCTGCTTTTCATTCGCAAACCCTTTCACTCAAGCTTTAAATACATTTTTCTTGTTGTTTCTCCTCGTTTAATGCATTCAGTACTTTTTCTATTTGGCTTGTTATTTCTAATTGAGTTTATTTGTGTTATCTGAACCTCAATGCACATGTGATTCAAGCTTTATTTGTGTTGAACACATGCTTGGTCACCTGAGTGTGCTTTTCCATAGGCATGTATTTCAATCTATACCATTGGTCACTTTATTGTGGCCGTGTTGAGAATTGTTACAACATGAGGTCGGCGATTTTCTGCGACGAGTAATTGACACTTCGTATAAGTTTAGTTGGTTTGATTTAATACGCTTGGGTTTTGTGTTTTCATTTGCAATGCAGATAGTGTGATGTAATGTGATGAGTTCAAGCTGAAGACTGCACTTGCGTATTAATCATTCGCTAGGTCACTTATTGCTAAATTCTCAAGGACCTTGTCTCTTTCCTTGTTTGTGTCTTGTGATAGGAGGGATATAAATCAGCGGAAATCTCTCATCCTAGCAAAGGCCTACATATTCTTGTTGCGGAAGATAACATTGTGAATCAACGTGTTGCTGTTACTCTCTTACAAAAGTGGGGTCACACAACAGTGTTAGCGTGCAATGGCCTGGAGGCTGTTGAGAAGTCCACAGAGGAGGATTTTGATCTCATATTAATGGATGTAAGTACATCGACTAAATGTCAAAATTGATATAGCCCCTGACCCTTTCTTTCGTGGGTACGTACTAGTTTTTTGCCATTTACTCTACCCTTGCAATTGATTTGCCACTTGATGGTTTCTTATTTGTTGTGGCGCAGGTACAAATGCCTGTTCTGGACGGATTTCAGGCAACGACAAAGATAAGGGAAATGGAAAAGAAGAGAGATCCAAGCCGTGGAGAGAGAATTCGATTCATGCCTGTTGTAGCCATGACCGCGCATGCCATGTCTGGTGACGCAGAGCGTATCATGTCCGCAGGGATGGATGCATATATCAGCAAGCCTTTAAATGCGAAAAAACTTCAGGAGCTTCTTCACTCAGTTGCATCAGGGCAGCTGCAGAAGTCCAGTTCTTTCAGGGTCATAGTTGACGATGATGTCAGATAACACTGAGACTTCGAAGTATCTTTCATTTGATTTGCCTGTCTAAATCTTGGAAAAAATGGATACTTGCCAAGCACCCGAGGATTGGACCATTTAAATCTGGTGAGTTGAGTTTCTCGCGGTTATCCGCCCAAAAGACTCTGATTACAGAACCAGGGTGTTTGTATTTCATCTATTTAGTGTAGATGCTAGTCGTAGCTACACTTACATTTGCAAAATTCTTAAATGAGAAGCATGCATTGTAAGGAGGCAGTTAGAAAGAACCCTTTCAGTCTATAGAGGAGACCTCTCTCATTGACGGTAGCGGGGGTGTCTTACAGAACTGGTAGCGCCTTGGGCAGTCCTCATCCAGGAGATGGAGTCCACACTTGACGTCAGTGCCCGCATTAGCAGCGCAATTCTTGAGCTCGATTTTGTACAGAAGCAATTCTTGCTGTAAACTCTGATGAAACCATGTACAATTTTACTTTGGCGGATGGAGTATTTGCGAGGGGTTGCATTGATTCCCATCTAGAACCACTTACGAGTTTAGTACGAAGTAGTATACAACTTTGTAACTGCTAGTATATGGACAGGAATGATGAGGTTTTTTTCTATCAACAGTGGCAATCAATGGGCTCACTCAGAATGCAGATTAACTCAGTATTATCTATTATAGTCACTTTTTTCCTTCAAGTGATGATCAATCTCACTTGCTATTTCATTTCTCTCTCTGACCTGCTACTCTCCTCTTTGTTTGTTGCTTCTCTTTATGATGTTTGCTCTGGTGGAATCTGAACTCTGGCTCAATACTCTTCTTCCCCTTCTCCTTCCTCGCCCTCTTCTCCTTCCTCGCCCTCACCAGGAGGTGGCTCAGGCTTGGGTGGGAGGTCGGTGGCCTCCACGAGCTCGCCAGCGTATTCTTTCATCACGGGAGGAGGCATGGTGGGCTTGAACCTCTCGTTTTTGACGCCGTAGCCGACATAGATGTTGCTGAAGCTGGTGGGCGTGGCCACGCAGTAGGCACCTGGCCAGAGATGCGACCGCAGGCACACCACTTGGTGCTTCAGGTTCTTAATGCTGGAGCTTCTGCAGGAGGACCAGGCTTTGACGCCTTCGATGCCGTGGAGGTCTTTGTCTTCCGCAATGGATCGCAGGGAACCTGGTTCTTCTTCGGGCTCCTCGGGTTCTTCGGCCTCGTCCTCTTCCCCTTCCTCGCCTTCCTCCCCTTGGGAGGCTTCCTCCTCGGGCTCCTCGGCTTCCTCCTCGCCCTCGCCTTCGGGCTCCTCGTACTTCGTGCAGCGTCCTTGCTTGGGGATCATGGCGTTCTTGTGCACCCAGCCTTCCAGCGTTGCCAGCTCTTCTGCGGGCGGCATTTGGAAATCCTCAGCTGGCGTCACGGTTTGCCCTCCTCCCTCGTCCTCTGAAGCCTGCGCCCCTCAACAAGACGGAAGATTTTTCATGCCACGATTCAAGGTAAAATCTGGTTTTGGTAATTGGTGAGACAAAACACTATTTGCAAGGTCCTAGTCTTCTTTGGTGCGATTTCCCAGTTAGGAACTGTTGGAGTAACTGGTGTTCCGAAGATTGGCATGACTAACGTTTGGGAAACTGACTGCTAAATTGAAAATAATTTTCAGAATTTAAGCTATTTCTGGTGCAAACAGATCAAATATTGGCTTTTCATTTACACTGGCGGACCAGGTCTACGACTTGGTTTTCCAACTCTGTGTGACCCTTTAAGGTTTGGTGATGTGAAGGCGAAGAAGAAGTGAGCAGCCGTCTTGGATTTGAGCGTAACGTACCGAGTAGTACCCACCAGGTGCAATTTGGGTTGCATGTCCAATTCTTGCAATTTGAGCTCGTAGGTAGTTCATCTCAATTCCAGGGAAAGCTGGGTACCCTGACACTTCTGCCTGCAGATAATATAGTAAATTGTTATCATAGTAATAGTTTTTAGTTCATCAAGTGAAAGTAGAAGGCCAAAGGTTTGTTTAAATTACAATATTCGTTCACGTGCTTCAAATTCCTGAAGTTCCACTTTGTTTTGTGTTAGCACCAATTTCAATCATCTATTTCTTTTTCAATAATCTTCCTTTTTTTTTCAACAATCTATTTTCTATCAATCTCATTATTGCTCTCTTCGTACTTTTTCTTAGAATTTTTTTTGTTAGTGAACAAGTCATTCTGAGATTTCTTCTTGTGATTTGATTGGTCACCTACTCGATTCATTCTTTTCTATTTCAATAATATGAATACGGTATGATATCTGAGCTCGGTTACAAATGAGGATTCAGTTGCTTAAAACGGAACGTGGACGTGAGGGATTATTTGCGCACCTCAGGGTCGCCAGTGAGGTATTTCTTCAATTGTCTTGCGGTTTTGATCTGTAATGGCGTCACAGGCGGCAGCTTTTTGCAGACGTCTCCCGGTCTATGGCAGTACCAGTACACCATAGCGTTGGTGCCAACGCCTTCCTCAGGTGGAATGCCGTCTGTTGGCCGTCCCCAGTTTTTTTTTTTCTTGGGCTTCTCTTCGCCTTCTTCGTCTTCCTCCCCTTCTTCTCCTTCTTCCCCCTCTTCCTCTTCGTCTGCATCTGCTCCCTCTTTCAGTGTGCTTTCAAACACGTAGTAGTTGCTGCCCATGCCAGTCATCCAGGTTATCACTTGCTGTCATTTTGTTTCTGGAGACAAAAACTGGAAAGTGATTCAGCTTGATGTGGTGGGGCTTACTTGGAGATGCCAAAAAACTTTCCGAAGAATCGGACTGTTTCAATACTGAACTTGGGGTCGTCCCCAAGTTGCTTTAACGCTAAAATAACAAGGTACGTGTCCATTCTACCAATTCCACAACCACATGCATCGAAGAAGACGCTGTCCATGAGCATATTTTGTGCTTCAAACTCGTTTGCAGGAGGCTCTTCTTCTTCCTCGGGAGGCGCTTCTTCTTCCTCCCCTTCTTCACCCTCTTTCTTCGGTTCTTCTTCTTCCTTTGGAGGTTCTGGTTCTTTCTGACTGTAGTCATGCGACTGTTAGTTTTTGACGATGTAGTTGGGATTGACCCGACATTTTGCACTTTGACCCCTAAGTGCCCAACTAAGAAGAGGAAGTCCATTTTGATCGATTGTAATGACTTTCAAAACATATCCTTTGTGTTAAAAAAGCATATTGTATGATTTCCTCTATCTACAGGTATATTTTTGTACCTCCTTTGAAGCTTTTTATTGGAATATTTATTTCAACATCAATAGATATGGAAGCGGCCATTGTTGGCCATTTCAGCAGTTGGGGCTTAAATTGGGAATCATTAAACGAAGGGTGAAGTGATATATACCAGAAGAGTGTGAAGAAATTCTTGACAGGTTCCACATCCTTTGGATCTCTTCCCCCTTGAACCGGCTTCTCCCCTTCATGGGACACAAACCGAGTTTTCTTCAGAATGAAGCTTGTTTCTAAAATGTCTACTGCATTCTTTGTCTTTGCTTGCAATACCTGAAAAATGAGGTAAAGGATACTCTTTCCGTTCCTTTAAGAATTTTCACACATGCAGGAAAGCAATTTCTCTAGAGATCTGTATAGAGGTGTGTAGACATCACTTTGGGTACAAGAGCCGAATCAAATTTTTGTCACTAGGTTAGAATTTCTTGTGCAATCATTCAAAGTTAAAGGTTATGGACTATAAGTGACGGTAGACAAATCCTTTTCCATAGACATTTAGCCAAGTCGTGCTCACTCCCAACTTGCTAATTGTAAGCGACCAACCTAGTGCATTGGAAAAGATTAGTTTCTGTTGGTAACTGGGGTCAGTAAATAGAAGACGGGATCAGGTTCTTTATTGTTTTAGCATTCTCTATTTTATATTTCATATGCAGTGCAGAAAAGAGAACCACCCAATCCTAATCAATTTTTATTTGATTGTCAAGTTGTGGTGGTGCTTGTGGAGGGGGAGAGGGATTGTGGCAAAATGTGCTTACGCTGCGGACAATCTCAGAGATGTGTGTGAACGCATCGTCTCCTGTGCTTGTGCTCAGGGTTTTCAAGTATGCCAAAGCATCTTCCACGGACATCCCTGCCATGATTTCCTGCAGCAGGCTGCTCGAAACTCCCTCAGCGCTGGTGTTATTTCCTCATGCCCTCTTGGTGCCCCTTATTTTTGGTTGACTCCAGTTCTGGCTACGCTGAATTTAATTGCATTTCTGTAGTATAATTTCTTACTTACGTCTCAAATATTTTTTAGGTCTCCAGTAACCATTTCTTTTTGTTTTGGAACCTCTATTGATCACTCCTCCTTTCCTGCAAGTAAACCTTCCGTTTTATTCGATAACCGCTATTATCCTTCTACCTGCCAATTTATTCATCCTTTCCCACTTCTAGAATCCAACACACGATTCATTGGGTAGCCTCTGGAGCATAGGATTTCCTTGATCTAATTTATGCACTGTGGAATGAGGAAGTCGACAGTGAAAAAACGTGTGATCGTTTTTTGTTAGCGCAGTCATTGCATGGAAATTAGTCTACAAAGTTGCATTCTGGTGATGCATTTTAGGGTTATGATGGTAAGGTAGAATTCTTGTGAAGCAGGTGAAGCTGCATTCTAGGTGGCGGTTTCCACTCGGGGCAAAGTTCCCTGAGCCCTGTTCTAATGTTCCTTAATTCCAACCTTGGAAGCAAGGGTTCACATACGGTGTACTCACATATGCTTTGCTGTTTCGGTTTCAATGAAAGTGAAATGTAGATCAATTCTTTCTAAAAGTGGGGTTGGAAACTTGGAATTGATACTTACCAAGGAGCTTCATGATTTTCCACCTCGTTGAATTCGTGAACCGACTTGTGTGACCATTTGTTGAGGAGTTGTGCAGTCGACTTTGTGCAAGAGTGGTTTCAAGAGTTTCACTAAAACCATTAACGTCAAGGGACAGAAACTTAGACATGCTCCCAGTGTAAATCGGCATCATCCATAATACAGAGAGAAGTAGAGAGAACTATAGTAAAACCACCCATAACCAACCAAATAAGCAACTGGGGACATGATATGGAGTATACTAAGGTGAAGGAGATATTTCCACGGGTGTAGAGATAGAAATGAGGGGATTGCCGAATTTGGTAATTTTTTTGCTTGAACTGAAATTACTATAAATTTTGGAAGGCAAAAGTTGGTATAATCTATATTCAATGCGTAGACTATTCCAAAACCGCTCATTTTAGAGACTACTTCTTGTTCACTTTGGCACTCTAAACCAAGTAGATGTATCATGAAAGTGTATCATGAAAGGAGGAATTGATGGTAGGAAATCAAGAACTCATGTTTTGAAATTAGTTTTGAATTTAAAACACTCTATTGATTGTTGATGGGGTTGTGGTTGGTGATGGGTGGTTCTACCTTAACCCCTAAAGGACCAAACATTGTTTTTTTTGGCAACGTAGCGATTTTGGGTAGCTCAGTGCAAATGGAATTTTTATTTTTCTTCTTTGAAATTTCCACCCAACAATTTTCATAACTTTTGATTACCTGGTTCAAAAGTTATTGCATGATATATAATTTTCAGTGTTCGGCTAGTAATTTTCAATGTTTGGCCGGCAGCCTGAGCAGAAGTTTTGAATCATTCCATTTTGATTAATGAGATGAAAGTTATGAGGAATTTTAGTTTTGAATCATTCCATTTTGATTAATGAAATGAAAGTTACGAGGAATTTAGTTTTGATTAGTTTGTGGGTAGTTATGGAATCTCTACTCTAAAATAAACTTTGAAGTCCTTTATTTAACTCGATTTTAAATATTTTTGGGAAAAAATAAAAACTTTAGATATATATTGTTTATTGCAATATTGCAACCATTGGGATTGACATTTTTCAATTTCATAAATAAATTGTTAACAATTTAGTATTTTTAAATATTCTCTACTTCTTTCTACTTATTATTTTTTTCCTATATGTTGTATAATTTCAAATGATCTGAAAATTTTCAAACATGTATCCAACTTGCCTTGAAAAAGTAATCCAAAGATTAACAACCATTTTGGACATTTTTTCATACAAATGTGACCTTGTGAAGTGCAGCTGCCCATATTTTCACAGGGCCAAAAAAAGGATTTTGTGTCACTTCAAATGATAATATCTTGCAATCTACACAGTGGAAAATTCTGAAATTTTTTCCACATATTCTCAAACCAATTTACTACAAAATCCTACGGTTGCATGTTTCTTAAAATGTTTTTTTTCTAAAATTTGGTACTTGTCTTAGAAATGACAGTTTTGGAGCAGTTTTGGTGAAAACATAATCTCTGACGTTTAGCGATTAGTAGCTAAGCCACTTCATTTTTACAAATAGTCCATTCCAAAATGACAATTTAGGTAAATGACCAATCTATACTTCAGGAACAATCAAGTGATACCAACCAAGAAACAAAAACAAAGAGTCCAACTTAGTCCAATTGTCACTAGTGGGTGGGGTGATTTGGTGGCCATTTGCACCAAATAATGGGTTTTGCACCATGCCCTTGGAACACAATTATTATAGAAAGGGTGGGAAATTGCTACAAAACTTCAAATTTAAAAAAAAAATCTTGGATGAAATTGCCAAATTGTGGATGAAAACAAAATTATGGATATGTGTTATGTACTAATGTGATATTTTCTATCCAATATGTGGATGAATGTTGAAATTTGGTGCACCACAACATTTAATATCTCCACTTTGGCGCTTCATAAAAAAATGAAAAAAAAAACTTGACAAATGTTTAGAGAAATCAACAATCCACCAATCTTAGTTAAATATGGGAACATTTTTATGACACTTTGGAAGGCACATACAAAACCAAAATCTAGAGAAATCTAGAAAAATTAGCAATCCATCAATCTTAATTATATATGAGAACATTTTTATGATACTTTGGGGGACACATACAAAACCAAAATCTAGAGAAATCTAGAGAAATCAACAATCCACCAATCTTAGTTAAATATGGGAATGGTTTAATGACACTTAGAGAACATGGTTTAATGGAAGTCTACTTCTCAATAGTCCACCGAACATAGTTAAATATGAGAACTATTTAATGACACTTTGGGGGACACAATTTCATGATAGTCTACTTGTAAGGAATGAGTATTGGGATGGTTTTGAATTTTGATGTTTTGCAAATGAATTTCATCCAATTATAAAAATTCAAGAGAGTTTGACCCTCATAGCAAAAGTAACCTCCCACAACTCCATAGTGATCTCCTAAAGTCATGTGACTATAAAATTGTAGTTAATTGGTTAATACCCATAAGATGCATAGATTGCATCTTATGGATTACATCTTTTGTATATAGTATTATATATTAGTATGAGGTAGATTACTACATCTTTTGAGTGCATTGGCATTGGCATTGTAATATAAATGTCACAATGCAATCAAATCAAAAAAAAATTTAATCCCCCAATTCCTCCCCAAGGAAATTTAAATTAAATTATATTAATTTTTTTCCTAAAATCCACCCACCATCCCACCACTTGTAATTTTCAGGTGAGGGTGGGGGTGGCATTCAATATGGGACAAATTTCATATCCACGTATTGTAACCATACCATGACCATATCTGTACCCCGCACTTGTATCCATATCCATATATCATATCGTATCTATATCTGAACATGTATTTCATATCCATATCTAGGGGGTGTTTTCAAGATCAATGGCATCCGGGGGAAGATTTATTTTTATTTTTAAATCAATAGCTCTTTTATTTTTTGTTGGAGGGAGCGGGGAGGAAATCAAGGAAATCAAGGAAATCAAGGAAATCGAGGAAATCGAGGTTTCGCCTCTTTTCAGCACATTGTGTATTACATATTAGTATTAGATAATCATATCCATATAAGTATCCGTATTAAGATTGACAGTAGGAGAGGGGGGTCCAAATTTTTTCACTTCAGATCAATGGCTCAAGCTTTCCAAGAAGAAATTTAATCAACGACTGGGGGGCTGAATTTTCCCCTCCCAGATTGACGGGTCTGGATTTTTATGGGGGCCGAGCATGTGTTAATCACACGGGCTGTGTTTGCATACATATGTTAAAATATGACACAAATGACATCCTTTACTTCAAATCTCTCTACTTTGTCTCCATACACTTGTATCACCAATCTACAACCAGCAATTTAACCACCTTTCAGATCACTAAGATTGTTTGGTCCCAATAGTTAACCGAATAGAAGATAAGCAGGAACTCTGCAAAGTTGCACCAATTACGAGATAGCCAGACATAAACGGGTCCTTGCAACCAAGGTGCTCCATGCACATGTAGATAGACTGAGTAGAAGAACGACAAATCATTGAAACCTGTGCGCAAGATAAAAGTCGGAATCAGCTTTTTATAGATCATGAACTGGCTCGATCCAATTGTTCCAATTTAGTCATGAGGAATGTTTGAATCGCCGCCATCATAACTGTATACAGGGATCAAACTTTCAGAGCATGCTCCCAATACATCGTCTCTTTGAGCTTTTGCGTGAACTAGGAACGGAATTCCTTCAACAATATCCCCAACCCCGTTTTAAAATCTGAGTCAATTAGCACCTCAAGTATCTACACAAGACTTGACGTTGTCAATTTCTACAAGCATTTCTCTAGTCCTGATTCCACTAGCGACAATGTTGGAGAGCTCTGTTCTGAAAATTTATCGCAAGTGGCAAATGCGAATAACAGAACCTTGGCTTCTTGGTAGATGGCAGTATGTTTAGGTATCGACAACCATAGGCTCAGCTCCACTAGCAATCTCGACCGCTGGGAGTTCAGGTGCGTCATAGTCCAAAGGATTCTTTTGTTCGTCATCTAAAGTGGTCTGCAAGTCATCCACCTGCGGGAAGTCAAAATCAACATGTCATTAGGTAAAATACACATCAAAGAATCACAGGTGTACTTACAAAAAAAAACTGTTACCAGCTTTAGACTATCCGCTACACTGAGTAAGAGGGATAATTGTTATTACATTAAACCCTATCATAACATTATCAAGGTGCTCTACGAGAGCACCCATCTTACTGTTCATCTGCAAACAATCAATCAATATGGATGAAAAAGGTGTGCAATAGCATGTTGCTTCTGCTTGCTCACAAGTGTCAATTCAGGAGCTCTTGAAGTGATTGACATCATTGATGTCGGTCTCTTTCTTTGACACTCATGATGTAAGAGGATGAGAGTCAAAGAAATAAGATGTCACATGACAGGAGCATCTTGGATACCCTTGAATTGCAAATAGGCCCTAAATCCTTTATGACCTTGGTGTGGGAGTAAAATAAATCACAAAAACAAGAAGCTTACTGAAAGTCCTGAACCTTTTAAACATCCACTTACAACGTGCAAAAGTAGACCAAACTGCTTCTTGCGAAGCTCAATTGTTCGGGAAGCTGCATAATTCTCTGCTTCCAGCTGAACAAGCTCTTTCTCCAGGTCGTTTAATTGCTTTTGCGTCACTGCTCGTGGTGACTGGGCCGATATTAGCTTCCGGATTACTTCACACTCCTCCTTGTGTTGCCTCTCGATTTTCGCCAGTTCAAGTTGCACTTTCAAATCCTCAATATCCTGTTGTGCCTGTCCCAAATAACAAAAGGTCGACCATACGTTAGGAATAAGTCTAAACATACCGGTATACCATTAGACTATATGCAGGAATAATAGCATTCGCAATCTTCGATCTGTGCATTAGTGTCTTCTAATTCCAAGCTTCAAATGACAACCAGATTCATCATATTGTGAAAATTATGTAAATCAGATGGGGCCAAAATCTACATCACTAGAACAATAAAGAACATTGCATGCATCGATCGGGAAAAAAAAAAGTTGAACCCAAAAAAATCTCCATATAACCCTAAACCCTAAAAAGTGCTTCAAAAAGCAAATGAAGCCAAATTAGAGCTCCTGGCTTAAACCTAATCTTCAATCTTTGAATCAGTATCTTACGATTCCGAGACTCAAATGACAACAAGAGGACCAAAACTATCCTCTTTTTTTCCAGTCTAGTACTATAAATGCACGCCTCGAAAACTCGAGTCATCAGTAAAAATTTAGACTCCAAACCAATCCCGGCAATGCACAAAGAATAATTGTGAAATGGAGCAGGAAAGGGCTTGACACAAACAATGACGAACCTGAGCAATCTGCTGATTCAATTCCACATGCAACTCCTTGAAATTTTCCTGCTCCCGTCGGTTAGCATCAATCACGGCCTTGGTCTTCAACAACGGCAGCTCAAACGTGGCCAACTCCTGCAGGAACGAGCGGTACAGCTTCTCGCACTCGCTGTATTTACTGTCCTCCTTCTCGATCTCGCCCGCCAAGGCCGTGAACTTCTTGATGAGCTTCTTCAACGGAGGCTCCCCGCGCGTGGTGGTCGTGCGCGTCAACAGACGTTGCCGGATCACCGCGTCGTCCTCCGCAAGGCTGATGGCGTAGTGCGCTGCCATGGCCACCACCGTTTGAACTCCAGATGAAAACCTTTTCAATCAAGTCCTAAACCCTAAACCTCACGAGACTTTTCAAATCTGCCGGAACATTTTCGGAGCAGCATTCCGTCGGGGTGGCGATGAAGGTCGAGATGGCGATGGTGAGGGCGCCCACTACGACCGGTTGGCCATAGCCAGAGAATTGGGTTTTTCCATCGGCCATTGAAGAAGATGAAGACAACATTGGCATGTTCTTCAACGTTTGCTAATTTTTGCTAACGTTTGCTAATTTTTGTTGAGTCATGGGGGAAGTGAAAAGACTATTTTAGATTCTCTTCTTTTGTAATTTTTGGACACCATATGGGAAAAATTCTGATTTTTCCAGCTATTTAAAATGGATGTGCCCAAAAGCAACCCTTGACTTTCATGAACTGAGGTAAGGTGGTTGAATCAAAATCACCAATTTTTCTATCCAAAATCCTAGATAGTTCAATTTTCAAAATGATGAAATTTTGATGGGAAATTGTTAGCCTCATTGAGAGAACCCAATCCAAGTTGTTTGGTAATTTTCCAATAGTCACATGGCATTCTATAAACTTTCAAAGTTAACAACATATATAGGGTGCCCTATTCATACTACTGAGATTCCCTTTAAACGGACATCTTTGAAGCATAAACTACTTCAATTGGTCTTACGCAGTTGTAGTGGTTTTGAACTTTTGAGACATCAAATGAATCCTTTTCCATCAAAAAATAGTAGGCACAATTAGAAATGTGGCGTTTTTGGGTTCAACTACCTTAGTTTATTTTTAGGGAAGAATTTGTAGAGAGCAATTTTAGAAAAGGCTCAAAATTAGCTACAATGATTTATAAAAGCTCAACTTAAAGATAATAAAATTGCTCTTGAAAATTTATAATATCTAATTGAAACTCGTCCAAATATTTGTATTGATTCATGCTAAAGCATTGTTTCTTCTTTCTACCAAAGATTACAAGATTTTTCTTGAAGCTTCTTCGATAAATATTAACTGGATGATGCATATATTTTTTATAACATTCATCATTCATTCAATAATGGATGATTGAGCACTTAGGATTTAATTCCAATTCCAGATTAAAAATAGAAATTCTACTTTGAAATTAGTACATGTAACTACTTCCAAATAAGCAATTGAGCATAATCCCTAGCTTCTCATAATATCAAGCTAATATTTGTTGAATCCTATTGAAAGTCAAAAGAATATTTTAGACTTTCTTCTTATGCATTTTGACATTGTATGAATGAACTAATTGTTGGAAATGTGTACATAAACATGACTCTAAATTCTCATGAATAGAGGCAAGAATTTATAGGGCGCAGTTTTTGAAAGAAGTCCTAATTAAGTATAGTTACCATGGCCTTGGCCAAATTTCTGAGCAATTTGTTTTGGAGATTGCTTAAGTTTTTTTAAAATAATGTAATTGCTACTTAATAAATTCTTGATTTGTGGTGATTTTAATCACATATTTCTACCATTTAAAATTTTTAAACCTATATCTTTTATTGTAATTGAAGTTACCTCAAAGATTCATTTTGACTCTAATAAATATGAAAATAGGCATCTAACCCCTAAAGGACTGAGGCATTTTCTGGCTCTGAAACCACTGAAAAATGTCATTTCTGCTGCAATCATTCACAAAGTCTTGAAAATAGTTTTTTAGAAAATGTAACCAAAGGATCTTGAATTTAACTTGCATGAGAGGGTGTGGTAAAAAATTTGTGAGGTTTCACCATACGGATTGATAAATATTTACATTCAAAGTCAAAGTTCTTTTTTTTTCCACTGTGCCCCAGAAATTCACATGCCTTTGACCGCTTTGTGTTCAAATTTTTTGCACTACATACCATCAAGTTAAAAAAATTTCCTATAGTTAATCAAGTTAGGCATATGCATACCAATTTCCAGGTCAATCCAACACACCTAAGACCTTCAAAAAAATCTTGTAATGCCACAATGTCCCAAAAAATTGATGATGCACTCGGTCATCTTTGAATCATTTTTCCCACCACATACTTAGAGATATTGAAAATCCAAAAAGTAGATAGAAAGACATACTTATACTTGACAAGTAGAAAAAAAAATTCTGAAAAAAGTGAAAAATCTGAGATTTCTATGAGCTTTTGAAGTTCGCAGCTGCTTGCAAAGAAGTTCACAGTGGGCAGCCCTTGTAGAAAGGGATACCAGATGTCCACCTCCCCAGCGCTTGCTGTCTTGCCCACTTATACTGCCCCTCCAGAGTCAAAGACTGATTGCATTGCCCCAAATGCCCAATGAACTACTTTTGGCGAAAAAAACATCATAACTTCTACAATATAAGTCGGATTTTGATGAAATTTATATGTACGCGAAGCTCATGAGAAACTACAAGCATACAAAAAGTTTAAAAAAATCAGGTTAGAAATCCAGATCCAAGAAGCTTGCCCGAAATCCCAAGTGTCCCCTGAGGGGACTTTGGTCCTTAAGGGGTTAAGATGAAATTAGGCATTTAAGGTCTGTCAATTTGGTGCCTAGGGATTAAATCTTTAATGTTTAGTTTTCTAAAAACATTGGAATTTTTTTGATAATCTTTAATTTGCCAATCTAGATGAGTATGTCACTTGTGTTTACATTGCACTACAATGGTGCTAATAAGTGAGCCCAAGAATGTGAGCTTGTGAGCATTGAGCCTATAGTATAGTACCTATAATATAATACCTATAGTATAGATACCACATATTATAGATGATGTACAGTAAGGTCTACTTCATTTACGAATTCTTGCATTCATAGGGAAAAAAAACATTCACTACTGCCATCTTTGACACCTTCTTGAGGGCTGAAAAATTGTTATTTTACCATGAAATTTTTTTCACAAGATGATCTCTATGCTAATAACATGTGTGACAAATTTCAAGTCAAAAAGATTTACACAAAAAAGATATTCCCAATCTACCAACATGTGTAGTTGAGAGAAACAATTTCAATGCTACCAACTCCCAAATATTGAGAAATTAAAATTTGGCCATGAAATTTTTGACATGAGATCATGTCTATGTTGATAACATGTGTGTCAAATTTCAAGTTCAAAGGATTTGCCCATAAAAAGATATTCAAAATGGAGAGTGAATTCACTACTTTCCAAATACTTCTATACCTCAAGCCCTTATACTTGCATGTGCAAAATGCTTAGGTTACAAATATGTGTTATTGACGTAACTAGCTTTGAATTTTATTTATCTCAAGGATACTCTGTATTTGCAAATGGAATGGTGGTCCTAGTCCTAGTTTCTTGCTACTACTCCAGATGTTACACGGCACCGTGGGCCATAGCATATGATGACAGTTTGGTTATTATTATTAGAGCAGGGAATCCACACTGAAGCTTGAGTCTCAATGTGGATGCACTGCATCCACCGTCCATTTTGGAGGCACAATCACCTATTCTCTATAGAAACTACCAATCCTTGCAAAAACTTAGTGCAACATTTACAAATTATGTAACTACCACACATGTATTTGTTCTAACTTATCGTGGAAAAATCTTGGAATAGTATGAATTTGCCCTGTATTGGGGTGTCATGTCTACTCTCTCTCTTTCTACACACACATCACTTATATAAAATCAGTCACAACATCCTTACAACTTTATACACTTACAAAAATGAAAACATAGAAGCCACCTTTGAATCAATCATTTTTTCAATTTAATTCCCAAAGTTTTTTATGCTTATAAGGAGCTTTTTGAAAGCTTGCGTAGGTTCACATGAAGTCATTTTTTAATGGATGAAAGCATTTTTTTAATCAAAGATGCAAATTTGTATGAGGTTTCAAAAATATAATTTTATTTTATAATTGGGTGCCTAAATCAAAAGTTGTAGGTCACTCTCCAAAAATCTAGGGTTATCTTGGATAGTGTGCTAATAGAGAGGGGAAGCAGTTGGGAAAGCAATTAGGTAAGTTGTGAATTTTTTTCCATTTACCTCTAAAGAACCAAAGGACTGTTGAATGTACACAAGTGATCTCAAGTAAGTGTGTATGAAAGTTATTTATTTAATAGATTTTCTTCAAATTTTGACATAAATGTGTGAATGTATATCCTTTTAGAGGAAATATAATTTTTTTTCCAATAGGATGCCCAAATCAAAAGTTATGTTGCTTTGAACTTTTGGAGCAACCCAAGTAGCTTTGAGCATCATGTACAAAATTCCTCCTATAATTTTGAAATCTGGTAGGTATTTATCTTAGATGATATAAGGTGCAAATGTAAAAAAAAACCCACGTATAGCATAAAAATCTCATTTTGGAAGGAGTTAAAGTTTGTTGGTCCTATTGGGCAAGACTAAAAAAAAAACTTTTTCTTCTAACTTCAAACATTATAATCTTTCAATCTATGTGGTCAAAGTTTCTGAATTTCTTTTATACATTTCCATAGCACACTTGCTATTATGTGAGCCTACGATCTTGAGCCCATTAGCATAGGAGCCTAGGCTCCTATGTTATAGACACCTTCCATAGTTATAGGATGTTTATATTATAGGTGTCTATGTTGTAGGTACCTATGTTATAAACACCTTCCATGGTTATAAAATATAATAGGTATCTATGTTATAAGCACCTATATTAAAGGTGTCTATGTTGTAGGTACCTATGCTATAAACACCTTCCATGGTTATAAAATATAATAGGTATCTATGTTATAAGTACCTTCAATGTTATAGAATGTTTATATTATAGGTACCTAATTATATTATAAGTGTTCATGTTATAAGCACCTTCTATAGTTATAGAATATTTATATTTATAGGTGTCTATGTTATAGGCATCTTCCATAGTTATAGGATGTTTATATTATAAGTATGTATATTATAGACATCTCCAATAGTTGTAGAATACCTATGAGCCTAGGCTCAAGGCTCGTAGGCACACATTTTTAGGCTCACATACTAGCATCATTGATTTCCATAGTAGTCTAATACCAATTTGTACATTGTAGTTGTTGTTTTTCATTTTTTTTTCATTTTTTTCCACTACCCTAAAAAGTGGGGATTTCTTACAACTTGTTCTCCTAATGTGCCTTGGTCTTTTATGGATTAACCCCCAAAGGATCAAGTGTTTGTTGAATGACCAATTGAAGAATTGGACAAGTTCCTATGAAGTTAATTTTGAATGGATCTTTTTGAAAATTTGTCATGTACTTCTTTCTTGGAAATGTAATTTTTTTCTAGATTGAATGAGTAAATCAAAAGTTATGTTACTTTGAAGTTTTTCTGGGAGTTTGAGCAACTCATGAAAAATCATCTTTTACTTTTGAAATTTTGCAAGCGTGAATTGTAGGTGACTACAACATTTAAGATTGCTCCATTTCTCCTAGGCCTCCGTGCAACCAAGATGTTTTTTGAAGTCAAGCAATTTATTGCAAAGAGTTTTGTTGGAATTTGTCAAGGTAGGGGGATTTTGTTTAGTGATTGTAATGGCCATCAAGCCTTAGAGCATCGCCACCAATTCCCTCCCTATTCCTTTCTCTATCCCATCTAGAGGAAAGGAAAGCAAACATAGGAATATGGAATGGTCTCCCTACTAGTATTGCTCAATAATTTATAAATAGCACTATAATAAGTGAATACAAGCATTAGCATTGATGATGTGGATAAACTAGAGGTGAATTTGAGTTCCCTATAAAAAGCCTTCATATATAGAATTGAAGCCTACTATCTCTAAAAATTTATGGATGTAGGACCTTGGTGTGGGGTTTTTGTCTTCCCTAACTGGATGAATTTCATCTAGATAGAGATACTTAGTGAGAGCATCCCCACTAGTGGCTTCCCTATCCCTATCTCCATTGGAATAAAGGAGAGCAAAGATGGGGATAGGGAATGCAAGCTCTCACTAGTTCTTCCCTAAATTTTCAACTTATTGCTAAATAGAAGTAGGGAGATGTAAAAAAAAACTATAAAAATAGTAACAAGGCCAAATATTGAATAGTACTCTCACAAATTAATGAAGCTCAACTCATGTTGAAAAGGTGAAAAGTGGATTAGAGATTACTCCATTTGAGTTCCCTGTCCATCATCCCATTTGGGGAATTCGGACCCCCTCCCTAAATTTTTAGAGATAGAGAATGTTGGTGGGGAGTTTTCTTCACTATCCGGATGAAACTCATCCGGATACGGATAGTGAAGCCACATCCCCGCCCGCCTTTGCCGGCTTGAAGGGCCGGCCTGAGGTGCTCCAGTGGAGATGCACTTAGTGCGTAGGGTGGGCAAGCCCGACCTGACAAATAATCTGAGGTGGACAATGACGTGGACTTCTCTCCCAAATCTTCGAGTGGATTTCCCCTTGCTCCGTCAGTCCGTCCCTCTCTCTCCCTCGCACCCAAGTGCCGGAGGGCCGTCTTGGCGAGATGGCTATTGTCGCAGCGATGGATCAAAACCTGCTTTGATCGCCTTTCGCAATCCGCCCTGGAAACACCACGAACAAGAAGCTGCCGCACCACAAGATCCGTAAATTTTTCATTCAAAGAAGCAGCGTAAGAAGTAGGATCATGAGTGAGACACAAAACCCACCCAAGCTCTTTTTGCACAAGCCCAAGAAAGGCTTGCATCCTCCCGGTAGTAGTTAGCGCCCTTAGAGGTTGCGTATTTTTTATTATGGCGATTTATTCTTTGTGTTTTCTTGCCCTTTTTTCTGTGATAGATTCTGTGTTGGATATTATCAGGTTGAGTTTGTTTTTTGAGCTATAGCGATGCGCTTGCGATGTGGTGATAGGTGGTGAGACGGGGGAGGTACCAAGAATGACTGTGCAGCAGCCTGTTCCTTCGGCTCCGCCTGTGAAGGCGCCCTTCTGGTATCGGTACAGGGCAGGCGTGGGTGCTCTGCTGCTCGTTAATCTCGGAATTGGAGGTTTGCCCTAATCCACGAATTCTCTTGGGATTTTGGATTTTTGGATTTTGGATTTTATCTGGTATTGGATATGTGCATAAGAAATTAGAGTGAGCTTCTAGCATTACTGAGGAGTGATTCTAGAAGTGCTCTACCTGGCAGTGGTGTGCAAGTAATCTGTAAAGGTCTTGTTCTTCATACCCTAGTTTGGTATGGGGTCGTTGGTTTTTGACAGTGAGTTTGTATTGCAGGGGTACGATCTAGCTGTTTCATCATTTTGTTGAGAGACTTAGATTATCAAATTGTGGACAGGGAGAGTTTTTAGGTTATCCGCGTCTCGACCCCGAGTTCGGGTCTGAAATGGTTACCCTAGTTTCGGTGTTTTTGACAGAATCAAGGAGGAGCTCTTGTGTTGCAACATGTCATTAGTTGTTTATATTGTTGTAAGGAACCAAGTGAGATTTTAAGCTTTGGGTTTGTCTCCCAGTTTTGATGTTCAGTTCGGAAGAGAAGGCTCGCAGTTAGTTTATGAGGAGTCGTGCACTCTTAGTGACGGTTAGGTAGAGTTTTCTATTTATCTTGTTAATACGCTCGAATGCTCTTTGGGCCGATTGGAGCCTTTTTGATTCTGAAGTCTATTCTTGAGGAAGTAAGAATTCTTGGTGAAAGATTTTGAGTGGATTCAGAGCATTCTTTAATAGTGCGAGGGCACCTGTGGAGAACAGTGTCAACTACGATTTATTTAGAGCAAATTCATGCCTAATGAGAGTACATCAAGCAAAATCAAAGCTCTGACATACTCTCACGAGTGAAGACAATGTTTCCCTGGTTCATATGTTCATGCTCTCAAGTTTACAATACAAGGTGTTAGGGATTCCTTTTCATGTCAATTCAGAACAAGGGTTCTCTAGAATGTTATGTTGCACTGTTGTCGTGCAGAGAATGAGGATGGTATTTTCTAAGTAGGATTTTCAGTGTGAATTAGTAGCTTCTAGTTCAGAATGCACCTACAGGTTTCAACTCTTTGGGTATTTGAATTTTTTCTTTTTTCATCATGTGCAGGGTACGTGCTGTCTCGACCGAGGCCAGTGATCGATGCTAACTCCCTAAACCCAGAGAAGGTTGAGTCGGCGGAGGCTGAAAAGAAGAAAACAGCTCCTGCGCAGGCACCTGTGCCAGTTGTGGCCCCTTCTGTTGTGGCAGCTCCAGAATGGGCGCCACCACCAAAGAAAGCTATTTCTGAAGAGGAGCAACGACAGGTATTGCAATGGATTCTCGAAGAGAGGAGGAAAGTCAAGGGTCTGAACAAAGCTGAGAAGGCTAGAATCAATGAAGAGAAACGGTTGTTGAAGGAGTTACTGAGAGGAACCCAACTTCCCGCTCTTTTTTAGAGGTTTATGAGGATCTTTGTTTGTAAGATCTTCCCCCTCCAATTTCAGGTTCCTTGGAGATTTCGAATGGAATTTCCTTTAACATGTCATTGACTTGGAGGTTTCAAAAATGGCTTGAATGACTCGCACAGCTGCAAGTTACGCAAGGCAGCAGAGAAGGTGCATCAATGTGGCACGGTTGCAATAAAAGAGTGAGATTATATGGAGAGTCGTTATGATTTAGATTGCGTCAACGAGATAGACACTGCAATGGATCTCAATAGTTATGACCGTGTTTCGAAACCAAATTTGTTACCTCTTTCAAAAATTCCACCATTGACTTGCGGTTTGGAAATCAAATTTGTAATTGCTCTTTTGTAAATACCATTACCGGTATTGACTTGCAGTTTAAAAAACATTCTTGAAGAGATGGCTTGAATACCCTACATTTGATACAAGAAAAGGAATCCAGACTTCTTTTTGTACAGTCTTGAGCTCATCCAAAAGTTGTAGAAAGCAAGGGTTGATTAGAGTTACCCTTCAATTGTGTGAAAGAAGGGTTACTGATCGTGTCAGTGAAAATTCAGGGGTCCAATTATCAAAATTCAATGAATTGGTGACTTTGATTGAATTTGTAAGTGCGAAAGAGTCTGCTCTAGTTGCTTTTGCCTTCATATGCTATGGAATGGATTAAAGAAGAGGAACTGTTGACTTATCCTATATCTCCAGTCAATGTATAGAAGTTTGAGTAGATTGTACTCAAAATGCAATTCGGTGCTACATTGTGCGCTAAAACCTGTGGTGAAGCCTGTGATGTAGCTACTTATTTGAAACATGGTGTACAACTCTCTTGATAAGGAATTTTTTAGTATTCACTCCCAACAACATGGAAAGCATGTTCTCATAACCCAACCCCCGCTGCGTACCACCATTTCCTATTCCATCATTCGATGCAGTGCACACAACGATAAATTGCAAATAAATGTACGAGACGGCACAGTATGAATCGACCCACTAAAGTGCTTCTGAGAATAGTTCACTCAAATTTTTTGATGTCAAAACAGAAGCACGTTGATTAGCAGATCATCAATAGCGGTAATCATATTTGTCTTATACTGTAGCTCAAGATGTACAACTGTCACTAAAGCACTCCAGGCATTCAATTGTACAAATGAGAGATCTGGAACTTTCCTAGCGTCTGTCATTGACCAACTCCAGCCGCCCGATTCCTAATATCTCCCAAAAGGAGGTCATGCAGAGCATTGTTGCTGGCAAGTATGCCACCACCCTCTACAGTGAAGATGTCTTTCCCATTGCCAATCAGATTCTCCAGAGCCGTTCCCTCCAGATCTGAAACCCGACCTCCAGCTTCTGAAACACATATAACCCCCGATGCATGATCCCACACCTTCAAAGGAGTTGAAGGGCCAGCTTGAAGCAGGAAAGCCGATACACCACCAAGAGCTAGGGCGAAGTATTTGCACAGACTTCCACAGCAGAGCGGCAGCACTTGCATCTCCTCCTTCTCCAAATTCTTTCTTTCAAGCGCCTGAGCAAGTAGAGTTTTCGACCAGACCTCATTATCTGAGATACAAAACCAAGAATCAACAATTGAATCGAATCTGATAACTTCACTCATAATCAAAGTCGAATCCTCGGTGATAGGCTTCACCCAGCAGCCTCCTCCCAAGGTGGCAGTCATTATGAGCCCACGTCGGTACGTCTCGTCATCCCTGCAACCAAAATACGTGCTCGACATCTGAATTCGAGATCTGTCCGAAGAGTAACGGATTGCCACATTGGGACAACCCATGACACCCAGCACTGGTTTCCCCTCCACAACCAAAGCGAGGCCCACTACATACAGAGCATCCCCCCCTCTCAGAAATCCTCGTGTTCCGTCTATGGGATCCAAAACCCAGTAAGAAAGTTGGTCGGGGTTTACAGCCTGGGCACCTCTGTCGATAGCATCCAGCACAGTTTCACAATCCAAATTGCGGGAAACAACTGGAGATAGAGCATCAACAATAGCCTCCACTAACGAATCCTTGTGATCACTGCTTGCTCGTTTCTCCTCATACTCTGCACGCAACTGGCGAGCGTTCTCCTCACCTACTAAAGGAATGTTGGGAAACAGTCTCCCTAACTCGAGACTGATAAGAGCTTGCACTCCGAAGTCCGCCACTGTGACGGGTGTGTTGTCGACCTTGTCTAACTGCCCCTCTCCTCGTTTCATACCTGACCGGACAGAAAGGCATAATTGGCAAGCTCGCTGCACAACTTCTAGAGCTGCCTGGAGTTGCTCATGGTGTGGACTTGACTGCAACGAAGTGGCTCTAGTTTGGAACCTAAAAGGCAGAGACACAGATCGGTTCGTTGAGCAGACGGCTTGCAATTGCAAACCCTCAAACACTTTGTATAGAAACATGCCTCTACGACCAATACCAGAAACCACTGCTGATGCCATAGTCACCTAAGGGATTTATCAATCGCTACACTAATACATATGTAGGTTACAGCTATCCCTTTTGCTCACAGTAGTCTTCAAGCTCATACGTACAAATTCAAGTACTCATGCTAGCATTACTCCGACAAGGTGGAAAGTGTCCTTTGGAAGACTTTTGCATTTCTAATCTAGGGTTTCGTAGTTTAAACCGACTACCACGGCTCCCGCTTATTCACGACCAAGGTTTTCGTGTACACGAGGCCTTCTCTATTTCTGTATGATACAGCTCGAATTTAGGGATGGAGACAACTGTATGATCTTGTGCCGCGGAGATAATCATTATTTGCCTGTAAAACAGGTTTCAAAATGTTCGAACGAAAACTCGGAGACAGGCGATGAACTACTCAGCGTGACTTAGCATGAATAAAGAGGCTCTATTGCTACCAAATACTCTTCCTGTCTTTGACGAAAAAGGTTCACTCATTGTTCCCTAATTCCTGAATTACTGATATTCGCCTTCAAATGCTTATTAATTGAAGTGAAAGTATATGGTATTTGGGTTCATTATATGGTGGTCAAAATACCGGAAAAAGGTGCATTTCCGTCACTCTTGCATCATAACAATTCTATTTCATTGTGTTCGTTTCATCCCGCAGTAACGTGTTCCCTTTGTCAAATAAATTTGATCAGACTGCGGTCTAAAACCATATGTTCAGGAATCAGATAAACTAATGATTTTCCCCAGCGGGGCGCCAGCGTCAAAGCACTCTTTTCACCACCCGGCGACTTTAGTAGGCCAGCCAGGAGCAGTGATGGCACAAAGATGACACCGACAAACAAGCCCTGTAGGCAGTACCTGCAAATATCATCACATTCCTTTCGACACACATATCTATCAAAGAGTATCACAACTTAATCTTCAACAAGTTTTGAACAAGTCGTGACACAATGATACCCCACAAAACGAACCCTTATCGGCACAGCAATGCCACCCTTGCAAGAAGCTCCCAAGAGGCTCAAACAAGTAGGAAAGATCGTGCCGTACTCCTAACCACATTACGCCAACCAATTGACCAGACAAGGCACGTCCACATAAACTTTACAACAAAACCGGGGTTTCAGCAAGAAAGACCTCCAAACCCTAAACCACATTAAAACCTCTCCAGACTTTCATTTGAAACCCCAAAACAGACAGAACCCTAATCGGCACAGTCCTCATATTTGAAACAAAAAAGCTGCATCAAGAAATGGCTCAGATGGGCAAGAAGAGTCTGGCCATGCCCCTAATTTCGACCAAGTGAACCAACAATGCACAACCACAAAACCTTTGCAACTAATCCTAAACCCTAAACCACAAGTGAGCTGCGAACCTCACAGGCTCGCACTGAAACTCACCTCAATCAATCATTCAGTCAAAAGAGAATACTACTAAAAACACATTCAAGTGAAAAGAATTGGATTTGTGTTGGGGGAGCCCGCAGGATGCATCACAGCTCTTAAATTGAAAGAGCTAACCAAGCGGGCAGACGTCACTGTGCTCACAGGGCCAGCCCCTCTCAACGCTCCCCATGTTGCACTCCAGCGACTAAACCCTCGCAACCAGGCGCACGAAAATCAAACGTGGCGGCAACGATGGAGCGCTGGTGGTGCGGAAGCGAAGCAGGAGCGGCCTCGTGAGCACTCAGATAAGATCAAGTAGTGTTAAGAGAGCCATTGTCGTCTCTCTTTCTTTATACCCAAACCCTAAACTGTAACTGTGAGAGTCTCATCCGTATTTGGATGAATATTCTCTCATCTCAGTGGTCTTCATCCCTTTGCCCTTGGCTAATTTTGTCATTTTTTTAATTTTTGAAGGGAGCTAACCCTTGAAGGACATGATGAGGACGAAAAGTGGATGATGGATGACTTCATTGTTCACTTCAAAAATAAAGAATGCTAATAACTAGAGGAGCTTCGGTGCCTGCCTTGGTCATAGAGGTCGCTTATTTTTTAAGGTATAGTAAGTTATTGGATATTGAGCGTGAGCTTGAAGGTAGAATGGAAAATCACACCTAAGAAGATGGAAGGTGGAGCTGACGCGTAAGGATATAATTTTCCATTGAAGCCGAAGGTGCCCAACAATATCGTGTTGAGCACACAAGCTCTTTATGATGTAACCGTGCACAAAAAAAAATTCCAAATTTTTTTAAGTGCTATGCACGATTACATTAGAAGTAACTTGCAATGGATGCATTTGTTTTGTTTATAGCCTATGATTTACAAACGAATAATAGAGCCAAAATCTTAACATTGTGATACTATGTTGGAGGATTTTCACTCATAGATGTGACTATAATAGCCATACGTATATTTGGATGAATGCCATCACAAAATTTATTTAGTGGTCTTTAATGACATGCTCTTGGGTGATTTTGTAATCTTGAAATTTTTAATAGGAGTGTAAATTGTGGTCCTCGTTCGAAGATTTTCATTCATGAATGTGAAAATTTTAGACGAAATACTATATTCTCACGTAGATCTATGTACATTCATTTAAAATTTAGTAAGTTGAGGTGATTTCATCAATTTAAAATGGAAAATATTGTGCATTTAAAGAAAAAAATTATATACATATTAAAGCTAATGTTTGTACAATTTGACTAAAATCATCATCATCTAATGAGCCATTTTACATGAGGTATTTGCAATAAGAATATGGTTTATTAGACCAACAAGATTGTTCAAAGTTTGAGAGAACTATAGAATTTGAGAGTTTGGTTAAGTTTGGTTGCATGCTAGATTTAGTAGAATTTTTTTCGTCTATTAGACATAAAAGGAGTTTGCCAAATAGTTGGTTATTGAATGTAAGTTGAAAATAGAATTGTTCTTCAAATGAATCCTACCACCTTATATTACATGATTGGCAAATAAAAATAGGTGATATATCTATTCTATTATAAATATATTATTTTTAATGGATTTTGGAGACATTCTAGTTTAATTTCAAAATTATCATAATTGAATATGCCAACCTTTAGCAATATATCTTTTGGCTTCATAAATTTCCTATATTAATAATTGTTGTAGTTTCATTTTTAATCTCAAATGAATGAGAGTCTCAAACTTTGATTTGACTTCCTCCTAAATCAAGGTTGTCAATTTTATCTTGCCAAGATTTTCTACCATTTTCTTGATTCCATTACAAATCTCATTAAATTGGATTTGGTTAACTATAATCATGCAATCCTTCCTTGTCATTGGTCATCATCGCTATTGTAAGATTCCTCTATGATAGCTCATAAAGGTAGTTGCTTAATATTATAATCTTTGTTATAAAGACTAAGTAGGATATCTCATAGACTAAACCCTCTTAGATTTCACTCTATTAAAGCTTAATCTTAATTCTTTTAAATGCTTGTGTTTTTCAATATTTTGAAATTTGGTTTTCTAGATTACAAATTATTTGGGGGTCATGAGATGTCAATGTCATATTTAATTCCACACACACACACATATATATATGCAATATTATTTTGTAAAAGATACAACACTTGTGCCATGGTACCAATGCTATTGTAGAAGGCATTGTAAATTTCTACAATATGAACACAAAATATAATTATTTTTTCAATTGGTGCTAGGGAACAAAATTTATGCTTAGATAAGTTCAAAATAAGAAAATCAGGCAACAAAAAAGAAAGTTCAAAAATTTTGATTTTTTGATTTTTGATTTTTGATTTTTTTTTTCTCATAGATTATATTTTTATCTACATGAAAATCTTTGATTCATTTCATTTGGATAAAAGATTTGAAAGATATAGACAATCTTGTTTAGAAGGCAATCTAAGCATCTTCTAGCTTAACAAAAAAAATTAAAAAAATTTCAAACATTAGAGGAGATTTTAGGATCCTAGAGGGCCGTTTCAAGCTCTTCCCGGCGTTGGTTCCCAGCAATCCCTGTGAATGCCAGCGCTGCCACATCACCGTATTAAAAAAAAAAACTTCTTAAAATGCAAAAAAAAAAATTTAATTTTAATTTCTTTTTTCAAAAAATGATGTGGCAATCTCCAATCCACGTCACTACGCTGCAGAAGCACAGTTCCCACGTTGGGAATGGGCTAGGAACTCGCAACCTTCCAGTAGCCTGAAATCTCCTCTAATGTGGTTTAGTTTGTTTCCTAGAACAATCTCACTATTGGAATTATTGCGTTTTAATTCCATCTTAGAGATATTAATAATTTAGATTTTCCTTTTATCTTCGAGCTACTTCTATTTAACAATTTTTTTAAGAATGAAAATTATGGGTTTTTTTAAATATTTTTTTCCGAAATTCTTAACTCAATTCCCTACTGTAAGTATTTAAATTTCTAAACTTTGTAGTACAAAAATTTAAGTTAAGAAGGTTCAAAGTCAAAAAATCAAATCCTCGCAATGTGCAAAAAAAATTGTTTTCTTCACTTTAAATGTAGATATCTTGCAATTTGTGTAATCAAAATTTCTGAAATTTATTCCACCCATTTTCATACTAATTAGATATAAGATCCTATTGTTAAATGTGCAAGAAAAAAACTTTCAAATTTGTATACTCTTTGCAATAGAAATGGTAATTTTTAATGTTTTTTGGCAAAAAAAAAAGGCCTTAATGCTTTTGGGATTAAAATAATTTAAAATAGAAATAGAAATAAAAATTACAGTATTTTAATTCCAAAAGATCCAAAAAAATGGAATAGTTAAAATACATAGAATAGTGAAATTAATTTTAGAATTGGAGAAAAGGAAATATAACAAAATGAATGTACAAATTAAAAGAGAGCAAAATCTGTAAAATGGAAAATATAAAAAATAGGAGTAAGACAAGAATTAAATGCAAATTGTTCACTAGTTGTTGGGAGGAAACAAGTGAGTTTACTGTACACAAGATTATAAATAATAAAATCCAAGAATTAAAAATTTTATTAAAAAAATATATCATATTTATTATTTGCAATTTAGAACAAAAACCAATTGAAAATGCTCCAAGGACTAAAATAAATGCACATATTTTGTACACTCTAAATAAATTAGCATATATATGGTTAAAATTGACAAATACAACTATTTTTATTTAACAAGAAAATTAAAATAATAATATCCAATAGAAACAAGAAAAGATTCTAAATTCAATCTAACTTTTTTTGCCTTTAAAAAATCCTATTGTCATACTAATACCAATAGTCATATACATGTGGGTGTCTGTATATTGGTGGGCATGCGAAGACACATAAGCATTTTGAGCAATTTCTTAACAAACTTGAAAAATGTTCACAATAAATGCACATTAGATTTGAGGTGGAGAACAAATTTGAGAGAAAGAGACTATTTAGAATGTATGACCACCAACACCCTAAATTTTTTTTAAACTCCAAGTTCTTGATAATGAGAAATTCACACCAAAAAAGTACTTCATCATAATGCATTGTGCACACCAAATTTAGAGATCTCTTTGAAAATCATTCAGATAATTTTTAATTTTTTAATATAGCCTATCTTCACAATTGCAAGGATTGAATTTTTTTATTTTCAAACTATTTAAAGATTTTTTTGAATTTTCATATTTGATTTATCATTCATTTATCCTATTAATGAGGGAAGAAATTAAATGTCATTGACAAAATTGGTGTCCTACAAAGCATTATTCATGTGAAACTTTAAACACTGGAGTAATATTTTAGCATGCACTAATAATTCATGACAATGTGCCACACTCATTAAAAGAAAAAATTCAATGTAACTAAGGTAGGGTACTCTAAAAGTGACCCTACTCTAAAAGCAACCACTAACACAAAAGGCACATTTTGCTTTCTTCAATGTATGAATAATGTACAAATTCAGGAGGTGGTCAATCACTTTTAGTACCCCGTGCATTTCAACTTCAAAAATTTGTAACTAATTCCACGAATTTTCAAAAAATATGAAACGACTTGCGTGCATTTGATGCCAATTCCATTTTCCTACCCACAAACAAAAAAATTCTGAAAATTGTTTCAAGGAGTTTAGCTTCCCTCCCAACCCAAATGCAATCAGCTCTTAAAAGGTTGCTTTATAAGCAGACTATGTTAATCCTTGAACATTGGGTTGGTCACCGTGGAAACCATCTGTTTTGTCACCGTGTGAATTGTTGGTTTAAAAAAAATGAAAAAAGCACTCACTGAAAGACAAACTAGTGTAGAAGATGTTCCCTTTTCACACAAAATCTGGAGGATGAATAGTTGCTTACTTCTGTACTCCACACGGAGAGATTCTTTGTCATTCATCGGCCGAAAAATGTCCTCCACCTCGTGTCGTTTATGGGTTAACATCTTCTTTTTTCTTTCTTTTTTTTTATCACTGTGGCTTTAATTTGGTCTCAGTCCCTCAACATCATTGACTTGTAATCAGGTGTGATAAGGAGTCAAAAGTAAGGTGAAGTGGCATCATTCAAGCATGATTGTGCCGTGTCTGTTTGAGGTAACGAAAGTGTAACTTTTAAATGTTGACAAGCATTCCGTTCCCAATCACAGGCACTGTTCCAGAAAAACTGCTTGAATGTCTCATTCGTGCCTTCAAATGAAATCATGCTGTTGAATAGTATTAGAGCATCTCCAGCAGCAGACGGCAAAATCACCCCGGTCTGATCTGAAGAACTTGGCGACCATGTCAGTCCCTGCTGCTCCGGTCAAGGCCCCGCCACTTTAACCAAACCCCACCCCAAAAGACTGCACAATCCCGAATTCCAATATATGGAGGATGTGGAAGAGGAGCGACCATGTAAGGGCTGGTCCGCCTTTTTCATAGGCTTACTTGAACAGAATTATTTTTAGATCATTTTTTAGAGAAGGGAAAATAGATGCGGAACCTAACACAAGTGGTTTTGTATTTTTTCAAGCTTTTTTGAATTACTTATAAATTTTCAAAGATTCAGGGCATAGGCACCTATCTGTGACCATAGGTCTCCCAAAATCAACTTGTAAAGAGATGTGCAGAAATCTAAGGCAATGATTGACTCTTGCAATAGAAAAATGATTTTTCCTTGATGCATTTAATTGCTAAAGTGGTCCATTTAAGGATCACCCCATCTTCACCCAAAAAACAGGACCAGTTTGAAGAAGGTGGGTGCTTTTAGAGCATACTACCTTAGAAGCAACAACTCCATGTAAGGTAGTCTACTCTAAAAGCAACCATGTTCTAAATGTGACCCCTATTTAGGAAAGGGTGACATGTTGCTTGAAATATCTATTGTTGTCAATGATGTGTTAGGTAGGCTTAAATGGTTGCTTTAAGAGCAGACTACCTTAGAGCAATCAGGGCTTCAAAATGAAAGCGGGTGAAGTTTGTGGGCTAGGACCCTATAGTTTCAAGTGTGGTGACAAAATTTTGAAGAGACCTGTGTTGAACAACTTTGATGTCCGTGACTAGTGAGTGATTGAGGAGGAAGAAGCTCAACTACGGCAAACTCCTTGTCGGGCTAGTATTTTACACCCCTATGGAAATGTTCTTATCTATTAGTTATAAGTGAGTTGTTGTGAATTCTAACTTTGTTCCAATCTAACACCAATTTGATACCAATGATAAGAACATTTCCAATTAGAGGAGTGACGTATAGTAGCAAAGAGGGATGTTGTATTTGGTATGGAAGACTAAAGTATTTGCATTAGTCATGCATCCAAAAGTGAAGCTCCTTGTGTGATAGAATGAGAGCTAATTGTGACTTCCCTATGCACAAATGGACATAACAAGACTTAGAGAAGTTACACCAAGATCTCAAAGGGGGTGGTCACGTAGATTTGTGACTAGATAAGTGAACTCTCCCCCCAAACAATTGCATTAATATTGTAAGTTCTAAGAGGGTATAATTTTCCATTTGAATAGTACAAAATGTTCTATGAACTTGATGAATTTTGCCACATGGTCCAAATTGCGCATGACACACTTAGAATTCATTGACAAATTTAAGTGATGGACAAGGTGGGGTCTGTCTAATTGCGACTCCTCCTATTGGAAGTTCAACCTACAAGAGAGAAAAATGTTGGTTTGCAAGTCTTTGTATTTTCTCTACTAAAATAACAAAAACAAGGAGTTGAAGCAACTTCATCTTTAGGAGGAACATCCATTTCTAGGTACTTGGCTTTGTTTTAGGTTATATAGAAAGATATATAAGCGGTGAAGATTGTTATATCTTTTATTGGTAAATAACTAATATTTTCATGTATCCATATCAATTTCAAGTTTGGATATTTTGTTGCAATTAACTTAGCACCTTTTGGTATTTGAACTATGTCATTGTGATATATCATGTGTCAAGCAAGCATTTCAAGTTAATTCTAGTAGATGGGGGGCATAGAACACCATGCAATAGTCTTAACCGGTTAAGAGGAACCCGCATCAAAGTTGACGGATTTTGACCCAATATAACAATCGTTGTTTTTATGTCAATAATGATGTCCACTATAACATCTTCATATTATTGTGGACGTCATTGTTGACATAAAAACAAGGGTTGTTACATGGGATGTCTAACAAAATCCATCAACTTCAACATAAGAATACAAAAGAAAACATAGGATCCTTCAAGTGACCCCTCATCGCCTATTTGAGTTCAAAAACATCATTGCTTTTGAATTGTTGTAGTTCAAAATTTCAGTAAGGTATAGAAATCTCAACTGTACAATCTTGTAGAGTACATGTTGTAGATGATGTGAATCAAATTTGGAGTCATTTGACCATGTAGAATTGACTCATTGTGTCTACAAAATGGCTTTCAAATGTCAAAAAAATAGCAAGAAAAGTTGCAAAAAACACCTCTAACGCTGAACCTCCTCCTCCTAAAATGCCTCTTAGTCACTTGTTACTTCTTGGATTGAGATGAAATTTTATCCACATAAACCAGACTAGTATGACCATCTTTTTAATAAATTTTTTTATTGGAAATTGACATTGTATTAAGAAGAAACAAGCCACCAAAGTTCACTATAATCCAAAAATGTCAGGATTTTGAACTTCAAATTGCTCCCAAACATTCAAAACAATTTGAATTGACATAAAATTTTTACCACAATAACTAGACTTCAAGGGGAACATAATCCAATAAATTTTATTGAAAACAAACATTGGATGAAGGAGATACAAGCCCCCAAAGTTGCAACCTTCAAATGCAATTTGGTGAACCCAAATTGAACTTGTGAACTTCGACTGGCTTCCAAGAAATCAATAAATCTTGGATTGATCTTTAAATTTTACCACAAAAACTAGAAGAGAGCGCAAATTTCCCAATAAGTTTTACTGAATTTGGACATGGGATGCAAAAGTTACAGCACTTTGAATTGGACTTGAAACTATTTGAGGATACTTTTCGTCCTCTCTGGCGATGAGGGGTTAACCCTTAAAGGACCGTCACCATACTTTCACCAAAAACGCTCCAAAACTGCCATTTCTAGTACAAGTACCAAAATTTTGAAAAAACACTTTTTTTGACATATCTAACCGTATGATCTTGTATTATATAGTATCAAAAACATGTGGTAAAAATTTCAGACATTTCCACCGGGGGGATTGCAAGATATAAGCATTCAAATTAACTAAAATCATTTTTTTGACCCTGCGGAAAGCAGGGTTGCTATTTTGTGAGCCTGTGAGCATGAGCCTGTGAGCCTATGAGCCTGTAAGCATACAATTTCGTAGAGATTCCATCTAAAAATTTTGGTCAAAATTTATTATTTTTGGTAAATTTAAGTAACTATTATCATGAACCTATTACCGTGGACCCATTACCGTGGTCCCTTGAACAAACTTGATGTGCTACTTATTAGACTTTGCTAGATTTTAAGAAGAAGAAAAATCGGTTATTAATTAAGATTTGTTTGAAATCAACCAAGGTTGTTCCATTGAGATTATAATCACTCTCTTCTTGCTGCTTGGGTCCCCTCGGCGCCGAGGGGAGCCCCCTTGTAGTAGGAAGAAATTTACCAAAAAAAAAAAAAAAAAAAAAATTTTTTTTTTTTTTTTTTTTTTTTTGGTAAATTTTTTTTTTTCTCGTTGCAAGGAGACTCCCCTCGGCGCCGAGGGGACCCAAGAAGCAAGAAGAGAGTGATTAACCAAATGACCATTTGATCAATAAATAGGAAAATTGAACCCTTGAAGGTCCTATAAGAGGACAATGATCAACTAATCAACAATTTGGTGTAACTGAGCTCATTCCTTACAAAAATAATTCTTGTCAACCAAGTTCTTTCCTCCAAAATCTTAACAAGTTCAATTACCAACACATCAAAGTAAAAGTGTAGGTACCTCTCATCGGCCTTGAGAGGACCCACGCTACTACAAGATAGTAGTTCTTATCAACAATTTTTTTTCTAAAATCTAAACAAGTCCAATAACAATGCATCAAAAGAATTTTTTTGGTATTTTCTTATTAGCCCCGAGAGGACCTACATTGCTATAGGATAGTGATCAACCAACATTTTGTATAGACTTATTTCCATCTCCATTCATCTTTCACATCAATTAAGTTCATCATTTTCAAAATGTATACTTCTAATATTTTAGACAACATTGAAAATTATGATTTTCATGTGGATTCTATATAACCACGGTAATAGATCCACGATAATAGGTCCGTAGTAATAGGTTCTAAAATTTACTAATAATAGTAAATTTTGGCCAAATTTTAAGATGAAGTTTATTATTAGAAGTATTTTTAAGTTTTTTTGTGCTTCTACAAATTTCTAAGCTCAACGCTCACATAATTCCTGCTCAACGCTCATAGGCTCCTGCTCACAGGCTCACAAAATAGCACCGCTGCTGTGGAAAGCAAGGCAGCTGCACTTCACAAACTCACATTTCTATGAAAAAATGACCTAAATGGTGGTGCTTCTTTGGATTTGTTTTCCTAGACAAGTTGGCCATATGCTTGAAAAATTTCAAATCATTTGGAATAGTACAACACATAGGAAAAAAATAGTAAGTAGGTAGTAGTAGAGAATGATTAAAAATACTAAATTATTTACAATTTAAATATGGAATTGAAAATTTCTAATCCCAATAGCCGAAATGTTGTAATAATGTATCTACATCCTAAGATTTTATTTTTGTCCAAAAATATTGAAAATAGGATAAGATAAAGGATTTCAAAGTTTATTTTAGAGTAGGAAATCCAAAACTGCCCATGAACAAAAAAATCCTCTTAACTTTTGACTCATTGATCAAAATGGAATGGTTCAAAGCTTTTCGTGTATATAAAACTCTAGAAAATCAATTCCAAATTTTTGTTTCTGAAAAAAGTGATTTTTTTCTGATCTGCCCAAACTGCCCTGTCGGTGAAAAAAATAACATATTGGGCCATAACTTTTGACTCGTATTTCCAAATGTCATAAAATCTGGTGCATATGAAAGATCTTCCTTGCCCCCACATTCTATTAAAATTTCAGCCCCAAATATGAAAATCTCCGCTCATAGGTACCTGCCCAAAATTTCTATACAACCAAAAAACACAATCCGGTTTAAGGCATGGTTCCCAAAGCATAAATGGGCAGCATTTGGGTACTCATTTTGACCTTGGAAACCATGTCATCATATTGACATGTTGTGTGGTGCTCCATGACCTTACTTTTCTACTAAAGTGAAGACTGCCAAAAATCCACCACTTTTGCTATTGTGCATTAAATGAAACTAATCACAATTTCATATTTTCTTGTTGGCAAGTCAAAGGAGGTTCCAACATACCAAAGACTACAATATTTGGATACCATATGCAAAAGTTATAAAGGGTCAAAGTTTATTTGGTAGATGTTCTACAATCATTTCAACATCTTGATTTTGGAAATGTACATAGAGTAATGATGGTGGTTTTAGATAAGGTGCAGGTTTTGGGGTGCCCACCTTAGTGCAAGTGATTTTGGTCAAAATGCCTACTTGCTACCCCTTTGGGTCTTTAAATCTTTCAATTTTTGGTAACACAAAGAGTCACATAGCCTTAGATATTTTTGTGAAAGTGCCATTTGCTATAGTCATAACACAGGCCTAAACCTTATTCTAGATGGATTTGAAAAAAGTCAAAGAAACTAGTCTATCTAAGTTAGAAGTGACCTCTTGTAATGACATACAATAGAACTTCTACAAAGTGAACTTCTATAAGACAATAGCTGAGCTCTAAAATGATACTATTCCTTTTGTCCCGACCTAGACACATCGAAGATGTACAAAATAAGTAAAAAAAAAGAAAAACAACTTTCATTGGATTTGGAATTTAGATGTCACTTTAGTGTATGTAACTTCCAAAAATCTTCTAATGTCATTAATGCCACATCTCCTCTCGAGAGCAATTACCTCTCTAATGTAATATTCTCCTTTGGTCTCATGCTATTACCTTATAGAAGTTCTACTGTAATAGGATGCCCTATAGTAGTGTATTGTTACATAGTTGGATGTATTGTTGATTGAAGAAAATTTCTCTCTTCTCATCTTCCCATCCATTTATCTCTCTTCTTGCGTATCCATAGTGTATGGTTGTAGGACATACACTTGATTAGGAACAAGTTCCAAAGCTAGCTGTTTTAGATGAAGCATTAGATGAAATTCAGATGAATTGGAGGGTTGTGAGTTCCCCTAGTTCCCAAACTATAGGAACTCAACCATAGCAGTCTACTAACATGGCTGAGAGATTGCCAAATCAAAAAATAATAATAAATTATTATTATTGATTTTTAAAATTTTAAAATAATGTTTTAATGTTTTAAAATTTTGCACAACAACAGTTGGTTCCCAACATGTAGAACGAGCCTAAAACAACCCTCCATGATGGTTGAAAAACATGTAATGCTATGAGACAAGGATGGGTTCAGATGAAAAATTCACATTGATATTGAATAAAACATTAATTCTTGAGGAACAATAAAGGGAACATTTTTTTTTTCATTCTTCTTCATCCATTTTTTCCACACATTGGACTCAATTTCTCAACTGCGAATTCCCCGCATGTGTGTTTTAGGTATCTCTAGCTTATCTTATATCTTTTCCAAAAAAATGAAAAACATGTGATTGATATCACAGTACAAAAAGGATAATTCATGAGGAATTAAAATACAAAAGCTGGCTCCTGCCTCACTGGCTGAAGGTTCTTACAGTCATGTTGGGTGCATGGAGGCCTCGGGCAGGACATGGGCCAGAAATCAGCAATCATTCATTCATTCAAGCAGGGTTTTTTCCCCTTCATTTCATGTACACGAAAGTGATACAGAGTTAACGAGTAAAATTGAATGAGTATATTTTATATTTGGCAAGTGAAAAGGAGGTTCCAACGCACCAAAGAATGCAACATTTGGATATCATATGCAAAAGTTACGAGGGGGCAAAGTTTGGTTTGGTAGAATTTTGAAAATCAGTTAATTTCTTTCCACATGGGTACATGTTGGTTTTGGAGATGTAGACAAGGCGATGATGGCAGTTTTGGGTTAGTTGTGCATTTGGGGGGGGGGGCACCTTATAGATGGTTGAAGTTTGGTTTAACCCTTAAATGTCAAGGCGGACAATGGATGACAGGGAATCCTTGTAGTAGGACAGAAGTGCAACTATTCATCTTTAGAATTTTGTTGTAAAAAGGGAAGGTCTTCTATAGTAGTTTGACTTCCAATGAGTGTTTTTGCTATTTCTAAAGCCCATGATTCACACGGTAATGGAAAGGGAAGATTTCCAAGGTCACCCCTTTGTCCTTTAAGGGTTAAAGTACAAACACCAATAATTATATTTGCCCTTGTCTTCTAAATGTTGGATCTATAACCACGGAATGAAGCTTTACATTTGAATTGAATTCTTGCACGTGAATTTCCAACACAATATTTTTAATAGATGAAGGCATGAATACACCATGTATAATAAATTTTACATAAATTTTGGTGAAGATTTGAATTTACTATGGTATTTTGAAGAGTTTGTTTGAAAATTCACATTAAATACAAAATGTATTGAAAAATCCAATTTTTGTACTACACACTATGAATTTTACAATGAAAAACATCACCATGGATGAAAATCATCTGTGTTGTTAAAATTAGAAAAAAATTAACTACACCATGGTAATAGGTGTTGAACTTGTTACAACAGTGACTTAATCAATTTTGAGAAGTTTTGGGATATTCAAAATTTAGTGAAAACTAGACTTTGAAAGCTATATTTTGGTAGTTGGAAAGAAATGAAAAAAAGACAATTATATTAACCTCATTTAAATTTTGGCAGAAATACCAAGAAAATTCAAAATGCATTGCACTAAGATCCATTTTCACTCCATTTTCTAGCATATATGACTTGTATAAATCCAAAAATCCAAAAATCATCCAAATGATACCAAAAAATCCTTCAAGAATAAGCAAGACCATCCAAATCCTTGAGTTTGAACCAAGTTATAGATGAAAATCATCCATTCTTCATTCTCAAGTAACCATGCAAAATTACTAAAGTGCCACAAAATGTCACCAATGGTGTTGTAGGGTTAAGGTATGCCACACTATTGTAGCATGTACCCCCTTGAGGATTGAGGACGTTCTAAAATAACTCAAACATGGAGAAACAATATAAAACATAATAAGAAGTGGACTCATATTATTTTGACAAAATTATATATTAGTTGTGAGCTTTTAAGATATTATGACAAAATTATGTATTAGTTGTGATGCACACTCCAATAGTGCCATTGACACATCCTCCAATGCTTGGTGCTTTGTTTATTCAAATAAGTTCTATTTAGGCTTCTTACATAGCTATAATGGAGTCATTTTTTGAATGGCACAGATAGATAGATAGATAGCCACTAGTTAAAGGGCGACGTACTTTCTTACTTAGTTATTCTTGTGATCATTAAACATCAAGAATAAAACAAATTGTGATTTTTGAAGTGTTGGTCAAATGCCACAATTTGAATTTTCATGTATTTGTCCACTTTTGGATGCACATATTTCTTGTTTATAATTTGCATGCATATACATGTTTGATGCATTTTCTATGAATTATTGAGTTCTTTATAGTGCCATAACCTCAAAAATTCAATTTTGTAATTATTAAAGGACTATGGTCATGAAGAATTGCCACATGGAATTTTTTTGACACTTGAGGCTATGGCACTATAATTGCTTGTTGAGGGTAGTGGTCCTAAAAATGAGGCTCTTAGACCATCAAAATTGCCTTCTCTAATTTTTTTTTCAAATTTCCCCCTTCCTATTTAGTATTTTATACAACAATCCACCATTTTGCTTTCATTGCCTATAAAACACATTTATAATTCTATTGAGTTGAAGTGCAAAGGTTTATCAAATTTTCATAGTAACAAGACTAGATAAATTCTACATATGGTTTGTTGTTTTGTTTTAAGAAAATGAATATTTAGATGCTTATATCTTTAGAAAATAGAAAAAATTCAATAGGCTATATAAAAAGACTATGAATTTTCAAATTGATGAAAATATATTTATCAAAAGTCAACCTTAGTCTCTTATATTCAAAAGACTTGCATTTTAGGTAAATATCTAGATAAGACATTTTTCCAAATATGTCATAATTTGGTGTTATTACCTTAACAATGTCTACATGTCTCCATTTGCGATTATGTAGGCCAACTAAATTCTTTTTGATGAATTTTCACCAAAATATTACTCTATTTAGTCATTGTCTACTTTAAACCCTCAAGGTTTCTAATGATCAAAATGTTTTTTTATGCATTTTGGGACAAGCTCCTATGAATGCAATTCTTGACAATATTTTTTGAAACTTTTAAGTAGAGTGGTGATTTCTTTTGGCTTTCCAATGAAGTCATTTTGCAAACAAACAAGTTTGTGGTTAGAGATTTGTATTTTTGTTTCATTTCTTTGAACTTGTGGGTAGCTAATTTTTTTTTTAAAGATTGAAAAAAGTTCTCATAGAATTGTTCCATATCTAAGTTACTAGGAAATTTACACTCATTCCATTCTAATGAGTGAGGTAAAAGATATGAGGTATTTTCTTTTGTGGGTAGTCATGAAATTTTTTGCCCCAAAATAACTATGAGATTTGCCTTTTAATCCTTATTGGACATTCCATGTTTTTGCTTGGTTAAACTTCATTAGTTTTCTATAATAGAATACACTTGTCAAAAATTTGATAATTGTCTTATATATTTTAATTCATCCAAATTTTAACTTCATTTTTTCACAATTGAAAACATTCAAAAGAATTTAATAGTATTTTTTGAATTAGTTTTTTAATAAAAATTGTAGTAATTACAAAATTATTTTAAATTATTATAAAGATTTTAGCAATAATAGAGATAATAGTGATAAATATTATGGTGTAATTGGTGTACTCCTTGAAACTCTTACTAAAAATAAATTTGATAGAAAAGTTTAAGAGTGCTATATTTTAATTTTTCAAGATGCTACTTTCAAAGTGTCACAATAATTGAAATGGAATAAAAATTATTTTATTGGAGCTACATTTTTATAGTCAAGTTTAAAGACATTTAAAATCACGAATTATGTGGAATTTAGGGTTGACTTTTTACCATGCCCCTTGGGCTTGGTTAACTCGATTTTCACAATTTTAGAAAACCAAAACGTGTAAAGAATTTAGATGGTTTCCTCTACAATATTTTCACTAGTCTAACTAGGACATTCAATTCTATCTTTGATTTAGCAATTTTTTTATTTTTATTATCTAATACATTGTTTCAAGTAATGATAATTTAAGAGAAGAAAATTCAATTTTTTTTCTTGAATTTTTAATATAGATTTCCAATGCAATTTTTTAATATAATAAAAGATTCTTTAAATAGCAAATGAAAATTTACTGTTTTTACTTTAAAAAGTTTCAAAGTTGAAACTTTATCTTTGGGAACAATTTGGAAGATTTATTGCACTACTTTGATGTTGAAGATGCTAAAGAATTAGGGTCTAAAATTTGGTAAAGTTGTAGACATTCTAGTTAGGTATAAGATGCTCCAGTTAGAAGTGGCAAAAGAGATCACAATTTTGACTACTAGTAGTCAATCTTTTTTTGCCCATGACCCCCCTAAAAGCTGCAAAGATTTGTTTTGTGGCAATTTTGCTCCAAAACTCTGAGAGAGCTTTGGAGGTTACTCTAAAGAAAATTGAGTGAAAAATAGATGGAATTGACAAATTATTCTAAAAAAAAATTAGATTTGAATGAAAGTTATTAGTAATAGATAATATTATGGATGAACATTGACATCCATTTTTCCCTTACTTGCATGCAATTCCTAGGTGTAAGTCTATGCTCTTCCAACTAGAAAACTAAAGAAATTGGCTAATATTATATGTAGAGGTCAAGAAAGCATGCCTTTAGGAGTGGATTGCATTTGGAGGGAAGATAAACACCTTAAAATATTTTTTAGGAAATTTTCTTAGAAAGAAAAATGGAATTGGCGTCTAATCTAAGTCAAAAAATATTAACAAATTTTTCTGATTGAAACATAATGGTTAAAAAAACATTCGCCTCCTGAAATGTACACTACAGATACATTGATGGTGCATTTAAGGAAGCAAACTGTACCTCTACATTAAAAGGCGCTTTTAGGACCTCCTACCTCAGGCCCTTACTCCAAATGCCACCCACATTTATACTAATAACTCACGGAGACAGATAAACCTCTGATTTCAAATGAATGAGGTACCGTGCCCCTATTACCACAACCGGAACAGGCGATCCCGGTGACCGCGGACGGGGCGACCCAACCCAGCCCGTGGACCCGCGAGAGAATGGCGCGCCATTGATGGAGGCCCCACAGCGTCTGCTGCCACAGCCAGGAGCAGCGCAGACAGACCCGAAAGAAAGCCATCTTTGGGCTTCCGTTGCGTCCGTCGTCGTTGTCGTCGCCTCAAGGCTCTCCTCCGACCTCTGACCGCCATAGCTAGCTGACTCCCCGGCCATTGTCCGCCATTTCTTGCACAGCTAGCACACCAGCAGGAGAAGGAAGACGAGAGCTAGAGAAGGAGAAGGTCGGAGGACAATATTGCGATCGTTTCCAGCTTCTAATTTTGCGGCATTGCAGTCTTTCATGCTGTAGTTTAGTCTAGGGACTGGCTCTGGCGGGACTAGGCCGGAAAGCTCTGCCCGAGGAGGAAGGACGGGAGCTAGACGGGAGCTTAGGTCGAGGCTCGAGCCTCTGCGCCTAGGAGGTGGTTAGTTGGTGTTCCGTTTGCGTTGGTGACGGGAGCAGGCGCGGCTCTCGCTGCTAGCTTGGAAGGCTCAACAAGTTAAGTAGGGCAAGGACTTGCAATGCAGGCGCTGCGCTATGAGAGGTGAGACGCAGGGACTTTCTATCTCGTTGTATATTTTTCTTTGGCTGTTGGAGAGGTCTGCATTGCTGCTGGCTAGCTTCATTCGTTCTCTGCAAGTCCATTTATGCGGAGCTGGAACGGCGTTTGGTCTATCTTTTTAGTGTTGTTCGTTAATAGACAAACGGAGGGGAGAGAAGGAACTGAAGACGAAATAGTAGCCAGTATTAGTCTTGAGAAACGACGGTAATGTCCATATCAAGTATGCTTGAATAGAAACTGACAGAATTAATGAGTTCGAGTTTGTAGTGTGCACGTAGTTGGTGGCATTGTGCGAGGGCACGCTCTGCTTTAAAGACTTCGGTCCTCTGTGTGGAGGCGATGGTTAATTTCATTCTCCGAGCAGTCGTTCGTGTCGTTGTCTGCTTGTCTGAGACCTTTAAGGCTGACGCTGACATTTCTGAGTGTTAATGCTGATTGCATTAAGTATGTGTCGTTCCTAGCATCGGTTACTGCTTCTTTTGAATATTGCGATATTTTTGTCTCGTGTGAACTATCTATTAATGCAGAGACTGAAAGTTAATAATGCTGGCGAATTTGCAGGTTGCAGGTATTCATACGTGGCTGTCGAATTTCAGATTTCTCCTTCTGCAGTCTACATTCCTCTTGGGACTCTTCGACGGTTGCTTTAAATTTGGAGACATTCTGGGAGAACATGGCATAGCTAGTGCGCTTGCTGGTGATAGAGTACATGATTGGCAAATCGGCCGTTCAGGATGCCGTCGGAATATGGCTTTGGTCCAGATCTTTAATCTTGTACCTCTTAAAGAATAGGGAGGCTATCGACTACTGAAAATGGAAATGGAAATGGCTACTTAAGAAATGCAATTCCGAGATTCCGTTCAGTAACGTTTTGGATTCTTCAGGGGATAGAAATTGAAGACAGACGGGAATAAGTACTAGGGCATTGGCTGAGTTGGAGTAAGAAACTTCAGACAAAATTTTCAAGATATCGATGGAAGGACAGAGCGACCTGTCGTGGAATATTCGCCTTCATTGGATGTTGTATGAACAATGGAGTCCAGGAATTGGCGAGGAGATATGACTGCAAAATGTTCAGATCATGACCTCTGGACTTTCTCTGTTGTTTATAAGGATGACAGTGAAGGTCTTGACGAAAATGAGGAGCCCAGATTACAGCTCTTCCATGGTGCTGACAGAGAATTCTGATGGTGCATCTGACTTGTCCCACGAGATTTGAGTGAAGTCCTTCAGCACAGAAATTCCAGTTACGCACGACACTTTAATTTGGATGTATACAAATAGTGCGAACTTGAAGGCAAGAGTTCCGGATGCTGACTAAATGCCAAATTTCAATATTGAGCCATGTGCTGAGCCGCCATTTCATTCTGGAATTAAGCTAGGTCCCACGCCAAAATAATTCTCGTTTTCCACAGCAGAACGGATGGGAAGGATAGAAGAAAAGTGTCAAGGGAGATCTCTTGAAGACTGGTGAGAGCCATCATGCGCTGCAATGCCTGCATATTTGCAGGGTTGCTTACTGTGCTGCTCATGGCTACCAATATATCCAGGCTTGGGCATGGTATTGTGCCGTCCCCTCCAATCTATTCGTTCGTGATTGTCAGAAATTTTCTCACTTGTCACTACCTGTCTTGCGCTATAAGAGGGTGAGTTGGATGGTTTCTTGGACAAAATAATTGCACATCCATTCAGTTGCATACTTAATTAATTGTCTTGAGTCGAGGGTGTTGCTTAGTAATAAGCCACATGAGTCACTAGTGTATTTGCTGTATTGCTTGAGCACAATGCTTTAGTGATATCCCCTATTTTTCACGAGAAAATTGCCATTACATGATGGTGTTCCCCACTAATACAGCTGCTGGAGTTTAGAATGCATTTTGTTCATGTTCGAGACCCAACAATGTTACGTTCTCAGGCTAGGAAATATTGTTTTTGTGATTAATGTTCAGTCATTTACATATATTGTCGGACATCTTCGAGTCCAAGTATGTTAGTGTATTATTGTTCTACCAGTTTTACGTGCGAAATTTTTTGTATGCATTCTCATTACGTACTCTATGTTGATCAGCGACTTCGTCCTCTTAAAGATGCGAAATAGGGATAGACTTGCACCTAAACATTCTGATTAAATTTCGATTGTTCACCTAGAATTCATCTAATTTTGGACTCATTTATCGTCTTGCATTTTGCTGCAGCCACGCCATATCCAGCGGCGGATGAACCTTCTCCTAAGGTTCCTCCTGCAGCCCAGAAATTTCTTTCAGGCGCTCCCTCCTTCCCATCTTCTGATGATTTGCCATCTGGTAATTTAGCGATGCATCCACGAGCATCTGAAATTTTGCATCTGCAACCTGCGGTAGCACCGCAGGTTCTGAATCTGCAGCAGGTAGACTCTTCGTTAGCAGCTTCACCTGGAAGACACCGCCATCCAAATCGGACAAGGTCTAGAAGGCCGATTCCAGCCCCTTCTCCAAGAGCACGAGGGCGTCATCGTCCCCGACGCGGAGGTCAGATGATTTGGAAAGATCACTAAATGGTCTAAAACTATTTAAAAAAAACAAATCTCTGGTATCAATATAATTAATGTGCATTGATGCCTACTCTACTTGTTGCATTACTTATTGAAGTTTTTTGCTTGATCTATTGACTTTCTGAGGATTCATGAGGTTTACAGTGGTCCAATTTTCTGCCTTTCGACTCATCAGAATGTTTGATTGATTTTGGATGGCAACAGCGCCAGCTCCAGCTCCAGTGTTCGCCCCGATGCCACCGATAATTTCTGCTCCGCCTCCAAATAATACTCAAGGTACAAAGATTTTCTAAGAATTCTTTCTGCACTATTCGTTGCATTCCGTTTTGAATTATGTTCTGTGGAATTATTTTCGATTGTGTTATGTCTCTGGATTAGCTACTGAATCATAGAGAGAGTAGTGAGTCGCAGAATTGACCGAGACTAAATGACATTTAAGACTATGACGTACTATCAATTGCAAAATCAAGCAGACGATAACTATGCCAAGAATTTTCTAAATGTCCCAACAGATTGCAAAGAATGTGAAGACGGATATACCACCGCGCCAGCGGGTGCTCCTTGTGGATGCGTAATACCTATGACTACAAGTTTACAATTAGCAATCAGTCTTGAAAAACTATTTCCGCTGGTGGCTGTATTGGCTACGGAACTTGCCGAGAGTCTTTTCCTACAACAAAGCCAAGTGCGAATCATGGGGGCGAATGCGGTTGCTCAGTTCCAGGACAAGACGGATGTGACTGCCCAGTTTGTTCCTTTGGCAACGGCTTTTGATAACACTACTGCAGTGCTTCTAGCTTCACAAATCTGGGAGCGCAGATTGAAACTCAACGAAACACTTTTTGGTCATTACCTGGTCATTTCAGTACGCTATCCAGGTAACAACTTCATAAGCATCAGTTTACCGATGTTCTAGAATCTATTTGCCAGGTTTTTGTACCAGATAGTATCGTGTTTTCTCGAACAACTGAGGATAAGTACGAAGAATAGTATTTGATAGAAACATCTGCCGTGAAGTCTGTCTCAAATATTTTGTTGAACTGTTTGAATATGTGAGTATTGATGTGATGTGATTCATTGTGGAAGGCAGGGCGTTGAACTTGTCTAACTGTTTCCTACAGGAAGCTCTTCGCTGTTCATCTTTTTATTTCTGTATTTTTCCATCAATACGCACTCTTGGCTTGAATTTATTTTGCAGGCCTGCCACCTTCACCACCTTCTCAAGCTGAGCCAGATTCTGCCCTTCCGCCATTGAGCAGTGGAGGGGCTGCTCAGCGACCGATTGGAGTGGGCCTCAATAATGTTGGTCACAAGATGAGTAGTGCAAAAGTCGCTGTGATTGCCCTAGCATCGACGATGGGTGCAGTGATCAGTCTTGGTGTTATCTGGCTAATAATGCTGAAATGTAACAACCGGGTCCAGTCACTGGAAAAGGCCACGGAGCTCAATTATCCTTCAGCCTTGAAGCGCCCTTCTCGTTCAGGTACTCTTAACTTCTCATTTGAAATTGGAACCGCAATCTAAGGGTTGAAGGTTTCAGTTCTTTACACGCAAACGTCGCTGGAGGTGCAAGTGTGACAACCGGCACTGGAAGGAGCAACCCCCCTTTTCAATATGATGCTATGAGAATGCCATCGAGGCAGAATACAATTGCCAGTGGCAGAGGGGTGTCGTTCTTGCTCCATTTTTGCCATTCTGATTATCAAAGCGTCATCTAGCAATCATTTTAAGAGACCGAGGGGTCTCACAAGTGCAACATAATGAAAAATAATGTGTAATAGTAAGAGGCAGAGATTGCAATGCAGTCTGCCTCTTACGTTGAAAGATGCACACTTTTATACTGCTAAAGCTTTGCTACTACGATATAGTGTGCATTTACTGCCTCAAAAAGATAATTTATGTGGTTTCTGTGCGTTCACAGGAGGAATTTCTGTAGTATCCGGAAGCTTTCAGTCAGCTGCATCGTTCTCAGGTGAATCGAGCATGCCGGGGTACACAGGAACTGCCAAGTGTTTCTCGCTGGCTGAACTCGTCAGAGCAACTGAGAACTTCAAACCTGAAAACGTCGTTGGACAGGGAGGCTTTGGGACGGTCTATCAGGGGAAATTGGATGACAGAACACCTGTAGCTGTGAAAGTATTAACTCGCGGGGATCAGCAAGGAGGTCGAGAGTTTGTTGCTGAAGTGGAGATGCTGAGTAGATTGCATCATCGAAACCTTGTCAAACTCGTTGGCATTTGCACAGAGGACATTCGATGCTTGGTATATGAGCTCATTCCCAATGGCAGTGTCGAGTCGCATTTGCATGGTAAGCACTAATAGCCTTCAATAGCAGGTTCTATAAGACTCCTTTCGACCCATAGCTTTAGGCTTTCAGATATCTTTGGAAATTCTATCACAGTCGTGGTTAAGAGTTCCAAGAATCCTGAGTACTTGCTAAGAATGCGTACCTTGTAGTATTTGCCATCTCCTGTCTTGGTTTCTAATTCATGAATTCTTCTTGCTTCTTTGCCGACCTATTTATTGTCTCATTTGCAGGGATAGACAAATATATTGCGCCACTAGATTGGGAGGCCAGGCTGAAAATTGCACTGGGATCAGCAAGGGGTCTAGCTTATCTTCACGAGGATTCGAATCCGAGAGTGATACATCGAGATTTCAAAGCTAGCAATATTTTATTGGAAATGGACTGCACTCCTAAAGTATCCGATTTTGGCCTGGCCAAGGCAGCAGCTGAAGGAGGGCATAGTCAGCATATATCCACTCGCGTCATGGGTACTTTTGGGTGAGTTCTGGTCTAGTCAAGAACTAATTAATTTCCAGGAATTAGAATTGCTGTAACCTAGCTTGTCACAGCTGTGGAGGTTCCTTGTTTTTCCTCGATGGTTAGTGCCTCCTAGCTAGCAGATGTGGATATTAATTGTCGCTGTAGTGGATATACCTTCCGACGATTGAACGAACCGTAACATGGCATGGATGCTTTAAAATTCGCAGGTACGTCGCCCCTGAATACGCCATGACCGGCCACCTCCTCGTGAAGAGTGACGTATACAGCTATGGGGTGGTCCTTCTCGAACTTCTCTCCGGGAGGATGCCTGTGGACATGGATAACCCCGAAGGGCAGCAGAATTTGGTCACATGGGCGCGTCCTCTGCTCACAACAAAGGAAGGGTTGGAGATGTTAGTCGATCCAGACCTTCAGGGCGATTATCCATTTGACGACTTCGCCAAGGTGGCTGCCATTGCTTCCATGTGTGTCCAGCCTGAAGTATCGCACAGGCCATTCATGGGCGAAGTCGTGCAAGCTCTGAAACTGGTCTACAACGACTCCGACGTCTGTGAGTCTCATCCGGGGGACTATTCCCCCGACCTGACCAAATTCGGGGCCAGCAGCGACCCCCGAGCACGGTTTCTGCCGGATTCCTCGTTCCTCAGCAGCGACTACGACTCCGGGCCATTGTACAGCAGGGACCTCGATGCGCGGCCCATATCGGCCTCAGCTACATTCTCAGATTCGGGTCGCCCTGGTAAGCAGCTCTCCGGATCTTTTCGTCGCCAGAGTAATTCCGGCCCTCTCAAGACCTCTACCGGACACAAGCCACCCGCCTGGTACAGGTTGAGGGCATCCAAAGCAGTCACGAAGAGTGATCATGGAGCTGCTGTCAATGGTGGGCACAATCATCATGTTCACCATGCACCTAGAGAATACGCAACGCATTGGCCATAAGCTAGAGGATTGATATCTCAAGAACTAACTAGTCATATCATAGTAAGGGCCTTTGTGAAGCTCGCTTGAGTTACCACTTAATTGCAAGGTGGGCACTCTAGCTATTTCCGGATAGGGTAGGTGCTTGCAGAGACTCGCTACACATAGGAGTCCCCACGTTTCAAATTTGAACCATGCCAGGTTGACACTTTGGATCGTCCCAATCATCATTCTTGACAGAGGTACACGCCCAATTCACCATTAGAATTACTTTTCATTTTCATTTTAGAGTCCTCAATCATTCCGTATGAACTCACTGCCAAACCCATCCCTTGTTCCTTACAATGACGAAGCAACGCAAATTCTTTAATCAATCTGGGCCGGACTTTCATTTGAGGCAGCAGTCACATGATCATACATGTGAAAAACGTAACAGCTCCTGGAAGCGATTTGTTTTCCAATCAGTGTAGAGTGGGCAGTAGCGATAGATTTCCCAATCTCGTGATACAGACGCCTGGTTACAGACGCCTGGTTGCAAAGAGAAGCTCTGCTCATCACAGTTTGAATAGGGATGCTCTGTCTCATTTTTCTTAGTAAGTTGCTTGATTTCATGTAGGCTGGTGCAAGTAATCAATTTGAATGTGGGATTTTCCATTCCTTTTCCGTCGGAATGTGACTTTCCGTTCCGTTTCATTTCAAGTAAAATTCACTTCATTTTTCGTGAGTTTATTGTTTACAGACATTCGTTTTGTTTCTGAAATCTCATTTACATTCGTGGCTTTGTATTTCATGTTCAGTAGTGAATTTTCATTTCATTTCAATTTCAGTTTTAGAAGTTTCAGTTTATCATTAATGTCAATTTGAGACTTGTCAAAAATCTGAAAGCTGCATCTTCTTAACCCCTAAAGGTAGGAGACTATTTTTTCACCAAAAACGCTCCCAAACTGCCCTTTTAGATGAAAAACATTTTTGGACACATTTAACTGTAAGATCTTGTAGTAAAATAGTTTGAAAAGATGTGAAAAAAATTTCAGAATTTTCCACCATGTAGATTGCAAGATATTAACGTTTGAAGTGACAAAAATCCTTTTTTGTCCCTGTGAAAATACGGGCAGCTGCACTTCACAAGTTCACATTTGTATGAAAAAATGTCCAAAATGGTGGTTATTCTTTGGATTCATTCCTCAAGTCAAGTTGGCTACATGCTTCAAAAAAATTTAGATCATTTGGAATTGCATAACATATAGGAAAAAAGTAGTAAGTAGAAAGAAGTACAAAGTGATTCAAAACACTAAATTGTTGAGAATTTTTATTTTTTTCAAAAAATATAAAAGAATTGAATTAAATAGAGGACTCCAAAGTTTATTTTCGAGTAGGGAATCCATAACTACCTACAAACTAGAACACCTCATAACTTTCATCTCATAAATCAAAATGGAATGATTCAAATCTTTTCATGTATATATAAATCTAGAAAACCAATCTCAAATTTTTATTTTTTTTAAAAGTGAATTTTAAAGAAGTTTTTTGGGCTGCCAAGGCTACCATTCGAACACTGAAAATTACATATCATGCAATAACATTTGAACCATGTAGTCAAAAGTTATGAAAATTGTTGTGCCTTAAAGCTACTCCTTGGGTACACATTGTGTGAAATTTTTAAAGAAAAAAAATAAAAAGTCTATCTATAGTGAGCTACCGAAAATTGCTATGTTGCCAAAAAACCTTGTTTGGTCCTTTAGGGGTTAAACCAAATTGAGTCCAATTAAATATAAATATAAATAATGTGTCTATTTAAAGCAATTAAAATTATGCAGAGAATATTTTAGAATATTTGAATGATATAAAAATATGCTAAATATAGACTACAAAAGTGTTTAAAGTGACCATCCTAAAGTCCTTAATGTCTTAAATTCCCGTAAAAGTTGATATCATCTCACATGGATATCATCACTATGACTATGAATATGAAAGCGTACACAAGCAACCAAGTGAAGGCTTAATTCACAAAAATTCAAAGAACCTTGGCTCTTCTAGACAAAAGTGTGAAAATATAAATTAGAAGTAAATATTGTGACCAAGGAAATTCCATTTATTTCCACAAAGGTGAAATTAAGATCATGTAGTTATAATTGTTTTTGTTTACATTTTTACCATTGAAACCTCTTGAGACAAAAGTGACTATTTTTTGGCATTTGGGGGGTTCAAAATACAATGAAATTTTAACATCTAGGGTTCAACATCCAATCCAACATTCAAATGGAAAATTTAATTCTTATTTCCAAATCATTGTAATTATTTCACATAATTTTTCTAAACTATAAGGGTTTGGGAGAAGAAAGGGGATTGCCTAACATACCATTAACAATCATGCTTCTAAGGTAAGATCACTCATTATTGAGCATGTATCCAAATACACGTCCTAATAAATTAAGATAATAAATAGATATTCATCATGAAATGTTCCACTAAAGAATATTAAAACTGAAGCGCAAATTTGAAAATCTATTGATCAAACTTTCACCTCCAACGATGCTAACACATGAGCCTAACTACAAGCCTTAAGTCTAGGTGTAAGTAGGTACCCTATAATTATTGAAGGTGTCTATAACATACATACTTATAATACAAGTACCCTATAACTATGGAAGGTATTTATAACATAGGTACCTATAACATTGACACCTATAATACAATTAGGCACCTATAAGATAAACATTCTATAACCATGGAAGGTGCTTATAACATAGGTACCTACAACATAGGAGTCTAGGCTCATGGGCTCAAGATTCTAGGCTCACATACTAGCAACTGTGCTTTCACATCTTATAACTTTTGCACACAATATTCAAATACTACACATAGACTTCACTTGAGCATAGATAAAATTTGTCAACAAGTGAATTTTTTTTTCAAACCTCACTAACACACAACAATGGTTGTTAAGAAATTTGATCAATAATAGGTGGTTCCATGATTTGGACATGGGTACTTTTTACAAGATTTAGACTTACAAGACAAATAATTGAATTTCAAATCTACACTAAAGTAAGTATACTAAAAACAAACAAACAAAGAAAATGGATATTATGCACTACAATCCTACATTTAGGGACAACGATCATACAACAATAATATATTGTGTCGATTTTTGATGCACTATTTGTATTGATTATACCTATTTTCACCCTTTAAAGACCATATCCTTTCTTGAATTTTTTTTCATGTTCTTGCTTATATCTTTTTACTAATATAGTATCCACCTCAATTTAATCAAATGGGTCATAAAAAAATATTGTTTTTATTGAATATTTAAGAATTATTTTCATCAAGAATAAGAAGTTATTTTGATAGAAGACCACTTTTGAAGCTCTTTGTTCATTGTCTAAAATATGGCCTTTAGAGCATTTAGGGATAAATGTACTCATTAACCTTTAAAGGTTCATCACTATGTTTTACTTAAAAACACATCAAAATTGTCATTGCAAATAGCTATCATGAAAAGAATTATACTTCTTTTTTTTGTGCATATTTGACCGTAGGATCTTGAAGAATGTGAGGAAAAAAATTCAAACCCTTTGAAATTACAAGTATTCAAAGTGAAAAGCAAAGATTATTTTGCACCATACTATACTAGATTTTTAGATTTTAAATCCCTTTAACTTTCATTGCAAAGTCTTATGGCTTAAACCTTCATGATGGAGATTTGAGTTGAAAATCTAAGAGTTGTTAAGGTTAGATTTGGACATAAATTAAGTGTTTTATGGAATGTATGAATGTTTGGAATATTACAAGTGAAATGTCCAAAATGTTGCAGAATTTTTTCATCAATATTGTCTAAAATTTTGTAAGAAACTACAAAAATATAATTTTTAAGTATGAAAGTTTAAAATAATCTTCATCAATTTGATAATTAAAGTACCCAAGTACAATTACAAACTTTGACCTATAATCCCCCCCCTTAATCTACCTCCCTTAACAATAACATTTTGAAATATCCTACACATTTGCCACACTTATCACACACAAAGCTTATTTCATTCTTCATATGATTGTCACCCAAGTTGTATTGAAGGGGGTGGAGGGAAACCATAATGTTAAATTTCAAGACTATACTTTCTGCAAGAGCTTCATGCTACATGGCAAGGCATCTCAACATCATCTTTGAGACCTCTTCATTTTCAAACAACTCATACCAATCCTCTTCTTCTTTCTCACAATACTTTTCGTTTAAATTGGTAGAGGCTCCATCACTAAATAAAGATGACATGGTATGGATTTTCATAGCCTCTAATTGAAACTACTTCTCAAATGGTCTTAATAAGCTACATTTCTTCCATCCTTTTATGATCAAGTCAATTTCAAATCCTACACTTTTCCATGAATCTAACAACTAAGTGCACAAATGTTCAAGTAAAGTTTCTATACTAAGATCAAGTAAAATATCAAAGGAACCTTCCTTTGCAATTGTTGTTGGATTGAAGCTACTAACCACTTTTTGAAATATGTTCTAAGTGAAATTTTGATGTCAATGCAATTTGCTAGGATAAATAACATACAAATCTAAAGGTATTCTTTCTTTCTTTTAGATAAGAAAACCTTAGATTTACAAATGGACCAACAATCCAAAAGCCAAATCATTTTTTTTTGCAAACAAATTCATTTGTACTACCATATACTCATAGTATGGATTCAATATGTTTTGCACAAATTGTACAAGGTAGAACAATGATTTTGTCATAAATAAATAGAATCCATGGTCTAAGTCTTTGGCAAACATCAACCTGTTTTACCTATAAACATTATTTGCATAAAAAACAAGTGTCCATCAACAGTTGATGTCATGCATCTAGTGACTTGTCATTTGTCTTCTATTCCAATGACATTGAGCCTTTTTTTTCTCTCACGTACACTCTTTGGCCATTGATACTAAATGTATTCATGCAATATGATCATACCATAAAAATTTATACTACTACTTGGATTATATTATTCAAATTTTATAATCACAATTGTTTCAAACACATAAAAATAAGGAAATAATGCAATACATGTTTGATCACTTGGTATTGACACTAAAGATGGAGGAATGTCATACATTTTAATCAAATAGGCAACTCTGAATGCCATAAATTTACCAAGGTTCTCCCAATCTAAAGGAAGTTTACCACATGTAGTTGCATGCCTATAGCTCTACTTCAAGTGATCAATAAATTTTTAGCGTCCAAAATCATTGAGATTTTTAACTTTCTCAAAAGTTTGGGTGCATGAACCCTTGGATGACGGTTTGTATTATGCCTGTATTCAAAGCTTGGCCTGAGTCTCTCATACCAAGTAGCATATCACAAATCATCTTAATTAGATTAGGCCTTAAAAAAAGGTCACCATCATGTGGAGTCAATGGTGTAAATTGACTTTGTCTTTGAACATGAGGAAAATATTTTTTTGAGGTGTAAACCACTCATACAATGATCCTCATGAAAAATGCTCAAAAGGGTTGATCCAAGGTTCTTGTTTGTATAGAACACATAGTTTAGAAGAAGACATAAATAGTCCCTTTGTACAATCATTACAAAAAATGTTTGTAGAGAGTGGTTTAGAATTATTCAATCAAAATCTTGCAATCAAGCTTCAAATCCATGCTCTCATTAAAATAACTATTTCAAAGAAATCAAACACATAGCGACACCTTCTTCTTTTGCATTTGAAAGGAATGAACAATATTGGTTGAATTTTCTATAAAAAAATCAACACTCATTCTCATATTTACCAAAACAACACATTCTCAAGAAAACAATACATTTTCAACAAATACAATTCATTCCTAGGCAACAATAACAACACACTCTCAAGAAAACAATACATTTTCAACAAATACAATTCATTCCTAGGCAACAATGACAACACATTCTAATCTTTATATAACTTTATACAAAGTATGTAACAAAGATTGGTATTTTGTTATTTCAAGAACCTTACAATTTAGAAAATCTTAAAATTCCCAATATTGCAAAAAAAATGTGATTTTCATAATCAAAGTTTAAAGTATCTATGAGCCACTTTCAAGTAATGTAAAGGAGAAATCCCATTTTAGATCACCCTTCCATTCTAGCAATGTAGGTTGTTCTCTTTTTGCACAAGCGGAGATGAACAATGATTAATTACAGCACAACTCTCGATGCAGTTGTGGCACATTGTGATTGTTCTAGAAGACTCAATATTGCAACCAACCCTTGTGAGTTTGCAACCAACCCTTGGTTGGAAATAGGAAGGTCTATATAATCAAAGTAGGAAGAATGGAATCTTCCACTCAAAAATTCTTAGTATTTATTTTTTGAGAAATAAAAATCTGGAAAATTATGGAAACCTTCCAAATTCTATTTTTGCACACTAGAAAATTTCCTCACTAACAGAACCCGACTTGTAGATATGTAGAATCTCCCTTAAGGTTACAAATATACTTTAATATTGTTTAACTCCTACTTTGATTAGGGGCCATTTGTTTGCATCAAACCAATTTGTATGATATCCTCTCTTTTTCTATGCTTTTTTGGGAACAAAAATTGATGGAATACTTAAAGTTGCAAGCACTAGCAAGTTGAAAAGTGATAGAAGATGAGGGAACTTTACAAGGCCTACCAATTTTTCTTTTGACAAAGGATTGCTAACAACCTCAACTAGAGCTTCTACAACATCTTGGACAAGATGTTGCAATAGATTTTCCAACTCTCTCTTTTCTTTGCTAATTGGCTTCACAAACTAAATCAAATAAAGTTGTAAGAGAGCCATGATATCTAACCTCTCAAATTCACTCTATGAATGAGTTGAAACAAAAAGCCTAAACATCAATTGAATCACTATTGCTTTCTTCGTCACCAATGTTGTCTTCTTCTTCAATCACCTTTCTTTTCTTTCTACAACAAAAAAAATTTGCTTCTATTTGCATCTACACTTTCTTGCTCTCTCTAAGTGACAATGATCTGTAAGTTTTCAAAACACACATGCAATGTCTTGCAACTCCACAAGTAAAACTACACTCCCTATAAGTACAAACATCTAAAAATCCCATGATAACTATATTGAATACTTGAAAATCCATAAGAAAATCCATGGTACAAGGCTACGTAACAACTTCAAAGTGATAAGAGATAAGATTACAAAAAAGAAAACCAATTAAAGACATTCTAGTGAAAGTGGCACAATCGAAAATAGGAGAATATGCAAGCCACCCAAAAGAAAACCCAAAAGCCACCGAAGAGGAGAAAACTATAACACATGAATGTTGAAACCCTAAAATGAGGAGTTTCGTACAAAAGCTATAGTCTTTTGCCACTCAAGTGCTAAATTAGACCCTCTCATACGGTACACCCATAATTGACACAACCCAAAATATGACACCTACATTTGGACCCAAAAGAGTCACAAAAACTAGATATTGATTACTCAAGATGTGACAATCAAAACGTGAGTCTATGAGAGCCTAGTGGAGGCAATACTTTGGAAATTCATAAGCTGTCCGTCCAAAAAATGCATGCTAATGTGCGTTGAAATCCGCTTTCAGCTGCCAATAAGTTCCAATACAGATAATTTATGTTTAATAATGGTAACAATGCTCAGTTCTACAGGTGCGTATACCTTATAGCACAAGCCCTACTGGTACTAGAATGACCTGCTGACACTAGGGTTAAGGACACCCACCCATAGAACAAGTTGACGTGTACAAAAAATTCTTTAGAGCCCAATGCTTTCATTCTGCTGTTCAGCTCTAAAAACGCTCTTCAGCCCATTCAAATACTCTAAGTTAACGCGTCTCGAAGTACTGGAACCCAGAAACCCACATATATTCATTCTGGCGCAACAAAGACGAGCTCCAAAATCGAAAGTAGTGGATATTTGGCCTCTTCCAATAATTCATATTAACACAGGATAGCCTAGTTCCAGCTACACAGGACAGCCTAGGTCACCGTAGATACAAAGCATGCAAATTCATAGTGAGTCTCGATCTCCTGAAGATCGAAACTATGGACAATTCCTACTTTACAGCCAGCTAGTTATTCTAATGACAACCACCGAACTTACACAGGGAATGGAGGTTCCACAAATAAAAATTCCCAGACCGAGAATGGAATACTCACAGCTCTACCGTCGCCTGGGCAGCTTCAGAGCCTCAAAGCGTGCATCCAAATCATCCCCGTCCACAGTCCTTGGAGAAGGGTCCCTGTGTGAATAATTGTCCGAGCCATACTTCTGCGTACCTGAGAAAGGTGAAGCCTCATGGTCGTCTTCATCGTCGAAGTGAGATGTCCGCGGTAAACTCCCAAGGCGTGAAGGCTCACGGCCTCCTCTTCCCACGGATCCTTCTTCGTCGAACAATGGAGAACCTTCACGACTGCGTGACCCAAACTTCGAAGTGTACTGCTTGGCAGCAAAGGGTTGGTCATACGATGCATACGTATCTTCTGGCCTTATTGAATCATAATCGGCATCCTTTTTGTCATAGCTATGATCACTGGAGTCAAAAGCACTGTACCGTAGTGTAGTCTTGTCACTGTTGGCGTCGAAGATGTCATACCTTTCAGAGTCGTCTCGGGAGGCGTACCTTTCCTGGTGGTCTCTGGAGACGTGTCTTTCAGGGTCGTCTCTGGATTTCCACTTGAGTCCACCTCCTTTAGGACTCCCGGATGTGGTGTTACCACGATTGACGCGCTCTTGCTTTCCGGATCGAAACAATACCGACCCCTCACCATCGTCGTCACTATCAAATGCGGGTTTGCTGGATGTGTCTGCTGTCTGAAAATCAAGCTTCGTGGCCTTCAACGGGGGCTTCTGTTTCCCATAGGGTTCAGGCGCTTCAGGGCGCTCAGATGTAGGCTTGGACCGACTTTTCGTCCCGCCAGCCCCCCTGCCACGAGGTACATCATATTCTGCGGTATCGCTATCACTATCACTGAATTTCGCTGGTGCTGGTGCTGGTGCTGGTTTCCTGCTCTCTGGGACGTACCGTCCGCGAAAGCCAGTGGGTTGCACAGGCACAGTCCTTTCTTCTTCTTCATCATCATCACTGTCCAAATCTGTAGCACTTGATTCTTCCTCCTCAGGTCGAGGACTAGTAGCTTTCTCAGGCACCCTGGAGCTGTAATCACCACTTTGCTTTCTGGCTAGACTAGCGGCAGCTCGAGCTGCTGCCACTGCTCGGTTTGCTAACTCAGCAGCTGCTTGCGCAGCAGAAGCCACATCGGAATAGTCACCTTGTTCTTCCCTCCTTTTTGATAAATGAGTGTCTCTCTCAGTATCATCCGAGGATGTGTCCTGTCTTGCACCATATGACGGCTGAGCAACAGTACCTACCTTCCGAAGAGGAGGACCTGTCGGCGAAGGAGGTCCATACTGAACAGGTGAAGGAGCTTCATACTTTGTAGGAGGAGGGATATTCCTGAATGGGGAATTCTGTTTCTTCTCGTCCTCATAAGACGAAGATAATCCATCCAAATCTGTAGGCATCTGGGACATAGTGATGGTGGGGACATCAGTCGCAGCATCAGAGGCTCCAGTGGATTGTGAACTGCTCAACTGGGATGACTGCACCTCATTCGCTCCAAGGAAATGGTTCGGTCCATCCTGTACATTTTGAACTATCTATTTAGCACAAAAAGAGGGAAAAGGGGACGTTAATAAAAGGACAGCGGTCAATTGGACCACAAGGAAACGCACATACATTGATTTACCGGCACTAGCTGCTGATTATAGAATGTAGCGATACTTAGATCTATTGTAAAAAAGACAGCATGAGGACTGATAAAACTGGGTCGGACATAGGTCTTACAAGCAAATCTTCATGAGATTTCAATAGTTCTGCTTCAGTATCTGTAGGATCCCAGCCCACGTCATGCTCAATAGCGATCTCCTTCATCAATTTCAATTTCACCTCCCCGGAAGGTGCACGTACTGAGAGCTTCTCAATTATCTGCCAAATCAATAAAACACAGACGACATCCAAACGGATATACTCAGCACCATGATGAACAAATTCTTACATCTAACATTGATAATAAGTTAATAGACAGAAAATGCAACTTCTCTGTCCTGTTGCCAATGCAGAACCATGAAGAGCAGAATTGCAGCCACCCTCACAGAAATACCATGGAAGATAGACTTACCCGACGGTTAACCCCACATTCAGGACGCAGCTCTGCAGCGGCTGCTGCAAACTCTTTCCCGTATTTGGCAGCAAAAAGCTGGCGAATTTGTAGAAGTTCGGGCAAATCAGAACACCGTGGAGAGGCAAATATCAAACTTGCGATGGCCTCCTTCAAATCTAAAGGGCAGGTCCTGCAATCAGAAAACGTCGCACATGAGACCGAAGTACTAGAACCAATGAAAAGATTGATAATTAGAACAATTTTTCATGTTGATAATTTAACCGAAGTACTACAATAAACAGCCTTACAGTGAGACGAACAAGGAATGATTATCGTATGATAGGACCGTACAGAACAGCAACACAATACCGAATTGAGCAATTATCAGAATTGAACCCTAGAATTGAGCAAAAGTCCAATTTTTTGTAAATTTATCCAGTCTCAGCAAAGCAGTCCAGATCCACTGAAAACGAAGATTAGTATTAATCCATGATTGGTGCACGCAGACTAATGCAAATCCCACCCCTACCTAATAAACTCTAGCATGCCTACATTGTAACACTTTTAACCCCTAAACGCCTCAATCCTTTTCTGCATTTTTGCACATTTTTGCTTATATCTTTCTACAGAAATATCATTTACTGGAATTTCATGAATTTGGTCATTTAGCAAGGTTGTTTTTTCTAAATTCAAGTATTGCATTAGATGAATGAGAAGTTAGTTGGACTACAGAGTGCCTTGAAGCCCTCCGTTCATCGTCTAGAATATGGACGTCGGAGCGCTTCAGGGTTAAGGGTTGTGATCTAACTGTAATCAAATTGATTCATCACGTCAGGATAGACTACCAGACAATCATGAAGGATAAATTAGGAATCAACGAATAAGGCAGGGGAGATCAGTTGACATACTTCTGTGACTCAATTATAGGGAGTCGAACAGCCACAAGCTCACAGAATAACTCGAGTATGTCATATGCTGCCAAAATGTTTTGCTCCCGGATAATATGTTCGACCTGATATAAAAAAGTTTCATCTGGTAAGAACGATATTACAAATAACTAACTCAATGAAAAGGGGCTAAAAGGCTCAAAGGTCAAAACATAATTCCTGAGAGCAGTAATCATAACCAGCATAAGATTAGCAGGTCTCTATGCTCGAAAAGAAACGTGAATGAAGTTTTGCATGGACAGTCCTAAGTAGGAAAAAGATGAGAGAGAAGTACGCACACGAATCCTTGCACTCGGCTCTTGCCCGCTGGTGAGTAATTGAGAAATTTCTTTACGCATTTGCTTCACCTGAATTTCTCTCTTGTTTCGTAGCAGTTTGATGCGTGCCATTGCCAGCCTCAGCAAGGTCTTACTGCGAAGCCAAAAAGTATTCAAAAAAATATGACTAACAATCATTTGGTAAACTAACAAACCCTTAAGATAAGAAGCAAGTGTCTTATCCGAATGCGTAAAACCAGCTAAGTCTTGACAAATTGAGAAAACTGACACCAAACCTGACCATTTAGAATCTAAAATCCTGCATTGTTGTAATACGATATAAAAATGCTATGCTCACCATTTCTGGGCCTTGAAACCCTTCCCAAGCATCGAATCCCACATGATGCTGGTTGTGGCTCACGTAGCTTCTTCTCAGAAGATCCCTCCACCCCACGGTAAGCTCACCCAAGCTGCAAAAATCACAAAACACGTCAAGTCTGAACTGTAGAAACTTCAACAAAACCTTCTACCGGTAGATGAAACTCATAGGAGCCTTCCTGTCCGTCCAGTCCCACACAAATTGACGACTTGAATAAACTACAACGATCTACATAGACTTCGACAAATTTCGATCTAAAACCACGAAGTAATAGATAGGAAATCGAAGTTGAAAATCACTCGCATACCATCAATCATTCGAAATTCAATAAAAAAACCATCCACTAATCCAATACAAACACTCCAAACAAAGCACATCTCTACCCCATAAATCAAACCTAGAAAAAAAATTTTAATACTAGGATCGAAAGTAAAATCAGCATTCCCTGAGAGGGTAGAACTAAGAATCACCAGAAAATCACCATAATAATCACCACACGACAGATTCACCAACTTCGCAACCTTCGTCCTTGAACCTCTAAAACTATAAAGTACAGGGTCAAACATTCCAGTATAAGTCGTCGTCGGAATAGTGCTAGACCTAACTCCCAAACTTGATGAAGCACCTTACCAGGAACCTAACACTTGCACAAATCGAAGCTGAAAATCATTCAAATACCACCAATAACCCGAAATTCAATAGAAATTCCATCCACTCATCCACTACAGACACGAAATTCGAATACTCCGAATGAAACACACCTCCAACACAGAAACCAAACCTATAAATTATTCAAAAAACTAAAGAATACTAGAATCAAAGTAAGAAAGAAAAATTCAGCATTAACTCCACCTAAAAACCACCAGAAAAAGCACCAAAGCAGTTACGAAAAGAGGGATTCACCAACCTCGCAAGCCAAGCTTCTACTGTCGCCCTCGCAAGCTTCCTCCTTAGACTCTGTTGCACTTCCCGACCCTCAAAAAGCACACCGTTACACACAGCAGAATTCTGCACGAAAGCTCGAAGGAGACACCGGCAGCTCCCCTCCCATACAACGGAACAGAGTCGGAATAGAAGCGATCGCTACAACAAGGGGATTGGTGACATGAAAAATAAGTGACCACGGAAGCTTTTGCTTTCTAGTAGGGTTGGCTAGACTTCGGGAGAGACGAAGTTCCCAAAGAATGTCCTCATATTCGGGAACGCGGTTTGGTCGTGGATCACCGTGCATCTACAGGAGGTTTAGATTCTGGGTTCTGGAATGATCCACCGACCTGCTGCCGTGTGTCTGCTTGGAAACGTCCGGGAGGCTCCTTCGGGACTCCCTCGACATGTAATCGCACCGTGGCTCACAAGCTTCATGGCAGTGTTCTTTAATTTTAACATGGGCACCCCCAAAATCGCCACTTTTTGCTAAGGTGGAAGCACCCAAAACCGTCAATATAAGTAATTCACCATAGTTGGAGACACCTTTTTTTGTAAATGATAGTTTTGTAGTATTAGCAAGTGAAAATCATGAATATAAAAAAAAAAATAGATTTTTCGGATGTGGTATGTAATTTCTAAGATTTTTCAAAGTGCCGGCTCCCTAGACCATTGTCACATAGGTGGACCCTAAACCAAAATCTACAAAAAACAGTAGTTAGCAAATCAAAGTTAAATATGTGTCCTTCAAATGCGCTAGTGAATGAGAGGTAAGCATTTAAAGGACACATTAACTAAAGTCTACAGATACGTTTAGAGACAGCCTAGGATGCTTTGGGTACCTTCACCTTAGTTACTATAATTAGACTGGTTAGATTTTCATTGATTTTCTTGTTGGCAAGTGAAAGGAGGTTCCAACACACCAAAGAACATAACATTTGGATACTACTGTATATGCAAAAGTTATGAAGAGTCAAAAGGTTTTTTTGGTAAAGATTCTAAAATCGTTCCTTCCACATAGGTATTATTGATGATAGTGGTTTTGGGTTAGTGGTACATTTGGGGGGGCCACCTCAATAATAAAATTTTGCCAAACTCCAAAATTTATTTTTTGTTGTTTAATTATTTGAAGTTTTGGTCCAAAAAAAATACCTTTTTTGGTCAAGTGATGGATGATAATCATTTAAAATTAGATGAAATCTACACCAAAACTAACTAGTTAAAGTAAAAAAAGTAGACTAAAATTGATTTCCATTCAAAAATGGCTATATGATGGACTTTGTTGTTGTCAATTAAGATACATTTTTTGTATACTTAGAAATAATGCTTGAACTTCAAACTCCAATTTGTTTGGTCCAATAGGGTACACATCCATTTATTGGCGATTTTGGTGAAATACATTGGAAGTAAAAGCTTTTGTCAATTCTTATATGAGAGTGAAAACTTGAGGATGCAAAAGCTCCTAACTTTGATAACATGCTTTTCGAAAGATAAGTTTCTTTCAAGGGATTTTTTTACTCATAAATTAGAAAAATTTAGCAATTAACTTGATTTGAAATAGAAATTTACTGTTATTTTGGGATATGTTATAGAAGAACTCTAACCTTGTTTTAGGTTAATGTAACTTACCAAAAAGATGTGTTCACCTCCATTTCCTCCCCCCTCCCCCAACGAAAAATAGAAGAGCCGTTGATTTAAAAATAAAAATAAATCTTCTCCTCCGAATGCTATTGATCTTGAATACACCCCTGGATATGGATACAAATACATATACAAATATAGATACGATATGGTATATGGATATGGATATAGGTGCGGAATATATATACAATTCGATATGAGATACAGATACGGTAAGGGTTCAGATATGGTTACAATATAGGAATACGAGATTTATTCCATATTGAATGCCACCCTCACCCTCACTTGAAAATTACAAGTAGTGGAATGGGGGGTGGATTTCAGAAAAGAAAATTAATATAGTTTTAATTAAAATTTTCTTGGGGAGTATTGGGAGGATAAAAAAAATTAGATTTGAACTCATTGTCACATCCATGTCACACAATGACAATGAGCTCAAAAGGAACTATAACTACATTAACAGGCTAATGTTTTAGGCTAATGTAACTTACATAGTCTATCCATCTCATGCTCTACATATAGTTTCTAAGAACGAAATGCATTACTCCAAAATTAAATATCCTTAACCTCTTAAGGACCAAGGACTTTATTCTGCTAAAAATCACTCAAAACTGTCATTTCTATAGCAAAGAGTAAAAAAATTTGAAAATTGTTTTTTCTTCCTCATCTAACTGTAGGATCTCACACATAACTAGTTTGAGCATGTGTGGAAAAAATTTCAGAAATTTTGACCACAGAGTTTGCAAGATATTTGCGTTTAAATTGAAAAAAACACTTTTTCAGCACATTGTAGGACTAGATTATTTGACTTTGAACCTTCTTTAATTAAATTTTTTGGACTACAAAGTTTTGAGTTTTAAATCTTTACTGTGGTAAATTTGAGTTGAGAGCCTAGGAAAAAAAATTCAAAAAAACTTAATTTTTATTCTTTAAAAGATTATTAGTAGATGCAGGTACTATAAGAGATAGAAGGAAAATATAAATTATTGATATCTCTAAAATGGAATTAAAATGCACTAATCCCAACAGTGAGATTGTTCTAAGAAGAAAACTAAACCATGTGAAATTTTAATTTTTTTTGAAAAATTGTAAAAATTGCATTAAAAAATGAATCATACAAGATATTTTTTCAAGAAGATGCTCTAATTACCTGAAAAACAAGATTATCCATAATTTTCTCATAACAAACCCAAATGGAATGAATAAAAGCTTTCCATGTTGACAAAATAGTAATATATGAGAGAAAAAAATTCGAATAGAAAACTTTGAAATTTTGAAATTTTCTTTTATTGCCCCCTTTCCTCTATTTTGAGCTTATTTGGGCATAACTTTTGTTCCCGGGCACCAATTGAAATGAAAATAATATTCCCATGAAGCTAATTAGTTTTTCTATCTTGCAAAAAAGTTTCAAAAAATTATGACAAAAATTCAGCCTGTAGGTACTTGCCCAAAATCCCATATACTACCGTATAGAAGATCACTACCATATGGTTGGCTTCAACAATACTAGTTGATAAAAATAATTATTTTTTTATATCAATATGGGTTTCAATACTTCAATTTGATTTTCTCAAAATTTCAATACATTAATCTATACGAATAAAATTTTATCCATTTGAATGATTCACATAGGAATTCACATCTACTTCAATAATTCAATCATTTTTGTACTTTCAAACAAATATTATTTATAGTTTCTTGAAACATTCACTATTCTCATATTTAGTTCAATTTGACCAAAAATTGACCTTAAGAGAGAGTGAGGCTAATCAACCTATCACCGCTCTCATCTCAATTCTGCCCTTATGTACCCAAGTGGTACAAGTGGTATATTTCAGAACAAAAATGTACGCCATAGGTACATGGGGGCGGAATTGACTTTCAGTGGTCATAGGTCTGTTCACCTCATTCGTAGCTCTTGCATAACCGCCTTTCATCAGCAACAGTAGCGCCAACATGGAAGAGTTTCATAGATTCAATGTGATAAATCTATAGAAAGTCCTGATTTTCAAATGATGTCGTCTTGGACTCGGGATCCAGTCGTCCAGTCCTCGAAGGCCCCCTTTTGTGCAAGTGGCTCCTCCTTTTGGCTATCTCCCTGAAATTACTCAAGAAGTAGATATGACATCGAGAATCTGGCGAAAGGAGGTGATTGTATCTTCGATACGGAAGATAAGGAATCTTTAATGTAACAAATGCCGGTGGTTTGCACCTCGGTGCGGCGCTTCATCGCCATAGCCAGGGCTCCGGGACTACCTGAAGGCGGAGCTGCTGACCCGATCGACGAGCCTTGGTGGCAACTATGGCCTCTCTCTCGCTCTCCACTGCGTCTCTGCGATTGTCTGCGTTTTTTCCACGCGATTTTCAGATCAAACGCGGGAGCAAGAATTCCTGTCGCTCGTCTCGTGTTGATCGGGGGAGATGCGTGGCGCAGATGGCCGTGCCGAAGCTCGTGGAGTTGATGCAGAACGGGTGAGAAGCGTTTGCCTTTGACGAATTTCGATTTTCGTCTTGGTCGTCTGTGATGCACGTTGTTCTTGAAATATCTTAATTCTTGAAGTAAATCGTTCAAGTGCTGAGTCGCGCGAATTTTTCATAAATTCATTTGGCGTGTATTTGAATTACGACAGGGAGGATTTCATTAATTAGTTAATTCATTTTCTTGAAAGTGTGCGTAGACTTCTAGCTGCTCTTGCCGCACCATTTATTTGAATTAAGGTAGAGATTCCATTAACCATACAGCACATTAGAGGCTACATTGACTATACACGTGAGTTTTGAATTGTGCTAAATGTGAAAATAATTGATCTATTGACATTTTTTTTTTGCAATTGATTTGTAACTTAACACAAAATAAATGTGCAAAATTTTATAATGGTGCAAGTTTCTAGATTGTTGTAGGGAGATCATAGGGAAAGGTTCCAAGCGTGTGGTGAATGGAACCTCTCCTTTACTGTATGGTGAATGGAGACCTTACATTACTGCGCAACGCACTGATACACAGTGTAGTTTGTCCCGCATGATGCGCTTTTGATTTTTGCTGTTACTTGAGTCGCTGAGTAATTAGATCTAGGGCTGATTTTTAGGTACTGCCGTAGATAGGATTCCAGCTTGGTTTTGAGTGAATGGGACAAATCTGAAATAAATTTTTGGTAATTTCTATGCAGGGTAGGACCAGAAGCGCATGAGTCTATGATTCAATTGTATCACGATGTTCTCTTTAGCGCTGTGAAGCTTGGCGTCCCACTTCCCGCTGATGGCAATGTATGCGCATCTGACCGTGACAAAATCTCATGTTGAGCTTTTTGGCCTAACCGATGCATTTGTACAGAACTTGGACTCTCACGAATCTGATCATTACTGTGAAATTCTCTTGTGATTTCAGCTGAATATATCTCGAGAAACTTGAATAGTAATGTAGCAGATCTTTCAGAAAATAACTCATTTTATCGAAGCTGAGCAGTTTCTCTTTAGATTCAACCAACATGTAAAGGGATGCTTATCTTTCTGTTCTCTCTTAGGATCTAATTTTTAATTCTCTGCGTTAATATTTGTTTGAAAAAATTGACCGGCTTCGGATGTCTGGATTGATTGTACAATGAGATTAAATGCAGCGACTTAGTAATTTTACTGACCATGTTTGACTTGATAAATTCCACCTATATATTTGATCCAGGATGTGGCATACTGGGCCATTGCACTTCCTGCTGCGTTGCTTTACTCTACGGCAACTCCTGGACCAATCGCAGGTCTTGCCGATTTTGTGCAAGGCCATATTAGTGGGAATTCTTCTCCGTGAGTCTTTGATTTAATTATCTCAGGTCGTTTCAGAAGTTTGAGCTGCTAATCATTTACCTTCTACTAAGTAAATTATTTTTCGTGTGATTCATTTATTTGATTTCGTTGTATCAAACATTATGATGTAGAAGAAGGCTTCCTGAGACCAAGATATCAATTGCACGTTTTATTTTTATAATGCTTTGCTCAGATTGTTACACCGCTGATATTTGTTACCTGTACCTTCGTAGTGTTTTTCGCGCATATGAAGTTGAGGTCGGGCGTCAGATGGGTGAGGGGTCGTTCGGTATCGTCTACGAGGGTTCCATTTACAAAGGTATCTGTGACTGTTTGAGTTCGAATAAACTTTTTCCAGCCAGAGTGGTATGTGTTTGGGGGTTTCGCTGTTGACTCATGGTATGATAGGCTTGTTGTTTGACACTTTGGTCACTGCTCGTGTATCATGACTTTGCACCGTACCCCAGCCCAATCTGAACCCCTAGTCCAGAACCCAATATCGCTGTCTTGCTATCTTATTGTAGTATAAATTGCACACAATGTGCAATCGGTGCTTGGAATTTGTTGAAAAGTCACCATTTCATGAATTCAATGAACACCACTATGTGGTTTTTACACATGGCAAAAGGTTCATTCATTATTATACAATCTCAAGGGACACTTTTGGATTGCCAATGGAACTAAGTAGAAAATTAAGAGAGCAACATTAGCATTGAGAGGGACAAGAATAATCCCCCCCAGGGCTTACAATAGGAAACTGTGTGATTTTGCCTTGACTACCTATAATATGTCTTTCTTTTTTCAAAGTTGACCAAAATACATGAGAAATATTTCTTGATCTGTTGTTCTTTTGCAAAAAAATATTGTGAATTCAACAAGTGTAGCTATGCGCAGTGACCAAAGGGTCTACAATGGGCTTCCTTCCTTGCCTTTTCTTTTGCAGGGGGAAAGAGGCCAGGGAAGCAGGCTCTGCGTGTGGTGTTAAAAAAGAGTAAAGCTGGGGTGTCTGGTGGTGATGAAATGCGCAATGCCGAGATACACATGAATCGGCGTCTTCAGGTTTGCTTCTCCGGCTCACATATTTAGGATGTCCCATTTATTATTTAAGGACAAGTCCAGACGTGATAGTATTAACTGCTGCAGAGGCATTAGGATGGAGTATGCTCGAGGGTATCTTGTCTGCAGCACTAACTAATTCATCTACAATTTATGGGTATCAGAGAACAGCATCTGGAGCATGTGCTGAATTCCTGGGCACTGTGAATGTTCCTAGCTCTCAAGCGCGAGGCAAACTGTCAGAGGTTATTCTTTTCTCTCCATTAAAATAGCTTGCTGTATCGATTATTGTGATACTGTTCGGATGTATGGTTTCGTAAACTTGAAACATAAAGTCTCACTCTAACATTGAGATCTACGTGATGACGTAAGTCACTGGATGTATGGTACTGTACGGTCAGTGTTTAGTCTGGATGATGTATTGGATGCAGTCGTGCTAATCTCCATATCATTTCATTCTGCAGGGGATTTGGTTGATTTGGAAGTTTCAAGGGTATAGGACGCTAGACCATTACATGAAGCAGAAGAACTTTCCAGAAAACATTGCTGAAATTGTTCTTGGGCAAGAGGTGACCGCTTTGCCCTCCTATTTCATTGTTCAGTTACCTTTTGATTTCCGAATCCTGTAGGTCTATAGATTTCTGGAATACCTTCTAACATGTTGCTGGAATGTGAATTTGGACTACGTTAGTATGCAATAGAGAGGAGAACGGCATTAGAAAGTAGGCAGGGAAGGGTTTTCGGAGAGAGTTGAATATTTTGTTTGTTTCACCTAAAGTTTTCGGGACTGTAATGTTGCGTTCTGAATATATATTTTTTACCTTTCCAGATAAAGAAGAGTTCTTCCAAAGCAGCTCCAAACAATCAGAATGCCCTTATTATTCAGAAAATTATGCAGCAAGTTCTCACCAACCTGTGTGATTTGCATCGATCAGGCAAGCTTGGATCACTATGTTAAACAGAGTCTGCAGTCTGTGACTAAGAAATCATGCTTAAACTTAGTAATCACATTGGTTGTGCCTTGATGCAGGTGTCGTTCATCGAGATTTGAAGCCACTAAACCTGGTCCTATGTGAAGTCACTGGATCCTTCAAGTTCATTGACCTGGGTGCCTGCGTCGACATCCGATCAGGATTCAACTATGTATGGAGCTTCTATTTCTATTCAATATTTGACTTCCGAATCTATTTCTCCAGAACTATTCATCATCTAACACCTTTCTGAACTAAGGCAGACTACGATGCTTAGCATATGTCACCAATGATCCTGAATTTTTTTTTCCCAGTATTATATCTGGCGAGTTAGTAGTTGTGCTTTGTTTTTGGACCAGTCATGTCTAGTTTACAATTGAAGAAAAGTGTTGCAATAATTTGTCATCAACCCAATAATTGCTTTCGCATTTGGAGAATTCTCGACTCTCTTTAAATTATCTTCTCCGTCTGTCATGCGTGCATTCAAATTGATAACTACTTCAGCATTTTCTGGAGGGTTGATTCGATTCATTTATCACATGTCTCAGACCCCAGATGAAACAGTGATTGACCCGACATACGCTGCTCCCGAGCATTACGTGATGCCTACATCCACTCCGACCTTGCCTCCAGATCCCCTGTGTTCCCTAATTTCTCCCATTGTCTGGCTTCTCAACACACCAGATCGGTTTGATATTTTTTCTGCTGTAAGTTTCGTTTAATTTCAATCAAGCTGAAATTAGTCTCTCGGAACAATTGCTTAATTTCTGGCCGAACTACTTTTTTGTCTTTGTATGTGCGTATTGAGCGGGATTTCTTTAATTTGTTTTCATGTGAAACGCTGAATGGAGAGGAACATGTATGTAGGGTCTCATTCTGATGCAGCTGAGTGTCAAGCAGCTACGCCAGGATGTCGGATTGGTAACATATCCTTATATCCTTTTATCCTTTTTGTATTCTACTTCACCTGCACAGTTCGTTTCCGAGTGCTTAGACCATTGACTTGGTCGACAGATCATTTTTGGCGCTAGGGGAGGCAAATCTAGGAGTTTTCTTCTTAGACTTACGCTGTTTGGGTCATTGGTTTTCCTTTCTTTTTTGTAAAATCTCATTTGGTCATCCACTTTGCAGAAAACATTTAATACGCACTTTAAGCGTGCTCGGTATGACTTGGATGTGTGGAGAAAACGATGCAGTATTAGTAGTGAAGAATTTGCGATATTGGACGCTGATGGTGAGACTACTGATCCCTTTGCTTAGAAATATATTTTCAGTATCATGTTTTGGTTTAAGTGTGTTCTTACACATTCGTAGTTGGAGTCATTTGCTTCATATCATTTTGAGGTTCATTATTTTACCAACAGGTTGCTTGTTGCTTTCCAGGGGGTGCTGGATGGGAGCTTGCAAAGGCTATGCTCCAACCTAGACACGACAGGGGGTCCTCCATCTGGCCATGTGAGTTATTGCCTGCTTTTATCATTTCATTGCCTCATTTTTAATCAGAGGTCTCGGTTTCATCTCTAGGTACTAATGGACTTTCAAAATGAATTTTGCATATGAGTCTGAAATTGGATGGTGGTTTAAACACCTGCAAATGGAAGCTCCTCAATGCCTTTGTTTACATTGTGCACGGTATATATTCTCTGCTCTGTAATAATGCTAGTTCATTTTAGTGACTATCAGCTGTTAGGAAATAACGCTATCATCAAGTTTTCAGTTTTGACAGTAAATTTTCTTCCTTCAGCTGCAGGTCTTCGTAGCAGCCGTCCCTCAGCTGCAGCTGCCTTGCGTCATCGCTTCATCCAAGGCACCCCTTTACCGCGGCCTAGCAATCCACCTAAACTTGTACCAGATTTTGCGTCATTTCCATCTCTTCCTTCTCTTCCTTCTCTTCCTTCTCTCCCTTCTCTCCCTTCTGCCCCTTCTTTGCCTTCACTTCCATCTCTTCCCTCTGCCCCTTCTCTTCCATCTCTGGGTCAGTTGCAAGGTCGTGCCTTTTCTAGCGGAAGTGCTGTGGAATCAACTGTCGATCAACTTAGAAACTTGCAAGAAGCAGATTCGAAAATTGACACGGAGCGTGTAAGCTCTGGCTCCGTAGCATCTTTGTCCACAGCTGCCTCAAGTGCTTTCGTGTTAGCAACAGGCTGGATCGTAAGTTGAAAGTCCTGAATGACACTCTCTTCGTTTTCTTGAGCGGATCGCCTAAAAGTTGTTTGGTATCTACGTTTCTTCTCGTTTCTTTATTGATTCATTTTTTGATTATCTCGCGAATGTACTCTAAATTTTTATTATCCATTAGCAAGCATGTTGCCAAGATATTATTCGTATGATAACATTATTTGATGCTGATCAGTTTCAATCGTGGCACGCAGGCCCTGACAGCATTGAATAACTCAGCACACTTGTCTTATGACATGGGCCGATGGGTGTTTCAAACCGCGGGTCTAAGTGGATCGGCGTGTTTAGCATTCTTTTTATTTATCAAGTAAGTTAAGGTTTTTCTGTCAGGTGATCGGCCTAGCTCCTCTCACTTTCGGGTAAGTCCCTGTAAATGCAAAGTGACACTCTTTTACTTCGAGTTCATTGTTTTAAGTGATGATTCGTTCTTTTTTGTAGGCCGTGGTTGGAAGAGCAAGAACTTGCAAGTAGGAGAGAGAGGGAAATGCAATCCATATTCGTAACAGAGCAACTTGCCCCAGTTGAAATCGCCCGCCCTGATTCTCCAATGTATGATACGGTGAAGCTACTTCCTTCAGGCAGCCAGCCTGGGACAGTACGGTTTAATACTGGACTTTCAGAAGCTGTATTAGCCATGGAAGCTCAATTAGTCTCTTTGGAGGCTTCTATACAGCGTGAACAAGAGTTCTCTGCGCAGCAGCGAGAGAGCCTCGCAAGGGTTAGTGGGATGTCCTTCCCCACATGCTTATGTTACTTTTCTCTCTTGTGTGTGTCGAATATATATTGCTATTCTCCAAACGAAATGAGGTGTAGGTTATATTTCTGTTTGCTCAAAGTTCATTTGCGTGCTCCCGATGAGGTTCACAATCCTGTAGCGAATTGAAATCTCTTAATTGGGCATTGCAAATCCAGAAATTTTATTATTTTGTGGCAATATACCATCCGTGTGACTGGAGTACCAGTTTTCAATGTTTCACATCCATTGCTCATTTGTGACGTGATTTTTCAGATGGAGAAATTGCTTGTTTTACCAAGTGAAGGAGCGGACGTACCATTGTCTGCTAATGGCGCATATGCCGGGAAACCTTTCTCTGAGTATATCGGCTGAAGACTCGTTCAAATGTGAGCGAGTGGGTGGTCTCAGAACTCCAAATCAAATTGGCGACAAATTAATAGATTACAATGGATGTGAATTGCAGAAGATCTTCATGATGTTGAGGTGGCCATAATGACAAGAGGCGAGGTCTGACTAACCCCCGAAGAATTTTGGACTCAGCATTTGGTCATGGTCCTCAATGTGCAATGATGCTGGCCATTCAGCAGAATGAGTGCGGAGTCTTACACTAGCCAAAAGTAAGGTAAAGTAATGCTTATTTAAACTTTTGGAAGTTTTGTGTGTGGATCTCAACCCAGAATGCGAGCAACTAAAGGGCAGCGGCAGGTTCAAGCTGTGGCACATTCAATCGAATCTAACTCACTACGGCACTGGGGATTCATCATGTAATGTTCATAGGTTGGGATGTGTTCTTATACAAAGCAGTTCGTAGTTTCAAATCTAGCTACATGCACGCACCGTGCATTTTCAACGGCTTGAGATGTTGGAGAACCCAATTCATGATATCCATGTATCGTGGAACTTTGTTTTACCGCACTTGCAGTGCACCACTTTACTCTTGGATATCCTTAGTCTGTATTGGGTAGGAATGAGGGAATAACATTTTGGTATTGAAATATTTGTGCGTCAACATACCTCTAACAGTTACTATGCACTGCAAGGTGGTTGAAGAGAGTACAAAGACTTGTAAGGGATGAAGAGAGTACAAAGACTTGGCCCATAGTCCATTTCTATGTACAGTCAGGTCCGGCTGACTTACGAATTTTTCAGTCAGTTTTCACTAGAAAGTGCAGCAACTTTAGAAAGCTCTTGGGTGCTCAGAAATTAACTGATTTTGAAACCGCAAATTGTGTTGGAATTGCAATGAAGTGCACTTCAACTTCATAACAAGTGAAAAATGAATAATTTAAATTATACAACAATTTGGATTCCTTTTATACACTATCTACCATTTTAGAGAGAACTTTTGGAGGATAGTCAAAGACTTCAGTTTGCATTTGGGTGAAGAACAAGAAAGAAATCATATGAGCAATTCAAGTGGTATGGGATTAAGTATCTCTAAAGCAATTGTAAAGGTTCATTTCTTATATGTACCATTGAATACAAGTTGTAATTTTCACAAATGTTGGCCACACTAGATATATAGTACATAGTGTATAGAAAACATCAAATTCTTTGTATGATTTTTTATAACATATGTGTGTTTGTAATGATGATAAGTAGACTTTAGTTTGATTCCAATGCAATTCAAAATTATGTTCATTTTTTAGTGCATACAGGCCTCCTAAAGTTCTCCTAATCTTAGGAAGATCCAAAAATTCATAATTTAGTTGGACCTAACTATATAGTGTGTATACATTTAAGGGTCTTAAATGTATGTTTTTGATATTTAAAAATGGGTAAAGAGTCCTTAGAGTTTTCCCGATCCACTTTGCCAACTATCCTTCCAAATAAACTTTAAGTTTCCACTAGTTTATAATTAGAACTTGAAATTTTATCATTTGAAGTGCATCTTAAAGTGCTTTGAATAGCAAGAAAATTCAAATTCAACATTTGACAATTCTCAAAAGATGTTCTAAAGAATTAATGACGTTTAATATCTAACATTTCTCTTTTTAAGAATATAGAAGAAGGGTGAGATCCTATAATATATATGAGATTTTTATACTTATTGACATAACAAATATAGAGGATTATTTGCATGTAGGGTTGGGGATCCATTGTAGGACTCTCAAAAAAATATTAATATTCTATACCTTAAATGAGGCTATTTGTTTGTTTTGATTGTTACAGTTATATCTTTTGGACCATACTTCTCCTAGTCACGTTCTCAATAACTTACAATCGAAAAACTCTCTACAAAGAGGGGTGCACGAGCTTTGTTTTGTGGTGTTTAGACTTACAGTGGTGAATTTAAAAGTTTTTACAAATTGCAAAAAATTAGAAAATAACTCTTACTTTTATTTTGATTGAGGTAGCAACACACAGCACACTAGTTGGTATATAAAATTTACCAATAGTAGATGATTTAAAGGATGAATGTACACTTATTAATGAATCTCCTACCTTATATAATTGTCTTTAAAGGTATGTTCTCATGTAGTGTTAAGGTAGGAGGTTCTAAAAGCACACAAGCTCTTAAAATTGCCCACCACTTCAAATGTACACTATTTGTACATGTTTTTTCATAGCCTTCAGCAATGTACAAAAAATGTACATTTTAGTAGGTGGGGCGATTTTAGAGCCTTATGCCATTTCAACTTCAAAATTTCTTAACTAATTTCACAAAGCTCCAAAAAATACGAAACCACTTGGGATAGATACCAATTCCACTTGTCTTCCAAGGATAATTGACTGAAAAATGTTTCAAGAAGATTCACCTCCCCCAAATTCAGTTCCAGCTCTTAAATGGATGATTTATGGACCTCTTGGCTACCTTAAAGAATGTTGTTAGTGAGGGAATTTAGACCTACTTCTGGCCCCGATTCACATTACAAACATCACCCCTACCACCGAGTGTGCATAAACATACTTTAATTGTCTAAGACTTTAGGGTGGCAAGTTTGGGTGCAAGTTGCAGGAAGCCATGCTGACTGGACTGACTTTCGAGACTGCCCTCCCCATGCCGAAGCATCTGGCCGGATGAGCCCCCCAGGGCATGCCAAATGGACCCTCACCACGTGGCAGATCGCTCGGCCCAGCTGTCCTTACGGAGCCTAAAGGCGTCGATCGTCCGTCCGTCCATCCGTCCGTCCTCGATCGTCCGTCGATCGTCCGTCGATCGTCCGTCGATCGTCCGTCGATCGTCCGTTGATAGTGCATCCCTCCTCTCCCGCGTGGCCCATATCTCCCACAACCCCCTCCCACTCCAGTCACCATGGATTTCCGTTCTCGCTCCCCCGGGATTGTCACTGGTAATGCGTCCCCAATTGCTGCCCAATTTTCACATCTCGGTGACTTCGTTGTGTGTGTTTGTGGTGTGTCGGGATTCAATTTTGGCAAGAAAGTCGTATGCATTCTTCTTCTTCTTCTCCATTCTGCTTTGTCGGACTCAAATCGTGAAAATTTCCAGAATGTTTGAAGGTGGGGAGTTGTGTACGTTGAGTCGGTATAGATGTGCGAATTTGAGGTTTGGAGGGAAAATGTATGGGCGAAATCGCAATTTGAGACCTCGTAGTGATTGATTGCATCGGTTTTCGCTTCTTGAGTCGATGCTGTTTCGACACGGAGGTCGCGTTTGGTTTTTTTGAGAATGGCTTTGGTTGTCGTCGTGGCTGCTATGACTTTGTGAAGGTGCATTGGATATAGAAAGAAATCAATGTTCTGTTATATGTGTTTTCGGTTGTCTTCATTGTTTCGAAAAGTTCTTTTTTTCTTTTGGCAATTGTGAAATCGTAGCTACTGTTTTGTAATGAGATGTTTTTGATGGAGAGAGGCTTGTAAAATACACTGCGTTGGAGACCTATATGGATCTCTGTGTCAAGGTTATATTCTGCGCTAGGGGATGGTCTTGAGCTTATTGGACTTGCCTGGCCCATGAGGTTTTGGATTCAATTGCTTTATTTCCTACAGGTATTTGTATCCCAAAATTTATCACCTTACAAAAAAATTGCTATAGGGGAGTTCGTCTGGGAAGAAATGCTAGGGCAGGGTCAGTCCAGTTAATAATTGTTGTGATTTGGTTATGGCAACCTTTCACATGTTTCAAAAAGAAGAAGAAAACCTTGGGTGCTATATTGACGTTCATTCTTGGAATTGTTGCCTTGACAGGAGCATCGCCTGTGTGAGAATTGGCTATCCCTTGGGTTACAATGGCGGATACCTCGACTAGAATCTCTTCTCGAACGAATCATTACCTGACCTCGCGGTGGTCTCCCGAGAGAGGTTTGTTGCCGGCAGACGGATTCCAGTGGATTGAAGACAGACTGCAAGAAGCGAGCAAGAAGCTCTCCAGACGCAACAGTCGGCGGGTGGGAAGCGTAAGTAGGTATGGCAGCAGCTGTGAACACATGGCCAACCGAGGGGGCACCCTTGGCTTTGCTCGGGTCACTGGTGGCCTTGATGACCCTCAGGTAAATTAAATTTTTTCAAGGCCTTTCTAAACACATTCGTTTTCTGACTGCTCATGCAATTTCTGACTACAATCTTATTAGACTTTTGTTAAAGTCATTCACAGTGGGGATGCTGACCTTGATTTTGTGAATAGTTAGGTTCATGCAATCCTTTTTCTGGTGGTTCAATCATGAATCGTGTACAGTACTGAGTTGAAAGGATAACTTGAATTTACCTGACCATTATGGAAATATGCATTGCATATTAAGTCACATGAGTAATTCAAGTGCCCTGGACTTGATGGTAATATGTATTCAGAATAGAATTGCATGATCATACATGTAAGATAATGTCACTGTAATAAATTACTCATCAGTACTAGCTGACTTCAATTTGTTGTCAAGGACTCAATAATTTGGGCCTCTCTACATGTTATCCGGAAGGAGATTTTTATTTTGATGTGTTAATCTGCTCCATTGATGAATGCAGCAAAAATTCCAGGAGGCGGAGGATGGGGCGCTGGCGACGGTAGAGGAGTTGGGAGAGAAGGCAGGGGAGTTTAAGGAGTTTGCTAAGGATCACCGAGTGCCCGTTCCTCAGACGCATCTTCCTTTTGTGGGCCCAGTCCATAGTTTGGTGCTTAAGCAGGTCTGTCTTGATACAGCTTGAATTGAAACTGTTGATCTGTCACTGCTGTCTTCAAGTCTCTCAGGATTTCATTCAATTTCACTTGATATTGATGTGTCCAAATACCATCATTACCTTTGCTAATTAGCATTTTCTTGATAATGCTAATGTAGCAGGACTTGCTGACCATGGTGCCTAACTGGTCCATAAATGGGTCGCGACCTTGTCTATATGAGTTGAAATGAATCATTTTGGAAGCTTGTATAAGTATAACAGATTATCTATATAAAGAAGCAACCATGCCCTACATTTTTGAACGACAGAATTGAAATAAGTTTTTGCAATTTCTAGAATTGACTACCAGCTTCCAATGAATGTAGACATTTTATTTTTAGCTTGGGCACATGGGGTAATAGCGTAACGTGCAAGTGCAAATTCTAATGTTCCTACTGCTAACTCAGCTTTGGTGTTGTGTAGTTGTTATGTGGCATTGTAGCGGGTGGGGTGGCAGGGACCTTAGTCACTCCGCTTGAAATTATTAAGACGCGCGTCATGGGGGGTCAGGGAGGCCGCTCAATCGGCCAAGTTATGCATAGAGTGACAGAAGTGGAAGGGGTTAAAAGTGTTTTGGGTGGTAGCCTCACTATCAGCATTATTCGCACAGCACTCGACAAAGGTGTCCAGGTATGAGGCCGTTACATATGAATTCTAATCTCTTTTGACCTGTAATATTTATTTTATTTTTTTGGTATATGTCATTGTCAACTTTGAGTATTCACAGAGACATCGAATGTGTTCCATGAATGTACTACGATTCAAGGATTGTAACTTCACATTCACGCAATTTAGAGTGTGAATGACGTCTTTTGGAATTAACTCTTAAGAATTTTTAGGATAGAAATTTTTGCATTTAGGACGATATGGAGTACATTTAGCTACACGATTGTCAACAGCCCCAAGATGCGGATGTTGTCCCATTTTAATGAATTTGGTGTTGATTGACGATCTAAAAGATGGATGGGGACCCAAAAGAAGTTAAGGACAAATGCTGATGGTTGAAAGATTGTATGTTTAATTAACAGGAGGTAAAGGTCTGCTCTAACAAGTGATGTACTCTTTCTGCAGTTTACTACGTTTGAAGCAGTGAAGAGGACCGAGAAAAGGGAGCACCTTAAGGATCCCAAAGTGTTACCCTTGCCTCGTACCATCCCCATAGCCACCTTAGCGGGCGCGGCAGCAGGGTTTACTTCAACATTATTCACTTATCCGTTTATGGTACTTAATGACCGTATAGTTTTGAACGTAAGTATTCCCATCGAACCATGTTACATATCTGAAATGCGCAGCAGAGATTATAAGAAATGCAACAAATGTGACACTACGTGGTCTTGCTTCGATGTGTACAAGGCTTTTGTATTGTACATACTTAATAGTGACTTGACTCTTTCGGGTGCGCAATGCCTTCCATTGTGTTAATACACTTGTGAGGACGGTTTGAAGTAACCACATCTAAACGCGACAAGTATTTAATAATTTTGAATGGTCAAGTATTTATATTTATTCTTTGTGGATAGTCAAAAGAGGATCCCGATGTATCGAAGAATACTTTATTTTATTTGGACACTGTAAGCAAGAGGTTGAACTTTGCAAAGTTCTACTGATAGATGACCTGAAATTAGGGCGATCAGGTCGCATACACTCTGAAAACAATACCTGAATGTATTTATCGTGCAAGATTCTAGGGTTAGGGGAAATTTAGAGACGTATTGTAATTAAGATAGCATGTAACTAATGCGACATTTCCAAAATCGTGCTGAATGAGTTCATATTGATTTTGAGAATGGACATCACTAAATATCAGAACTAGTTTTAGAATTAGACCATCAACAATAATGTTAAACTTTGAACTGTTAACTTGTATCCAAATGATGCATTCTTTGGTGGATAGGAATCCTCTCTAATCAGGTAACAAGAACTTTAAAAATCTGATCATTTTTTAATAATACTAACTCTGCTCAGCGCTTAATTGAAAGTGCGGTTACCATTTATACCTCTATCTTCGCATTACCAATGGTGATCATGTCAACTAATTTGTGGCTCTCTGAGCTTCTGTGTGCAGAAGGAAGCCTACAGCGGCTTCATGGATGCCTTTGTCAAGATTTTCAGGACCGAGGGCTTGAAGGAGCTGATGCGCGGGGTGACCCCAAGTCTCATCCAGATGGTGCCCAACGCAGCTGCCAGCTTCTACACTTACGAGTCCCTCAAAGACCAATATTTGAAGGAAAGAGGAAAGAAAGACCTGGACACTTGGGCGTCGTTGACCATCGGTGCTGCAGCAGCTGCTGTCGGTACCACACTAACGTACCCTTTGGAAGTGGCCCGGAGGGAGATCAGCTTGAGTGCATTGCCTAAGGGAGCTGTGCACGTCGGCAGGAACCTGCAGTACAGCAACGTCCTCCAAGCTTTGAAGGGGATAGTGGAAAACGAAGGGTTCGCTGGCCTCTACCGGGGCCTGCCCTTGGAATACGTGGAGATTGTGCCCATGACGGCCATCACTTTCGCTGTGTATGAAGCTGCGAAACGGGCTTTCATTGCCATTAATGAGGAGCGTCGCGATGAAGTTAAAGACGGACCGGACGAGTGAGAAACTTGTGTGAGTTGCCCGGATTTTACTGATCCACTGTAACGTAAATAGGTTGAGGGTGGTGTTCCTAATATACAGGAAAGGACAATTAAACTGTGTTTTACTAGTGTTTTTTTATTAGGAATCTGAACAAAGTTAACGTCACGGATTGGTGTATAGTTCTGTGGATTTTAAGTGTTGTCTGCTTGGTCGTTGCTTACTGGGAAGATGTGAGGCAAAACTTTGGAAATTTTAATGCTTTGAGTTTTGACAATGGTTGTGCTTGTGCATGAGCCCAGATTTTGACTGATCCACTGTAACGTAAACAGAGAAAAAGGTGTGCTCCTAATGTAATTTGCAGAATGTGTTTTTATTTGTGTTTTTGATTAGGACTCTGAACAAAGTTAACTGGTGTATAATTGTGTGTTTATTAACACTTGGGTACTTTGTCTTTGCGTACCAGAAAGACGGGCAGCAAAACTTTCGAAATTTTAACGTTGTGAGTTTTGACAAAGGTTGTGCCGATGCGAGTCCTGTGCAGTGAGGTTTAGGGTTCATAACATTCTTCAACTTCAAGGCAGGGTACCCTTTTGGCTTTGTAATATTGTAGAAGGACTCAGGCTTAACATTTGAGAATGTAATGTCTTCACACATTTTACCAATTATGTTTGTTTAATATTTAATACACTTTGCTTACTGAGTGATATATTTTGATGAAAAGGAAAATATACCCAAAGCCTACCTCTAGAAGTCCTTCACCTAATATCCCATATCTATGCATATCTATGCAAACCTATGCAAACCTAACATTTCAACAAAGAAATCTTGGACAAGTGTACATATGGAATGCAATTGGGTAGGAGAAGGTTTTGAATATACTTATCTAAATATGTAATGGCTCTCCCAATTGCCTCTTAAATATTTGTCCCCATGAAAACAATTCTTGATGTAATTCTTCAAAAAAATTCTACTAAAATGTGTCAAATCTACAATAGAAAATATACTTATTTGAGACAATGGTTCATTCTTGAGTGGCCAATAGGTGAGATCTATATATATCTAATTCAAGTTGTTGATGAAGTGATTACAATATTTACAACTTAGAGTTGTGGCATTGTAGCATACTTGGTGTGTGAGGAACAAAGCTATGTTGAGAAAAAAATCCTTTAATGTTAATGAGGTGTACAGACTTGCTTGGCATGATCCAATGTATGTAAGGATGCCAGTCCATACCAAACTCAACATTGCACACTTCAAAGGCAATACATCTATTTATTAAACACTATTGGGTATTTTTATGAGATTTGGTGCAATTACCATGTCTTCTATATCAGTAGTACTATCAACCTAAAGTAGAGCCTCTCGACTTTTCACATTAATCCTCTCCCTAGGCAATCTTGGAATTCTAGTAACTTTTATTTTCTCTAGGTGGATAGGCTCTTGTCTTATTCTTCCTATATTGTGCACCTTTTTTTTACTCCTACTTTATAGAATAGAAATCAACTGCTTTCAAAGAAAAATAATTAAAAATAAAAAAATTGATCTCATGAGTACATTGATAGTATTTAATTTCATCACTTCCTAGTCAATCTAGTACTCAAACTTTGTATATGTTTCATACAAGGAGTCATCCAATTGCTAATATTTTGTACCCACGATTTAGTACAAAACTACTAGCCATTGACACAAATGATATGAAATTTTCTTCTTGGAACTTGCGCATAATTTTGATTGCAATTAGTAGAGCATCTTAAGTCCAAATCGGAAAAGTAGTCTAGTATAGTACTATTTTGACATGGCTAGAATCAACTATGTTTTAGTTCTAGGTCTAGTAAGTGCCAATATGATCCAATGCACCACCGCAACAAACACCCTTATTTGGGTTTTGGTGTTATTTTTTCCAGAATTTGATGTAGGTTTGGAGACTTCTAGAACTTAGAGGCTCTCTTTGTCTTGGGATTACTTGGAGAGGTCAAAGAATAGCGGACGAGGGACTCATTTAGGATTTGTAGAAAGGGCTTGAATAAATATCAAATGGAGAGTTTGAAGACCCCCTTGTCTATGGTTTGTTCTAGTATCAAATGGTTGAAGAATGTTCTTCCTCAAAAAGACATCAATTTAGAATGAATAAGGTGACTTGGAAGAGGTATATATTCCATGAGAGGAAATATTTGCCATAAATGTCTTTATCATGACTATTTTGCACCAAACTCCATTTTTGATGTTGTCAAATTTGACATCATTTTGGAGAGCTATTTTTGTACATTCTAAAAAATGTGTGCATTTTTATTCACTAGTATACAACCGCAGTTGAATTTGAACATAACTATGTCACTTTTTTATTTATTTTATGTTCATCAGATTTCGTTAAAATTTGTTGAAAAGTGGTAAAAAGTGTTATCATTAACAATTTTTAATAAGTTCTCAAAGTTGAATTGTGTCTAATTTTAGTTCATTGACACTTAATTCATTAATTATAAGATGTAGTTTCTATATAACCAAGAGTTTTACATAGTCAAAGTGTTATTGGACAATTATTGTTCATTGTGATAATAGTGATTTTCCATATAAGTGGATATTGTTTTGTTTGTTGTGTACCATGTCATGAGTTCAATGGTTGGTTGTAAAGGGTTGTTTATTTCATTTAGGTGGTTTGAGTTTTAATTCCCATATCTATCTTTACAATAGTTGCACCCGCTATCCTAAATTTTATTTCAAAGTGTGCTAAATTAGTACAATTAGTATGCCCCCATTTTTATAATTGCACAAGAAGACCAACAAAATGAACAACTTCCACATTTTGTCATCATCTTACTTTTGCATGGACAAGTATAGAGCAACATGCCTTGCTTCCATTGGATTTATTACTAGGTGCTTATTTCTTTTTCAAAAGTAACCTTTTTTTAGAACGACAAGTTGCCTAATTAGATGCAAACATTTAGGAGTTTTTTTTTGAAAAATTTCATTTATTTTGGTGTGCATGAGAAATAAAATTAAATACGTGTTTGATTAAGGAGATGTAAGGTAGAAGTACCTATTTCAGACAGACTTCCTGTCATGACTTTTTAGGCTAACCTATTGTGGACAATAGTTGGATGTAGTATTCATTGAGAAAGATTCTTTGTTTGTACCTTCTCATCTACTCATCTCTTTGCCCTCCTTGGTTAGGAAGAAGTGCCAAAGCTAATCGGAATAAGTGAGTCTACGAAACCAAAACGGATCCTATTGAAAAATCCACATTTATATTAAATAAAATATTCATTCTTGAGGTATGAATTTTTAAAATTTTTGTTGCAATCTTCTTCATCCTTATGTTTGCACACATTAAGCTCAGTTTTCCAACAAATTTCTCATGCTGCACATGCTGAAAATAATACTTAAGTTATCAAGAATAAGGTGAAGGCACCCCAAAGCATCCCTATTCCTATTCTTGTATCCTAGACTATTTCTAAACATATCCCTAGACTTTAGTTAATATGTCCTTCAAATTCTCACCTTTGATTCACTAATGCCTTTGAAGGACACATACTTAACTCTAATTCATAGACTACTAATTTTTGCAGATTTTGATTCAGGGTCCACCTATGTGACAGTTTTAATAGTATAGGGAGCGGGTACTTTAAAATATCATAGAACTTCCATACCACATCCGAAAAATCTATTTTTCTTTTTTAATATTAATGATTTTCACTTATTAATACTACAAAAATATAATTTTAAGTAGAAGGTGTCTCCAACTATGCTGAATTTCTTATATTGATGGTTATGGGTGCTTCCACCTTAGCTACTTATACCTTATACCACTTGAACATATGATTAAGTTACAGACCATTTTCAGGGTACACCCCAATACAAAAAAAAATTGTACATAGGGCTCAATTGGGTCTTGGTCAACCCATTACCGCAGTCGCTACCAAATAAAATGACAGTCATGGTACCAAAACCTGTTGAAAATCAACGTGCATTTAAAACGCTATTTTCTACCTGTATGGCAGGTGAGAAATTAGTGCTGTCGCATATCCCATTTAACACACCATAGTTGCAGACAACGACCTCCTTAATAATAAGCACACAATGGAGTCAAGTTGCCTACCAAAATTTACAGTAACTGTACCCATTTCCAATCAGGACCCATATGGGAAAAAAACTGGTTCGGGTGCACCCCAACCGACACCCTTACTTGTCCTCCCTTAGTCATTCCAGGGGTGCATGTAAAAAAAAAAAAGACACCTATTTTGTGTGTGATTATTTTATCATATATAACATAGTCGACCTCTTTCGGACCATGACCTATTTTCGCTAGTTAAATTGCTTTGTTTCTTATCATTTGTAACAACTCACGTAGCACAAATGTCTGGAAGGTGTACATTGAATTCATATAATGATCACAAGATGCACATTTGAAGCCACAATTGTCACCTACTTTGAAGCACGTTCGATTTTGTAATCAGCTTATGGTTGGAAATGCGGTCCCTATATAACAAGAATGGATTGAATGGAATCTTTACAAAAAAAAATCATAATTATTATTTTGTATTTGAGGGGGAAAAGGAACAAAATTTGGAACCCTTCTCAAATCTATTTTTCTACTGGAGGGATTTTTTTCCCTGCCAAATGTATACTGGAACTACACTAAACTACTTAAGTGGTTGGAATGAGGTTGGCTACCTTACCTCTCCTCACTAATTTTGGGACCGCTGATTACAAATTGATATGAATTCAAAATTTTCAAATTTTATCATGTGTGTCATGTAAAAAAATTCAGCATTTTCCCTCAGGGATGAGCAAGGGGGGGGGGGTTGACCCGGCCTATGAAACCTATACAATGCACTATTTCTAACTAGCTGGGGTGAACTGACCCCCTTACTTGTCCCCAATTTTACCCTTGGGGGAAATGATGAATTTTTTAATTTGCCATGCATGATCAAATTTGCAATTTTGAGTTCATATTTGCAATCAAAGGTTCCAAACTATTAAGGAGAGGTGTGGAAGATAAATTATTCAAGCACCGAGTAGGAGTAATCTTTTTTTTACATGCACCCCTAGAATGACTTCAAGAAGAAGAGTGAGGGGGGCAATTCACCCTAGCCTTTCCACCTGAAGCTTGGAATGTTGTTTTTTCTCCTTTTTGAGGCTAGGACAAATAAGGTTATGATCGAGGTTACGACACATGTTTTGAACTAGTGAACAAGAAACTCTAGTCCTTGAATAATTGGAATTGGAAGAGTTCAGACATCAGATATGGGTTTTGAGTACTTTTTGGCTACCAAAATTCATAGTAATTACAATTTTGAGAACAAAATTATGAAAAATTTGCAATCTCCATATTTTCCATCTTTCTACATGGAAAAAATTTGCATTGCCTTATATTGCTCATAATCTATTGCAAAATCACTTAAGTGATTCAATATGAGTATAGTTACCTCAAATGGAATTGCAACAAAGAAACCGAGAAAGAAACCAACATTTCCTATTGCTCGTGGATGGAATTGATGGATGTGCAGATATAGATGCAATCACATACATTTGTGGTTTGATTTCAAGGTTGTGTAACTTGTGGAGTGCATGGTGAAACTATTACATCCAAAAATACTTAGATTATGAATGGAACGTCATTTATTCATCTATTATATTAAGTATTTAGTGTCACAACTCCTCTCACAAAATCCATCATGTTTTTATGTCAGAGAAATATCATCTAATTATTTCATTTGACATTCATGACAAAAACCTAGAGTGTGACAAGCATTCTCATCAAGTGACTCATCATATAGAACATTGGTGTTCAAAATGCTATGATCAACTCCAACGCTATCAACTTCAATTGCATGTGAAGTGATTGCAATGTTGCCGTTGTAGCTAGTCCAAATTTAGCTACATTCATCTATATATGAAAACTTTGTTCATACAAAACTAAAAAATTATTGTACCCAGCTATTATGGTTGGTAAAAAAAAATTCTAATAATAGTGATGCTAGAATGTTAGGAAAATTATTTTTTTGAAAAACAAAAATGTATGGAAAAAATACAAATTTTGAGGAAATATTGCTATTTTAAGCATTTGTTGGATTTGTTTTCCCCAACTTTAATAAAATATTCTGCATGTAGTGTTGATCTTGATAGCTGGGTCCAATATTTTGCAAAATATTGCAGTTTTGCTTTTTAACTAACATCACTACCTACAAAAAATCACAAATGAAGTCCTAAGGCAATTGGACATCATCTTGTCTCATGCACAAAATCAATTGAATTGTGGAAAAAATGATTGCTTAACGAAAAGAAGTATCCACTCAAATTCTAATTTTGCCCTCATATATTTGTGGTGTACATTTTTCTTCTGAAATGTATCTCATGGGTACATAAAGGTGGAATTGAGATGGACGTGGTAGTGGAATGGTTCACCCAAGCTCTAAACCTCTAGGGCCTTTTGGGGTTTAGAAACATCATTGCTTTTGAAGTGTTATAGGTCTAAATATTACTAAGGTAATGAAATCTCAACCATACAATCTTGTAGTGTATGTGCTGTAGATGACATGAATCAAATTTGGAATCATTTGGTCATATAGATTGCAAGATTGTGATGTTTTAGTGTTGAAAAAGGCTACTAAAATTTTCCTAGCAACACATTTGGAGGTGAAAATTTGATTTCTAAACCTACTCAAACTTAAAAACTTAAAAACTATAAAGTGCTTCAAAAACATCATATAAACACATTGGTGAAAGAAATTATCATTCAATTGAATATTATATCTGCAAAATGACTTTGAAATGTCAAAAAAATAAGAAGAAAAGTTGCAGGAAACACATTTGATGCAAAACCTCCTACTAAAATTCTTCTCAAACCCTCATAATGTCTTGAATTGATATGAAACTTTAGCCACATGAACTAGACTAGTTTGTGCAACTTTCCCAACATTTTATATTGGAAACAGACATTGTATGAAGAAGAAACAAGCTACCAAAGTTTACTATAATTCAAAAATGTCAGGGTGAAAACAATTTGGATTGACATGAAAATATTACCACAATAACTAGACTTCAAGGGGAACATAACCCAATAAATTGATTGAAAATGAACATTGGATAAAGGAGATGCAATCAAGGTTGTTTTTTTCATTTTTTAAGAAGTGCCGAAGTGGCAATATAAAATGTTATAGCTAGAGGTGCTCCAAATTTCAACATTCATCCACATAATGGATAGAAAATATCACATTAGCACATATCACATGTCTATAATTTGGTTTTCATTCACAATCTAGCGATTTCATCCAAGATTTTTGGCATTTATTAGCCAAATAATTTTTTTCCTAGTGCAATCTAGCACTAGAATCCCCCCCCGCCTTGGATACAAGCCCTTGAAGTTGCAACCATCAAAATGCAATTTGGTGAACTCAAATTGAACCCGTAAACTTTGAATGGATTTAAAAAAATCAATTCATCTTGGATTGATCTAAAAATTTTACCACGCAAACTACAAAAGACAACATAGATGCATCAACAAGTTTTATTAAAGTTGGACATGGAATGCAAAAGTTAAAGTAGCCAACCTCTCTCTAACCACAACTTGATTTTCGCTAATTAGACTACTTTGTTTCCAATCACTGTGACAGTTTACGTAGTTAGGTGACAACTCACACAACACAAATGTTGGGGAGGTGTATATTGAGTTCATACAATGGTCACATGATGTATATTTGAAGCCACAATTATAACCTACTTTGAAGCATGGTCGATTTTGTAATCAACCTATGGTTGGAAATGTGGTGCCCTAAATAACAAGAATGGATTGAATGGAATCTCTATGAAAAAAAATTCATGATTACTTCATTTTTGAGGAAAAAAAAGGAACAATTTCTAGACTCCTCCTAAAATCTATTTCTTCACAGGGGAAAATTCTTCCCCGCACTATTTGCATCCTAGAAATATAATAATTAAATTGCTTAACCCTTAAAGGACCGTCACTATATTTTCACCAAAAATGCTCCAAAAATGCCATTTCTAGTACAAGTACCAAAATTTTGAAAAAAACTTTTTTTGACATATCTAACCATAGGATCTTGTATTATATAGTATCACCAATCTTTTTCTATAAATTTTGAAAAGAAAATTTCAAAATTCCTTCTAAATTCAATTACAAGTAAAATATTATCATTTTTTGAGTAAAACTTGTTGGAATGGATTTGAAATAAGGTTCTCTTCATATGGTGATTTTTTGAAATTTTTGTGACCTTTACATCTTTGACCTTATTTTTGCACATCTAATTTTGAACTAAAGTCAATGCAAATTGACCACTTGAAATACTTCCACATTTGTAATTTTAAAAATGTATATATTCTAGTAATACCAAATCCAACCGATGGATAGGACAACAACTTGATAAAGCATCACCAAAAATTAGGATGACTTTCATCCAAGCAGGAATGAGACAGAAACAAGGATCTGAATCTATTCATTGTCCAGAAAATGGACGTTGGAGCACTCTAGGGTTATATCTTGCAATCCCCTCGGTGGAAATGTCTAAAATTTTTACTCGAACCGTACGGATAGAATTTAAAAATCAAAATCTACAGCTTTCATTTGTATACCAATTGCAAAATATTCTTCCAAATTGTATTTTATAATGGTTTTTCTCAAATCGTCAATTTTGGAGATGAATCCAGACGTTTAGGGGATAAGCATTAGATGAAATCTGAGGCCTCTACAAGGCCTTGAGTTATCAGACCCTGGGAACACCGAAACTGCCCTGGGAACCCGAATCCGACGTGGTGGAGGAGTGAACGGGGAGTTTATGGGGTAATTCAGCTTTTTGCCGTTCTTTTCACATGTCATTTGGGTTTTTTCCATAGTCATTCGGTTGTTGCCTAAGTGAAGTCATTTAGTTCGGTCGAAAACCCAATTTTTATTTAGCATTTCGGTCATTTTCCTTAAGTTTGTAAAAGCAATCGGTTAAAAAAACAACAAATAAAATACAACTTAGATCAAATACTAAGTTGAAGGCAATACATTTACATACTACCATACATGGATAGTAGGTTCGGCTTAAATTAATATTAAAAAGTGTTGAGTTTTTTTGCTAATTTTAGGACCAAATAAGTAAATCTACAAATAAATGTAAAGATGGTTTGTCAAAAAAATCCAAAATCAAATAATAATCCATTGAGTCGAATATATATATATCATTTGATCATTTACCCTCAAGAATTTTTTGATGGCAAGATTAAGGAATTATTTCATTGACATTTAGTGAGAATGAAGAATAAAGAGGTTGTTTTTATAATGAAATCCATTCTACGTCATAAATCCTCAAAGGATATGACAATTTGAAAATGAGAACTTGAATGCTCATTGTCAAAAAGCAGGAATAGTGATTAAAGCATAACTTTAAACCTCATTTGGGGATAGTAGAATAACTTTTTTCAAAAAACTTTGAACTGAGAAAATTTGTAAAATCAAGCTAAGTTTCATCTCCAAAAATCCATTTGTGATTTTGAGCCTCCAAAAAAGAGTTATGGACAAAATTCAGAGAGGATGTTTGAAAATGTCAAAGAAATGTTCCTTTCAACCCTTCTTTGAACTTTGTCCATAACTATTGATTGGAAGCTTAAAATTTCAAACAGATTTTTGGAAATGAATTTTATCTTGATTCTTCACATTAAGTTAATTCAAAGATTTTTGAAAAAAGTTATTCTACTATGCCTAAATGAGGTCTGAAAGTCTACTTTAAACACAATTCCTACTTTTGACTTAACTATGAGTGGTTGATATCATACTAATTCTAATTTACATATCCCACATGGCTTGTTTTACCTTCTACCACCCCACTTGTATAAAGAACTTATCTTTTCATCTTTCTAGCACTTGCAATTATTGAACCTATGTGAGATAGTTGTTGAACATTCTTGAATTCTTTGAATTTAATGCTAGTTGTCCCCTTGGGCTACTAGCTAAGAACCGGTGGGAGCTTGTGTAGAACAGTTAATATCCGGTTGTTCTTGGTGGAAGAAGGATAAAAACCGTAATTTCTCTTTCCTAAAAGGTTCATTTCTTGTAGTCCTAGTTTTCCGTTCGGTTATACGACCTGAAACATTGAAATTAAGACGGTAATTTACTGATTTCGTTCGGCTGATTTTACACTAGCCGCCGGATCTCCCCGTTCATTGTGGTGGAGCGACTGCCATGTCATCGATTTTTTTTTTCAAATTTTTTTTAGACTGTTTTTTGCATTTCAGGACATTTTTATTTTATTTTTATTTTTAAATAATAATAATAATTTTTAATTATTGGTCTGACAGCAGCCAGGAGGGTCGGGAACAGTTTTGGGAACAAACTGAAACGGCCCTCCGGAGGCCTCAGATTTCATGTAATGCATTCAAATGAACTAAAATCATTTTTTTGACCCTGTGAAAAGCAGGGCAGCTGCACTTCACAAGCTCACATTTCTATAAAAAAAAAAGACCTAAATGGTGGTATTTCTTTGGATTTGTTTTCCTAGACAAGTTGGCAACATGCTTGAAAAGTTTCAGATCATTTGGAATAGTTCAACATATAGAAAAAAAATAGTAAGTAAGTAGTAGTAGAGAATGATTAAAAATACTAAATTATTTATAATTTAAATATGGAATTGAAAAATTTCCAATCCCAATGGTCGAATTGTTGTAATAATGTATCTACATCCTACAATTTTATTTTTGTCCAAAAATATTGAAAATTGGGTAAGATAAAGGATTTCAAAGTTTATTTTAGAGTAGGAAATCCAAATTTGCCCGCAAACAAAAAATCCTCATAACTTTTGACTCATTGATCAAAATGGAATGATTTAAATCTTTTCGTGTATATAAAGCTCTAGAAAATCAAGTTCAAATTTTTGTTTCTGAAAAAAGTGATTTTTTCTGATCTACCCGAACTATCCAGTTACGAAAAAAAAGTAACATATTAGGCTATAACTTTTGACTCGTATTTCCAAATGTCATGAAATTTGGTGCATATGAAAGATATTCCTCGTCTCCATGTTCTAATAAAATATCAGCATAAAATATGCAAATCTCCAATCACATGCACCTGCCCAAAATTTCTATACAGCCAAAAAATACAATCCGGTCCTTCAGGGGTTAAGTAATTGGAATGAGGTCAGCTACCTTACAATACTTCGAATTGGACTTTAAGACTAAGGTAGCAGAATCCATAAGTGTCACTGTATCCATAATCGTCACCTCTAAAATCTTGGAAAATGATCCAAAATAAATAGATGTGATTACAAGGATGTACTACATCAAAATACTTAGACCCTAGTGTTGGTGTTAGGTGCATCTATAGTGGGCTCTTTAAAAACTTACAATGCCCAAAAAATACATTTGAAAGTGCATTGGAATTCTTTTTCTTTTGCTAGTAGGGTCCAATAATTTGTTGAATGTCTATTAACCCCTAAGTGCTTAAGCCTTTCCAAGTGTGTTTTTCCCATGGAAAAAGAACATGGACTTATAGTTATCTCTATTGAAGCAAAATGATTTTTTTTTCAAAATATCATTGTATGGATGTTTAAAGAGCTTGCTTATTAGTAAATACACCAATTTTGAGTGCAAAATTGCATAAGAGTTGTGAGATTATAATAAGAGAAATGTATATTTTCTATTTTTAATATGTTGTCCCTCTCCACAATGTTTCAGAAATTTGCATATAAAAGCTTTTTGGGATTGGAGGTGACATGAACAACTACAAATTGTGTTAGCACACTAAAATACCCTTTCAAAAAACTTAATATCACTTGAAAAGCTATTAAACTCATTACACAATCCACCTTGCAATTGTTGAGATGCAATTTTCTTTTACAAGTATAAATCACAAATAACTCCAAATCAACACTTTTTTGTTTAAATTTTCAATGGTGAAAATCATGAAAACACTTTACCCTTTCCATTGGGACCATTTTCAAAGCAAACGGATAAATACAAGTTTTTGAGATCTCAAATCAAGTGAAATTGCTCAAAGTTGGAAGATGAAGTAAAATTAGCAAGCTTTACTCTTCCACTAATGGACATATATGGCTTTGGAGACCTCTCAACAATCAAATATGTACCTTTTTCAGTGAAAAATGATAGTTTTCAATAGTTAACCCTAAAAATTGCCTGAATTTTTTAAAAACCAGTCAAACGAATTTAACTGCCCGCTGCAAAATGAGCCTGAAATTACAAATCGACTATATTTGGTCACGCACGCATTTAGGGGTTAATAGATGTCATGTTCCAAACCCTTAAATTGACGGTTACAGGCGCTGCTACCTTACATGAGGACACTTTGGGGTTAATTTAAGACACATTGGTCAGTAACTTATATATTGTCAGATTCAACCTCATCACAGCGACATTGACGCTCAGTTGCACACTAAGTTTAAGCTACAATATTTGTTCGTTTGTTCGGCTGTCAAGTAGTCAATTTGTGTCCAACATGAGTACAGGATTGTTGTATCATGATGAAAAATGCTGCAGTACTTCTGAAACTCCATACAATTGTTAGGGAAGTTTTTTGTTTTAAAATAAATAAATTTGAACAAAGAACAATTTTCATTGAAATGGGAATTGTTTGGGATGTTTTCAGAGCTGCCCTGGTAATTGACCTTGTCTTTGTAGAAGGAGATGGTTTTTGTTTTTGTTTTTGGAACAAATGAAACAGAATTTTGTTGCAGAAAAAGAAAATACAAGCACCAGCCACAAGTGGCCTGGTGTGAAGGAGCTGGTTTTGTTTTTTTCCAAGGGCACTAGTTGCATCCTCTCCTTATCAAAAAAATTCAAGTTCATTTCCTCCGAGATCAAATTCTCACCAGCCACTTTCCTTCAACTTCAAATTTGCAAAGGCTACAATCTGACTTCCTCTTTCAAAGACGCATGTTGGGTTTTGAAAACTAAACTCCAAATTTCATTAAGGTAGGAACACCATAAACGGTTTAAATAAGCATTTCAACATGTAAGATATGGGGAATTTCTTGAGAATTTGACTTCAATTTGTGCAAAAACAAGGATGAGGAAGAATGCAAAAAAAATGAATTTTTTTCCTCCAAGAATTAATATTTTATGCAATATAAATGTGGATTTTTTATATAGACTCCATTTTGGTTTCATAAGTTCAACTAAAATGGCTACCTTTGGAATTTGTTCCTAATCAAGTGTGAACCAATCAATTTTGAGAAAATTGAATCTTTTTAGGATTTTTTTGGAGCAAGCTATTGTTGGTTTCAAGAAAATCTAGTCTTCCATTAGAGGGAGGGTAACCGTTTATGGTGTTCCTACCTTACATTGCACAAAAATAGACGATGGAACAAGCTAAGTTTGGTTGCTACGCCCGAACCAAAAGTAATAGTTACCCACCTTGTCCTAGAACATACTTGCCTTCAACGCCATAGGTATGTATTAGCCTTGGATTCAAAATGACAATTGACTAAAATCTAACAATTTCATGAAAGCGGCAGCTACTTATATCCACCTTATATTATATCACCTATAAAAATTATGCAAGTCCAAACACAACTGCCATCCATGCTCAATACCTAAAATTTAAAAACTCTCATTGCCTCATCACCAAGCTCCAAAATTGAATGGTGAAACACCCTATTTCCTCCGAGCCAAAAATGGGGTGCTATAACTTTCAATTTTCCATGGACATCACTAGAAGCTCGGAGAGTAATGAAAACCTAGTAATTTGTGGTTGGAATTTAGAGTAGATGTTGTTTTTTATTGACTTACAGCTATTATTTAACCCTTAAGTGCTTCAACGTCCATATTCTAGACAATGAACAAAGGGCTTAGAGGTGTTGTTTAGTCCAACTAACTTCTCATTCATCCAATGTAACACTTGAATCTTGAAATGACAACCTTCCTTTATGACAAGTTTCATGAAATTGTGGTAAATGATATTTTTGTACAAAGATACAAGCAAAAATGTGCCAAAATTCGAAAAAGGATCAAGGGGTTAAGGGGTTAAGGAAATTTTGTTAAGACAATTCTATTTTTTGTAGAAGTTTGCACATTAATCTCTAAAAGCCCAAGACCTTTTGGGATTCAAAAACATGGTTGACAGTTCTACCAATTTTTAGTCTGGTTTTGGATCCTCCATTTTCACACTTTGATCAATTATTTTCCCAAAGGGAAGCACCAACTAACAATGAACTAACTGTCGGTTCTCCTGAAACATTGCCACCCTACATTCAGATCACATTACACAAATTTTAATATTTTCATTTGTCAAAATTTAACTTGTATCACCTTCTGGTAGGTTTCAGCCTCTTGAAATTTGACGTGGAAATTGAATTATGATGACAAATTGAATGTGTTCAAATCAAACTTGACTCTTTCTTTTGCACTGAAATATTGTTTCATTTTGAAAGAAGAAGAAGATGCCAACACAGTTTCTTGCAATTCATTAACCCCTAAAGTCCCATTGTCCCCTCGGGGGACAATTTGGAATTCGGGCAGGTTCCTATGGGCTGAAATTTTACCCTAATTTTTTGAAACTTTTTTTGAAGATAGAAAATCTGATAATCTTTGTGGGAATATAATTTTTATTTCAATCGGTGCCCGGAAGCAAAAGTTATACCACAAAAAGCCTGAAACTGAACTCGGCGGGCAGCACAAAAAATATTGCAAAAATTCAAAATAATTTAAAATTTTTTTTTTTTCTCAAAGATAATGTTTTTGTCTACATCTAAAGCTTTTATTCATTCCACTTTGATTAGTGATGTGAAAGTTATGAACAATCTTATTTTTCGGGCAATCTAAGCATCTTTTTGGAAAAAAAAACTTGCAGGATTCATCTCAGAATGCAATTTTCAAATTTTTTCAAATTTTTTTTTTTTGAAAAGGTTAAATTTTCTTGTTAGAACAATCTCACCGTTGGGATTATTGTATTTCAATCCCATCTAAGAGCTATTATCAATTTAGTTTTTCTTTCAATTTTGGACCTACTTCTACTTGACAATTTTTTGAAGTATGAAAATCAAGTTGTTATTTTTTGAAATTTTTTTCCTAGACTCCCAACTCAATTCTTCAGCACAATAAATTTTAAATTCAAACTCCACAGTGTAATTTTTTTCCACAAATAGAGATCAAAGTCATCTAAAACTGCACTCCAGTGTTCAAAAAAACTTGTTTTTTCAGCTTTGAATGCTCATATCTTTCAATCTGTACGGTCAAACTTCATGAAATTTTTACCACATGATCTAAAACAAGTAAAGTTTAAGATCCTACGGTTCAATTCCAAAAAAAGTATTTTTTTTTGTTTTTTTTGGACTAACGCAGTAGAAATGGCAGTTTTGAGTGGTTTTTGACAGAAAAATGGCCTTGGGACCTTAGGGGTTAACTCCTAAAGATTCAAACCCTTGGTTTGTTGGGCAACATAGCAATTTTGGGCACCTCATTACAAATGAAATTTTTTTTTAAATTTTAAATTTCACATAACATCTGCCCGAGGACTAGTTTTAAGGCACAACAATTTTCATAACTTTTGACTACATGGTTAAAAAGTTATTGTATGATATGTAATTTTCAGTAGTCGGTGGGTAGCTTGGGCAACAAAAAAAAATTCTTTAAAAATCACTTTTTTCATAAATGAAAATTTGAAATTGGTTCTCTACATTTATATAGACATGAAAAGCTTTGAATCACTCCATTTTGATTAATGAGATTAAAATTATGAGGAGTTTTTGTTTGCGGATAGGTATGGAGTCTAGGGTATGGTAGATGGATCAAAATATGGAATATGGGATACAATTGTTAATTCTATATCGATTGCAGTCTAGTGTGTTCAGGAAAAATATAGTTTTTTGGGGGGGTAATGAAAATTCACCCACTTATTAAGTAAGTGGGTGACATTCTTTATTATTCCTTTTTATAGTTCAATTTTAAAGCAATGAAACTACTTCACACTATATACCTCTACGTGGCGCCCCTTCTTGGAGGGGTCACCGTGGGGCACAAGAGGAGTACTAAAACCATAGTCTTCAAAATTGCATGTCCAAATTTCACTTGGCACAATTGCCGTGGGGGTGCCCATAGGTAAAGTGAAGACACCCATTAATTCTTGTCCCCTTTACCCAATTTTGTCATGATGTACCGAGAATGCACATTTTCTTAGTAAGAAATCACTTTGTTGGTACATCACGGATGGAATTGGGTATGTAAATGGGAATGGTTGTTGTCACTGTATGGTGCGATTTTGGGTGTATTTACCTTAAGGTAGCTCAACCTATGGCAAACTGACTTTGGAGCAGCCTAATGCAGACCAAATTTTTTCTTGTGAAGTACATTTCACAAGACACATGTACATCTGGAGAATTTTTGGGGTTTGCATTATGCTGCTCCAAAGTTGGTCTGCCATAGGCCAAGCTACCTTAACCCCTAAAAGCCCAAGGGGTTTGAACAAAATACAAATGTATTATAAAATATAAGTTCTATAACTCTTTTGAAGTTTGCATCAAAGAAAATAATGTGAAGCATGAAAAGTAGAAAGTATCCGTACGGTCAAAATTTTAAAATTATTTTTAGATTCTCTTCAAATGAATTTTGAAGATATAACTTCAAAAATTCACCAAAAATTCAATTTCTATCTTTAGCAGTTGATTTTTTTTTCATTGGTCAAAATTGTGGTTTCTATTATTGAACAATCTCTCAAGCAAAAAAAAAAAGCGATTTTTTTTTTTTGCCCGAAAATTCTGCCTGAAGTCGGGCAGCGACCATAAAATGGTTGCTCAAGCGCTTAGGGGTTAAGGTAGTATGCTCTAAAAGCGCCCACCTTCTTCAAACTGCCCCTATTTTGGGGTGAAGAATGGAGATGGGGTGATCCTTGAAAAAGCCAATCATTGCCTTTGATTTCCGCACGTCTATTTACAAATTGCAAGTGGACAGATTTTGGGAGACCTATGGTCACAAATAGGTGCTTGTGCCCTGAATCTTTGAAAATTTATAAGTAATTAAAAAATGCTTGAAAAAATATAAAACCACTTGTGTTAGTTTCCACATCCAATTCTGTCCATGTAAGCCTATGAAAAAGACCAACCAGCTCTTAAATGGTCTCTTTTAGAACATACTACCCTTATATATCACTCCAAATATATTACAACACCTTGATGCATGTATGCATTACAAGAATGTACATATGAATGACTGTGACAATAATAAGGTTTTCAACAACTGCTAAAAAAGGAAAAAAAAGAAGGCTCCAGCCAGGTGACGAAGACGGCAGCCTTTGTATAACTTATAAACTCCATTGATAGTCAACTGTCAGGAGTACAAACACATAAGTTTGAACACATTTGTTTTACATCCTACTTTCCTCTTCTGTCTGTCTATCATAGACTCCCATTGAGTTGACTAACACCCCTGTCAGCAAAAACGACATGTCGCAGCACACTAATGCTTCCACCCATCCCTGAATTATTTATTGTGAGATGTTGGACCAGATGAGGGTAAAATAAGAACAAGTTGATGATACATATCCACTGAATACACCAAATTCCCTAAACAAGTAATAAAACAAAAGATACGGTGCCTCAAACCATGTCCATATAAATGAGCCTGGTCGGTCGGTCAGGCTGTCCGTAAGTTCATCAAAGATGCTTCTTCACTCCACAATGACACGTACATGACAGATCATTCAATTCGGCCCAAATCAAAGAAATTCATTTCATCACAGTCCCAGAACTCGACGTCCTTCTGTTTCAGCTTCTGTTTTCAGCTTCTGTTTTCAGCGTAGAAACAAAAATTAAATAGTCAAACCTCTAGCTCTATGTATGTTACAAGTAGGGAATAGAAGATTTCTAACATATATACAGCATTATAACATGTAACAAATAATGTATATGTAAGTTTTGGGCTATTAATGATAATATGTATTCTAAATTATCATCTTTTCGGCTATTCTAACATGTAGCTGAGGTAAATTTGCACAGTTAGGATAAGAACTAGTAACATTTAACATGATCTAACATTTCAAAGGTGGGTGAAATTCTGTTACATGTAACTATGTGATTTTAACGATTATTGAGATATATAACAAACAAGTTATAGAGGTTTGACTGTAATCTAAATTGCAGACTGTCTGGAGTCTAAGATCACCAACTCCAGACAGTGTAAGTTCGTTTGCAAGGGCCCTCCGACAGACACAGACAGACAGGCAGACAGACAGACTGCGAGTGAGGCAGAGCACTGGATATGATCCGCTGCGCGCTACACTTACACAAGCGCGGAATCAGCTCTGCCATGTCAGAGAAGTTTTTCAATAATATAAACCTGCCTTTATGAGAGATGAAAGCTCCGAATTCACCAGCTCCCTTGCCAAGCCAATAATTCAATAATATTCTCGGTGCTCGGCTCTGTCAAGGTTGACTGCATGAATTGAAGCTCAGCTGGTCATGTTGTTAGTAGAGAAATCAATGAGCTGGTGTGAAGTAGCTAACTTAGATCGGTATTCAAGGTAGTCTAACTCTGTAACTGTAGTAGTAGTCTGTACCGCTCGCTCGCTCGTACCCCGGTCTGTTTGGTGGAGGGAGTGCAGTGCAGCAAACCCTTTTGTTGCAGTTAAGTACTCACTGGCGATTAGTTACGCTTCACACAAGACTGCAAGTGCACACCGCCGGCTCATTTAGTACTGCACAACTACACGGTTTCTAGCTAAGTCCTGCTGCAGAAAACAATCGGAATGTCAAATCGTACCATAATGTACCTACGAGGTGGCTCCAGCTAGTAGAGATCGAGGAATGTCAATCGTACTTACTGTATCGAACTTTGCGGATCCTGCAGCAGTTACACGCAGATTTGCTTTGGGTTTCGGAAATGGAACTGGAAACCAGTGGCACACGTTGTGATTTAATTAGCCATCAAGAGCTAAGCTAGTACGTCTGTTTCGTTCTGCAAAAGAAGTTACGATTTGGCTCCAGTAACTTGAATAAGGAATCTGTTTCGTTCTGTAAAAGAAGTAACAAATTTGTAGAGGAATGATGAAATTTACAGACTGTTGAATGGCAAGGAGTTGCGTACAAATTGCAAAGACTAGTACGAGCTTCAGGTTCACCTTCGCTTTCGGAGGGTTACTATTGCCAGACAGTGATGGGACATATATATATATACACACCCACCCTTTGAGATCGACAACGTAGAAGAATCATGGTACGTCTCGAAGTAGCTAGCTAGCTAGCTTGCTCGTCCTTGTTGTGCAGATTTCAAGAGAGGTTGGAAACCGTTAAAAACCTTGAGCTCGTCTTCTACCAGGCATTAGATACGTAGCATCTAGCTATGCGCTTACCAGTACCCATTTTAATTAGAACAAAGCTGACTGAGATAGAATCTGAGACTTCTGGCCAGAATTCGTAAATTAAAACTGGCTCCCACTTGAGCCTTTAATTTCGGTTGAATGTTAACTTAGTTTTTTCCAGAGGCCACTGGGTTGGCCGTCACTCCACCCCACACTGTCAATGAGTCTGGAGCAAGCTAGCGCGTAGCTTGTGTCCACCATAGCTCCTGTCTTATTGCTGATCAATGGCTGGCTAAGCTGCACAAAAAGCTACCCCCACTGTAGCAGCCTTTGGCTATACTTGCTAGCTGGTGTGACTCCAACCTTCATTTCGTGTCAGTGAGATGGAGATTGAAGTAGTAGCTCGGCTCTTCATGGTGCCATGCGAACGAGAGTAAGGTAGTCACAATCTGCACTACTGTAGTGAAAATTATGCAATCAGTTCTGCCATTTGCAAAGAGCTTTCGTGAAGCGTAATGCAGCACTGCAAGGCGGTGTCCGGAGGCCATTCTTCTGAGTGTCCAGACATGATCGATTGAACATGATTGAGCAGGTGGCGATGGTGGCGATGCTTGAGAAGCTGGTGTGCAATATCATCAAGAAGAGGAGTTGAGAAACGGGGTGTAGGATGCGAAGGCCGGAGATAGAGAGATGTCAAGGTGTGTGCTGCCCAAGGGATGGGTAGGAGGTGCTGGAATTCTTGTGATTGTGCTCCTTCAGGTCGTCACTGAGCTTCCTGTTGCAACACATGGGGCGGCGCCATCTTTGGAGAGTTTTCCACGCAGGAAGCTGGGTAGGATTCACAGGCAGCTCAGCAGAATCAACAAACCTGCGGTCAAAACCATCCAGGTGATTGGAACTTCACCTGCACTGTTTGAATCTGCTCAGCTTTGTGGTCGTAATCGCAGGTGGTGTGTATGATACAAAATGTTCTTTCCATCCCTTCAACCAATATGTAACCAATATGTAACCAGTGTGTAAGCAATATGTAGTCAGAGTGAAATTTTCCTTCGGGAATCACGCAATCGAGCTCCCTGGAGAGATCACTTAATTTGGGCAAATAGTTCAAGACCCAATCTCCCGACATCAATTTTTTTTTCACTCAATGTATTGGACGACATCATCCTAGAATTAGGAGGTTTTAGCATCGTTTTTCAGCAAAACATGGAACGTTTTGGAAAATGATTTGGAAAACAGTTGAGCAACGTTTGGAACATGCTTCCTGAAGCTAAAATGTAACGTTTTTTCAGAAAACATGTTCCAAAACGCTGTTTCCCTTTGGAAATCGATTAGCACCAACGTGTTGGGTGTCAAAATCTCGTGTTAGTGTTATCAGCAGCGCTTTTTGGAATTGCTCTTGAAGTGAATTCAAGATATCGATACTTTATGACCATCTCCCAGGGGTTGAATGTTTGCAAAAGACCACTATCGAAGGGACAGAACTTACACCCTGATTTCCCTGACACGATGAGTATCCATAGACATTGAGCCAAGTCATGCTTGCACACACAACTTGGTGATTGCAGACCAACGAAGTGTACTGGAGAGATGAGTTATTGTTGCTAACAGAGTCAATAGGAGATCAACAATATCAGGTCCCCTAACGTTTTTTTAATAATATCCTCTAACTCGCGTGTCATTAAGACCGTTAATATTTGTTATTAATGCACGTTTCGGCACAGCATTTTGCAAGATCGAGGCCTCCAATTCATTAATGTTCTTGCTGGGGTCCTCAAGCTTGCATCTATCCAGTTCTGGACATTGATTTCTAGAGCATGCAGAAAGCTGGCCAAAGAGCTGATATACAACTTAGCACATGATGGGGTAACTTACCTTAGCTATTGATCTGACCCTCCACTCCATGGTGTGCGGTACTGCTGCAGAGTGTTGATGGGGATTTCATTGACTGTGTGAAAAGTACCCAGCAACCAGCCTTCGACCACCCTGCATTGCTCAACCATTCACTCGAGGTACTTGCCCAAATTTCTACGAGTGACGTCCGAGAAAATTGCAGTTCGATCTTAATTTTTGTCCTGTTACAGCATCATGGTTGAATTAATAGGGTTCATTCAACCCAGTTTTTTTTTTATAAATTTGAGCAATACAACTTATTGGAGAACCACAGACTGGACTCCGTGCAAAAAATTGGAAGTGTGTGGGGGAGTTGATTGAGCAGCTTGCTGATGGTGCTGATGAAATGCAGGTTCCTCCAGATCATAGTCCTGCAGACATTGTGGATGCAAAACTGGCCAACAACTCTACAACAGGGTTTAGGAATGTGCAGCTTTGGCACCAGAGTGGGCAATGTCCCAAAGGCACGGTGGCCATTCGCCGCACTTTGCTCAAGGATGTGCTCCGAGCAGGCAACTTGGATGGCTACAAGAGGAAGAAAAATGGACTCAAGTCGGTGCCGCAACCCAACCGACCGCAGGCCATGTCAGACAACGGCCACGAGGTAGAGTCTCAAAAACTGACACACACCTTCAATTAACAAAAGAATTTATTAGAGTTCATACCACCTGATTCGGACATTTTAATCAACTGAATTGGACCTAACCTAATTAACAAGCTTGGAATTCTAAACCTTGATTGCTACAGAAACCTTGATTGTTCTGTTTGATTTATCTCGTTTAACCGTAGTTCAATGTCAATTTTACTAGGGTTCAAGTAACATGAATAGGTGCCTCCTACCATGTGACATTTGAGGTAACAGGGTTTCAAGCTAAAGATGCAGTGTCCATAAAAGTGTTCTTCTAAGAGTTGATCTACGTTTGGAAAGGGATTGCACATTTCTTTTTCGTTTTTTGGTTCTGGTATAACAAGAGAAGGGATTGCACATTCCAAAGCAATTTGCAGTCGAATTTTGAACGTACAAAAGTAGAATCCGCATCTAACCTCCTTTGAATGATTCATATTATCCAAAACACTTATTGAATGAACTCTGAATTTTGGAGTTAAGAATGAATGGAGGTGCTCTTATTCATGCCTCCCTACCTTGAAATCAGTTCACAGTCGGTCCATAAATTACATACAATTGTGTTAAAAAAGGAACCTTTTAGAACAAGGCAATTCTAGCACACCCAACCCCACCTGTTAGCAGTGGATCAATTGGACTCGTTTTTTCACTTCAAAAGCAAACATAAGTTATAAAATACAGTGGATCATTTCAAGAAGCTTATTATCTCACCCTGACTTGCACAAAACACTGGATTACATTTTTATTTTATTTTATTTTAGGGTTTAGGGTTTAGGGTTTAAAAAAACTTTGATGTAACCGGGATGATCCAAGGAACTTGTAACACTAGAGTTCTCTACTGGATTCAAAAATGTTGGTGTTTCATCAAATAAGATCTGATGACGAGGGGGTGCTGGAAAACAGCACGCAATCAGCTACATGCAGGGTGACTTGTATTATGGAGCCCAGAGCACCATGAATGTCTGGAGTCCCAGTGTGCAGGTGCCCAGTGAGTTCAGCCTGTCACAGATGTGGATTCTCGCTGGCTCCTTCAACAGTGACCTCAACAGTATTGAGGCTGGCTGGCAAGTGAGTGACCCACTCACCGGCCTTTTTTCACACCCACCCTCGCTAATGAATGATACTCTCTCTGTCTGGAGTTTCAAATTTCCTGAAAATTTCCTGAAAATCTCTCCTGTTGTGGTCACGCAAGGTCCACATTTTTAAGTTCCACACACCTGTGCAAATAAAGGGCACATTTGTCACCCAAAAGTCTGCACAAGGTGTGTCATTGATTCCTAAGGGTGGGTTGAGCGTATCATCATAGAAATGCTTTAGAAACTGTAAGGTGGAAGCACCCAAAATCCGTCAATATTAGCAAAGCAACTCAGCATAGTTGGAGACACCTTTTCCTAAAAGTGATGTTTTTCTAGTATTAGCAAGTGAAAATCATGAATATTCAAAAAAGAAATTAGATTTTTCGGATGTGGTATGTAATTTCTATGATTTTTCAATGTGCCGACTCCCTAGACAATTGAAACTGTCATATAGGTGGACCCTAAACCGAATTATGCAAAAATCAGCAGTTAACAAGCCACAATTAAGTATGTGTCCTTGAAATGTGTCAGCAAATCAGAGGTAAGCATTTAAAGGATACATTAAGTAAAGTCTAGGGACACATTAAGAGACAGTCTAAGGTACATGAATAGGTACAAGGACGTTTTTGGGTGCCTTCACCTTACCTAAGGTAAGATAACCCAAATCTGGAGTGGTTGTGGAAAGTAGTAAGCAAATGTTGAGGTACGCAAGTAAATTTAAAAACCAAAAAATTGATTGGACAATGTTTGCTTGTCAAGTTTTGAACACATGTGCCAAGATCACATTCGTCTCCCCCCATTGTAGTGTTGTTTTAAAAGAAGATTGACTGTACCATCATCGAAATCAAATCAAATCAAGAGCCCAAGTTGGGGGAAAATAATGTAAGTTGAGCAGCGCAAGTAATGAAGGATTTAGTCGTTTCCACAACCAGGATTTAGTCGACTTGACTCTCTTAGCAGAAATTCAAAGAGGACGCTACAATTGGGGATAAATTTGGTGCCGAAGAATGCAAATCTTGGAAATACTCTTAGAAAGGAGAAACTGGGAAGAAGTGTGACTATATGATGCCATCTCTAAGTTAGATTACGAGGTCCCCATTGAGATTGTTGTTTCCTCCGCTATTGCGTGGAAGTGGGAATTTGTTTTTCATACCTAGAAACTGTTGCAGAATCTGACCAAGTGCAGTACACTCATGTAGGTGAGTCCACAGCTATACGGAGACAACAGCCCAAGACTCTTCACATATTGGACGGTACAGAACACGTTTATTTCGTTATCTACTTGCTGTCTATGTCAATTGCGTTGTGTCAGTTTCAGTTCCAACACAACTCTCTGTTTCTCTGATAGCGGTAATGACTTTCAGCTTCTTGGTGTACAGACTGATGCATACCAAGCAACAGGATGCTACAATCTTCTGTGCTCTGGGTTCGTCCAAACCAGCAATGCAATTGCCATAGGAGCGGCTATCACTCCTGTTTCAAGTTCTGCTGGTTCGCAGTACGATATTCGCATCCTTATTTGGAAAGTACGTGAATCCATGTGTGTCGGCCCTAATTCTGAAACCTGCAGTATATAAGCAAGCAGAATCCTACATGTAATGACTGAATTTCGAGGCTCACTCGATCACTGAAAGGAGTCAATTTCAAAAATTCTTATAAAGCACACTCAGCTTGTACGTTTCATGGACTCCGATTAACGGTTCCACGAATTTTGCACCTTTCAAGCAGGATCCCATCAAGGGCAACTGGTGGATGCAGTTTGGGGACGGGCACTTGGTGGGCTACTGGCCTGCCTCCCTTTTCACCCATCTCGCCACGAGTGCGACGATGTTGGAGTGGGGAGGGGAGGTGGTGAACACGCAACCCGAGGGCCACCATTCGGCCACCACGATGGGCAGCGGCCAGTTTGCGGAGAAGGGATTCGCCCAGGCCAGCTACGTGCGGAACATCATGTACGTGGACGCCAAGAATGTGCTCCGGACTCCTGTGGGGATGCAAACGCTGGCGGAACACCCAAAGTGTTACAACATTCAAAGTTCGTTCAATAGGGAATGGGGCGCCTACTTTTATTACGGTGGACCAGGCCAAAACTCGGATTGCCCTTAATTAGGGCACAACAACCAACACACATACTCTTCAGGAGCATCTTATAGATAGAACAATTCTTTTGTAATGCAACCCCCGGGTTATGGTAGACAGCCACAATTCTTTTGTAATGCAACCCAGGGTTATGGTTTCCAGGCAGTAGACTAGAATAAGCAAATGCCAAGAAGGGTGCATATATGATCCAGCTAGTGTAATACACAATCATGTGGTCACTTTGGATCATGCATTCACCTTAACTTAGCCCCCAGAATTAAAGATGTTAAGCTTCAGAACTTACCAGCAGTACAGCTATCCACCTCTTTCAAGCGATGAGCTCCATCCCCGTTCTATTCCTTTGTTGTAACAGATCATTCGACCGACGAGCATTGACAAACTACAAACTGAAGAAATTTTATGACAATGGCTCGGAGATGACGAGGATACAGTTGGTAACAAGAGAATATCAGCTCCAAATCTAAATCATATTTTGAAAAGGAGTGACATGTACCTGGCTATTATTATGAATGATACTCAATTCACGTTCTATCCACAATCACAGTCCTTCCCTGCAGGTGGACTCAACTAAAATCTGGATGACTATGCTCACAACTCGATTGGCGCCTGCCAAAAAAATCCGGCGCATGCCGACCTACTCAATCTCAAGGATTCACGAATATACTTTACAACACCTACTAGAACAACATTTTCCATGGGCACATATAAATGTGCAGGCACTAAAGCCTGTTAGGACCGGTTACTATCAAATCCAAGCTAAAGAGCCACGATCCTGCGCAGGTTGAGGACGTCCTCTCGTCGGTGTAGGAGGCCGATGCTCATTAAGTTCCTGTTGGACCAAACGAAAGAAAACTCGTTACTTGATTAGTTACTTAACCCCATTAACATTGCCTACAGCTGTTTGTAATGCACGGAGAAAGTAATCCTAAGCAAGTCAGACCAGGATTCTCGATCTCGCATGGAATATCAGAAACCGAACTTTATGTAGAAAAGAAGCAGATACCTGCATCCAAGTGTCGTCGAGGTGATGTTCGGGAGACGACTCAGGCGAGGTGATCGCAGGGGGCAGTGGGTGGATAAGTTTAGGAACTACGACTAAATCCCTACCAAGAACCAAAATCGCTCCTGCGTTGTTTGCAGTCCCTGTAGAATCGACACTCTTCATCAATCACTGTATTATAATGATTTTGGCATCTACACCTGAACAAAAGTGACATACATATTACAGCAGAAAAACTGAGACATCAAATTCTGGTAATGGAAATTCGGGCACATACCGCAATAGTTTGTAGCGGAAAATAACGTAATCAGGTGACCTTGGGCAAACCGTTCAAAGCCGTCCATTACACATTCATGTGCTCTAACAATGAGCTGGAGATCGTTATTCTTACAGAATTCCATGACACGATCCGGCTGACGTTTCCATGCCATAAACACTGATGTTAACTACCAATGCCTTCAAGCAAGAATAGAAAGGTTGCCAATTCTATATTTTCTGTATATATAGGAAGAGACAATCGTGATTCAAAATGCAATATAATGAACTAAGAAACTCACCCCAAACGTAACCAAGCCTGGACCTCGTGCATTTGGACGCAGACCCTCAACGCTATCATTCTCAGTGGGATCAGACCTGTCCAAGAGTTTGCTGACTCCGTCAGAAGCACAAAAAGAAATCCAGAAACCAAATGCACCAAGATACAGACGGGCCAATAGTGAATCAACAACAGAATAATTGATGAGTAACGCATAAAACACAACAGACAGATTTGCACTGTACCAAAGCAGGTCCATCAGCACAACAGAACCAGCCTCCATAGTGATAGGGCGTTGAAGGTCTTCAATCTGACGTATATAATTGATAGATCTTCCAATTCCACCGTGCATACAGATGATCTTCTTCTCTATCAACGCTGCAAGCGGCAGCCAATTAAAGAGCTGATTGATACGTTGCCACGTCCAGATGCCATCACGTTCCCCCTGCATAGAAATCAAATGTCACTATCAAAGAAGACGATTGGAACAATTGGACAACCAGGAAATTCGTGAATTCTAGTCCGAAGATTGTATACTGACTTGGCAACGCAGTATGACGTACGATTAGAGAGCAAAAAAACATACCATGCGTTCTATGCATTCAATACGAAAACCAAATAGAGCATTAATATCAGCAGCTTCATGATTGCCTCGAATAAGGTGGACATTCGTAGGATATTCAATCTGCCACACATGTGATGACAGTGAGTCATAAAAGTTCTGAAAACAGTGGAATCCCACTATACTCTTAATATCAAATAGTCTTTTGTAGATTTAAAACAAAAGATTTCATAATTTCAGCAGACAATACCAAATGAACAAAGGAGATTCACAAACTAAGATGGACTTTACAATGCAGTACCAAAGTGAGTCATAGCTGGCATACTGCTTGAGATGTACAACATCAAGTAGGATCTCACACATCTTGTTGAACAACAGAAACTTAGGCTGTTACATATGAGAACTCACCTTCAGGGCTAGTAGCAGAATGATTGTCTCTAAGCTGTGCTGCCCTCTATCGACGTAGTCTCCCAAGAAAAGATAGTCAATATACCTGAAAAATGAAATTTGGGGAGATGAAAAACTACAAAACAGATTATTAATATCATCTGGGCAGCTTCTCACAATATTTGAAAAAGGAAATGCGGCCAGTCATGCAACAATGTGTCAACAAGTATGAGCCATGAGATTACATACGTGATATCACCAGCTGTAGATGGGGAACCGTATTCATCAAACAAGCGCATGAGGTCTCCAAATTGACCATGAAGGTCGCCAAAGATTTTAACAGGTGCTCTTATTTGTAGGACACTTGGTTCTTGGGCAAAAAGCCTTTCTGCTCTATTACAAAGATCAGCTATTTCATTACAATCCAAGAAAAATTGCCGTTTTGTCGGTGGCTTCCAGCCCCGTGGTTTAAGCAAGAAGGACAGAACCTGCAAATAAAACCAAATGCTTAGCAATTAACATCTTGTAAGAAAAACAAGCTCTAGTCTCAGTAGTAAGAGCGCCTCGATGCAACTCATAAGTCTTACACTGTAAACATGTTTCTATGTTTTTCACCTGGTTGAACACTAGGAAACGTCCAGAAGTCGATTCATATTTTAAAAGAAACTACTCATACACCAGCAAAGAAACAAGAAGTAAAACGTCATCAAAATGATCACAAGTATCCCCATTTTCCCAAAATATTCCTCTGGTGACCTTAATGACCAAGAAAAGTCGAGAATAAACGGTGCACACCTTTTTCTGCACACCACTTATGGACATTTGACGATCCAATAGCCGTCTTGCATTATAATAGGCATTATCGGGAGTTCCATAGCTGACTCGCCGTCCCTCATTCTCAAACTGATCAATTGAAAGTTGTCTAACCAGTCCGCCAAGAGCACCACCAGACTCAGCTGCCACAACAACCTGCACTTGCTCGCAAGTTCAACTCAGATATTCCCTCTCATCTCTCTCTCAAATTGCGTTATCAAGACAAAATGTTAATTACTTGTGCTTTTCAAATGACGTACGACATCTAATTCCGTTAGAAGCACAATTTGTGGTCATATGGTAGGCAGGATAAAAACAAAGCATGAGCTGTCAAGTGAAAAATAAAGGGCTGATTGAAACAAGTGACAAAGCAAGAAAATATTTACCGCTCTGTGATGCAGCCTCACACCCGTGGGAGGAGTCTGAGCTGCCGTAGCAGCCATAGAGGCTCCATTCATACTAACAAGAGCTGCGGAGGATGGTGACGAAGGAGGTTTCCCACTTGACGTGGCTTCAGCTCCCCGATCCCTATCAGGGCTGTGCGGCTCCAATTCTCCATTCTGATGACGAGATTTTGCTTCAGCAGCAGCTAAGGCAGCACTTATTGCTTCAGCTTCAGCTGTTGATGCTTCCACAAGAGATTCGACTCCTCCTCTTTCGGTCCTGGCAAATCCGGCAAACATGTTGCATGCTAAAAGGTTAGCAGGCTAATAAGTCCAACCATGTAACAGAAACTATTATGGTTTTAATACTAGCAAGTAATTAGATGTTCTCCGAGAAGCCAACCAAACCAAATCTCATGTCACGTTAGGGCTAAACCCCACATTCTTAGTAAAGAGATCAACATTGACGAAGTCAACAAGATAATTGAACATTAATTGTCAGCATCTTACCTGTGTCCATGTGAGACAGCGTTTTCAGTGCTTATATCCATTGTTGTATCACCATTCACAGGTGCTGCGACTGGATTAGCCAACAAAACGGAGGCTCCGTCAGATCCCGGCGAATCAGGATGCGGTGACTTTCGCACCTCAGAAGGCTTATGGGATGGTAGTGGCTGAGGTGAAGGTGCGGCTGCCGCTGCATGTAGAGCAGCCGACGTGGTTTCTACTGCTGCTAAGTCCTCTGCTACTAACAAATCGTCCAGTAACACCCCTGGCCAATCCAGAATAAAAAATTAGTAACGTACAGCATAAGCTCCTCTAATTGTATGAGTTCTTCTAGTCGATCTTCATGAGGTTTATCATGATAAGTGCTTCAACAGTACATAGAACTGAGCAATGGATGATATCGTCGATAAAATATACAAGCTTCTCTCCATTACGTTATAAATTTTAAATTGTAGACAATAGAATCTCAAAATTGAGCACAAAAATACAAAAACAACACAATCTAAAATATCGAACTTGAACATGCCATTAAGTAATAATATTAAGAGTAGAAGGTACCTCCTCTGAGTCCGCCGTACATAAAAACCAGATCACCAACAGAGGCAGCAGCATGACGACAGCGTCTGGTTAACTCATTAATTGCATCTCCGCCTGCTGCATCATTACTAAACCTTCCTATTCGTGGACTGGTGACTATCCCTCTTCTATCACACCACACCCCAGCAGCTGTATCCAGGACTGCAGAATACAGTAACAAAGAAGATGTCACAACCTAAAGTTAACACATGAAAAATGATCAATTTTATGTAGTATTCGCACTACAAGTCCACTACCAAGGGACAGCAGGTAAAATATCCTTCGTAACAAGCAATCTATCCGCCTTGTGTTGCAGCATAAAGACACTGGACATGAGGTGTACAAATTTCCGAACCTGCCACACTAGAAGAGTCCTCTACCATTCGACCACCACCAAGAGCTCCTCCTGAAACGTGTAATCTCGCGTTTACGAACACCTGCACGTAACATATGGAGAGGCTACATTCTATTCAGAAAGGTAGAATTACGGATAGAATAATCAAAATGAAGTATCCTTAAAATACAGAAAATTTAAGCCGATATCGGCGAAGATAAACAAAAAGATGATGCACCACTGTAATATATGAACCAGCTCAGTGCTCCAGCCTTACAGCTGCATGTTGATATCTTGGAGACGGAGATATGCCAGGTGCTACAGCCCATTCCCACCTACCATCACGGTGCTTTGCAAGGCCATATGCACTATCAAGTGGCTGCAAGTAAAACACAGATCCACATGGTTAAAGACTCTTATTTGCTCATTGAACGTGCTGATTTATATATTTCGATTTCAGCATATCCCCGATAATGCAGAATCCAAAAACAATACCAAAGAACAACACAGATGAGCATACCACACTATTGGCATCCCTTCCACCAGAAAGAAGTAGTAGACCATCTGATCGCGCACAAGCTGTGGCGTACCTATAATAAAACAAAACATACTAGAAGGTATTAGTGTCTTCCCCAAGAAAACAGGAAAGGATAAAACAGGAGCCCGTGCTCAGGCAGCCCGTGGTCAACAGCTTAACAATGACAGCTCAATACCCAAACCAGATCGTGAACTCTAATAACTACCTCAGTAACACAGCGAATACCCGAAACAGATAACAATTAATACGCAGGCCAACCCAGCATCGACCACACGTCTATAAAACGGTCATGCTATATCACATAATCACCACCCTTGTGACAAAGAAGAGTATGCTGCTCTTTACTTGTATATGCTTAGAAACCCTTGTGAGAACAATTATTCCTATAACTTACATGCATGGAGGAGGACCATCGCCTTCGGGCTCCAGCTTCCTCCACTCGTAGGGTTTGGCCGCTGTATCGAGCGCCCATACATCCGCAAGCGGGCGTTTGCCTGCCAAATTTTTTTTCTGTGAGTAAATTTTCGTTAACACTAAAAATCTAGAACTTAGTGAGGATTCAAAGGGCAGTCTAAGCACCATCATTTCCGCTGATAGAGAGGATAAATCGCTGTCCAACCAGAGCCATAACATGCCCATAACGAGGTCCCGGACCTGGCCCTTGCACAACCACCCTAATAAAAGTGATCCCCATTAGTCCTCGTAATTAACAGTGGATCGACGTTATCCATATTTCATGAGCATCAGTTCCCTACTAAAGCAATGGAAAAAACCAAGCATCTCAGCGAACCACATATAGGGTAAGCATATAGCTTTAAGCTAATACAATATTTCATGATACCTCTAGCACGTGAATGTTAAAAGAAAGTTCTCTTGCCCGTTCCCGGTTGAATTCAATAGAATCCTTCACACTGATAATTGCCTTAAAATCACCCACCTGTGCCATCTCGGCTTGGCTTGCGTGAGGTCCAAAACGTGCAGATCATCCGTTGAGAGCCCTGCTGGTCCTATTCCTCCCTGCGTGTACTCAAAACTGTCAGCTCCTCTCTAATAGTTGCCTAAGATAATAAAATAGCATACAAACACCTAATGCTGCGACACCAAACTCCTAGTTAGCCACACCTGAATTACCACCATAGTGCCTACAGCAGTTGCTGCGTGTGCAGCTCGAGGAGAAGGAGGGTCTCCAACTGGAGTAAGCCTGAACCACATGCAAGTAATTGTCATCACGTGTATTTGAAGCAACTTACAATCCTCACTTGTCTATACATAAGCTGGAGTCGCTCGATTGAACACTTTATCTGATTGAAACGAAATCGCACAGCAAGAAGCCAGGCTAGTACGTCCTTACAATCAAGGCTCTAAGACACTTTCTGACAATCTCGAGCTCTCAAATCCAAAACCTCAAGAAGCCTGACAGTGAGTTACCCTAAAACAGTACAATGTTGTGGAACCTTACCGATATAAAATGCCCCCAACGAAACATTAAAATCTTAGAATACAGATTTATGATAGTGTTGAAAAAAAACTAGCATACTTGCAAGAGCAATGCGTCAAGAGCTAACCTCGTCCATTTGTTCGACTGAACGTCAAAGCAGTGCACGTCAGCAGTAGCACCTGCCAAACCTGTAGAACCAGTGCAAAAGTGGAACTAAGCTCGCCATCAGCTAAATCGATGAAACGGCACCAAAAACCTAGCCTCAAATGAGAGGGCTAGAACTAATCCGTCGGCGATCAATTAAAAAATAATGAGCCGGAATTGCAAGTCTATTGACTTTCTTCAGCATTTCATTTTCGAATCCCAAAGTGTGTTGCAGGTAGTTTCAATAAAACCTAGATCAAGCACACGCATTCGCACCCGGCATTCTATCATAAATACCGCACAGCAGTTCCTACTTCGCAATCACACGCACTTCCCATTAGATCCTGCTCTCAAATCACAAAAAATGTAAGATAGAAACATACGAATGCCGGCCCCAGGCGAGGCAGTTTGAGGACCAGCTGCACTGCTTCCTTCCAAGGCGGTCGCGCCACCAAAGAGAATCAGCCTCGGACCAATATACCCCGGCGATCCCTCTTCATTCACAGCAGCCACCGCCGTCAATGTGTGCCCACACCGTGGACCAGGTCCGTCGTCCCGCTTATCCATTACCGATTTAACTACTCTATACGCAGGCGCCGACCGTGGACCTGCAGCAGCGACGTGGTGATACTGCTGCTGATGGGAGCTTTGCGGCATCGCCGGTGTCGGAGGGGGCGACGTCGTCACCGACTCTTCTACCCCATTCTCCGTCGACGACGCTTCCTCTGCCTCTGCCTCTGCCTCCACCTCTCCCTCCACCTGTTCCCGTCCATTCTGCTGCCCCTTCACTAGCTCCTGCTCTTGCGCATTGTCGTCCGCGGTTTCGCCATTCTGCTCTATCACCTGCTCCTCGGTTACTGCCGCCTGTTCTCCCATCGCTGCAACCCTAAGAAATCCGCAAACCTAATCGGAACTCAGTCCCTCCTCTCACTCGCCTCTCCACCTCTGCCGCACCATCATTCCGACGTTCCACACACATTCACACCGCTCCGATCCATCATCACCTCAAAATCTTCCTAATCGACCTCGCAATCTCGCAAATCACAACGACCGCGACAACCTCGTATCGAGAAAGAGCGACCGAAACTCTGTGAATGTATTAAATCCAAAGGCAAGCTCCCGCCGTCCCGCCGTCCGTCCGTTTCGGCCGACGCCTCCCACGCATACACACGCGCACAGTAGCGCCAAATGCAGACAACAGAACGGACACAGTAGAGTGAAGGGAAGCGATCACAGAGGGGAAGGAAGGCGACGAAAAAGACGGGGAGGAAATAAAGGATAAAGAAGGAGGAATTGGAACGAACAAATGCTTCGTCCGTCTATTCCGGGTTAACTTACGTCCCTTATTATTAAAGCATGACGTATTAATCAGAGCCGCGAGTGCACGGAAAGAAGGCGATGAAGGACGATAAAGATATAGAAGGCGGAACGGAAAGTGAAAACTTCTGTCAAGCTCCGTCCCTTCGAGTCCCCCCCCTCCCGCGCATAGAAGACTAGAGGACAGAATGACTGCCACTGCAGGGAGAAGGGGATCTTGATAGAGTACAGTAGGGCGGACTTGCATGTGCAGTTGGAATCAGAAAAAAAACAATTTTTAAGTTGTAATTTTTAATTTTTCTGGAAATGGAGATGATTTTCATGATGTTCACATTTTTACGTGAGTAGGGAGAAACTATAATTTTAGGGGTAGCTTAGTCTTCTTGTCAAACTAAAAGCAAACAAAAAGTCCAACTGAAGTCCAATGTCAACTAGGAATATTAAAATTAGTTTATCAAAAGTTGGAAAAAAAGTTGCCTGTCATAGGCCTCTCCCTATAATATTGCCAAACAACAATTCCAATTCCAATTCTCTTCTTGCAAATATTGCACACTTCCATGTAGAATTCCAGAAAATCTTTTGTCATTTTTGTGAAGTGCGGTAAGTTTTTGTACATGGATGTTCACCCCAAGGACCAATTTTACGGCATTATTGAATTAGAAGGGTAGTTTCTAGAAGGGGCTGTAAACTTCACAAGAACTCAAACTTTGCCATTTTTTTTATCATTAGATGGGATTTGGCCCATCCAAAGGGCCGTGAGTTCCCAACTATAGGGAACGCGTTGCGGTGCACCAACGCGGCAATTTGACGTGGCCGAGAGACAACCATGTCATTGGGGGGAAATTTACTTTCAGTTTCTCATTTTAGAAGCAATTTATTTTTTATTTTTTATTTTTTATTTTTGGTAATACTGCACCCAACACTCCCTCGCTGCATTGGGAATAAATTTGAGAAAAGCCCCGAAGCGGCCCTCCAGTGCAGTTGAAACACATCTAATGATGTCGTCCACATAGGAATTGGAGAGTAGAACCTAGTTCTCTAGATTTGCGAATGAATTAATGAGCACCAACTTACTTTAAAAGTCATTGTGCACAAGCATTGTAGCTCTTTCGGTTTGTTTTCTTTCTAATAATAGTTAACACCCCAAGCCCTCTAGGTTTGTAATTCTTGTAAACATGGGGGTAGAGTTTGGAGGGGTTGCTAGAGGCCCTATATCTTCCCACCTTGCAATGGCAACCACCTAGCGCTGTCTAGATCGAAACTCCAATGATCTAATGGAAACAAACTCTAATTAAATGTCAAGATTTGTCAAAGGACCTAATTTTGACCCTGTAAGGAATTTGGGCCGTTAAAACTAATATAAAAAATCTGAAATTTTTAAATAGTGTAGAAACTTGAAGATGATTTACCTTCACTCTAAATAATCAAAAAAACAATTATACATATTTTGAAAAAAATATCAAATCCCAAAGTTGAGTTTATATCTATAATTAGCAACCTTGTCAACTATCCTTATAGGTGCCTTAGTTTGACCCCAAAATAAGAATTCAATTGATCACTACCTTTGGATTTGAGAATGAAAAGGAACCTCAAAAGGTAATTCAAGTGCACTTTATGAGGAACAAAATTAGGGCAACACTATAAGAAACTAGTGTTTTCTGACGTCTAAGCAGACAGATTTTGTTGGACATTTAATATAACAACCCGTGTTTTTATGTCAACAATGACGTTCAATACAACATGAAGATGTTACATTAGACATAATTGTTGACATAAAAACATGAATGTTCAACAAAATCCGTCTACTTAGAGGCAGTTTTCTTATAGTGCAAGGAAATGAATTAAGTTCCCTCCACTTTAATGCTTCAAGCATTTCTCATAGAACTTATTATTTTTTCAAATGATCACATTTGAATAATTTGAATTCATACTTAGAATCAAAGCTTTGGAATGAAAAAAGAGAGGTCCCAAAATATAGAATTAACCACTATAAATAAGGACTAATTTTTGCAATTATCCGATGTGGTGAAAAAACATTAATTTAAAAAAAAAAAACTACCCATAAAACTTGTAGTTGTACTCTAAGCAATTGTGTAAGAAGGTAGAGTTTGGAAAGAAGGTGATGATTAAGATAAAGATACCAAAGTGCATATTAATACAAATGATTTATCCTCTTTGTACATGTGACATTGATTTCTTTGAGTGGTGGTCGTAAGAATATATTAAAAACCATGCAAGAGTAAGGATGGGGGCATATAAGCTCTAAAACTATAAAAGAAATCAATTGTATTTTAGAAAGACAAGTAGGTTTAACAAAGTTCCAAAAATCTTATTTAAAGAATACATTCAAAATATTTTTGGAATATTCTTAAAATTTTATAAATTGGATATGCCTATTATTTCATACCCAAAATCTCCCATTGAACTTCCAAATTTCCAAATACATTAGAACTTCTCTAATGCAATGACCTCTCTAAAGTGATGGATCGAGTCAATTGATTGTCTAGTCCTACACCAAGCACAATTCCAAACACACACATTAGAGAAGTTCTTTTAGATTCTTTAGCATCAAGACTTCAACCCTGGTCCTAGAGCTATTAAAGTTATACTATAGATAATAATTTACCAAAGTCAAAGTTAACTATTGTGGTGATCTTCAATCTCAAGTGAAAGTCAATTACCTCAAGTCTTCAAATCAACAAAAAAAATCCTCAAAATACATACTTCTTTCTAAAAATAATGTCAAGGAAATTTGTTGATTTTCCTTTGCCAATTAAGGCCCTATATCCCATTCATACACAGTAGATTTTCCTTGAAGTGTCCCTCGAGTTTCATTAAAGTGGTCCTTCAAAAGTGACACTAAACTATCCCCTTACTTAATTGTGATTACCAATAGTTGACTCCTGATTTTTTTTGAGATTTTAGTTTTAAATCCAACTAAGGTGGGTACACCCAAAAGCGCCACAAATTGGGCTGTGAGTAATTTGAAGGCTAAGTAGATAACATGGAATACAAGTTTGTAAAGAGATGTGTAGAAAAGGAAGAAATGCACAAAAAAAATTCAGATTTTGACAAATATGAGATCACAGTAGGGATACAAAGTTTTGGAAGTAGAGTATTCAAAAGCGCTCATAGGTTGCATTGAAAATCAACAGTCACATGCACAAAGTTCCCCTCCCAAAGTGTCATAATGATAAGAAATGGAGTTGCAATCGTGTTTATAACAATGAAAAAAAATACCAAATTAGTAACCAACAAGCAATAGAAAAGCTTGTTAGTAATCAATGGAAATTGTCCATGTGTTTGAAAGAAGAGAAAATAATGATTACCTTGTTAGAGAAACAAATCAACATGTGATGTGAGCTTAGAAGCATGTCACCAATACCAAAATGGCCAATGGTTCTTTGATGAACCACCATATTCACTCACTGACAATTTTCAATAGGTAACTACACCATGTAAGGGCTTAATCTAGGGTGCGCTTTAAGGCACTGTGCCATAATGGGTATACCCACCTTACATAACGATTTCAGTGTCCACTTTTAAAAATTCATAGAAATCATATGTCATATCTGAAAATTCTGATTTTTGTTTTGAAAATTCATGATTTTCAATTGCCAATGACTACAAAAATATTTTTTTCCTGAGAGAAAGGTGCCTCCAACTATGCTGTATTTCTTATATATCAACAGTTTTTCTGTGTTTCCACGCCCTATTCACACTTCCATTGTGAAAAGTTTGTTGTTAAATATTTTGTAAATATATATTTCTTTTTCGTCTTTTTTTGTCTTCTATTGTAAACTTATTTGTAAACTTATTTGTCCCAGACTTTTCCTGGCATGTAAGAGTCAAGTCATTGGCACGGGAAAGAGTGTCCTAATTCCTAAAGTGTAAGTGTACAGTACAACTCAAAATTGAAATTGAAATGCGTGCACAACGGCTTCGCCTTGGAAACAACAATTTTGATCAGAGAGAGAGAGAAACGAAACAAAACAAACAAACTGCTGGTTCGTTATTTAGTGATGATGACGACTGGATTGCACTTGGAGCCCCTCTGCAACGCCACCTAGATTGTTGTACCGCTCGTACCACCCGACATCCGCCACGCGGCGCCTACTCCGCTTCCACCCAGTTCCTAGATTCCTCAGTCCATCATCTATGAATAACGTAGTTTTTCGCGATCGTTTTCAGCTCGCTCGCACCCTTGACAGAAAAGATTCGGCATCGAGCAAAGGAAGCGTGATTCGACGGGATCCCCGCGCTCAAATGTTGTGTCTCTAGCGCATGTTGTTGAAGAATTTCTCGATTCTTGTTATAATTTTTTTTTTTTTACATTCTCAGGTTTTAGGGTTTGAAAACTCAGGTGTGTTGATGGGGTGTGTTAACGTAGTGTAGAGTTTTTAGTCGCGCGTGTAGTTTGGCGCAGGGAGCGCGCGATCCGAGCTAGAAACATGGGTCATGGGAGTAGCACTGCCGGTTCGAGTGAGGAGTTTGTAAGCGCGGCCAAGTAGGTTTCGGAATCACCTGTGTTTTGTTTTTTCCTTCCCTGCAAGGATCGCGAAAGTGCAAATTCGTGCTACATTCTGGTGTTGCAATTAGAAAAATTCAAGGGTTGATGTTGTGTGGCAGGCGGTTCACGGAGGCGGAGTTGCGGGACTTGAAGAAGCTGTTCGTTTCCTTGGCCTATCAGTCGAGAAGCAGCGGCGAATATATTATAGCGTCTGTCTTTCAGGTGCGAATTTGAAAAATATTTTCGTGGTTTCCTTGCGCCCTGTGGCGTGGCGTGTTGAATATTATTTTTTGCTCTCTTGCAATTGAAGTAGAATTGTGTTCGTCCTAAAAGAAAAGCCAAAGGAAGAAATGAGTGGTTTGTTTTCTGGGAGTCTACGCTTTGGTCAGTTGGCGGTACCTTTGCCAAAAGTGTCGAAGGTCCCGCCCGTACCAACCAATTAGCTAACTGGAGAAGGTCACTAACCTATTGCGTGTAAGGTAACTGTTGGGGAGTCAGGTTTCAACTAACTCCTACATGACATTGGACAACCACGCAATGGTCCTCCCCATGCTGGGAAGGTATTATGCTTTGATAGACACCTGGGAGGGAATTATCAGTTAATCCAAGGATTGAGGTTGGCAGAGGATCCATTTCCATTTAAGATAATTTTTTTCACTGTAGGGTTCCCCTTTTCAAGGATGCAAAAGATTCATTGGTAAACAATGTTATGTAGGGTTTGCCCCGCTATCTCTGACCTATCAGCTAACTGGGGAAGTTAAGTAACCTATTGTGTGTAACGTAACTATTGGGGAGTCAGGTTTCAACTGCTCCCACTGGGTTGGTTGGTGTGCATTTAGGGCTTTAAATTAAAACTGACCCTGCTGGGATGGTGTGGATTCAGGACTAATTACCATGGCTTTGTGTGGATTTAGGACTTCTAGCCTTTGGTATAGGCACAGTTGGTATAGTATGCCAAAATTTAGTAAAGTTAAACGTGGAAATGAATGTAATTTTGTTGTACCAATTTGACACTGTCTTGTTAGTGCTGCTAGTCGTTTAGGTTACGGCAACATTTTTTTCACATTTTACAATGTGATGACAACCTGATTGGATATTTTTTCCAGGCCCATTTTGGCATCCATGGTTCGTTAGGGGGGCGATTATTTGATCTGATTACCCGAAAGCGAGAAAACAAGTCCCTCTACTATGAAGACCTCGTCATTGCAAAGGTATGGATCAACCTGCCGGCCTTTATCTCAGACCACTGATTTGATGATGCAAAACACAAACTGGATATCCACCACTGAAGGTGCATGCTGTTAAATGGACAAGCGCTCCAATTTGGAATGATGTGCATATGGTGTCCATTTTAGACGAGTAATGTGAACCCACTGTACACACCGAAACTTCTGTTGACCATAAGTACAGTACCCGGCAACCATGTTACGGACTCCTTATTGTGCCATTCGAAGAATTTTGCACAATATAGGATAGTATTGGCATTTTTTTGTCTTGCATAACTGACATTTAATATTTACACAATCCAATCCCAATCAAGCACACCAAATTTCAGTTTCAGTTTCAAAAAACCAAAATTCCATTTTTGGTGAATTGTTTCTTTTAATATTCATGGTTTTACTTCATAATTGATTGAAAAACATTGGTGATGAGTTTTAAAATTTTGATTAAATAGATATGTAGGAAGCATCCATACAAACATATGATCTATGAAGAGTTCAATGTGAGGTGTTGTATGACCAAACTTTGTAAAATAGAGATCTCTATATTTGAGCTAGATTTTGGCAAAGTAATTGTACCATTGTGCTCAAAGGTACAAAATTAGTCATGTTGTAAGGGCCAAATAGAATAATCAAATTACAATTGTATTCTATATTATGCAAGAGTATTGGAATGGCACAATAGGATGTCCGTAGCATGGTTGGCGGGTACTGTACAATGAACCGTCCCTTCTTGCCTAAAATGAAGGCTTCATGCACATTTTTCTGAACTACGGCGTATTTGAGGCACCGGCCTCAGAGCATTTCCACAAGTGATGTGCTCTGTATAATGTTGAAGGACGAAATTTTCAGTCACCTAGGTTGGTAACTTGTTGGCTTTGAAAGAGTTTCTTCTCATTGAGTTCTGCCTTTGCAATGCTTGTAATCATTTACTGACGCTAGTACTGGATGTAGGGGTTCTACGAGAAAGGTGCACCAGATGAAGCCGAAACTTTCATGTACCAGCTTGTGGACTTGAGTGGAGATGGGCCTATTCAAAGGTTTCTCCACCCGTTCCTCTGTTTTTAATCCTATTGAGCTCAGCGTCGAACTGTGTTCTTGTAGCGATCTTGGTCATGCAACGAGTATTTTCCCAGAGAAACATATTTGAATTGCAATTTCTTACCGGAGGGTCATTTCGCAAGGGGTTCAGTATGCAGTTTCTGAAGTGCCACGGTAACCCCCTATTAGAACAAGAGGCCCAGAGTGGGCTGGTTTTTGTTTTTTTAAAATCAATTTTGATTAGGTCTCATGGTGTTTCTCTTTGTCCAATATTTTTTCTTTTTTTTACCAATACAGACGATTTTCTTCTGTGGTTCTGGTGATTTTAAAGTTTTGCTCCATTTAAGTTATATGATCAATTGAATCCTTGGTCTTTTCGGGGTTAACTTCGGTAAAGGGATGTGTACTCGAATAGATTTTCAATTGAATGTTTTGGTTTTGGGGTGCAGGACAGAGGTGGAAGGGGTGATCTTATCCGTTCTGCAGACAGTCTTAGGATCTAAAGATGCAGTGCCGGATGCGAGCTTGCCAGAAGGAAGTCTGCAGGCGTTCCATAAATCAGCGAGCTTTACCGAAGCCGTGGAGGAGGAGAATGCGGCGTCTATGTCTCTTGAAGACTTCCGCAAGTGGTGTGCAGCTGTTCCTTCCATGAAGAAATTTTTGTCGACTCTCTTGAAAGGTCCTGTGGCAGGTATGTGGAGTACATCTCTACCATTTTCATTGAAGTTTTTTTTCACTTATCCCTATGTGAATGTTCGAAGTATCACATTATTTAAGAGTCCCTCTCCCTCAAGGCTACCCACTTGAAAATTTCTTCTTTACATCAGGGTTGCCAGGTCGACTAGTTCCAGAGCTTCTGAAGCCAGAGAAGATGAGCCAGGTTCAGACAGTTATGAGGAAGGAGTATGCTTGGCATCTGGCAGGAGCTATGCAACCCCAAGAAGCCGTTAATTGGGTTCTCGTGTATCACAGTTCTGCTCATGGTCTCAGCTTCAATACCTTTTTGGGCAAGCTTGCGTACGTTTCTTTACAGTGCACCTTCCGACAGGATAAGTTCTTGTGATTTGATTCTTTAGTGGTCATGGTGTTATTTATGCAATGAACACAGCAAACCATTAGAGTATGATCACGGCTTACTTTCTGCTTCCAAAAAGTCCAAGCAGTTGTTAAAGTTGACAGGATAAGCCATTTTAAGCCCAATTTATGTTTTCTGATTCATCTGTAGAATTTGGAGTTTGGAGTGTAGACGGAAATTGCCTCACAAAGAAATATCTCCTTATGAACGCATTTTAATAGAGTGATAGAAGATCAAAGACCATGGAACGAGGTTTTAACATGCATTGTGTGGTTGACAGGATTGTGCAAGGGCCGTCGGTGCTGGTAGTGAAAGACAAGGAGGGCTGTGTTTATGGAGGGTATGCTTCACAGCCTTGGGAGAAGCACAGTGACTTCTATGGAGACATGAAGTCTTTCGTCTTTACTCTTCATCCCAAGGCTGCTGTGTATCGACCGACGGGGAAGAATGCAAACTTGCAATGGGTGAGAACCTCATCCAACTCGACCTTTTCTTCCCATCTTATTCATTCCCCTTGTGCATTATAGGTCTTTTGAGTTCGTTAACTTTATTATCTCTACCCCGAGGTGAGAGTCTGAGCAAATGGTTGTTTGAAATTGTAAAGAGTTCCGGTGGCCAATGAAAATTTGATATGTATAAGAGTAATGTGGGGGTCATCATTCCAGATATGAATTTCTCATGTTACTAGAATTGTAACGCGTACACAGCTATAAGAATAGTGGCATTCTAAGGTTGTCAAATAGGGATTATGAAATTTCAATTAGTGAAAGAATGACTTGTGGCAGTTTGACTTTTTGAAATTCTATTTAATGTACATAGTTTTGACAGCTTAAACTCATGAAATAATGGCTCTACATTGCTTCATTCTAGTGCTAGTACATAGCATACATATGAATATTAAAGTTTGCATGACAAGTGTCTTATCTACTGGAAAAAGAAATCTAACTGATACAAATGGTGGAGTAGAGCCACTTGTTTAATATCAGTGTTGGAAAACGTTTAATGACCGCTTCGGTCTTCGTTATGGTGCAGTGTGCAGTGAACTATTCGTCGGAGAGTATTCCGAATGGAGTCGGTTTTGGAGGCCAGATCCACCATTTTGGTCTTTTTGTGAACGGAGCTTTCGAAGGTGGCCACTCCCGGCATTCTGTGACTTACGACAATCCTCCTCTCTCCAGCACAGCAAACATTGTCCCAGACGTTATTGAATGCTGGGCTGTGGTTGTGAAAGGGGACGACAGTACATCCAACGGAGCGTCCGGTCTGCAAGGCACAATTCTAGAGCGGTTCAAAGAAGATCGTCAAATGCTCAACATGGTGGGCATTGCAGGTGCAAGTGTGTCTTGACAACGCCGAGGATTAGAGTCGCATATATGTAGTATTCATTTTGTATCATATTGTATTCTCTGGACTCAATCAACAAGAACCTTATGTAAATTTATTTAACAACAAAATGCTTTACTGCATTGCATGGTTTCTATCAGCTGGGCACTCTCGAGGGTATCCATATAGTGGTTGCAGAGGGATGCGAGGCGTGCATACACTAGCAACAACTATATTCACATTTATACCTCAATGTGCATACCAGCATGGCTTGTGCAATGCCCTTTATAATATTCTTTGAGAACTCACCCTGGTAACCAAAATATGCAAAATATCAAAAATGAAACATTCATTGTAGAGAGCGTGTATGGCACCTGAGCCGAGCACGTGATTGTGCACAAAACGAGAAAGATTTCTTTTCCAACAGTTTGAAAAGAATAAGCTTTTAACTTTTCCAAAACACTGTAATTTCAAACACATATGGAAGCATAATTGTGAGGCCGTGCACTAGAAGATATGGCAAGCCATTAAAAGACTGGAGGTGTTGAAATAAAACTCAGAAGCGTATGTACATTTCTTAGCGTTCAAGTTTTTTCTTGAAAAGCTCAATCTGCAATGGCTGAGCAATAGCTCGCTACTCTACGTAAAAGATAAAAATCGACTACCGCTCTAAATGGCACCACATTCCGAAGTAGCAAGTTTCAATTTGGTTGTGGAGTACTTCTGTTGTGGGACGCTGCACTAACTTCCATGGAAAACCTTCGAGTCCTTTGTTGTGCACCAATAGCAGACCATTTTAGAACATCTACCAAAAAACTTTGACCATATGGTATCCAAATAACGCATTCTTCGGTGCGCTGGAATCCTCGTTCTTTTGCCAACAAAAACATCAACAATATTTTGACCAGTGAAATAATAGGAACGACGCTCAAGGGCAAAAGAGTCGGCTTTAATTTGGGTGTCCTACTTTACACAGCCGGGCAGAAGATTGTTGCCAAGCCTTGTGCAACGGTCACATCTACTGGGGGTCCGTAAGTCATGATGTCGGTGCTTCCATCTCCAATGGTTCCTCGGCCTCGTGCAAGAATCTCGCCATCTATGTCGATGTAGCCGCCTTGAGTATCACTTCCGTACCGGCCAGCAGGATCAAGTCGGAATGCCTTCACCTGTTGCAACAATAACGACATAAATGTTGTGTACAAATTAGAAAAGAGATTCCAGAGTCATTTGTCCATCAAGACTCTCAGTTCCCTGTATTCCCTATTGCACACCCCTGAAGAGTTTTAGTTTTGGGTTTGCATGATGACAACTGTACTATTTGGCAAAAAATACCTTGCTGGCAGTGACTCTCAATCTTCACAAGGGTACTGCAACAAGGCTGGTAAACTTAACGACACTCATGTACCAAAATCTGCAAACTTTTTTTTCTAATCACGGCATAAGAAATTCATTCACACTAGCTAATGTTTTCAAAATTGCTGGCAATAACTAATTTTTCAATATGACTGCACAAAGTTTGACTCAACATTTTACAACTGGGACATGAAGGAGCTTTTGTTATCTGGGGTTTGGGGTACCTTGAGGTATTGCACATATTTGGATCTGATGTGTTCCCCTGTTTGAAGTTTAGTGAGTAAACTTAGTAACGTCCAGGAAGGACAATCCTTCATAATGATCAAGTCCAAATATCCATCTGCGAACTGCAGTCATAGGGAAGCAAAAAGATTAGACGGTCCAGTAAACTTCGCCAGAAGTCTTGGGAATTCACTAACTTCAATAGCCCTGGATTTTTTGGCAACCATTCCATGACATCCCAGTTGAGGGAATATAATCCATCAGCCACCCGAAAACATTCTAGTATTATGAAATTAATGATGATATTATAATATTTTAATATCAAGATGAAAATACTCTTTCACGCACATACTGCATTACGGTCTTACATGACTGCAAGATGGTGAACAATTTATCTGCAAATGAGCTGGCATCTAGACGGTAGGGGAAATGATAAATTTCAAGCGTGTAGATTAATTACGTACTAAACCAGAAGATGTTTCTGTGAGTTCAGGCTCATCCAAAAACCATTTGCATTAGATCCCTATTCCGTCGGTTGAAATGTCACCCATTTACAATTACGCAAGTGTCATCCAAATAAGTGACTTGAAAGACATGAAATCCGCTTCTAGGTTCAATCCCAGTCAAAGATGCTTCCATAAGATACATTGTAGACGCAATCCTCATGATTAGGAACCCACTGCTTCAAGCTTCCACATTTCATAACTTATTCAAATGGTATCCAAATAAACATATGTAGTGCAATGAATTCTTCTCAATAATGAGGTACCTTGGCATGTGGAGCCGAGTTCACCGTCTCGCCCACGAACGGCACATTGTTGAGCCAAATGTTGATGAAGGGACCCTCCATGCCACACCATTGATCAGAGTTCGTCAACCCAGGCCCAGGGTAGCTGTTTCCACTCGAGGATTTATCATCGTCACCTTCATGAGATTTCAACAAGGGGGTTCCTTCCAGCTCCCCAGAGTACGTGGTTCCTGTGCCTTCATATCCTGGGGCTGGAATATAATAAATATGTCCAACATACTTCCGCAAATTGAAGATCCTGATTAACGTCTGCCGCAAGCCCAAAAACCAGGCAAAACTTACTCTCTAAGAATCAGAGCAGGAAATATGCAGGCCGGACACGAACTAAAACAAATTGGAGAACAAGCGAGTAAAATGAATCATCCATGTACGCTGAAGAACAGCTGGAGAAGCCACGCCACCAGTGAGTCAGAGAAGGAAATTCAATAGATACACGTTAAAGCCGTGACAAGCTCTTGAAATCACCTACATAAACGTCCAGACGGAGGGCACCCAGCCACCTCAATTTTTCTGATTCGAAATCCACATCCGCGACAAGACCTATAATCATAGCCAGAATAGAAGCAAGCATAAATGTATGGAGTATGAAAAAATGAGCCTCGCGTGTTTTTTATGTCAGTTTTAATTGCGTAGGTCATATGAAGAATTCCTTTTGTCCAATTTTGTTTCTCTTGTGACCAAAACATGAATGATCTTCACCGATTCTGGTGACGTAAAATTTGGACAATGTGAATTCTATTATTTTCACAATATGATCAATCGAATTGGTCATTTCAAAACCAAGAATTCTTTAGGGTTAACACGTGGGAATCCAAATTCTTGTCCAAGGGAATACAGAGGCAGAGGGAGACTTCCACAGTATTTCAAAATCATAATCGTGACGTAGGTATAAAATATCTAGCGAATTAAGAAATGTACCCCAGGCCATCATCAAAATGCTGTGAAACTTGATGTTTGCCTGCTTGGCTGTTGCAACATCAAGGGGCTGCTTCTGCCCTGCCATGCACCATGATCATGTAGTCATGAACTAACTAAACCCAAAAATAAACTACTTGTTAAATGGAGTACCAAAGTCATTAGATATGAAATGTTAAGTTAAAGCCCTAGACGATTATTAACACAGTAGGGAGATAACCCGCCCCTACAATATTGCTTGTAGATCCACAAAGTGTTCATGGCATAGAATACACCAAGCATCAAAATGGATTATCCTTACTTAGATGCTCTATTGATATGCTCTATAAATACAGCATGGTGAAAACAAATTACCTCGGATAACAAGGAAAGTCGCACTCGCTGCATCACAAGGCTCGCCTACATGGTCCAACAAAGATTTTGCCATCCCATTGCTGGTTCCTGGTTTTAGATAAGTTCTTGTTCAGAAACTCAAAATGTTAAACCTAGTAGGCAAGAAACTCCAACACGCCAAGGAGACAATACTGATGCTCAAATCCTCAACGAATTCTGCTTTAACGCTGCAACCCCAGACAAAGGAAATCCATATTGCGAAGAGCAACTTCCCAGCCCTAATAGCGATGGGACTAAGAAATATGGTTGCTCGCAAACAAAGGGGAGTAAACAGCATCCACGCTAGCGTACAATACAGCACGCGTGCAAGTGCCTTGTCAACTTACATACTGGAAAACACAACAAACGACAGCTATTTGTGAGAAAATTTTACCAGCAGGAATAATCCCGATTGGCATCTTGATAGCGTCTTCCCAGTCAGATCTTTCCAGCAGGCCATTCAACACCTGCATTTCAGACCAACCTCACAGGAATGACTTCTGAAGAAACGACTGTGTCAAGGAGGAAGTCAACTTAGGACTCTGCACTTCCACAGCAAAAGAACAACCATCTACATATGCACCATAAATCTCTAGTAGAAAACATCTCTAGAGGTGTTCTAGTATATCTAGTTGCGTTGAATTCAACCAATTGTAATGTCATTCAAGGCAGTTTCTAACGTAAACAATATCAATAGTAACGACCAATTTTAGGTTCTCTATTAGTGAATTGGTGCATCTAATATATTATGTAAAATGTGCGAGAGGATATTTATTTTATTTATAAATAATACATGGTCTATTAGCAGGTCAAGTGAATCCTTTCAAAGTGAAGCCAAGCACACCTCAACAAGAACTCCATCTCCGCTGACGCAGACGATTCCATCGAACTGGGAGAGATCAAATGACTTGGCCAAATCTTTGCCATGGCGTTGGTACTCCGTTTCTGTGTGGAATAGGAACTCGTCATTCTCTTCTCAAGCTACTTATTAGGGTATGAGGGTGATTCCTCTAGTTTTATACAACTAGTGGCCTACTAACAACACAATAATGTCAGGTTAAGTCAACCGTATCAGTCTTATTGCTAGTCAGAAGACGATTCTAATGCATAATCCTTCTCACTCTAAGCCCCTTGATCACCCAAAAAGTACAGACCTGAACGTTTTTGACTCAGTAGAACAATTTGGCAGTATATGTAATAATGCTCCTGAACATTATCCAGTCCATCGGTTCTCAGGAGATGAATACATTGATGCAGCATTAATGCAGCTCTTTCATGTGTAAATCTGCTGAACAAAGTCTTAGATGACACTCAATTCAAAATTCACAATACTATTGGACAAAATTGAAGCAGTACAAGTGAAACACACCATGCATTGTGAAAGTAATGCCTGCTGCCTTAAGTAGAGGCTCCACAATTGTCGTATATACTCTCCTCCCAGCTCCCTCTCCACCAAATGGGTTAACAATCACGCAAAGTCTCTTCGGTCGCCCTGTGAAAGCCACACTCGTTAATACGTGCAAACAATCTTCCGTTAGGGCCATGGAAATACACCCAGTCCTGATCAATATCACCTTCTCTAATATCACAACATCTATTCCCTTACCAAAACCTAGGGAAAAAACGCACCCAGTACAAAGACTCCCCCTCCGCTGTCGCACTCTCGCTATCACACTCGGTTTTGCGTCAAAGCAGTTCTGACTCCGAGCACGTCTTCAATATCACTCTAACAGTATATCCAAATGTATTGATTGACACAGAACTCCACTGATAATGCCGGGCATTTTAGAAGCCTAGGCAAGGACATTAAAGCGGTATGCGTGTACAGTAATCTACCATTTCACTAGTAAAATCACACTATCTTTGCAATCGAGGCATACTTCATACACCACTTACAGTCACTATCAGAGTCATCAGTAGGTTTCAGATTTTTAAGTTTACTATCAAGTGAAGGTATAACTTAGATTAGGAAGAATATTAACCGCCGAAGAACTAAGGCTTAATGGGGCCATACTTAACCGATGAGGAACATCGCATGCGGTCGTCAAAAGTTACAGAAGACTACATAAACGGAACTTCCCACGTGACTTACTCAAAGCTATCAAAGAAAAATGAGACTGACGCCAAAGAATTTACAACAGTTCACGTGAAACGTGTAAGGACTTTCTTCCTTCCAATTTTGTTTATTCATTGGCCAACGCATGCAATGTTCTTCTCTGATTCTGGTCAAATTATTCTCACAATATTATCAACCGAAATTGACGGTCATGATCAAATCAAGAACCCTGACTCTTGAGGGGTTAACATTCACCCTCATCCTGAACCCCATTTACCAGTAAATTTAGAAACCCTGAACCCTACCGACAATTCTAACAGCAATAGAATTGCAGCAACCCTTGGTCATTACTGGTTTATCCCGAGCGGGTTAACATTCACCCTAATCCTGAACCCCACATGCCAGTAAATTTAGCAATCTTGAACCCTACCGACGATTCACACAGTAAAAGAATATCAGCAACCCCTGGTCGTTAGGGTTTATCCTGAGCCGGTCAACATTCGCCCCAATCCTAAACTCCATTTGCCAGCAAATTTAGCAATCCTAAACCCTGCCGATGATTCTAACAGAAATAGAATTTCAGCAACCCGTGGTATTCTGTGACACTTGATCCTTAAGAAGTTAATGTTTGAATTGGTTTACTTTTTGAATTTTCAAATTTATTATTGTCTTTATGTGTTCAGTCTCAACTTTATCTCTTCAGATTAGTGCTATTCGTTTAGGGTTTATCCCGAGCAATGCCAAGAACAAAAGAAACAAAAGCAATACACTACCAGATTCGTCCAGAATGCGTTGAATAGCCTCGCACCAAATCTTCAGCGCATCCTCAGTATCAAACTCCATGACAATCTCCTTCTGCTTACGTCCTGGCAGACCCTTCCCGCACCAGGTGGTGCTCTCCGTCATCTGAAACGAGTGCAAATGGAGTTTACATCCCGACGAGCTTTTCCTGATCCCAATTAGGTCGTCGCGCACGAGGAGCTGGCCCTGTTGTTTGTCACCTCGCCATCGCAGCAACCCGGACTCGCCCAGCGCGACCGACACTCGCTGCTGTCCGTCCAGGGAGACTTGCTCACTCAAAATCTCTTCCATCGCTTCCACTTTCAATTGCTCTCTCAATCAATATCTCAATCTTCGTTCGATTTCACAATGATGGGGATCGATTCGAGTGTAAGGATGAGGGCGCATACGCTTCGCCAAGTCTTTGTCCGCAATGGACAATGCAGTGATAGTAGTGGTGGTGCAGTACCCAACTGCGACCCAACTGCCTCTCCCAGAAAAAACAGAAGAAAGTCGAACGACGGTGCAATACTTAGAAACAGGAAACAACATCGATTCTGCCAGATTTGAACGACGGAAACGCAAGCAGAAACGGGGATCCACGACAAAGGAAATTTTAGGAAGGAATTTTAGGAATGAGGTTGGCTGGTCTTTCTTCTCGGATGAGGAGGAGCTTCCCCCAATGCCGACCTACCCTGAGTGCTGATTAGTGTGGTCCCAAAATTAGTGTTGCCAATCATTTGCTGAGCCTACACGAGGGAAGACTAAACTGATGTGTCCGATTAACTTAAATTACATATGGTCATATGTCTCATAACTGTAGATTTTGTCTTCTTTTCGGATCTTAAGATCCACATTGTTGGATTTTAAAATAAATAGATATTACCCTTGCTATGATCTCTCTTTACAAAGTGTCATTGCATTTTTTACATTGTACTAGGGTATTTTTTGAGTGATTTTATTTCACTTAATGAATGGCAATTTGTAAGTGCGCAATTCTATATGTTAAGTTAACTTACTTGATTCTTGAACACACATGTTAATAAAAAAATTCTCAATTCATAATATAGGATTAAATACTACCGGAGTATATTTCATAAGTTCAACAATGTAAATCAATTGAAACTCAAACATACTCTTCATTACACACAATTGTGTCGTGACATTGGTGAATCCACTTCATTGAATAGCTTATCATATGCAAAAAGCAAAAAGTTATGCAAAATTTTATTGCTACACAATTAAGCATCAAATCCAACACTAGAAGGAGCCCGCGTCAAAGTTGACGGATTTTGTTAGACATCCAATATAACAATCGTTGTTTTTATGTCAACAATGATGTCCACTATAACATCTTCATGTTATAGTAGACGTCATTGTTGACATAAGAACAAGGGTTGTTACATGGGATGTCTAACAAAATCCGTCAACTTCGACATAAGAATACAAAAGAAAACATGGGATCCTTCTAGTGCAAGTTAAATATGACGTTTTAAATTTTTCCTAAATATCTTTTTTTTTTTCCTATGAGAGTTTGAATAAATGTAAAGAAATGAAAAGACCCAAATGTCATCAATCAAGTGCACATATCATTGTCGATCTACTTCATATTAGGATATACCCATGTCAATGTACATCCTAAACAATTAGTATCAAAGCTTAGTACCAAAGGCCCATATGGATTCAACGACGCTAGCATGTGAGCGTGTGAGCGTGAGCCTAAGAGCGGTGAGCAGGGATTGTGTGAGCCTAGAGCCTAGAAATGTAAAATATGATGTAATTTGTAAATATTTTTGATTAAAAAGTTAAAAGACTGATTTTTTTTCACCAAAATTGTTATGTCTAGAAAAGAAATGACCTATTACCGTGGGACCTATGCCCGTGGATTTTATATCTAAAAGCTTGGGAAGTTGGTGCTATTGTATGTTTTGAAGTTTATATTACATCTCGTATTACATTCTAAGAGGTTGTTTGAGGGTGGATTGATCAAGTGAGATTACATATAATTTATAGTGAATTCTAAAGATAAGAGGAAAACAAATGCAGTGAAAATATTGTAGGATGTAGAGCATTGTGTACATAATAAAATATTCTTTCATTGCAACAAAGAATACATATTGGAATATGAAAATAATACTTTTTTACTTGAATTTAGAGATTTTGAAGATAATATATTGATACTACGTATCTACTTCATATCATGCTATTATCTACCAACTAACTTGAATACTCACACGTCTTGATGATTCTAGCAACAACAATTACTTGCTTTATTTCATCCAAGTTGAAGGTAGGAGCGTAGATGAATGTGTCTATCTTATAATCAAATTTACAGAAATAATGAAAGATATAATAAACGTGTTTGTAGTTTATGTACATGTCACATTTTCCAATAGAGGCCTCATTTATATTTCCATAATGAGGACAAGTACAAGTTCATGGAAAATTGCAAAGTGTAATATTATAAACCTTCTGGTTAGGGTTTGTACCAAACAAAAATATAATAATAGCACCTACATGCTAGAAGTTCAAACAAGATAGTAAGGGAATAATTACCCCAATTGATATTAACTTTGAATGTATGTGTAATTTTTTGTTAAAGACAAATTTTGAAACTTTATATCATTTCTTGCACTTTGAAAGCACGATTCCAACGGTATATAGCATATAAAAAACGGATGCATATTGAGTCATTTATGACCTCAAAACTACAATAGCATCCTGAAATTTAGCTTGAAATGTTTAGATTTCAAAGATTTTAAGGTGCCTTGCTACCCCCAGTCGTTGACGGGTGCAATTTTCAGGGTTGCAATTTAGGACAACAAATGTTAGGATTTAGTCAAATACTATAGTTCATGTATTCTTTGCTATCCTCCGTTGTTAACGGCTACACTTTTAGAGGATTCAACTTCGCTTCTTCAATGAACCTTGCTACCCCCGTCGTTAACAGTTGTGCTTTTAGAGGATCCAACTTCGCTTCTTCGATGGCTCTTGCTACCCCCCGTCGTTAATGGCTGTGCTTTTAGAGGATCCAACTTCGCTTCTTCGATGGCCCTTACTACCCCCCCTGCCGTTAACGGCTGCGCTTTTAGAGGATCCAACTTTGTTTTTTTATGGACCTTTCTACCCTCCACCGTTAACAGCAAGAGATATAGAGATGCAACTTTGTTTTTTTTATCGACCTTTTTACCCCCTGCCGTTAACAGTGGGGGGTTTGGAGATGCAACTTTTTTTCTTCAAAACCTTGTTACCCCCTGCCGTTAACGGCGGGGTTTTGGAGATGCAACTTTTTTATTTTTATCGACCTTGTTACCCCCCGCCGGTAACGGCAGGGAGTTGGAGATGCAATTTTTAAAATTTTTATGGACCTTGTTACCCCCGCCATTAATGGCGGGGGGATTGGAGATGCAACTTTGTTTTTTTATGGACCTTGCTACCCCCCCACCGTTAACGGCGGGGGTTTCGAGATGCAATTATTTTTATTTTTATGGACCTTGTTACCCCCCGCCGTTAACGGCGGGGGGTTTGGAGATGCAACTTTGTTTTTTTTATAGACCTTGCTACCCCCCGCTGTTAACGGTGGGGGTTTGGAGATGCAATTTTTTTTTTCATGAACCTTGTAACCCCCCGCCGTTAATGGCAGGGGGTTTGGAGATGCAACTTTGTTTTTTTTATGGACCTTGCTACCCCCTGCCGTTAACGGCTACGCTTTCAAAGGATCCAACTTCGCTTCTTGTATGAGCCTTGTTACCCCCACCGTTAACGGCGGGGGATTTAAAGACCACAATTTTTTTTCTACATACCACCATAAGTAAAGGACAAGGTTGGCACTTTCATGTTGAATATTTTGGAAATTCAACATTATATTGAATAAAATCCAAAATGTTCATCACAAAGCCCCAAGAATCACTTATTTGGATGTTTGTAAAATTGAGGAAGATAAGATCTTTATACAAATTGGATGGTAGGAGGTGAAGCAACGCATGTGGGATATATTAATCTTTAAGATTAGTAGGAGTTTAATCTTCAAATTATCCCATATCCTTTGAAGGTTCATAAGGAACAATGGATTTCATTATAAAACCACTTCTTTACCCTCCATCCTCACAAAGTATCATTGTAAAATTTCCTTTAAGTTCTCATCAAGAATTTATTTGATTATACATGATCTTTGAACATTTCGACTTGTATTAAAAAAATTATTTTTTTACAACAATTTGCTCAATTAATTCTTGTTGAATTTGACAATTTCTTCTCTTCATTTTATTTATTTTTCCGCATACTTCAAAATAATTATTTTCCACTAATCTTATCTTTCACCTATAGTAGAATCCATATATTGCATGCTGAAATTTTTCACCTTACTACCTCCAGCCATAATTAATCACTTTATTTTCATGATTTGATATTTGATTTCTATTGTCTTGTTTCTCAAATTGAATTGACCTGTGTATGATGTGGCAACAATTTCATTCAATGCCTAAAACCTCGTCCTGTGCCCAAATTGAACAATAAAACATGAATCTTAAATCACACTCCACCATTGAACTTTATGAAATTCTAGAAAATGAAATTTAACTTAGAATTCAATTAAACTACTTCCATTGAATTAATCATGTTTTTTATTTATTAAAAATGTTTTTTATTTAATAAATAAATAAAATTTAAATAAAGATAGTTAAAAAAAAAGGGACATCAATTAGCAAAATGGTCATTTAGAAAATTAAGGGTTAATACATTTATTTGGTGTATAATATATATCTACTATGTTCATTTTATTTTTTTCATATTCAAGATATTTCTAAAAAATTTAAAGCATAGTTAAAAAAATAAAATAAAATAGGTGGACCATTTTCATCCTTTAAATTTATATAAAGACCCGTGGTTCAATGTTTTGGTACAAAATCATTAGTAGCATATTCATTTGTTGTTTAGTCGGAATATATATCCTTTCATCTAATTCTACGGTCATAGGTCCTCAATGGATTTATAATTTCTAAAAAGAAGAAAAAAAATTGGAGGCTCACAAGCTCACAGGTTCATAGGCTCACAGGCTCATGCTCTTAGGCTCACATACTAGCATCCCCGCATATGGATTCTAGCTTGGTGCCTATGTATAAGCCTTTAGCATCAAGACATGACACTATAGATTGGTGCTCCAAGACCTCATTTTCTACAATTAGGTACTTTACGTCATCCCAATATTTATATATTTTAGTGTTACATATTTTTTATTAGAAGCTAGGCTTCGTCCAATCACAACATGATATGAGGTAATATCTTTAAGAAAATGGTTATTTTCTACGGAAGTTGCTAGTAATGTGCAATAGTTGAGAGAATTTATATATAAGGATACCACATTGATCAATGGATTTTGGAAGTAGACTAACAATTTTGTATGCATTGAAATCGTGACATATAAGCTTGATGCAAATCTTGGAACCCCTTGGTTTGAAGTGCTTGTAGCCAATCATTTATAAGTAATTCATGTTTTAAATTATACTATTTTATAAAATATACAAAAACTATAGATAGTTTAATTTGTGTCCCCTTTCATTGTATGCTACTTCCAAAGGCTAGTCATTCAAAGTAAAGACAAAGTTAGTAAGAGTTTTTTCCACATAGTTGCTAGAAGGCAAACTTAAGCTTGTGAGCATGTAAGTATAAAAAAATGGAATTTTTGGAGTGAAGGACTACAACCATCGGTTAAATTATTTCAAAGTTAAGGAAATAAGAAGTAATTGTTTTGGGGGGTAGGGCAATGTGAATTTTCTAATAAAAGTCTTGCCGTGCAACACCTTTGGATTTGACAAAAATTGTTTAAAAATTATTTTTCCATTCTTTAAAAAAATTGTTAAGTGAAAGTAGGTACATGATGGAAATAAAACCTAAATTGTTAATAATTATAAGATAGTATTGAAACACATCAATCTAGATGGTGAAATTGTTGGTTCCAACAAATAATATAAATCTCAAGGGCCTTTCTATTTTGGAAAATTGTGAAAATTGAATTAAAAAAAATTCTTTAAGTTATTTCTTTAAAAAGATGATTTAAGTGTTGTATAGGAAATAACTCTTCATAACATTCACATCAATAATCCAAATGGAATGAATCATAGCTTTTCATATCAATAAAAATATATTATATAAAAAATTGTTTTTCTTTAAATTAAATTAAATTTTTTGTGGTTTTCTTGTTGCCCAAGGCTGGTTATTTTTACTTTAGGTGGAAATACTTTTGCTCTTGAGTATGATTGAAAAAGGAATTATGTTTCTAATAATTTAATATGTTGTTTTTTTAATTAAAAAAATCATCACAAAAATTAAAATTGAAGGTGAATGGAAGTAGTCATTCAAGGTCCAAATATAGCTAGCACAAAATAAACAATGGTGCTTTGGGATAAGTATCCCTTATATTGTAAACCATCTAGGCATTGGAGCTAAGAGCATCCCTACTACAACACTTGAAGGGGTGCAAATTGGGTGATTGGGCCAGAGTTAGTGTCCTATGGTAGGCACAACAAAGCCCCCCAAATAGTCAACCATGCCAAAATTTAGAGAGTAGATGGCCAAATGAAGTATCATGGGTGTGACACAATATGTGATGTGGCACTCTTTCCAAGGCTTGTGAATGCAAAAGGTGATTATCATAATAATAATGGCTGAGTAATCAAGACCTACAATATATAGTCATGTCCAGATGCTCTTGATAAACTTGAGAAAGTTTTTTCTATTTAGAATCTAATCACAATCACTATTGAAGTGCTATACTGGGGCTCCATTTAATATCATGCTCAAATTCCAAGTTTCCTAATGTATAATTATGAAGCTTGTCGAAGTCTTGGGCCTCATGCATTAGGGCGTTGATAAAGCATTGTTGTATCCAAATCTCATGCACGGGGCGGACAATGAAACACAAAGGGTGATCGGGCTCTTTTAAACCACATAGCAAACCCCACTTGGTGCCCCATTTGGGATGCACTTGCCTTGGGGATGCCATAACTAATGAAAAAAGTGTTGAAACAATTAACCCTTTAGATCCTAGAGGAGTAAGAAGTGGTCACTCTAAGCATGTGATTTAGAAGAACTTGAAATTGGTCATAATTGATCTAGAACTTCATGCAAATTAGATGGATGTTTGAAATCTTGCCTTGCATCAAATGGTACAAACTTGTTGTACTCCAAGTTGTAGAAGATCTCTAAATACCATAATATGCATTAGTAATATACAAATAATACAATAACATATTATGATGTTTGTATGTCTTGCAATGTTAGACCATTCAAAGTTGAGTATATTCTCAAAAGTGAGTTTAAATATATTTCTAAATATTTAAAGAATAAATAGATGCTAATTGAACATTGCTCAATATGATAACATTTGAAAGCAAGACATTGTTTAGAAAATCTACCAATTTAATTTAATTTTGACCTCTTAACCCCTCATCACCGGAGGGGACAAAAAGTGTCCTCACAAAAAATTCAAAGTGCTGTAATTTTTGCATCTAATGTCCAAATTCAATAAAACTTATTGGTAAAGTTGAGCTTTTTCAACTAGTTTATGTGGTAAAATTTTTAGATCAATCCAATCTGTATTGATTTCTTGGAAGCCAATCGAAGTTCACAGGTTCAATTTGAATTCACCAAACTGAATTTGAAGGCTGCAACTTTGGAGGTTTGTATCTCCTTCATCCAATGTTTGTTTTCAATAAAATTTTGTTGTGTTATGTTCCCCTTGAAAGCTAGTTATTGTGGTAAAATTTTCATGTCAATCCAAGTTGTTTTGAATGCTTGGGAGCAATTCGAAGTTAAAAATCCAGACAATTCTGCGGTACAGTGAACTTTGGCGGCTTATAATTTCTTCAAAAAGTTTTTTTTTTCAATAATTTTTGTTGGAAAAGTTGCACATTCTAGTCTAGTTCTTGTGGTAAGAATTTCATATCAATACTAGAAGTTATGATTGACTGAGAAGCATTTTAGTAGAGGTAGGTTCAGCCATAGATGTGTTTTTTTGCTACTTTTTTCACTGTTTTTTTAACGTTTCAAAACAATTTTTGCATACGCAATGAGTCAATTGAGTGATTATTTTTCCACTGAAGTGTCTGACTTTTGGTTTTGAATCACTTTGTAGTTTAAATTTTTTCCATTTGACTAGGTTTAGAAATCAAATTTCACCTCCAAATGTGTTTTTAGGAAAACTTCATCATCTTTTTTCAACACTAAAACCTTATTATCTTGCAATCTAAGTAATCAAATGACTCCAAATTTGACCCACGTCATCTACAACATGTACACTACAAGATTGTATGGTTGAGATCTCTATAACTTAGCGACATTTACATCTATAACACTTCGAAATCAATGATGTTTTTGAACTCAAAATGGACCTTAGGCGATGAGGGGTTAAAATGAAACATTGTTCTTGTATTTGGTTTAATTTTAGCTACAACTTTTGAGATTAAAAATTGAAAGCTCCCCAAACACATTAAAGTAATGACCATAAGAGAAATTCACTTACTCTAAGGTAATCATACCTTACTTGCAAATTCCAACATTTTTGTATTGTTGTATAAATAAAATTAAGGGAACTCTTATTGTTTCTAAATCCCACTCATGGTGCTATTATGAAATTATAAAAAAACTCCAAAGTTGGTTATGGAATGCAATATTCCAATGTTGCTACAATAGTTGCTACTTTTGATCACCATTTGACAAAATTGATACTAGATTGGTCAAAGGTTATAAAGGCCCCTTCACACTACGTCCCAAGTTCCAACTTTCTAACTTTTGATTAACCCCTCAACGCCCAAGGGGCTCAAAAGTAGTCTCACATAGTTTGAGTCCAATTCGAAATAATGTAACTTTTGCATCTAATGTCCAAATTCAATAAAACTTGTTGGAGAAGTTGTGCATACTTTTCTAGTTGATGTGATAAAATTTTCAGATCAATTCAAGATGTATTATTTTCTTGAAATCCAATCGAAGTTCACAAGTATAATTTGAGTTCACAAAACTGCACTTGATGGCTGTAACTTTAGGGGCTTATATCTCCTTCATACAATGTTTTTTTTCAATAAAATTTGTTGGATTATGTTCCCCTTGAAGTCTAGTTCTTGTGGTAAAAAATTCATATCAATCTAGGTTGTTTTGAATGTTTGGGAGCAATTCGAAGTTCAAAACCCTAATAGTTTTTCATTATAGTGAACTTTGGCGGCCTATTTCTTCTTCATACAATGGCCGTTTTCAATAATTCTTTTTGGGAAAGTTGCACATACTGGTCTAGTTTGTGTCAATAAAATTTCATATCAATACAAGAAATAATGAGTGACTGAGAGGCATTTTAGTAGAAGGAGGTTCAGCCTTGGGTGTAATTTTTGGCAACTTTTCTTGACATTTCAAAGCCATTTTGTAGACACAATGAGTCAATTGAATGATATTTTCTTTCACCAATGTATTTGTATGCTGATTTTCAAGCACTTTGTAGTTTAAAGTTTTTCCATTTGAGAAGGTTTAGAATTCAAATTTCACCTCCAAATGTGTTTTTAGAAAAATTTCAGCATCCTTTTTCAACACTAAAACATTATAATCTTTCAATCTACATGGTCAAATGACTTCAAATTTGATCCATGACATCTTCAACATGTGCACTACAAGATTGTACGGTTAAGATCTGTATGACTTAGTGACATTTAGATTTATAGAACTTCAAAAGCTATGATGTTTTTAAATCCAAAAAGGCCTTGGGCCTTGAGGGATTAAGTCCAAATTCCAACTTTATTGGGTTGTTGAAGGTGAATTAAAATAGTAAATGTCGGAGTCATAGTGTGAAGGCCAAATTCCCAACTCTAAATCCCAACTTGTCTCTTGTATGATGTACCCCCAAAATGGGTCAAGAAGTCAAAACCCCATTTTTTTTTAAATTTGGAAAAAAAATTCAGCCCACTTGAATGCCACATATGGTGTTTTTCTCCTCATTTTAACTTATTTTAAAATCATTGAGACTTGGAGGATGAGTTGGGATTCCATTTTGGCTAATCCAATTCAACCTCCAAGTCCATTTCCTTGGCACTAAAACTCCCCCAAAGTGTTGCCATTTAAATATTTCAGAGTGATGTGAAAACTAATGTGAGGCCCTAAGTCCCAATATTTAACTCACCACCAACCAAATTTTGAGAATTCAAAAGGACTTGGGGCGTGGTGTAAAGTTGCCCTAAGATACCAATATTGAGAACCAATATGATAACCAAGTCACACCCACATCCTTGCAACATTTAAGATCAAGGTAAAAATCAAGATTTGATATGGAACATAGTTTTCTCTAATTAATTAAGTTTTTAATTTCAAAAAAATGAAATCAATTCATGGCAAAAAAAATTCTATTCAACTTTGGCCTGACTGAAGCAATACGTCCCCCACATACATACCAACATCTGCACTCTTCCCATTACATAGTTCAACATCAAATACCAAAGCGGACTGCACTACTTGAAGAACACTTAGCAACTCTAGAAGGACAATCAACAGCAGAAAAATTGCAATCAAATATGACCAAGAGACTGTTCTATGCAAAAACATATTTCAGTAACATTCAAGAAATAAGGTAGAAAAAACCCAATTGCTATCAGTCACCCAATTCCAACATCTACATCCATTTGCATCAGTCACTCACCCATTACCCACCCATTACCACAATCTTAGCAACCCCTTAGCATCATGACAATGCACTTGGGGAGGAAACATGTCAATGTGTGGTTTAGCATGGGCTCTTAAGTCCCAATAAACTTTGAAAAATCACAGAAAATTGATTTTTTATCATAATGTCCTAAATCTACTTGCAAATGCAAGTGGCTTCTCTCAAACTTCTCAATCTCTGAAAAATACATGAGTGGACAAATAGCTTCTCCAAGGTACCTAGATAGCTATAGGCGTGTTTACCTTAACTGCATCATAGACGCAAGATGATTCTGGTTTCGTATTCAATGTAGCATTTCATTAAATACACGAACTTCCATAATAGTAACCTAAAGCCCTCTCTTCTACGACTGATCCGCTGCTATGCCCAAAACTGCAATCTAAGGTAATCCCCACCAATCTGAAGTGGGATAAGAGTACGGTATTGCAAAAAAATAAGAGTCTGTGTTACGAGCATCGGCTAAATGTGATGCTGATCACTTTCCCTCACCTTTTGCGCTTGCTTTCTTCTTCCTCTCCTTGAGAAGGTCAATCTTTGCTGCCTTCTTTGCCTGTCCCATTTTCGCAGCGTCGTAAAGACCACGAGCTTTGCGTGTCATCATCATCCTTCCCATTTGGATGGCCTCATCTGCTTCGGGAACAGCAACTTCTAGAGTCTTCGTGTCCGCTTCAGGGGCAGTTTGTTGTACTTTCCCCTCAAGGGAAGCCGAATATGAGATACCTGCCATCTCCTTGCTCAAATCACGAGTAAACGCTTTCTCAAGTGACACATTCGCATCAGCATTAGAAATTTCTCCTTCAATAGATTCAGTAGCTGTTTCAAATACTGGCAAATCGTCTGACGCAGCAGCTTGCATCCTCTTGATAGTTTCGGCGTACTCAGGCATGTATCCCTCCGCTTCACTATCTACAAATGGTGACAAATGTGGTGGGCAGATTTTACCCACCATATATGCGTCTGTAGGCAGTAAAAACTTGTTGTTGACGCTGTCAAAAACCCATTGTGGTTGCACATACTCCCTGGTCAAGAATTTATGTGATTGTGAAGGTCTGTCAACAATCTGATGAGTTATGGATTCATCAGACTCAGGAAACGGAGCACCCTCGCCATCCCAGGATACAGTACCTCCAAAAGATCGGATAACAAAAAGTAAGGCTTCTCTTGGAACCTCCCTCCCTAGGAAAAACTTGAACTCTTTGAATAGTTTCACAGAGGCGTCCATATCTTCATCCCCAGACTCTGCTTCTGGTGCAGCGGTTGGCTCCTCTTGTTCCTGATCAATTGCAGACAGCCTGCTGTGCAGCGACGCAAGCCGGGCTTGAGACTCTACAGTCCGAGAGTCTTCCTGCTCCGCCATCTCAGCATCGTTGTCTGGGACACCATGAGATCTTTTAAGTTATGTTTTATCGCATAGGTTTAAAAATTTAACGAAATGTGAAGGCAAGGGAGAGGATACCAAACCCATTAGGCACGTAATGCCACGTTCTACAGGGACTCCTCACACAAACAACAAGGCATCTATTTCTACACCTGGTTGGAATAGTTGGCAAGTGGCGTATCCAATGTCTATTGCAACTGACCTTGTCTACTGTCGCTTACAGTGGTCTATAGCCTCCCACTTGGAAAGCGCATAAGAAATTCATAGATATTGATAAAATATTTGATCTCAATAGATTTGGTTCTCATAACCAAAGTAATCTCTCCACTGCGCTCAAATACAAATCTCCCGAAAATCATACTCCTGCATATTGGTTAAATGCGTGAAGTAACGCAAATAGTATCCTCTACCGTAGATTTTGAAAAGCATCCATAGAAAGATAAATTAAGAAAAAAAATAGGATTTGTTTGAAAATTTGAAATACCTTCCACAGGCTTCGGTGCCTCAGTCGTCACTTCAGGCGCAGCCGAAGCGAGTCCCTTCATCAATCCATAAAGCTCATTGGCCGCCTTCTCAAGCTTCGCATCCAGCAGAGGAGGATACCGCAACCCTAAGTCATGATAGAGCTTGAAATTCACGAACCCGATCAAGGTCTTGTAAAACTCCAGAAAGGTTAACATAACACGAAAATCAACATCTGATGGCAAGACCTGACTAGTAGAATGTGGAGTTAGCCATGTAATATTCTGCCCTCCAACTTCAGCTTGGTAATACACCCCCTTTACACTTACAAACACTTTCCGAAGTGCTCGAACACGAATACAGTATGCTTGCCACTGCAGAGACAACCTGCGCCAGCCAAAAAATTGCACAAATTTAAGCCAAATGGAAAGAAGAGAAATTTCTCACATTCAAGGAGTATTGAGAGCAGTTACACAAAATGATTTGCTACTAAACATTGTTAAAACGAGACACAAATGTATCAAATATAGTAAATTACTACAAAATATGTTGGAGAATCTAAAATACGGCAGTAGCAATCAGGAGTTGAAGGCTGTATAATTTTGAAAAAGCATAACTTCACTGACCTGCGTGCACTTTCAATATGCTCGGGTCGAATCTTCTGGCTATTATCCGCAGGGAGCCACGCAAACAGATGCAGAATGGTGAGCGGGTCGTCAAGGTCCCGAAGCGCATCAACGAACGAGGGGTACCGCTCATTCACAAGATGGTTAAGGTTCCATTCCGGTTTGTTCCCCAGCAACCGCTTTACCAAATCTAGGTTCCGCTTCGCACGGGCTTTGGTAATCTTCTTCTCATACGCCTTCAACTCGCGACTTCGGTTCAAGAGGGGCTCGTGAGCTAAAAAGGCAATGTCCTTCACATGATAGTACGTCTTGTTATGCCCTTCGACCTTCTTCCTCGGCTCCCTGGGGTGAATCCCCTTCAGAATGCACAGACGCCTAAACTCGGGGAGTTTGATTTGCAACCGGTTCAACGCCTTGTTCCGCGTAATATACTTCGCAGCGTTCCCCTCCTTCCGCTTGTTTGGAGCCAAGTACTGCTTCGACTTCGACTTCTGCTTCGTCGGTTTCGTCATTGAACTCTAACAGTAAAACCCTAATCCACACCGAATGCAGTGACAATCGCAGTGAGAGCCTTCAAAACTGCTGATCACAATTTCGTGCGGAAACAAAAATGAAAACAAACTGGTTATTCACGCATGAAATTTATAAACATACCCTAAGAAAATCTCGACAACTAGAGTTCTGAAAGTCAGTGAGGGGACCGCGAGCAAGAAGCGCCTATGCAATTCTGGAAGAGAGGCTTCAAGCTCTGACAGTGCAGAAAGGTTTAGGGTTTAACTCTCTAACGACGCGGCGGCCGATTTGCGTTCGATGAATGACTTTGGCTTCATCGAAGTAGATGAACGGAGAGTGTTAATTTTTCATCTGTCATTAATTACTTCACGACGAAGAGAACGATCGGCACCTAAGGGCGTGCACTGCAGTCTCCTCCAAATTCCCTTCAACTTTCATTGCTTTAAGGTGGGGACACCCAAAACCGTCACTTTTTACTACCGAGCCTGGTTTCTATTATGAAACTGATCAAATTTTCACATATTCATGTTGGCAAGTGAAAGGAGGTTCCAACGCACCAAAGAACGTCACATTTGGATATTGTATGCAAAAGTTATTAAGCGTCAAAGTTTGTTTCTGAAAGCACTCCATCCAAATAGGTACATAACTGAAATTCGAAATGTACAAATATTCTAGATGGCGCTTTAAGGTCAGGTGCCATTTAACAACATACTACCTTATATAATTAGAATTTGAAATTTTTCTTATTGGAAGCACATTCAAAAGTACTTTGTATTTGAATAGGTGAAAAAAAAATTCAAATTTAGACACTGGACAATGAAAATATATCGCTTCAAAAGCACACCAAAAGACAAAAATTATAGAGGTTTAAGGATAATCACGTTTACCAATGCAAAATTTGATCAATTGCACATCATTTGCAAAGACTTGGACACGCGATGCCATCAAATGCTCTTATGCTAGCAATGTTAAGAAGCATACCTTTCACAAGTTCATGAAGTCAATAATTGTTATTGGCAATGAAGATGTTACATTGGAGATCATTATAGACATAAAAACACAAGTTATTACATTGGATGTCCTCAAAAATCCATCAACTTAGACACACAAAAAATGGGTTCCTTATAGTGTATTGTGTAACCAATGCCAACATATGGCAAATGGCATGCTTGACGCCACCTCTTTTGATTCTTCCTTCTAGAGATTTTATTTATCATTCCTCACTGCAGAAAGTCTTTTAATCATGTCTCAACCATTAACAAGAGCTAAAGGACTTTTTCAGATTTGCTACATGTTTTGGTGATTTAATTGCCATTCAATTAATAGGTATTAGTTATGGATTTACAATTTCAAGTTGTGATGAGATTTACTACAAGATTTGACACCAAAAATTGTCTAAAGGGAATAAAGATGTGGCTCACACACTACACCTCGCCTACAATCTTTTAGTCACTTTCTTACCAATTTAATTGGCCTATCTATGTACCATGACAACAACTTCTATGTGTCTAGTTATTGAAGCAGCATAACTAGAGGTCATCCCTAATTGTATGTGCTTATTTTCTAAATGATTGACAGGATTATGTATCTAGTAAGAGGGCATTTGAGGGTGTGTTTGTTATGCATCCATGCATTAGATGTTTTTTGAGGCCATTGGAAGACTACGAGTTCTCAAGATGTTCCCATCATCACGCCTTTGTTGGTGGCTCTAATAGCAACAAATCTAATGAGGTCGGAAGACTACTAATCAAATGAAAAAATTCTTGTACAAGAATAGCAACATCAATGCAAATTAATTAAAAATGTAGGACAATATAAAGAATTCATTGACAATACATTGATTGAACCAATTACCTATTTGTCATGAAATATATTGAAGGCAAAATGAAGGAATGAATTCATTAAGATTTTGTTAGATTGGTGGGTGGAGAGTTTTTTTTATAGTGAAATGCATTGTCCATTATGAATCCTCAAAGGGAATGGGATAATTCGAAGATGAAATCTTGACCTCTCATTGTCAAAACATAGGAATTTTGTTCAAGGTAGAATTTTGAAACTTCATTTAGGCATAATAGTATAAGTTTTTTGAAAAAACTTTTTATTAAAAAAAGTGGTTAAATCAATGTAAGTTTCATCTCCAAAAAACTATTTGTGATTTTGAGTCTCCAAAATAAAGTTATGAACAAAATTCAAAGATGTTTGAAAATATAAAAAAAATATCCCTTCCACCCCCAATATGAATTTTGTTCATAACTTTTGATTTAAGTCTCATAATCTAAAATGGATTTTTGGAGATGAAATTTAGCTTGATTTACCACTTTAACTCAGTTCAAGTTTTTTTGAAAAAAATAATTCTATTGTGCCTAAATGAGGTCTAAAATTCTGCTTTGAACAAAAAATTTTGCTATTGAATTAACTATGAGCAGTTGAGATCCTACTAATCCTAATTTATATATTCCACATGGGTTGTTTTACCTAATATTACCCCATTTATGTAAAGAACTTGTCTTCTCCTCACTGCACACTCACAATAAATGGCTTTTGATGCTATGTGACATAAATGTTGAATTTGTCTAAATGATTTGAGCTTAAAGTTGAATTCTTCAAAAAAGATTGTTTAAAGTGTTGAAACTAATTTAATAGGTGGTTCAAGAACAACATGGCAAACCTAGGCCATCATCTTGCTAATCATCATCATTCTTGATAAGCACTTGTGTGCTTTCCAAGAAGAATCTGGTAAATGTGAACTTTTGAAATTTGTGAGGAGAGTGAGGATGGGAACCAAGCTGAAATGGTCTTCTAGACGCCTCAAATTACATGTAATGCTGGGGGGTTATTGCATATTTGATGTTGGTTGTAGTACTCGATTTTATTGTGTGTTACAATCTTTATTTACATAAAAATATCAACCTCTTGCATTGTGCCCAAGTTCATATTGTTGTCACCTTCAAATTCACAATGATTAACTTTCCACAATCTTAGGCTCATGTCGAGGCTCCAACACATAGATACCCACCTATTATTACAGATTTAGAACAAAAGATCAACTATTATTGTTGCAAAGCATTCAAGTCTTTATTCCTATTCAACCACATTTTGGGGTATCAAATCAAATACATGCAAGCATGTGGTTTTTGGTATAGTTAATGTCTCCATTAAGGTATCAAACAATGGCAATATGATGCACGGGATGTAGGGTGGAGTATAGAGCATGGATTGAAAAGTTGAATGGACCATATGCACTTGAATAACAATAAACCTAAAGAGACCATTTTGGCTCCTATAAGTTTCTTCTAATTTTCTGATTACTTCATCACCGAATTGATTTGTACCAAACATTAGCTTGAAAATAGTGGAAAGTAAGTCTCAAAAATAAGAGCATTAGGGGAGATTTCAACTTTTAAGAGACTTTGAGTTTCGGGGGTGTGGGAACTTTGCTGCAACAATTGGTTGATGTGGCAAAGAGATTGCCACATCAGATATTATTATTTAATTATTATTTAAATATTTTTATTGAACATTTTAAAATTTTAAAATTTTAAAATTTTAATTAAATTAATTTTTTTAATAATCTGACTATATAGCCATTGTTCACAATAAAGGGAACTAGGCTGAAATAGTCTCTTAGAGGCCGAAATGTCCCCTAATGGTCTATATAGAGGTGCTTAAAATGGAGCAAAAGTGATGATTTATTTCTTTAATTTTGAGTTTTGATTGATGTGTCCTAAAATATATTGTCATATGAAAATACATTGTTTTTGTAGCCTTGAAGTTACATTGTCTTGTAGAATTTTGAAATCGGTATTGCTTTTGTTGTTTGTAGTGTAAATACATCTAATATATCTAAAAACTAAACTAAACATTGAATACAAATTTAAACACTATGATTTTAAATAGTTTTAAACTAATTTAAAAAAATTGTTCTTGATTTTAATCATCATTTAGACTACCTTGATGACATTTATTATATTTAATGAATTTCTATATCTACTTCAAGCTATATGATCTAATAATATATTTAATAAGCTACTAAATTCAAGACTAATTTTTAAAAATTTATGTATTTTATATGAATAAAAATAGTGGAAAAAGATTGAAATAATATAAAATCATTGAAAGGTATTTGTAAAGCATTGTGCATTGAATTTTGATTTTGGGCATTGGCGTACAATGGAGATGATATTGTTGTACAAATATTTAATATTTGATATTCTTTTTATTACAACATAGAAGTTAAAAAGTTTTTAGAATGTTCTAAGTTCCATGCAAAAAACACCCCCTTACAATGACAGTGAACGACTTATTTTTAAACATTATTGAAAAAAACTAGCTTAACAATTTTGCACATAACGACTATGATGATTAAAAAATAAAGACTTGGTCACAATAGTAACATAGTAGATTTTCTCTATCATTTTTGTAAACTTCAAAAAGCTTCTACATGATTTCTTTTCAAATGTCATAGTCTAACTATGCACCCAAAAGATGCATACACACCATCCTTGTTGCTACCCCCAACTCAAAAAATCTAAGACCATCAATGTGCTTAAAAAAATTGAGTCCTCCTTTCTATGCCATCGATCTAAATTGCACAAAAAATAGTTTTGATTGAATTCCCGCTATCAATCTCAAATACAATACTCATGGAATACACATAGGTTTACATAATATATATAGAGAGAGATATATAATACATGTTATACAAGTAAATATGACTTTATATGATATATTAATGTACAGACGTAGGTATTGAAATAAGATACAATGCTAATATTCCATATTAATTGCAGTGGCAATACCTTCTAAAAAAAATATAAGCATATAGGGCTGCAAAATGAATTTCACAAGCACATTATGATTCTAAATGTGAATGAATCAATTTGCAAATTGTATCAATGACACTATGCATCCAAAAGAGATAAAAATAAAAGTCTAACAATGGCTCAAGAATGTTATAGGCCTTTATTCCAATATCAACTTTGTTATGGTAATAACATAATGGATTTTCTTCATCATTTTTAAATTGAAAACAAGCTTATTTATTATTACTCAACAATTCAACACTAGCTCTAGAATGGCCTTGTTTATTATCTACTTTGTCTTCCATTTTACTAGAGATGACCAATTTTTATAAGACAATATTATATTTTTCACATCTTGTAAACAATATATAAATGATGGAAATTGGTATTTGGTAAGTTGCATTATGTACCATAGAGGCATAAATGATGGTAGGTTCATCATGTCTCTACCAAATTTTATTTTATTTTGAGAGTTAAGTTTTGGTAATACTTAAAATATAATTTTTTCAATAGCTTTTTTCTCTATATGAAGCTTTTTTTTTTAAAGATTATTTTTTCCAAAATTTTGACATCTATATTTAGAATTATTTTTTTCCAAATTACTTTTTGAAATATTATTTTTTCTAAAATTTTGGCATTTAGATTTAGATTTTTTTTCAAACAATGGTTAATATAGCAATGAATGGATTCTATGCATTGTCATTCTACAAGCTTATTTATTATTACTCAAGAGTCCAACGGTAGCTCTAGAATGCGGGCTAGAATGGCAAAAATAACAATGGTACCCTACAACTATGGTAGACATTGGCTTAGAAGAGGTTTAAAATGATTTGGAAGTACTTTAAAGAGTGTATATATTTGGAATTTATTATTTGTCACCATTGGATACAATTGAGTCATGTATACTTTGTCTTTATATTCAATAATACAATTCTAATGTGATTTTGTGTCCAACAAAGAAAGACATGCATGAGATGTAGAACTATATATGAGAGTGATTAAAACTAGAATTATAGCGATGGCCATTTGTATTAAATAAATGATAAATAATACTCTTTAATACATTTTGATTAGTAAATTTTTGATAAATTTAGGGAGATGTGATATAGGTTTAGACAAGTGAATGGATAGCAAGTGATGACGTCTTAGAATATGTTATGAATCAATATTGTTATCATTACTAGGGTAATTTTCTTTGGTACCTTGTATTAGTTTGCACCAAGTAGTTAAAGTTGGCAAAATGCCCCTTAAAAGTAAATTTAATAAAAGGGCCACATCACCACCATAGCATCTTAACGCAACCCCTTGGAGTCAAGTCAGCACCCGTCTCTTCATCTCCACATGTCCGTGTCACTAGTGGTAGTAGGGTTGGGCACCCATAATTGCATGGGGATTATTCTTCTTCTTTAACATTAGAAGAGATTTTGGGGTTTTGAGGGCCGTTTCAGGGCCGTTCTCGGTGCTGTTCCCCCGGCAGTGAAAGAACGCCGCGTCAGATTTTTTTTTTAAATAAATAAAATAAAATAAAGTCCTTAAAATGAGAAACAAAGTTAAATTTAAAAATAAAAAAAAATAAAAAAAATGACCTGGCAATCTCTTGGCCAAGTCAGCACAGGCGGGGAACAACGGGTTTTGGCGGTTCTCAAGGGGGTTTCGAGTTGGGAACTCGCAGCCCTCCCCGAGAGCCGAAACACATGTAATGTTTGCCTTGCTTTTATTCCAACACTCCACACATTGTTGCCATTTGATCACTAGAAGAAACCTATGTTTTTTGGACATGACAATTCTACATCCAAAGGTTGTGTATGATGTCCTCAAATGTCTTCGCAAATGTCCAAAATTTTGCATTGATCAAGACATGCAAAAAACATAAAAGTCTTGTTGGACATCCAAATGTTTTTGCCCAAACATCCAAAAAAACATGGGTCTATGCAATACTGAAAGCTTGCTATATAGCTACCACATGAGCACCATGTAGGTGAGGAAATCCAAGTAGAATTTTTTTCATCCAGGACGTGGCATTTGACGTGATGTTTGACGTGGCGGTGAGAAAAGTGATGTGGCATCCAATTAGGGTGATGTGACATGCCACATCTGCATAGTTTTCTATTGTTTGAGAATTTAATTATTATTTGAAGAGACATCAAGTGAGACATCCAAATGTTTTCTGAGATGTCATCTTAGACATCCACACATATTCTAAGATGCTTTTTGGAACATCCACATAGACATTTAGACGTTTTTTGAGACATTTTTTGGGACGTTAACTTTGACTTCCAATCATTTTGTGATGACTACTTCGACGTATGCATATCATCATGCAGACCTCTTAACCCTTGAGCGCCCCAGCGACATAATTCCGTCTCTCCAAAATGAAAGTTTGTTGGGTTTGACTATCATAAGCTTTTGAAGGATACGAACAAATCATTTGTCCTTTTCCCTATCGATGAAGGGTTATTCTTACTTTCAATCAATACGGTTAGTTTTTTTGAATCTTTTTTGAGTAAGAATGTGATTGACATTAGTTGTGAAAGGTCTGAATTTTGATAAATATGAGTTGGGCGCTCAGGGGTTAATACATTCAATATACACCATATACAATATGCCATATTGATAGTACACCATACATTGTACAATACCTAATAGAAAGTAAGGTAATCTCTATGAAGTGTTAGCACAAGCAAGAACATACGATGGAAAAACATGGTCAATGCTTCATCTAAATTAGATGATGGATCAATTTTTTGACATTGATAGAAAGCTCTAAACATATAAAAACATCTAAGTTTGAATATATATAATTGTTGCCATCAGATATGGCATACAAATTGAACAAACCAACACCTTTTACCATCGTGTACTACCTCCCTTAGCATCAATGACAGCCTTCATGTCTAGCATGGTTGCAACCAAATCACTCAGCATGTCCATTGGTATGCTCTCCTAAGCTGCATTCACCATATCCCACATTTGAGCTTTATTCCATGGCCAATTAATCCTTTGGACTCAGTCTTTGCAAATCATCCAAATTTTTTTATAGGGTTGAGGTTTGAAGAGTTTGGAGGCCAATTGAGTCTCTTGAATCCATTGTCTTGTATGCAAATTTTTGTCACCGCCCACCATCAAAGTCAAATGCTTATAGTTGACGTGGTGGTAGAAGTAAGGCAACAATCCTTGCTCACAAACAACATCAACAAAGTCCGTACTAATGTGTTGTCTAGGAGGAATCAAAACCCTCAGTTGCTTGTTGCAATAAAGGCCCCTAGACCATAATGGATAGTCTTCTGGACTTGAATGTTGGTGCTAAGCACTATGAATCATATCTTTCATGACTACTATGCCATACTTGGATTTGACGTGAATTCTTACCTATTTCAAACAATGCCTCATCACTCCAAATAACTGACTTCTATTTTTTAATTGTTCAATTCTAGTGTGCTTTTACAAAGTACAACCTTTCTTGCTTGTGTTCATTGTTCAAATATGCTTTCTTGATTGCAATTCAATTACAAAGTCCAAGCTCATACAACTCTGTCTATATTGTAGTTTGACTCACTGAAACAAGCAAACTATTAGCAAGTTCTGCAAGATACACATGACGATTTCTTTGAAGCTCATACTTGAGCTTCCTATGATCATGAGCCTACAACTTCCAAGGATGTCTAGACCTCTATGCAATTTGTATCAAGCCCTCTCACAATATCTCTTTAGAACCAACAAAATAGTTTTCTTTGGTCTTCCAACATGACATGAAATCTCACTCAAAGACAATCCAACTTTACTCATTCCTACAATAATGCCTTGCTCTTCCAATGTCAAGAAGTGTCCTACCATAGTATTGTAGAGAATTGAAGAGCTCAAATTCACACTACAACTATCTTGACAATTAATTTTGAGTAATAGAATCAAATTTTGCAGCAGAAACTTCTACGCATGTGCAACCATTTCAAGCTCAAAATCAAGGCATCTATAGAACATCATCACATTGCAACAAGAAGTCAATGAATTTATATTCACAAAGCTCATTATAAATCAAAATTCTTTCTTGGGGCTCCATAAAGTGCAGCAAGTGTCAACTACTAAACCCTTTCATTTTTTTAATATGGTAGATTTTTTGGGAGCAATTAAGTCACGGTTACATTACTCACCTATAAGCTTCTCTAATCTACAAAATCTTATCCACATTAGCTTCCTAATTAATGCTAAGAGGCATAATGTCTATACATCACCATGCAAAATACTCATAAGGTTACTTTACTTTTTAGAAGGCATTGTATACAACCATATACAATATATCATGTACAATACATTGTACACAATATGTCATATACAATACACCATACACCATACACCATATTTAACAAATATGTAATATGGCTTCTAAAGCCCCCTATTCTACATAAGTAGGGATGAGAAGACAAACTATATATATAAGTGGGGTGGTAGGAGGTAAGACAAACCCATTAGAAGATATTTAAGGCCTCCGGAAACCCGTGAGTTTCCGGCACTGAGATATGTCCCGACCGTGTTGGAAACGCTACTAGCTGCACAATCCGACATGGTGGCGACAATGCCACATCATTTTTTGAAGGAAAAAAAAACTTTTTTTTCAACTTTTTTTTGTGTTTTAGACATTTTAATTATTTTTTATAAAATTGACCGCACGAACATCATCAGGAACAAGCCTGAAACGGGCTGTTTTTGCCCTCAAATCTTCTCTAATGATGTGGGATATGTAAAACGTTAGAATTGTCTTACAAGTGGGGACAACACACAAACATTTGATAGGACGTCAAGAGGATAGAGTGGGTTGTCTACCTCTATGTCTCCCTAAGGAGTACCAATGTCTTCTAAACATTCATTGGGGGATAAAATAAGTGGTGCCAAATGTTGAGTGTGATGTGTGTTTAATTACTTTGATATCATTGTCGTATTTAGGGTTGCTTACATGAAATGCATGCATGATTTTGCATACTCTAAATTTTGCCTAGTCCAGAATTTTCTTATTTTATTTTTCTTATTATTTTGTATAATGTAAAACAATGAAATATTCATGTATTGTTCTACATCTATGTTTTATCCATTGAAATTGACAATGAGACATTGTCTATTCAAATTGAGGAAGAAAATAACAATGACTATGTATGTTTTTGGTATATTTCATTGTGTATAGTGTACACAAAAGTTGTAAGTGATTAATGTTTATGTTGTATACAGCATGACATCAAGACATATTATAGATTGCTAGACATTTGAAAAGATGTCCTATATTGCTCATTGAACATCTTTCTTTCTAGTGAATGTCATGAAATGCACATTGAAGAGTATGAGGTAGAAGTTTATATTTGCTTAAAGATGAAGACAATCTTTCTTCCCATATTATCTCTCCAAATGTCCTCAAGTGCATGTCGACGTCTCAAAAAACATCATAACGACTCAATCTACATTTCCAAAAACATTACAACATCTCAATGTAAGTCTCTAAAAATGTCTTTCAAAACGTCTCCATGTCTCCATTGACATCATCTAAAACATTTAAGAGTCTCATTAGACATCTCCAAAAACATTAGTGAATATGTAAAGCGTAAAGCCGCTTTGTGCTCTCAAAATGCCATATTAGCATTTTTAGATGCCAATTTAGTCAATTTCTACATCAAATAGCACATCATATGCCAATTCATATTTTTTCACCCAAAGGCTGTCCTCTAGCTGCATTTCCCCTTTTTTTTTCCAACTTGGACAATAATTTTATTCAAGAGCGTAGTAATTTTTACAAACTTACCTAAAGTAAAAATGGATCAACGATGCTAACGTGGAAATTAATGTTTTCTAAACAATGCTCTAGACATCAGTAGGTCTTCAACCATGTTTGGAAAAATCTCAATGTTAATCGCAAGACCAAGCTATTTTCACTGCAAATTGCCACCGTCATGTACAACACCCACAGAAATCTACCCAAAATTGCTATCCGCATTTCTAACATCTTCATGTCCCTGTAGACAACCGCATGTTGCACTATGGACATTGTGTGTTTTTGGTCAGACATAAAAAACCCAATTTTCTTCTAGTGAATCTTTGTGTAGTTGGTCTTCATCACTAGCTGTAGAGTTCAATTTCATAGTAATGTCTCCATGTTTTTGCAGTTTAGTTTGTGGTTTTCATTTCACTAAATATTGGAGGATGTATTGTAGTTATTTGTTGCCATTTACTTGATGAGTGGGGTGGTTTGGGTCTTCATTGCGTGTTGTGGAGACATAGGTTGTTTGTGAGGGTGCAACAATTTTGAGGATGTACTCTTGCGATTATACTTCAAGGAGTCTTTTGCTTGATCATCTTATCATTTTTTGTTTTAAGACTTTGAATGTTTTCTATTTAATGTATTTTGCAATGGAGGTTGTGCGCCTTCATTGGCATAAGAAATGTATTGTTGTTGTTAATAAAAATGGCCTTGAATGCTTAATTTCATCACGTTCTTGTGAACTTCCGGGTGTACTTGACAAGTCCTATGTTTGCTTTCTCCGTCTTTGCTAGAGTTTGGATTCCTATGTAAGTTTGCCAAGGCAGTTTGCTTCACTAACATCAAAATGGAGGTTGATCATGAGGATTCAAGAGATGATGTTGTCAGGAAGGTGTGGGTTGCTTCTCTGGCGGGGTTATCAAAAAAGAAAGTTGACAAAGAGGTGATGGAGGCATTGGTGTTGGCCCCAAAGGAGTTGATGCGCAAGGGTACACTAATTGAGCAACATAGGGTTGAAGCGGCAAAAAAGACTATGTGCAATTACTTTCAATCCAGTTGTAGTGTGTGGAGGGGACAACCTTTGTCCATAGTCTTCAATGGGTTGTTGCCAAAGGTATTGGGATCAAAGCCCAATTTTGTTGAAGAATATTCTAGTCTTAATTCAATTCAATGCTTGGGGTGCAAATCACTATCTACAAAATTAGAGCAATTGGTCAATTCCTCATCCACCTCTTGTGACACAACAATCTTGAGTTCCAAGTTATCACTAATAACTCTTTCCTTGGAGTTCGAGTTTGCTGACAACAAACATTTATATGAGGTGGATTGCAAATCTGAGGGGTCTAACGACTCATATTTCTAGACACCTCCTACTAAGTAAGGTGCTAGAGATGAAGAAATTGAAGGTGTAAGAACAATATGACAAGCATTGAAAATTCCAAATTGTCTTGGCTACATGGGTGGAAGGCATGATGCCCAACAACGGAATCTTGTACATGATGAAGTGTAGGGTGTGTTTAGCGATTGACTGAAAGTCATGTATTATGACACCTAAATCTCATATTTTTGTTCAAACATGATGAGAAGAAGATCGACAAGAAGGACATAGTGCGGTTCAAGGTGAAGTATGGGGAGTAGTATGTTGCAACCCAATGCTAGCATTGGAAGAACCTTTGATTGTATGCCATGAAACTGCCACCTATGGTAATCCAACAAATTAACCATTGCATCTCATAGGAGGCACGTAAGAAGAGGGTACAATTCGCTACCATTTTCCAACTTCTACATGATGGTCGTCCAATACTAGAATATAAATCGCATGTTGATTTCTACAAGTTCTTGAGTGTCTTTAATTTGTCATCTGTGCATTGGTGTGACAATTCCGAGTGGGTGATGACCAACTACATGTATAAACAAGTTGTGTAGGAGATGCATAGACTAACCATTGTGGCTTGTTATGTGGTTGTGATAGTAGATGAGATGACAATTGTAGACAACATTAGTGTCTTTTCTATGCATGTGGGTGATTGCAAGAAAGACCGAATGATTTTGGTAGCGTTTTGCTAAAACTGTGATTTTTTGCGCTTAGTACTATGTATACTATGGTACTACAAAACAGAGCAATCTTAGCCATTGATCTGAAAAATCAACGGCCAATAGTAATTTTGAGTACTTGATAATATTGAAACAATACTATTTGAAAAAAATGATAGTTTGTCATAAAAAATAGATAAAATTAAGTATAAATTAATGATAATTAGAAAATCATGAATAAAAAAAAACGAAAAATTGTCCATTTGTAAAAACTTAATAGTGATTACATTTCATCAAAAACTAAAAGTTGAAACCATCATGAATGTTTGAAGCGCTATGCGCAAGGGACCCCTATTCATATGCATGTTGAGGACAAAGAATTGTGTTTTTTTGAATGCCCTTTGGTGGGCAAATGCTCATCTAGTGTAGAAATAGCCTACAAAAAATTCAAGTGAACATCATAATTTTTGGATGCTCCATAGTACTAAACCCCCCTAAACCGCAAAGTGTGACAAATTAGCTAAATTGACATTTAATTATAAAATTATTTTTCAAAATTTATGAAAAATAATAAATCTCATGATTTCTCAGTTAACCATCTTCAATAAAAATTTCAAGTTCATCGGTTTCATTTTCCGAAAGTTATGATTGATGGCAACTCAGTCACTTCAATTGTGACGCCAAATAGGATTGGTCTTTCTTGCAATCATCCATGTGTATACTCTGTAGGATTGGGTTAAAGTGACAATATTGGTAGCTTTGGAATAAGTGCACTATATTCCAAATGTTGAGAATCTCACGAAGCTAATCATAGAGTTGGTCGCCAAGGGGGAAGGGGGGGGGGGAGATTCCAAAAGTATTGTGAAGAAAGTGGTAAGCTTTGATGCCGATGGAGCATTGACATTGCAAAGGAGCAAATTAGGTGTCACCACACAAGTAAAAGATAAGTATGTCTCGTTTGCAATTGAAATTCACTATGCGGCACATCAATGCAACTTTGCTTTCAAGGTGGTGTCCAACCTAAACATTCTTGTAGCCATCAAGAAACTTCTACATGTGATGCACGCATATTTCTACAAAAAACCCAAGTGATTAGAAGAATTCAAATAGTTGGTAGAATTCATAGAAACAAAGGGCCTCAAAATGCTTTGCAATGTACAAACAGGGTGGGTGAGCCTCATTGAGCCCTTGCAAAGTCTTCTATCAGAGTATTGCACTCTTATATATAAAATGACTACGGATTTGGAAGATAGTATGAAAACTGAGGTAAGAATTTATCAAACCCACCATGTCTCCTACATGTTTCTTTTACATGGCTTCTGCATGGATTGTAGTTCTTGGCATTCAAGTCGTTTTTGTCTATGCAAGCCTACCTTGTGTTCTTGCTAGATCCATACACAATGTTGGACATGTGTGCTCTTCTACCACTTTTGGAGGCAAATGATACATTGGTGGTTTTGTTCATAAGCACAATGTTTATATCTACAATTTTGTTGAATGTATCAAAGTGTGTTAGGCTTTACTTTATCAAATGTACGAAGATAGAGTGATCGCCTACAGCTCAATTGAATTTTGGAGTTTTAACAACCTCCTAGACTACAACCTCAAGTAGATCTATATTAAGTGGATGATGAACCTTAATGATGACTTTGATGCCTTGACTTTTGTGTGTCATGGAGAGTAGATCCATGCAGAGCATACAGGAGGGCCAATCAATTATAACATGTAGGCCTCTTTGCTTGCAAAAGTAAAGTTTGAATGCATAGGTGATATACATTTTCACTTGATTGTTTTCAATTGATTCATATGTTGATTCACTTGTCTTCTATAAGTCTTGCAATCAATTCTTTGGATTGCTATAAGCTTAGTGGAGTCAGGTCCTTGGATTATTGTAAGTTTATGCTAATGAATTCTTTTGGGTGATCGCAATTGCAATGAACATGCTTGTAGAAGAGCTCGATGACCGTTTTCCTACTCACCATGTGATGAATGCTTTCAGAATCTTTGACCCATAGTATTGGTGTAGAGCCAACGTAGAGGAGATGTTTGATAAATTTCTGCGGATTTTAATGGACTCATATGGGCATGGCAAGATTTTGGGTGAGGAAGAGTAGAAGATACTTATCTTGCCTCTAATTGATTGTAAAGCCCTCATGTCACAACACAACTTGTTTAAGACTTGTATAAAGTCTAATCCTAGGGCTACAATGTTCCCTCTTTACAATGTCAATCCTTTCATGAAAGTGTGGCGTGTATTGGATAGAGTTCTTAAAGCTGGAGAAGCTAGCTCTTGTGCACATCATTAGGTCTTTGGAAGACTAATGGCTATTTTCTGATGTGGGCTTCTTGAAGTCTAAATTGAGAAATAATCTTGATGAAAACATCGAAGTTGTTGTAGGAATGTTTTCTTAGCGTATTTATACACTTGAGAATTTTCCTTACCAAAATGTTTTTGGCAAATGGTTTGTATTAGGTGGGCGCTGCAAATACTTGGTAGGCTTGTAGTTTTATATGAAGATGTTTGTTTCAAATGGTAGGAAGTGTAGTACAAGATTCAACAACATTAGACAACATGTAGAGCTGTGAGTTAGTCTCATGATGCTTGTGTGCATCATTCTATCTTCCTTTTATCAATAGTTGAGGTTTAGAAGCACATGCATGTATTGCATGCATTGTATGACTTTGTTTTTTCATGCTTCTGAATGATGTAGGTTCAAACTATGAGCTCTAATTTCTAAATTCCTTCATGTGTCCAGTATAGTTGACATTGGATTTGCAGATTTGCAAGATGTTACTACTTATTTGTGCGTGATACATTGTTGGGGTGGATACTAGTTCTTGTTCTCTTTGATGTATTCTATGTATTTCCATTTGTGCGTGATACATTGTTGGGGTGGATACTAGTTCTTGTTCTCTTTGATGTATTCTATGTATTTCCATTATGTTTGATTGTGTAAATTTTGGACAACTAACCCATGGACATTTCCTTGAGTGACTTTCTTACTTTGGAGCTTATGGTATACAATGTTGAAGACAATTTCATATAGCCTCTTGCACATTGTCAATGCTATCTATTGTAGTGTTCATTTCTTTTGTCAATTTGACTTACTTTGGCATTAAAGGGGAGTGTTTGGGTGGGTGCAAGTCTAGATTGTGACTTCTAAGCAGACAACTAAGTGACTATGAATTAGTTTGCATACAAGTAGTTTTTCAAAATTGTACATGACCATGTTACTAGCTTATTTTATATAAGTGTTAGGTTTTGTTGTTTTCAGGTTTTGTTGTCTTTTCAAAATTGTACATGACCATGTTACTAGCTTATTTTATATAAGTGTTAGGTTTTGTTGTTTTCAGGTTTTGTTGTCTAATGCAGTTCATCTTAACTTGTGTTTGCCCCCATGCAATTAAGGGAAAAAAAATATTTCTAATTGCTACACCTCAAAACTTTGGTGATCACCACCCAAAAAACTCTACACTCTACCTATGCTCTATCCATAAATCGCCACTTCAACAATAACCCCTCATGAAATTTTGCCTTTTTGGCCATTTAAAAAAAATGAAAGAAAAACAAAACCGATCATTACTTTACATTTCAAAGATGGAAAATATAGTAAATGTAAATTTTACATCACCACAATTTCAATACAACAATGGCTAATATTGCAATGAAGGGATTTGACAAAAGAACCCATATTTTTGATACCATAAAATTTATTCAAATCCTATTTATACTAATCTTATATGCATAATTCAAAATCATTATTATTTTGAATTCATGATACAAAAATCAATTCTTTGCAATGATAATGAAGATAGGAAAATCAATTCTTTGCAATCAAACATAAATGAGAAAAAAATTAAAGTTCTTTTCAAAGAACACCCTAGAAAGAATAGAATATACTTTAATTCTTTAAATTTACATGGTATAACTCGTTCTTAAATTCATGGTACAAATTAATGAAGAAGCTTCAAGGTACTAAAATGAAAAGAACTTCAAAGAAGGTAACCCCACGAAATTGTGACACCGTCCTTGGACTTAGTGATGGAAGTTCTAAGTAAATAAAAAAATGAAAAGCTCTTCACATATGATAACTACACCAAATTGGTCCGTTTCTAAATGGACCCTACAAAGGAACTTCAAATAAGATAAGACCTTAAATTAAAATACACGACCTCAAAAAATGAAAGAAACTTCACAAAGATAACGAGATCAAATTGACCTATTTCTACAAACAACCCTTCAGACACAAGTTCCAACCCTTTGAAAATTCTCAAGGTATTTGTGTGGTTTTCTAACATGCTAAGAAATTTGAGAACCATCTCCTTGACCCCAACCCATCCAACATTTTAGGAAACAATACTTTTGGCAGGAAACAGCTCAAAATGCTTATTTGGTCGATTTTAAGAGCAATTATCTTATCATAAAGTTGAGGATTGAGTTTGATGAAGGTCCAATTTGTTTCTTGGGACACGACCTTGAGGAACAAGATCCTGGGGGGCTTTCATTGTAGAATCACAATGTCCAAAATTTGGCAAAATGTTTGAAATGACACATTTTCACCATAATTTGCTCCAAAACGCACCCAGAAATTTACAGGTTAAGTGTAAACTGCCAGAGAAAGTGTAGACAGAAATATATCACACTAAAACATCTACAACTGATTGTCCAAAAATTAAGCTTAAACACGGCATCATACAAAAGAAAGCGCAGAATAGTTGGCTTCAAGTAGCTTCAGTAAACGACTCTCCAAATTAAGGCAACCAACACAAAGGAATAGTGGCAACCCTACAAGAAAATGAGAAATGTTTAAATGTATGATACAAAGGTGCACATAAACTTTGGCTATTTTCAAGTACAAACTACATGGCTGGACGTAAGAATTTTCGTGCAGTCGGGAGCAGGTTCAACAAAGACATTCAGAAGAACTACGAGCTGCTTAAACCTTAGCAGCAGCTATATGCCCACTCTAGGCTGATTGTAAGCCTTCTATTAAGGCTTTGTCCAGATCTATCACCTTGGCTGAATTACATTACTAATATACGCCAGAAGCATGCCTTCCTCCAAAAACCTTAACCAGATTAACGCCCTCTGCAGGGAGATCAACATGTGGAAAAGGCCAACAACAAGCAGGCACTAGCATCCTGCATTTGGAGACACCTACAGGGCTTGCATCGTATGAACGGTATGCCAGATCATCAAGCGAAGTAGTAGAGACTTAGACGATGGCACCTGAGGGGCTACATTTGCCGAAGCCCCCCTGTGCGACTCAAAATTTCCTGCTCTTTCAAGTGTCGCTGGAATCTAGCAAGTCTTGCTTGCAGGTTAACAATTCCAGCAGCTTTCCGAGAGAGTACATAGTTTAGCTGAGACACATACCGGTCTATCCGGCTACCTGGTTGGTCTACCTCAGCAAGCAATTTCATCTCCTGCATGCACATGCAGCTGACCAGTAAGAATTCTTCCCAGCACCTGAAACCACAAGAGATTATGCTAGAGCAAAGGGTGGCGGCTACAGCATCAACACGACCTAGACCACAGTGAAAATAATGGCACTGCTTTACGAAAAAAATAGCTCCATCCTATAGTGATATTAAATAAGGTAAGTAATTCCCTCATGCTCCAACTCGAAACATGCAGTAATCAGAAATATTTCCAGTTAACAGAACAACTGCCCTATTTACAATTTCCACAAGCAACTTAGGAGTAGTTGACGCCTACTAAGGTCACTCGAGGTCAACCTTAGCAGGCACCATCTACACCTACGCTGCTGACACTAATCTCCAATTTATTACATCAAGGCCATGTTCATTTCCCCACTCCTTCAACGAACAAAAGCCAAATATTGTAAATGAACTGAGATATCATGTTCGAGAGATAAGCTCATACCTCACGCACTATTTCCATGGTATCCTCTACCTCCTTCCGATGGGCTGATATAACCTCTTCCTCTTCCTGCATCAGTCCGCATCACCACCACCATTGATCAGTACAAAATGACAGTCATGAGGAAGACAAAATCAACACTAAATTCATGCCGGATTCACTTTCTTCTTCTAGTTCTCAGGTGATTCACTGACCAGCGTTGGTTTAGATTTTTCAAACATTGTACAAATATGCTAGCAGTCATAGAGCTCACCCCTAGGTACTATCAATATCTTTCGGTTTACAATCTCCCTGAACAAAGACAATGCCACAATCTCTCAAGATCAACACACCTCGAGGATAGCATTGATGTGACCTTCGCGGTTGTATGGCACAGAATTAACTTCTGGATCTATCCTTGTATGGATGAGGATATTTGAGGCTTGGTCCATTTGGCGCCTGGAATTGCCATCAGTCTTAGATGTCTCATCGCGATTATAGTCGAACTGGGGCCTGGAATTACCGTCAGGTTTGGATGGCTCATCCCGATTATACTCAATCTGGCGTCTTGAATTCCCGTCGGGCTTTGCAACCTCGTCCCGGTTGTATTCAAACTGGCGCCTGGCGTTTCCATCAGGCTTTGATACCTCGTCCCGACTATATTCAAACTGGCGTCTTGAATTCCCATCGGGTTTGGATACCTCATCCCGGTTGTATTCAAATTGGCGCCTTGAACCTCCATCCGGCTTGGATACCTCATCCCGGCTGTATTCAAATTGGCGCCTTGAATTCACATCAGGTTTCGATAATTCATCCCTACTATATTCAAACTGTCGCCTTGAATTCACATCGGGTTTGGATACTTCATCGCGGTTGTATTCAAAATGACGCCTTGAATTCCCATCGGGCTTGGATGCCTCGTCACGATTATAATCATTTAGACGTCTTGAATTCCCATCGGGCTTGGTTATTTCATCGCGGCTGTATTCAACCTGGCGTCTGGAATTCCCATCAGGTTTTGACAACTCATCACGACTAGATAAACGATCAAACTTCTCCTCCTTGCCAACTTTCCGTCGAGTGGTAAAATTTCCCTGAATCCTATCAGTTTCCTGGGGATCGGCACCATGAACGTCATGCACACCTGATTCACTAGGATCATTGTAGATTTGTCTATCCCTCTCACTCCCAGCAGTGTTTACCTTGCCGAGCTCTCTGCTTGAGTAACTATACTCTAATGATTGATTAGAAAGCTCCCTTTCACCTTGCTGCATGTATCGCCCAGGATCAAGGGGCGGGCGTCTACCATTCTCAGACAGCTTATTATCTTGTCCGAACTCAGACACTTGTGGGGCAACTTGATTTGCAGATTGTATGGACGGAGGAGATGAATTGGATTCTCTTGGAAGCGAGGTTGTTGGGAGCGTTGTTGTCGGGTTCATATCCCTCTTCGAGTTGTTATTCTTGGACAAACCCTTCACCCTGTGAGCAGCTTATCAGGATCAGTGCATACAAAATTATAGTATAAGAGGCCTTCAAAGATTTACGCTTTCAATGAGTTTCACATAGAACTTCTATGGCAAATTACCCTTGGCAAATTCTTTCGTTTGCCAAAATTATCAGATTCCAGAAGATATAAAGAACCACTTCTGCTTAATCTCAAACAGAATGCCTGCACATTTGCGCAATGAAAATCTACGACGCTAAAAGCGTAAGTCACTCTAAGACCTAATACTCCTCTACGTGATTGAAACAGATTCGCACTATGCTCTATCCCGCAACTTAAGTTGAACAGACTCGATGGGAAGGTAAAGCTTTTGTAATCAAGATGAAATGAAGATCCACGGTGCTTACCTATCTGCATATCTGAGGGTGTTCAGCGTATGTTCACAAGACCCAGCGTTTGGAGAAACACACGAGATCATCACTGTGCGTGAATCACCCACGAATGAATCACGTAGGACCTCCGTAAGCTTACTTCCACGGAAAGGAATGTGGCCTTGCTCATTGTCAAGCGCCCTGATACACTCCTTCAACGCCAGCAAACTCTTATTGATCTCTGCTCCTTCCATTCTACAGCACAAATCCAGGTATCTTACAGTCAACAAAAACGAACCATTGGACGAACGGACTAATTGACTTTAACTCCGTACTTACGTCTAATACAACTCCATAAACTACCATCATATAGTCAAACTAAAGCATCGATAGATGTAATATGTAGGAATGCACGTGTGACCACAGGTAAAATAAAAAGCGAAAGTCAAGCCCCCAAGGAAGTGCGTAGAATTCCATGCGACAACCCTAGATATTTCTTAAAGTCCGGCAATCTGTGATCACTCGTACATACGATTTTACAACACCCAAGAATCTTGAATCCATGGCATAGAACTACTTTGCATGTGAATAGGCTGAAATATGAACGCAAATGTCCGAGTACATAGATCTCACAAGAGAATTCAAACTGCAAGAGGAGAGAAGCTTCAATTGCCAGAGAAGTGGTGAGCGCTAACCTTGTCTGACGGTCATTGTCAGTGGTATCAGCACCACGCTCACTGCCAGCCAGATCAATGAATGACAGTTTACCAATCACTCGATTGACTTCCTTTCCTTCCTGAGCCTTCTTCACAACTAGCTGTAAAATGGCATGAGACCTAGAAGATTCCTCATTTGCACCGGTGGAACCAGTGCTCCGAGATAAATTGCCTTTGTCAATATACTCCTTAACTAACTCAACATCTGATACGCGAAACTCCTTCAGACCAACAATGCAGACTTGCTGGCGACCATCCTCGCGCATGCAAAGCTTTCTACAAAAAAGATACCCTTCGGTTACAATCGTCCATGCCCATACCCAATATCGTACATGTTGACAATATATCAATGGAAAGGAAGTTGATGATATTTCAACATCGCCCAAGGATTTAGTTTAAGCAACATGAAGCAGATCAAAAATAATATTTTTATCATTGAATCAAGAACCAATAAAGAGAATTTACTGACTAGTTGAGGAAATTTCTGATTTCTACTCAACGTTCCAGATAATCAGATCTTGAGTAAATGCCAAAAAATTCACTTCAGTAACCAAACATACCAAGCAAGCATGCATGTTAACAGCAAGCGGTCCACACACCTCCTTTCGTTGAGAAGATCATAAAGTTTACCACCATAGATCTCAAAAAAGCTAAGCCACAACTGGAGGCCCTGATTACGATAACTTGGCTGCTGCATGATGACCATAATATCTTCACATGCTCTTAGAGGCAAAGGCTGCATCGTGTAAGTCTTACCACTTCCTGCCATCCCCCAATACGCAGTTGTATGTAAAAACTTGCATAAAACATTCAAAGTGAGGGACATATGTATGCACAAAGGGGAAGATTCCGCAAGGTCTAATACACTATGATTACGATTATATTCGTCAGGCACTTCAAGCTCATATCCAACCACGCGAGGGCAGGGAACTCTGGCATGATAACCCATACTTCAAGCATAAGAAACAGTATGCTTCAGTAAGAAAAAAGGGGCTACTCTATTATAATTGGATTCTCTGTTTGACACATCTAAACCTTCAACAAGCATACACAATTGACACAACAATTGCTGATGGATGCAGTACCTGTTTGTCCATAAGCAAAGCAAGTTGCCTTCGTGCGATTGAAGATAGTGGGTACAATGGGCTCAACAGTGGAACGATACACCTGCATAATCAAAGAATTAAATACACAGTGATCTTTTCTTCCATAAAATCCGAAAATAGAACATCTGCCGAAACGCAATGTCCTCACCTCATCGTTGCTGACTTGTTGATCCAAAACAGCATCGAATACAAACTCATGCCTCTCAACATAAGCAGTAAGGTCCACCTGTCAAATTAAGTGAGACCAGTTAAATTGGTACATATATCACATGCAACGCAGAATGTACCAAGGATGACTACAATATTAAATATTCGAAAGACTCAAGAAGCACAACTTCTAGTCAGCTCTAACTGAAAATATTGGAGCCCTCGTCAAAGAGGCTAAAATTGCACCGACTGGAGTTCATATACTCACCTTCACTTTTGGCTCGTGCACAGTGAGGGAACTCTCCATGTCGCTGATGGTAACGATATCTTCTTCCTTTCGCTGAAGTTCCTTCTTATTCAATGGTCGCTTGCGAACCTATAATCAGAAAATACGATCGCCTTAATCAAGTAGCTCCACCTTCCTGACTGGCTAGTCACTACTTGAGAGAAATTTATCTACTAAACCGTTCTTAAGAAATGGCATAAGACACCCGATGTCCTATTCTTCACCTGCTTCGTTTCCAAAACAGCTGGTACTATAGATTTAAGGTCCATGCTTACTTCTGAATTGAAGAGTAAAGTGAGGACGAACCATACAGTAAGCAGTTTATCTCCAACAAGAATAGTAATTGCAAACTAAACCAGAGAACAGCTTCTCAGTCAGATACAAACAAACTAGAACCAATAAGAATACAGAACCTACCACAACTCTGATCCTCGCAAGGCCGCTGTTATTGCCAGTTTTGTCCCGCTCATTCGATACAGACCTAAGAGGGCTGCTCCCTGACAGTCCTTGCATCCTGCCTTTAAAGCTGGCCGACAGTACATCAGATTCAAAGCCTTTCTCAATAACAGGAACAAATGACGGAGATGATTGAAACGGCTCCGGCATTGCAATCTGCAAGAAAAATAGAAGCAAGTACACGTCCGCCAAATTAAGAGCCTCCACATCAGCACCATTGACAGATCACGCACTGAAGGATAGTGAAGTTTTCGAACTTGATCAAAAAACTGCAATCCGTCAATTACACCATGACATAACTGCTAATACTCCCTGAAACATCTATAAGGTCTCAACAGTAACTGTGAGACAAACACATGATTAACTCCCAAGAGAGTAAGCATCCAGTGAGTGGTTAACGATGAACGATTTCAAAAGCTTACTGCAGGAGCTATACAAAAAAGGATTAATTACATCCAAGTACGACGCCAGGAAATTTCTATCTATCCCTCAGCAATATGTCGTTTGGTCACTCGGTGCTTCATGATTTTTGTGCAATGTTATGAATCTGCTCACGAGTTCATGTAGAGATGGAAAGAAGAAGAAAACTTGCAAAAATGAAGATCTTATGTTAGATTCTTCTCAGTTCATTATTCATTTTGACTAGAAAGCTCCAGATCTACATTCCCCCTTCTACCAGGCTCTCTTAGGGGTTAACATCCGAAGAGAAAACTACCATCTACATAACGTGGGATAAAATAGAAACAGTTGTTTCGAGTAAACGAAAAGTAGTTCAATTAATATCAAATTGACGATAAGTTAGAAATGCTAAACATACCTCGGGGAAAAATTCGGTATCATCGATGGAGTGAAGATCTAATATTCCTGAATTGAAGTCACCCCTCAGTTCCGGTGACAGAAAACCGTCCATCCCACTTTGACTCGCTGATCGAGAAAATGCAGGCGGGGTAGAGGGCTCGGAAACAGAATCCACACCACTACTAATTGTCTTGATTAATCTGAATAACTTTTGCTTGTCTTCTAGGGATTGAACTCCATATCTGGCATAATCCTGCTTCAAATGCAGCACTTCCAATCAACCAGGATCAATAGCCACACTGGCATTCCAAAATGATGAAACATGAACCTTCACCTGTCTAAAGGGAACGCATTGTAAATGTGAAACTATGAAATTGCTCTGAAGTTTAGAAAGACACATAGAAGAGCGATCCACTACCAGAATTAGTCAAGTCTGAAGAGCATGAACTACAGCCTCAAACTTATTGATACAATAAGACATATTGGTTCCATGATAGACAACTTTTTAATATAGCATCCAACATCTAGGTAAAGAAGAAAGAACTAGGACATTCACAAGCTGCAGATACCTTAAAAAGTCATAATGACACTACCATCTCTAGATTGCTAACAACCAAAGGCAACGGAGTCAAGGAACAGTGATACTACTCAAATTTTGGAAGAGTGAGCGCAAATTCAGCAGAAGTAGATGGCAGACAGGGTAGAAAACAGTCAGAATCCAGAGTTTCAAGTCAGACACGCTAGTCTTTACGCAATCCTTCACTGCACCTCTCATGAGATAAATATCAGAACAAGTCACCAAACGAGGTTAGGACAGTATTGGTAATAGTTGCTCATCAACACTGTGAATGATACTACCATAAGGTCCATACCAGATTTTCACACGCCTCGTCAAAGCGAGATTGCAATTCCTACAGACTTGAATTAACTTCAGGTGTCACAATTAACTTCAGGTGTACATAGATGTTTAGACATTGTGCTTGCTGTGCGTAAAGATTATAGGTGAATTTGCATACTTAGATTCAGCTACGTTTCCTTTGTAACTGACAAAGCCTCGCAGACATCTTTCTGGAGGTCTTGAGAAGAGTCAGTCGAGGTGGTGCCGCTAGCATTCTGAACGAAAATCGCGTTAAAAGAGTGGAGAGAAACCTAAAATTGCACTCACCAGCGGGCACATTCACTGCAGATAATTGTATAACCAATGCGAAGACAGCATACATCAGAGCTGCGTGCGAAGACATGCTGTTTGAGCTGTGTAACTTAGACAAACACAACCAATCAAGCTCTGGAACATATAACATGATTGGAGTGCTGTGATCGAACTAAGGATTATTTCAGCATCTTGCAGGGGTAGCTCTAGATGGAAAACCTAATTCGTGGCTACAATGTAATAGGTTCTATTTCCAATCGACTTCCCATAAAAACTCTGACTCTAGTCAGATTCTGCCAGATAAAAATGGAATACGACCAGATATTTCCCTTCCCATTGCACCCTACCACTTCAAACAGAGACACAAGGGAGAGAACAGGCACTGACACATTGTGAATATGGGAAGCACCTGCATGAGCAGAGAGGGAAGTAGCCGGTGATCAAGGGCCGCCGCCGATAAAGGAGCTGCCAAATGCTGGAGCCCGGCTGACTGTAACCAGCGGGCCATTATTGCATCCCCACCATCTGATGCGCCCACACCGTGGCTGCTATTGTGATTGCGGTTCTGTTCCATCTGCCCGTCTATGGCTTTCATGCAAGCAATTTTAGTCTACATTAGCATGTCTCGCCCACCACACCGATTCTCTTACTCCACTTTCTCCATGACTATGCTGGTTTTTCTGTGAGGCAGGAAGACCTGCTCAATAATAATAATAATACAGCATTGAGATCAAAACCATGTTCTCTAAATCGGGTGAAATGACAATCTATGGGATGCCAAACCGGCAATAGCATGGACAGCATTCAGCGATCCCCATGTTCCCCGAGAAGAGAACCCCTTCCGCTTGCACTAGACCATGGAGAAAGAGCCGATGGTCTCAGGACCTCGCCCAGCAGTCCACCTTCTCTCACCCCGCTGGGAAACGCGTCATGTACGCTACGTGTTGGTCACGCCGTGTCATCCGAAATTCTCGAAAACAAACAATGACATAGTCCGATCCAAGCCCGAGATTGCAATGCTGAAGCGATCTCGAGGCCCCCAGGGCAGAAACTCCAAAGTTCAAATAACCTAGAAAAAATTCGATCAACGCCAATGTCAACGACTAACGGGCACACTGACTCTCTCCAAGCCAGAAAATGCGAAGGCAGGGACGCACCGAACCGCACCAAACACGAACGCACGAGATTCGCTCGCAGCACTTTCAAATTTTCAAAAATGCGGCGGAAACCAAAAAAGAAGTGGAGAATTATTGTTTTTAAATCATGAACAGGGGAATGCAATAACGACACTTGCACGCATTCATCGCGAAGCAAAACCTCACGCGCAATGACGAAGAGCGACACCTGAGAGCGACACCATGGAAAAGAAGTACCAATCCCTCAAAACAGCGATCCAAACGGCTCGAAGAACACTCTCCAGCGAGCGCTAAGAAAACGGCAGCACAACTAAACACGCCTACGCCATGACAGAGGAGGGAAAAGCAGGAGCACCTGCTTTAGATTCCCGGCATTATCATGCAGGGAAGGAACGGGGGGCTCCGGGAACGCAAGAGGGCTAACTTAGAAGACGCCGCAGCAGCAAACAGCAGCACACACCCCATTGAAAAGAGAGAGACGGAGGGAGGCAGGCACGGGTACCCGGCCCGCAACGGGTGCCTGAGCCCATTACCGTGCCCGGCCCGGGCGGATGGGCGGGTGGCACTGCGCTAACCGGGCGTGAAGAGCGCCGTTTGCAGCGCGGTTTGGTGCGGTTTTTGTTGGGGTTTTGAACTCCGTTGAATCCCTGGAGTCCGGAACCGGACAACGTGGGGGGCGGTGGGTGGAGCGAAAGGAGGCACTTTAACCCAAACGACAAAATTGAGATTTGAAATAAAGTATGATTTGCCGAAGGACAAATTTTAGATGTCACAAGAGTATAAAATAAAATATATATAGTTCCCTCGACTTCCCAATGATACATATATGACATTTTTGTTGAATTTTACTTGCTTCAAATATATTATTCTATCATTACATTTTGATTATGTTTTTGTGTATGGATAATGTAGGTATTAGAGTCTTTTTTTCTTCTCAAACAAATGGAATGGAGGTAGTAGACTATATCTTCCTAATAGATAGTGAAGGAAAAGCATTGCAGGTGAATTTGAACAACCCCAATTTAAATATTTTTTAGAAATCCCCAACACACACTCCCCCCAAGCCAAATCCAAACCCAAACCCAAATTTGAACCAAACCCCTATTTGTAATTTTGAAATGTAATTTCTACTAAAATGATATGGATTAATTTTCATATTTTTGTATCCATGGCATTTTTAGTATATGTATCATATTTCAATATTCATACCATATTGTATTTTTGATATGCATATCTATATCGTGTTTCTGAAATTGGTTGAAATTCATATGTATGGTTGGATTTAAAAACTTAAAAATGAATCTGAAATTCAAATCTACACTAGAAAATAGAGGTGGGATTTTTTTTAAACACAATCGACAGCTCTTGTTGTGTCTTGGAGGCAGGAGCAGGCTAAACCACATGTGTGTGTGATCACAAAAGATAGTCTATCTTTGAAAGGAATTTGACTAAGGTAGCAGCACCCATAAACATGACTGTCTCCATGGGCGTGACCTATTTATGTACCCATATCCGTGGTTAAAGGTCCCATGACTGGCAACAATGGAAAACTGTTGGTGATGGGTGCATTGTGCAACGGGTTATCGTGTCAGTGGATTTGGAGATAAGTTCATTGAATGACGGATCTTAGTACTACAATGTATCAATGAAAAAAATGGAAAGTTGAATGGGGAGGCGGTTTAATTGAATTTGTATGGTGGCCATGGGTCTCTTAATAACATTTAAACAATCAATCTGTACTGATCAGGGGCGGAATGGAGGCAGATATGGGATGCACCCTGTCAGTTTTACATGCCGTTCCTGCCATTATTTGCATCTGAAAGTGGCAACTGGGTATTACCAGGCATCGACTGAAACATCCAAAAGTGGCGACTGGGTATTACCAAGCATCGACTGAAGCATCCAAAAATGGCGACTAGGAAATAAAAGCATGCGGTTTTAGGTTACATGTACAACAGTTTCGTGATTAAAGACTTTGATTTAAGCTTAATTGTGTATGTGGCTCGTTCATTACAAGCATTCACTGAAGCTTCAACAACAATTTAGGCTCCTCAGTAATGGTAGCATGAAATCGGCATCCTCTCAATTTCTGTCTGCATGGGATCACGACTGACTTTGTGAGAGAGAAGTTCTGGCTAGGAAAGGGAGTTACAGATCTTGCATGGGATCACGACTGACTTTGTGAGAGAGAAGTTCTGGCTAGGAAAAGGAGTTACAAATCTGTGTAGTTTTAACCAAACAAGTAGCAATGTCGACAATCAATCGAGAAGCACCACGTTACTTTGAGAATGTAACGGCCGACGCTGTGCATGAGACGTGGGCCACAGAACTTCAGTATGGCAGAAGCGTGGCATGGTCTCCCTATCAACAACGCCACAATACTCAAGAAATGAACGTGAATCATGGAATTCGTAGACTTGTGGCGACACTACCCGGATCTGCAGGCTTCCACGATTGGCGGGGAAGTGGGCAAAACGGACTATGGAATCCAGATGCTGCGCGCACTGTTGAACTGCTGGAGGTGGGGAGCTGCGGAGCTGTCCGTGATTTGGGCGATGCTACGGGCGTACATGCCAGCGGGGGAGCGCTACGGAGCGGCACTGATGAACTGCTGGAGGTGGGGAGCGTCGGAGCAATCACCAACGCTGCCGATGCTGTAGGCGTACAGGCCAGCGGGGGAGCGCTGCAGAGCGGCACTGTGCAACTGGCGGAGGTCGAGAGCGTCGGAGCAGTCACCAACTCCAGCGATGCTGCAGGAGCGCTTCGGAGGGCTTCAGCTCCACCGTCGATTTCTGTGGTTGCAGTTGCCGCAGGTGTGCCTCCAATCCGTGGCTTGAAGAGGTGCCTGACGGGACAATGGTCCGACTCTCAGCTTGCTGCTGCGGTGGCTGCATTCGATGCTGGCTCCACAATTGCCAGTACAGCAAGGAATTTCGGGATTCCACAATCCTCCCTAAGGGACCACATTTATGGGAGGGTAACGAAACGGAAGAAGGGACGTCAAGGCGTCCTCTCTTTGGAAGAAGAATCAGCACTTGTAAAATGGATGTTGGAGATGCAAGATCATGCACACCCAATCTGTATTCTAGAACTAAGGAGAAAGGTGACTGAGATTACTCAAGAACGCTGGACGCCCTTCAAGGACGGAATCCCTGGACGCGGATGGTTAAGGTGGTTTAGAAACCGACATCCAGAACTCACCTTGAGATCTCCACAAGGATTGGAGGAAGGCCGTGCAAGGGGTTTAAATCCCAGCAGTGTTGCATCCTTCTATGATAACCTGCAAAGAGCATATGACCGCAATGGCTACTTGCCCTCTCACATCTGGAATGCTGATGAAACAGGAGCTCAAGCAGGGAGGAATGGAGGAGGGACTCTCGTTTTTGCAAGACGTGGGACTAGATCTGTGCATACAACAATTCCAAATAGCAAGGAGCACCTCACCGTCCTCTCATGTGTGAATGCAACAGGACAGTACATCCCAAACTTCTATATTTTTAAAGGTAAACGAAAGGTGAGGAATTACATTGTGAACTGTGAACCTAAGGCTTGCATGGCAATGCAGCCAAATGGGTGGATGACAGCATTTCTATTTTCTGCATGGATCACTCATTTCATTACTATAGTGCAAGAGAGGTATGGTATCTCAGAGGAAAATAGACATCTGCTGGTTCTAGATGGCCACGGCTCCCATGTGACACTTGAAGTGGTGCAGAAGGCGAAATCAGCAGGACTTGACATCATCACGCTTCCTAGCCACACAAGCCATAGGTTACAGCCACTCGACGTTAGTATTTTCAAGCCATTCAAAGTAGCATTCAGAGGTTTTAGAGATAGGTGGAGCATTCAAAACAAGGGAAGAGGGGCGAGAAAAGAAGAACTAGCAGAATGGGTGTCCATGACATTGAGTAGGGCACTTACAGCATCGAAGATCATGAAAGGATTTTCGGCCACCGGGATCTGGCCCCTCCGACCATCAGCAATGGATCTTCACATGTCTCCAAGTCAATGTTATGTTGATGCTTGTGTAGAGGACGAGGCAGATGAAGAGGAGCGGGAGGATGCATCACCGAGGGTTCCACAACCGCAAGAAGACTGTGTTCTTGAAACGCAGGAAGGAGGGCCACAGTATTTTGTGGCGCCAGAATCAGCATCGGAGGTCACAGGCGATGGCAGCAGCACCGAAACTGATGGAGAGGGACCAGACACCGGTTCTCAACAAAATCTCTTCCCCTTGCCTCTCGTGCAAACGACTAGGCGCAGAACAACACAAGATGGGGAGCCTCTCATCGATTACTCAAAATCGATCCTCATGACGTCGGACGACTACATTCAAGCCATGACGGCAAAAGCTGCAAGAAAAGAAGCAGTGGCCGCGGAGCGACAAGAGCGCAAGATGCAGGCTGAGCAGAGGAAGGTCGAACGAGAACAGCAGAAGGCACAGAAGGAAGCCGAGAAGATCATGCGACGCATTCAAGCCGAGCAGAAGAAAGCAGACCGAGAGCGAGAGCGGGCTAGGAAAGCAACGGAGCGAGCGCGGAGGAATTCGGAGCCGCCTGGCAGACAGCGCCGAAACAATAGCGGGGGGAGCGTAAGCCAAGTTGCCAACACGCTGCCCGGAAATGCCGCCTCCACTCGAGCTCCAACGTTCGGCACAACGGCTCTCCTTTGAATCGCGGAGGCACCACTCCAGTTGCTGGCAGGTCGTTGGTTCCCGCGCGATGTTGGGGTCGTGACTCCCGCGCGATGTTGGGGTCACCACTGGAGTTGCTGGAAGGCCCGACGCGAGGAGGGTGGGTCCGTGGCCTTCGATGGTGGGGTCGTCGATCTTGTTGTTGGGGTCGTGGATCCTGCTGTTGGAGTCGCAGCCATTGGATGCGGGGAACAGAAGCGTCGAAGATGGGGTTCGTAATTGTTGCAGGCAGGTCCAGACATCTCGGCAGACGTGGGCCACTCCCAACGCACAGGCAACGTATTGGAGCAGGCTTTGCGCCAGGATTGACAACAAACCAATACCGGGAGTGTGGTACTTTGTCAGGTTTTCTGACGGCCATGACTACCGCATGCTATGATTTTTGTAGCTATTCTAGATAGTATTTGGAGCACATGAGCCCAGCGAAGACTTCAGGAATAGTCTATTATAGTGTCCCCTACACACTACTTTACATTTTCAGTGATTTTGGACTTTGAAAAATCCGCATGAACACATGCTTACGATTGGAACTCTGGAATTCATGCCGATAATTTTCCTTTCCTCTTCTTTACTTGACTATATTTTTTTCAAGCTCAGTCCATTGCTTTTCATACTCCCAATTGCTTAAAAACGTGCTTATGGGTGCTGCTACCTTACAAGTCATTATGTTCCTATCATTTAATCTCTTGACTTGGGGTGGAATCTCACCTCTCAAATGAAGAAAATCTAATTCAAGGTGACCTCCATGAAGGTATGATGAATTTTCTTCTTGATTCATGAAAGCATGGTTCTTCTTTTCCTTCATTTTGAACTAAGATAAGGCAACCAATCTACTATGGATACCATAAGTGCAGATGATGTGTTGTATGGATTTATTTTTTTGTGTTCATGGTATGTATTTACTTTTTAATAATTTCCAATCCTTCACTCCCAATGGTAGCACATGAATTTAACACCTTAAGGACCAAACATTCAAATTTTGAACAACAGATGAACATGAACACATCCCAAACACACGAAAATATGATTTTTCATCCATTGAATTTTTTGAAGATTCTTGTGTTGGTTCTTTAACATTTGCAAATATTCTATAATTCAAAGGATACTAGTAGGTCTAGCCTCAAAAAATATTTTTTAGAAGTAAAAAAAATAACCCTTTAGAAATTACTTGAATAAAAATAAAATAAAAATCTTCAGAAATCACTATGATTAGAATTTAACATTTTGAACTTAGAGGGAAAAAATTCTCAAGAAAATCACAAATATTCCACCTACAATTGATTTTAGAAGGAATTTTCAATATTTGACTTCAAATTTTATTGAGAAACATTGGTTTGTATACTAGTTGATCTATTCACATAGATTTGATTTATCGATCATATTTTACAACTATTATTTGAAGGTCATTATTAAATTATTATTCTAAGTTTCATTTTATAATATATTTTTACAATTTTGAAAATCTAGACTATACATGGTCTTTTAAGGATGAAAGCCTCAAAATTTAAGTAAGGGTTGAAACCAATATTCCACCTATCCATATTTATCAATCAAATAAGACAAGGTGAGAAGATTGAATTTACAAATTATCTACTAGAATTTCAATTGATTTTCAATACCCAACTACCTAGCAAATGTTTATCACGTATACTCTACCCAAAAAAATCCCACCAAACATAACCATTCTTAAAAAAAACTATACTTTCTTAGCTAAAACCTTGGACAATCTTATGTTTTAGCATGCTCTCCTTACAAACCTCCTGTGTAAATGACCCATAATTGCAACAAATATAAAGTAGTTGCACCCCCAAACACCATTTTATTGGTTCTACCATCTCTAAAGGTCAAATTCCAATTTCTTTTTAATGAGTTTGTCAGCAACCTCAGGAAAATCCACCCCCTAGTCATTTTGTAATTTTTTGGCATTCGAGTAATGTTTTTTGAGTTTCAAACTTGAAAGCATAAAATACCTACTTAAGCCACTAGACTCACCTTCAAAGCAAAAGATCAGTTTCAACTCCCATTGGTTGCTTCAGAGAACTCTTCAACTTTCATTAGTTGCTCTTAAAAGATAGTGGTAGTTTGGGAGGACATAGTTTTTTTTGTCACCTATAGTAAATTTGGGATAAATAAATCTATGTTTTTTGCATTAGATATACACTCCAGAAGTCATCCATCAACCAAAAAGCAATCAATATAATAGCATTACAAGGTTAAATTATTTTGGGCTTGAATTTTAGTGCCATGATAAAAGGGGCTACCCCCCCAACCACCACTTTTCACTACTGTGACTAGTTACTATTATTAAACTAGTCCAATTTTTCATGGATTTTATTGTTGGCAAGTGAAGAAGTTCCAATACACCAAAGAAGGCTACATGTGAATACAACATGCAAAAGTTACGAAGGAAATTAAAAGTTTGGTTCTAAAAAATAGTTTTTTCCTAGCTAACATGGTAGTTGACCTCATTCCGACCACTTAAGCAACTTAGCGTAGTTCCGATATGCATTTGGTGAGGAGAAAAATCCCCCCTATAGAAAAATAGATTTGAGGAGGGTTCCAATTTTTTTTTCCTTTTTTCCCCCACAAAAACAAAATACTTATGAATTTTTTTTGTAAAGATTCCGTTCAATCCATTCTTGTTATATAGGGCACCACATTTCCAACCATAGGTTGATTACAAAATCACCCATGCTTCAAAGTAGGTGATAATTGTGGCTTCAAATGTACATCCTGTGATCATTGTATGAACTCAATGCACACCTCCCCCCAACATATGAGTTGTAACCTAACCACGTGAGTTGTCACAAGTGATCGGAAACAAAAGCAGTCTAACTAGCAAAAATAGGTTGTGGTCGGAAAGAGGTCGGCTCCCCTACTTATTAGGTTACATAATTGATTTGGAAGAGTGAACTCAAGATGGTGGTTTAGGGTCAATGACGCCGCATTTGGGCCGGCCGGTGGGGTGCCCACCCTAAGTGTTGCAATTCTGGTGGGAAGGGGACTCTGTCAATGAATTCTCAATCACCCCAGCTGTTTGAGATTGAATGCTTCCTTGAAAGGGAAGACAGGTTCAACGTGCACCTGCTTTGAAGTTAAAAATCGACGACTTGGTTTTTGTTGCGACCAAGCCGACACACTTGTTGCATGAGTTTGGGGCAACACGTCAACTTATAAGTTAGGTAGCCACTACGTTACACACTGGTGTTTTTTGAATGAAGACCCAGGGTACTAACTGAACTTACTTACAACTTTGTCTCTCTCATTGAACGGATACACAACATCAGCCACAGCCCATGTCATAGATTGAAACTGACTTGTTCTAAAAGGGCTTGCTTCCAGTACAAACAAATTTTGTAGAATCAGTGTATCCACACTCAGTTGTGGAAATGAAGCACTGCAAGCATGGATGATGACAAGTTTGTCAGCAGCTGTGGAGATGCCAAGAAACTCAAAAAGTTGTAGCTCAAATGCATACAAAAGCTGCATTCACACAACGGAACTTACCCCTAATGCAGGTAGGAACCACAATGTGATCTACTGTTTCTGTATTCCTTCATTGCAAGGCTGAATACAAGAAAAAATCTTTTCACAATTCTCCAGCTACTCATAAAAATTGTGCAAATTTCATAACATGCTCTCCTGTCGTTCTTGTAAGGATACAAAAAAAGGTTAGACCCATACAACACGCTATGCTACAATAAACGCCACTTGTATTTTTAGGCCCTCTCTGTGTGGTCATTGTATGAATAGGGGCAACTTGCATTAGAAGTTAACTTAGAGGGAGGAGTATAAAACTTAAGAAACTAAAAAAGTTGTAGCTCAGACATACAAAGGTTGCATTTGCACTAGAAGGGGGGAGTATAAACTTGAAGAGATTTAGTTAAAATTCAACCACTTGACTCCTAGGTGCCCTAAGAGGACCAAAAGTGTCCCCACGTAGCCTTCAAGTCCGATTTGAAGCCCTGTAACTTTTGCATTTGATGTCCAAATTTAATCAAACTTGTTGGAAAATCTGCACTCTCTCTTCTAGTTAGTGAGGTAAATTTTTTTGATCAATCCAAGATGTATTAATTTTTTGAAAGCCATTCAAAGTTCACGGGTTCAATTTGAGTTCAACAAATTGTATTTTGATGGTTGTAACTTTGGGCGATTGTATCTCCTTCATCCAATGTTTGTTTTCAATCAAATTTGTTGGGTTATGTTCCCCCTAAATCCTAAAGTCTAGTTATTGTGATAAAATTTTAATGTCAATCCAAGTTGTATTTGAATGTTTGGGAGCAATTCCAAGTTCAAAATTCGGACATTTTTTTGGATTATAGTGAACCTCGGCGGCTTGTTTATTCTCCATATGGTGTCTGTTTCCAATATATTTTTTTAGGGAAAGTTGCACCTACTAGTCTAGTATGTATAGTTAAACTTTCATATCACCGCAAGAAGTTATGAGTGTCTAAAATTATATTAGTAGAAGGAGGTTCAGCCTTACATGCGTTTTGCAACCTTTTTTTGCTATTTTTTAACAATTCAAAGCCATTTTGTAAACACATAGAGTCATTTGAATGAAATTTTCTTTCACCAAAGTATGTATATTGGTCTTAAAGCACTTTATAGTTTTAAGTTTTTTCATTTGAGTAGGTTTAGAAATCAAATTTCACTTCCAAATGTGAAAATCTCAACATCCTTTTTCAACATTGAAACATTATAATCTTGCAATCTATATGTGGCCAAATGACTCCAAATGACTCACCTCATCTACAATATGTACACTACAAGATTGTACAATTGAGATTTCTATACCTTACTGACATTTAGACCTATAACACTTCAAAGGCAATGATGTTTTTAAACACCAAAAGGTCTTGGACATTTAGAGGTTAAGTTTTAACTAAAGCAAGCGTTCAAATTTTGAACAATGCATGTAGTGTAAATACATGCTAAGCACACAAAAATGTTGGTTTTTTCATCCATCAATTTTTAGAAAGACTTTTGTATTAGTTCTTTAACATTTGTATGGTATATAGAATCTAAAGACTTTCTTTTGCAAATATTCTATAATTCAAAAGGTAACTTTAGGTCTAGCCTCAAAAATAACTTTTTCACTCCAAAAAATGGCTCTTCAAAAATGATTTGAATAAAAAAAATCTAATAAAATTCTTCAAAAATCACTATGATTAGAGCTTAACATTTTGAATCTAAGAGGGAAAAAATTCTAGCAAAAATAATAAATATTCAATCTACAATTGATTACAGAAGGAATTTCAAATTTTATTGAAAAATATTGGTTTGTATACAAGTTGATCTAATGGTACGGATATAATCTATGGATCATGTTTTACAACTATTATTTGAGATTCATCATTAAATTATTATTCTAAATTGCATTTTATAATACATCTTCACAATTTTGAAAATCTAGAATATCCCTTGGTTCTTAAGGGATTAAAGGACATTGCAAATCAAGATGGGTAATTTTCCACTAGATTTCACCGGATAATTGTAATGTAGTTAAGTTCAACTATAAAAATGTATCTCTAATAATGTTCAACATAACTCATTGTGGTGTATGGCATTTAAAACCATATAAAGGATGAGGTTCATGTTCCCCCCTTGTTTGCCCCCTTGAAGGTTACCTTTTCCTTCCATATCAGCATCAAAGGGAGGGTTGCTAGCATGTGAGCCTAGGATCTTGAGTCTATGAGCCTAGGAGCTTAGGCACGTATGTTATATGTACTTATGTTATTGAACCTTTTTATGGTTATATGATACCTATGTTATAGGTAGCTATATTGTAGGTGCTTATGTTGTAGGCACTTTTTATGATTATAGGGTACCACTATTGTAGGTGCTTATATTATAGACACCTTCAATGGTTGTAGAGTACCTACTTACACCTAGGCTCAAGGCTCATAGGTTCACATTCCTTGGCTTTCACACTACCGTCATTGGCATAAAAGGTATGCACTTAGGGTGATAAAAAGGTGGGGAATATATTTTAACCATGTGAAGTTAATCCCTAGAAAGCCTTTCGTGTACCCAATTTTTTTTCATTCATTTTGAACAAGCTATCCTAAATTTGAATTTTCCCTATTTTTTTAAATAAGTTTTTAATGTTCTTCCTCCTTTTCATATCAAGTTTTGATTCCTGTAATTCTAAGAAATATTGCAAAGTTATAAGTTTTGTCTTGATCAATTTTGGGAGCAAAATCGAGTTGTCTGCACATGAAAATTTGCTCCAAAACTGCCCTTGCATTTACAAGCACCAAATTTTAGATGAAAAATATTTATGGACACATGTTACCGTAGGATCTCATAGTTAAATAGTTTGAAAAGATGTGGAAAAAATTTCAGAATTTTCCACCGTGTAGATTCCAAGATATTAACGTTTGAAGTAACAAACATCCTTTTTTGGCCTTGTGAAAACACAGGCAGATGCACTACACAAGGTCACATTTGTATGAATTTTTTTTCAAAATGGTGGTTACTCTTTGGATTCATTCCTCAAGTCAAGTTGGCTACATGCTTGAAAATTTTTAGGTCATTTGGAATTGCACAATATATAGGAAAAAAGTAGTAAGTAGAAAGAAGTACAAAGTGATTCAAAACACTAAATTGTTACGAATTCAATTATAAAATTGAAAAATTTCAATCCCAATGGTGGTAATGTAGTAATAAACAATATAAACCTAATGTTTATAATTTTTTCCAAAAATACTTAAAATTGAGTTTAATAAAGGACTTCCAAGTTTATTTTCGAGTAGAGATTCCATAACTACCCGGGTTGCCCGCCAAACATTGAAAATTACATATCATGTAATAACTTTTGAACCATGTAGTCAAAAGTTATGAAAATTGTTGTGCCTTAAAGCTACTCCTCGGGCACACATTGTGTGATATTTTTAAAGAAAATAAATAAAAAAATTGTTTGTAGTGAGCTGCCCAAAATTGCTATGTTGCCAAAAAACAATGTTTGGACGTTTAGAGCATCCCCACCTGTCTTGCAAAACGGATGACTTGTCCAAGGTGGCTTGCAAAAGTGCCCCACCCGTCTTGCAAAATGGATGAACTTGTTAAGAGGCCGGGCAAAAAGCCTTGGGTAGCTTGCAAAATGTTTTTTTTTGCAAGCCAAAGCATGGCTTGCAAAATGGGTTTTTTGCAAGCCAAAAGCATGGCTTGCAAAATTGGCTTGCAAACCACATGAGACAAAAGCACCAACACTTTCCCCCAAAGTACAGACATTTAGCGCTATAGCCCATTGGATGGACCTTGCAAAGCATTCCAAATTTGGAAACTTACATGTCTTGCAAAATGCGGTTATAGCATGCTATGGGTGGGGCGGTTTGGCTTGCAAATTGGATGGCCCCGCATTTTGCAAGATGGGCGGTGATGCTCTTAGAGGTTAAGACAATGATTTGAATTGTAGTTGTATAATTATGCATTTGGAAATCTTTTTAACTGCTATATTTCAATCAATGAAATGAAAGGTTTGTAAAGTCTCATTTAGCAAGGAATTTATGGCATTTCAAAGGGTGCTATTTTTCTGGGGGCAATTTTGGGAGTTAGTTTTCTAATTTCTGGCTCAAAGAACCTTCAGGGGGTAAATGTACGCTGAATCATGCCAAAGAATAGGAATTTTACTTCTCTCTCTCTTTCTCTCTCTCCCGGACACTCTCGGCTTTTGGAAGTGTTTCTATTTTGCAATGATTTCTCTTCCAATTGGGGGTCGGTCAGTCAGGTCAGTCAGTCTCTCCACGTCCCTGTTTGCATTGTTTGTTGGACCCCGACCGACCAACCATCCATCCATTCTCTTGAGAGTAAGTTAGTGGGACCACAAACTGCTCCCCCAAAGCACTGGAGTTATTACCAGTTATTTTTCTCGGATAAAAAAAAAGCCCTCCAGTCCACTGTACCATTTCCCTTTGCAATGCAAAATTGTACATGTGTTTTTTTTAAAGGAAAAAAGGGGTCATTCCCGTTGAGAAGAGGCTTTTTCCTCGAGGCTTTTCCTTTCTCTTTTATAGATGAGTGGCCGCGACTTTGAGTGATCACCCTGATCATGGAGCAGCAATAAGAAGAAAGAAAGAAGGACAAGCAAAACAAGAGACACTCACGGTTGGGGTAGGACATACACATGACTGTACGGTAGCAAAGGACCTGACCTGGGCTGGGCCAACCAAATACCAATCATTAGCGGAGTGGACAAGGGTGTTCGTTGATACATACAAGGGCGTGTACGGTGCGAGCATGTACGACCCGACTGTAGCGTATCCCATCCTATCCGTCAAGTTACACACAACTGCCACATTGCGTCCACAAAATTCCGTTTGTTCAAATTTCAAATGGATTTCGACAGCCATGCAGGCAGGTAGGCCTCGAGTCGTCGATGGATGGATGGACGAATTCCTTCCTGCCACTCAGATATTCTAGTTCAGTTTGATTTTTCAAATTTGACGAAGATGAAGCTCCGGATTTGTAGGGGAACTCCAAGTCCACGTCCTTGTCGTCCACTGGCTCCACATGCAGCAGCCCAATCATGTGTGGTTGGCCGACTTGGTGCGGCTTTGTTTGGTTATTAGATCCGGAATGAAACCCAAGGTGGGCGGTATTCCCTTATTTCAATAGAATCGGTCCACGTGTTTTACGGAAAGACAAAAAAAGAAATTCAAAATTCAAACCCAAGGCGGTAAGGTAAGGGTAGCCTGCATGCAATTTTCATAGGTAGCCTTCTCTTTCATGACAAGGAGTTGGGTTGTTGGTGGGAGCACCAGAGAATTGGACGGACAGCCAACCCTAAGATTCCAAGTTAGGTCAATCAATGAGGTTCTCTTGTTCTGGTTATTGTACTGTGGGCTTGCAACCATCACTGATCAGCAGATTCATGGCATCCATAACATTGTTTTTTACCAATGAGGCAAAGGGGGGCCCTTTTGCATGTATCCTTGAAAAGAGGAACCCTCTACAGTGAACGAAATGGTCTTATTGATGGCTCCTTACAAAGACTTTTTTTTTTTCGTTTTTTCATTTTTCATGAAGCACCAAAGTGGTGATATAAAAATATGTTATAGTAGTGCTCCAATTTTTACATTCATCCACATGTTGAATAGAAAATCAATCACATTAGCACATATCAAATGTCCGTGATTCTATTCTCATACACAATCTGGTGATTTCTTTGAAGATTTTGTTTTAATTGGAAGTCGTTTGGTGACTTCATTTGGGGGGGGGGGATTCTGGTGCAATTTGACACTATTTCCCCCCTCCCCCCCTTTAGCCATGCTCCTTAGCCAAACTCAATCCTTGAATTAATTGACGAGTACCAGCAAAGCATAATACGGAGTACTTGACTAGCATAGGGAAGACCATTGCTTGGTGACACAATGTTATGCCCACAACAATGCACATAAAATATAGGGTTCAATGCTTTGCATATTCGTACCATCTAAAAAATTGTTTTTCTTTGGATTAGAGTTGCCTTTGAAAAATAAGCATTATTAGAAAAAATGATGTCCATTCTAGCATAGATTTAGCATAGTTTTGTTAATAAACACGGTTGGTTAGGACATCTTAATTTGGACACTTTTTAACATAATTATGTTATTATACCGCATAGGATGAATGTCCTCGTAATGTACCATGTCGATTAAGATCAACTACCACATCAACAGAATGTATTATAATGATAATAATAATTATTACTATCAATAACAAAAAAAAATATTATGATTCAAAAATCTGCCACATAGGCAAAATTTGCCAGACAAGTAGGGTTGCCACATCAATAAACCCTACCCATAGGGCACATTGATGTCCAATAACTAATTAAACTTCCTAATGTAGATTCTTCACTTCAAAATTTAGGGTTAAAAATTACCACTATATTCGTACTATTATATTTAACAATTGAACTTGATTGCCACTTACCATGGTGTTTAAAAAGATGAGAAGACAAGCTCTTTACACAAGGAGGTAGGACAACCTATGTAAGATATGTAAATTGGGATTAGTAGGAGCTCAATCACTCATAGTTAAGTGAAAAGTAGGAATTGTGGTTAAAGTAAAATTTTAGACCTCATTTAGGCAGTATAGAATAATTTTTTTCATAAAACTTTGAACTCAATTAATGTGGGAAATCAAGCTAACTTTCATCTCTGAAAAAAATTGTTTGAGAATTTTTTACTCCAATCAAAAGTTACAAACAAATTGTAGAGAGGGGTTGAAAGGGACATTTTCTTTGACAATTTCAAACATCCTCTCTGAAATTTGTCCATAACTTTTGATTAGAGTCTTGAAATATCAAATGGATTTTTGTACATTGAATTTGTCTTGATTTTATAGATTTTATTAGTTCAAAGTTTAAAAAAGAAAGCATTAGATGAGATCCGGGGGGGTGGAGGGCCGTTTCAAGCTGTTCCCAACTTTGTTCTCCTTGGTCTCATCGAACGCGGATGTTAGATTTAATTTTTTTTAAATTTAAAAATAAATAAATAAAATCCTTAAAATGAAAAACAAAGTTTATTTTTTTATTTTTTTATTTTAAAAAAAACAACAAGTTAGCGAACAACAAGTTTCGGTGGGTTTCAACGGGCTTCTAGATGGGAACTCACAGCCCTTCAGAGTAGGAAAAAATAATGTAATGGGTTATTCTACTATGACAAAATGAAGTCTACTTTGCATACAATTCCTATGTTTTGATAATTAGTGGTCAAGCACTCTTCTTCAATTATCCCATACCCTTTAAGGGTTCATGACAAACAATGGATTTCATTATAAATTTACCCTAAATGTCAACAAAATAAGTCCTTCACCTTAATGTCTAAAAATTTCTTGATGGTAGATGGTCATTGGACTTTATTTTGGACTTTTCCACTAACATTGGATATTTTCATTTTTTACAACATCTTGGTCATTTAATACTTGCTGAATTTGACAATTTTTATTATTCATTTTATTTATTTATTGGCTTACTTTAAAATAAATATTTTCCACTGCCCCTTCCCTACTACTACAATATATGGAAAAACGAAAATGATGTTTAGAAGATTGTTGAATCAATTGAGCAAATTTTTTGGGTCAAATCAACACAATTATGTTGATTGACATTTCACAAACAACACATTTAGAAAATTTGTGTTAATTCCAAAACAAGTCATAGGAAATCAACCAATCTTGCAACATGGATAATTACTATCAACAAAAATCAATAGAAATTACGTTAATTAGACCCTTTTTTCTAGTAGTGAAGTTTCAACACCTACTTTTTAACCTCTAAAATTTTCATGTCGATTTTCATCAAAAAAACACCTAAAACCATCATTTGTATTGCAAAGAGAAAAATAAATCAGTGCAAATTTGTATATTTAATCATAGAATCTTGCACTTGGCTAGTAATGAATGTGTAGAGAAATTTCAAAAAATTTAACCACATAGATTGTAAGATAATTGTATTTAAAGTAAAGAAAATGTTTTTTCTAGCACTATGTGTGATGAGATTATAAGATTTTGAATCTTCTTAGCTTAAATTTTGCTCTAAAAATTTTGATTTGAATTAGTGAGTTGAAATCTTGGAGAGGGGATTTTAACTTGATTTTTATTTATTTATTTATTAATTATTAAAGAGAAGAAGGTAAGGGATTGAAGGAAAAACAAATTTGATAATAGCTCTAAGATGGAATTGAAACACACTACCAATAATCCCAAAAATGAGATTGTTCTATAAAAAATACCAAACCTTGAAGAACATTTTTTTAAATCATGAAAATTGACTTAAAAATTAAATCCAATACATTATTTTTTCAAGAATATGTTATAATTGTCCACAAAACAAGAGGCTCCATAACTTTCACATCACTAATCCAATTGGAGTGAATTAAAGCTTTCCATGTGGAAAAAATATATAATATATGAGAAAGGAAATTTAATATTTAATATTTAAAGTTTTTGTGGATTTCTTTTGCTACCTTGGCAAGTTCAAAATTTGTGCATGGAATGTTATAATTTTTCTCCCAAGCATCAATTGAAATAAAAATTATATTCCCCAAAGCTAATGTATTTTCTTATCTTATGAAAAGTTTTAAAAAATAGTGCCAAAAATTGATATTATAGGAGTTTACTTTGAAATTTCATTTGTCCCTTGAGAAGACAATTGAACTTTGGGGGTAAATATTTCTTTTACAAAATTATTGTTTTGCTATGGTGTTTTGAAGAATATGAATGCGTTTTCCTTGATTCCTACTAGATTGATGATAAATTTCAAAAAGACTCAATTTTTTTACTTTTTGATTTAAGGCCATATTCATTAAATTGAGACAATGTGGATTCTCATTTTAATCAGCTTCCTAAATTTAGTATATAGAAGAGTTCATTAAATTGAGATAATTCAATAAATTGAGACCATTAAATGGTGGAAGAATAAATAATTTCTACAAAGATAAGAAATTTGAGGAAAAAAATAGTAGTGAAGGAAGTTGAAAGGTGGGATTTTGGACGGCAAACTTGAATCATTTATAATAAGTACTTAACTAAAATATCTAAGTAAATAGTTTGACATGTAGTGAGGTAGAGAATTTTGAAATCATCCATGATAGAATACATTTGTACACCTAGCCTTAATGCCTTATCAAAAACTACAATGTCAAAGTAAAGAATTTGACATATGCTTAGATAGAGAAGTTTATAATTACTTTGTATAGAAAACATTAGTACTCATAAGTGTTCCAAAACAAATGTCATAGACAATAGAATTACAATGAAGAACTTACAAAATACACAATACAATACATGAAATAAAAATAAAAATATATTATATTATACAACATCTATAACATCAAATTCTAATATAATAAAAAAAAAAGATCAAAACAATGAACTAAAAGATTAAAAAAACTAAATGTATTTTATCTACTGTACCTATTTTTTCTAACAACTTTTTATTATATTTTTTTGTGCCCTAATCAAAGAAACTATCAACTTCTACAACTCTTTAAAAAAAAAAAATTCCATATTTTTTTGTCATCCTTGCTAAAGTTAAGAAAATAACGTACAAACTCGCAAAACTCCTAATGACTTCCTATGACTACAAACTATTCATCTTCACTCCGAAGATACATTATTGCTTTCACTAGATACATATGCATCCACTGATGTCTGGATGATAGCAATTTGTGTTTTGGGAATTCTAACTCTTGGATCAGAAGTGCCTTCTTTGAAACGTGGCTTCCAAGTAGTCATAATGCAGTCTGTATGCGTCCAACTCGGAGAGATAGCCTTATCCTCGCACCAAGAATTCCCTTGTTTTGTGTCCCACCCAGCATATGTTTCTTCATTGGTGTGCTGAAAAGACGTAGGTGTCCAATATTGAAGTTGAATCGAATTGACATGCCCGGGATCTGGATTAGGATTTGTTAGAGCCCGAGCAAGCCAAAATGGACGGAGGTCACCGTCAGCGGGTCGCACAACAACTAAGTAACCTGCATATACATCACGGCCAACACGAAATGAAGGAGGTGGACGATCACGCCTACGACCAACAAAAGGTGCATCTTCCGCAAACTCCTCACGCATCGTGCCATCATCTAGGTATTGGTCTTCCACCTCATCGGCAATTCGAGAATTTGGCCAAAATCCATCCCGTAATGTCTCATGCACCACAAGTGGAGCATTGAGAGCACTTCTTACACCCTCCCAATATTTCCGCACTGGCTCATTCTTCCTCCTAAACTCGCTAGATAAGTCTTGATTTCCCATTGCCCCCCACAATGCAATGTACCCATCTAAACCCTTGCAAACCTCATCAAAGCAACGCATTTGTTGCGGTGGCAAAGGTAGAGGACTACCCCTCGGTACTTTAGGATGCCCATCTATTGTCTCCTTCCACAAGCGAATCCCCCCACCTTCTTTTGGCAACCAATCCACATCGGTACAAAGGATCTTGTACTGCATCAATGGCCACCCATTAGAATCCTTATAAAACTTGAACTGTTGCACTTGAGAATGACCCTGTAGAGAATCATCGCCTGTATGCAAATACCCATCCACAAATCGCTTAAAATCAGGCACCTCCTCAATGAGATGAGGAATCACGGGTTGCGTTTCACAATCCATAAAAGACTTCATCAACCTTGGAAGTGTGGGGTAGTCATTTGTCTTCAATTTAGTGCTCCAACGACTAAATAGAGCATCAATGTCTTCATGAGTGTGTCCAACAATGAGGAAATTGATGTATATCTCTCGAAAAATAGCTCTGTAGACAAGGAGAGAACAAAATGCAAACACCCACCGATTCTTGTTGTCGCCAGAAGCGTTGTCAAGCTAAAGAGTCAATGTTGGAGGAAGAGGTTGAGCTTCCACCAACACTTCAGGGGGGGACCCGAGGGAGTCCGTACAAATCTCTGAGCCTATTAACAAAGCCTCTGTCAATTCAGAACGCTCTGCTCCTACAAACAATTGACGAGATGAATGCTTCGGTTGTGACTCTAGATCTCGCAATAATTTTGCAATGGACCCAATAATATGGTTGGAGTCTGTTGGGAAGATGTCCAAGCCATAGTGTGCATATCGCACATCTCCATGACCATGAGCAATCATGCCTGTAACAACGACAGGCATCTTCATGAAAGAATCATTTCCCTTACTCTTGTGAGAGTAATGAGGAGAAGCAGTCTTGGAGTGATCCATCTTGTCATGGATTATAGTGAGAACCTTGTCAGGATACATCTCAGACATTGAACGGTTTCCATAGTACAAGTCCCTATGCGCCTTCTGTCCCAATAGGTGCACTCTCAATTTGTTAGACCACACGTCTTGTGCTCGCGAACGTGGAGTGCAAGCACTCTTAAGTTGCCTATATCTATCGCACATTCCACAACGAGCAAAACTATCGCCTCTAGCCTTGGGAGCATACTCAGGAAAAGATTGACGACGAATGTTGCTCAATCCACTAGTCAAAATATGTTGCAATTGAAGTGAAGAATTGACATTGTTGATCTGTGGCAACTTGTCCTTCCAACGAAATGCAGACGGTAGGACCATAGAGGGGACTTTCTCCTCAGACTCAAGGGTCCTCGACTTGTGGGGCATCGTGTCCGCTTCATTCTCCACTAACAATCGAAGAGTTGTTGTTGCTTGCAAAGTGTGTGTCCGAGGTTTTTTCATTCCAAGGTTGCCATGATGCTCCGGTTTTTGGTCATCTTTTGACATCTTCTTATATCTATAAAAGGTAGCCTTTGATACTCCATGGATGGCGCACCAAGCAACCGAACAAATTTCATGGTTTGCCAAGGTGATCATGTCCCTTCCATTGGAATCAGTGTGGGTTTGCTTGTGCACGTCAAGCAGACGTGACTTCCGCCAGAACACTCCACCATCAATATGAAGTAGAGACCAAACGGCTTGAATCTGACCTCGTGGAAATGGTTGCAAGCAATTCTTCTGGCAACATTTCATACTAGAAACATCAGCAATTGCTTGCTCTGTGAGGAGGGCTTCTTTCTTCGGGAGATTGGTAGGCTCAGTCCTCTCACGTGAGCTTTCATAGGAACGAACTCCAGTCCGAACACGCCGCCTTGAACCGTTTGAAGAGACTGCAGTATTAAAGAGATGCGTTTGTTCGTGGTCATATAAGCTGGCACCATTAAGGTAGACCTTGGAAATGTGCCAGGAGTGCATGGACCACATCCACTCCGACGGAACATCTGCCTCACACAAAGACTCTGCAATTTGAATTGCAACCCGGTCATCACCGAGTGGCTGCCCGTCCATGTCAATGACGAGATCTGCATCAACATTATGACAAATTCCTTTTGCCACCTCTACCCCCTCTTCATTTCTGAGTGTGACGCATTTGGTATACCAAGAAGCTCGAGGAAATCCCTCGCAGGCTGCGACACCCGGCGGCAAAGTTGGCACTGGAACTGTAAACTCGTTGGCATCTGAAGTATCCATTCTGCGCGTGAAAGAAAACCAATTAATTCATACTGTTGTGAATATCCTCGAGGCGAGGATAAAAATTGTGTACGACACATTCACAAAATGAGAAACAAAGTTGCCTCCACAGGAGTGAAAACTTGAAAACCATTTTGTGATCAACTATAATAATCCATCCATCAGGACTGAAGAAGTGGAAATGCGAAGAATTAGTAGAACAGTACCATAAAACAGAATTCAATCTAATATCTTTCCATTCCTGAGAATAAATAAGGACATGATTACATAATCTCTTGAACACACATCCGAAGGAGTAAGATAATCAAAGGTATCTTCGCATCGAAGATATCACATGGAAACGATTGAGAGATATTATGCATTCCCACACACGACATTAGAGTGTCAGAGTGATAATGCATATCAACTCTAAATATCATCATAAATGTCTATGAATATCTATGCTTGTCTATGGTTAGCATTCACATACTATGCATGTTTGTCATTATCCTCGAGCCGAGGATAACCTCCATCTATGTCTACGATTATCGTCGTGTCTAGGATAACCTCCACACATGTCTGTGATTATCCTCGACTCGAGGATAATCTCCATGCATGTCTTATATTAACGTGGAGTCGAGGATAGTCTCGATGCATGTCAGTGATTATCCTCGGCTCGAGAATAACCTCCATGACAGTCTCTGGTTCTCCTGGAGCCAATAATAGCCCCATGCATGTTTGTGATTCTCCTTGAGACAAGAATAACACCAAAGCATATTTGTGATTCTCCTCGAGACAAGAATAACACTAATGTATGTTTGTAATTATCCTCGAGTCGAGGATAATCACAGACATACACAGTTGGAGATTATCCTCGACTCGAGGATAATCTCCAACTGTGTATGTTTCATATTATCCTCGAGTCGAGGATAACCTCCATCCAACAATGTCTGCGATTATCCTCGAGTCGAGGATAACCTCCATCCAACAATGTCTGCGATTATCCTCGAGTCGAGGATAACCTCTATCCAACAATGTCTGTGATTATCCTCGACTCGAGGATAACCTCCATCCAACAATGTCTGCGATTATCCTCGAGCCAAGGATAACCGCCATGTATGCTTGTGATAGATAAATGTATTGTTCCGAAATTCACGGCGTAAAAATAGGTTGTTCTTTACCGAAACTCACATACGGGGGACAACTTTTGAGGCGTGACACCGGAATTCTCAATACTCCAAGAATCGTAGGTCTATGCACCTCTGCTTAAATCTAAGGAGAAACAACAGGAATCTAGAATTCAATGAGAAGGGAAGAAGGGAAATAGAAGAACTTACGACAACCCGTCCGAAACTAAGCCACCTACTCACATAAACATGTAAATGAAATGCAAAACATAAGTTCCAAGGCGGTGCGGTAGCAATGACTGCAAGAGGCCGCGGAGGAGGGAAAACTGGGAACCAGGAGAGAGAAAATGAGGTGCTCGAGGATGAGAGACAATGCACATACTAGCGGGAGAATATAAGCGGGAAATACAACGGCATTTGAATTGTTCATGATTTTCAGGACGTAGGGGAGAAGTACCTCCTCGGATTAGGGGGCCGTTGACATTCTCATCGCCCAAATAATGACATCGATGAATAACAACGAAGGACCTTTTCAATAATAGAAATGGGATCTCACGTAGCCGATATTTTTTAGATTTAAATAGGGGGATTCATAGTTCGTGGAATTTTTGGCAGTCACCCTTTCTCGGAAAATGTGGAAATATTCTTTGAAAGCACAGCGGAATTTCGGATTTGTCAAATTTGGCAATTCTTACACCAGCCGCCAAACAACCTACTTTTTAAAATAGTTTATTCTAATGTGTGATTTAGATGAATGTATAGGGCTATAAACAGAAATGTACTCAATGTAAGCTTTCAATAGGGAATGAAGTTAGGGCTTATAGGGTTTAGGGTTTAGGGTTTAGGTTCATGATTTAGGGTTTAGGACTTTAGAGTTTATGGGTTTAGGAGCAATAACAAAGTCTTCACGAAATGTAAATTACATGTTCACAAATTCAATGTTCTTAAACATTGTGATTTTGCAAATTATATTGACAATTCATATTTTTTTGGGAAATTCCAATAATAAAAATTTCAAGGATGTTTCTTATTTAAAATTTATTGGGTTTAGGATATTTTTTAAATACAAGCGGATGATTAAACATAATATTTGTAGTTTCAAATATTATTTATGTCAACTTATAAATGATCTCCAATTTTGTGGGCTTCTAAATGACTGTACACGTTCCGAATTACCCAAAATATTGCACAATCTCTAATATAATGTCAAAAAGAATATACACAAGTTTGAGCTCCTTTTTCCAAAACAAAAAATAATGTATAATTGTGAATTTCATAACATTCAATTCTATCAAATGTAGTATTGGTTATATTTTATTTTCCATAATGTTGTAACACATTCTAAGGAATTTGCATTGATAGAGGAGCACATTAAATATTTGCTATTCTTCTTGTAAAGCACTATAGAAACCAAAGAAGAAATGAAGCCATTGATGCTGTACTTTATAGAATTAAAATCACAGAAGCTTAAAATTTTAATGAAGATAACTACAGAGGAACAAAAAAATAATGTACTAGTTAAATTATGATAAAATTTGGAAAAATAATGATTCTTCAACATAGTTTATTATTCTATTCAATTGTTTTTTAAATTAGAATGATTCATAGGAAAAATCTAAAATTTGCAAAACATTGTAAAGAAGTACAATAAAAAAAAAAGCCAAAATCTTTTATGAAGATGAATGAAATAAAAAACAAATGTTTAAAATATTTCAAAAAAAAGTTGGATAATTGAACTACACAAAGTAGGACCTCTATTTTTACAAGCGTGGTAATTCATAACAAAGTAAAAAAATTCAAAGATTTTTATTCTAAGAAGTCATGATGTCCACCTCCATGGCTTCCCAAGCCATGATTTGAAGCATAATTGGCTTCAAATGAGACTACTTTGTTAGTACATTGAAATGAATAATGGACTTTGCATTCATTTGCTACCAATCATTAGTATTAACCCCTGGCATCATAGTTTAGAGACTTGAACCACTTCAATGTCTCATAAATAATAATCATCAGAGGTTCATCTCCTACAAATGAATGTATTAGAATGTATCTTATACAATGACTTCCTAAATTGTATGAAAATACTATACTCTACAAGTTTTAGAAATTCTTTACATTTTTTGTTCTTAAACCACATAATTATTCAGAAAGTACTAGTTATGTATGAATGAAAAGCCTATTTTCTAACTACTATGAACAATTTTGAGTGCTATACTTTTATAATTTTGTCATGATAACTTTTCAATAAACAAAATATTGTATCAAACTAATTCTTAAAATATTTAACATAGAATCAAGAAATAAAACAAGCCAAGTGTACTTTGTACTTTAAAAATTATTGTAAACTCAATGCACAACAATCATGGAATTATAAAGAAGACAGTGAAGTGAGAAAAAATGTAGAAGTTTCATTTTTTTCTCACTCTATGCTAAACTTTATTCCATAAATACAGAAATAGTAGTTTCTTAAATTAGAAAACAAGAATACTTAATTTTAATGTTTTGTTGTGAAGTACCTGACAAATGGCATTAAATAAATTCAGAGAAGAATCATAAATTCAAGTTCAAAATATTTTCAAATTCTACATTTTTATTTTTTGTCCCATTTAATGGTTATTTCATACCTATTATAATGTTGAATCTGTAAAAAATGGTGTTTAGACCTTCATGGGTTAGACTCATCTGTAATGTAAAATTCTTTATAATTTTATAATAAAAAAATGGATTTTTTTTTTATTACTTGATTATTCTTTAATTCATGACAATACTTTAAAATGTCTAATTAAATTTACTGAACTTTGTATTTCATATAAAATTTTAGTATACAGAATGCCAAAAATGTAATGTTAGCTTTGAATACGGTATGAAATTTGGGAATTGTGTTTGAGCATACAAGTTGTAAAGATGCTTCAATTGATTCATTTGAAACTTAGAGTGAATTCTAAGAAGCTCAAAAAACACGTTGGTCATTTTGAAGTTTTCTTACATAACAAATAAGAAATACAATTGATTAAATATTATTCAAATTTGTTATGGAAAACCCCAATGGATATGAAATTTTATCCTTGATTTTTGGGGTTAGGGAAAGTGTACATTAAATGAAAAAGTCTAAAGGAGATGAATTAGGGGACTGGAAGATATCATATTCACTTTGGACAATGTTTGATACATGTGTTCAACATCTTTTGTTCCCATCATGTGCATTTTTAGCCTTCCTTAAAACCTTAACCCCTAAACAATGCCGAGGCTTTTTATTGTTCAATGAATGACAAACAATCTTGCCGTATAGGACAGAAATGTAACTATCCATTTTCTAGAATTTAGCCAGGGTGAAAAGAAAGATCATTTACAATAGTTTGTTTTTCAAGTAGTATTTTTCCATTTTTATAAGCCAACAATTCAGATGGTGATAAAACAAATAATTTTCACGATGACCAGCCTGGGATTCAAAAGTTAATTTTTCTTTTAAAGCAACATTTAGAATGCCCAAATGTCATGGTGTATAATTTGTGGTTGAATATTCAATTCTTCAAAATCAAATGCCATTTCTTTGAAAAATAGGGAACTGTAAAAACTTAATTGGATGAAGTTCTGTTACATTCTTTAGCCCATAATCAATGCCAAAGGCCATTTTCTGGTCATTGAATGACAAGGAATCTCTCCGTGTAGAACGAAAATGCAACTATTCATCCTCTAGAATGTGTGTGGAAAGGAAAGATCATCTACAGTACTTTGTCTTCCAATTAGTACATTTTGATTTTTTTAAGCCAACAATTCATACGGTGACAAAACAAATGATTTTTTTCAGGATCCGCCCATTGTTTAAGGTTGTAAAACACATACGTGTATAGGATCTAAAGCTTAGAAGAAGTAGTTTTGAGGAGGCAAGTCCGGCGCTGTTCATTCGGCAAAGGATATAACTTGAAAATTATTTTGCTTGGCAAAGTAGGTTCGGGGAGGCTGGCAGCTAGGGAAAGTAGGTTCGGAGGAGCCGTAGGTTTGACGAGGTAGGTTCGTCATGGCCCAAAGCTCGGGAAAGTAGGTTCGGGGAGGCTTGGAACCCGGTTCGGCTAGTCGCCCCTCCCCACCAGTTGTGTACGCGGGAGTTTGTGTGCACAGTCTACAGTGCAGACGTTTTTGTTTTTGGAGGATTGAGTGCAGTGCACAAGCGCGGGTTTCCAGGGTTGAGTGCAGTGCACAAGCGCGTGGAGGATTGAGTGCAGTGCACAAGCGCGAGGATTGAGTGGTGCGCGCGTGGAGGATTGAGTGCAGTGCACAAGTGCGTGTTTCTTGAAGGTTGAGTGTAGTGCAGCGCGGGTGTTTCAGCCGAGTTTGGTGGTCGAGTGCAGCGCGTTTTTTTTTTCAGACTTCAGCCCAGTGTGGCGGTTTGAGTGCAGCGCTGGTTTAGGTCCGACTTCAGCCCAGTTTGGCAGTCGGTTGCAGGCGCAGGTTTCTGCGGTCGGTTGGAGGCGCGCGTGGTCGATTGCATGTGCGGGTGGTCGAGTGCAAGCGCGGTGTGCAAAGAGAGGTATCGTTTCTGATTGTGAACGCGGGCTCCCATTTTTTTTTTTTTTCGTTCGGGTTTCTAGATGCATTGACTCAGATTGGGAAGAGTACCAAACTTGATTGCACCAAATTCTGTCATTTCTGGTAAGAATAGTTCCACGGTTGTTTTCTGTACAATGTGTTTTATATGTAATGTTTTTTTGTTTTCTAGTGCCAGGTTCTAGAATTTAGGGTGTTTTTGTTCTTTGCATCTTCACTTTGTAGTTACTGTTCATCTTGTTCTTCAATTTTTCACCTTGTTGCACTAGTATGCAACTATGACTGGCCTAGGGTTTAGAGTTGTAGTGTGAAATTTTGGTTTATGTCTTCTTAGATTAGGGTTTGTAATGTGTGCAGGACCCATTGTGAAAGTTTGTGTCACACTAGAAATTGCTGCAGGAAGTGTGAAACTAGAATCATTTGAAGGTAAGCAAGTCTTTAGTTGGTGTTTCTGTTGATTTCAATATGTGATTTCAATTCTGTTTTTAAGCATGTGTTAATTGGATGTGAGATTACTTGGTGTGGTATAGTGTTTTTTCAATGTCTGTAGTCAAAATGTGCCCAGATTATTAGTATAACAATTAGGGTTTTCGTCACAATTCTCACAAGTTATCGTTGAGTTCACAAGAAAATTATCCTCGGGTCGAAGATAATAGTCACGGGGACAACGGTAAAGAACCCAAAAGAGTAATGCAACTTCACTAAATATTATCCTCGGGTCGAGGATAAAAAGCTAAAACGACGAAAGAAAAACAATGTACTTAAATAACAAAATATTATCCTCGGCCCGAGGATAAAACAAAAAACAAAACATGAATCCAATATAATTGAATTAAAATATGATACACTTATCCTCGGCCCGAAGATAACAACAAAAACCATAACACCAATATAACAATCACATTCAAATAAGAAACACTTATCCTCGGACCGAGGATAATACAATAACAGATATGACACATCATAATTAAGACAGTGTCATATGCATAGTCAAATGATTCATATACGTTATCTTCGACCCGAAGATACTAAATCAAAACAGTCAGTCTCAAATATAATTTAGGAGATAATTTTGTTTTAATATCGGCTGAAGTATTTCAAATTAAATACAAAACATTTATCCTCGGTTCGAGGATAAAATCAACCAAAGAAAACAAAATATAATATAACCGAATAACTATCCTCGGCTCGAGGATAAAAACATCCACGGAACCAAGAAAATAATATAATGATTTGCGAATAACGAACATTTATCCTTTTCTCGGACGATATTAAACCGTAGTTGTGACCTACAAATAAAATGTGTAGATTGATCACTCCGTTGTTATGATGTTTAGCCTGGCATATTCATTTCCGAGTGATATACCATCTTTCCTCTGTTATCTTCGATGCGAAGATAAAAGTCAAATTACGACTCTGATGTCATGGTTTACATTGCACAGAATCGTACCAACATGGCTACAGACTCGGACTACGACTACTCAGACACACTGCCGTTTCTGGAGCCATTTAGCAAGTGGGTGGATGAGGAGCCCTTCATAACGGAGATGCCAGAGCTCTACGACAAGCTCTGGCAATTCAAAGCCGTTGTCGACTCTTGGACATTCGGTGTCAACCAGTCCAAGGACTACATCTACCTCCGTCACCGAGTAAAAGACACCGGGATGTACGTGAACTGGAACCTGAGTGAGAAGGTCGCACTCGTGGAGAACCACCAAGACAAGTACATTGTCATCACCCTGCAAGGGCACGACAACGCGGGAAGGGAAACAAAACATACCCATTCCATCGTCTGCCATGAAGATGACAATGTGGGACTTTTCGACTTCGACAACCTCATCGCCGACTTGCACTCGGCAAACCTCAATACCTTGGCAGAAGACTTTATTTCAAGGTACCACCCCTGGGTCAGAAGGAACGCCAGGACCATGTCTAGGAAAATTGCGTACATGTTCCATAAGCTCACGGAGCACGCAAAGGAACATGTCCACAAAGGACCTACTCGAGCGAGTCACGGTCCAGGTCAACAAAGGCAGGACACTGCCGCTGAGACCAAATCTGCGTCGGGAGTGCGTGGCTGCACAGGGAGTAGAGGAAGTGGGAGAGGAACGGCCCGCGCTCAGGCCCAGAAAAGGAAGAACCCGGACACCAGTACCGGCGAGCCGAGTGACAAACGCAGGAAATCTGTGACGGAGACTCGTCCAGCAACCGCTGGCAGTTTAGGCTCTATTCTCACAAATGTGAATCCACGGAAGCCATCAGATAAGAAAGCAATCGAAAAACATGAAGTCGCTGGAGCATATCAATCAGATTTCTGGAAGGAAAATGGCAAGTGCTTCATTTTTCATCCCCAGATCTTCACCGTAGACATCAAACAATGCTTCCTGGCCAAGGAAAGATATATTATTCGGAAGCTAGAAATGAGAATGGTGTTTGAGATGAAAGACACCCTCGTTCATCTCGGCTCAGAGCAGCAAAGACAAAAACTTTACTTGACACCTGTAGATGCCAATAAGAAACTTCTGAAGGAGCGTCCGAAGGATTGGGATTCTATCAAGAACGGAGGCTTCTACATCATCAATGGCCAGCACAGTGTCATAGCAGCCAAAATGCTACAACAAGGAGGATGTTGTGAGACTCGGAAGATCGAGTTGCAGACGTGGGAGGCTATAATCGTCTGGACTAGAGACCCGAAATAGCTCACAGCTATTTCAAAATGGTGCAATGCCTCCAATCACCTCGTTCACAGTCAGCCAATGTGGGGGAACCAAATTTCCGCGTGCAGGCAGGTTTGGAAGGAGCTCAAGTGGCCTACCAACATCGAGAATGAGGGATTGGTGAGGCGGAACAAAGCCGTCTACAACCTTGCAGCATACAAGGTAGGTCCTATTATCTTCGAGGCGAAGATAAAATGTAGATGTTCATGATCTAGCTAGATGTCTTCATGTATTGCCTATACAGGTTTTGTAATCTGGTTTTCTATGTTTTGTGATGTATATCACAATTATCCTCGGCTCGAGGATAATGGTCATAAAAACTGTACGCAATGAGCAGTGAGCTGACTTCATTGAATATTCGTCTCCACAGGACTTTGTCGACGCTGTCATGATCCGGTATGGCAGCATCAACCCTGACAAGGAGGGAGCACAGGTGAAGCTCGCATCGGATGTCAAGAACGAAATCCGAATTATTACCTTGGCCGATGAGACTTACCAGATGTGGGAGGAGTTCCTCCAAAAACACATGGAAGGATCACTGATTGATCTTGTGACGCGCAAACCATTCAAAAGCGCGAAGACATTCAACGAGAAGAATTTCTCATTGAAGAGGGAATTTTTCAAGCATATGGGACACTTCACAGACATTGATCTGAAGGATTACGTCCTCCATCTGCTTGGGAGAACAGAAGGTCGCACACGGGACTACCCTAAGGTCTCAGTGGCCGCTTCAAAGATATTGTGCGAGGACAATTATAAAGCCGAGCACTGGGTAGAGAGGAGGAAGCGAAAGAAAGTCATCATGGAGGAATTCATGGCCCTCGATAAGTCCTTAAAATTCAAGGACAGACATGGGGAAGTCATTGACGTGGCGTGGAAGCAATGGAAGCGCGACAACATGTTTTCCTCGGCAACGTGGGACTTCCTCCTCACCGCCCCCCCCCCCCAACCAGTTCTTCGTTAAGTGCCTCACCAACGAGGCGAAGAAGAAGACAGCAATAGACTACAAGGACAACCCAAAATTGTCGATGGTCTATAACATGTTCAAGACCTTCTTGAAAATGAAGAAGCGGGTGGAGCCAGTGGGAGGGGATGTATTCATTCGAGGTCACCAATGCTATCCCCAAGCTCTTGTGTCCACCCATGTGTGGCCCTATGTCATGAGAGACCTTCGTGTTGCTGTCATAGATTTTCGAGTCCTCCCTAGACCAAATCCAGGATCCGGTGACAGTCCACCGTGCTTGCCATTGCTGAATTTCTTGACAGAGCACCTGAAGCCGGTCATGACTACTCCGGATGTGTGGTTATGGATTATGGGAAATTCATACGACATGGACGCGGCAAAGAAATTTGTGGCGTCGAAGATGACCGGGTACGAAGTCAAGGTGTCCAACTACCTACCTAGTAAGGCCGAGAGGATGGACAACTCGACCAACCGTGCGTTGGCGCCCCCCGTGAAGCTCCTTTTTGTATTGAAGAAATGGGATGACGGGGAGCCAAGATATAAGGATGTAGTAAAGAAGGTCTACGCCACCGATGACATTCCTTACTACACGGACTTTCAAAAAAACACCGAGGCAAAATATAGAGTCCATGCCAGTGAGCTCAGGATGGAATTCTATATTGACATTCTCCAGAGTTTTTCCGTGACTGGAGAAAACGTCATCGGCATTTACACAGGCTCAAAGTTTATGATTGCCGCCAAGGTGAGACTCCATGTTTCGCTTGTCTTTATCTTCGGCTCGAAGATAAAAGTGTCTTATTGCTGGTTATCTTCGGCTCGAAGATATCTTTGTCTGTTAGTGTTGTATTATGTGCTAGCTTACTCGATGTATATTGTATGTTCGTGTGTTATCTTCGAATCGAGGATAAAGACTCAGGGGTGGATAATGAGCATTAACGACTGCTTGTTCTTCTGCAGATGTATGGTCTCTATTATTATGGCCTTACTGATCGGCATGCATCCCAAAAACTTTAAGAAATGGCAAAGTATGGCAGTAAATTAGACATCAACGATTTCTGCCATGAAAACTCGCCATATCTCCCAGGTTATGAGCGTCCTCGTAACCTTCAAACTCCAGATGTGGACTCGGAGTCCACACCGTCAATTGATGGCAATGCAGGAGCTTCAAGGGTAGATCGGGATTTCCCAGGTGACGAGGGTGCTTCGAACCTCGGCATCAATGAATATGGAACAAATACCAATATTGTTTGAGGAGGAAATGTGGAGCAGGGCCAGGGCCAGGTACAGGACGAGGGCCCCGAATCCGCCTCGAAGGGAATCGATGACGCGGGAGCCGGTACGCGGAAGGAAAAGAAGATCAGAAAGAAGCCCTTGGAAAAGATCATACCGGACATCATAATCAGCGACGTCGAGGACTCCTATTCCGATATGGAGGATTTCAACTATGATTGTCCGGATGATGGTGGCGCGGGTCCGTCACGGGAAACTCATGTTCCTCTCCGACCTGTGAAGCAGGAGCTGAAGGATTTCTGGAGGCAGAGAGAGGAGAGAAAGGCCTTCAAGAGGGCAGAGCAGTCAAGAAGAAGGGAAGAGGAGCTGGCGGAGAAGGAGGCATTGAAGAGGGAACTAGAAAAATTGCGTGAAGAGAATGTTTCTCTGAGAACGCGATCGCAAGACCCCTCTGCCTCTCAACCTGATGCTCAAGACGTTGGTGGTGCTCCAGAAGCCACAGGTCACCAGACCGCCAATCTTATCGGTAAGGATTATCCTCAAGGCGAAGATAATCCTCTCCCACCTACCGAAGACGATATTGCTCCCCCTTCTCCTCCTCCAATGGAACAAGAGCAAGAGATTAATCTTCCAGTGGATAGACCAGATCCACAGATCCAGGAAGAGAGAGCTCCCCCCGCAACTGGGACAGAGGGAGTTGATTATCCTCGCCGCGAGGATAATTTGAGTGAGCCCCCTGCATTGGAGGCGCAAGCGGAGTCGGTCGCGGAGACACAAGAGGAGCAAGAGGTTGTTCCAGATCCCATCCCCCCTCCGCCTGAGCCGCAAGTACCGGAGGTGGAGATAGAGTTTGAAAATCCCCCGGACGACGACGACGAGACTGTAGACTACGGGGAATATTTGGATGAGGACGTCAGAAACCTGGAGTTCGGTCAGGTACACTCCCCTCCATCATCAGATCCCTACGATATTTCGTGATTGAGTCTATCGAATGTGATGTGATGGATGTTTGTTTTGGCTTCCATCATGTTCATATTCTCAGTGAGAGACTCTCATGCCAATTCCTTCTATCTGACAGGAGGGAATGGACAGTCTCTGATTGTGAAGCGTGGACGGACTGCCACTCTGTGACTGCGTTTGTAGCATAGTGTAGATACCGCAACGGACTGTAGTTGGTACTTGTATACAATCGGCTAGAAATCAACGAAACCGTTAGACCGGGTGTATCATAAATTATTTTGAAATAAATATATGTCAAACTTCTCTTCAATGCGTGTAGTGTCTAATGAATTGATATTGCCCATGTTTGTGCCCAGCGCGGACAACTTAGAAGTGTGCACCGCCCGTTGGCACTCAAACAATCACTTAACGGAGGGGTTCTGCAGTCGCTTAGTGGGGTTCAATGCTTTTCTCCGTTTTATGGGTCGCCTGATTCTACCTTTCAACAGGTAACTACATCTCTTTCGTGTTGTGTTTGATCAGGTAATAACGGCATGTCGAAAAAACAGAGTGCCGCGGAGTGTGTCCTCGTTAGTGGTCCAACCACGACAGAAGTGGTTGAATATCGTGTTCGATTTGAACGGAGTGCTGTGTGAGAGCCAGGGTCAAGGGCCCCATAAGAAGAAAAAACATTACACAGTCCGAGATAATGTATTCTCCCATCGAACCCCAACCCTCATTGGGACGAAGGCCGTCTTCGTTCGTCCCAATGTGCGCGAGTTCTTAGACGAGGTTTCTAAGATTTCGAACCGTGTCGTAGTTTGGAGCTCCATGTTCAAGAAGACGGTGGAGCCCGTTGCAAGTTTCCTCTTCCAGAACTGCAAGGCTCCCTACCACATCCTAGGTCAGGACAATTGTAGGAGGGTAGAAACCTCCGAGGAAAAATTTCTTCATCAGGTTGGGAGTCCGTGGAAGACTCTGCTCTTCAAAGTGCTTGATGAGGAATTGTTCCTGGACCCTCAAGATCCCAACTCCTTCAATAAGGACAATACCATTCTCATTGATGATTCACCGCAAAAGGGCATCCTCAATGAGAACGGGAATTGCATATACCTTGAGAGTTGGAACCCGTACATGCTTGGAGACAATGTGCTCGTCGCACTCTCATTCCGTGGTTGAAGAAACTACACGAGGAGTGTCCACTCGGACGACTTCGTGAGTTCGTAGATCGGAACCGCATAGGTGTGGCGCCCTTGGTCGCAGCAGACGATCAAGCGAATTATATATTGGATGGGATGAGGATGTCCGCGAAGGCATTCGAGTCGCGATTCGTGTTGCGGGGGATGAATCTAGTGATTGAATAAGAGAGACGAAGGAAGAAATAGACTTCTCAGTGTCTCAGTCAATTATAGAACTCGATGTACACTATTTTTGTAAATACGGATTGTTATGTACATTTCATTCTTGTGAATTAGTAAAATTTTGAACTTTTAATCAAGTTTTCTGGCCTCTTCTGGTTGTACTGTTTTGTTCCACATGTGTTTGTCTTCCATGTTGAGTTATCTTTGGGTCGAGCATAATTGTGGGGGATGTGTGTTATCTTTGGGTCGAGGATAATTGTGGATGATGTTTGTTCACTTCCATTGCTGTAGGTCGGAGGATCCATTCTACACTTTCTCCAACGGAGGGAACCACTGACGAGGAGCTTATTGTCTGGATCGGACGTGTCACTTTCAATGAGGTCCGGCTCGATTGGAGGGAGCTTCGTGCCGTCCTCCTATTCTAAGCCTTACCTCTTGGGCTCAGCCACCGATGCAGCTTCGGCGGCCATCGACTTCTCGAAGGGGAATGTGGAGGAAGGCGTAGTAGATAGCCCACCCAACCGGGGTCCCGTGAGGACACCGATTTGCTCACCGTCGACGATGAAGAAGGCCAGCTCCACCCCAAGTCGATTGCGTTCACAGTCGCCGACTTTGCGAACGCCAAACACACCGCACAGGAAATTGTATGCGGATGACGAAGAGCGGGGTATGGATCCTCGTGTCGAGGATGAAGTGATGTTGCCGGTGACGATCGCACATCAGGTTGTCCAGAGCGAGGAGCTCAATATAGATCCCAAGGTTGGGGATCGGATAAATGGTGTACCGTTGGGTGCATGCACTGCACAGCAGGTTCTACGCCACGTAGAGATTCCTATCTCGTTCCCCTCTAAATCCGTGGGCGGAGTATCTTTGCCTTCGACTGTACCTATTTCCCGCCGAACGACTCTTCGAGACATACGGCGGTCAAATTACACACGATCGACAACAACTGCCGATCCGTACATAAGCACTGTGAATAGATCGATACCACGACCGCCTCCTCGAGGTTCTAGGTCTCTTTCCAATACCGAGATTTCGCGACGTAAACGAAAGCGGAAGAGAGAGGCCAAGGATTTAATGATGATGGGAATGTTCAATACTTTCTGTAAAGACAGTGGATCACCCAAGCCTTCTCGACGCGAGGATATCTTTAGAGGATTGGCCAAGTTAAAAGCCTTAGAAGCTGCCAAGGAGGCAACAAATAGTAGTTCTTAATCCAAGAACGATGGTTTGTCCAGTGATCCTTGTTCAGAGTGGTCTTCTTCTTGTGGAAGGATCATTACTATTAATAGAATAGTCATTCATATACAAAAACCAATTTTTAGTAAGGGTGAGTGCTCTCTGTGCATATTGCCTCTACATTTTTAAACAAGACATTCAATCATTAGACTTAACAAGATTAAATATACCGGGAAGTGAAGTATATAAAGAAGTGAGAGTAGAATACCATTCAGTAAATTCATGTTCTTCAATGTAAAGGGACCCGCTTTTATAAATATTACATCTTATCACACAACTCATGTGCAATTGCATTTTGCACGTTCACGTTTCTTAATTGTTTTGGTGTGGGATTGCTCTATGCCTTCTACCGATTTGCCTATTTTTATCTTTGCCTTGAACAATTTATCTTTGAATGGAGGAGCCTTAAGTTCTCAAAATGACCATATTGTCTCAATTTAATGAATATGGCCTTATTTTACTTAAACCCTAGTTACGCAAACTAGATTATTGCGTGCTAATAGTGTACTTTCACAATATTTGGCTCTTTCTTGTTGACAATAGTAATAATCTTCATTCCATTTGAGCTTTCAATACTATAATGTAGTACTAGAGAATCAAGAAGACAAGTTTTGGAAGTTTAAAGGATTGCTATCTTTTCAATCTTTTGAAATACCAACAATTCCTCTCCTTAATTTGTTAGTACAATATTTTAGTAGTCTTCAAAATCAAAGTGAATTTTACTAAATCTAAATATACAAATATGTAATTGATTTTGAAACCATATTAACAGTGTAAGCTTTTTATATTATAATTAATTTTTCATCAGTCACAAACTTCATTATCTTTTAAATACTTTGTACTCCATATGAATATATTTCATTTTTCTTTTGGAAAAATCATAACAATTTCATATATATCCTAATTTGTTGAATAATTAATAATATATCATCAATATGAAAGAGGAATTTTCACTCAATTATATCAGTAGTAGCCAAATGAAGTGCATGATTTAAAATTTATTGAAGTTTATCTATTCAATTATAGACTAAAAATTTAAGAATAAGAGAGAGTTTAGAGAGAGAAACATAGAGATAGAAAAAGGAGAGACACGGAGAGTCGAAGGGGAGTTGCTACAACAAAGTGTTAGTTCAATGAGAGGTTAGAGTTTTGTAGTAGAAGAAATAGGAGCTCAAGGGGTTATCCAACGGTAATGGTGGAGTTAGGAGGCTCATTTGAACCCATAATTAAGGTTTGACTATAGATGTTTTTTAGATTCTAAAATCTTAAATAGATGCTTAAGAGAGTTTATGAGGTCCATGTCTTGCCATTTGTGTGATTCTTAGTATTAAGTAGAAGTCATTAGTTTTAGTAGAAGTCAACAATGGCCACTTAATAAATAATAGTATAACAATAGAAAAGACTATAGTAAGTGGTGGAAGAGAGAAAGAGGGAGAGTTAGGTGAGGGAAATACAAAGTCATAGTTTAGAGTTACAATCACTTTTGTAAGTTTCTTAATTATGTGGTATGCAAATGATCAAGAAAAATTATATGGTGGAGCAAGATGGATATCATTACTCAATCACTATTAAGGTGCATGCAAATTGAATTGTAGTGTCTACAACATTGGAGGTATGTGCCTAACTTTGTTCTTGGTTAATTGATCTTTTTGTAGAAGTAGTAATTAGAATTAGGAGTTAAACAATTAAGTCAAATCTTTGAGAATTCATTAAAATTCAACTTTGAATTTAGAATCAAGTAGTCAATTGTTAGAGGTTTTTGAAAACATATTAAACTTTAAAAATAGATAAAAATTGAAGAAGATATGAATGGTTGAAGTCTCGGCTAAAGTTTAGTTATAAGTATGGATGAAAAGTAGTAAAAATTATTGAAGGAAAGTCAAAAATGAATATTAGGATTAAAGTTAAACTCAGAGGTTGAAACCTAAAAAAAATTCAATTTAGAATTGTAGGTGAGTATAAAACATTGGATGACATTTTAGAATGCCAAAGAAAGCTCGAACTTCATCCATTTGTAACTTTTGATAGAAAAGTCCAAACCTTAAGTGTCTTAACATTTAGGATAGTTAATTTATTCTTTGAAAAGAAGAATTATTTAAAACTAAAATTAATAAGTTCAGATTATAAATTCATAGTAGTAAGTAACAAGTGGATAGTCAACTAGAATCTTTTAAAAACAACTAAGGAACAATTTGAAGTTAGGATAATTTAGGGAATCTTTAGAGATTCTATAGCTAAGACACACTTAGAACTTAGGTCAAAATTAAAGAAGATAACATAGAATGAAGTTTGATCTTAGAAATGGATAAAAGTAGTAATCATGCATTTGCCCAATTCAAGTGAAATTGAAATTGTAGGAACTAGAATTAACTTTAACATAAATCTTGAAATTGAAATTGAGTTGGATCATTAGGTCAATAGAAATTGATGAATGAAGTTTGTTAAGACAATTTAGAGATAAAGCTTCATCCATGGATAGCTTTCAATAGGAAACTTCAATTAAGAGCTTTACCATTTCAGAAAAGGGCATGACATACTCTACTATAGTTTAGGCTACTTAGAATATAGATTTGGTTAACTTCCCTTTGATGGTCTAGAATTTTAGCCCACATTGCCCCAAACCGACCAAAATTGTTAACTTTATGAGATTGCTTTGTTTCAAGCTCACATTTAGATCCATTAATTTTATCATAGAAAAAGATTGTCCATCACTTGGAAAACACAATTAAATTAAATGATCCCTAGACACCCATTTAGGAATTCAACAACAAAAACACCAAGAACTTATTTGTGCTTGTTCTATCTCAAGGATGGGGATAAAATGCTCTCAAGTAGAAACCATATTTCTTAATTAAAATTTGGTTAGTGCATACAAGGCCTACAATACCTATGCTTAAATACTCTTGACTAGATTCAATGTTATATTTAGATAACATCACACTCTACACAACTCTATTATGAAAAATATGTTTTGGCAATGAATAGAAATAAACTATCTATATTATAGGGTTCTATCTACAAATTTAAGAAAGAAGAATAAGAAACTTACAAGACAAGTGGAATTTGACCAATCAAATTGTTCATCACATTTGTGTCATGGTGAATTGATGTAGACTATATCTTGAAAACCATATTAGTCTAGTTGAAACAAAACTACTATTCATTGGTACTACAAATTATACAATCATGATGAAATAGGTTTTAGATGTACTATTCTATCAAAAACTCATGCCTAAACTACAAAACCAAGAAGACGCTACTATAGCAACAACTTCTAATTAATGATCTAATTAACAAGATTCAAGCTCAAAATCAAATCTAGATTTAACCATCTTTCTTTTTTTAAACTAGCTTATCATTTGCAATAATTTTTGTAGCAATATATAACTAAACTAGTTAAAATTAAATGGTTAGAGATCTGATCAACTTACAATGAAAGAAAACTAAGTAAATTTGTAAGGTTTGGTACCAACATCAACACAACACTACACTACAAGAGAAAGGGGTGTTTAAAGTATAGTCCTAGAGATAACATTTTAAGTAATGACCTTTTTAGGAGATTTTCAATAAGAATTTACAAGATATTTGTGTCTTTCAAGTAAAATTTTCAAGACTTTAAACACACCTTTCTCTTGTCTTGCAAGCTTAAGTTCATGGCCCATTTGATATACTTCTCATTAATGAATGGAAGTCTAGCATTTTTATTTGTTCTTGTCTAGGGTAGTTAGATGGAGGTATTTCCAAGGTGTCAATCTTTGGGCGATAAGGAAACCAACAACAAATTCTTTCTCAAAACCTAAGCAATAATGGCCGTTTCTACAAAGTACCAAGTACGAAATGAAACTATGCAAAACCAAAACTCAAACAAACCACTCACTTCTTGTACATTTGTACTTCACCTTGAACTTTGTAAGCTTTCATTTCATGGACTCTAATGAAACCAAGAAAAAACAGTGAAATCTCAAAGTGAATTTTTTCCTATGTGTTTGTTTTATTTATTTTCTTAGAGGGGTGACCAAAGAAAATACACCACATTTGAGTGATCCCAAAAGCAGAGGATGAAGCTCAAAGAAAAGAGTGGCCCATGAAAAGAAGGAGAGACTAAAAATTTAGAAAACCCTAATAGTAAAGCTTATTGAAGTCTTATGACAACGTAGAAAACCCTAAAAGGAAGACTCCATTAGGTTCTGCAAATTTAAGAAATATGCTCATATTGTCAAAAGGTAAATCTACAATTCAAAAGATATATATTAGTTTATACATCCAAATTGCAACATCAACCAAGTTAGCAGCCAAAAATCTCATGTCACCTTACTTTAATAATTTACCAACATGGTTTTGTTACATCTATTGATTGATGTTTAGAGGATTGCCAAATCAACTCAACAATTTTTTTTCTTGGCTAAATCAACAAAATCTTATTGACTGCCTATTGATTAGGGTCCCTTTTCCTAGAACCTTGTTTTTTTGTACTTAGTAAACTTTATATTTCTAAAAATATTAATTAATTGACATAGAAGTTACATGTAATGTAATTTTAGTAAACTATAATATTCTAGAACAATTTATATAGTTGGATTTCAAAAAAGTAAAAAATAATCATTATTTTTGCTTTTAGCACTAGAATTTGATAATTTTTTAATTATTAAATGCCAATTTGGGGGGGATGACAATAAAATATTAGTGCATGAAGTAAAAATTTGTGTTTGTTATAAAGGTTAGACCTAAAACTTAATTTAAGAAGATGACAACCCAATGTAAAAAATGTGCCTATTATGCCCTTCACTTATGGTGTAAGTATATAATTTATTGGACTTTGCCTACATTGAGAGAGATTCAAGCATTTAAGGTGGTAAACAAGAGTATGCGCCTAATCAAAATCTCATGATGAAGATTTGTGAAATTCAAGTATATATGCTATTACAAACCTCCACTACTTGTAATTCAAGTCAAACTTCAAACCATAAATGGCTCCAAACAAGAATACAAATATATACATATATACACACACATACATGTTTTGCAATCATTTTTGTTGGTGAAGTCATAGTGAACAAGTTGTATATGCCCTCATTTTCTTGTAGTGAAATGTATCTACAAAACATAGTATTTTTATAGTGGATAACATTGGCGAGCGAGCTTCTTGGCATGAGTGACATTGCATGAGCAACGTGGAAGAATTGTAAGAAGTATGACCCCTTCTTTCCAAATCTTTCCTCCTATACTATACAAGAAGGTCAAATTTGGCAAAGAAGTTCTAAAAAAGAATTTTCATGTCAAATTTTGACAAGTCTACGTCACCTTGCACCAATCACTAGATGCCATGTGGTACTTTTTGACAAAACTACTTAATTTATGTTGAATTAGACCTTTACGGTGTCGTGTTGAGAGCGTTTGCCTTGGGAAATCACAGGGATTCTAGCTGCGACCAGAAATGACTTGCGAATGAAAGAAGTCGTAAGATGATAAAAACAAATGAACTCGTCACTTGTAGATTCATCTTACTAACAACCAACAAATTAAAAAAAGAAGATGAATAGAGGTGAGCTTGTCACAACAAATTCACCCATTAAATTATTATAATTTATAATAGAAAGTTGTAGTCGTATCAAATTCTTCGATCTTGAACATTGAATCTTCTAAATCATCGCCGAACTGCTACCCATTGGCCTATTTTGTATTGGCTAGCTTTAAATGGGTTTAAGGGCTAAGGTGTGTGATAAGATCCCACGGCTTCGGACAGATAAAACGGGACAGCTAGACTATGAGTGTAACCATCCGAAAGATTGGCTCCTAAACTTTCAAACTTTCGGTGATCAGCTTTAAGAAACAAGCTTCTCCGTGAACAAGTCTCAACCATGTGGGCAATTAACTCCACTTTGTCACATGTGACATAAAATGTGGCTAGCATTGATGTAATCCAAGCTGCTTGCAACAACAAATTTTACAAAGCCACAAACCACACATACACAAGTCTTGAACACTTCTTTCAATCTTCAACTTCAACCTCCAATTCTCAAGCTGAACTTTGAGTGAGTGCCACCATTGCTCCACAACTCCAAATGAGGTGAGTGATAGCTTTTTGGAAAGTTAACACAAACCTTTACTTCTACTTCAAATTTCAAGTAATTTTAAAACTTTGTTCAACTTCTATAGTCATTGAAAGTTTTGGCCTTGAGAAAAGAGGGACAACAAACCCTCCTTCACTTCCCCACTCACAAGTCACTCATACAAACTCCAAATATAATTAATGATATTTTTATGGAAAGCTAATACAATTTCCTACACTCCCTTTAAATCTCATTGCAAACCAAAAATTTGTCCGTCTTTTATGGTTGGTTGAAGTCTTTGCCTTTTAATTTCAAAGGCAACAAACCATCATTTACTCAAACTAACACAACTTTTGATTCACAACTCCAAATCAAGAAAGTGAGATCAATTTAGAAACTACAGACCATGATACACAACTTCTTTAGATTTCAATTCAAACTTTTTAAACTTACAATACAATGGGCCTCCAAGCATTCGGATCCTCTCTAAACTTACAACAACTGAAGAGAGAAGATGAGTAGTGTAAACTTTTTTCTCCACCTTATCTCTACTCTAACCACACAAACAAGTGAAGTCAGCCCTAACTCACTCTCAAAGTTACAACATCAATAATTGAGCACTTATTTGGCTCACAACTATTTCTTTATCTTTATCTTTGAAGGAAATTCATCTCAAATTCATTTAGAAGATAAAATATTTGAATATTTTCCTCATACTACTTCACAAATACAAAATTATTGTAAGAAATCACTCGAACTATGGAATGAAGAACTAAAATCCAAGATATATTTAATAAAGGTAAAAAAACTAGAGCTCTAATCGAAATGTCATTCCATCTGCAAGAATTTGAGGATGCATTTGACGATAGCAGCAACATAATCAACACGATTTGCCTTAGTTAAAGGATTGACTGACCCTTCGAACCATCGTTGGTGACCACGACTCCCTTCGATAGGCTTCACCATGCAATAGTATTGCTCGTTGTTTAAGCTTTCAAAACATCCTTCAAATGTCACTTTATGGTTGTTGGGTTCAACACATCCAATCTGCAATAAAATCATCAATGTCCGAGCGTCACGTTGAAGGTTACCATGCCATCATTTCTCCACGCAAGGTTGTTTCGGTGGTCGAGATGGCCCAGCTTCATCTTTTGATCGCCCATATAGCAATGAAAGACTCAGTGGCAGTTGTAGTTGATCCGACAGTTGCGATAATGTAAATTCAAACTCACACTTCGGTTGAGATTTTTCATCTTGAGACTCAGAAAAATCCCTCTAGTTCAACATAGTATAATTTAAATAAAACACGAAGAAGAAGAATATCAAATGAGATGAAGCTTTCAAGTGAATCCTTCTCTATATAGTTGGAGAGAGAAGGCGTCACCTTGAAGCCACCTCAAATGATGTCATCTTCTTTATAGTGCCACAAACATTTAAATCTATCTAAATCATGTGTATATACATATTCTATATAATGTCTGCATTTGTATTGAAGAACATGTACATCTAGCATTAGGAGTAGCATTAGGCACTTAGTTAGACATATAGTCCATTGGGTATTGCTCATAGTAAAAGTCAGCCCATTGTAATTGGTTATCCTACAAAGTTTGTGGATAATTGGTGAAAGGCTTCTACCTTATATTCAGCCCACTTATGGGCCTTGGTATCTTCCTACCATCTAAGTTAAGCATTTTTTCCATTCATTACTTTGTAATCTCAATAGGTTATGGGCCCACGCACTTGGAGTTGCACTTAAGGGAGAAATTCAAATCATTTGGAGGAGATCTTGGAGGTTGGAGGAGCAACCAGTTTTTTTCTCTTATCACCTACAAACCATATGGTGTAAGTCAAATTTTCAAAACAAAACAAACTTTGGAGTGCATTTTTTTTTAAAAGGGGGAATTTTTTTTGTTTTTTTGGACTTTTATTGGCTGGTTTGTGAGGTTTTGAGTACATTTTGGATGAGAGGTTGATCATGGTAATAATCATGGTTGCGTGCTCCTATTTTGAGTTTGTGTTTAGAAGTGTACACTGGGAGCCCATTGAGGTTGATTGTGCACTTGGGTGCATTGTTAATTGTAATTGTGCCAATTGCAATCTAGTGAGAGTCCTTTGTGAGTCTTGGAAGCATCTTTGGGTTGCTTGAGGCATTTGCCATCCATTGAAGGCTAATTACTACCCTTGTGAGTGAGTGAGGCAAATTAGTGGACTTTGTGAACCCAAAAGGATTGAATTGTGCCCTTGTGAAGCCATTGAGAGCCAATTAGGGTCCTTTGGTGGTTTGGTGATCCAACTAGGGCTGTTGGAGACCATCATTGTCCTTGAGGTGCTCATTGTGAGTAGTAGCTTCCATCTAGGGCTGATTGGAAGTCTTCAGCTCCTTGTCGTCTTGAGTACCCTATTTGAGAGGAGCATTGTGAGTTTGCTTGATGATTTGAAGTAGTACTAGCCCATGATGTCCATGTGGAGGTTTTGAGCTTCATTAGGATTTGAATTGGTGTTGAAAGGAAGTGATGCACTTGTGAAGAGTGTTTGGTCGATCTTAGGGTTTGAAGGATCTTTGAAGGTCTTTGTAAGGGTTGATTGGTGCCAATGCAACCCAATTGGCTTCCAAGTGATTGTTTGGAGGTTGAATTCAATTTGTTAACTCCATGAGACACTTTAGATGCTGCCAACAAGTGGGAGGTGCTTCACCATGGCATCAAGTAGAGGAGAAGGCATGCGTATCATTGACAAGTTCAATGGGGAGAAATTTGGCATGGAGAAGTTCAAGATGGAGAAGGACTTGTGGGAGGTGAGGAGCCTCCAAGTACAAATGTTGATCAAAAGACCAAGAAGGCATTTGAGAGGAAGGAGAAGAAGGCCTTTGCTTTCATTGCCATCAACCTTGCAGACCAGCAAATTGCACACATTCGACATTGCACGGGACCAGACCAAGCATGAACCACCCTTTGCAACATCCACGAGACCTAGAGCTTCTCCAACATCCTCTTTCTTTGGCGCAAGTTCTTCACTAGCAAAATGTAAGAAGAGGATGATATGTTGGATCACGTCAACAAGATCAAGGCTCTTGCGGGTGAGTTGGCTTGTTTGGAGGCGCCCGTGACGGATGGAGATGTGGTGATGACCTTGTTGGAAAGCTTGCCACCATCTTATGAGTTCCTCATCACTGCATTGGAGACAAGGGCCACCAAGGAGTTGACCATGGAATTTGTCACCGTCCGCTTGATGCATGAGGTGACCAAGCGCAAGGAGAATGAATCCAAAGGGGAGGAATCAACCCTTGTCTCAAGACATGGCAAAGGAGGCAACACCAAGGCATTCAAGGAGACAAGGACATACTTCAAGTGTGGCAAACCCGGCCACATTACTAAATATTGTAAGAGCAGCCAAGCCAAAGACAAGGAGAGTGCACACCAAGCCTCGAAAGAGGAGGAGGAGTTTGTCTTTGCCACCCATGGAGGAGGGGAGAAGGCCAACATGTTTACTTGCATTGTGGACTCGGGGGCCACTCAACATATGACCAACCATCGAGATGCTTTCCACACCTATCAACCCATTTTGGGAAAGAAGATTTATTTGGGAGACAATGGCATGGTGGAGGCCCTTGGCATGGAGGAGATCCTTGTGGAGGTGCAAGTAAAGAGGGAGACCAAGAGGATCCAAATCCAAGAGACACTCCATGTACCCAAGTTGCATGCCAACTTGCTTTTGGTGAGCCAATTGTGTTTGGGAGGTTTGAAAGTGCATTTGAATACGGTGGTGTGTGTTGTGAGGGCACCAAATGGAGTTTTGATTGCATCAGCCCATTGTGAGGGCAACTTGTACCTCCATTTCACCAAGGTGAATGGCAATTCCTTGGCTTGTGTTGCCCAAGGATCAACTCATGAAGACCTTGTGGAGCTTTGGCATAGAAGGCTTCGGCACTTGAATGTGAAGAGCATGAAGAGCCTCCAACACATCGTGAAGGGACTGAACCTCTCTTCTTGCAAGCATGATTGGAGTTCTATGGTGTGCAAGGGGTGCATTGAGGGCAAACAAGCAAGGCAGCCTTTTCCCAAGGATGGGGCAACCCGGGCCACCAAGCCATTGGAGCTTGTGCATTTGGATGTTTGCGGGCCAATGAAGACCACATCCATAGGAGGAACAAGGTATTTTTTGACCTTCATTGATGATTTCCCTCGCAAGATTTGGATGTATATACTGAAGTGCAAGAGTGAGGTGTTTGGGCGTTTTGAGACTTGGAAGGCCCTTGTGGAGGCCCAATCCAAGTGCAAGGTGAAGGTGCTGCGGTCGGATAATGGAGGGGAGTATATATCCAAGGCCTTTGAGGAGTACTTGAAGGCCCATGGCATTGAGCACCATACTTCAGCACCTTACACTCCTCAACATAACGGTGTCACTACAAGGAAATGGGGGTAAATGTAACCATAGAAGAATGACTGCTTATTCGGAACGACTTGAATATGATTTGTGTTCCCTAATTGCACCAAGGGTTTGGGGTTGTCATCGTTAGAGTCAATTCAGAGTCACATTCGTAACTACAGGATGACGACTTAGCGGGAGGGAGTTTTCATCCACATTTTTACATCTGGAACGTACTGTCTTTATCTAGTTCCGCAATGTGTTGAAAAACTTGTTTTTTCCACTTTAAATGCAAATATCTTGCAATCTATACGGTCAAAATTTCTGAAATTTTTTCCACACTTTTAAATACTAAATGGGTGTAAGATCCTACAGTTAGATGTCAAAGAAAAAGATTTTAAATTATTTTTTACTCTTTGCTACAGAAATGACAGTTTTCAGTGTTTCTTTGGTAGAAAAAAGGCCTTGCTCTTGTAGGGGTTAAAATGATGCACTCTTAGAGACTTATTTTTCTTTTGATTTTTTTCTCTATTTACTAATGCTTTTTTCAAAACAAACTAAGAAAATAAAGTTAAATTGACAATGCAAAGGCCAAAAACTAAAATTTAGATGACATTTAGCACCTCTAAGAGATAGAAAAACAATTTTTGGTTCTAATTTTTATAGAACTAGGTTGATAACTTTCACAATGTCTATGTTTCATCCATTGGTTTTTGTTCACAACATTGTTAAACTTCCAATTTGGACTTTATCAATTCCATTGTGAAGGCCATAGTCAAAAGTGAGTAAACTATGTGATTGTATTTTGATTACAATTTACTCTAAGATAATGATTTCCGTGTCACTACTCTACTATTTTGATTGTGATTTACTCTAACACAACTACATAATGACTTCCACATCACTACTCTACTATTGCATCAACATTTTACAAATCCCACATGGTTTGTCTTGCCTCCTACCACCCCACTTGTATGAAAGGCTTGTTATTTGAACTCTTTGTATTCACACTAAATGGCTTTAAAATCCATTTGACACATATGCAAAATATAGTGTATTGTGTATCATGTATTTATATATGGTGTATGATGTCTGAATCATGTGTATGAATCATGTATTTGTATATGATGTATGGTGTTTGGTATATGGTGTACTCATTTTGCACATTTCACTACAACTCGAAAATAATCTTCAAATCTTTTAGATATTAGAAAATAATATTCACATTTTTTAGATTTTTGAATATAATCTTAGATTTTAGAAAATAATATTCACATTTCCTAGATTTTAGAATACAATCCTACATTTCAGAAGAAAAATATTCACATTTCCTAGATTTCTGAATATAATCCTAGATTTCAAAAAATAATATTCACATTTCCTAGATTTTAGAATACAATTCTAGATTTCAGAAAAGGATTAAAAAAAGGGTCATTTGTGACTATAGGATGATTTTAGAATGACTGGCCATGTAGCAACATAGGAGTCATTTCCTTAAACTTCTTTTTTCTTTACCACTTTGGAAGTTTCATCCAAAACTCCATCCAAGCTCACAATGGATGGTGATAATACTATGGCAGTCATTTATAAAAATGACTAGTCCACTATGACTCCAGAGGCCAAAATCACAGTGCAGTCATTTTTGTCCACAATGACTCCTATGCAGTCATTCTTTGCATTCATTTATACATTGTTTTTCTTATAGTGTATAGCAGAGCGTGCAAATTACACCATTGTGGAGATGGCAAGGGCTATGATTTATGCCCAAGGTCTCAAGCTTGAGCTTTGGGGAGAGGCGGTGTCCAATGCGGTTTATACAAGGAACTAGTGCCCTACCCAAGCCTTGACAAGCAAGACACTCTAAGAAACTTGGAGTGGGACTAGGCCCAACGTATCTCACATGCGCACCTTTGGGTGCATTGCCTATGTATTGGTCCCAAGTGCCAAGAGGACCAAGTTGGATGCCAAGGGCATGAAGTGTCTTTTCCTTGGTTATTGTGAGGGAACCAAGGCTTATAGGCTGATGTGTGTGGAGAGCAAGGCCATCATTAAGTGTCGAGATGTGACCTTCTTGGAGGATGGAGGAGTTGATCCCAAACTCTCAAAGATGAGTCCAAGTAGGAACAATGGAGGACCAACCCAAAAATTGGGTACAACTCTAAGAGTGCACATAGAAGATGAAGGAGATGAAGATGAAGAGCAAGGAGCGGAAGATGAAGATTTTGTGGAGCTCAAGAAGAAGGTGGCCACATCCCAAGTGAAGAGATCAGCAACTCCTTTTCCAAGCACTTCACCAAGGGAGCAAGAACATGATCAGCCCTTAGAAGAGCAAGATCAGTCCATGGAGGAGCCACATTATCCAATAAGGAACCGCAAGCCCTTTGGAGATTGGTAGATGAATCACATTCTTCCCCCACAACATGAAGAACAAGCCAATGTGGCTTTCCTTGGAGATCCATCCACACTTGGAGAGGTGTTGTGTTGCGAAGATGCAAGCAAGTGGAAGTTGGCCATGCAAGAGGAGTACAAGGCCCTCATTGCTAAAGAGACATGGGAACTTGCACCCCTTCCTTCCAAGAGATCAAGTGTGGATTGTAAGTGGGTTTTCTCGACCAAAAGGGATGCTTTGGATCACATTGTGAGGTACAAGGCAAGGTTGGTTGCTAAGGGGTTTTCCAAGTGGAAGGGGTGGACTTCAATAAGACATTTTCCCCCGTTGCCAAGTTTAGCACCATTTGGTGCATTGTGGCTCTTGGGGAAGCCATGGACTTGGAGATGCACCAAATGGATGTAAAGACAACTTTTCTCAACCCCAAGTTGGAGGAGGTCATCTACATGGATCAACCCCAAGGTTTTGTGCAAGAAGGTCAAGAGCATTTCAAATGCAAGTTGAAGAAGGCACTCCCCGGGTTGAAGCAATTGGGGAGAGCATGGTATCAAGATATTGATGCCATGTTTGCAAAGAAGGGCTTCCAAAGAGACCATGCTGATCATTCTTTGTACATCATGCAAAATCATGAGCATTTGGTGATTGTGATCTTATATGTGGATGATCTAATCCTCCTTGCAAGTAGCATGACCAAGATGCTTGAAGTGAAGGCTATACTCAAAAAGGAGTACGAGATGAGTGATCTTGGAGAGCTAAACTATTGCCTTTGAGTGGAGTTCAAGAGGGATAGGGCTGCCCGCACCATCACCATGAGCCAACGCAAGTACTTTGAAGAAATTCTCAAACATTTCAACATAGAGGAATACAAAGCCATAGGTACACCACTTGACACTCATGTGAAGTTGACCAAGCTCACCGATGAAGAATTTGAAGAGGTGAGGGCTGAAATGCAAGGTGTGCCTTACAAGACAACGGTGGATTGTTTGATGTATGCCATGGTAGCCACAAGGGCCGATTTGACATTTTTGGTGAGTGTTGTGAGTCAACACATGTCCAAGTATGGCCCAGAGCATTGGGCAGCAGTCAAGAGGGTGATGAGGTACCTTCAAGGCACACTTGGATTGAAGTTGCAACTTGGAGGTGCCTATGTGACCTTGCACAGCTTTTGTGATGCGAATTGGGCTATGATGAAGGAGATAGGAGATCCACCTCCAGCTACATGTTTATACCTGGAATGGGTGCCATTTCATGGAATTCAAAGAGGCATCCCACCATAGCTCTTTCTACAACGGAGGCGGAGTATGTACATGGCCATGAGCCAATGCACAAAAGAGGCCATTTGGCTAAGGCAACTCTTGGCTGATGTTGGCCTTGTCTAAGAGGGGAATACACAAATCTTGTGTGACAACCAAGGGGCCATTGCTTTGGCCAAGAATCCCACCCACCACTCTCGTACAAAGCACATTGATGTGCAACTCCATTTCATTTGTGAATGAGTGGAGGATGAGGTGATTGAGCTCAAGTATGTGCCTACCCAAGCTATGGTTGTTGATGTGCTTATCAAGGCCTTTGGAAAGCCACAATACCAAAACTTGATTTAGAAGATGGGCCTTCGAGCCTTTGACCACTCTCAAAGTGGGAGTGTTGAAGAACATGTACATATTAGTGTAGACCATGTACATTCAACATTAGGAGTAGCATTAGGCACTTAGTTAGACATAGAGTCCATTGGGTATTTCTCATAGTAAAAGGCAGCCCATTGTGGTTGGTTATCCTACAAGGTTTGTGGATAACTAGTGAAAGGCTTCTACCTTATGTTCAACCCACTCATGGGCCTTAGTATCTTCCTATCATCTAAGTTAAGCCTTTCTTCCATTCATTACTTTGTAATCTCAATAATTTGCAACACGACAACGTAGAGATGTGCGTGAAGATGATGTATTTTCTACCACCAAATGTGAAGTGGTTATGTGTTTTGAGATTGTCTACGACTAATCAAAGTAGAGAATAGAGTTTCATTCATGTTGTGAAGAATTCGTAACCAACCCAACTCTGAAGTCAATTTAATTGCCTCCAAAACTCAAGTCATTGACAACTTTCTGGTTGTTTCTCTTTAAAGGGTTGAAGTGTTATTACCTTAATTCTTTAACGAGGTTGGGGCTAATTAGTTTCTAAGTGTGTCCTAGTGTATTCCAATGTTGTGTATTGTATAAAAGACATTTACTCAACCATGATTTACTTGATGGAGGTGATGATTTTTTCTAAAAAAGTGAAGATAGAGCACAATATGCATGTAGTGGAAAAACAACATTTGGAGGTGTTTTCTAGGTAGTATAAATGTTTAAGTGGGAAGTGTTTGGTATACTAGGTGCATAGTGCATACACTTCTGTGACAATGCACTCAGAATTTTAATTAATTAATTAAAAAAATTGAAACTCCCCTCCACCTTGGGTTTAAAAAAAATTATTAATTAAAATTCATTTCTTAATTCTTCATCCCCCCTCTTCCTACTTGTAATTTTTTAAACGAGGTTAACATGACAAACAATATGGGACAATGAAAATCCTGTATCCCATATTTGTATATCGTATCCGTATCCACACTTGTATTTGTATTCATATTCATATTGTACCATATTCCAATATCAAGTATCTATATCTGTACGTATTTTGGTACCATATTTGTATAATACCCGTATTTGTATTTGGATGGATGGCTCAAATTAAATCTCAAAGATCAACGGCTTAAGAAATTTTGAGAAATCAACGGCATTCTGGAAGGAGAAGCATTTTTAAAAAAGAAAATCAACAACCTATTCATTTTTGAGAGAGGGGGGGCAACTGATGGCAAACCAGATGTGTGTACAACTACTTTTGGGTGCATAGTGCGTACACTTGAAACCATAGAAATCATTACTATAACAAAAGTTGGTAAAAAAAAAAGCACTCAAAATCGAGTACATTGTTGTCATGGGACATGAGCCCTAACTAAAATTGTCAATGTCATAGAGACTCTCACCAATTGGACATAGAATTACAAGATCTGTAATTGTTAAAGCCAGGCTTTGCATTTGGATGAAGTCATTTCAACATTTTGAAACACAATCAACCTAGAAAAATAGTCTTTCAAATAATAAGCATGAATACATAAGAAATCTCAATTGTCCAAATTTTTTTTGAAGGACGTAGTCAACAATTGACAATACTTGGACCATTTAAGTAGATTAAAATTTACAGTCAAAGAGTTTTATTATACATTACATTGAATCACAAACTAATTTATGTTTATTTCAAAAATTCAATTCCTTAGAGACTGATTTAGGGCCTATTAACAAGATCAACAAATGCTTCTTATTTTCAAACCAATTAATCAATATATGTACCAAAAGTTTGGACAAAAGCAATCGTTGTTAATTTACTTGTTGGCACTACAACTGAGAAGTTTTGATACATTTAAGTGACCCTAACCTTTGTGAGTGATGCAATGTTATAATCCAAGGTCTCAACCATATCATAATCTCTACAAATGAACATGTATGAGAGGAAATGCATTAGACAAAAGCTCATGTCTGAAATCTACTTTTATACAATTTCTATGTTTTACATTTTACAAGTGGTTTGCCTTCCCTCCTACCACCCCACTTGTATAAATAGTTTGTCTTCTCATGTTAACATACTCACAATAAGTGGCTTTTTAAGCCATGTGACATAATTGTCAAATACGGTGTATTGTGTATATTGTACAACGCATTGTGTATGGCCTATTTTATATTGTGTATGGCATGTGTCTAAGTTGATGTCTCAAAAAACTAAGACATGCACATCATACATGTCTTAGATGATGTCATTTGTGACGTTTCATGTCTTTGTGGACATGCTATAATACACGACAAATGCTACATGAAATCCAAAATAATTAACATCATATCATTGTTGATGTCTAAAAAAACATGTACACATTACAGTAGATGTCTGAATAGAAAGGACCCAGAGCACAACGCACTTGCCATGTTATGAATTTTCCTTTGCCATGTCGTTAGTATGAGGCTGCCAAATCATATCCTACGTCAACAAACACCCAAATGATAAAGTTGCTAACATGGCATTGCCTACCACATTAGTGCTTACGTGGAAGCAAGGAGGCAACCACATAGTGCCATCTCATGACCTAGGGAGACTATATTTTGTGAGACATTCTCCAAAATCTTCTTGAAATCAAACTGCATTTTTTGAGATTTTTCACATTTTGGGGGCTTGTCTATTATACTGCATTTTTTGGAACCTCCATGCTAACATGCTTGACATCCAAAACAATGTATCCAACATGTTACGGGTTTGCCACAAAGATCATGGGTTTCTTCTAATGGTGCTAAGTTAATGATTTTTTTGTTAAATATTTAGATTTATGTGCATATTTAATATTGTCCTCAATGACCATAATCTTGTATTGAACATTGTATATGCTACACAAAATGCTACAAATAAAAAAACACTTTTTATATGAGCTTTCATCTAAAAGACTGGGGTATACTCAAGGAATACAAAAACATCTTAAAAAATGTTGTGCTTCGCACCACATGTACAACCAATAGTTTATCCAAAATCAAGCTACATCAACCATGAGACACTAGGCTTAGTCATTATTATCCTACAATTTGGCATGGATATCATCCACAAGTATTCTAGGTAGGACACTTAGTCGCATTTTAACCAATTGTGGCGGACATGTTTTTCTTCTAGTGAACTAATGGAATACATGGCAATGCAAATGGAAGAAGTGAATGACAAGTGGTTACAAAGCATTTAAGATTGGTATTAGAATAGATTTAGAGCATGACAAAGGGGCATCATTTCTTTATCACTATACAATTATAGTAATTTAGAACTTATTAGAAGTGAATGATGCCTAACTAAACTAGAGTGTGATTGTTTTTAATATTAATAAACTTACTAAAAGCAAAAGTTTTATTTTAGGAGTGGGGTGCTTGACGCATATTGTAACAAAAAATTTAAGCTTAGAATGATAAATGTGTGATACATAACGCATTATGTTGAAGTAGAAATTAAGACGGCAAGGCCACAAATCTTGCTCCAAAAGGCAATGAAGATAAATGTTATTGTTGTTATGTACACAAAATAGATGATTTACTAGTACAAATCTACCTTTTTTTGAAATGGTTTTGTGTTAATTTTGTGTTAGTTTCAATACACTTTGTGTTAAAATTTAACTCTTATACAAATTCAACACAAAACCATTTTAAAAAAATGATGGATTTGTACTAATGATTACGTGATTCATAACAATTACACCCCTTTTTATTTGTTGGAATTATTTTTCCAAAGTATGCATGCCAAGTGCAATCCTAAATATGCAAGTGAAAAATCTCCAATTGTATGAAGTTAGTGGTAGGAGAGAACTTGTAGTTTCTTATTTTGATTGATTCTAAAATAATGCATTCAAACTCATATTGGACTACTAAATGAAAATGAAATATTTATGCAATTTGTGAACATGATGCTTGAGTTTGTAGATGCTATCAAATTATTCTTTAAGTCACTTATGTGATGAAAACCTAGTTCAAGTGTAGTGATGCAAGAAACTCTCTAGAGTAGAGTTGTCAAATGAATGTATACTAGGGTGACATAAATTTTTTATCTTTGTGTACAAGAAGTGGCAATTTTGGCAATTTTATAAAATTATGGACAAATATAAAAATTAATTTTAGTCTAAAATTAATTTCAAGTGGTTTTGAATGCTAAGCTTGTATTTCTATAAAAATAGTCATGAATATATACCTGAGATATATACTTATATATACATTAGATTCTATAAAAACACTATAGATGTATCCCCTTGCAAAAGAGTACACTACTTTTCTTTAGAAGAAGGATGTTTCATAGAATTTTGAGCTATAAAATTTTCAAGTATTCAAACATGGGAAAATAAGGAAAACTCCAAAAAATTAGATATATTTGAATATTTTGATTTCTTAAATTAAATTGTTATGTATGTATACTTTATTCTAATTGTTTTTGTATTCAAATATTATTTTGAGCATTTTATCCTATAAATGTGTTTGAAAATTAACTTTTTGACGTGTAAATTTTAATGAATTTTTACTTCTAAATATAAATAAGAAAAATTCTTACAATCAAACTTTTAATAGAAATAAATCAAGCTAATATTCAAATAGGAGTTTTGAAATTCAAAATCTTTAAGAAAAAATAAATTTGACAAACTAAAATTTAATTTTATAGTTGAAATATAGCTCATATATACATGTCTCATTTAATTTTCATTAAATTAGATTAATATATTTTAAAATTGGTTTAACACCAAATCATGCATTTGCCTTATTTCTTCTAAATTTTGTTTGTTTTAGAGATGTAATTCATGTATAAATCATGTTTAAATATACACTATGTGAAAAATGGTCAATTGAAGTAGTAGGGCGCAAAGGGGAATGCTACTAATGGAAAATAGTTATTAACTATTTATTTACTCACAATCACAAATAACAAGTTGATATGGAACTAAAAGTGTTCATTAGAAAACAAAACAATTTGTAATTCATTTCCAATAAAAGAAGATCATAAGTATATAACTCTATAGGTGAATTTGATAACTCTACACAAATTACAAGTTAAAGAAAGTGCAAAGAAAACTAAGCTACAAAGTTTCAAGATTTGAATTGATAAAATTGAGGTAAATCTTGATCATCTTGCATCCAATGAATATTAACATGTTTATCATCTCTTGTGATAATATTAGTAAGACTAAAATCTTTTGGACTTGTTTAGATGCTTCTAGAAGCTTTATAAATAGTTTTGAAGAGTTGTTAGGATGTTTCAAGTAGTCAGATAATATATTCTAGAAGTCACCTAAGATAGTATACACACATGCCTAAGTTTGTAAGGAAGTTTCACTTTCACTTTCATCAAAAACATGAAGCTCAAAATCTAGTGTTTCTATACACAATCAGTAAAAGTGTATGTTTCACTTTGACCTAATTACTATACTCAATGATCAAAATATTTCTAGAAATGGATGTCAAATTTTTTTGAATGTCAATATTTCAAGAAAAAACAAATCTTTCTATATTTAGGCATCTATTAAAATACATTTGCCAAATTTAATTAATTATTTGGAAGGGAATGTTGGACCTAACTACAAAATATAGTATACATTTTCATCATATATATGTGGCACACTCTAGTGTAGTCCTACGCTTCAAAAGTAAATGTTTTCCTTCACCTCAATCATATACATTTTCATCAAGAGTGTATGGCTTACTTTGACAAGATCATATAAAAAATGTTGAAAATTCCTTCAATATGATATACAATTTATAATTGTGACGACACTAAGAAAATTGCATGAGGATTGAAAGTTTGGAATGTTCCAATCTAACCCTTAACTCTAGAAGGTCGCGACCCCCCATGACCAACAATTCTACACATGAGTGCATAAATGTGAGTCAATGAGCCTTGAACCTAGTTGTAGGTATGTTCCTACAACTAGTTGAAGTTTTTTTATTATATATGTACCTATAACATAGGTACACTATAATATAAGAATAGTCTATAACACAGATATCTATAACATAAACACCTATACCCATCAAAAATGTATATAATATAAACTCCTAAACTCATCGATTTGATACCCATATGCTAGCACTCCTCTTGTCCAACCAAGACAGTCACCAAAATACTTTGATTATTAAACCAATAGATGCATTCTTTATTTCTATAGTTAACAGTGAAGTCATCTATTGCACCTTTTAAGTTTGCAATGTCCTTGTAGGATTAAAGGGAGTTGAAAACATTTGTGACCTAGAGTACATAGAATGTGCATTATTTAATACAAATATTTATTTTAAAGTGCAAGTTCCAATTGACTTGAATTTTTGTATGAACTTGAACATTACAACTAAGAGAATTTCAAAAATTTACAATTTTATTCGACAACAAGTTTCAACAAAAAAAACACTAAACTAAGCAATTTAGTGTTTAGTGCTCATTTGCTTATTCGAAAGCAATAAGCTGTAATACTTGTGTTATGTGTTTCCTCGTTAATTAACCAATTCTAGCAAATTAAGTTAGTGGGCCATGGACTTTTGAATCTGCAATCCGGAGTCGGGATTTGCAACGAAGACGAAGCTCGGATCTGGAGAGAAGGCCGAGCGCGGCTCTTGTGTTCTGATTGCGATGCGCGTTGGATCGCGCGGGCGATGTCGCACATTACGAGAGCGAAGCATTTCCACTAAGGTTTCGAGAGAGATGCTGCTGAGTTCTTGAGGCTGCGGATCGAGGGAATGGTTAGGGTTTCTGCGAGGAGCAGAGCATTTTAAGGAATAGTAGTGGTGAGAGAGGGAGAGGGAGAGAGAGATGGCGACGGCGATAGGGATGGATCGGAGGAGTTCGAATGCGTCTCAGTTGCCGCAGATGGCGAGGCCTGTGGCGGTGTCGTCCGGGTACAAGTTTGCGACTGCATGGGAGCAGAACGCTCCATTGACGGAGCAGCAGCAGGCTGCTGTTGCAGCGCTCGCTCATAGCGCCGCGGAAAGGCCAATGCCGGCTCATGTTGCCGCCACGGTGCAGCAGCCGAGTCAGCGGCCGCCGGTGGTGCCCGTGTCAGATCCCGAAACGAGGGCGAGCGAGCAGGTGGAGCTGAATAGCCAGCACCAGTTTTACAAGTGGTACACTGATCTGGAGTCGGCGATGAAGTCCGAGACGGAGGAGAAGTACCGGCAGTATGTGAACACGCTCACGGGGCATTTGTCGACATGCGACGAAATTGTGGAGCATCTGGACGGAACCCTAGCCCGGTTCGATGACTTGCAAGCGCAGCATCAGGCCGTGGCGACGAAGACGAAGATGCTGCACGATGCGTGCGAGCGGCTGGTGATGGAGAAGGAGCGGTTGATTGAGTTTGCGGATGCGCTGAGAACGAAGCTGAATTTCTTTGACGAGCTGGAGACTATTTCCACTCAGTTCCATGCGTCGACGATGAGTGCTGGAAGCAGTCACTTCCTTCCTTTATTGAAGCGCCTGGATGAATGCATTTCATATGTGACAAATACTCCTCAGTATGCCGACTCCAGCGTCTACCTTGTTAAATTCAAGCAACTGCAGTCGCGGGCTTTGGGAATGGTTCGGACACACGTGCTCAATGTGTTGAGGAATGCGTCGTTACAAGTGCAGGCTGCCGTGAAAGAGAATTCTACCTTGGGGGGGAGTGGCAAAATTGCTATTACCGAGGGTGCCGAGACTTCAGTACTGTATGTGAGATTTAAAGCGGCTGCGAGTGATCTGAAGACTCTGATGCAGGAGATTGAGAATAGGTCATCTCGGAAGGAGTATAGTCAGGTCCTTGCGGATCTGACTTCGTTGTATTGCGAGCAACGCCTTGGTTTAGTTCAGGGTGTCGTTTCGTCCCGAATTGCCGACTACGCTAAACGAGAGGCCCTCCCATCTTTGACAAGATCGGGCTGTGCATATCTGGGTCAGGTATGTTCGCTCCGATTCGAGACCTAAATTGACGCATCCTGGGAAATCACCGTAAGATCGTTTTACTCTACAGATTGGTGCAGGCAATTTGGCACAGCACAAGGGTGTCGTCATTCGTATTTGTAGACTCGAAGAAACTCTAGCTTGTCACACGCTATGCTTTTGAATGCAAGCTGACATACTCACAGTTCTTTCCAAATCTTTTAGGGTTTTGAACTTTCAGGTAAAGGGATTCCTGTTTTATATGTTTTGGTCGGAGTACTTACACTGTTTCCAATGTTCAGTTACAGTTTGTCAATGGTGAACCATCCTCTACTGCGTGCTTTGGGAGATTTTATAATCTGGTGGATGTAGAGAGTTAGTGAATGCGACGCCAATCTTTATCAGTCTTATGTTGTTACCTGCAGGTCTGTCAACTGGAACATCAGCTGTTTGACCACTTCTTTCCAGTCTCGTCTATGGATCCCTTAAACCTCGCTCCACTGCTGGATCCCTTGTGCACTACTCTTTATGACACCCTACGGGCTCGCTTCATACATGAAGCAGATCTTGATCTGCTTTGTGAGCTGGTTGATATATTAAAAGGGGAAGTGTTGGATGAACAACTAGGGAGACGACGGGAGTCTGTCGCGGGGTTGCACCCTACAATTTTGAAAACTTTGGCCGATGTGCAAGAGAGGCTCATTTTCCGTGCACAAACCCACATGCGAGATGAAATTGCAAATTATTTGCCGTCTACCGAGGATTTAGATTATCCAGCGAAGTTGGAGGAGGCAGCTGCAGCTGCTGTTGGAAGCGAAGAGGAGGGTAGAGACTCTTACTCTACTTGGTACCCGCCCCTGGAGAAAACACTTTCTTGTCTTTCTAAGCTGTACCGGTGTTTAGAACCGACAATTTTTACGGGTCTTGCTCAAGATGCAATCAACATGTGCTCGACCTCCATTCAAAGATCGGGCAAATTGATAGAGAGGCGAGCTTCCCAAATGGATGGACAACTTTTCCTCATCAAGCATCTTTTAATACTTCGCGAGCAGATTGCTCCTTTTGACATCGACTTTTCCGTAACGCACAAGGAGCTTGATTTCACACACTTGCTGGAACATCTGCGCCGAGTCTTGCGAGGGCAGTCCTCACTTTGGAGCAGCCAATCCCTTGCTCGGACATTTTCACCCAGAGTTATGGACTACCAAATTGATGCGAAGAAAGATCTGGAAAAGAGTCTAAAGCTTACATGTGAGCAGTTTATCATGTTAGTCACAAAGATCACAATTGAGCCTTTACTTTCGTTTATGACCAAGGTCACAGCTGTCAAGGTGGCTACTCGGAGTCGTCCCAGCGATGCTGAATTACCCAAAGCCTTGAAAGAGCAAGCTTTTGCCACCCCAGAAAAGTTGGCCGAAATGGTGACTAATGTCCAAGAAGTTGTGAAGAAGCAAGTGCCGGAGATAGTGTCAAAAATGGGTTTGTATCTACAGACCTCCTCAACTAGGTCGATTCTTTTCAAGCCCATCAAGTCCAACATCTTGGAGGCACACGGACAAGTGTTGTCTCTTTTGGATTCTGACTATACTCCAGCTGAAGCTGCTCAGGTCCCCATTATGAATCTTTCTGATTTGCAGTCATTTCTTGATGGCTTGTGTTAAGGTAATTTAGTCTAGCTAAAGATATTATAGCCATCATATCGTCTGCCATGTAAAGATTCTTTTCTAGTCGTCGGTTCTTTTCATAGTGTGGAAATTAGTCATTTTTATTTCTTTTAAGTATGAAGTATTTTTCGTCAGTGCTATTGCTTTAGTTCCTGTATCTCTCTCTGAAAGAAATATTTGTATAGAACTCCCTGGGATGACTCCCTGGGATGAATTGGATATGAGTTTTACATAACCAATTTTCTTTTAACGGTTTAACGCCCAAATACTTTTTGGAATTGTTGCATACCGGTATTTTGCTTTGCCTTTGAACAAATATTTTTCTTACCTTAGTTTCATCCAAAAAAAGGGGGTTTCTTAAGATTCAAGCATTACTTGGATGAATGAGAAGTTACTTGGACACTTGAAACATCACCCCCGAGCACTCTGCTCATCATCCAGAATGTGACCTCGGACTTTGGGACCGAGGGCTCTTGGATTTTTCATTAGTCTCTTTTGATTATGATGTGTGTGCATGCTTTGATAGCTAGGGTAATTATAAGGAGATTCTTTGGCATGACTGCTGAAGGCTGGCCTTCACAAGAAAGTCGCACTTCAATTTCAACAATCACAACACCTAAAGGGCCGATGCCTGCCCAGTGCTCATCTTTTGAGCTTCAGGTTCTTGCAATGCCATCTTGGAATCTCTGCTGCTCTACATTTAATGAAGACAAGTTCTTTGTCTCACAATTTCCTTGCAATCTCCGTTTTAAGCCTAGACTGTTTCCCGAGTGTCAGGGATGTAGGTTTGCATCAGTGTAAACATGATTCTTGCCGATTGTCCTTGAAATTTTAACTTCCTAGCCTTGTCTGTTGCATTCGTTTTGTGCACTGCGCTCTTGCGTCCAGAGGAGTAGTTTCCGCGACTCTCCACTCTAATCTCCATTGGATCCTTTCACTTTTAGAGAATGGATCAAGTGGAAATGTACCATGGATTCCTGCAGTACTCCGATACTTGAGTTTTGTTCCATTTGCCCCCTCGACGGTTTCAGCTATTTCTGTAGAAGAATCTCCTTTCTTGTTACTTTTTTTAAGTGAATTCATCGTTATTACGACTTGCATCGTTGTGCAAACTGCACACACCTTCATCTAATCAGCGGCCCCCCTCTTGGACAATTTAACAGATTATGCTACCTCTGATGACTCTGCTTGTTATGCAGGCGTACAGATGTCTTGAGGTCTTGTGAGACACTGCCTCCTCCAACCAGGGTGCTCTCATCTGTTTTTGCTGCAAGGCTTCAAGTATCTGATATTAGTAATGTTTGGTTCTTAATTGGGAGGCAATTAGCGCATGTAGTGCAGCCCACCGACACTCATGTCCATCTGGACCTGGAAACTGCTGCAAACCAAAACATCAATAGAGTTCATTGTAAAGTGTGTGCAATGAGGGACTTGGAGCCAGAGTTTGAGAAAAACATAGGACGAAATTCCTTGAAGCACCAAAATTGGGGTCAGATGGAGTTTGGTGTTGTGTTTCTGTTGTATTATCCTTAGTTAAGCCTTCCTCTAATAGCCCTAGTACAAACTAGGGTTCACTTTACAATTAACTCTAATAAGAAGAGAAACATTGATCTAGATATTAGCGTAAATGGAGGCTAGATTTACAATTATAGCCATATTAGGAGGTTTGGCAATGGCATAGTGTGTTATCTATGAGTGGTACTCATCAAATTCACTTTCAAGAGTCACCATGGGAGTTCATCTTTACACCTTGGAGATAAGAAACTTAACATCTCACTAGCAACTCACACAAGGTGGCAATGGTGAGAATATATCTACCATGAATTATATTGGAGAATCAAAGTGTAGAAATGATTATGTATCTTTAGTGATGGTAGCAAAAAAAAATTACTCCCTTTGTCCCAAAATGATCTTCCAATTGACCAAAATGTTTGGGATTAAGGTTGAAAATAATGTTGTTTCTACATGTTTCTAAGTATTTTCAATGAAATTATTATCCATTTATTGAATCTTTAAGAACAAAAATAACCATTCTTGAACAATTGGAAGATCATGTGGTCAAAAAAACTCAAGGGGAATCGAAAGATCATTTTGGGACAAAGGGAGTTGTAATATTGACTGTATGTTCTTTCTAGAGTTGAAGGTGTTCTTTGTGAATCATTAAATCTTTCTACAGCTTGATTGTATCCAATCATATCATATAGTCAATTCATTAGAAAGCACTTGAAAAACTTCTTTCAAAAGTCTACTTTAATGATTACATGCCTTTAATGGCCACCTATAGGAATTGAAATAAATTGTTTAAGAAATTTCAAGGAAGAGAAAAAACATCTAATAGAGAAAAAATTCATGACTTACACTTTTGAAAGATACAAACATATTTTGAAAGTTACTAATCAACAACTTCCTTATCAATTGGATTTTTAAAAACTCTTAGTTTAGAACACAGGAATTAGAGTATGTTATTGTTGAACTTTAAATATTTTAGTCTGGCATCATTTTTATTTTTAATTCAAATTCTCATATATAAAATGAATCATAATGAAATAATAAATAAACACAAATAGTAATATTCAACTTGATATTTGGAGAATTTAAATTTGAATCAAGGTAATTTAGAAAAAAATGGTATCAATGAAAAAAATCACTATACATACTCCGTCTATCTTGAAATAAGTGTCCACATTGGAAACTCATATTTTTTACACCAATTTCATTGACCATATTGTAAAATGCATAATTCTCAAATTCTCAAATTTTATAACATGACAATCAATGAAAAACATCATATGTGTTCATTACAATCTAAATCAAATTGCTCCCAAGAAAGCCTTTATACAATGTTCTCAAAACTCCTAAAAAAAACATGAGTTTAAAATGAAAGCACTTAACTGGGGATGTAGGAAATATAAGTCATTGGACTATTAAAATTCTATTTTTAATTTTAATTTTCAAATATTTTCAAATAATTATTTTTGTGTATTCCAAATCTTTAACAAAATTTATTGAACCCTAAACCAAATCCAAACATTCAAAAGAGGTTATGTTTTTGCACATATTATAAATATTTCAACACAAATCCACTAAAAACTGACTTCTTTGAAACCTACTAGAATTCTCAATTATTTGAGAAGCAAATGTTATTGATCTACATTCTACCTATATTCCAAAAACTACACAAAAGAATAGCCTAAAATTCATCCCAAGGAGGATGGATCTAATCTAACTGGCTTATAACAAATATTTTCTAAACTAAGAACAACAATAAAGATATACCACCTATTTTGAGTTGGCTAATTTATATCTCCTCACTTCTCCAACTTAATTGGAGGTCTTCAATTCCAAATTTGATATTCTATGGTAAATAATAAATTCTTGCATTTCTCCTTGAGGACTCCTTCCTATATCCACTTTTAAGGTGGGCACGCAACATTAACCCAAAATTCCCATCATCAATTTATGTACATCTCCAAAATCAATCCGTACATATTGTATCCAAATATTGCATTCTTCCATGCATCAAAACCTTCTTTCACTTGCCAACAAGAAAATATAAAAATTTGAACAATCAAATAATATCAATTCAGCACATTAATAAAAAAAAATGACATTTTGGGGGTGCCTACCTTACGTGCAACAACATTTTGGATAATTATTTGAGTTTAACCGGCTATTTTCCTTTAATTCCCATACTAAGCTGGATTGCCGATTTTTCCCTAATTTTTTTTAACTCTAAATAGAAATTTTATAGATTTTTTCACTAACTTTTTTCTAATGTTTTTCAAATTACAACCAAGTTTTTTTTTCCAATTTCACTGGTTAACAATAAGGTAGGAGGTTCTAAAAGCGCTCAAGCTCTAAAATGGTCCACCTCCTTAAATGGACACTATTTGTACATGTTCCTTTTTCATAGCCTTTAGCCATGTACAGATGGTGTACATTTTAGCCCCTAAAGGACCATTGTCCCCTCAGGGGACAAAATGGATTTTAGGCAAGTTCCTATGATCTCAATTTTCAGTGATTTTTTTTTAAACTTTCTCATTTGATAGGAAAACTTATGAGCTTTGTGGGAATATAAATTTTATTTCAATTGGTGCCCAGGAGCAAAAGTTATGGCATCTTAAACATAATTTTCACGTCTTTGGGCAAAAAAATAAATCTACAAAAATTTGAAATTAATTTTTTAATTTTTCTCTTCTTAAAGATCATATTTTTGTCTACATGTGAAGCTTTGATTCATTCCATTTCAATTAATAATGTGAAAGTTATGAACAATCTTGTTTTTCAGGCAATTTGAGCATCTTCTTGAAAAAATAACTAATAGGATTCAATTCTGAATGCAATTTTCACTATTTTTCAACAAAAATTGTTTGACAAGGTTAAGTTTTTTATTTAGAACAATCTCACCGTTGAGATTATTGTGTTTCAATCCCATTTTAGAGCTATTAACGATTTAGTTTTTCTTTCAATCTTAGACCTACTTCTACTGAACAATTTTTTAAAGAATGAAAATCAATCGTGTTTTTTATTTTTTATTTTTTTCTAGACTTTCAACTCAATTCTTCAACACCAAATTTTTTAAATTCAAGGTCCATGGTGTAAATTTTTTCCCCAAATGGCATTCAAAGTCATTTGAAATTTGCAGGCTAGTGTTCAAAAAAACTTTCTTTTTTCAACTTTGAATGCTAATATCTTCCAATCTGTACAATCAAACTCCATGAAATATTTACCACATGATACTAGACTAGTAAAGTACAAGATCCTATGGTTAGATTCTAGAAAAGTTTTGTTTTTGTTTTTTTAGATGAATGCAACAAAAATGGCAGTTTTGAGTAGTTTTTGACAGAAGAACAACCCTGGTCCTTTAGGGGTTAGGGGGTGAGCCATTTTAGAGCCCTGTGCCATTTCAACTTCAAAATATTATATCTAATTCCCCAAAGCTCCAAAAAATATGAAACGACTTGGGATAGATGCCAAATCCACTTGTCTTTCAAGCAAAACTTACTGAAAAATTGATTTCAAGAAGGCTTCACGTCCCCAAAATTCAGCGGTGATTAAGTTAAGCAGTGATTAATGGCGGGGATGCTTCTTTCTCTTTCTTTTTCTTTTCCCACTCGTATGAAAAGCTTCTTGCATTAATGACAGTACTCTTTAAATGCCACAAACAACATCATTAAAAGCAATCAGGTGAAGACGCTCTTCAATCTTAATTAATGAAGGCAATCGGATGGAGACATTAATAATAGGTTAAGTAATAATGATGGAAAAAGCAGGTGGAACACTTAAATTAACAGCTGAATCAGTCTTCGAGAAGTAAAGTTAACTAAGGGAGAATTAGTAGTCTTTGACCTGGCTTTATGAGCGGATTAGTAAACTCATAACTCTTTCATTCTTGTTTTTTTCTTTTCGAAACAAATGAAACGGAATTTATTTTTTTATTTTTTAAACAAATGGGCAATTTCCAGTTGCAAGGGGATTTTTTAAAGGGAAAATGGCTAAGGTAAGCTACTCCATTACAGACAAAATGGGAGCAAGTCCATTGTGGACTGAATTATGTTAGTGGTGTACATTTCAAAACTTGAATGTATATCCCCATTACAATTCAGCCGACAATGGGTTTGCTCCCATTTTGTCTGTAATGGGGTAATTTACCTTAGTGGAAGCATGCCAAGGTTGGTGATTTGCAGACAACATTCAAGCCCGTGATCCCTCCACTTCAAAATGAAACGGAATTTCATTGTCTTGAAGGTCAAAAAAGCTCATAATTTTAAATTCAAAAAAGCTCTTAATTTTACTAGCAATGAGGCAAGGGTCCCTTTTGCATCCTTGAAAAGGTAGAGACCCTACAATTTCATTTACAGTGTTAGAAAAGAAAAAAGACCCTACAATGAACAAAATTTTCTTATTGATGGTTCCTTGGCCAATTTCCCAATTCTTGAATTAATTGACAGATTCCTCTGAGGGATCTGACAAAGCATAATACCTTTTTAGCATGGAAAGGACCATTGTTTGGTTATACAATATTATGTTGATGCAGTGTTGCTAAGAACATTCCTACGACAACTCGCCAATAGGGATAGACTCAGTAATTGGGAGAACCATGCTAATGATAGTGCCCCATAGCAGGCACGTTAAGGCCAAAAAATAGTTGGCCATTACACAATTTGGCAAGTGCAGGGCCAAATTAAATCTCTCACATGTGGTGCTCTATGTGTTTTGATTCAATTTTTGAGGTGCAATCCGCATTCTTTGACCTCCAGCTACAACAAATGCCCCTCAGTTGGCCCTCAAATGGCGATGCTCCTAATTAGAGCTAGTCAAAGTCTTAGGCCTTGTGCATCAAGGTGTTGATGTATCCAAAACCTATTCCATTGTAGGGCAAAAGATGAATACAAAAGCCATACTCTTTCAAATGCACGCCTATAAAACAGTTAGCACCCCTTCTTTGGCGAGGTTGATGTGAAGATGTTCTTATTAGCATTTTCTAGTTATGTCAAGGTCAAAGTTATAAAAAATAATTACTCAAAATTTGAAAGTCTTTCAAATTCTATTTTTTGTTTTGTTTTTTGCTTACTTAGTATTTTTTGAAATAAAAGGATTCATTCCATTAACATTTGTATGGTATAAATTTTGACAACTCTCTTTGCAAATCTTCTATAGTTTAAGGGATAAAAATGTATATGACCTCAAAACCTAATTTTTAATTAAAAAAATGACCCATCGATAATGAATTAACAAAATAAGTAAAATAAATATCCTAAAAAATCACTACAATTAGAACTTAACATTTTGAACCTAAAGATCTTTTGAAAATTAAAAATGTTTTAACCTTTAGTCAATTTTAGGAAGAATTAATGACTAATAATTGAGCTTGAAGATATCCATCCATGCTCAGTTTTCATAACTTGTGGATAGCTACAGATGCTAGACTTTCATGACGATCTTTTGAGAGTATCTCATCCCTTGAAAACCTAGATTTCTTGAACACTAAGAAGAGAGTATTATCTACCTACACTAGTAGAAAGGGTTGTATTTGGGCACCAAGATATAGTGTTAGAATATGGTACTTAAGACCCATATTGGCACTAGCTTGGTGCCAATGTGGGCCTTGGTAACCATCCTTTGATATATACATTGGTGCTCAAAGACCACCCTTTTACTAGTCCTAAAGCATTTCATCAACTATATTAGTATTTTGAGTTTTTAGGCAAGCATTGATAAACACAATTTTGGTTGATATTTTCTAAAACTTTCATATAGAATTCTTCTAGCATTCAATTTTCCAATAGAAACAAGTTTGGGATTAGATATTTTTATAGTTTTCTAATTTTATTAAACTATTGGACAACTAATATTTATATATATATATTGAAAGAATAATTTTTTTGAATAATAGATCCATTCATATGAGGAAAGATTTTACTCATTCAAATATAATTAGTGATGTCAAATTATGAGGAATTTAGTTTTGCAATCAATCATAGAATCTCCTATAAAAACTTCATATGAGGTTCATTTTCTACTTCAATTTTCACAATATTTGAAAACTAAAAAGTGTATAGAATTGACATGGTTTGCTACAACATTCCATCCTTGTTGTTGGCATGTTCCAAGTCTATATTAGATTTATTAGCAATATATTTTATTCTATCTTCTTGTACACTTCAACACAAAATGGGTCTTTAAAGAATGAGAATGGAGTTTCTTGTTGTTGAAATTTTTTTCCATATATTCTTAATTCCATTTTATCACATAATATCAAATTTCTCAATTTTGAACATTATGTTTTAGAGACACTCAAGAAGTAGGCTCAAAAAATTGGTGTAGAGGTAGATTTATTTAAGTTTGGTACAAGATCCAATGGTTAAAAGTTGCAAAAGAAATTCCATCCACTCCACCTTTTCTAAATGAATTATTTTGTGCCAATTTTGCCCATAAACACCAAAAATGAATGAGAGCATCTCTAGCAAAGCGCATAGTATTGGAGGAGTTTGCTAGAGCCAGGTGTCTTCCTCAATCCTACAAGTCAAAGACTTTAAAGTTTTCTAATGTAGGCCTCTCTAAATTTTTGTTGCCTCACTTGAAGTTGGAAGGCCATGCACATTTGACCTCACTACGCATTTGCTGGGAAGAATGCTCTCAATTTGGAGCCCTAATTGTTTTGTGGGGAGTTGTCATTAGAGAAAATTTGGGGTCTCAAGAGGGCAACTCCGCAGCACTTAACCCCTAAAGTCCCATTGTCCCCTCGGGGGACAATTTGGAATTCGAGCAGGTTCCTATGGGCTGAAATTTTACCCTAGTTTTTTGAAACTTTTTTTGAAGATAGAAAATCTGATAAGCTTTGTGAGAATATAATTTTTATTTCAATCGGTGCCCGGAAGCGAAAGTTATACCACAAAAAGCCTGAAATTGAACTCGGCGGGCAGCACAAAAAATATTGCAAAAATTCAAAATAAATTTTAAATTTTTTTTTTTCTCAAAGATGATGTTTTTGTCTACATCTAAAGCTTTGATTCATTCCATTTTGATTAGTGATGTGAAAGTTATGAACAATCTTATTTTTCGGGCAATCTAAGTATCTTTTTGGAAAAAAACACTTGTAGGATTCATCTCAGAATGCAATTTTCAAATTTTTTCAATTTTTTTTTTTTGAAAAGGTTAAATTAGCTTGTTAGAACAATCTCACCGTTGTGATTATTGTATTTCAATCCCATCTAAGAGCTATTATCAATTTAGTTTTTCTTTCAATCTTGGACCTACTTCTACTTGACAATTTTTTGAAGTATGAAAATCAAGTTTTTATTTTTTGAAATTTTTTTCCTAGACTCCCAACTCAATTCTTCAACACAATAAATTTTAAATTCAAACTCCACAGTGTAATTTTTTTCCACAAATAGAGATCAAAGTCATCTAAAATTGCAGTCCAGTGTTCAAAAAAACTTGTTTTTTCAACTTTGAATGCTCATATCTCTCAATCTGTACGGTCAAACTTCATGAAATTTTTACCACATGATATAAAACAAGTAAAGTTTAAGATCCTACGGTTCAATTCCGAAAAAAGTATTTTTTTCGTTTTTTTGGACTAATGCAGTAGAAATGGCAGTTCTGAGTGGTTTTTGACAGAAAAATGGCCTTGGGACTTTAGGGGTTAAAGGACCTTGAAATTTTATTTTTTTTTGCAAAAAAATTGTTTTCCCCCTATTTCCACCCACCTCAATCTGCAATGGCAGCAACGCAGAAATCAAAATTAATGAATAAAAAATTGACTAAAAAAATAAAAATAAAAATTCCAGGCTGAAATAAGTTTAATTTTTTTTTTAAATCACAAAAAGTGGCAAATTTTGAGATATTCACCTTGGCTCACACCAAAGGTGCAGCACTTTTTGAGGTGACAGACCAAGCTCGAAATAGCTTGGTCTGTCACCACGAGGCAGCCTTCTAGAGACCTTAGAATTTCTCTAATGTGTTACTTCCAACTTCTCCCACCACATTACCTTACATCTTGGATCAACCTATATTGGAGTTTAGGATTGTCCAATCTTCTAGTAGGGACCTGGTTAAAGACTAGTTTCCAATGGCCAATCAAACAACCCTTTTAAGGGCAAGAAGTTGGTTTGACATTCTAGGTGGGCGTAGAGCCTTCATTTGGTTTCCATTGGGTTTAGTCCTTAGTCCCTAGCTCCCTATAAATCATCATTGCACTCTACATTTTCATAAAATCACAATGGAAATCACCATGCTTGAACATACTTTGGGGCATTAGAAATTACACAGTAAACTCCTTTCCATCAAAATTGATCCTCCACCTATAAAAAATGCAAAAGTCAAATTTTTAGGGAACTTTAGTCCCCAAGCCCTCTCTTATTGTTAATATTAAATCCCTATAGTCCACACTCCAAGCCCTCTAGATTTGCATTTCAAAGAATTCTAGGCTAGAAGATGGAGGGGAGGTTGGAGTCGATGCATGATAGACAAATGCAATGGAAACCAACACCTGTCTCCAATTTAGAGTTCTAGTAATATCAATGGAAAGAAGCTCTAAAGGCCACTTTCCATTGGCGATTTAGAGGTCTTAGAACCTAGAAGGACCTAGAACGTTGGTAGTTCCCTAGCTTGTTTCCATTGGGCAAGGTCCAATGGAGAGTAGATTCTGGGTTTCCAACACTACTTCCGAATTTGAGCAACGCAACAACAAATTGGGTGGAGGATCACTAAGTTGTTGTTTTTTGTTTACCGAATTCAGTCCCTCCAACCATCCATCTAGGCCCTCGAGCTTTGTAAAGGCGGAAATAAGGACCAGAGGCTAGAAGGGGGGACTGGACACTTGGTTAGAGTTCTAGTCACATTGGCATTAGAGAAAATCGCAGGCCTCTGGAGGGCCGCTCCAGAGCACCTCCAAGGACCCCGCAGATTGAACTTTATTTGCTTAGAATTTTTTTTTCCCCCTATTCTCGCTCACCTTCTGTCACAACATCGCATGCCTGTCAGTGGCTCGGAATCCAAGTACAAGGGTTACAATAATGAGGATGAAGGTGTTCAAATGCACCTTAACCCTGATTATTGAATACTTTGCATTCCAACCAAGTTGTGGAAAACACAATAATGTCCAAGGTAGTCCATTGAACATCTATCATGCAAGTTTTTTTTATATGGCATATTAACGATACTCTTCATTACTATTTTCATGTGGAAAATGGTGAGGAGAGAAGGTCTTTATACAAGTGGGGAAGTGGTAGGTACAACAATCCATGTGGGATATGTGAATTAGGACTAAAATGAGGAGCTTCACCGCTCATAGTTATGTAAAAATATTTTTGGTCTAAAAAAAGTTGGTAAATCAAGTCAAGTTTTATTTCCAAAAATACGTTTCAAGTTTTGGCACTCCTCATAAAAGTTATGGAAAAATTTCAGAGAGGGGTTGGAAGGGTCATTTTTTTGAACATTTTCAAACACCCTCTTTGAAATGTTTCCATAACTTTTATGAGGAGTGCCAAAACTTGAAACGTATTTTTGGAAATAAAACTTGACTTGATTCCCCAACTTTTTTTAGACCAAAGATTTTTGAAAGAAGATACTCTTCTATGCCTAAATGAGGTCTAAAATTTGTTTTTTAACACATTTTCTGCGTTTTCACATAACTATGAGCGGTGAAGCTCTTCATTTAAGTCCTAATCCACATATCCCACATGGGTTGTTGTACCTACCCCTACCCCACTTGTATAAAGACCTTCTCTCCTCACCTTCCTCCACACATAAATCAAGTAAGTAGCTCATTGTCGTTGGTGTTACGAAATTAAGCAAATGATAGAAAACTTGCTTAATTATTACTTGTGTCAAAAAAAAAAAAAACTTGCTTAATGTATTCAGTTTTCAGAAGACAGTCAGATTGTTACCCGATGGAATTTGCCGAAAGTCAAACACTCTGACTACTCACATCTGACAAATTTGCTAGGTTTCTAGACTTCAAATAATAGAGTGGATTGTCACTCTATGGCAGCCCAGCCGAGGGCTGCCTTTTTCTCTAATGGAAACTGTAGGCTCATTCGATTCCAGGAGCTCCAACACATCAATGGAAACATACTCTTCAATGCAAGGTTGATTATGGTAAGTGAGCCCATCATATGCAAAATGGAAGCCAACCCATCACGGGCAAAATTATACTAATGGTGTACATTCCAGTTCTCAAATGTGCACCACTAGAATAATTTTGCTAGTGATGGACTCCCTCCCATTTTGCCGGTGGAGATGCTCTCATTTCTGAATCCAGCAATCCCCTCCTTCCTCCCTCCCAGGCAGGTTCTTCCTGTTGCAGCGGCACTCAGCCGTGTCGTCTGCAGCAGTTGGTCAAGCCCGCCATTGCCGAAAATGGCAAATCCCCAGCGATGAGAGTGCGTCATAGCCTCACAGGAAATGGCTGATCATGGTGCGAGGGAGCCCCGAGCACAGCGCAGCACTTGGAGACATGATCAAGGGATGCAAGGGCCCAGATGCTACTTCCTGTTGCAAGACCTAGAAGAAAAAAAACTGTTGTGCTTCAAGCAAACGAAGGTTAATAAACTGCCCAATTTTTTATTTATTTTTAAATGTCAAAACGGAGAGGCGGGTGGCCACAAACATTTCCCCAAATATAAACTTTGCCAAATTTTGAATGAGGTTTCCTAATTTTAGACAGGGCTATGGATGAATGTGTATGAAGTTAGAGATGATCAACTGAATTGTATGAACAATTGAACTGAGGAAATCGACGATTCTTCCATCTGGAAACTTCCAGGGTACGAACAATACACAAAAGAATACCACTGCGTGAGTACGTCTAGCTCCCCAAGACTAGACTAGGCTGGTGTAGATTTGGCTCCCACTGTGAGTCTCCAATTTGGAGGCCGGTCATTGATTCTCCATTCACAACTTGCCCCAGTCGTTCTGCATCTCCCAAAGCAGGCTGACGGAGCTGAAATTTGGGTCAGTCAGCTCGTCCGACTGAACACCAAGTAAAGTGAACTGAAGCTGGATTTCCTCCTCCCCCATCTGGGCCCTTGCTTGCATCCCTTGATCATGCCTCCAAAGTGCTCGGGCTCCCCTCCCTCCCTCCCTCCCACCCACCCACCATGATCGGCCATTTCCTATCACGCACTCCCACCAGGGATTTGCCATTTTCGGCAATGGTGGGCTTGACCAACGGCAGACGGCAGAGTGACAGACTCCAGAGTTCAGACAGGGCTCTGAGTGCCGCTCCAACAGGAGAACCTGCGTGGAGGGATCGGAGTGGGGTTGCTGCGTTCAGGAAATTTATGCAGTATCAATGGAATCTAGGTTTTCACGGGAGGAGACCTGGATGAAAGCCGGCCAAGCATCGATCTACGTACAGTATGGATACTAACTTATAACTGTATCTCTGCAATCCACAAGCTCTGAAAGCCAAGCATCGAACTACAGTATGGATACTAGCTTACTGTATCTCTGCAATCTACAAGTTGTGAAAGCCAAGCATCTACAGTATGGATACTAACTTATTACTGTGTCACTGACTGCAATCCACAAGCTGTGAAAGCCAAGCATCTACAGTACGTGTACTAACTTACTACTGTATCGATCCACAAGCTTTGAAAGCCGAGCGAGCATCGATGGATATCCACAAGCTCTGCAGCTATTGGGCGTTTCCGTTGCTTCCCAAGAGGGGCTGATGAACGTGCACCAATGTGCTCCACTTGTACAAAATGGGCGAGGAGGAAGCAATGGGGAGTGTCGAAGAAGTAGAACAGTATCGAAGCACTAAAGTAGTCTGCTCTAGAGGTGATCGTGACCCATGGGTACATTTTGCTTTCTCCAATGTACCAAGAGTATACATTTTAGGAGATGGTTGCTTTTAGTGACCACTATCATTTCAATTTCAAAACTTTGCAACTAATTCCACAAAGGTTCAACAAAAAAATATGAAAACAACTTCGATTTGAGATGTCAATTCCATTTTTTATTATTACTGAAATTTATTGAAAATTGTTTATTTTAAGGAGTTTAGCTTCCTTGAAAAGGGAATTGGCTCTTAGATGGTCACTTTGGGAGAAGACTACCTTAGTTGCATGTTTTTCATCCAAATGTTTGCAATGTCCACTATTTTGAAGAACAATGAAGTACGAGAGATCACACTTCTAGAGTGCAAGGGTTGTTGATACTAGGTATTTTAGGTTATGACTCATCTCCAAAAGGTTATAAACTGATTATCCATGAACTTTTAGAAGTTTAAACTCCTAAACAATTGCAACGTTTTGAGGTCCAATACTGCTTCAAAATACTCATTATTAAAGTAAGGCTAGAATCTCTATATCAATTTATTCTTTAACAAATTCAAGTATAGGATCATTTTGTTAACTTGTTCAAGTACATCCTTCCAAAATTTTAGAATGAAAATCCCCGCCCATTGCAAGTTCAATGTGTCTAGACTTCAAAAAGTAGTTTTTTCTAGCCTTTTCCAAAGGTGAAGTTTTCTCTTTCAACATTTTCAAAAAGAAATCATATGCCCCAAACTTTAAACTAGTATGCCTTATGACATTAAGCAAAGCTTTACATGCAGATTAGGATGATTAACATCCATCCTAAGGATTTCATTCAAAAAATCCGAATTATAAAGTCATTAGAGCCTTCCTAACTTCTCTAAAAATCTAAATTATGAGGTCATTAGAGCCTTCCTAACTTCTCCAAAAATCCAAATTATGAAGTCATTAGAGCCTTCCTAACTTCTCCAAGAATCCAAAGTAGGTTCCTTACTCTTTTAAGGATTATCAATGTTTCCTTGGGAGACAAATCATGTAATTTTATTAAATGAGACTATGTATTGTCTATCAATGTGAAAAAAATTCTATAGATTTTTTGGAAATTGTCACAGCTATTATTTTTAGAATATAGTTTATAAAATAATTTGGTAATCGTAACAAAAACAATTCAACTACCATAGTGTGAAGTCACCTTTGGCAAAAAAAATTTGAATTTTTGAAGTCGAATGGTTTTGGAAATTAATGAGGCACTTTGAAAAATTAAACATAAAGAAAGTTAAAATGTTAGAATGATACATATATAGAACTTGATCCTAGGACATATCCACTAAATAACATCTACCAAAACCAAAACCATGACTACCACTCTCTAGAACACCGTTCAACTTCCAAAATTATTGGAAGGATTGTTGAAAGTTTTAAATAAAATAAAATAACTTAATAATTATAAAAAAATTGTCGAACAAATCTTTCAAATTTTTAATAATTATTTCAATCATTTGGTAAGCTTCATCCTTTTGAGGTAAATGTGGGTTCATTTCAATCATTTGGTATCATAACATTATTAACCATCCTAAACCATTTTCCCTTGGAGATTGGGACAACCCCTCTTTCAACCCTTGGGAGTGAATTTCGTTTAATGTGCATAGAATCATTGGTTGGTTGGGAAGTTATAACACTAGTGTCATTTGTAAATTAACCCTTGCAAGATGTTGAAGACTAAAAGTCTATGATGGATGACTTCATTGTTCACTATAGAAACAAAGAATGCACCTATTGGTCTAATAATCACAAGCCAACATTTTGGTGATTACCTTGGTTGTTGGAGGCCGTGTCCTTTAAGAATTAATATGCCTTCAATGACAATATTGAACAATTCTAAAGTAGACCAACCCATTTCCATTCACTTACCTAATTCCCTCATCCTAATTTTGACCCTAATTCCATCCAAAAAAACATTTTCTAACAAAATCATTGTATTAATCCAAATAAGGGGTAACGTGTCAATCTTCTAATGGTAAACACTTGATTACCCAATTGACCGTACATGGGAGAGCAGTTATGGGTTTTTTATAAAATGTCATCATGACTCCATTGTATGAGCAATTTTATAATTTTAGAATAAACCATTTCAGATATTCACACAAATTACAATTTTAATTGGAAAATTATATTTCCACTTGGTTTTGATTCATGCAACAAAGCTCACACCTCTAAAAAATATTTTCCTCTCTTGAAGTTGACCCAACATGATATTCAGATTGCTAGTTTGCACGGTAATAGGCTTGTCTACCTTGATTCCATCCCATTCCAAAGTTCTAGTTTTTTCCTCTTAGCAATGAAATTTCTTTCTTTTTAACAAATGGGAAACCAGTGCATTGATAAGAAGAACCAGAATTTCTTTTTCATTTTTTTCAAAACAATTGAAAATGGCAGTAAAGTCACCTTCACTTGTGTCAAAAAAAAGAATAAAATGAAATAAAATAAAATTGGAAATTGGAAGATTGGAAATTCTTAGTTTTGATGGACCGGTTCAGCCGGTTGCACTGAAGAATTAAAGGAGCGATGTAAGGGGCCCCGGTATGTACGGAGGAGATCACTGTTAGAGGACCTTTAATTAGGTGAAATTCTGGGTCTGCATTTAATGAGGCCTTGGGTCCACGCCACGCACCCATTTCCCTGGGGGGTCGAATCTGTCGTGTCGGGACCACCTGGGCCCGGTCGTTATGTTATTAATTTATTATTTGGAAGTAATGACAAAACGACCCTTCCCCATTAAGCTTAGCCCATTGCCCCCCATCCATCATTTGGCGCTAATTTGGAGGGAAGGGAGTTCTTTGGGGGGGAGGGGGCGGCATAAATAAATTGTCCTCATGTTTGGGAAAAGGAAAAAGGGCAATGGCCCTTGGTAACCACAAAAAGAATTAAAATTAAAATTCAGAAAAACTCTATTTTTTACCACACATAAATATCACAAACCGACTCACTATGCTGTTCAGACAACTACTGGTAATTTCTACTGAGGTGTCAAAAATTCCAAAACATTTGTTATAAATAAATAAACAAATTGCCAATCTGCCAAAGTTTTGGTTGTCATGGACGTATTTTTTTTAACAAATTTTGGGTTGCTTTTATTTCAAGTTTTTAATTTTGAACCCAAAATACTCAATTATAATTAAACCAATGGAAATTGTCCATGTGTTTCAAGAAAAAAAAAATATTCAATTGTAAAATAAGCAGTTATATTTTAAGAGGGCCACAATGAATTCACCCCTTCATTGCCCTGCAGTTTACTTCTGGGAAAACACAAGAATTTTTTAATTTATAATAGATGATAAAATTTGGAAATTTGGAATTCATATTTGCAATCAGAGGCTCGATATCAATTTGTGGAAGTGAAAAAATACAAGATTACATGGCATAAAATAGGGGGCATTTTTTTACATTTATCCTTGGTTGGGGCAGTGAGGGAGTCAATCCTCCTTGGCCACTTTATGAGGCTTTATTGTGGTAGTCCTTGCTTTTCAAGTAAGGTAGCTACTCACATTTGCAATGTCTGCCAAAAAATTAGTGTAATCCTATTAGGGCAATGTGTGCAAAAAAGTTCAGCCCATTTGACCACTTGAATTTGTAAAATTATAACATTTGAAATCTAGAAAAAATAAATTGAGAAGAACAACAAACTTTGATCTCTCTTGGACAATTTTATTTTCTCCATACAAAAATGAGGATTTTTACCATTCATTAGTATATTTTGTTAGGTATTGTACACTCATACAAAAGTGCAAAAACAAACAAGGAGCTAACTTAAATCGAAGTCACCGTACAATACAATGAGGTCAAGTAGTCCAGCAATGTACTAGCAATTTTTTGATGATTTCTTGGGCATTGTGGATGTTTTTTAAATCCAATCAGTGAAAACATAGAACCAAGCATTTATAGAATATATGAGAGAAAAAAATAAAACTTTTACTACACAAAAACTTTTAGCATTTAAATTAGAAAAAAATATTATTTTTCAAAATTGTTCAACATAATTTCACTTTTTTGGAGTGTGATTTTTAAACTAAAATTAGTTACAATATCATATTAGTTACATACATGCAAATTTCTAAAGTAGATGAGGAGTTACTTTGGTGTAACTACACATTTCTTTAACCCTAAAAGGTCACTGCCCCCTATGACCAATGTAATCACCCAAACTACTCCAATTATTGAACCAATGGATGCATTTTTTGTTTTCATTGTGTTGACAATGAAGTCATCCATTGATCACTTTGGGACGTCATGGGTAAAAGTATTATTGGATCATCATTGATAGAGATTGAGTCAATTTTCAAGCAAATGTTCCATTGGCAACCAATTTGTGGATGTGCATTACTTTGGGGTTTTTTTAAATCCATAAATTTCAGAATTTTTTATTTTGAAGATAATGTCTTCTAATCTATCCATATGAAGCAATCGGTCAATTTCTCAATGGTTGGTAATTGGACTTTAATACTTCACTAGATAAGCATCCTTTTGAAGCCAAAACTATGTTTGTACTCTACAATGCACACAAATAGACGAGGCATTTCTCACAACAAATGTAAATCAAGAATGGATGCAACACTATCTATTGTCAAATCGTTACATGTAAATTGTAAATTTAGAAACTTGTAACTTATAAAATTATAGTTTGTAAATTTATCTATATAATTTTTGTTTAATTTTTTTGTGTAAATTTAAAATTTTATGAATTGAATTATTTTTATTTTTATTTTTATTTTTTAATGTCTTAAATTTGTATATTTATAGGCAATAAAAATTTGAAATTTGAAATACATTGTCCAAATACATTGTAAAAGCAAGTACATGAAATTAGGATACCAAATCACTTGTACATTGAGAGAAAGGACTAAAAACAAATACTACCAAGCACGAAATGGCTTCAAATTATGAAACTTTAGTTATAAAGCTTCAAATTTTTATAGTTTCATGTCATGCATCCCAAAAATTGATGAATGAATGCTACATATTTCAATGCATAAATCAACTTAACTTAATTTTTGTTACCATAATGATGACTTCCGACCAAAATTTGTAAAATATGATCCATAAATTACATTCATACAATTATGTCTATAGGTGCAATAATCTATAATTATCAATAAAATTTGAAATAAAAGATTAAAAGTGCCTTCTAACATGAATTGTGCATTGGGTATGAGATTTTTATTTTTTATTTTTTTGAATTCATAATTTTAATCCATTTTTTGAAATTGATAATATTAATTACAATTACTAAACACACTTGTGCTCTTTGAATTAGAGAATATTCGCAATGAGGACTTCAATTTGTTCATTGTAAATGTTAAAAAACAAATAGAAGAATCTATATACATTTGATAGACAAAAGAGACAAGTTTTGCACATGACGTTTAGGGGTTAATCAATGCAAAAGAGACAAGTTTTTATGTGCAAGATATTTGCATTGATTAACCCCTAAACGTTAGAGACTATGTTTTCACCAAAACTGCTCCAAAACTGCCCTTGCATTTACATGCACCAAAAATTTAGATGAAAAACATTTCTAGACACATGAAATCGTAGGATCTTGTAGGAAAATAGTTTTAAAAGATGAGGGAAAAATTTCAAAATTTTCCACCATGTAGATTGCAAGATATTAACGTTTGAAGTGACAAAAAACCTTTTCTTGACCCTGTGAAAATACGGGCAGTTGCACTTCACAAGGTCACATTTGTAGGAAAAAATGTCCAAAATTGTGGTTACTCTTTGGATTCATTCCTCAAGTCAAGTTGGCTACATTCTTAAAAAATTCAGATCGTTTGAAATTGTACAACATATAGGAAAAAAATAGTAAGTAGAAAGAAGTAGAGAATGATTAAAAATACTAAATTGTTAACAATTTATTTATAGAATCGAAAAATGCCAATCCTAATTGTTGTAATGTTTCGATAAACAATATACACCTTATTTTTTTATTTTTTCCAAAATAATTTAAAATTGAGTTAAATACATGACTTTAAAGTTTATTTTAGAGTAGAGATTCCATAACTACCCACAAACTAACCCATACTAAAATTCCTCATAACTTTCATCTCATTAATCAAAATGGAATGATTCAAAGCTTACCATATATATAAAAATGTAGAGAATCAATTTCAATTTTTTATTTTTTTAAAAAGTGATTTTCAAAGAAGTTTTTTTTTTGCTCAGGCTACCCGTCGAACACTAAAAATTACATATCATGCAATAACTTTTGAACCATGAAGTCAAATGTTATGAAAATTGTTGGGCCTTAAAGATACTCCTTGGACACACATTGTGTGAAATTTTAAAAGAAATAAACTAAAAATTCCGTTTGTAGTGAGCTGCCTAAAATGCTATGTTGCCAAAAAACGTTGTTTAGAGCATCCCCACCCATCTTGCAAAACGGATGACTTGTCCAAGGTGGCTTGCAATAAAAATTGGGGGTCTAAAGACGATGTATATGTAACATTGTGGTTTTATTTCACTTTCGAGGTCCATAACTCAAAATTTCTTTGCAAGAAAGATTTAGGACATCATATTTGAATAGGGCCTCAAGTCAAGAAAAGGTTTGCAAATTTTCAAAGAGCCAAAGAAGGAATTTCTATCAATTCAAATGTTGATATCTTGCAATCCACATGGTGGAAATTTCTGAAATTTTTTCCACATCATTAGATGAGATTCAATCCTTTGGGAGGGCTGTTTTAGGTTGGTTCCCATTGTTTGAAACCAGCTTGTGCTGTCTGGAAATTTAAAAATAAATCAATTAAAAAAATTATTATTATTAATAATAAATTATTAAAATATTGGAATTTTTAATTTATTTTTTAATGCTTGTTGACTTGGCTGTCACTCAAACACATGAGCAAGCTGTGTGGCAGAGATTCCTATGCAGGGGAACGCCAAGAAACTCGTAGCCCTTAACTCAAGCAGAAAACTCATCTAATGCTTTTCAAACCAACGTACTTCAAGATCCTATAGTTACATGTGCCCTAGAAAACATTTTTTTTCCTAAAATTTGGTACTTGTATTAGAAATGGTAATTTTTGAGCGTTTTTGGTGAAAACATAGTCAAGGATCTCTAAGGGTTATTTGTGCAATTTTTGGTGTACCTTAGTAGTGACTATTTTTGTTTTTGTTTTTTCCAATCAAATGATTATTTGATGTTGTTGAAGCATCAATCAAATGTAACAAACCAACATTTTAACATTGTGCAAAAAGCATTCAATTTAAATGAACATTTTGCAAATATTTAGTTGTTCATTTTCTAGATCATAATTACCAGTTACGCCACAAAGCTTGATCCTTTAAGTTCCTTAACTATGTTTTCACCAAAAACACTCCAAAACTGTGATTTCTAGTACAAGTGCCAACTCTTAGAAAATAAACATTTTGGGACACAAGTAACTATACGATCTTGTAGTACACTAGTAAGAAAAAATGTGGAAAAAATTTCAGAAATTTCCACTATGTGGATTGCAAGATATAAGCATTGAAATTCACTGAATTCATTTTTTGGCCCTACAAAAAACATGGTAGCTAAGTTTCATAAGCTCACTTTTCTATGAAAAAATGTCCAAAATGGTGGTGCTTCTTTCGATTATTTTTCTTAGACAAGCTAGCTACATGCTTAAGAAATTTCACATCATTTGGAATTGTACAATACAACATATAGGAAAAAAATAGTAAGTAAAAAGAAGTAGAGAATGATTCAAAATACTGAATTGTTTAGAATTTAGTTATAGAATTGAAAAATGTCAATCCCAATAGTTGCAACATTGTAATAAACAATTTCCACCCTATGATTTTATTTTTTTCAAAAAATATTGAAAATTGAGTAAGATAAAGGACTTCAAAGTATATTTTAGAGTAGAGATTCCATAATTACCCGCAAACTCAAACTCTTCATAACTTTTGACTCATTGATCAAAATGGAATGGTTCAAAGCTTTCCGTGTATATATAACTCCAAAAATAACAATTTCAATTTTTTGTTTCTAAAAAAAGTGATTTTTTTAATCTGCTTAGATTGCCCAATCGGGGATAAAGGTAACATATTAGGTCATAACTTTTGATTCACATTTCCAAATGTCATGAAATTTAGTGCACATGAAAGACATTCCTCGTCCCCACCTTTTATTAAAATTTCAACCTAAAATATGCAAATCTCCAATCACACATACCTACCCAAAATTTCTAAGTTTCCCCCAAATGCATGTTGATCCATCAGTGGATAAAAAAAGGGATGTTCCCACTTCATATAGGGGTGATGTTTGCAATGTGAATCTAGCCTAGAATTAGGTCTACATTCATTCCTAAGACCCTCATTTATCACCAAATGCAAACATACCTTTTTCAATTCATTCATGCAATGCGATTTCAGGTGTACCTTACTTACAGTTTTGTTTTTTTGTTTTTTTCCCAATCCAATATTTGATGCTGTTGTTGAAGCATCAATTGATCAAAATGTAATAAATCAATAGAAAGATAACTTAAGAGCCAATCCGTGTGGGTCCCAGCATTTGGGGGGGTTTGTTTGAATAATATATAGCTTATTAAGGGAGAGTCTAGTCAAAGGGAGTATCAATGGCTCCCCTGGGGAAGAGATTTCCTTTTGAGTATGTGATTTGTTAAGGGATCTGATATGATATGCTGCTTGCTTCCGGTCCGCAATTTTGTATTGTGAGAATGGTCAATGAGGGCTCCTGAAGCTCTGTGAAAGTGCAGTTGCAAGGGTTCTGATAAGTGGTTTTTTTAATATCTGATAGCCCTGCTTCCCTTTGGGGAATTTATCAGAAAAACAAAGAAAAAGAAAGGCAAACAATCTGCACTTTATAGGGTAAGCTTTAAAGGTACTCCTCACTCACTCACTCACTCACTCATTCACGCACGCGGGGTGTAAGTTAAAGATGTCAGCGTAATATTTATCTGTTCGTCGAGGCCTTAGAACTTTAAATGCTTATTAGGATATGTTTCTCACATGATTCAAAACGCTGGAAAAAAAGGAAAAAAACAGTACTTGGCAGCTGGGAATCTGGGATCTCGTCCTCTCGATTGTTCTGCAGTGAAATCAAAAGTGTTTCCGTTCGGGTAAACAGGGAAAAAAGCTGCCTGGTCCTGTTTATTGCAATGAGATTTCTCTCATTTCTGTCCAAAAAAAAGAAAAAGAGAGAAAGAAAAAGAGAAAAAGAGAAAAAAAGAAAAGAAAAAGAATGAGCCTATAGTAGGAATGATTGATTAGGGTGTTTTATGAGTTTTTACCAACTATTTTCCTTTGATTCTTTTATTGAACTAGCTTTTTAAGTACTGAGTTTGGTTTTTTCCCTCTATTTTGATATGCTGAATAAAAAATTTATAGATTTTTTCACTAGTTTTTTTTTTCCTGGTGTTTTGTTTTTTCCCAATTCCACCATCTAACAATGAACTAAATGATGGGTGCCCCCCCCCTTCTCTCTTCGTGGCTCGTTTGAAAGTCATTGACTTGGGAAGATTAGATTGCAAACCAGGTTCCTAATTTGCTGCAGATGAATCTCACATGCAATTAAAGAGGGTTGAGGACTGTCAGTTTCCCCATGGATAGAAAACCATGGGGGAAAAGGCTTCATAAGGGACATAACAATAGAGCAGGTTACAATGTACCACAAATTGGCAGGCATGTAGGAACACTCAAAAGCAACACTTTTAAAAATAAAATAAAATAAAAAACACCACTATTTTTTACTCAGTTTTAGTTACTAAATTGGTCATATTTTTGTGTTTACAAATGAAAGGAGTTTTTGAACGCACAAAAGAATGTGGCATTTGGATACCGTATGCAAAAGTTACAAAGGGTCAAAGTTTTCTCTTGGTAGATGTTCTAAATTTGTTTTTTCAACATAGGTACATATTGATTTTGGAGATTGGTAGACATAGTGATGATGGCAATTTTAGATAGGGTGTGATTTGGAGTGTACCGACCTTATGACACTTTTGCATTTCAAAACAAGAATTCCAATGACAATACATATCAAGTTCTTTATTTTTTAACCCCTAAGCGTCCAGATTCATCTCCAAAATTGACAATTTTGGAAAAATCATCATAAAGTACTATTTGGAAGAATATTTTGGAATTGAGATGCAAATAGAAGTTGTAGAATTTTAGTTTTAGATTCTATCCATACAGTTAGATTCACCAATGCTATCACCAATATTTTTCTATAAATTTTGAAAGGGAAAAGTCAAAATTCCTTCAAAATTCAATTACAAGAAAAAATATTATCATTTTTGAGGTAAATTTTTAGTTGGAAAGGATTTGAAATGAGGTTCTCTTGACATGGAATGTTTTTGGAATTTTTTGTTCTTTGAGTCTTTGACTTCATTTTCGCAATTCCAAGTTTGAACTAGAGTCAGCGCAAGTCAATCACTTCACATACTTCGACATTTGTAATTTTAGAAAAATGTGTGCTCTAGTAACACCAAATCCAACCCTTGGATAGGACCACGACTTCATAAAGTATCTCTACAAATTAGGATGACTTTCATCCAAGCTGTAATAATAAATAAGTCTAATTTTAAATTTGTATATCGTCCAGAAATTGGACGTCGGAGCGCTCTAGGGTTAAACAAAGAAATGAAGATTCATTACTAAAGTCAATCCAAACATTAACCCATTAGTACTTTGATGTCCCAATTTCGGATGATGACAAAGAGGTCCCATGAGCTTTTAATACCACATAAATTCTCATTTATCCAAGCCAATGCTTGACTATTTTTTAAGACATTTTGTATGACAAACTTTATGAAATTTGATGGTAAATAATAAAACAGTGTGAACCTTTAATTAATAGAGTAGGTTTTGAAGCATAAGGTACAACAAAAACATGGTGCCTAATTGGGCCTCCAACACCATGTTCTCGCATTGTAACTTAACCCTTAAGTGTTTGAGACTTTGTTTTCACCAAAAATGCTCCCAAACTACCATTTCTAGTACAAGTATCAAATTTTAGGGGAAAAAAATTGTACACATCTAACCGTAGGATCTTGTAGTACATTGGTTTGAGAAGACGTGGAAAAAATTTCAGAAATTTCCACCATGTAGATTGCAAGATATTAGTGTTTGAAGTGACTAAAATCTTTATTCTAGCCCTGCAAAAAAACAGGCAGCTTCACTTCATAAGGTCACAGTTGTATGAAAAAATGTCCAAATGGTAGTGCTTCTTTAGATTCATTCTTCAAGGCAATTTGGTTACATGGTTGAAAAATCCAGATCATTTGGAATTGTACAACGTATAGGGAAAAAATAGTAAGTAGAAAAAAGTAGAGAATGATTCAAAATACTAAATTGTTAACAATTTATTTATAGAATTGAAAAATACCACTTTTAACGGTTGTAATGTTGTATTAAACAATCTACACCTAATGTTTTTATGTTTTTCCAAAAATATTGAAAATTGAGTTCAATAAAGGACTTCAAAGCTTTTTTAGAGTAGAGATTTGATAACTATCCACAAACTACCCGCAAACTAAAACTCCTCACAATTTCCATCTCATTAATAAAAAATGGAATGACTCAAAACTTTCCAATTATTTATAAACTTAGAAAACCAATTTCAAACTTAAATTTTTTTTTAAATGATTCAAAAAAAAAATTAGCTACCCGGTCTACTTGCCAAGCATACCCGGTCTACCCGGTCTACATATCATACAATAGTTTTCAACCATGGAGTCAAAAGTTATGAAAATTGTTGGGCCTTTAAGCTACTCCTCAAATACATGTTGTGTAAAAAAATTCAAATAAATAAAATAAAAACTCAATTCATAGTGAGTTGCCCAAAATTGCTATATTGCCAGAAAACACAATTTGGGCATTTAGGGGTTAATGGATGGGGGATTGGAGAGAGGCGGGATAATTATGTTCATTTATGACAACAAAAAGATGCATGAGCCCATTGCAAGCAAAACAAGGACAAGTCCACTACATCAATAAGTATATTAATAATGTGCATTAGAAAGTTTAGAATTTACAAGAATCCATTGGTAGAAATTTGGTGAATGAACACTTGAGAAATGGCCCACAATGTATCCAAAAGAGTTAGCCAAGGGTATTAGCTCCCCCCCTCTCAAAAAATTTAAAGGTCATTGATTGTATTTTCTTTAAAATGCTTACCTTTGAAATCGCCGTCAATTTCTCAAAAAAATTTAAGCCGTTGATCTTTGAGATTTAATTTGAGCCATCCATCCAAATATGAATATGGATACAAATTAGAGTATGGTTACGGATATTGTATGGATATGGTACCAAAAATGGATACAAATACTTGATATTGGAATACGGTACAATACAAATATAAATATATGTGCGGATATGGATACGATATATAGATATGGGATACAGGATTTTCATTGTCCCATATTGTTTGTCATGTTAACCTTGTTCAAAAAATTACAAGTAGGGGGGAGGAGGGGGACAAAGAATTAAGAAATTAATTTTAATTAATAATAATTTTTAAACCGGGGGGGGGACAGGGGAGTTAAATTTTTTTTTAATTAATTAATTTTTTTGAGTTCATTGTGATAGTTTGTCACAATGAGCTCAGAAGATGTAGTAACTGCATTACAATGCACCATATAAGAAGACCCACAACTAGCCTAAGTTGCCATAAAGATTATTTTGTAGATCACTTTCCTTGTTGGTCTATGTGAACCATGTTCCTCAAAGTCATATGAAATGTATAACATGAAGACATTTTTCCTACAATTGGCCCAATTACTTTACAATGGTATTGTTGTCAACGATGCTAGCACGTGAGTACAAAGATATGAGCCTACAAGCCTTGAAGCTAGTTTTAGGTATGTACCTATAAGATGAAAAGAGTCTATAATATACGTTCCTATAACATGGAAAGAGTCTATAATATAGGTACTTACAACATAGACACCTATATAACCATAGAATGTATTTATAATATAGACTCCTAAGCTCATGGACTCATAGATTCTATGCTCGCATACTAGCACTCCCTATATGTTGTTGTGATATGATGCTACAACATTGTAGAAATGCACATACATGAATACCTACAGTAGTGCAACTGTTGTAGCATTCTTTTTTATAGTTGCAAGTGTTTGCACCATGTAATCCCTCTAACTAATAGTCCCCCTCCCTAATTCAGATTCATGACTTACACCAAGGGTACCAATTATTGTTATAAAAACCATAACTTCAATGGAGCGCATTTTGGGACAAACCACAGTCTATCATTGAGTGAGGAGAGGCATGTTTTGTTTCATAAATGTGGGGTTGCTTTAGCACTATGTTGTCCCATCTTAGACCCTCCATTGAGGTAGTGTATCGTGATATGAAAGCAGAGACTCTTTATGAAAAATAATATCCCTTGTCATTCTTGCCACATGACATTTCTCATAACAAAGGTTCTACTTTCACATTACTCAGTTGTAGCAGTTTGCCCTATCCATGTCCAACTAGCTAGAAATGAGATAATTATTTTGCCACTTCACTGGTAGTGATCTAACTAAGGTGGATACCCACCACCACCACTATTTTTTGCTATTGTGCCTAGTTATTATTAATATTAGACTAATTCCATTTTCATTGATTTTCTTGTTGGTCATTGATAGGAGGTTCCAATGCTCCAAGGAACACTACATTCAACTACCCTATGCCAAAAGTTACGAAGGGTCCAATTTTTTGGGGGTAGGTGATTCAGAAATTGTTTCTTCCACATACGTACATATTGATTTCGGAGATGTACACCGAGTGATGATGGCAGTTCTAGGCAGGGTGCGATTTGGGGTGTACCCACCTTCATATTATATACACTTCCTATGATGACAAACCCTAAGTGGCTGCAGCCATATCACAGATTTTATGCTCTCAATCTGCCGTTGGTACCTCACTCCGTCCAATGTATCTCTTTGTCCAAGAATGTTTGAGAGACACTCACACAATCCTTGAATTTTGCTCTCCCATTACCTTACCTTACAGTTGGCATTTGCGAGGAAATTCAAAAAAAGCTTCGCACCCGTAAGTACAATCAATAATTAAAAGTGGAATTCTTGGGCACCATTGATTTCGTTGATAGTTGATTATTATTGTTGCTCAATTTACCACCAATTCAACAATGGATTTTTTTCTTTGTGCCCACCCCTCGCCCCGAGCCCGTGTCGAGCCCACCTTTGTGCATTCCAGCATGTGCATTTAAGTTAGTGGGGCAGTACATTGGAAAGGAAAAGGTTCAAAGGCTGAGGCCATGAAGTCAAGCCAAAAATTGAGCCGGCTGACATCTCTTTGAAGTTCACTTATTTGTTCACTTATGCACAATTCAAAACACGTGAAGTGATGGTGGAGTGGACACCAGGGGTAGCACTTGATACCAATTTCTGTTGAAGTTGCTTTAACCCCAAAGTGACATTGAGGACAGAAAGCATCCTCGAAGTTTTTCAACCCCAATTTGGCGTCATTTGCTAAACTTGAATGGAAAAATGCAACAAAGAGAATTTGTAGGATTTTGGAAAACCTACCCAACAACACCAAATACAAGGAACTTGAAAAAAGACTGTGATTTCTAATCGGCTCCAAAGTTTCAGATTAGCCAAAAGTCTTTGAATGCTGCACAGAAACCACATGTGAGGCTGAAGATCTTTGTTCTTGCCAAAGATCTGGCCGTTGAAATCACCCCCAAAAATTTGTGCAACTTCCATTCAATGTATGGGTACTTTTGCCGCTCGGATTTGCTTGGTTCTCATTTTACTAATTTTGCTAACTTTTTGAAAGAAATGGTCTTTCATTTGAAGTGCCGGACCTACATGTGTAAAAGACATCACGTACATTAGTTTTTTTGAGTTTTTTTGATTTTATAAAGTGGAGGTAGTAGTTTGTTTGCTAAGCTAAAATTTTGTAGTAGAAGTTTGTGGCTAATTTGGAAGTTTGCTAGCTGTACTGGGCGGTCAAAACAAGAGAACATCATTTGAATGTGCTACTTTTTGTCTACTAATAGCATTTTTCCATACAAAAGAATATACTAAATAAGATAATCAGTAGTTCACAAATTTTGAGTTGATTTGTAGACCACTATAGTTTCCCTTTCTACACTTGGATTTACTTGAAAAGCAATTGATTTGCTTAGAGGAAAATTAAAAAATGAACACCCGTACAAGCAATTCTAAAAGGAAAAAAAACCCATGTCACTTTGGGGTTAACCTTGGAACGTTGGGCTCGTCACATCACCGTGGAAATCAACCTTTTGGATACCATGTAGATCAATTGCTTAAAAGAAAAAATGAATCCAAGAGCATTCATTGGAGGCTAAACTATGGTAGAAGACCTCCTGGCCTTGTCACAAAAAAATTTGAGGATGAACATTTGTATTTTTTGAAGATTCTCTGTCATCCATCAAATGCTCTCTACAAAAGCTTAACTTTACAACACTAGGTTGGTCACTGTAGAAATCATCCTTTTAATTGGGCATCGTGTAAATGATTTGCTTTAAAAAAAACTTGATCAAGAGTACTCATTAGAGGTCAAACTACTATGCAAGCAAGACCTCCCCTTTTCACACAAAATTTCAAAGATGAACATTTTTACTTTTGTCTTATATGCTACATTTAACTACTTTTGAACTATAAAATGAATTTTAGACAAAAATTTTGGAGATTTTTAGATAATAACATCTCTATATCTCCAGATGTTTTGCATAGATCTTTCAATGTTTTGCATTATCTCCAAATGACAATTATTTTTTCTATTATTGATTTTGGACCCTTTAAAGTCTAGAAGTAGTTAAATATGACATTTATGTAGAAGTGATTCTTTGTCATTTATTGGACACATAGTGTCCACAACAACATTACAGTGTTTATTGTTGTAATATGAACAAACAAAAATATATGTATTGGGTATAAATATTTTATTTATTAAAATGGAATGTATAAATTAATTTTAATACATAGTGTACTACTATTGATCATTATCTTAATCCAAATTTCTCTACACAAGGTGGGAGTGCTCTTGTGGAAAATTCAATGTTCACCTCATAAGTTCTAGGGAACCAAAAACTAGTTTTTGTAGAGTAAAAAACATAAAGAACTCTTAATCTGAGAGGAATTGGCAGTGGGTTAGGAGATGGAGGTTGATAGAGAATGAATTGAAACAATCAAGGCTAGAAAATACAATTGCATGCAACAATTATGTGCATTTATATATGGACATGTTTGTTTAGTCTTTGTATAATATATAGAAAGAAGTGCAAAAGATATGTCTTTTTTGGACAAGTGGCTTCCAGAATAACATTGGTAGATATTTAGGAGGGATATGAATACAAAGACGGCACAAATAGATAGATACTTCCTTGAAAGAAATCCCCCTTAACCCCTAAAGGACCATTGTCCCCTCGGGGGACAAAATGGATTTCGGGCAAGTTCCTATAATCTCAATTTTCAGTGAATTTTTTTGAAACTTTCCCATAAGATAGGAAAACTTATGAGCTTCGTGGGAATATAAATTTTATTTCAATTGGTGCCCGAGAGCAAAAGTTATGGCATCTTAAACATAATTTACACGTCACCGGGCAGAAAAATAAATCTACAAAAATTTGAAATTAATTTTTTAATTTTTTTCTTCTTAAAGATCATATTTTTGTCTACATGTGAAGCTTTGATTCATTCCATTTGGATTAGTAATGTGAAAGTTATGAACAATCTTGTTTTTCGGGCAATTTGAGCATCTTCTTGAAAAAATAACTTATAGGATTCAATTCTGAATGCAATTTTCACAATTTTTCAAAAAAAATTGTTTGACAAGGTTAACTTTTCTATTTAGAACAATCTCACCGTTGAGATTATTGTGTTTCAATCCCATTTTAGAGCTATTAAAGATTTAGTTTTTCTTTCGATCTTGGACCTACTTGTACTGAACAATTTTTTAAAGAATGAAAATCAATCATGTTTTTTCTTAATTTTTTTTTCTAGACTTTCAACTCAATTCTTCAACACAAAAAATTTTAAATTCAAGGTCCATGGTGTAATTTTTTTCCCCAAATGGCATTCAAAGTCATCTGAAATTGCAGGCTAGTGTTCAAAAAAACTTTCTTTTTTCAACTTTGAATGCTAATATCTTCCAATCTGTATGGTCAAACTCCATGAAATTTTTACCACATGATACTAGACTAGTAAAGTACAAGATTCTACGGTTAGATTCTAAAAAAAGTATTTTTTTTTGTTTTCTTGGATGAATGCAGCAAAAATGGCAGTTTTGAGTAGTTTTTGACAGAAGAACGGCCCTGGTCCTTTAGGGGTTAAAGAAATATAGTGTATAACAATGTTTTTTGTACTCTCATATAATATGGTCAACTATATGCTTTTTCTAAGTCTTTTTTCTATTTTCTATTGTAGATGTTTGCTTCAACTATCCCTATGTAAATTTTGATCAATCATGAAAGAAGCGCTACTAAACTTGTGTCAATTTTGAATAGAAAATTTTGTATATGACTATGTCAGGTGCTTCTCCTTGAAGTGAATCTTATTGACTATTAGTTATTGCAAGCCTACCATTTGTGCAATTCTCATATGTTGCTATTATAACATTGTATATACTATCAGGAAACTCTAAATTCTCAGAATGTAAATGATGGATCATCCTAATTTTTTGGCACACCCATACTCTATCATTCATTCTCCAATTTGATACAATTACTTCTTCCACTTAATCGACTCCTTAGTCTACAGTAATCCCACGTCTGCTAAAGATCCAATTTATATTCTCATTCTTTTGGAGGGAAAGGGACGGTGAACATTAAAAAGCAAAAAAAAAATGAGTCCAGCTCATGTAGGCTGAGGGATGCCACTCAAGTTTATGAAGAATATGTGAACAAAAAACCTCGTTGGTGTTAACCCTTAAACAATGAGTTAGTCACCGTAAAAATCAATTGTTTTGGAACCGTGTGAATTGTTGGCTTCAAAAATGCACTCATTGGAAGTCAAAGACATTCCCTTTTCACACAAAATTTGGAAGATTAATAGTTGCACTTAAACTTATGTCTCACATAGAGAGATTCTTTGTCATTCATCAGCTGAAAAACGTCCTCCACATTGTTTATGGGTTAATAAACTCATGGCTGATAATCCTTCTGTATTCTTTTTAATTTATTTTTAAAACCGATGACCATTAAAAAGAGAAGAAAAGTACATCAATCTGGCTCTCTAGGTCTGAGCAGCCTCGGTGGTAAACTAATCGACAAGTGCCATCTCATCTCGGATGATGAAATCCTTCTGTATTCTTGTTCTCGTTCTCACCAAAACAACCTTGGGACCTAAAGGGGGGTTAACAATAAGCTTTTAAAGTGTGAACAAATGCTTGTGCCATTGATGAACCATGTTGAAAGGACCAGCCCCTTGCTCAGAAATAATTCTGCGTCCTTGCCAACTTGAAGAGGGGGATTTATGGGGTTACTTATGACCTCCGAGAAGCTTCTCCTTGGCAGGCCTAGTACCCAGCGGAAAGGACCAAACGAAGAAAAAACTTGCCCCAATTCTCTCGTACCTTAGCCTTAAGCTTACTGCCCCCTCTGTCTGTTTGTCGACAAGATTCCCACCCTCACTCGCAAAGTAGCAATGTAAACTTGTTGTCCCCTTATCAACTAACGTACACACCTTATGATATTCCTCCGTGAAAACTCGTGGTGCTCATGACTTCTGCAAATTGTGAGCAACACCCAATGGCCCCCGAGTCAACGTGATGTCAGACAGAGCTTCAGTAACATGGCTGGATGTGACGGTGCACATGGCTCTGTTTTGTTGCACAAAGACTCATTGCACAAAACAAAATGAAACAAAACCGGACTTCTTCGCTCCATGGCTCCACACACGACCTTGCGAAGACCAACGACAGACGACAAATGGAACTTTCGTTGTTTGGGCTTTGAGCCATGGACACTGCCTGCCTGGTGTTGACAATCAATTCATTTGCATTCTGCCTGATCAAAAATTCTATCTCTTTCATTCACCCACTCTAACTGCCCCAGGTGGGGAGAGGAAACTTCCCGAGGGTAAGGCAGACCGAATATCGGAGCACACACACACACAGGTGCCCGGGGGGGACTGACCCTCACGCTCGTGGCATTCCAAGGGTGCATGTAAAATTAAAAGAGCCCCCCCAGATGGGAATTGTCCGTTTGTTTCAAAAATGAATAAATAAATAGAAAAAAACCCTATTTTGTGCTTGATTAATTTATCTTCTTACAGCTCTTGTATTGAATTCTAGGGCTTTGATTTCAAATATGAATTCAAAATTTGCAAATTTTATCATGTGTGGGGGAAATAAGAAATTTCAGCGTTCTCTTCAAGGATGAACGATGAAGGGGGCTGTTCACCCCGGCCCATTTGCACCTAGTTGAAGGACACATTAACTAAAGTTTAGGGACACATTAAGAGGCAATCTAAGGTACATGAATAGGTATAGGGACGCTTTTGGATGCCTTCACCTTAGTTAATCTAGGAAGGATGCCACGGACGATAAGTGTCCGATGAATGGCAAGGAATTCTTTAGTGTAGGACAAAACTACAACTATTCATCCTTGATTTTTCCTGAAAAATGGAGAACATCTACAGTAGTTTGACTTTCAATGAGTATTTTTGGATTTTTTAAATTCCAATGACCCTCACGGTTACACAATGCATGATTTATAGGGTCACCCCCACGTCGTTCCAGAATTTAAACAAAATCAATAGAAACCACGTCAAAAGGTTGGATAAGGGGGTGACAACAATGAATGAGGGCCTTTACAATGTGGAATGGTGAGGAATTCACTTCCTCCATCTACACCTATGACTACTAACAGGCCCTCCCTTATCCCTTAGATGCATCATTTTTGACGTGCTTGGGTGGTGAAGTTATCAATTTTTGAACAATTGTGATCCCTCATGGAAGACTTACTTTTTTGCACTATTGCTTCCTAATGTAGAATAGGAGGTGCTCAAATAGTTCAGTTTCTAAAAACAATCTCCAACTAATAGGTGCATATTGCATTCTTCAATGTACCGATAGTGAACATGTCAAGGTAGGGACACTTTTAGGGCCTCAAGTGATTCCAACTTCAAAATTCATAACTAATTCCTCAAGAATTCAAAAAATATGAAACTACTTGGGGTAGATGCAATTTCCATTTTTCTTACAAGGAAATTCCACTATAAATTATTTCAAGGGGGCCCAATAATTAAAATCAACTCTTAAATGGGTGCTTTATGCATCCTCTACCTTGATAAATATTCTACTCAATGTGGAATTCGGGCTTAAAATATTGGAATTGGATTGAAAAGTCACAATTTTATGAATCCCATGAACACCATCACATGGCTTCTACACATGGCAAAAGACTCATTCATTATTCCACTGTCTATTCTCCTTTGGAATTATCATTGTAACCATGTAGGAAATCAATACACACATTAGCATTCAAATGGACTAGAATAGTCTCCACCTAGGAATAGCTATAGGAAGGTATATGTTTTTTTTTGTTGACAACCTATAATGCATCTTTATTTATTTTCAAATGAGTTTATCAAAAGATCTATAGAATATTCTTTGATTTGTTGTTATGTTTTGGGGAGATATAAATCCAAGAAATCTAAATATGTACAAATACCAAAGGATTTATAATGGTCATCTTGCCTAGTTACCCTTACAAATTACATATTGTCCATGCTAACCCTTTTTTATTCAATAGTCTTCTTTGCAACTCTTTGTTGTACACACACAAAAAAAAAGAAAAAACTAAATTAGGAAGATGGTAATTTTTTAGTGCCAAATTTGGTGTTAAATGCCTATACACCTCCTAGTCTTAGTGCCCCATATCTCCTATTCTATAAGGTAATTATAGGGATGTTTTCCTTTTAGAACCTCACAACTTGAGGACACAAGTTTTAAACGAGTAACTTGGTTAGTTGCAGGTGCAACACAAGTTCAAATCTTGGAATGGTTAGAAATTACCAAAGTTGAGCCCTAAAAGTCCTCAAAGCCCTCTAAAAAGATTCTTGGAGGTCTAGTTAAGTACCTCTAATCTCAATTTTTGGCAAGATCTTTTGAATTTGTTTCAAAAGATAAAAATAAATAAATTAGATTTATAGGAATATAATTTTTATTTCAATTGGAGCTTGGGAGCAAAATTTATGCCACAATAAGCCCAAAACAATCAAAGGAAGGTAGTAGAAAACAATACAAAAACTTGAAATAGTCTTTTTTTAAATTTGATTCTTAAAGAAAATATTTTTGTCTACATGGAAAACTTTTATTCATTCTATTTGTACTAGTGAGAAAAAGTTATAGAGAATCTTGTTTTTCAGGCAATCAAAGCATGTTCTTTGAAAGCCTAACTTGTATTAGGATTCATTTTTTAACTCAATTTTCACAATTTTTTAGAAAAAAGAGTTGCACATGGTTTAGTTTACTTTTTAGAACAATGTTATTGCGGGTGTTATTGCTGGAATTAGTGTATTTCAATTCCATTTTAGAACTATTAATAATTTAATTTTTCTTTCTATCTTGTACCTGCTTCAACTTAACAATCTTTTAAAGAATGAAAATCACAAGTTTTTTCTTTGAATTCTTCAACAAAGAAAAACAATGCACATAATACAAAAAAATTAAGTTAATCTAGTCTAGCTAGAAGCAAAAACTTATTTTCTTCACTTTAAACACCTATATCTTGTGATCGAAATGATCAAAGGTTCTGTAGTTTCTTCCAAGCATTCTCATACTACTCTAGTGTAAGATCCTACAATTAGATTTGCAAAAGGAAAAAATGTTAAATTTTTTTGTTGTTGACATTGAAAATGGTAGTTTTGAATGATTTATGGCCGTAGAACTTTAGGAGATAAAAGGAGAACAAAATGCAATAAATAAATGGAAAGGTCTTATTTATTTAGTCTTTCATCTTCATTAGTCTTACATGTTAGAATTTGAGAGATTTTTTAGTGGAATCAAAATAGAAGACCTTCTACAATAAAATGACTTCTTTATCTTGTTATGTAATAAATTGTCTATTTATTAAAAAAAACAATATAAAAATGCAACATTTGATTTTGAGTAAAATCTACCATAAACAAAAGGTTTTGAATATTGATAATGTAATCTTTGCTACTCCAATTTATTTTTTGATTATCAATAGTTTTGTGTCAATATACTAGTTTTATTGAATTTTTAGTTAATTGATAGGTATGGAATGAATATTGATAGAATTAATGTCAAAAGAGCACGAAATTAACTTTGCAATTAAGTCTTTTTGTATAATTTAATATTTGGATATTTAAATTCCTTGATTAAGTTACATCTTAGCATTGATTTTAATATAATGAATATAAAATATATTTTCAATATTGGCATTCATAAAATTAAGTGCTCACTTTATTGATTAATTGGAAAAATACTGAAATTATTTTAGTGACCACCTTTAGGTTGGAATTTATTTAAAATAATATTTTTGAGGCACTACAACTATAATGTCATAATTTTGTGGCACCACAATAGAAACATCATAATTTTGTGGTGCCATGCCAAAGCATCATAATTTTGTAACGTTACACAACTATAATGTCAAAGTTTTGTAGTGCCATGACTGAAGCATCATAATTTTGAAGCCTTTATTTATTATCCATCTGTTTATCTACATTGTGGTTTTGAATAAGCATCTACACAATCAAAAAATTGCTCAAGTTTTCAAGAATAATCATTGCACTACAAAAACGGCCATAAGTTTTTAAGATCAACCACCTATAACAACAAAAAGGCCTCAAGAACAACCAATGACAATTAAAGAGTTATCAAGGAATAAATTCTAGTGATGATTTTTGAATTTATTTGATATTTCTTGTAAATTGATAGATACATTTATATATATTAAAAATATATACAATTAGTAGTTTACATCACAACTAGAGAGTTGTAATTTTGAGGCATCATAGATGTTTTGGAGCCATTTTTGTTTATTGTTTTGTCTAATTTGGAACTTGAATAGTCACTTTCACTATAGAGAAGGGCCATAAGTTTTTGAGTGATCAATAAGAGTTCAAGAGGTCTTTTGGGCAAAAAATTTAAACATTACAAATTTTTAATAATTTTTAATTCTAAAGTCTCCAAAGTTTGAAACTTTCAATTGGGCATCAATGATAGCTTGATGAATAATGTAATTCTAATCCATAATCAATATACGGGGGCTTTGTGAAAGTTTGGGCTTAAAAAAATCCCCCCTTCTTCAATTTTTGATTCTTTTTTAGCTTTAAAAATGAAACAACAAAATCCATTCACTAACTTTAAATTGAAAGCAATTTAGTTGAATTGTTTGTGTATTGACAAATACATGTTTCAAATAAGACTCTACATCTAAAGCATCATAATTTTGAGTTGTTATGAATAAAACATCATAATTGAAGCTATAATGCTCAAGCATTCATTGGGTGGATGATGAATGTCATGAAAAGTGAACTTTAGTTCATTGAAGAAGTTATAAAAAAAATTATATAATATATTATTGGAAAGAAATATATTTTTAGGTTTAATTTGAGTACTTAAGGCTAAACATGATTTATCTTATTTTGCTTTGGTTTAATAAAATGTGATTGTTGTTTTATCCTTCTAAAATTAATTTCATTTATATAAAAAAAATAAGATGAAGATTTATATGATTAACTCTTAGACTATTTTTTGATTGAAGTTCAATTTTTGATTTAATAAACATGGTACCTAAGGTTACTACATCTAATGACAACTTCAAATAAAAATGTCTCCTTGAATTTGTGCCTAAAATACATATGGACAAAACTAGAAAGCCTAAGGTTGAGTTTGTGCACATTTGTATTGAAAGCTCTTATGTATGGTGTTTAATAAATGAATGTTAACCCTTTAGATCCTAGAAGAGTCCAAAGTGATAATTCTAAATATGTAATTTTGAAAATATGTAAAATTTGTCAAATCTAACACTCTATACAAACTATATGAATGTTAGAATTTGCACTACATCAAAATGGTACAAAAATGATTGCATTTCAAGCTCTAATTTTTTTTTCAAATACGACAAATATATAGGTGATACTAACAAAAATAGATTTAAAAAAAATCTTAATACTCTATAACACTTCTCAATTTATTTCATGGTTCTAATTTCTTCATTCATATAACCTATATTACCTAGTTCTGAAATTTTTGCAGAATTATAAACACTTTTTATAATTGAGAATGTATTGACTAGCAATTGACACTTTTCAATCTTTGAAGTTAAATAATAATAATAATAATAATAATAATACTAAAAAATTGGGATCCAAAATGATGATTTTGATCAATTTTTTTAAACTCAAAAAGTGAAAATCAGTTCGACTTTATCTTTCATATTTTCATCACTCACCAACGGATGCAATATTAATTCTACATTGTGGATTTGTCCATAATTAGTTAAATATTATATATTATCATTAGGTCTGGGACATGTTTTACTTTCTTTTGACAAAAAGAATGATGGAGAGAGAGAGAGAGCTAGTGGGGGACATTTTTTCATTTTTCCTTTTGGGCACGAATGAAAGGAATTTTTTTCTTACACAAGTGATGAACAAACCGGGAACCTACAATGAACGGAGTTTTTATTTCTGTTTTTATTTTTTTAACAAATGGGGAACCCACAATGAAAGGAGTTTTTATTTTTGTTTTTATTTTTTTAACAAATGGGGAACCCAAAATGAAAGGAGGTTTGATTCGCCCCTCTAAGTAAGTTAATAAACTGGTCAAGATATACCTTTTTCCAAAGCCACTGTAATTACAGTAATAATAATAATATTATTAATAAGTACAACTACTAGCACCAGGACCTTGTCAAATTGTCCATCAATCTTCATTAATTTCATACAAAATCATGGCAAATGAACAGACCCAATTACAGAAATAGCCAAATTAAGTTCCTCATCAGTGAGTGAAGGCAGGGAGTAAGTTACTATTCCTCATCCCCATATGGCAAATGGTGACGTCACCGTCCTTGGTCCATTGCCCGGATGTAGAAATTAGGGGCATTAAGGGGAGTCTCTACAGTTTCATTTGGGTCATAAAAAGAAAAAATGGAGAAATTGGAATTAATAAAATCAGGGGAGACTAGCCTTGAATGCAATCGATCCCGGATTACTTGCCAATAATTCTGCTCCCAATTTGATTCAACACTTGGATTGAGGGTCAACCAATAGTAAGAGATCCTCGGCAGTTATTAGGTTTAATTTTTTTTAAATTTTTTAAATTTTTCTGAAATAAATGAAACGGAGTTTCATTACAAAGAATATTTAAAAAGAATTCTTCAATGTACTTGACTAGGGTAGATTCATCAAAGTGTAAGGTAATTACCTTTAAAGTCACACAAATAAACAATTCAACATGGTTCCCAATATTATTATTGGAATTTATTTTTGTGGGGTCATGTTGGTAGTGAAAAGGAGATTCTAGATTCTCTTAGAATGCATTTTTTGGACACTATATGAATAAACTATGAATTTTCAAAGTGTTGAAAAATAGGTGTTTCTAAAATCAATCATAGAGTCTCATGAATAGTGGGAGTACATTTTAGGCAAGAATCTCTAGTGTGTGATTGTAGGTGTAGTAACCTTAGTCTAGACTCCCTTTGCAGAAAACTTTGGATAATTATTTTAGCAAAAAATAGGACGAAACAAGTGCACCTCCTTTGTGTGAAAAATGAGATCATCCACACCTTAAGTTAGGGTTAGGGTGAGATCTTTGGAACCATATATTTCCTACTAGTGTTATTAATATTGTCCGAAAGCACTCTGCAAAAGAGGGGTGTACGGGCTTGGTTTCATAGTGTTTCAACTCAAGGTTGAAAAAATATTGAAGTTTTAAGTTTTTATGAATTAAAAAATTAGAAAATTTTATTAATTTTATTATAGTGTGGCAACGACACATGGAACACTGGTACATCCCAAAAGGCAATCCACTCTTAAATGGTTGCTTGTAGAGCAGACTACATTAGATATTTTCATATGTGGAGGTCATACATTTTGAATGTTATGTGCAGTTCTTTAACATCATGAGCAAGTTGCCTGCAAATTACATTAACTTTTGTATTATTGTGACATTTTAGTGTTACATAGAAGAAAAACATCAAGAAGGTCATGAAGTTTTCCTATTTTTTCTATACTTTATTATTAAATTTCTATAGTAAAAATCATGTCCTATCCTAGCTAGGGACTCCAACTATCCTTGTTGGAACTAGTCAGTGGTGGAAAATGACATGTTTTATACTACATTATAATCTTTGTTGAGTTTAACTTATTTTAGTTTTCAATAATATGTATAATCCCCTTTTTTTGTTACCAACCCTCAATTTCACTTTTCAAAAGAAGTTATCATGAACCTTTCCGGATTTGAACTTCCATTACAGTACATGCAAATTTAAATGCATTCTTCAATATAGGTCACACAGTCTACTTTAATAAGAATGATGTTTTAGCTTTCAATAAATTTCTACCTCCAAAAGCTTTCCCAACTGTCATTAATCATTCTTGAAAGCTTGTGATGGTTATTGGTGGTGTAGGTGACTATTCAAGGCCGTAAATGCATATGAAAAGCTTTCTAACGCTTTAAGTCAAGCGGCTGCCAAATTATGATGATTTATTGGTAGCGCCTCCTAATTACGACGTTTAGCTCGCGGCGCATTGATTGCAACCTACATTCATCAATACAGGTAATTTTTTATTTATCAAGATACAAAAATATCAACTGAAGTAGTTTTGACCTAAAGATCGTCTCTAGAATTAATTTAACATACTACAAGTGTGAAACTTTACCCCTTTCTACAGAGACAAAATTTCATAGTGACCTTAACTCTTTTAAGTGAGGCTTCTTTTGCACCCTCACTAAGGTTAACTACCTCACTATGGATAGAATGGGAGTAAGTAATGGAATGATAGTAATGGATATCAACTTCATTGTGGGCAAAATTGTAATGGTGGTGTACATTCAAATTCTAAAATGTACACCACTATCATAAAATTCAGCCCACAGTGGACTTGCTCCCATTTCCATACCGTTTTATCTGTAATGGGGTAGTTTATTTTTTCTTACTAGTAGGACATTGCACAAACCCAAGGCTCCAGGACCCCATAATTTGGTAAGAAAACAAAGGATGTGATATTAGAGAGGTTGATGTACTGTACCTTAGTTCCGAAACCCCAATTCCTAGGGTTTAAGGTTCTCTCCATTTGGCCAAGTTGCCTCCCCACCCGCAGGACCTGAATTTAGCGAACCCAGATTCTCATTCCTTGCGTTTCACACAAACCGAATCCACGTCCCCGCGATTCCTCTTTTTCAGAATGGAGGGAACCCCGAATTTCAGAAAGATAGTCATCAATTCACTGCAATTTCATCCTTCAAGACCTTGTCAAATTTCTTACCGGTTTTCCTCATCTCCCAAATTTGTCGTTCCACGCCAAATTTGTCTCTGATTTGTCAAATTGGGCAAAAGTTAGCCCAGTCAGTCAGTCCCGTGGGTAGTGCGGTTTAGTGGAGGTGCTATGGTTGACCTCCCGATCGCACAAAAGCTGCCTACCAGCCAAAGGAAAAACAAAAGGGGGAAAAAAAATTGGGGAAAAAATTGGGGAAAAATTAGGGAAAAATTGGGAAAAAAGGAAGCCAAGGCAACTGCCGTGAATCACCGAGCCTGCCGTGGTAACCACAACTGAAGAGCCTGAGAAGCCATTCGAATATTAAAAAGTATATATTGGGGTGGCGGCGCGAGAAGGCAATACATATACGAGAATTGGTGCTCCTCACCTGACACGATCCCACTTCCTCACCCCCACCCTCGCGGCCGCTCTAGCTGTCTCTCCCAAGGAGAAGCCTTCCTTGAAGCTTTAGGAGTCTCCAAACACACTTCCTGGATTTGCAGTGAAGATCAGTCCCCACATTGGTAGGAAGAGGCTTGAGCGAGGCTTTAGTCCCTGAATTAGCAATGGGCAGGCCGCAGAGGTTTCGAGGAGTGCGACAACGTCATTGGGGCTCTTGGGTCTCGGAAATTCGCCACCCGCTCTTGTATGTCTCTCGCTCCCTGAGCTCGGAGAATTGGGACATGGGTTTGTAATGTAATGTAATGTCAAGTGGTAGAATTGGGTAGTATTTCTTCTAGCTTGGAGATTTAGTTGGAGTTTGTGGTTCGTGGCTTGAGCTTGCTCGCGTTTCTTAAGCTCGTGTCGAAGTCCTTTCGGGCTTTGCTCGAGTCTCTTGTGTCGTGGTGCGAATTTTGGGACTGAAGTGACTTGCATTGTCGTAGCTTGGCGACAATTTCTAGTGGAGGGAGCTAGCTTAGAACGTTCGGCATTGGGGTGTTGTAAGAACACGTTGGAGTGACATTGGTAGTGTCGTTCGGTCACGCGTTGGCGTGCGTTCTGTAGCAATGCCGAAGGAGCTCTGTTGTTTTGAGCTCCTGCTTTCAGTTTGAAATGATTTTGCTTTGAGAGTGTTTCAGCATTGCGAGGGAGTGACAAATTTGAAGTGAGAGTGTCAGGGATTTGACGAGAGAGTGTTCATGTTGCAATTTGCAGGAAGACAAGAGTGTGGCTGGGCACTTTCGAGACGGCCGAGGACGCCGCGCACGCGTATGACGAGGCGGCGCGACTGATGTGCGGCGTGCGCGCGCGCACCAATTTCCCTTACGACCCGAACGCGCCCAAGGGCCCGAACTCGCAGCTGCTATCCGCAACTCTTAGCGCCAAACTCCACCGTTGGTACCTCCAGTCACAGCAACAAGACAGCGCATCCCAACAGCAACAGCAACAGCAAACTCCCCCAGCAACTAAACCCGTCACCACCAAAGACGCGCGCATGACGCAGTCGCTCACGTGCCTGTGCCTGGACGCGGAGCAATCCAACCTGGGCATTTGGCAGAAGAAGACGGGGCGCCAGGCGGAAGCCAACTGGGTGCGCAATGTGCAATTCTCCTCGCTCCAGCTGCAACCTGAAAATTCGAGTGAGAGTCCGCGCAGCTGCATCAGCTCGCAGGAGGAGATGTCGGAGGAGGACAAGTTTGCCGCGGAGATGATCGAGGAGTTGCTGGGTCATAGTCCGGGATACTTCTTCAACTTCAGCTCGCCAGCCATGTCGGACTCCAGTTGCACTAGCCCCTGCTCCGCCATCACCGCCACCTCCGAGTGATTCAAACAGGTAGAACCAGCAGCCGCCATAGCCAGATCGAAATTGCAAATCGAACTGCAAACACATGTTCTTACTCACTTGTGTTTGTGTTTTCAAAGCATTCGTTCCTGACATTGGTTTCATGGTCTCACTCTCTTGTGTTTGTGTATTCGAAGCATTCGTTTCCGAACATTGGTTTCGTGTTGTCACTCACTGGTTTTTGTTTTTTCAAAGCATTCTTTCGTAACATTGGTTCCTTGTTCTCTCTCCCTCTTGTGTTTTTGTTTTCAAAGCATTCGTCCCTAACATTGTTTTGTGCTTTGGTTTCAGGATGTGAGTCCCTTTTTTTGCGATTTCGAGGACATTTTAAAGCTGGAGAGAAATGGCGCAGCAGACGCGAGTCGATCCTCCAGGCGAGAGACTATTCAATTTCCGTGCCGCTGCTACTCTGAATGGAGCTCGTCGACCTTCTCGAACATGAAGCTCTGCTGATTTGTCCTCCTCTCAGAGAGAGATTGAAATATTTTTCTGTTTTGTGAGCGGCACATGATTCTTTGCATTTGTGACGGAAGAGTTGCTGGGGGTTGCATTCAGTAGTGCAAGAAGACGAGGGGATTCAGTACTTTAGTGCAAACTAGTAGTGCAGTTCTATACTAGTATAAGCTTTTTTAAGTTTTCAGGGGTTGTACGTTTTGGGTGGTGTGGAACCTCGATACACAGGGAGTCCTCTTGCACAGATAGATCGTTGTCTGTGTTGTGACGAGACTCGGATGGGGTGCTGGCTTGTGCATATTCAATAGATGCGGCATCTGTCCTAATGACAACAACAACAACAACAATAACTCGCAAATCATACCTGTTATGGACTCCGTGTTTTTCCTTTCCACTTTTTCTTGTCCCAATTGATGTATACTCCTGGTTGCCCAGTCTTGCTGGCCATGGTTTGTGAGTTCTATGGTTTGGTCCAGCACGTCCTTTGCCATGGTTTTTGAGGAGCATGTTTTGGCAAGCATTTATTTTGGCGTGGCATCACTTTTTTTGAGATCCATGTTTTAGTTGAGCATTTATTTGGCATGGATTTTGAGTTGCATGGAACGGTTGAGCATTTGTTTCGTTCAGGGGTCATAACTTAGATTGCAGCTGCAGATCATTAATGACTGCTTCCAGCAAAGTTGGGTGGACTCTCCGGACGAAATATACTACACGATGTTTACGACGAGAATGTCAACTACAAGAGATGATTGTCTTCAAGATAGTATGAATACCGGCATTTGGTGGCATTCAAGGATGTGGGGTTCAACGTTTGAGTTGTGGCCAAGTTCTGGTCTCCGTCTGTACCAGCCCTGCATCTGCTGACTGAGGGTGCTTCAATCTCCTTTGTGGCGGCTGCTGGCTGCTACCTTGTTTTCTGTAGCCTGCTCATATGCACACCAAGTACTCCCAGCACATAATAAACTGATCCTTCCTTCCTGCAAGTGCTGTTTTCTGAGTAGTGCATTCTCTGGGGACTACTACTAAGCTTACACACAACCAGAGAAAAACGAGAGATCTACGCGAAACTCAACAACGTGGGGGTGCCAAAATGCGAGAATCTAAAATTGGGGGGGAGAAATGATAGGGCTACCAAACATGGGCACATTAATTGCAGAACTAACATGGATGCATTTATGGCAAATTGTTTTTCTCGTTGAGTAACTTTCCAAAAGAGTGCACTTGACTCGAGACGGGACTCCCAACTCAAGAAATGGTCCATGCGAACCATGCTCAAAATAAATTTACTTCTTTGGAAAAGCTTTGCCATCATCAAGTGCTAGAGTCCACCCACTCAATTTAGACAAGAAATCCAAGTCTGAAGTTTCGGCTTCCTTTGCAGTAGTGCAATGTAATACACTCCTGATGAGAGAGCACAGAATTTTTTTGGCCAAGGGCACTCAAGCTTCACCAAGTCTCGGTCCATAATCTCATCATGCAAATGAAGCCTTAAATGCAACCTTTCAAAGAGGAGCTGGATTATTATTACTCGTCAATAACTCCCTTCTATTTTATTTCCTTTTCCTAAATGTATTCTACTCCATGGGCTCACCACCCAAGCTCTTCTTTTTAATTCCAATATTCATCCACTTCCATTTCCAAGATATGTTTTCTACCTAATACCGTAGCCTTGTCATAGAAATCAGATACTAGATTTACTCAAATCTCAGCCTTGCTTGTGGAAAACGTACATCTCGAAATATATACTATTTTTCCTCCAGCAAGCTTTATTAGATTTCAGTTACCTGGTACGTACACTTCCTGTTCTACAACAGTCCACAGTCTCACTCTCTCCCAACGAGAATAGTAGCCTAGTAGCAACCCGTACAGACAGACACCCTCACTGTAGATCTCATTTTCGGCCCACCCATTTCTTCTTTTCCTTGGAAATGATAATAAATGTAATAAATTTTCCCGTATTGTTGAATGGGAAAAGTGCCTGCACAGTGAAGAGGCTCCTGGTCGTCCGTCCGTCCGTCCGTCCGTCCTGGTGCGGCAACTCGTTTCCGCAATCAGCTAAGTTCGCAATGCGCTCCGAAGCAGGCATCTCCGCCAAACCAGCCCGGAGCGCTGGAGCCTACTCTTATGGGTAATGGTCCACGGGGCCGGGACGGACGCACTTTAAGATTCAGTCATGTGCGGAGTGATGAGACTCACAACCTGCCTTTTTAGAGCCGAGTAAGGGCCAGCTTACATGTGAGCCCGGTGGGCAAACTTTCCTCTAATTCAAGCAAGAAGACAAAAGTGGCTCCACCGATGGTGTTGCCGGGGTGGGCAAGCGGGAAAGGAGGAGTTGAAGTTTCACGGATATCGGTGGACAACCTCATTGGTGGAGACTAGGTGGAGACTAGGGAATCTAATACGTGGGGATTTTTTATTGTCTCCATCTCCACCCACCGGGTCCACATGAAAGTGCAATGTCTATTTTTCCCTGTAGCATCCGCGGTGAAAGTTCCCCGATGACCGATACATGTAAGGAGGCCCTAAGTTAACTGCAGTTACAATTGTACAATAATAAAAATTGTATCATGAAATCAGGCAAAATTGATGTTCCAAAGGTTTTCAAAAGTGAAACCTTTGATCAACAGTAAGTTAGTAGGCTGGTTAACAAGTTAAAAGTGTTTTTTTATTTTATGTAAGTTTAAGTTCTGTTAAATGTTTGAGTGAAGTGAGTGGTTGCCTCCCTCCCTCCGTCTGCCTGCCTGACTTCCGAAGACTTGGTGTGGCTTGGTTGCTGGCGATGATCGTTTTTGAAGGCCTCGCTTGTTTTCCTTGGGCCACCATTTCGGGAGGTTTTCTGAAGTCTCGCAGAGCTTGCATTGTTTCCATCATGCCTGGCCTGGCCTGACCTGGCCTGGCGGTCTGCAGGCCAGGCTCACTGCTGCTGCTGAAGGGGAAGGCTCACTGCTGCTGCCGCCTGGCTTATCAGAATTGCGCAGGGCACTGACTCTTCTGTGGCAGAGCTCTCTCTTTGTCAGGTAGCACGCATGTACGAGCTTCCGTCGATCATCAGTCTCGAGCTCCCTTTGACAAAACACTCTTTCGGAACTGAGAGTGGAAGCTTGACTTAAGCTTGAACCCCTTGAAGGTCAGGAAAAAGCCCAATTGGGGCTGCAACATGGGTTTTTGTTTTTGTTTTTTTGTATTTGACATCGAAGGTGCAAGAACTGAAGTGAATACGATAGTGGCAAAAGTTTACATTCATATTTCAATATGGTTTTTTTTTTTGTGTATTTGACATCAAAGGTGCAAGAATTGAAGTCAATACGATAGTGGCAAAAGTTTGTATTTATGTTTGAGTTGGATTCAATGACACATGACATTCCCAATGCAAATCATTACTAAACCTCCTACATGTCTTAGAAGTTGTAAAATGGCCACGTGTTCTACTTTTACAGTGTTGTATTTGAGCATGAGAAGGCGCAGATGCTAAAGTGACATTCAATAAAATATGATAATTGCATAATTGTAAATCTAATGGTATATGCCCTATCCTATTTTAGTACATTCTTTGTATTCTAAGAATCAAATACAGTACCATGCATGTAGTTCCATACTAACCTTGAAGGGTTAATGATACTAATAAGCTTAAGGTAGGATCCCCCAAATTTTTCAAACATATTCCTGGATCCTAAACAATCAAAAGAATAAGTAGATGCTTGTTGCACAATAACAGTTACTAGTGTGTGAACCTAGGATCTTGAGCCTAGAAGCCTAAACTCCTATGTTGTAGGTACCTATATATTATAGGCACTCTCCATAGTTATAGGATATTTACATCATAGGTGTCTATGTTGTAGATACCTATGTTTTAAGCACCTTCCATAGTTACTTACAGCTAGGCTTAAGGGCTCGTAGGCTCACATGCTAGTGTTGTTTGTTGCACAATTGTTCAAATAGTGGACATAGGAATTTAGACACAATTTGAGAAAATTCACCAATTCAAGTTTGTTCTCTTGTGATTTTTGTATATTTTATTCAATAGCATTCTTGGATTTCAAGCCATTTTTGTTGTAATTTGTCTTCATGTGATTAAAAAATGAGAGCTCATGGGAACTTAATTATGGTTGTTAGACATATTTACTCGGTTAAAGGTAATCCTATTGTAGTAGAAAGATGTGGGTGCATAGACTAGCGAAACCATCCATGAAAAGACACACATGACAAATTAGAGCATTGGGGGGCTTGTTATAGTCATTTCTTTGGTCAAGGTTCCCCTTGTTTCCTTTAATGTGAGTTTTTTCATTTGTGTTTTATTTCATGTATTGTCTGAGTTTCCTAAATGAATAGAATCTAATGAATTAGGATAAATGTGTAAGATAGTAAATCTCATAACTTTAGTATTGTCAAGTAGAAGTATCTAAAGCCTTTCATTTAAGTGCATAGATAGAGTCAAAATTACAAGATGAGGTTATTTTGCATTTTGAGAAAAATAGAAATTATAAAATTATAAAAATAAAATAAATAGATAATTGGAGATTTCTTGTAATTTATGTGAATTTTCAAATGTAGGACTTGGAATAAAACTTAAAGTGCAATATCCATGCACATGTGAATCATCTTCACAAAGCCACTCACCAAAGGTCTATTATTTTACTGCCATGCTATGCCATGTGTAAAGTTGAAGACATTCCATAGCAATGATTTAAAATCATATTCATAACAAAAGACCCTTGTATGAAAGAATTGAGGGAGGAAGGGGGGATAGGCTTTATACACTTCTACCTCATAGGATAAGGCACCATATTGTGTAGACTTTCCCAATGTTGTGCAAGTGTACACAATTGTATAAACTTAATTAATGTAGCCACAAGATGGAGTATCTCATTTTATACAAAGAATTGAAGAAATTGCTTCAATTAGGAAGGTTGCAAGCATGTGAGCATAGGTTCTTGAACCCATGAGCCTAGGTACCTAGGTTATAAATACCCTCCATTGTTATAGGAAATCTATGGTATAGGTGCCTATATTATAAGCACCTTCTATGGCTCATAAGATACCTATATTATAGGTACGTATATCATAGGTACCTCCAATGGTTGTAGACTACCTACTTATATCTAGACTCAAGTTGACATGCATTCCTAGGCTCACATGCTAGCATCATTGTACTGGGTTAATATGAAATAAAATTAACTCATAATGATGCTAGTATGTGCGCCACACAAAATGGGTTAATATGAAATAAAATTAGACTCAAGACAGAACCACTGCTACTAAGGCTATTGATTTCCTAAGTTGTACTCTTTTGCATTTTAAATCAAGGTCTCAATGAAAAATCAGCTTTGATTCAACCCCCAATTGGCCACATATATAGTACCTTTTTGGAACGTCGGGACCTACCGACCTACCTACCGATGCTTTTTAATTTTCTCCCATGTTTTTTATCTCCTTCTGAATTTTTTTGGGATACTGCAAGATGCAATTTTTTCTTTCACCTCCACTGCACGTTGATCGCACATTCCCATGAGGATGTTGGTGGATAAAATCTGGTTCCAAAGTGGGCTCTCCGCAGGCATAGCTTTTAAGCTTTTACTGACTTTTGCAGTCAATCTCTTGGAGCAAACTAAAAGGGACACATTTAATTGCAAAGAAAAAATAGACAATGGCGTACAGTAAGTTAAAGCTTATGTATATCTTATCATTCAATCTTGAAAGGGGTCAAACCCTATTGCACAATTAGTTAAAAGTAACAGGTCCAGAAAATTGCCCACCTAAGAGCTGGAACTGAATTTGGGGGAGGGGAAGCTTCTTGAAATAATTTTCAGTCATTTTTCCTTGAAAGACAAGTGGAATTGGCATCTAACCCAAGTCATTTCATATTTTTTGAAGCTATGTGGAATTATTTATAAAATTTTGAAATTGAAATGGCATAGGGCTCTAAAATTGCCCACCTCCTAAAATTTACATTGTTTGTACATTGCTGAAGGCTATGAAAAAGCAACATGTACACATAGCGTACATTTGTGGATGTGGGCAGTTTTAGAGCCTGTGTGATTCTAAAGCCTATTACCTTACTTAGCAAAACAATGATTCAAATATTGGATGAATAGGTGCATTTTTTATTTCCAGGGGATTCTTCATAGCTTTATCGGGATTAACCCCAAAACGTCTTGAGTTTTAATCTAAAATTGATGATTTGAAAAAAATCATTATAAAGTACTATTTGGAAGAATATTTTGGGATTGATTTATATATAAACGTTGTAGATTTTGAGTTTTAGATTCCATTTGTACAATTAGATTCACCAATACTATCACCAATATTTTTTTATAAATTTTGAAAGGGAAATTTAAAATTTCTTCCTAAATTTGATTACAAAGAAAATATGATCATTTTTTTAGTAAAACTTGTTGAAATGGATTTGAAATGAGGTTTTCTTCACTTAGCGATTTTTCAAAAAAATTGTGTTCTTTAATCTCATTTTTGCAAATCTAGTTTTGAACTAAAGTCAATGCAATTTGGGCTTCGTCAACCACTTGACATACTTCCACATTTGTAATTTTAGAAAAAAATATACTCTAATAATATCAAATCCAACGACTAGATAGAACAACAACTTGATAAAGTATATCCACAAATTAAGATGACTTTCATCCAAGTAGTAATGACGATGAAACTTGAGTTTCAATCTGTTAGTCATCTATAAATTGGACGTCGGATTGTTTCAGGGTTAATCTTTAACCTCTTAATCCCCAAAGGATGAGATGGTTATTGTAACAATCAACCTTTTGTGGTATTGTGTGAATCATTTGCTTAAAAATATTAATCCAAGAGATCTTATTGGAGGTCGAATTACTATGCAAGCCCTTTCATTTTCACTCAAAATTTCAAAGATGAACATATGCACTTTTGTTTTACGTAGAAGAGGATTCTTTGTCATCCATCAGGTACTTAGTATCCACTTAGTGTCCTTCAAGAGTTAAAGTCCTTCATAGGCTGGGGGAATGTAGATATGGAGCTTACGGACAAAATATATTATGACCTAAGAAAAATTATAGGCTCAATATTGATTCTTGCAAGTTTTTCTTTCTTTCTTATTTAGACCAAAGAACCTTCAACACATAGAATAAATATCATAAAACACCAAATGACAAATGTTCAACATGTGGCTAAAGGTTGGACGAAACTTGGACTTTCTAAACATATTTGAATGTACTTTATATGTTTCATGATGATCCTACAAGAAATGATTCATGAAATCATTTGTAATCTACCAAGTGGATATTAAGACTCTTAAGAATCTAGACTATAATACATGGTATTGATGTAAGTTTAGCCATGAAACTGATATCTTTAATTCCTATTCTACTACCAATCGCACCCTACTTTGATAACAATTAATATCCTATGTCAAATGTGATGGAATCACTAGATTGACTAAGGTCTATAAGAAAGTAACAATAAAATTCAAGTTGGGAAGGAGAAATGAATAATTTCCCTACAACAATTATAATAGGATGAATCTTAATCTTAACTTTGGAAGGGTAAAGCCTATGACTATGTAATCTTCTTTAATATCCACTACTTTGTTACTATATTGCAACTAAATTTGAGTGATAATTATTTTATTTTATTTTGATATCACATGACTTTTGTAAGTCGTAAAATTTTCAGTTTTGCTGGTGATGAATTCAAATTACCATGATTTTTTGAAGGAAAAATGAAGAAAATTCATATCTAATTTAGAATTAACCTCATTTTTTTGAAAACTTCTCCATATGTATAAATTATAGTGATGAATGTTATAGAATAAACCAAAAAAAAATTACTTCTATAAATATCAAATCAATAGACCACGGTAATAGGCCCAATGTTCAAATAGCAATAAAATTTTCAATTTCATGATTTTTTGAAATTTTTAATTGGAGTAAAAATTAGAGTCAATAAATTTAATTTCATTAGATTAGGCTCAAATTTCAAAAGATCATTTGCATGGATCAAAGTCATATCAATTTTATTTTGAGTTTTTGTAAACTTTTTTTTGTGTAGTTTGGTGAATTGCTTTTTGAGCTTAGAATATGTCAATTTTTTTGGTCACTTACCCCTTATAACATTTCATAAATCTAACTAGATATTTGCAATTTTTGATGAGTTTCTCTTAAACTAAAAATGTAGAGTAGAGATTTTTCTATCCTTTTTAAGAGATAATTTGCAAAAGAAAAAAGTTTTTAGTTAGTGACTATTACTAAGTATTAAAAAAAATCTCTAGATTTTGGATAGCTAAGAAAATAATTGGAAAAATTGAAAAAAAGAAATTCTCATATAATAGATCAATATCTACAAGGAAAGCTTTATTCATTCCATTCTTATTAGTCACATGAAAATAATTTTTTAATATTTTACTAGCAATCGTGGAATCTTCCTCCAAAATCATATACGGGGGTTATTTTTTATATTTTGCTTTCACGAATTTCAAAAAAAGAATTTACATAAGGTTTACATTTTTTGCCTCAATATTATCACTATGGAGTTGACATGTTTCAATTCCCAATTATATTTATTATTAATTGACTTATATCTAACATCTTTCCAGTCATTTTGTATAACAAGCATTTAAAGGATGAAAATCAAGTTGTTGTTTTTCTGATTTTTTCCCCTTATATTCTAAGTCTAATTCTCTTATGTAATATCAAATTCCTCAAGTTATGGAAGACCGAGTTCCAAAAGACACCCTAGCATTATTTCTTATAATATTTTATAGCTTTGGAAAGATATGAGAAAGAATTTTAAACATTATGATCTAGGAGGTTCTTAGAGAAAGCAAGTTATGAAAATTGGTGGATCAATAGACATACAAGTCAGGTAAAAGATCCTTTGGTTATTATAAGATCACAAATTTGTCCACTCCACATTATTTTCAACAACTTATTTAACAATATTGCTTAGAAATCAAGGAAATGTACAATAGTAGGTACGAATCCATTTTTGCAAACAAATAGAGTTGATGAATGTAGTAAAGGAGATTTTCCATTCATGACCACTTAAGCAATTCCACATATCTGTAAGTTGGGTTTCATCAATAAAGAAATTTTCTAGTGTGCAGAAATAGAATTTGGAATGTTTTTATAATTTTTTTAGATTTTTGTTTCTCAAAAAATAATTACTATGAATTGTTGAATGGAAGATTCCATTCCTTCCACTCTAGTTATATAGATCTTCCTATTTCCGACCAAGGGTTGGTTGCAGTATTGGGAGTCTTGTAGAACAATTACAATGTGCCACAACTACACTGGGGATTGCACCATAATTAATCATAATTTTCATCTACCCTAATTGGAAAGAAAACGGCCTACATTGCCCAAATGGGGATGTGATCTGGAATGGGATTTTTCCCTTATTGAGATTTGTTCCTTTGCTTGGAGGGATATTGTTTTGGCTAATATGGCTTATAGAGACAATATCTTGTTATTTTACAACAAATGTAACTAGGATAGACAAGGTCTCATTTGTCAAGAGTTTTTGAACATTTTGGTGTAAGAATGAGATTTTTTGCTCTAGCACTCTCCATAAGCTTGAGCAGCATCTCTCCTTAGCCTGCCCCAAGCTAAATATTCTGCATGAGATGAATTTAGTGTTCTTTTCTTTTGTTTTAACCCTTAAGCGCTCCGACGTTCATATTTTAGACGATGAACAAAGTGCTTGGAGGCGTTGCTTAGTCCAACTAACTTTTCATTCATCCAAGGTAACACTTGAATCTTGAAAAAGCAGCCTTTCTTAATGACCAATTTCATGAAATTGTGACAAATGATATTTATGTACGATGATACAAGCAAAAATGTGCCAAAATTTGAAAAAGCATCAAGGCCCCATTAAGGGGTTAATGGTCACCATCCTTTTCTTAAGAAAAAAAGTTGATCAATGTGAATTTCAAATTTTAATTTTTAAAAAAATTAAAAAAATTTGACGCACTCATCAAATGAAACCCCTGCCTGCAAATTCCTCGACAAAACAATTGACTCAACCTTTTTCCAAGAGTGTTTGGTCCAGACCATTGATGACGGACTCCCCGTTAAGGTACTCACTACTCAGCCTTCCAAAGACCAACTTTTTAGTGTTGTTGCAGACAAATCATGTTACCCATGCCCAAGGTGGGTTGCACTTCCAAGACATGCATGCATTATATAGTACGGGTGGATTATTAGAAGAGAAAAAAATAAAAACAAAAAATATTTAAAACTTATACCTTTTCCGCGAGAGTCCAATGACATCTGACAAATGCAAGCATCTCCGCATTGGATTATTATGATAAAACTCTCTCCCTCTTCAATGAGTGGAATCAAAGATTTTTTTTTTTTTTTTCTTTTGAAACAAATGAAATCAGGAATCAAAGAGATTAATATATATCTTTCTTTTTGAAACAAATGAAGAAGAGTGAAAGATTATATCTTACCAGGCCACCTGTGGCTGGTGTTTTGTATTCTTCTCTCTGCAATGGAATTCTCATTTCATTTATTTCAAAAAAAATAAAAAAATAAATTATATCTTAAGTTTGTTTTAGTTTGTACCCAAGCAATGAAATTATGACATGCAACTTTTTAAACCCCTTGTCTGGATTAATTGTGTGGAAGGAAGCTGAAATAAAAGTTAAGTTAAGGTAAAAGTGGCATCATTTCCTTCTCAGACTTTTAATACCAATAAACTTACGCTTAGAATCAAATCAAATTATCTTACTTCATTGCGGTCCGATTAGTCAAAGATGAAGCATCTCGCAAAGATTGAGCTATAATTATGGACCTACAAATGGAATGATAATTAAGCTTACTGTACTTGAAGGTCCGATTTCGGCACTCACTGAATTTCCACATCAGATTCCCATCACGGGTCCACGTCACCTCTCGCCATTCACAAGATGACACATGGCATTTCTTTTTCCCACAAATTAAGATGACTTCATTTATCGCCGAATCTGACCTTCACGTCGGGTGAGGGGACGCCACCCATTCCTAATCAGGACCCAATAACCAACCTATAGACTGACTTATTTCCAATCACAGCTAGAATTCTCTTTTTCTTTTCTTTTCGAAATTGGAATTAATAGATTCATGACACATGTCCCAAAGTAGTGAGTAAGAAAGCAGAAAGCATTTAGTAAGACAATAGTTTTTGAGTGATAGGAATTAGAAGAGTCCAGAAATTGGCAGAGCACTTTTTGCCTTTCAAAATTCATAGTAAATTACAATTCAAGTGATAAAATTACCAAAGTTTGTGCAATCCCTGTCATTTCTATCCTTCCACCTCCGAAAATATATTTGCTTCGCCCTGCACTACTCCATATTATTATATCCAGAATTGCTAATTTAGTGGGTTATGGGTGGTTCTCCCTTTAGTTAGTGGGTAGTGTAGAAATTAAAAGGGAAGAAAATCACAGGAAACCGCTGATGAAATTTGCGGGTACTTTTTGGGTACTTGACTACCTATGGTACTTCCTCCAGAAAGTGGGCGGGCTATGTCTGTCCGTCGTCTTTCCCGTGGCGTGGCGTTCCCGATGGGAACTGAACCTGTCGTCGACATTCATCCTTTTCTTCATGTGATGGTTGGTCAGTTGGACTGGTGGGCTTTTTCTTTCCGTCGTCCTTGGAGCAGCCTCAAACTTTTTATTGATTGGGGGTCAGGGGGCTCCGGGGGATACAGCCAAATGCAAATTGAAAATCCAAAAACTCTAATTGTACTTTGTTTTGGTGCTGTCTTGTTGGCATTTGCACACGATGGGGGATTCGTTGCCAAACACGCAAATGGCACGACGATGGATGATGAGTATCGGGAATGGGAAGGTAGATAGACACACCCATTATGGCCGGTTTCTAGTCTTCGACCCAATTTCACTTTCTTTGTCAATTTTTTTGCAACAAGTGTGCAATTGGGGTTCAAAGGGTTGGAATTTAGTAAGGTAGATTGTGACAAGCCTATTAATTACCACCACAATTAGTAATCTGAGTTTTATCTTTGTGCGAACTCCAAGACAAGAGGGGTACATATTTTTTTCCCAAGATATGCACTTATTTCATGAATCATACCAATAGTGGAATTATAATTTTTCAATTGAAATTGTAATTTTTGTTAATTTTTGAAGCGGGTCTTCCCTTAAATTCACAAAAATGCTCATAGAGTGAAGTCATGATCATCGTAAACTTATAAACAATCCATAACTGCTCTCCCACGTATCCAACGGTACTTAACCCCTAAAGGACCAAGCTCCTTTTTTTTGGCAATATAGAGATTTTAGTGAGTTCGCTACAAATAGAGTTTTTATTCATTTTCTTTGAAATTTTCACACAACACAAGGACAAGGTTTTTCTTTTAAGGCGCAACAATTTTTCATAACTTTTCACTGCATGGTTACAAAATATTGTATGGCGTCCAAAGATTCTAGACCTACACGCAAACTAAAACTCTTCATAACTTTCATCTCATTAATCAAAATAGAACAATTCAAAGCTAATCATGCATATATGAATCTAAAGCACCAATTACAAATTTTTATTTCTTAAAAAAGTGATTTTTAAAGAATTTTTTGGGTTGTCCAAGATGCTCGCCGGCCGCCAAAAATTACATATCATGCAATAACATTTTAACCATGTAGTCAAAATTTATGAAAATTGTTGCACCTTAAAGCTACTTGCCAAACACATATTGTGTGAGATTTTCAAAGAAAATAAATAAAATTCCATTTGTATTGAGTTGCCGAAAATCACTATGTTGCCAAAAAGAACCGTGTTTGGATCTTTGGGGGTTAAGAAAGACACATTAGCATCCAAACAAAGACAAGATCAATCCCCTCCAGTGGTGCTAGTTTGTGAGCCTGCGAGCATGAGCCCATGAACGGTGAGCAGGATTCTGTGAGCGTTAAGTTCAAAAATTTAAAGAAGTACTAAAAAATTAAGAATATTTCTAAAAATAGAATCCATCTGAAATTTTTGATCAAAATTTTATATTTTTAGTGAATTATTGTATCTATTACTATAGACCCATTACCGTGAACCTATTATCCGTGGTTTTGTAGAATTTAGATGAAAATTAAAATTTTCAATGTTGTTTAAAATATTAGAAGTAGAAATTATAAAAATGATGAACTCAATTGATGTGAAAGATGAATGGAAATGGAAATAAGTTCATATAGAATAATGATTGATTACTATCTTATAGCAACGTGGGTCCTCTTAGGGTTGAATGGTTGATGGGAGGGTACTAATAATTTTCTCTTAATGCATTGTTGTTAGACTTGTTTGGATTTTAGAAGGAAAATAAATTGTTGATAAGAATTATTTTTGTATCTAATGATCTTTATCACACTAAATTTTATTTTAGTTGAACATTGTCTTATAGCATCATGGATCTTCTCAAAGTCAATGGAAGGGTATCAATACTTCCGTCTTGATTTGTAAGTCTGTAGACTTGTTTAGATTTTAGAAACAAAAATTTGTTAATAATAATTCATTATATGTAGAAATAGCTTAGGTGCACCAAATTTCATTTTTGTTGATCACTATTTTGTAGTAGCATGGATCTTCTTAGGGTGATGGAGGGTACCTATACTTTTGTCCTAATGAGCTAATAATTGAGCTTGTTCAAATTTTGAAAGAATTTTTTTGGTTGATAGCAATTATTTCTATAAAGATTGAGCTTAGTTACACCAAATTGTTGATTTAGTTGATCATTGTCCTCTTGTGAGACTTTTTTGTACCAAAAAGAGGATTGAGCACTCACTCCCCTCTTCTAGTTGAGCTCCCCTCGCGGCTAGAAAACTCCCCTCGGCGCCGAGGAGGGTTTTCTAGCCACGGAAAAAAAAAAAAAAAAAAAAAAAAAATATATATATATATATATATATATATATATACTTCTTTTTTTAACTTTTTTTTTAAAAATAAACCTTTTTCTCCTTGGCGCCGAGGAGAGTTTTCGAGCCACAGAAAAAAAAATTCTCCTTGGTGCCAAGGGGCTATCCTCGGTGCCAAGGAGAGCTCAACTCTAAGAGGTCTTCTTTTTAAATTTAAAGTTTTATTCCTCTCAACGCCGAGAGGGGCCCAATTCTAGTAGGGAAGTGGTTATAAAAATTAAAATCTCAATGAAATAACCTCAGTGTATTTCAAATGAATCCTAATTAATGACCAAATTCTTTTTCCTAAAAATCTATCAAAGTTCAATAAGTAGCTCATTAAGGTTGTTGAAGGAACCACAATAATAGGTTCATGGTAATAGGTTCATGGTATTAGATACTAAAATTTACCAAAAATAAAAAAATTTGATCAAATTTTTTAAATGAAACCTTTAAAAATTTATATGCTCACAGACTCACAAGCTCACAGGCTCACGCTCGCAGGCTCACAATATAGCAACCCTGCAATCCCCTCTAAGGCTCACAATGGGAAGCTATGTGATTTTGGTTTGACAACCTATAATGTATTGATTTTTAAAAAATGAGTTGACATAAATACTTGTGGAATATCTCTTGATTTGCCATTCTTTGGCTAAAAGAAAATCGTGGATCCAATATGTGTAACTATGTGTAGTAACCAAATGGTCCACAATTAACTTTCTACCTTATGTTCAATTTAAGCATTCACATGTTCAAGCATGTGAGCATGGCTTCCATTATTACAATGGATTAATTTATATATAATATGTTTGGCAATTGAAAGACAATTCAAAACATATCTTTGAGTGTAGTATTTGTACATCAGACACTATACTGACTTATCCTAAAAGTGCTTACAATATTAATCTACTAAGGTCACACTATTTGGAATTAGTAGAACTCGAAACATTCATGTATTGAACCAATTTTTTTCAAAAATAGAATATTGTGCTTAAATTTTTTTCTAGGTGACACCAATCTTCTCCCCCACCTATCCCTTTTATTGATAGGACAAATTAGTAACGAAGAAAAGAGTATTACAATGTAAATATTAATCCCATGCTTTTTGACATTGTCTTGCCCCCATATTTGGATCCTCAATTGAAATTGCATTTTCCTTTTATTTTAATCTTAAACTTCATAATAATCCCCTCAAGTTGTCTTTAAAGTATATTCATTTTTTTCTTAATTTCAAAAAACTCGGTAGGATATTTTAACCCTTAAATGCTAAAATCTTGGAAAATATAATGTGGCACTCCTTGGAGAATTTGGTATACTAGATGTAACTTACCCCCTTGAAAATCACAATGATAGATTGTTGAAGGTGTATACCATATTGGTCTCAAAGTGCAATTAATATAGTATATTTTTGAAAAATAGTTGAGATTATAATATAAATTCTATAATATCTATGAGGAACATAATTTGGTATTGATATGTATATGTACAAATACAAATATGCTTATTACTCCCCCCTATTTGATAGCTTTATAATAATTGGATATGCAAAAAGGAAGCATTTTTATACAAGTCAAGTCATTGTGGTCCTACAATTTGGCATGGACAAGGCATATGTTTTACTTCATTTATTGACAACAAAGCAATCAAAGTCTCAAACATGTAATTGTTGTATATCTCCAATACGCGGTAGCAAATGTACCACAAGAATTCACAACATCTATTTGTGAATATGCTAGGAGGAAAAGTTGCATACATGAATTTTTCTAGATTTTTGTGTGCAATTTTATGCACAAAAAGGCATTTTGAAATATAGTGGATCCTCACAACAAGTGAACAAATATTTTCATCTTAGTATGGCATTTGACAAAGTATACAGATTTTTGTTTATATAGGAACAACACTCAACACCACTAAAACATATACCGTTATATGATAATTGTTGTAGGGGGGATTTTCAAAGATGAACCTTCCTATGCCCTCAAGGTTTACCACTGACTTGGAAGGGGATGGCATGTCATTTCAATCTTAAAAAGACATACCTATGTCCATGTAGTTGACTTCAAAATATTTCACTTTGTTTGCTCTATTTTTTCCAATGCATGTGAATGACTTTTTTTCAATTTTAGTTTGCAAAGATCAAAGTACTTGAGGAGAAAAATTTATATATATTAGAATGTGTAGCATTTTATAGACCCTATAATAGCCCTAAAAATTATATAAAATTTCCCCCCTTTGAATAAAATGGACCCTATAACCCATATTTAACTAATTATGGACAATTACACCAAATATGGACAAATTGATACTGCACAATGACCTCGAAAATGTGAAGAAACTGAAAACAACGATGGAAAAGTGTCGGCGGCCCACCAACACATTTAATATCCTGCTCCATTGGTTTGCTCAAAATGGATTAATGTCAGACAATTTGATTTTAATGGACTTGGAAGTATTAAAATTAATGAGTTACAAATGCAACCTTGTGATATTAGAAGCGGTACCTATAACCGTGGAACCCCAGGAAAGGCATATCCATAGTACAAATCCTATCATTTCCTATGCAAATCCTAAACACAAGACAACTCCAGCCCCTTTACATGTATCAACTGGCAGCCGATAAGAGGGTCCAGAGTCTCGTATGTAGACATTACAAAACAGTGCAATCCCCATCCTAGAGCATGAGAAGTGAGCATGTTTGGTAGCATAAAGAATAGAAACATTTTCAAAATGCCGCGCAGCGGAGCTTCATTTAAATTCAAAATTGACATGTACAAATTCTATGCAATTCCAGCAATAGAGGCAGACCGGATAGGAGAATGTCTAAAAATGTCTAAGCTAATGTTGCATTATTCAGATGCGCAATTTGTATCGGCGGGCAGCCGATAGTAAAGGCAAAAGCAATTGCGTAGAATAAGGAGATTGCAGACATGAGGCTAGTCTCCTCCTGACCGAAATTGAGAAGAAGTGAATTGGACATCTGGGTAGAGCCCATGAAAACAAGATTTTCCTGGTGACAGAACGGTGCTATCAATACTGAGCAATGTCACTCCTATCGGCTGGCAGTCAACACCACCTCCCGATTGTTGGTTCTGACCCGACCAGCACTGTGGTAAGCATTCATCGAACATATCAGGGGTTTATCGGCGGGCAGCCGATAGCACACAGAAGAGACGTGGCGTTAGTCATCTCCCTCTTCATCAACATCTTTGTCAATAGCTTCCCCGGCAGCCTCCAGATTAGCAATTGCAGCAATAATCGAGGCTTCCGGAATAACATGAGATGTTGGCGGTCCATTCTTCGCATGCGAGGGCATTCGGTGCGAGTACAAGACAATGTTGACATGAACTACCTACGGTAGACAAAGTTCCTTATGCCATCTACGGGTCCAACACTCCCTCGCCACAACGGCCTTTCCTTCCCTCTTGGCTTTCATTGGAGTCTACCATTCTAGCTTGAAGTTTCCATACGATGGCCCAGGAGTCATGTCCACACACTCGAGTACCCGCCCCAGCCAAACCGGCAGATAATTGTTGTGACATGGTCGGCAGAGAACAAAATCTCCAAGCAGAACATCCATGAATGGATTAAAGGTCAACCTCGGCCTATCCTTCGCAGGCCCGCAGTATGGAGAAGGTTCCAAGTCGTCCTCCGGAGTCGTGTCAGTCGGATTATTAGGATCCGCCCCCTCATCGGGACATGCGGATCCGTGATCTCTTGTCCAGTCAGACATCGGCCAGAATCCTTCCTGCAGCAATGTGGGTGTTGCGGGTAGCGGCTTACTAATCTCCGACAGAATTCTTTCCCAGTATGACACACAACTTGCCATTTCCTCTGCGTATCGCTTGTTTCTGGCCATTTCCGATTTCCAGAATTCGATGTACTTCGCTATTCCATTTTTGATGAAGCACTGTTTCTCATTGCATTCGCTTGCCCTGGCCACTTCTTTGTCTACGTTCCGTTTCCTAGGATTTATGTGGACGTTACCCCAGAGTGCCTTGAACGGAACAGGTCGAGGATCCCCCTATGGAAGTGCCGGTCCCCCTGAAGCGTTAGCTGTCCACATTTTCACCGGTGGTCCAAGAGGAAGCCACGAAGAATCCGTTGTCCTTTTTTTGTACCTCATGACCGGCCATCCTCGATCATTTCCCGACTCTTCTACGTAGAATTTGAAGAGATGCTTATCCCCGAGTCCCACGATCTTGTTGACCCCATCATGATGGAATTCCTTTAGGTAGGATTTGAAGTCTGCCACCTCCTGAACGAACTCTGGGATGAAGGCTACAGTCTTCTGCGAATCCATGAACGCCTTCATTAGATCTGCAAGAACGTAAGTGTTCTTTCTCTTGATTAGCTTGGACAGATAACTGAAGTGCGCGTCAATGTCTTCGTGCGTATGACCAACAATAAGGAAGCCAACAGTTACTTCCTTAAAGATGCGCCTGGCAGTGAGTAATGAGCAGAATGCCATGAGGAACCGATTCTTATTGTCCTTTGCGGAATTGTCGAGTTGCAAGAACAACTTCCATGGGAGTGGAACATGCGGCCGTCCTGGTCTTGGAGTGTTTGTGATTTTATCAGAGGTCGGAGGAATGGATGAGTTGCATCTTGATTTTATGTGAAGTAGAGCTTCAAAGAAGGTGTTTTGAGGAGGAGTGGAGAAGAGGATCTTGGATTCCCGAACAGGCGGCAGCTCCAGAGCTCGAAGAACCCTACATAGCGACGATATAGTGAAATTGGAATCCCCAGGCCACAGTGATGTGGAGTAATGTGCATATGCGCCATCGCCATGGCCATGCGTGAGCATGCTAGTACACGATATTGGTATTTGCCCCAGCCCGGCGGTGGCCTTGGTAATGCGCTGCATCCTCGGAATCGCGGTCTTTGTGGTGTCCATCTTGTCGTGAATAATGCAGAGGAACTCTGATGGATTCTGAATAGATTGTGATCTCCATCCACCATACACATTTCTGTAAGCGCGCTGGTAATTGAGATGTCGTTTTCTGTCATCCACTAGGGCCTGCCACTCATCACAACCTCTGGGATACTTTGCAATGAACTCGACCAGGAAGTCACATTCTGTGCATTTGGAGAAATTGCTTCCTACCGCCTTGACCTCGACGTTTTTGAAATGAGTTTTTCGGAGGCGGTTGATGGCAGATTGTGAGATCGGCTTCATATTGCAGACTTCATTGACCTACAAGACAGACCCAATTGCAAGGGATTCCATGACGAGAGAATCATATGTATCGGCTGGCAGCTGATAGATCGGGATTGCCCGGAAATTAAAGAGGCAATTGAACTATCACTGACCCGCAAGGTGTCGCGATTCTGGAGGACGACAATTCGGACTTCTAGTGTTGTGTCGGCTGGCAGCCGACAGAAGCTACAACGGAATGCAGAGGAGTGGAGGATAATGGATACTTACATAATTGACCTGCTTGCGCATGTGATCCCAGTTCATTGCAGAGGGGACAACCTTGAGATTATCCATGCGATTATTTCCCACCAGTGTAAACTCATTTGGCATCTGGTCAGCATTCTCATTGATAATCGTCGTGAGAGTTGCTTGAGCCTGAATAGTATGCGGACGTGGTCGCCGTGTCCCCGCGTTTCCATGAGACCCGCTAACAGATCCTCCAATGGCCGCGGCCTTGTAGACATGGTATGCCGACCTGGAGACCCCGTGTATAATATACCAGGCGTTTTCGCAGACGTCTACATTTGCGAGAGTAACAAATTTCTTCCCTGGAATAACACCTGCATGAAGTTGACTCTGAACTGCATATGCCATCTCCCTTCTTGCCTTGAATGTGCAAGCATAGAACTTTCGACGTAGTGTTCTTGTATCCTCCCAGGGAAACGTTTGGCAACATCTGTGTTTGCAGTAGTTTTGTGAGCTGACCTTTCGTATGTCAAGGTCTGACGTTTTTATTTGCAGTTTGGATAAGCCCCCGCGATCCTTGGGCAGCACTCTTCGACGCACGGACCGGTATGGATTCTTGGGCACTCCCTGCAATCCTCCGTCGTCAGACTCGTTCAACTCAGTAGCCTCAGAGCACAAGGTGACAATTTCAGAGAGTAGCCTGCCCCCTTCTAATCTTGTGTGGGACAGCCTCCAACGCATGGTAGTCATTTGTAGTGCCTCATGGTCAGATACGAACATGACACCCACGTCTGAATCTCCGAGGACGCCGTCGTCGCATGCCTCGTCGGGAAGGCAGACCTGGATCATCGCTCTACCGAAGAATGAGAAGTCGTCATTCAAAAGTTCACAATATTGATTTCTCCAAAGTGGTCTATCAGGGAATGGAAGACCTGAGTGACTAGATGGAGGATCAGAGGTATAGTTGAGGTCTCCACTTCCACTAGTCCCAATAAACACGTCCGCATCAACGATGCTATCACTAGCACTAGGGTCAGATGCACCATCACCAGAGGTACTGAATCCATGAACATTGGGACATTGTTAGCAGACCCGCGGCTGTCATCGTCGGATGAGTACCGCCTATCATCCCGTTCATCTTCGTCTGATGCATTGGCAGGAATCCGTTGTTGTGCCGCCTCTCGAAATTCGGCCAGGACATCGGAAGAGCTCCCTCCACTTTCGCAGTTACCATCCAGAGAAGGTCGCGTCAAATGAGTTACTCCCGGTCCTGTCGGCTGGCCGCCGATAGGAGTGGGAGACAAATTAGATGGATTGATAGGCCTGACCTTGTAACCAGACCAGAGTATTCTGTATCCAACACAGTCCTTCAGTATCACAAAATGTGGAATCTCGCAGTAGGCATTGTGATCCTTGAAATCATCAACAACATGTAGAAGTCTAACAACTAGGAAGAAACTGTGTGGAACTCGGAAGCCTTCCCAGAACCCCTTCGGAGAGCATTCAACAATTATGCCAACACCTGCATACTGCAGGTCGGTGCCCACAGTCAGCAGAAGAGTGACCTCCATATTGATAGTGAGAGACAGGAATTGTTGTATGGGTTTTTCATCCATGTTCAGTTGTATCAGCTGCCGGCCGACACCACCGCAACTAGATCCTTCTGCCTCTGCGTAGGGATAAACATTACTTGCCTCCCACACGATTGACTTCCCCGCGCAGTGTCGAAGGAAGACCAAGTCCCCCTCGGGAAACGGAATATTCATGTCAAGGTTATCTGGAACATCAAGTACATGAACACGCACAAGGTAGGGTTCGCGGTTCACTACCCTCTCTACAACGGCCCGCCCCGCGTAATAGAGTCCTTCGAGGGTGAGAGCAACGACTACTCCCTTCCACAGCGTCAATCTCCCAGAGCTTCCATTCCGTGTGAACGCTTCGATCGGATTTGCATCCAAACCAATGCCAACAGATCCACTCATGATATAAACTTGGCACGGATCTCATACAATGTTGAATATGCACTTGCTCAAAGTCCCCTGAAGTCTGTATCGGTTGGCAGCCGATACGTCTGAGAACAAAATGAAAGACACCCTATCAAACACAGTGGCTTTTAGTTCCCTCCTTCCCACTAATGGTGTTTGTATCAGTTGGCAGCCGACATCGACCTAGCTTATGGGCGGGCAGCCGATAAGATGGATTGTACGGACAATACCCTGACCCTCATTCACATCACAAAGCTGTAAATCAATGAGGGAGATAGATTTCAAATACAATGAAGCGATCAAGGAAGTTTGCACTGATATGAAACATACCTGATCCATGCGAACTTGAGACATGTAATTGAATTGGATGTGCAAAATAGGGAGCTCCAAGACATCACAGACTGGATCCACATCTACTGCATTTAATGTGAGTGTGTCCTAACCTATAGATGCGCAATCCAATGCATTCTACTACAAGCGCGTGCAAGGATGTATTCAGTTCTTCTAGTTCACCTATGACTCATGCTCAGATCCTGATCCTCATCCCTCACGCTCCCGGGACAGTGTGACTTGTGACTCTATGTCTGCAAGGAGGAAATGAAACTGAAAGAGGATTACCCTCTGGGAATTGGACCTTAGTGAGGAGGTGCGAGACGCAATTTGGTGCTCAAAATTTGAATGCGGAGGAGGTTGAAGTTCCTGTGATTACAAATGAGAGAGGTGTGTACACTGGAGGATCGCCATTGGAAACGTACGCATGTCCTTGGAATGAGTGTTCGTCACTTTGATGTCCTTAGGAGGATGTGGTGTACGCTTGAGGATCGACAATGGGAACGTACGCATCTCCGAGCAATGAGTGATCGTCACTCTGATGTCCTTGGGAGGAAGTGGTGTACTGGATTTTGGATGGAATGCGAGGAATGGATGAAATCCATGGATGAATGGAAAAAGACTCTCATGATTGCGCCGACGTTGGCAGCCGACACTTGAGTGGGGGAGGGGGGGGGTATACTCCCCTAGCCACTCTCATTTCTCCTCATTTTTTCTCCACCACTTTTGCTCTCTCCCATGCTCTCGCTCTCTCACCGGCCGGTCGTTGACATGCGATAGAGGGACTGAGGAGGAGCGGCCCCGCCTGAGGATTTTAGTGCGCAGCCGATACTTCACCGTGGGCAGCCGATACTTAGTTGGGGCATCTCGAGACAAGGAGATTTATCTTCAGCCGACAAGTGTCGAAGGCCCGCCGATAAGCAACAGCAGCCAACGGCGATGGCGTCCTCCGCCACTGAGAGTGACAGGTATGGGTCCGTACATTGTATCGGCTGGCAGCCGATACAATTGTTTATGCTTTGATGATATCCCGCTTTGAATGTATACTATGTTATTTGAATTGAATGAACACATTGCTCTTGTTATCGGCTGGCAGCCGACAGTAGGGGCAGTAGTAGTCTCGACGGGTTTCGCATATACAACGGGGGGCAGAAATTGTATTTAGGCAGCATGAAATAGGAACTTCAAGGTAGTATCGGCTGGCGGCCGACACATTTGTCTCGGTGTGTAATGGTTTCCATTTGAAACTGTCGGCTGGTAGCCGATACCTATGTATGTGTTGTGCTAAATGCCACCACACTTTTCTGCGCAGGAAACCGACCCTGATGGCCAGACTTCTCGGCGAGCGGATCCCGAACTCAAGTATAATGGCTGACGGATTTCCCCCACGCGCGACTTGGATAGCAAATCCGGCCATCCAAGAGTGGGGCTTGTGTTGGAGGGATTATCCGGACCGGCTAGTGGAGATTGCGTGCTCCTTCAAATTGAAGGGTAACATGATGCCAGGCCACGGCAACGTGATGGAAGTTATGGCAGTTGGTGGAGATGTCCAGGTGATGATCTGCCTACTCCCAATCGGAAATCCCGACGGCGTCGCGGACTATTTTGCAGTCCAGTTGCCTGTCCACAAGTGCACGGAGGAAACATGTGGAGAGAAATCCATGGCGAGGGGAATGACATTTGAGGGGAGCAGCCCTTCCGATAGTGAAGACCTTGTTATGGGATGGGAATGTATGAAGGCAGAGAGGGATCAACAGAATGCCCTAATCACGAAGGACATGGCGAAAGGGAAGAAGAAGGTGCCAACGTCGAGGAAGCAAGTGACAAGATCACAGGATCCGGCGAATGAATCTAATGATCAGGAGGCCGGGTCGCCTAGCAAACCCAAGAGGAAGGCAAAGGGAAAGGACGATCCGAATCGGGTGATTATTCTCACACTGGACGAAGCACTGGTACGCGGGAATCATCTGACGACGAAGACAAAGGATAACGAGGTGAACGCCATCTACCAGGCGTTGGAGACGGGACTCCTTTACGCATTCCCATACCAGAAGCGGCGACTATCTGGAGTCATTCCATCGGACAAGCTTCACATTGCACCAGACGAGTTGAAGTACCGCAAGATTGCGAAGGATCGCCTTGGTCAGGTATTCCATTTGATTCCTATGCCACTACCCCATATTCCATTTAATGTCCTCCTACCAATAGTGTCGGTTGCCAGCCGACACCCTAAAGTGGTGATTCTCACTACTTGGATTTCCGTCATTGTAGGTTAAAACCATGTACAAGGGCTATGGGTCTATTAGGAAGAAGCTCGAAATACACGGCATTCCATTGAAACGAGCTCCGTTACCTACAGACAAAGGACTGGACGCAGTGATGGACCAATGCCCGGTGGAGGGTGCCACTGTTGTCATCGGTGGTATAACGATGCCGTGGTAGCAGGCACCAAATGTCAACTGGTATAGCATTGGGGGCCAACATACCGTCACCGCCTGCCGAGAACTAGCCGAACAGTTTCCTGATGGTTCGCCGGCAAAGGCTGATCTCTTGGAGTTTGAGGTCATTCCGGTATTTAGTAGAGACCCAAACACGCTTGTCCGGGTATCCAATGCTCTTAATCTGAACATCGCGGAGAAGGTGGCAAAGGAGACGTTCCGATCCTGCGCGGAGATGGGGAGGGCGGCATGGGTGAAGGCGGGTTGCCCGGTGTCGTGTAGAGAGAGTTTGCCTCGGGAAATCACGAGGATTCTGGCTGCGACTAGAAATGATTCGGGAATGAAATAAATTGTAACTTGTCGAATCTTTAAATCTTCGAGTCTTCAAATCGTCAAACTGCTACTCGTTGTCCTATCCTGTTGTGTTTCTAAATAGGCCAAGGGTTAAGGTAGGGTGATAAGAAACCACGGGCTTCGGACGTGTAAAACGGGATGGCCAGACCACGAGCTGAGCCGTCCGAGGGATTGGATCCTAAATTTCAAACCCACGGTGACCAACAAACTTGCCTCACCAGTGGGAACAACATAAAAGTCTCGACCATGTGGGCAATTAACCCCACTTCGTCGCATCCACAACACCAAATGAGGCTAGTATTGGTGTGAACCAAACTGCCCGCAACAATAAAATGAAATTTACAAAGCCACAAGCCACACACACACAAACACACAAGTCTTCCAACTCCTTCAACTCCAACTCCCAAGCTGATCTTTGGATGAGTGTCTTTGTTGATCTATAACTCCAAATGAACTAAATGATAGCTTTTCGGAAAGCTAAAACAATCATCTACTTCTCCTCCAAATTTCATACAATTCTAAGACTCTGTCCAACCTCTATGGCCATCCAAAGTTTCGGCCTTGAGAAGGGAAAGGCAGCAGACCTTCCTTCGCTTCCACACTCACAACTTTCTCATACAAACTCCAAATAGAACGAATGATAGCTTCATGAAAAGCTAACACAATTTCCTACACTCCCTCCAAATTTCATGGCAAAACAAGAACCTGTCCGTCTTTTATGGTCGGTCGAAGTCTCTGCCTCTTAATTTTAAAGGCAACAAACCTCCCTCCACTCAAACTAGCACAACTTTTGCTTCACAACTCTAAATCAAGCAAGTGAGATCAATTTGGAAACTACACACCATGATACACAACACTTCCAAATTTCATTTCAAAATACTTCAAATTCACAACACAATGAGCCCTCAAACATTCGGGCCTTTCTAAACTCACAACGGGAGAGAAGATCAATAGTGTTCCTTTTTTTTTCCACCTTATCTCTACTCTAACCACACAAACAAGTGGGGTCAGCCCCTAACTCACTCCCAAAGCTCTCACATCAATAATTGAGCCCTTATTTGACCCCACAACTATCTCTTTATCTTTATCTTAGAAAGAAAATTCACTTCAAGTTCACCTAGAAGGAAAACTATTTCATTAATTCCTTTCTATCTTTTCTTTCTCTATTTTCAACACCCAAAATGAAATCTACAAACAACTAACATAAAATAAATGTCTTCTCAAAGGTAAAAAACTAAAGTCTTCAAAGAAACTTCACTCCATCTTCAAGAACTTGAGAATTCGCTTGATGGTAGTAGCAACAAACTCAACACGATCCACCTTTGTCAAGGGATTGACCGGCCCCTCTAACCATCGTTGGTGACCGCGACTCCCTTTAATAGGCCTGACCATACAATAGTATTGATCGTCGTTAAGACCTTCAAAACTCCCTTCGAATGTCACTTCTTGGGTACCAGGTTCAACACATCCAACCTGCAACAGGATCACTAGTGCTCGAGCTCCACGCTGTAGGTTCCCGTGCCATCGCTGCTCCACACGGGGTTGCTTTGGCGGTCGAGAAAGCCCAGATTCATCTTGAGGACGCTCGTGCGATAATGAAAGACCTAGCGGTTGAAGAGGTTGAGCCGGTAGTTGAGATAACGAAAACTCAAACTCCGATTTTGGTAGAGGCTCCTCATCCTGAGACTCAGAAAAAACCCTCCAATTCGACATACTGAAATCTATAACATACAATAAAGAAACTACTTCAAGTTTGGTGGCATTCTAAGATGATAACCTATTCTTATATAGATGGCTCATGTCATTGTGAGAAGGCGTCATCTTGAAGCTACTAAGGATGATGTCATCTTTATTTTTATATTATTAAAATCAAATCTATGGAAATAATGTATTACTATGCATTTTTACACTATGTACGCATTTACAGTGCGACACCGGAGCCACATCGCGGAGGAGGCAAGCTGACGGCCGCATTTGAGGTATTCATCATAAACTGTGCTTCATGAATAGGAATTTAATTTAATTATATAATCGTTCATTAATTGCAATTGTATCGGCTGCCCGCCGATACAGGGCGACATTCATAATGTTCATATGGAAGTATCTTTTCTATCGGCTGCCGGCCGATACAATTTTGACATGTTCTCACACATTAAATACTGAATAATGCAGACAACAAAGTTGAATGTCATGGCGCACTTTGTCGACGAGAAAGTCTCGTCAAAGCTGCCACTCATCTTTGTTAAGGAGAGGACATGGGTACTGTGGACTGAGGTGTTCGACGCTTGGGAGAACGGTGAGCTTGTGGGCGACGATGGGACTATTCTGAATTCCATCGTTAATCGGAAACCACTGATACATATCACCAAGACGGACCTGACGCCTACTCTCGGCCTCCGCGATGCCGACCTCTGTGAACTTGTGGGGGACATCCTCAACCTCCGCGTCAGCATCAAGAACAGTGCAAAGGCCCGATCATCAGGAAAGGTGACACTCTTCGATTGGTGCCGGGATAAGAAGCTCGACAGGGTCGTCATGAACGAGATCATGTGGCTCAGGAAGAAGTACCCGCTGCCTTGTAAGGATGCTACTTGGGTCCCGTATTCTGACGAGGCGTGGCAAGAACTTGCAAACGCGGAAGGCTATTCTGCCGCTGTCGTTCGAAATGTGTGGAAGGACGTCAAGAAATTCACAAACGGCAGCAACTGGTTGAACGGGCGAGCCAACCCCATGCATCCCCTGACGGATAAGTCTACGGATGGCAAGGCGCCTGGGGTATTCTACACAACGTTGAAGAGCTACGCCACTGTTGTTGTGGATCCGATCCGGGGGAGTGGGTCAGACCTCAAGTACGAGTGCCGCCTTGGAGAGACTATATCCAGCGTGATGGATGCAGTTCGTGGCGGCTCTGAGTCTTTGGGCCTCCAACCTGGGGACCGGAAGTTCTTCGTGCTATTTGGGTACAATGAGAGTGGGGAACCTTTGCATGTGAATAAAGAAAATTTTCTGGAATTAGCAATTGTGGCAGAGACTCCCTCGGAACTGGACGATGATTCCGACTCCTACATTCCTCTGCCAATGCTCTTCATAGGCAACTCTCGGTTCAGGGATTCCATGGCGGCCGCCTCCTATTCATCTGTGTCGTCCTGGTATTTCCAAACGGTGTACTACCAACCATCTCCTCGCGGGGGATTTCTCAAGGCGGAGCTGGAGGCGAAGCCAATGGTCACACTATCTCTGACCTACCCCAAGCCGGAGGACAGAGGCAGTATGCAAGGGGTATTCAAGAAGTTCACTGGAATCCAGAAGCCCCTTGAGTGGTACAACCAAGATGTCGATGGCGAGGTCGACTGGAACGGAGGATTATGCGGCGTTGGCCATGGGCTCCTAGAGCTATTCATGAAGCCGACTCTCAAATCCAAGGACGCCACCGTCATCAATATTTGGGGAGGTGGAAACGTTACCGAGATCGCTCTGGTAAGTCATGTGTTGTAGTACACTGGGAGTTTAATGTTTTCTTCGTATACATCCATTTGTGTCGGTTGGCAGCCGATACAAATCCTATCTAACTGCAATGCTCTGTGTTTTCCGAGGAATGGTTGCCCCGTTCTGGAGTTTGTTCTTGAGGAGGATGGCGTAGCGAAAGCTAATGAGCGCGTCAAGGGAATGAACCTTGTTTCCGCTGCTCATGTCTTTGCTCCTCCGCGGGACCCTGCATTACTGGAGGTTCGCACTGCTGGAGGATTGGGGCTGGGGGCTCAATCGACTCCCTCCTTCACTCCACGTCCCCCCACTGATTCAGAATCCGTGCGTCCACCACAGATTATTGTCGGCTCTGATGATCCACCCTCGAGGGTCCGCCTTCGGATTAATCAACCAACCACATCACATCCGATTGTCCTGCGCGGCGACTCGTCCAGTGAAGACTCCATCATGCAAGCACTGCTTCGCAAGCCGCGAGGTAACCGACGTCGGGATCCTACACCAACCGAACCTTTATCGCCCACTTGTACAGCTCAACGGGAGTCGGCACCAACAAACAGCAATATCATGTCGCCCATTGATCCCGCTCATAGTCGCCAAGCAGTTCGTGACATTGTACCGTGCGATGTTGGAGAAACTGAAGAAGGTGGAGTTGGCGATGATGGAACTTTGGACGCCATAGTCGTTGATTTACATAATCCCCCGCCATCTGAGGAGATCCTAAGAGCTCAATCAGAACGCCAGGGGTCAAAACCAGCAGGAGCCGTCGAGAACCCGCCAGAGTCTACCGTTGATATCGGCAGCCAGCCAACACATCCAGCTGCATCCGCTGGCGGGTCGCGACGGGGTAGGAGCAAAGGAAACAGACCGGACGGGACTTCGCCTTCTTTGGACTCTCGTCGCACTGGCCGGTCCAAGGGGAAACGGAAACGCACGGAGGTGGAGGTAGACAGTGTCGTGCCTTTGGAGAACATGCCAGAGCACGACTTCCCCAACGAACCGCTATCTCCCGTTCATCAGGGAGCATCCATGCAAACGCGGTCTAGAGGTTCGTTGTAAGTCAGAGATATGTGTCCTAATATTTGAGGAGTAACTAGATTAGGTCATTTAACTTAGTGCTACCTGGCTCCGACTTGTTCTTTGGGACTTGTCACTGTGTGCCTTCAACTATGCAGAATAGACTATTTATGTAGTGTTTCGGTTGCCAGCCGATACAGTAGAATTTTCTTGTTCGAATCCACTCATTGTATTGCATCTAAGGCATTATGTACGTCATCTCTCATTGCAGATTCTCATGCTCCACCATCTGAGTCCTCAGAGAAGACCGTGTCTCAAGGAGGAGACGAGTGTGACAAACCGGCTACGGACATCAGAGCACACGATTCAAGTCCTGATGCTCCACAAGTAGCGTCTTCGAAATTGTTTCTTTTCATTGAGGTCCAGGGAACCATTATGTTCTTCGAGCCACTCATTTTGAAGGGAAAGGGTTCGCATCAAAGGTCTCAGGTCAGAGATCGTCCGGGACTTCAACAATTTCTGAGATTTTGTATGAGTCAAGACATCACGATTGTCTATTGGTCGGATTTGGTGTTGGACACTCTCAAGCATCGTCTAGACAATATTAAATGGAAGGTGCCAGAGATTGGAGATAGCTTTCTTGCCTTCGGGCAAGAGTCATGTGACCTTAGCACATATCGGAATCCGACGAATCCTGGTAGACCAATTTTCTTGAAGCGTCTTGCACGTCTCTTGGCCTCCCCGACACTGTTCAACAGTGGTGCCTCCATTCAGAATTCATTGATCATCGATCATATTCCTTATAGGAACATTCTGAATTTGCCATATAGTGCAGTTCATCCACCTCCTTGTACAATGTACTCGGAGGCGAAATTGAAGGCTCCCAGACTCCCCTTCCTCCAGCAAACGATGATCCCGTTTCTGGAAGGGTTGCTGTCTTCTGGGCTCTCGGTTCCCGAGTACTGCGAGCGGAATTCGGAAGTCGGTCTTCCACGATGCATGCCGGGGTCGACTCAATATAATCTGTGCATTGAAGTCACGGCAGACTGTAAGAAGGGATTTGAGGTGCCCTACTCAGAGGAAGAGCTACTGGCCATGGGAACGAAATGATGCGAATGCTAGTCAACCTGTCGTTGGAGGGCGCTTACTGTATCGGCTGCCAGCCGACACTATTATTAGAAATTGTATAAATGTCTTGTACATATAGCGTAGGACTTGTACCATATGTTTAAAAACTTATGTATGGATTTTTTTGCTAAACAATTACGTGTAATAAAGGCATTTACCGACGCCTGTCCAGCTATATAAGACGGATAGTCGTTTCGCTCTCGAAGCATTCAAATGTTTCCTTCGAGAGTTTGAATGTTCTAGCACGATCACTGTAATCAATAGTTATGGAATTCTTGGATGTAGTCGCTGAATCTCCACTAAATTGACTAGGCTGCATGTAATGACTCAGTCTCCCAGACGGTCCGCAAATGCTTCTAGCCTGGGACTCTGGCGGGACTGTGGCATTAACTATAGCAAGGCTTGTTTAGTGGAGACTCATCGATTGCATCTTCTCTTCTACAACACTTGTTTACAGGAATCTGCTTTACCCTTTCACTCTTTAAGGAAGCGTTTGATTGCTTCCAGAGCAAAAAAGCGCTCTGCCATATATGGTTGGGCATGGCCATCTTTTCTTTTACAAACTCGCACACTCATACTCACTTCTCGTGCCTAGATTTCGGGGTGAATCATTGCTTACTGATTTATCATTTATCAAAAACCCTACGTATCGGCCGCCAGCCGATACCTTGCATGCCGCTTCTCAGCTCCCTTGTAATTACCACATAATCTTGAGTCATCACATTTCTATTCTGTTCAGGAGTCCACCAATGGGCAACCCCATACATTCAAAAAGTGTGTGGTGCTCTGCGTCACGGGATTGCTTTGTTTTGTCGACCCGAATATCGAGGTGGATAAGTGGGACCCTCACCAAAACATCGTTAGACGTCCAAGGCTCGTCGGAATGTTTTCTACGTTGTTTGAAAAATTTCACGTCGGGATTTGGTCGAAAATGCCAATGCATGAACTGCGGCCGCTGCTTGCTCACTTGCTTCCGAAAGATGTCATTCAAAAGCTGTCATTTGTATATGGGAGAGAATACTGTGTAGATAGGCAGAATTTTCCTTGGTGCTACAAAATGATATCAACACTGCTTGCAAAGGGACCGTCCAAGGAAATTTGTTCATTTGACCAAGTGCTCATAGTTGACGTCTGCCCGATTTCACTACGGAGAACACCGGATACCGTGTGCTATATTCCCCTGGCATTTCAGGGGCATCTCAACTTCCCAAATGCTAGTAGAGTCATTCCAAATATTTCAACGAACATCATTCCATTCATATATCCCATGTACGAGCATGATTCAGTTTCGGAATATGTCAAAGTCACCAAAAGACCGGGACAATTACACTATGAAGTGGCACACGCCATGAAATACGGGCATCCAAATTGGGATGGGATATTCGGGTAGAGACTTCTTTAGGATATATGGGCTACCAGCCGATACACTGCTATTGTCCGCTGAGGTGAGCAGTATATACCTTCATCGCCGTCATCAACTTTATTGCCTTCATCAACTGTACCTCCAAAATCAAATGGATTGTCATCAACGCATTACTTACTTTCACATCCTACTTTCGGGGCCACATCACGTTCTGAGATATCGCCTGCCAGCTGATACTCCTCGTAGATTCGTCTGTAGCTGATCTAGTTAGTGTGAGGCAAATGTAATGTGGCTTGTGCTTTCAGCAGCATGGAGGTTGTCTTACCCTGCTCTGATAGTCAAATCATTCATCTTAGCTAGTTCATGTGGACTATCGGCTGGCATCCGACACTGTGCCACGACTTGTGGTCATCAGCTATGTAATCTGTCATTCTCAATATATCATGTTATTTTACGTTTTGTATACACTGCGGGCTGTTCTGTATGATGATTGTTGCACAAAAATCATTGAATTCCACTTTATCGGCAAACAGCTGATTGAATTCTGGACTATGGATTTGTCCATAATTAGTTAAATATGGGTTCTATCTTTTTAATTCACGTAGTTTTCTAAAAATTGTGAGTAATCTCCCTAGGATAGTATGTCTAGATAGAATTCTATGCGGAGCTCATTCTTGTAGACCTTGTACTTTCCCTCAATGTTCTTCCACTACTCAATGTAATAAGGAGTCAATGATGTATCATATTTATCCTTAATATACTCTTGGCCATTGGCCACGCCTTCTTCTCTTTTCATAAAGAGAAAAAGTAGTTTGATTGGTGGGAATATCGTCACCCTATTGGAGACATTATCCATCCACTCGGCTTTACAAGGAATGTATTTTGACATCTTCAAGACGTATTCCTTGAGATTCTTTCTTGCAAAACCAATGTTTGCCTTCGCGTTGAAGTCATTCCTTAGACTCTTACTTAGTCACTTATGACTTAGTAAGTGAAGGCAACATGTGGTTCTAGAGAAATTTCAAGAGTGGAGCCACTGGGGGAGGATTGTCAGATCGAGCTATTAGCCTTAGGAGCTAATGAAAGTCAATAATTGACAATAGAAGTCTCCTTGCTAGGTATGGCCAAGGGTGACTCATACAATATGCTTGGAGATAGCATTCATGCCACCAGATGTAGACATCCCCATCTTTCTCATTTAGTGCCATCTTTAGCCTCAAAAACTGCTAAAGTTGAAATAAATCATTGTTGAAGAGCAAAATAAAAAATCTAAAATAGATTACAAGGATATTTTTTAAATTTGAAACAACACACTATAGAAAGTCAAAAAAACACTATTGTGACTTTTATTTAATCCAATGATATGGATATTCTATTAATGTATAACTATGTGCAAAAAATAGATGTAAAGATGTATTTCCATGTTTATTATCATTATCATTGTTTGAAGTTGTCAAAAGGACACAAAACATTTTGGGTGGCATTTCAAGATTATATAAGCTCAAAACTACATTCTTTCAAAGTAGTACAAATAAATATAAGCACTAGTAGAAAAGACAATATTCTAGTACAAGCTATAATAGGAGAACTTAAAAACCTTGGTTCAATAAGCCTATAGATATAGGCACTAATTTTGTACCATGTATGGGTCTTTGGAACCAAGGTCAAACTATAACGTTTGGTTCTCAAATATATCATTTCTATCAATAGTATGAATGAATTATAAATTTTCAAAGTGTGGATTATATGCATATTCGAAACCATTCCTAAGCTCTTATATTTTAGTATTGTACAATAGAAATACAAAAAAATTTGGACTTGAAAATTGGATGATCTTATTTTTGTTTTTCTATTATTCTATACTTGTCCCCCCATGCCATACTTGTTTTACTTGTACTTGTTTTACTGTAATTTGTCTATACAATGAATTTTTATGGTTTGTGTTAAAATATATATAATAAAACAAAATAAAATTTGAATGACCATAACAACCTATATTAAGAAAGAAATACAAAAATAAAAATTATAGAGGCCTTGACAAATCATACTTATTACCATAAAAACAAGGATATTTCAAATTTCCAAAACTATAAAGATGTATTATAAAATATAACTTAGGATATTAATTTAATGATGACTTTTAAACAAAAATTGTAAAATATATATGATCCATAGATCATGTCCAGAAGGTTAAATTAGCTTTTACACTAAGCAATATGTTTAACTAAAATTTGAAATTAAAACTTAAAAATTATTTCTAGAATAGTTTATAGATTGAATATATTTAATTATTTTTCTCAAGAATGCTTTTCCTTTTGTTCAAAAGATAAAATTCTGTCTATGGTATTGTTTTAAGATTTTTGTTTTAATTATACATTTAAGTCCTTTTAGGGGCCATTTTTGGAATTGAAAAGGTTATTTTTTCAACTCAAATATATTGATGCCCCTTGAACATTGGAAGAAAAAATTCTTGAAATTTTGTATTTGTATAAATGAAGAAAAAATAAGACAATAATATTCAAACATTTTGATGGATGAAAAAACAAGATTCTATATATTTGGGATATGCTTTTGTTCATCTATTGTTCGTTCTAGTCCTATAGGAAGGAGTGCATTTTTAATGCACCATGCAAAACAACTTGGCAAAGTACTTTAACTTTTGATTGTTGTAAAATAAGCGGGGGAATTAGAATTGTCAAGTACTATCGTTAAAAGAGCATCAAACATCACTTAACTTATAAATCATTTCATAAACTAGTGTTTTTTTTGCAAGTATCGTAGTCATAGAATCTCATAGAAAAAATATCACACGAAGTAAAACTTTTAGCTCAAGTTTACAATTTTCAAAAACAAATATATGCATAGGGTTTAGATGGTTTAATTCAACATTTCCACCATTGGAATTGGCATGTTTTAAATTTACATTAAATTTATTAGCAATATAATTTTTTTTTATCATTTTTGGTGTAAGATCCTACAGTAAAAAGATGCAAAAAAAGATCATAAATTCATCTACTTTAGATTGTTTTCAAAATGGATTGTTTTTTGGCCATTTAATTTGCTCAAAAATACCAAAAATACATTAGGTATTAGAATATTGTTAGACACCCAAAATACTCAATTTCAAAATTGAACAACTGAAATAAACCCATTACAAGCAATCTAAAAGACAAACAATATAGAGGCCACAACAAATCACAACAAATAGTATGCTTAGGAAAGGAAAGCTTACAAATTGCACAAGAAATGTACAAATGTTATTAGATATAAATTTGACTACACATAAAGGTGAAATGAGGTTGCCTTAAACAATCAAATTGTCTTACCCATAAAAGTTACTCCATGACTCACTACTTCTCTACATAGAGGTGCATGTGACCTTGAACTAGGGCCCTAAAACCGGTGACCAACCCATGCCACACACATGGTTTTGGATTGATGAAAATTATTACATCCTTGTACAATAAATAGTAAATATTTGTATAGTGTAAAATGTCAAGAAATTAGTGAGTTGCAAACTAATTTTACTACTCACTGTAGTCTTGTTGAATCAATTGTGCATATCATAAACTCTAGTCTTCAGAGAAAAAATATTGAAATTAAAAACGTATTATATGTCTGTGAAATATAAATTGAACGTGTTGCCCAATTCAACAGATGTTTCAAATGCGAGGGCATTAACCCCTCATTGCCGGAGGGGATGAAAAGTGTCCTTACAGAAAATTCAAAGTGCTGTAACTTTGCATCTGATGTCCAAATTCAATAAAACTTGTTGGTAAAGTTGCGCTCTTTCTTCTAGTTTATGTGGTACAATTTTTAGATCAATCCAAGCTGTATTGATTTCTTGGAAGCCAATCGAAGTTCACAAGTTCAATTTGAATTCACCAAATTACATTTGAAGGCTGAAACTTTGGGGGCTTGTATCTCCTTCATCCAATGTTTGTTTTCAATAAAAATTTGTTGGGTTATGTTCCCCTTGAAGTCTAGTTATTGTGGTAAAATTTTTAGGTCAATCCAAGTTGTTTTGAATGCTTGGGAGCAATTCGAAGTTCAAAATCCAAACATTTTTGCATTACAATGAACTTCGGCAGCTTATAACTTCTTCAGACAGGGTTTGTTTTTAATAATTTTTGTTGGAAAAGTTGTGCATACTAGTCTAGTTCTTGTGGTAAAAATTTCATATCAATCCAAGAAGTTATGATTGACTAAGAATCATTTTAGTAGAAGTAGGTTTAGCCATAGATGTGTTTTTTTGCTACTTTTTCATTTTTGACATTTCAATACAATTTTGCAAACGCAATGAGTCAATTGAATGATTTTTTCCCCATCAAAGTGTTTGTCTTTTCAATCTGAATCACTTTGTAGATTCAAGTTTTTTCATTTGAATAGGTTTAGAAATCGAATTTCACCTCCAAAGGTGTTTTTAGGAAAATTTCAGCATCTTTTTTCAACACTAAAACATTATAATCTCTCAATCTATACGGTCAAATGACCCCAAATTTGATTTACACCATCTACAACATGCACACTACAAGATTGTACGGTTGAGATTTCTATAACTTAGCAACATTTACATCTTTAACACTTTGAAATCAATGATGTTTTTGAACTCAAATGGACCTTAGACGATGAGGGGTTAACATGTAATAATGGTCCATATTGCAACCTATACTCTCTTTACAATGGTTATGCTATCCCATGCTCTCAATTCAAAAAAAAATTCAAATATTGTGAGAACTAACATCATTTGCATGTTCGTCAAACTGTTATTATTTTAAATTCTATAAATATCAATTTTCTTCAGTTTTTTGTGTACAACAATTTGAAATAATGTATACCAACATGCTAAGGTACAAAAAGTGTTTTTTTGAAATTTAAAAATAAATTAGCAAAAGATAAAAGTAATTCCAAATCATGTTGAACAAAACTGAGTTTTTGACATGGCTAACTTTTTCTTCAAATTTCTGTTGTGATGTGTAGTATGTCGCACCCTACAACTATGGTATATCTACTTTTGGACTTTGTCCATTGATGTTTATGGTATGGATGTTTAACCCTTAAACGACGAGTTGGTCACCGTGGAAATCAATTGTTTTTGAACCGTGCAAAAACTGTCATTGGAAGTCAAACTACCATAGAAGACATTCCCTTTTCACACAAAATTTGGAGGATGAATAGTTGCACTTCTATCCCACATGGAGAGATTCTGTCATTCATTGGCCGAAAAACATTGTTTATAGGTTATCCCTTAAAGGACTGTCACTATACTTTCACCAAAAACGCTCCAAAACTGCCATTTCTAGTATAAGTACCAAAATTTTGGAAAAAAACTTTTTTTTGACATATCTAACCGTAGGATCTTGTATTATATAGTATCAAAAACATGTGGAAAAATTTTCAGACATTTCCACCGGGTGGATTGCAAGATATAAGCATTCAAATTAACTAAAAACATTTTTTTTACCCTGCAAAAAGCAGGGCAGCTGCACTTCACAAGCTCATATTTTTATGAAAAAATGACCTAAATGGTGGTGCTTCTTTGGATTTGTTTTTTTAGACAAGTTGGCCAGATGCTTGAAAAATTTCAGATCATTTGGAATAGTACAACATATAGGAAAAAAATAGTAAGTAGGTAGTAGTAGAGAATGATTAAAAATACTAAGTTATTTACAATTTAAATATGGAATTAAAAATTTCCAATCCCAATGGTCAAAATGTTGTAATAATGTATCTACATCCTACAATTTTATTTTCTTCCAAAAATATTGAAAATTGGGTAAGATAAAGGATTTCAAAGTTTATTTTAGAGTAGGAAATCTGCAAACAAAAAATTCTCATAACTTTTGACTCATTGATCAAAATGGAATGATTCAAAGCTTTTTGTGTATATAAAACTCTAGAAAATCAATTCCAAATTTTTGTTTCTGAAAAAATTGATTTTTTCTGATCTGCCCGAACTGCCCGGTTGGGAAAAAAGTAACATATTAGGCTATAACTTTTGACTCGTATTTCCAAATGTCATGAAATTTGGTGCATATGAAAGATATTCCTTGCCCCCACATTCTATTAAAATTTCAGCCCCAAATATGAAAATATCTGCTTGTAGTTACCTGCCCAAAAAATTTATACAGCCAAAAGATACAGTCCGGTCCTTTAGGGGTTAAATGAAAACGTTTAAAAATTGCACTCAGTTTCGGCAGTCACTCACTGTAGATCCCAATTTTACTTGCTCCCAATTTGGAAAAGAAGAGCTGAAATCATGGGAAGCAACCCACTGAAATGGCCAACTAACTACAGTTAAGTTACGTCTTGATTTAGCACATTGGTCCATGGAGCTCTTGGATTTGAGAACCAATTCCAGACATAAATAAGTTAGGACCCAACTCATCATTTGCTGGATGGAAATAATATCCATCTTGAAAAGACAAAATCATAGTAGTGGCTACATAGGGCAGGTTACTGATTAACTAGAGTAGGGACTAACCTAACCTAACCTAACCTAACCCAACCCAACCCAACCCAGCCATAGCAACTGTTGGGAAAGAAGCTGGAGAATATCCCCACTCAGCTCCCAACATGACATGAGCAGACGGAGGCAGGGTCCAGGGACCGTAGTAGGCTAGTAGTCCGCATCCAACTGAGATCATGAGCAGGGCCCTGGCCATAGTGGGAGCTGCTTCCAAGGTGGGGCGCACTTGGGCCCCAGCCCTGGGGCCCAAGGTCAGTACTAATAAGGTGGTCGTACCTTGTAAACTTGTTGGGCCCTCCCTAGCTTGGGCCCTGATGAGTGCTTGGCTCATGTGAGAGGAGCTCACTGCTTCATCAGCGGCAATTGAGGCCCTAATTCCCCACTTTCCATGGTAGGCCATATTTATGGAACATGATGCGGCTGACACTCCCCTCGGATCGAAAGGTTGGGGGCCCCCAACCACATTCCATCTCTCATCACGGAGGAAGTCCAGAGTCCAGAGTCGGTCCAGACCCTGGACTCCTGCAGTGGTATTTTTTTTTGTTTTCATGTGGTTTCTTGGATGGGATTATTTTTAGCTCATTTTTAAGACTAAGAGAAAAATAGGTTTTGATTGGAGCACAAGTTTGTTTCGTATTTTTTGAAACATTTTCGAATTTCTTATGAATTTTCAAACAAGATGAGTCATAAGTCCCTATTTATGATCCTAGCTAGTCTTCCATAATTCATTCATTTGCAACTTCTAGAGAGAAAATGGGAGAAAGCAAAGTCACAAAATGATTGACTCTTGCAATAAATAATATATTTCTTTTTTATTGATCCATTCAATGACTATAGAAGGTCCATTTGAAGACCACCTCACTCCATAGCAAGTGAGTTTGTATGGGCAATTCTAAATGCCCGCTCACTTTCAGAAGCCTCCTACCTTAGCAGAAAAAATTGGCCTTCGAGAAAGCCTTAGTTTGTGTACTAGAGAGAACACACCGAGTGGGGCGCATTCCGTAACGTTAAGAGCAGTTCCCCACTGTTTTGGTCATTTTCTTGTGGTAGAATTGGCCCCCCTTGTAGAATTGGTTGTTGTTGGGCTTGTTGTGCAGTAAAATCTCCCCCTTGAAAACGCTAGAATCGGCAGGGACTATTCTTAATGACAAAGAGGATAGGAAATTTGGAGGATATTTTTTACTACATTTTGCCAAATACATCCATAAGGATTTTCTAGTTTCTTTTTGTTATAATAAACTATGAAATACACATAGAAATAATATAGGAGAAAACAATATAACTAGAGTCTTTGTCTCATACCAATGATCACCACTTGAATGGTGTAGTTGGAGGGCAAAGAATTCACCTTGAACTATATCCTCCCCTTCCTAGTTTCTAGATACTATTCCCAACTTTGAGTCTTGTATCTTGGACATATTCTTAGTGTAAAGCATGTGGGGAAGAAATTTTAGAAACTTTGGCCACATAGTTTGCAAGATACTTGTGTTTAAAGTATAAAAAAACAAGTTTTTTTCAACCCTGTCTGACTATATTATTTGACTTTGAACCTTCTTAATTAAAAATTTTGTACTACAAATTTTGTATTAAAATTTTTTTATCGTGAAAAATTGAGTTGAGAGTCTTGGAAATTTAAAAATAATGAAAAATTGTTAAGTAGAAGTAGGCATGAGATAGAAGGAAAAACTAGATTGTTAATATCTCTAAGATTGAACTAAAACACACTAATTCCAATGGTGAGATTGTTCTAGCAAACAAACTAAATCTTGTGACCTTTTTTTTTGTAATTTGTAAAAATTGAGTTCAAAATGAATCCAAACATTATTTTCCCAAAAAAATGCTATGATTGCCTAGAAAACAAGATGCTCCATAACTTTCACATCACTAATCCAAATGGGATGAATCAAAGCTTTCCATTCAAACAAAAATTTGATCTATAAGAAATAAATTTATTTCAAGTTTTTGTGGATTTTTTTTTTGCGTGGTGAAGTGAAAATAACATAGAGAGTGGCGTAATTTTTGCTCCTAGACACCTATTGAAATAAAAAATTATATTCTCATAAAGTTAATGCATGCTTCTATCTTAAGAAAAAATCTTAAAAAATCATGACAAAAATTAAGACTATAGAAGTCTATCCAAAATCCATTTTGTCCCCCGAGGGGACAATGGTCCTTTAGGGTTTAATTGGATCTTTAGGATTTTACTCACTTGGTCTATGAAGGTTGAAACTAGATACAACCCATTTGGTATACTCGGTCCCTAGTAAAAATGGTGAAATATATTAATTATAATAGGTAAAACTTTTGAACTAATATTTGGAATTGGAGAACCTCAATTAGCAAGAAGAAGCTACAAAATACAAAAGTGATAAAGTATAAGGCAAAACTTTAAAAAGAATCAACTATATAAACTTATCGTAAATTACTATGAGAATGAGTGGAAAAAATTCAAAAACTTTAACTACGCAGATTGAAAGATAATAAACATTTGAAAGTAGAAGAAAAAGTTTTTTTTTAGCTTGCCTGACACGGTCAAGATAGTGAGATTTTTATACTAAACATGGTTATGTTTTGGACATTTGTATCCTATATTTGTTATTTACATACCTACCAAATTTTAGAAGTAGAAGAGGAGTTTTAATTTGTACATCTTGCTTGAAGTTTCTAGGACTACCCTAAAAGTTTAGGATAGCATAACTTTTGATCTAGACACCAAATTAGAAAAATATAATTTTAGTCCCACCAAGGTTTAAATGTTCAAAATTTGTATCAAAAATTTGTGAACATCCAACCAAAATTGACTTCGTGTACAACTACCTAAGATTTCTTGTGTATGTTTGAACAATCACTTGGTCCTTCAAGATTAAGTCTAGTTTCTACTCCAATTTTGAAGAACGAATCTATAACCATGGTCTACTAATTTCTAATTATAAAATTACACAATAGTTTGGTTCACCCGATGATGTTCTACACTAAAATATACACGTGTGGTGGAAGTTTTCAAATTTACTAATTGTATTGTGTGTTAGATATGAAAATTTGAAATTACCATGAATTTTTGAAGAAAAAGTGAAAAAAAATCCATAAAAAAATCTAAAAAGGTGGAAAATAAATACAAAAATTTTCATTCACAAACGATTGCAAGATGGGAGCATACAAAGTGAAGAATTTTGATGTTCAATATTGTAGTTATAGGCACATCTTCTAGGGGTTAATATATCACTTTCAAAGTAGCTACAACATCCTTTCAAAAGCTTATTTCACAACCTACCATAAAGCCTCTATATTCATTCAATTTGCCAATCTTAGACATAGCTATGATCATAAGCATACCAAATTCATCAACCACTAATTCTTGAAAACATAGTAGAGGTAACTCATCTTTGATATTGATAGAATTATTCTAAAAGTCATGAAAGTCACCTTGTCTTTGGTCCTTATTTTGCTTTTAATTTTACATTGCATTTGAATTTTTATTCAACTTCGATACTGTTTGAAATTACAACAACGCATGATAAGTATTGATGTAATCACTGCATTCAAATGTTTACGTTTAACAATAATCAAACCTGAAAAGAAATCACTGCACCAGCCGGACAAAAGCATGATAATCAATCTCGTCACATCAAGATGAACTAGATTACAAAAAACATGACTAAATTTTGTAGCCTTTCAAAAGAAAACTTGACAATTCTTTTTTCTGCCAAAAAGATAAGAAATGCAATTTTAAATATAGATTGCAGCAAATGTAAGGTAACAACATTTGACATTGACATGGAACATTTCGAAATCATATTCAAGCAACAGTAAAACATTAGTGGGTTTCAAGACTTGTCAATTCAATGAATACAACAAAATTTGTGGTACTGGCAACTGTGAATCCCAGTAATCACTGCAAGTGGTAACCGCAGCAGAAGCATTGATAATGGTAAATTTACAGTTTATAGAAAATTCCCATCCGTTCAAGATACAAGGTCCTCAGTCTCTGCAAGACTTTTACTGCTTCGTGATTCATTCGCATGTCGTAGGAAATAAGCTCTTGTTTCAGTCGCAAGGCCTCTTCATACTGCACAAACATGAAAAGCCCCCAAATCAAAGCTTGCAAGTCAATGAGTCATAAAGTCTGTACAGTACTGAAAAGAGAAAAAGAGACGGGTCATGGTGGGTGATAATACCCAACCTGCTCTGAGTCGACAGCATATTTTAGGGCCGTTTGCAATCGTGATTGATTTCCAACAATAACATGCATGCTCTTCGACAGCTCAGCTAACCACTCTACATCGCCATCTTGGTCGCGTGCTACAAGAACAAATCATCAAGAGTAAAGTATGAGTGACAGTGATAGGCAGCCTACTAAAGAGAGCAAATAAGTGAAATTAGGAGAACGGAATTGAGCGCTGATTATGATTCTTCATAGCCTTGGGATGCAGACAATATAATGCTGACTCATACAGTGGCATAGCAAAAGAGCAAAGAATAATATACGGATTCCTTCATTCGAAAGCTCATTCTTACCTAGAGGATTTATCAGCATGCGGTCAATGAAATCTCCGTTAGCTGAAAGTAATGTCTCTAACTTCAAGAAGAATGGTTGTCGGTACCGCAACGCTACAGCAATGGCCTAACACGAACCTGGCCCGGGTGAGTATTGTAAAATGTTCAGTCATCAGAACCGTGAAACGAAGAAGAAATCATATGAAAATATATAAATAATAATAGAGTACTATTAAACCTACATCTCAAATGCGTACACAACCAAGGAATTTGCTATAGAGACGACCGTCACCTGTGGAAATGTGGAGGCGACCATAGTTTTCGAGTCGGTTCTTTCATCTAAGACTAAAAAGTCACCGCCTCCTCTTACATTACTAAAGGAGCTTACGTATATTTTCTGAAGGTCAAGATCATTCAAGTTTCCCATCTCCTCCAACGCTGCGTTCACAACAAAGAAGATAAAAAGCATGAGACAGGCGCTGGTGATATAACAGAAGTTGCACGTGAATCCTCTATGGTATTCACACCTAATTGCAACACTTTAGTGAAGCTTGCAGTTGTGCCACACAGCTTCAAATGCATTAGCAATTTAGAAAAAACGCTCTGTAAATGAAAGAGATTTCTAGGGTCAAAGTTATGATTACTAGTCAGCTTAAACCATTCATAGACTTACGTTGAACAAACAAAATTGAAATTGCAGAAACTCCTATTATCATTTTTTGCCACAACCTCAACCTCAACCGAAGGGGTACCGTGAGGAAGCCCGCCTTTCTCGACAGCAATCCTGATGGGCGAGGCAGCAAGGGCATTAAGGAAGAGCGGAAACTCCAAGTTTTGAACAGAGTGACCTTTGGTGATGGGCAGACATGTCAAACCAATAATGCAGCCTGCAAACAGAGTAATTGCTTATTAATCTGGGATGTGCTCATCGTATCACCTCCAACTATGAGATTGTGCAATGCAAGTTGCACATAAAATTGCTCCAAAGTCGGAAAATCAACACTTAAGAAATTGTACTCGTCAAGCATAGAGTCGAATTGTTCAGAAAGTTCCTCAAAACAAGTGAAGACTGACCGATTGTAAACTGCTCCTTAAACGCCCACAAGGCCCCTTGGAGAGTTCTCAAGTCACAAAACTCAACTATAGTGCCCACATAATGGCAATTTCAGTCAATTCATAGAACTAGGAACCATATAAAAAAAAATTAATTCATCTCCTGGAGTTGTCCGATCACAAAATGAATTAAAATCAGGGGAGTTATGAGCCTTCGAAATATGTAGCTTTCAAAAAGTCAACAAAATTTGAGTTGTCCATAAACCCTGAGATAATGAGTTATTGTTCAATTACATTGACTTTTCATACTAAGCATGTCAAATGCACACTTCTATGTAACTTCTTCCAAAAAAAATATCCTAGATTCATCCTGTCATTCAAAATTAAGAAAACCTGAACATAGTTTCTAACCTTCAAATTTGGATTCCCTACTGTGAAGCAATGATAAAATTCAATACTAAAGTCGACTAACAAAAACTTTCAGTACTTGACTTCATTTTGTTATTATCGATGAATTCCAAAAGGAGATTCTGAGAAGAAAGAGGTGAAAACGGCCCTCAGAAATGAGAAAAAATGCAAGGCGTCTAGGGGTTAACAACCCATCAATTTACTGCTCATTCATAAAAATCAACGCTACCAGAATTTTACTGAAAATTAAAGAATGTGTGCAATCTAGAAACCGAACGAGTAATATTTAACTGAGCCCTTCAAAATCAGGGATGAGACTACTCGGTATTGTGCAAATCAAGGATATGAGCGTAATGATACGAAAACCGTCAATTATCCAGATGTAAAACGTATCCTGAGTACAACAGCATACATTGAAAGAAACACTCCAAGCAGGCACCAAATCGAACAATTCATCAACTCCGACAGTAACACACTCAACCGAAAAATTAGGTCACTCCAGCGGAAGCGACATTGAGCACTCCCATCACTATGCTCTACAGTACACAATTTGAATTTAGACTCCCATCACTATGCTCTACAGTACACAATTTGAATTACACTCCCATCACTATGCTCTACTCAATTTTGAATTAAACTCCCATCACTGTACTCTACACAATTTAAAAATATAGACTCCCATCATAAATTCTAAGATTCACCAGAGCCCGATCAAATACCTCCATCGGAATTCGTATAAAAAAAACAAGAATGGCGAGAGCGCACCGTGGTCCACATTATGCATGGACGACGCCATAACGTGCAGATACCTGCTGCCGTCCTCGGCCACTTCCAGACACGAAGGCAACCCTAAACTCCCATCCTGGTCATCTCGCGGGACGTGATCTCGCATTCCGCCTTCACTGGCTTCAGCTCTTGCCAGCACGCGCGCCGTGCGACTGCATTGGGATGAAGAAGAAGTGATGGGAGAAAGTCTTTTCAGAGTTCTGCTGGAGGTGCGAGATGTAAGGGCAGCGTTTCCAGAGGTGCGAGGTGGAGCTCCCGGGAGGGGAGCGAGGGAGGTGATGGTGGGGGCGCAGGCGGCGAGTGTGGCCATCGCCATCGCCATCGCCATGGCTCGCAGTGAAATGCGAAGGTCATCTCGCAGCTCGTGACAAGCAGCAAATCACACTTGCGGAAACTTGGTCAGGATAGAGCAAGGAATGGGTACAAGTGAAAATGACGTTCTGGCATTCCCAAGGAAAAAAAATTCACTGCTCCAACTTTGATAGTGTCCCCAAAGCTGAAAATTTGTTTATTTACCATGAATTTTTTTGACACCTGATCATCTCTTTGTCAATAACATGTGTATCAAATTGGAAGTCTAAAGATTCACAAAATTGGAGATGTTCTAAATCTACCAATGTGTACAATATGTCTATGGTCAATTTCGTTAAAATGTTGGTATTCCATTAAAATGGCACAAAATGAAACCACTGAAAGAATGAAAACAATGGAAAGATTGTCCGAGGGAAGTGGAAATGCGTGAACTAGGAGTGATTTGAATGTGATAGGCATAAAATTGGCACATGCATGACCCTATCACGGCACACTTATTCTCTTTTATAGAAGATATTCCATTAAAATGGCGTGCGGAATACCGCCATTTTAACGAAATTGACCATGTCTTCCATTAGCCTCAATCATTGCTTGTAACTTTGAAGGCATAAAACGACATAAATCAAAGAGCTTTGTACTACTAATTGAGCTCCACTCTCTTTCAATAAGTAGCTTTAATCTTTAAAGGACAATTGTCCGTTGAACGAACAATTGAAAATCTGGGTAGGTTCCTATGAAGTCAATTTTGGTCAAATGTTCACAAAAATTTGACACAAGGAGTGAGCATGTACTTGCTCAATGGGAATTTAATTTTTTTTCCAATCAGGTGCTTGGATCAAAAGTTAAGCTACTTTGAACTTTTCTAGACAACTCAGGTAGCTTCGGGCAGCTTTTGCAAAACTCCTCTTTTACTTCTGAAATTTGGTAAGTATGTAACTTACATGATACAAAATGCAAATGTCAAAAAAAATAACAATGTGTAGTGTAAAAATCTCACTCTAGGAGGAGTTAAAGGCTACTAGCCTTGTCATGCAAGGGCGAAAAAAAACTTTTTCTTCTAACTTCAAACATTAGAATCCTTCAATCTATGCAGTCAAAATTTCAGAATTTTTCCCCACACATTCCTCCCATAGTAGTCTAGTAAAAATTTGTATATTTGAATTTTGAAAAAAAAACTATTTTTTTCATTTTTTTCTCATTGTCCTAAAAAGTGACAATTTTTCATGATTCTGCCCAAAATATGCCTCCAAACTTTAGAGGTTAATTATCCTAACTTTCTAAGGTATGTATAGCCATGTTGAACAACATTTTTTGGAATCTTCAAAAGGTTTCAAAGTAGATTGAGATCAAGAGAGTTTGCGGGCTTCCTAGCAAGGTATATTTTTCTCCATAATTTGCTTCGATGGACAAGTACGTCATCTTCTATAAGCAATTTGTGTGAAACCATTTACCCATAAATTGAAGCAATTGACCATCATAGACCAATTCCACAAAATCCTTAACAAAACAATGAGCTTCATTCATAAAGACAAGATTCGACTTTTGCCCTTCAACAAATGTTTCCTAAATCATTAAGAAATACAACCACTTTTAAAATTATGAACTATACAACTTGATGAATAGCAATCATATGCAATCCTCCAAACATGAATTTGTTTGAAATCATTCTCCCATCTAGGCATGTTGGTAGATTTAGAATATCTCTATTTCTACAAACTTTTAGACTTTTAATTTTGGTACAAATGTCATTAACCTCTTAAGTTCCTTTACTATGTTTTCACCAAAAACACTCCAAAACTGCCATTTCTAGTACAAGTACCAACTTTAAGAAAAAAAACATTTTGGGATACAGGTAACCAGATGATTGTGTTGTACGATAGTCTAGGGGAGGACACTCTCACTACATTTGGGGTACCCACGTGCGGCGGTGAAAAAAGTAATACATGTAATTCACCTTGAATAAACTATAATTTCATTCTAAAATTTTGAGCTTTGTTTAACAATGACTAAAGGTTTCTATTGACAAAAAATTCAATTCCAAATAACATAAGATATATTGTCTAGAAAGGGTTGAAAAATGAACTAAAATGGCATGTTCTCCAACTAAAATATTTATAGAGCTCACATGAAGATGACTATTGCATCAATATTCAACCAAAATAAACTTTCAATAGAAAGCTATTCTATATAAATTTTTTTTCATTTTTCAAATTTTTTTTCTTATATAATATAGAGGTGTGAAAGTTATTTTCAGCTTTACAGTGTATCTTTTTTCTTCAAAAATTTATAACTAATTACTATTAGCACAAAAAAATACCAATAATTCAAAACATAAACTTCTAAAGTAGTAAAATCTATCCATAATTTTTTTTTTGAAAAAGAAATTAAATTTTAAGGTGTATTACTTGTTTTACTTTTTCCGCCGCACGTAGTTTGCTAAAACATAGGGAGTGTCCTCCCCGGGACGATAGTTGGAAAAGATGTGGAAAAAATTCCAGAAATTTCCACCATGTGGATTGCAAGATATAAGCATTCAAATTCATTGAAATAATTTTTTTGGCCCTGCAAAAAATAGGGCAACTGAGTTTCAGAGGCTCATTTTCTATGAAAAAATGTCCAAAATGGTGGTGCTTCTTTGGATTCTTTTTCCTAGACAAGTTGGCTATTGTACATGCTCAAAAATTTCACATCATTGGGAATTGTACAACATATAGAAAAAAAAATAGTAAATAGCAAAATACTAAATTGTTAAGAATTTAGTTATAGAATTGAAATATTGAAAATTAAGTAAGATAATGGACTTCAAAGTTTATATTAGAGTAGAGATTTCATAATTGCCCGCAAACTAAAACTCCTAATAACTTTTGACTCATTGATCAAAATGGAATGATTCAAAGCTTTTTGCATATAAGGTAACTCAACCTATGATAGGCCAACTTTGGAACAACCTAATGTAGGCCCATAAATTCTTCAAATGTACATGTATCTTGTGAAATGTAGTCCACAAGAATTTTTTGGCGTGCATTAGGTTGCTCCAAAATTGGCTTGTCATGGGCTAAGTTACCTTGTATAACTCTAGAAAACCAATTTCAAATTTTTATTTTTGAAGAAAGTGACGTATCTTCTTATCTACTCGGTCTGCTTGGCCAAGAAAAAAAGTAACATATTAGGCTGGAAGTTTTGACTCAAATTTCCAAATGTCATGAAATTTAGTGCATATGAAAGATATTCCTCATTCCCACTTTCTATTAAACTTTCAACCTCAAATATGCAAATCTCCAGTCACAAGTGCCTACCCAAAATTTCAATGATGCTTGGTCCTTTAGGAGTTAACATAGAAAGGATCTCATGCAAAAAAAATTCATAGTAAATAAACAATTTTTCAATCCTCATGACAATGTCAAAGTTGACAACAGTGAAATTTGTCCCTCTAGAAATGCAAAAATGCCATTTTCACTTGTACCCTAATATACAATGGGGGTTCAATTACTAAGAGCATCATGAGTCAAACTAGTATATTAGTCTACCAAATGTATTTCTAACATTTGACTCGTATATAATCAAATGTTAAACAACCACTTCAAAAGCAAGCTAAAAGTCAAAAATTATAGAAGCTATAGCAAGTTTTGCTCTAGTAAACATGATTTGCCAACATTTTAATATATAGTTTTTGAACCCATCTATATGTATAGGTTTAGGGTTTAGTCACCCACGCCCAAAAATTATTTTTATTTCCCCTAGACCCTAGACCATATTTTCTTTTAAAGCATCTAGGATAACAAATGATATGGGATAACAAACTATCTTATGTCATATTTCTATATCCAAATATTTGTATTGGCCATATACCATCATGTTTTTATTTCCATATATGTACTTGTATACTTATTTTTCTACTAAATTAGAGTTTTAATTAACTAAAATTTTCCTACTATTGATGGTGTAAGATTAGTGTTATCTACAAAAGTATTGTAAACAACAAAATTTTACTTCAATGGAAATGGATAAAATACAATAGTATTTCAATCTACAATTGCTAATTTAATTGTTTTACAAATAGAGTGACTTTGGTAAATGTATACTCTTGCACAAGTAATCCAAATTAGGATAGTGAGTGGCCACACGATGAATTCACTTAATGCCTAATGACCCAAGTGGGGTGTACTTTCAAAATGGGTGACACTACCAATAACTTTAGCAATTTTTTGCTCACTTTTTTTATAAAATCGGATAGAATGTAACCATAGGATCTTAAATTTCAAATTAAGAGTGAGCACTTAGAAAAAATCAGATTATTTGACCACACAGTTCAAGAGATATTTTAGTTTGAAGTTTTATTTGGGTCTACAGAAAAATAGGGCAGCACACTTTGAAGGAGCAAATCTTAGTGAGAATATTTCAAAATTATGACCTTTTTGTTTTCAATGATAGATAAGAGGGTTGAAAATGCTCATGTAAAATTTCACAACATTCCAAGCATTTTTCAATTCATGGTGGAGCTTGCCATGCATAACTTAAGGTAACAGGTCCATAAATCGACCATTTAAGAGCTGGAGCTGATTTTTGGGGAGGTGAAACTCCTTGAAATATTTTTCAGTAAATTATCCTTGAAAGACAAATGGAATTGGCATCTAACCCAAGTTGTTTCATATGTTTTGGAGCTTTCTACAATTAGTTATGAATTTTTGAAGTTCAAATGCAGTGGGCTCTAAAATCACCCACCTCCTGAAATGTACAATTTGTGTACATTCTTGATACCATGAAAAAGAAACATGTACAAACAATGTACATTTCAAGAAGTGGGCGATTTTAGAGCCTGAGCGCTTTATAGACCTGCTACCTTAGTGGTCACTGAAATGAGAGTACATTTGTAAGAAAAACAAGAATGGGACACTTGTCTACTCCTTAAGCTCCTTGGATGTGCCCTTTTCAAGGTGGATTTGACCTTTTTCTTTTCTTTTTTTTGGAAAGATCTGACCTTTTTGAGGTGGGCAAGAATTGCATCAACTGGCTGACTTTTCAGTCCATGCCCAAACTTGAATCCACCCACCCACCCACCCACCCACCCAAATGAGCAGTGAACTACAGTACATAACTTTGAAAAATTCCACAAGGTGGAGTTTAACTTGGAATTTGATGAAACTACTACCATTGGATTCATAATGTAGTCCATTTTTTAAAAATAATTTTTGATTTAAAGAAAAATCAAAATTTGAGAACAAGAAGATCAAAGAAGAGGGGCAGCAACTAGAAAATGGTCACTCAGGTCATTAGGGGTTAATGCCACTCAAGAGAAATTCCTACTTGTAACCCCTAATGACCCAAGGGGGGATACTTTTTAAATGGGCCCAAAATACCAAGAGTTTAAGCAAGTTTTTTGCTCATTTTTTTCTTGAGATTGGATAGAATATAACCATAGGATCTTGAATTTCACATTGAGAGTGAGCAACTCGGGAAATTTCAAATTAGTTGATTGCACGGTTTAGGAGATATTGAAGTTTGAAGTTTTCTTTGGGTCAATGGAAATACTTGGCAACACACTTTGAAGGAACATATCTTTGTGAATATTTTGAAATTATACCTTTTTTGTACTCAATGAAAGATAAGAGGGTTGAAAATGCTCATGTAAAATTTCACAACATTCCAAGCATTTTTCAATTCATGGTAGAGTTTGCAATACATGATGGTCACTAAAGTGAGTGTAGTGTTTTGTAAGAGAAAAAAAATGGAACACTTGTCTTCTCCTTGAACTCCCTGGATTTGATCTTTTAGAGGTGGACAACAAACCGAGAAGTTTTTACTACAAATCTTCAAATTAAAAAAAACTCTTGGATGAAATCACTAGATTGTGGATGAAAACAAAATTATAAACATGTGTTAATGTGATATTTTCTATCCAATACGTGGATGAATGTTGAAATTTGGAGCACTACTATAATATTTTATATTTCCACTTTGTCTCGTCATAAGAAATGAAAATAAAAGATCTGGTAGCAACTAGAAAATGATTGCTTGGGTCATTAGGGGTTAATGGTACAAGGAGTCCAATTCTGGAAGCAACATCATCAATTTTCAAATTTGATATAAAAAGTTCATGAATTAAGGTATACAATATTGACAAAAGAGAGTATTCATGTTGAGACAGATCCAATGACACATAGCACTTCTAATTTGGATAATAATTGTTCTTCCCACATGTCTTGAAAGTTATAATATGGTTGCATATTCTACATGTGTAGTGTTCTATTTGAGCATGATAGGACTTTGGATGTTAACCCCTAAAGGTTAAAATTCTTAGAAAGAGCTTTTAAAGATTTTGGACAGGTCCCTATGATGTCAAATTTTACTACAATTTTTAAAAACTTCTTTTAGAGGTCAAGGAATGTAATAGCTTTACATGAATATAATTATTTTTTTATTTCATTTGGTGCATAGAAGAAAAAATTATGCCCTCCTAAACGTAGAATGTTTGACTTTGAGCAACAAGAAAAAAACGCAAAAATTAGAAATTTATTTATTTTAATTTAATATTTTGATGTCTTTATGAAAATCTTTGGTTCATTTCATTTGGATAATTGATGTAAAAGTTATGAAGAGTTGTTTTTTAATTTGGGCAGTAAGGGCATCTTCCTAAAAAATAATGAACGTATTGGAATTGTTTATTGAACCCAATTCTCACAATTTTTCAAAATTAAAACATCTTTAGTGTAAATGTGTTGAAACAATGTAATCATCTGGATTGACATATTTGAATTCCATTTTAGAGATATTAATGATGTAATTTCTACTCCATTTTATTATTACTTCTACTTCATAATTTTTAAGAATAGTTTTAATTTTAATTTTTTTTAAATCATTTTTCCTAGATTTCCAACTCAATTTCCTACCACATAGATTTAAACCTCAAAACTTTGTACTACAAAAAGTTAAGTAAAGGAGATTTTAAGTTTGAAAACCTAGTTGAACCGAGAATGATTTTTTTTTTTTTTTTTTTTCATTTTTTTCCCACTTTAAATGCTAATATCTTGCAATCTATATGGTCAAAGTGTCTAAATTTTTTTTCCTCACATTCTCATACAAGTCTAGGACAAGATCTTATAGTTGAAGATGTGCAAAAATGTTTTATTTTCTACAAAGTATTAGATAGCTCTTTACTCTAGAGATGGCAATTTCAAAGTAATTTTAGGTGAAACATAGTTACAAATTTGAAAGCTTTGCAAGGGATGAAGAACAACTATTTTTCATCCAAAACTTTTTGGACTCATTAGGAGGAGTGGTTTGTAGGTGTGGACACCAAAAATTTAGTGAATGATGATAGCAATATTTTTAGAGAAATGTTGATTTCCAAAATATGGATTACCATGTAGTGTATTTTGGATGATAGCAACATTTTTTAGAGAAATGTTGATTTCCAAAATATGGATCACAATGTAGTGTATTTGGGCAATTTTTGTTGTTTTTGGACCATGGTGTTTATACTATAATGTACACCTACAATGATGGCCAAAACCGAGTACTATTTTGAAACGTTTCCATTCAAACAACCAAACCATAAGCATCAATGGACAAAGTCCGAAAGTAGATATTTAAAAGTTGTAGTGTGCAACATAATACATGTCACCATGGCAGTTTGAAGAAAAAATTAGCTGTGATTTGAAAGATAATCAATTTCAAAGTTAGCCATGTCCAAAACTCAGTTTTCTTCAACATGATTTGGAATTACTTTATCCTTTGCCAATTTTTTTTTAGAACTCCCCAAAAGCTTTTTGTGCCTTGGCATCTTGGTATACATCATTTTAGATTGTTATGCAAAAAAATTGAAGGAAATTGACATTTATAGAATTTAAAATAACAACAGTTTGACAAACATACAAATGATGTTGGTTCTTACAATATTTGAATCTTTTTTTGGAATTGAGAGCATGGGATAGCATTAGCCATTGTAGAGAGAGTACGGGTTGCAATATAGACCATTGTTACATCTTAATGTCCTTGCATTTGAAACATTTATTGAATTGGGCAATGCATTCAATTTATATTTCACAGCCATATAATGCATTTTTATTTTAAATCTTTTTGTCCAAAGACTAAAATTCATGATGCACATAATTCATAAAAAAAAAAGAGTCACTTATAGAAGATATGGAATGAAATCTCTAAAAAATAAATACAAAAATTTACATTCATGTATCCTTGCAAAATGTGAGTACGTAGATAGACAAACTTTGAAGTTTGAAAAAGTGGTCATAGGCTTGTCCTTGAGGGTTAAATCCTACAAGAGTGAGGCACATTTTGGGAACAAATTGTGAAAACTGCCACTTTTCAAGGGAGTGAGAAAAAAATGAAAAATAAAATTTGCTTCAAAATTCAATTGTACAAATTTGTACTAGACTACTCATAAAATGTTTTTAGAGACATTGACTACATATATTGAAAGACTATAATGTTTGAAGTTAAATGAATTTTTTTTCTAATCTTGCTTGCCATCACCAATAAACTTTAACTCTTTTTAAAGTAAGATTTGTAAATATTGCATAAGTTGCCTCCAAAGTTCAAGGCAACATAACTTTTGATCCGGATACCCGATTAGAAAAAAATTATATTCCTACTAAGGGGGTACATGGTCACACCTTGTGTCAAGGTTTTAAAAACATCAGTTTAAAAATGATTTCATACACACCTACCCGAGATTACTTGTGTACATTCAATAGTCATTTGGTCTTTCAAGGTAAAATCTTTGTGCATATTGAAGAACAGATAATTTTCATCTAACTTTTTATGCACAAACTTTATTGGTGCTATATCCACATTGTAGAGTTAAGTTCTAGACATTTTACTTGTTTTTTGAATTTCATGTAGGGTAGTTTATAAAAAAATGGTACACTATCCAAAGTATTTTTAATATTTTGAGGGTTTTTTTCCCCTTAAACTTGATTTTGACTTTCATAACAATTTCTTTTGCTTTTGAGAAAATCTAACAAAATGAAGCTTTCAAAGTGTAGTTTCTACTTCACTTAATTTTTTTGAAAAATTCCATAAAAAAGCATTTTGGTGAAGTTTGAAGTTGAAGATCTGAAAGTATGCTTTTGAATATAGAGTGACACCAAAAAATTCTTTATACTACAATGTTCTACGCTATAATGTACTTCTATTCCAAAAAAAATAGATTTCTTGAACATGATTCACATTTGATATGAATTTCCTTCATTTTTTCTTCAAACACTCATGGTAAATTTGAAACTTTTACAAAAGAAATAAATTTTTTTATGACAAATAGTAGACATGTGATATCATCTTTGAAAAATAAAACCAACAAATTTTTACTCATAAATAGTGAAGAAACGGAGGATACACAAAGTGAGGGACTTTCAAATTTGACTACATGGTCATAGGCTTCGTCTTTTCAAAGTTAAGGATAAAATTAACGTAGTCCACTCTTAAAGTGACCTTTTGAGATTTGATTGCATTTGGGGGGAAGATAAACTCCTTGAAACAATTTTCAGTAAATTTTTGTAGGAAGGAAAATGACATCTAACACAAGTTGTTTCATATTTTTTGGACCTTCCTTTGTGGAATTAGTTATGCTTTTTTTGAAGAAGTTACAAATTTTTGAAGTTGAAATGACCACCTCGAAATGACCACCTCCTGAAATGTACACTGTTGATACATTGAAGAAAATGAAACGTACCTCTGTGTTAGTGGTTGCTTTTAGAGCAGGGTTGCTTTTCACTTCCCTTACCAAGACTGAAAACCGAGGGATGTGCAGTCGATGGACACGGACAGACAGAGCCTATGACTCTGTCACGACTCTGTCCACACACTCCAGCCAGCCAGCCAGTGCATCCGTCACCCCCATCGCCTTCTCTCGGATAGGCAGGCTCATGTGTTTGGTGTTGGGCCACTACTGATCAAGTTGCACTCTTCCGCTTATCAAGTTATCCATAGCTTTCCTCAGTGCAAAGTACTGCAAAGTAGGGGTGTCCCTTTACGAGGAGATAGTAACAAGCTGTGCTGGCCCACGGAGGAGGACGGAGTTTCAATATCTTTTCCAGGTGTAGGTGCTTCTCAACACTGCAATCATGAGTGTACTCCAAATTACAAAACTCAACTGAGCCCATGTGAGAATCACTCTCACTTCTAAAAAGCTAGCCTAAGTTATACCGTGCACAGTACAAATGAAATCGAAAAATGTAAACATGAAGGCTGTACGAGGTTTGGGGGAAAGAATCGTCACTCGAAAACGTAATCGTTCTTTGCAAGTAAACGAATTTCGTAGCTGAACACCCCCCCACATACGGTTTAGGGTTTTATAAGATTTTAAAATTGCGCAAAAGAATTGTCAATGGTTTCTTCAACCTGTAATCAACTAACCATCATGTTACCATTTCTGTGCATTCCAGATTTGTTTCTCATCAAAGTTTAATTCCTGGTTGGGTAATAAGAATGCAGGGAATGCAGAGAGAAGAGTAAGAAACATTGAATGGTCTATAGTAGAGTGGAATGATTCTATGTTTATTACTGCCGCTACAGAAGAAAGAAGAAGAACGCCGGGCGGCTGCCGCCTATCGGATGAATGAAGAGTCTGTTTAATTACTCTAGAGTAAGTTTGTAAGATGCTGTGGAATCTCAAAGTGTCTGCAATCAATCCTGCTGGCACTCTGTCATGGGGTCCTCTTCGAGTCCTTCTCAAAGCCTGGAAAACAGGCTTAAGGTGCGAACAAAGTGCCCAACAGAGTTCCAAGTGGATCTGAAAAGAAGCACCCTCTGTTAAGAAACTACTGTACTGTACAGTAATGGATTGAAACGTGACATCATGAAAGGCACCTCGTCACTTGCTTTCCTAGCTCGCCTCGCCCTCGAGCTTAAAATGCTTAAAAATTTCTGCAGACAATTTCAACTCGCTACGCAAGTAGGTTAAGCATGGTGCCGGCGTGGTGTGCTCTAACGAGATCGGATGGCCCCCACTCGTCCTCTTCCAGGCCACTTTCAGGCATCTTGAAAAACAAGATTGGCCCCCACTTTCCACAACATTCAGCAAACATTGCAAACGAGGGTTCCTGAGAGCGAACCTTCATGAGCCCCTGTCCGTCCGTCCGTCAACCCAGGCAGGCAGGCCACCCACTCTAGGCTTAGCTACAGTGCATTATTGTGCAGGCAGGGGATAAGCTATACAGCCACCAATTCGACTTCAATACAATTCCTATGATTGCAGACCGCTTCCACTTTCCCTCGATAGCATACATTACATTCCAATTCCATTCCAGAATCCGTCCTCCACAACAACCTGGCTGTCAAATCTTGACTACAGTCTCGTCTTCCACTTAAGATATTTGGGGTAGTACTTTTTCTTCTTGCAATGGAACTTGTTTCCTTTCTTTCCCAAAAAAAACACCCAGAAGATATTTGGGATAAGATATTTGAGAAAGATCCCAAAACGAATTGGGCATTTAGGTGTTAATCGAAAGGACGACGGATCTAACTAGGAATGACTGTGTCTGGCTACGTAGAAACAGATTACAGTAAGCTTTAGAAATGAATGTTAATCGAAAGGACGACGGATCTACTGTAACTAGGACTGACTGTGTCTGGCTACGTAGAAACAGATTACAGTAGTAAGCTTTAGAAATGAATGCAAGCACGACCAGGACTGCAGTGAGTGACGAACTCAACTTCAGTTCAGTCTTCCACTGACTCACGAGTGTTGAATTCTCATTCGTCCCAAACGGCAGGTCAACAGGAACTTGCCCAGTTCCTGGATCGATTCCTTCCTAAATTTCCTACCCCACAAAAAAGATTCTCTCTCTCATTTTTCATGCCACCGAGTATCTTAACTTCGAGGGCTCACAATCACAATTACAGTATAATGTGGACATTCATCAGTTGGAACCTTTTTCATATAAAAAAATATTGAAACAAAACAAAACAAAACGTGGGCATGGGCACAAATTGGTGGTGAGGACTGCAGTTCCGTCTGTCTGTGCCCGCAGATTGATGCCCTTCTGAACCGTTCATTATATCATTTTTACCCAAGTGCTCCAAATACACACGGCACCTTCCGATGGCATATCCCCTCGTAGACTTCGTATTCTCCCTATTAAGTATTATTTCTGAAATCAATCGAACTCCAGCACCAGTGTGTTTCTTGTGAATAGCGGCACATCTCGCCCACTCTGACGATGCCAAATGTGTGGATTGTGTGCACTGCCTCATGCCTCCATGCCAAGGAGAAGGTCAGCTTCTCTTATTAGTCTGCTCGTAATAGAGCGACCGTTTAAGAGCTGATTTGCCTTTTTAGGGAAGTTATACTCCTTGAAACAATTTTCAGTAAATTTTGATAGGAAGAAAAAAGGAATTGGAATCTAATCCAAGTTGTTTCATATTTTTTGGACCTTCGAGGAATTAGTTACAAATTTTTGAAGTTGAAACACGTTGGTCACTAAAAGCGACCACCTCCTGAAATGTACACTGTTGGTACATTGAAGAAAGCAAAATGTACCTCTGTATCGTGATCGCTCTTAGCGCATGGGCGCTTTTAGAGCATACTACCTTATCTCAGTCTACTCTTAATAAAGTAAGACCTTTGAAGAAGTTGATTGCATTCAAATGAGGGGATGCTAAATTCCTTGTGAAACAATTTTTTGTCAATTTGTTTGTAGGGAAAATGGAATTGGCATTGAAATGAACCGCAAAGGCATTTCATATTATTGGGACCTTTGTGGAATTAGGGGAGCCAACCCATACTTGATCACTTAAGCAATTAAGCATATTTGGAGTGTAGGTTTTCTGAGTGCCAAATTTTTTCCATGTACAAAAATAGAATTTGGAAGGATTTCACATTTTTTTTCAGAATTTTATTACAAAAACATAATTACTATGAATTTTTTAGTGAAAGATTTTCTTTGACCTACGATGGTGATATAGACTTTTCTATTTATAACTCTAGATTGATTGCAAAATCGACCAAAGGTTGGTTGCAATATTCATAGCCTTACAACCAATCATAATGTGCCATAATTGTTTCTTGAACTGTGTGAACTACAACAGTCTATGGATGGAAATACAATAGTCTATAGGTTAGGAATGGGAGGGTGAATAGGTATGGGTTAGCTCCCCTAATTAAGAATTTTTTAAGTTGAAACGCAAGAGTCACTAAAAGCGACCACCTCTAGGAATGTACATCGTTGGTATACCAAAGGAAAGCAAAATGTATTGCTCTGAGTTAGTAAATCTTTTATTACATGAAACAAATGAAAAAAAAAATATTCACTAATTTTCTAGTGTTAGAAAGACTATATATATATATATATATATATATATATATATATATATATATATATATATATATATATATATATATATATATATATTTTTTTTTTTTTTTAAGATTTCAATCATGAATGTTCTAGTTACTAAAATTTCCATTTTTTTTTATCATGAATTTTAACCAATCACAATATTTTTTATTTTTTCTCTTGAAACACATGGACAATTTCTATTGATAAAAAGAAAATAGTACTGAGCACCAAAGGAGAAAGTCCTCGGCAACATTTTTTCATTTTCAACAACAAAATATTTTAACTAGTATTTCCCAATCACAATACTTTTGACTTTCCAAAAGTCAAAAAATATTTTGAAGACATCCATCATTCAAAGGATGTAAGTACAATTCTCATTGGTAAGTACAAAATTGGTGATACTACAAATCAAAGTTTGACACCATTTGAAGTAATTATATATCTTTTTTAATTTTAGAAGTCGAAATTCAAAACCCTTGTTATTTTGAAAAGAATCATCATTCTCCAATTCATGATTTATAAAATAAAAAATTACATTACAAAAGGATAATAACAAGTCTACGACAGTACAGTACTTCGATACCATTATGGTACCGTAACGAAGTAAAATACTACGAACTCATCCCTATCAACGGGCGGAAATAGGTCTCCGTCGAGGGACCACCTGGCAGGCCCCCACGTTCGCCACGTTCCCTACCCGAGCTCACGCGCACCCGCCCTGATCGAGTCCGGGTCCCAGACGCCGGGTATCAACTCACGAAGCTGGAAATGCGGCCTTCCGAGGAACGAAGCCAAAGTAACCAAGAGTGTCTGCTCATTGTCCTCAAATCTCGACAACTCTCTCCCCATCCCTTATAAGCTGCAAGCCATCCGTGTTTTCAAGCGCCCTCAAATACATACATTCAGATCTGCAGTTGGATTAGCAGTGAGATTTACAGTTTGATCCACAGTTGTGCAAGGATAAGACGAGCGTGTCTGTTTTCGTAGAGGAAACCGCGAAGAGGAGAGAGCTTTGAGTCGGATTGCGAGTGTGCTTGAATTCGTTGTTCAAAAGATGAGGTGTAGTGAGGTTCGGTGGACGAATATGTGACGAAACCGTGGTGACAATGGAACTGAGCATTGGTGCAACAGGATGTGGATGCGTTTCTTGTCAGCTTACGAAAGCATGAGAAATTTCACGTACAAGGTAGTAAGAGACCTCTGTCTCTTGCTCTACCAGCCTGTCACTGTTGTTGCTGTTGCACGGCGCTGGCATGGCAGACTGAAGTGCGGAGTTTATTTAGAATATTCGAATATTTTTAGGGAGTTTTGTGCCTGAGAGTTCACGGTCGTCGTTTCTGGAGCGTTCGTACTACCAATACTTGCATTTATTGGTTTTGAGTGGTCTGGTTCTTCTGTTTGTGAAGCGACATTTTTGTAGGGCTCCAATTGTGCGTTCACGAAAGCGCTTGTGCATTTTGGAATTTTATAATTACTAACTCTCTACTGTTTGTATCCTGGTTTGTGTAGACTCTATTTATGGAATCGGTGAGAAAGAAAGAGCTCACGAAGTTAGCACAGCGTTAAGAAAGGCGAAGTTGAGGTAGATTCCATAGCCGGACCAAGAAAGAAAGCAACCATGAATACCAAAGGAATGCCGACCAACGTAGAGCGCACGCGGGTTGGGAAATATGACCTCGGCAAGACCTTGGGAGAGGGCACATTTGCCAAAGTGAAAGTGGCCAGGCATGTTGAGACAGGACTGAGCGTGGCCATCAAAATCTTGGACAAGGAGAAGATTCTGAAGCACAAGATGGTGGAGCAGATTAAACGAGAAATCTCGACCATGAAGCTGGTGAAGCATCCCTACGTCGTCCAGCTCCTGGAGGTTAGTTACTTCTCCTTGCAGTGTTCCATTTCTTATAATTTGGAAAAAAAAATTTGGTTTTTCTTCTCGTAAAATGCTAGGGTTTGTTCCTCGGGTGGTTTGCCACTGAGTAAGGGCTGTTTTAGACTGTTTTCGTACTTTCATTTGCGGTGGAACAAGACGAGGAAGCTAGGTTTTGATAATCTGGTTCTTTTGCAGGTCATGGCCAGCAGGACGAAGATATATATTGTGCTGGAGTATGTTACAGGTGGCGAGCTCTTCAATAAGATCGTAAGTTTCAATGGATTTTCATTCCTTAAAGGAGAATCTTTGACGATTGGAGTATTTCTATACTTATTTTATTTTTATATTGATTTTCTCTGTTTCTTCTTTCGGTGTACCGTTTGCCGTATTAGTCTCCCTTTCATGCTTATTGCTGTTGACTTACTCTCTCGGTGCGATTTCAGGCTGAACAGGGAAGGCTGTCAGAGGATGAAGCACGGAAGTACTTTCACCAGCTCATTGACGCTGTGGATTATTGCCATAGTCGGCAAGTATATCACAGAGATTTGAAGGTATGTAACCTCAAGTGTTCATTTACACGTCGATTGATGTATGAAGACAGGCTCTGTTTTGATTGGCATTCTGAATTGGGTTGCGAAGTTACTCTGAACTCTCTCTAATTGCACATCCCCAGTATATCCTGACTCTGCCGAACACTGAACTCTAGCGACGAAAGAGAGTGTCATTAAGTAGTGTCACTAGTGAGTGTCACTAGAGAGTGTATTGTGTACACATCTGATTGGATAACTGCCTCGTGTGCAAGTTGTGAACACACGTGACAGCTTATTTCCCCACTTAAGGCAGTGCAATCTCCTATAGCCTCCATTTGCATTGTGTTTAATACCTTCATTTTGGATTGGTCGCAGCCAGAGAATCTCCTTCTCGACGCAAAGGGTAACTTAAAGATTTCGGATTTTGGCTTGAGTGCGCTGCCTCAGCAATTCAGGGTGAGTACTTGCGTTCCCTGCGTTGAAAAAGCATGACTTTACATTTTGAGAGGATGACCTCAGCAAGAAATGTTCTTTCGTAAGTAATTGGATATGCCGGACATGCCAAATTCGTTGCAGCCTGATTTGACTTTTCCTCTTTTTCAGGAGGATGGACTGCTTCACACGACCTGTGGAACGCCCAACTATGTGGCTCCAGAAGTTATCATGGACAAGGGCTATTCCGGAGCTACAGCGGACTTATGGTCATGTGGTGTTATCTTGTACGTTCTGATGGCCGGCTACTTGCCCTTTGAAGAGCCCACCATTATGGCTTTGTACAAGAAGGTACATTCGGCTTTTACAATTTGAAGTTGTACAATGTGTTCTATTACGTTCTATTCTATATAATGGGAAGGCCATTGTATGATCACTGCAATCATAGGGATAACTCCATGTGAATCATGATGAGAATCCTCGTTATGATGTTATCTGAAAGGTTTTGGAACGGTCTAATGCTGAAAACATTGTTTTATTTCTTCAGTTCTTTGTGTGCATTTTTTGTGGAACCTGTCTTTCTAAAGATTTTTGTGTTTGACCGCAGATATATCGAGCTCAATTCTCTTGGCCTCCCTGGTTCTCGTCAGGTGCTCGGAAATTGATTTCAAAGATCTTGGATCCCAACCCTAGAACTGTAAGTCACATGACTGTCATTACCCCCCTTTGTTTTGTATATGTCACTTTCAACCTCATCTTTAGGTTTTACACATGAAAAACTGCATTTTCATGAACCACGTGCTTAATTACCTCCGTGACTCTGGTTGCAGCGCATTACAGCAAATCAAATCCATAAAAACGATTGGTTCAAGAAGGGATACACTCCAGCGAAGTTTGATAGGGAAGCTGATGTTAGCTTTGATGATGTGGATGCTATCTTCAGTGGATCAACGGTAAGGGACAGATCACCCTAATAGTAAGTAGTGGACGAATGCCGGTGTCTAGTCTATAGCTTTACAAACATAACAGAATTTTCAGTAAAATTATACTGTTCTGAAAAAATTAGACATCGTAAAGAGAATCTTCTCCATATGGAAGCATCTATGTGATCACTGTGCGCTTAAGGGGAGAACTCACCATGAATTATAGAGATAATTCTCTTTTTGATCATTTCTAAATGTTCTTGAAATAATGTAAGTTTGTTGAAAGCATGTTATAGGAACAAAGTGTACAATTGTCTTGATAGAGTGGGAGTTGCTTGATGCCTCTTTTGGTGTATGAAAGTAGTCTAGCTTGCTTCTAAGGAGTTTACCATGAGTTTGTGTTGGAATTGGCAGTGGTCATCTTTCACTAATATTTCGACTTCTGCCTACTGTATGAAATTCAGAAGCACATGGTCACAGAGAAGAAAGAAACAAGGCCAGTTACCATGAATGCCTTTGAGCTCATCTCTATGTCTCAAGGTCTAAACCTCTCTGGCCTCTTCGAATCGAAAGAGGTAACATCTCAAATCCGATGCACAGCTGAGGAATATGACCCCTAAGGGCCAAGATTACATGGTTATAGAATGGTCAATTTGATTGACCGTGTTGTGAAAAAAATAAGACCAAATTTTATATTATCAAAATTAGTCAAGAACAGTGCCTGTATAATAAATAATAAATAAATTGAACAAAAATATGTCCCCATATGACTTATTCAAAAGTGCTAAGAAATACGTGACGCCCAAGCGTATTTAGGTGTTAAATACTCCAAATCTTGTGCTAAGAGTTTACTTGTGTTAGGTTTTGATCCGACTCTGCTTCTTTATTACAGTGTTCACTGTGCTGACTTATTGTTCATATTACCTAAGCTGGTCTGGTTTTCTTGAATGTCCTACAGATTCCTGAGAAGGAGGAGACGCGATTCACCAGCAAGAAATCTGCTAAAGAGATCATTGAGACCATTGAGGAGGCTGCGAAGCCCTTAGGCTTTAATGTTCAGAAACGAGACTATAAGATGAAGTTGCAAGGAGATAAGCTGGGCAGAAAGGGGCATCTTTCGGTCTCCACTGAGGTGTTTGAGGTGGCGCCGTCTCTCTTCATGGTTGAGCTACAGAAGCACCACGGTGACACGTTGGAATACAATCATGTAAGTTTGCAATTGTTGCTGCTATTTCCATCTTGCATAATTTGGCTTGGAAGTAACAGGGTTTCAAGAGCATTTAGACGTCATAAAGAAAATCTTCCCCTTAGAAGTCAAGAGGAGGTCTCCCCATGGCCATAGTGATTATACAGAGACCTCCCGATGGTACATTGGGTTCCAGCCCACCATTCTTATGACCCTAGGGAGACCTCCCCTTGAATTATGGAGAAGATTTTCTTTTGTGATGCTGCTTAAAAGCTCCTGAAACAATTTAGTTTTTCTGAATACTCTGTTGAAATCTCATTGGGACGCTTGTGCATGCTTTAGAAATAAAGTTTCCTGCGGAAGATGGTTTGTTTTTTCTGCTTGGTTCTGAGAGTTTTATTTCACTGTTAAAAACGACGCTGATAAATTTTCCTTTGTGTTTCGTTTTTGACTTATTTGTAATCGTGGTGTTGCAGTTTTACAAGAATCTTTCCAAAAGTCTAAAAGACATCGTGTGGAAAGCAGATCCTGTGGAGGGTGAATCCACTCCAAATGGACAGAAGTAGAAACTTCCGCTACGGCTTTGCAATAATGCCCGTGCTGTGAAGTAACCACACTTCGTACCTTATTTGGTAACTCTAGTGATCTTGCCTGTGGGGCAATTAGATGACGCAGCTTTGCTGGACTGCAACAAACTCCTCGCTCTTTTCATTTGTAAAATCAGTTGGACCACAGAGTTTGTTTTTGTATATATGATCAATGATAATGGTCAACAAAGATTCCTATTGAAACACTCATAATGTAAACATATAGCGCAGGGAGTAAGTTAGCGTACGATTCTTTAGATGTCAAAGAGGGAGCAGTCAGTCGTGGTAGGCAGAATTCTCAGACGGTTAGGGAGATTTTTCTCTGAGTCTTTTGAAGTAGGGTAATTTTACTTATTTGAACGTGTAAACTAAACACCTGTTGAAGGGAAATTCATTTTTTGATTAGATTGCTGGTACTATTGATTATGTTCCTTCTTTTTTGGAACCTGTTTTCTTCCAAGTACTCACAAGATTGTTAATGTGGTATTTTGTGGAAGGATGCATCCCCAAAGAAATCATCCAATAATACTCTGATTATTGGATCAATAGGTTCCGTCATTATTTGTTTCTATTGTTAACAGGGAAATCATCCATCAGACCTTTTAGGTCTGCTAGGAATTAATCCCAGCTTCTCCCATTTGTGCAATGTCAGATCAAGTCAGTTGAAACAGGTTGTTTCTTCCTTTGTGACTGGTCGAGGCTCCTTCCGGTTCATATTCAATTCATTTTGGCCTTTGACATCAGGTCAGGATCTTCAGCCCCCTTCATGATTCAGAGAACGATTTTGGGGTGCAGAGTTGACTCCTGACTCCCTGAGCGTGTCAGTCAGTGACAGAGAAGCTCCATAACATTGCATAACCATGCAATGATCCTCCCCATGCTGGGAAGGTAATATGCTTTGTTAGATACTTGGGAGGGACTCATCAGTTAACCCATAAATGGCACAGAGGACATTTTTTGGTCGATGAATGACAAAGAATCTCTCCATGTGGGACAGAAGTGTACCGTTTTGAAAAGGGAACATCTTCTACAGTAGTTTGACTTCCAATGAGTGCTTTTGAAGTTTTTGAAGCCAATAATTCACATGGTTTTAATAGAGCTGATTTTCACAGTGACTAGCTCATTGTTTACCCATCTAAATGTTAGAGACTATTTTTTCACCAAAAATGCTCAAAAACTGCCATTTCTAATACAAGTACCAAATTTTAGAAGAAAAATGTTTTTGAACACATGTAACCATAGGATCTTGTAGTAATCTAGTTTGAGAAGATGTGGAAAAAAATTCTGAAATTTTCACCATATAGATTGCAAGATAATAGTGTTTGAATTGACAAAAAAAAAAATTGGGGCCTTGCAAAAAAACCGGGTAGTTGCACTTCACAAGGTCACATTTGTATGAAAAAATGTCCAAAATGGTGGTAACTCTTTGGGTTAATTCTTCAAGGCAAGTTGTACACATTCTTGAAAAAATTTAATTGCATGACATATAGGAAAAAAATAGTAAGTAGAAAGAAGTACAAAGTGATTCAAAACACTAAATTGTTAAGAATTTAATTATGGAATTGAAAAATTCCAATCCCAATGGTTGTAATGTAGTAATAAACAATCTACATCATAGGCTTTTATTTTTTTCAAAAAATATTAAAAATTGAGTTAAATAAAGGACTCCAAAGTTTATTTTAGAATACAAAATCTATAACAACCCTACAAACTAGAACACCTCATAACTTTCATCTCGTTAATCAAAATGTAATGATTCAAAACTGTCCATGTATATATAAATGTAGAGAACCAATTTCAAATTTTTATTTTTGAAAAAAGTGATTTTTTAAGAAATTTTTGGGCTGCCCACTTAGCATTGAAAATTACATATCATGCAATAACTTTTGAACCATGTAGTCAAAAGTTATGAAAATTGTTGGGCTTTAAAGTTATTCCTTGGTCACATGTTGTGTGGAAATTTCAAAGAAAATAAATAAAAATTCCATTCGAAAGCTATAAATTTTTCCACCATAATGCTTAATCCCTAAAGGACCAATATTATGAAGATGTATTATAATATTCAACTTAAAACAATACTTTAACCCCCAAATGCCCGAGGCACCAAATTCTAGGTCAACAATACTTCGAGCAATACTTTGGAGTTAAAATAAAACTTGAATAAGTTGCTATTTTTAGTAGTTTGTAATTTTGAAAATTTCTTTTTGTAGTCTAGTTTTAGCATAAAAAATCAGATTTTGAACATGAATGATTATGATTTTTCTATTCTAGATTTTGTGCAAAGTTGTCCATTGCAAATCTTGATTTTCTACTATTGAGAATTCTTGGATATGAGCCTCAAATACACTAGATCGTAAAATCACATTAGAAATTCATTTAAAAAATTGTAAAGTAGATTTTGAGAAGTCGTAAATTGATTGGGGTTATGCATGTTATGCCTATTAACCTTGTGTTTTTTTGGTGACCAATTTCTTAAATTTGATATGTGAAAATAGGATTGAAAGCCTTTAAATCACAATCAAAATTTTAACACTCTTATGATCAAACATTATAATCATTCAATCTATAAGTGATATCGACAATATTGTTGTGTTTTCTTTTTTCCATGTGATCTCTAACATCTCTAATTTGAATTTGTATGGTTACAATTCAAATAAAATTGATAAAACTTATCAAAAAAGTTGGCATTTTGTTCAATTTAGAGCAAATTCCAAGAATTTCAAAAAAGGCCTTGGGCATTTAGGGCCTTAGGGGTTATTGATGACTCTCAAACAATAGTCGTAAAATATGATTTATAGATCATATCCTTATAGTTAAATCAACTAGTACACAAACCAATATTTTTCAATCAAATTTAAAGCCACAAAATTGTAAATTCCTTCTAAGATCAATTGTGGATTGAATATTTGTGATTTTTACAAGAGTTTTTTTCTTTTTAGTTCAAAATGTCAAAATCGCATTGATAGTGATTTTTGAAAAAATTTGTTTCACTTTTATTTTCAAGTTGTTCTTCATTGGTCATTTTTTGAACTAAAAAGGTCACTTTCCTAAACCAAATCTACATGTGCCTATTGAATAATAGAATATTTGCAAAGCAAAGTCTTTAGAATCTCAATACCATGTATACAAATGTTAAAGAACTAACACAAGAATCTTTAACTTAATTGATGGATGAAAAAATGCATTTCTATGAGCTTAGGATGTGTTTGCATTCATTTGTTGTTTGTCATTTTTAACCCTATTATAAGCATGTTGCAAACCAAAAAGGTTTGATGGATTGTCTTCAGTTCAGGGGTCACTGTAGAAACAAAGAATGAACCTATTGGTCCAATAATTGGAATATTTTGGTTCAGAGTACTAGAATATTAGAAAAGAAATTTTTGGAAAACGTTTATAGATTGAGAGATTATGAAGTTTGACCTAAAGTGCTTATAGATTGAGAGATTATGAAGTTTGATTACAAAGTGTTGACTTGAACAGGCAGTTCTCAAATATGTACTCTAAATATGCACATAAGGTAAAATTGCCTATTTCTACCCTGATTTGCAATTAAAATATCTTGGGGCCAATTCCAATAGGATTGCATAGAACAAAGTTTGTGAGTATGTGCCTTACTAGCAATCTTTGACAAAGTTTTAGGCAATGACATCATGAATTTGGACCATGCAATCAGCTTGGGTGTTTTGAGAGTCTAAATTTTTCTGCAAAGTAGTCAACTTGTAACACTCCAACCACACTTGTAGTGTAAATATATTACTTTTCTTGAATGATTTTTCTTTCCTCTGATTGGATGTCGGGATTAGAAGTTATATTGCCCCCAAAAAACAATGCAAAGTAAAGGGGACAACTTTAGGTAGTGTGTTTTCAATCCCTTCTTAATTTCTAAAATCAGAAAAAATATAGAAATAACATGATGTAATATGCAAAGGTCCCAAATAATCTACTTGTAGTGCAAATACCTCACCTCAAAGAAGTCTAAATCTACTTTGATTCTATTGAGTAGGGCCAAAGAAAAAGCTATCTTCTCAATTCAAGGATGATGATCATCCAATCTTCACAATAAAAAATTTCCCAAAAAATCTACATTCCCATGGTAATCTAATATTATCATGTAATTATTTTATTTTATTGTAATGACTTTAATTTTTCAGTTTTTCTCATTCGACAAAAAAATAGCACATTTCACATGATTATAGGACACAAGGGAGTTCATCGTAAGTTTGGATATGAGACCTTAGCCCCTAAATGCCTATGCCTTTTGAAGTGTGTTTTCCTATGAAAAAATAACATGGGCTTGTAGTAATCCCTAATGAAGCAAATTTTTTTTTTTCAAAATCTAGTTGTATAGATGTTCAAAGAGCTTGTTTATTAGCGTATATACTAATTTTGAGTGTGACATTGTGTAGGAGTTGTGAGATAAAAACAAGAGAAATGTAATTATTCTATTTTTAATATGTTGCCATTCCCACAATGTTTGAGAAATTTATATACAAGAATTTTGGAAGACTAGAGGTGACATAAACAACTAAAAATTGTGTTAGCACACTAAAATGTACTTCCAAAAACCTTATGTTCAAAACTGTCCATAAATTTTTTTTAAATGGTCAGAGGAATTTAACTACCCATACCTAAATGAGCCTGAAATTTCAAATTGACCATATATTGTTGGTTGGGCAATTAGCAATTAAACTAACCTCGAGTCCCAATGGCATTCACATGGTTTGATAAATTGGCCAAGAGGCTACCATATCATTTGGTTGCCTTGATAAAACATTGACACAATTATTTTGAAGGTTCGTTGCATGAGCAATTTTTTTCTAAATCCAGTATATAATATATTGTTGGAATTTTTTTCAAAATGTTCTTCTCATGATATGAAATAAGTTTCCTAATTTCATGAATTAAGAATACATAATGCCTCTAAAAATTGTTGCTTTGGAATTTTTGTAATTACAATTTTTAATATATCATTTAAAAGGCCCTCACAATGCTCTTCTTGATGGTATAAATTAAGCCTTTCAATTCTAAGAATTGTGAAAATACAAACCCTCTAAAGTTTATTGTTAAGGATCTAAGAATGGTAGAGGCAACTTAGAGAATATAAGGCACACAAATATTTTTCAAAATTTCATTGTATGTATAATTTCCAATCCTCGTGCTTCACATTTGATCTTTTAATGAAAACATTAAAAAATTCAAAGTAGTCATATTTAATAGCACTTCTTTGGACACTTCATAGTTTTGTCCTACATCACTTGTGCATTTAGAGTTAATGCTTTAACACATGCTTCTCAATATCTATGAATGATATGTAATCTTAGAATGTAACAAACTCTAATTTACATTCAATAAATATTGAAGTATTAGAAATTGATTTTAGGAGAAAGGGTTCTTCATAGTTTATCTAACATCTTGTCAAAAAGTGTAGGATTGCAATTATCATAGGCTGTCCATCATTGCTCATTGATGTATTAAAATTTAACTATCTTATTGATAATATCCCATTTTTCTTTGCATGCAATGATTTTTTGATGCGGGTGTGGGCTGAATAGTATGAAATTAGTATCCAACATTATATATTTACCATGAACTTAGACATACCACTAGGAAGCAACTTAACTTTCTTTCAAATGCATATTGATTTTTTGAGTACATTTTACCATTCCCACCTACTAGATTAGCATGACCTCTAGTAGAATATTGTTCCTTCTTAGAAGGTCCTAGATTTTGTTGAAAATTGCCAAATGAAGAAATAAAGATTTGAAAATTGAAATGATAATTCGAAGTTCAAAACAAACATATTGGTTTTTACATCATTCTAGATAAATATTGTTTATGTGAATGAAAGGTGAATGAAGATAATTTGCAAAGCCAACTTAGGGACTTAATCCCTAAACAAATTTTGGGCAATATAGCGATTTTGGGCAGCTTACTACAGATGGAGTTTTTATTTTTTTTGTTGAAATTTTCACACAATGTGTGCTTGAGGAGTAACCTTAAGGCACAACAATTTCATAACTTTTGACTATATGGTTAAAAAGTAATTGCATGATATGTAATTTTCAGCAATCAGTGGGCAGCCTGGGCAGACCAAAAAACTTATTAAAAAATCATTTATTAGAAAAATAATAATAATTGAAGTTATTTCTCTAGATTTATATATCCGCGAAAAGCTTTGAATCATTCCATTTTGATTTACAATATGAAAGTTATGAGGTGTTCTAGTTTGCAGGTAGTTATGGATTCCCTACTCGAAAATAAACTTTCAAGTCCTTTATGTAACTCAATTTTTAATATTTTTTGAAAAAAATAAAAACCTATGATGTAGATTGTTTATTACTACATTACAACCATTGGGATTGGAATTTTTCAATTTTATAATTAAATTCTTAACAATTTAGTGTTTTGAATCACTTTGTACTTCCTTCTACTTACTATTTTTTCCTATATGTTGTGCATTTCCAAATTATCTAAACATTTTCAAGCATGTAGCCAACTTCACTTGAGGAATGAATCCAAAGAGTAACCACCATTTTGGACATTTTTTCATACTTAGGTGACCTTGTGAAGTGCAGCTGCCCGTATTTTCACAAAGCCAAAAAATTATTTTTGTCACTTCAAACTTTAATATCTTACAATCTACACGGTGGAAAATTCTGAAATTTTTTCCACATCTTTTCAAACTATTTTACTATAAGATCCTATTGTTACATGTCTCTAAACGTGTTTTTCATCTAAAATTTGGTGCTTGTATTAGAAATGGCAATTTTAGAGCGTTTTTGGTGAAAACGTACTCTCTCACCTTTGGGAGTTAAGCGGCGTCCATTGGTATTCTTGTAATTATTTGATTTTTGGTGTGAAATTTTTTTATGCTATATCCACATCATTCACTTCAATTCAAAACATTTTAGGTGTTTTTTAATTTTATATGGAATAATTTATCAAAAAAATGGTACGCAATAGAGTTTAATTAAATACTTTGAATTTTTTCCTTAAAACTTGATTTTGACATTCAAAATGTGTTTCTTGGAGAAAAACCAACAAAATGAATCTTCTAAAGTGAAGTTTCTATTCCACTTGGAAATTTTGAAAAATAGTTAAATTGAGCATTTCATTGAAAATTTGAAGTTGAGGATCTATAAACACGTTTTTAAATTTGGAGTGACATGAAAATTTTATTTCTACTACAATTTTCCACTCTATACTTCTATTCTAAAATTTAAGATTTTTTTAGCATGGTTTGTAGTGATATGAATTTTCTTTATTCTTTCTTCAAAAGTTAATGGTAATTTAAATTTTTTACAAAAAAATTTGAAAATTTTATGACATACATTAGGAATGTGATTTCATTTTTGAAAAATAAAACCAAAAAAATTAATTCAAAATTAGAGAAGAAATGGAGGATATAGAGGGAGAGACTTTCAAGTTTGGCTATACGGTCGTAGACCTTGTCTTTTAAGGCATAACTTCCAAAATATGTTATTATTGTTAAGAAAATATTAAGATTTTTTTTTCATTGTATTCATATATTTTATTCTTTTCTTTTAAACTTTCTAAATGATTTTAATTCAATTACAATAGATATCAAGGAGACTTTAAGATTTAGAGATTAAAATATGCATGGGTCAAGAACCATTTCAATGTCACTTCGGGAAAGTTCTAAAAATGTTCTTTTAGAAAATAAATTTAACTCATATGCAAGCTACTTCAGCAAAATATACCAATTTTTTTTCCATTATGTCCTTAATATTACTAATTTATTTAAAATATTTTTATAATTAGCACAATTTATTTAGAGATTTAGATACCCTACAAAAGTAGAACTCAAAATATATTCATTTAGAGAATTTTTTTCAGTGAAAACATTATATATTCATTGAAACAAAAATTGCAAAACATCCAATTTACAGCACATTAGATTACCTTCTAATACTTAGATTACCTTTAGATACTTAGATTACCTTCTAATACTTAGATTACCTTTAGAGCTACTTTATTATTTCTCATGTTTTCAGAAATTGTATAAAGTATTCCAAAAGTACTTCATTAAAATATCATTTTTCAGTAGTAATAATTTGTATAAGCATATGCACTTATTAGGAACAAATTAAAAACAATCAAGCACTAAAATATCATCAAAATTTATTATATTTTGGCCAATAATGCAAAGAAAAAAAACACAAAAAGCGAGAGGTATGCCATGTTTTTCTAGCACTTTACTTTGCTTTCATCCACACAAGAATTGATTTTGGCATGAATTCAAAATCAAATCATATGAGAAAGGTAATTAAGACTAAGACCATGATTCTAAATGATAATAATCATTAATGCGATGATTTTTGTAGATGTAAATCATTAAAAATTAATTTATTAGTGTTGAAGATAGAAATAATTAATTTGGAAGTTATTAGTTGATTTACGTGTACTTTCAAACATAGTTTTATCATTTTATATATCTTATTATGATTCAATCTATTTGTTTGTGAGATATTTAGTTGCCTTTGTTGAAGCATGATTAATTTGACTCTTACTTATATGGAGGTGACCAAATTAAATTGTCCTCTCAAGAATTTAAAGATTGATTAAAAAAAATGAATTAACTTTTGCATACTCTAGCACTTGTGCAAAGCCTACTAGCAGAAGGCAACTTCTCATTGCTACATCTTAAAAAGGCCCCTACTCATTGCCATATGACATTTATTTTGGCTCTCGTTGTATAAACTTCAATGATGCTCTAGATGTGACTAGATTACTAATATATTATCAAATTTCACCAAGTTTCAACTTCAAAAAATTGCAATTTCAAGAAGTTTATTAAACCTTTTAAAAAATATGTATTTTTGAAAGTTTAATTCTTTAATTTCTTTTGTAAAATTTAAATTTTTTTAAAGTTACCAAAATTTCAAAGCATATGAAGGCCACATGAAAGTTGCATCAATTGTGGCATTGCATTAAAGATCATACCAATGTCATATGACAACAACAAAAGGTTTTTTATGAGATGAATACACATTTAATCTCTTAGTAAGGGTGCAAACTTCATATCAACCTCTAAAATGCTACAATGCAAAAATATTTCACCAAACACAAATTTAAAATAATTTTAGTTTCGTAATTTACTATTACATTTACTAATAGGATACTACATAGTGTAGGAATACATAAAGCAAAAAAAACATACAAAAATTTACTCAATAGGCCTCATGGTATGTGTCCTAAAATTCAATTCTTATTTTATTTTTATTTTTTTTCATATACCTTTTTTTGGAGGAAGTTTGTATAGCACTCAAGACAAATGAAAAGGGGACAAAAATAGGAGGTGCTTTCCAAAGTAACATGTGCCTCTTGAACAGAAGTCTTGGAGCCTTAAGTTATAGATGAACTTGTATTTTTTTAAGCAATACACCTTTGTGTGCAACTCTTGCAATCTTCTTCTTCAATCTCATGAAACCTCTTTCAATTTCTTTGTGCAAACTCTTGCAACTATTGCTACTTATTTCACTTCAAATCTCTTTAGTTTTGAACATCAATTTCTTATCCTTAAACACGCACTAGACAATTTGAAATGTGTGAAATTAAATTAAAGGCTTTAACGATGTAGATTACAAGATATAATTGGTGTTTAAAGTTAAAACACTTTGCTTTTCTCCTTCCAATATTAGATTTTAGTCTTTGAATCTTCAAAACCTCAATTTTGCTCTAGAAAATCGTGATATTAAAAAAAAATTATAGTAGAGAATTGAATTCATAGTCTGAAGAAAAAAATTCAGAAAAAAACACTTCATTTTCATTCTTTAAAAATTTGATAAGTAGAAGTACCTAAAAGTCAAAAAGAGAACCTAAACCATTAATAACTCTTTGATGAAATTGACACAAACCAATGTTAAAGTTGAGATTGTTTAAGCAAGCAATCTATAAGGATTGCATTTTTGAATCTTAGATTTAATTTTAATGATTTCGAATCTTAGATGTGATTTTAATGATTTTGAATCTTAAATGTGATTTTAATGATTTTGAAATGCATATTTATCACAAAAATAGGGAGTGCTTTCCAAAGCCGTGACATATGCCTCTTGAACACAAGTCTTGGAGCCTTAAGTTATAGCTCAACTTGTACATTTTTAAGGAATACACTTTCGTGTGCAACTCTTGCAATCATCTTCTTCAATCTCATGAAACCTCTTTCAATCTCTTACAATCTCTTTGTGCAAACTCTTGTGACTATTGCTACTTGTTTCACTTCAAATCTCCTTAGTTTTGAACATCAATTTCTTATCCTTAAACATACATTTTATATTTGATTGCATTTTATATATTCAAAATTTTAAATTTGATTTCAATGATTTTGAAATGCATATTTATCACTTTTTTTTTACAATTGCGTGTTTTGTACAAATTATGAGGTCGAAAGATTCCTCAATTTTTAGATTAAGATCTTGAAGAAGTTATAGCAAAATGGAGTAAATTTTCCAATGCAAATTTGGGTGCAAAAGACATGTCACTTGGGGCCAAAATTTGTATAAGTTGAGTGCTTTATGCATATAAAGAATTGGAAGTCAAACATGAATACATGCAATTACCCTAGCTTAATTTGTTTTGGGAGGTAGCATAACTTTTGCTCCCATGCATTGGTTGAAGAAAAAATCATAATTTTATAAATCTAATATTTTCTTCCATCTCAAGAAAAAAATTCAAAAAATCACACCCAAACTGACATTGTAGATCCTTGTCCAAACCTTCATTTGTCTCAAGGGTACATTGCCTCCTTAGGATCAAAATAGTGTTCCTTTGGTAAATTAGTGTTACACATACTAATATGATAAAACTTTGAAGTGATCCCAAAATACTTAAACTATAAAATTTAAAGCATATGAGTTCACATACAATTTGCATCTTTTGTGGTGAAAGTCATATCAATGTCATATGACATTGATAATAATGTGTCTTTGAAGATCATATAGCCTCATTCATCCTATAAGTAAGATTACAAATTCTTGTCACCTCCAAAATGAGTCCCACCAATGCAAGTTGCATCTATTGTAGTGAAAATCATATCAATGCCATATAATATTGATAAAGGTGCATTTCTTTTTTGGAGATGTACCCTCATTCATCTTATAAGTAAGGTCACAAAATTCTTATCACTTCCAAAATGAGTCCCTCCAATGCAAATTGCATCTTTTTGGGGTGAAAGTCATATCAATGTCATCTAACATTGATAAAAAGTGCTTTTATTTTAGATGTACCCACTTGAGTCATTCATCTTGTGACTAAGATCTTACTTAAAATTCCTATTACTTCCAAAATGAGTCCCACCAATGCAAATTGCATCTTTTTGTGGTGAAAGTCATATCAATGTCATCTGACATTGACAAAAAGTGTTTTCTTTTTTTTTAGAGATGTAGCCAAGTCATTCATGTGACTAAGATCACATTGAAATTCCTGTCACCTCCCCACTAAATCCTATCACCTTCCCACTGACCCCCTATCACCTCCCCACTGAGTCCCCTATCACCTCGCCAGTGAGTCCTATCACCTCGCCATTGAGTCCTATCACCTCGCCAGTGAGTCCAATGTAGAAACATGATTTCCCCCGCTTGCACAAATGAAAAACATTGTACTATACCTTTGGTAAATTATTGTCACCAACAACGCACTATAACTGGAGTAGCTACCCAACAAATAAACCACATCCAAAAATCACACCACAAGCCTCGTGGTAAGGTACTTGGCCTACAGCTCCGTCAATTCCTCTTTCCTTCCTGTTTTTTTTTTTTCCATTCTCTCAATTATCTTTTCTTGTGGGGACGTGACGTTTGCTTTTTAGTGAGCTTTTCTTGTGGGGAAGTGACGTTTGCTTTATAGTGAGCTTTTCTTGTGGGGAAGTGACCTTTGCTTTTTAGTGGGCCTTTCTTGTGGGGACGTGACAATTTGCGCAGCACGCAAGACAAACCAAAACGAACCAAAACCAGGCTGTGCGCGCTTCCCAAAGCCCCAGGCGCCTAAGCACAAGACCTGACTAGTACTGCAAGAGAGAGAGGGAGGGGGGGGGCTAGTAAGCTAAGCTATTAACTGTCAAAGGCAGGCAGGCCAGCCAGCAAGTGTTGTGTAGATGCAAGTGTTGTTCCAACGAAGAGGGCAATACGTGCTCCGATGTCTGATCGATTTGGCTACTCTTGAATTGAAGCTTCATCTTTGATTGAGTTGGTTGGTTGGTTGGGTTCGTCAGTCATGTCAAGGGAGGGAGGGGAGAATTCTTGATCTCATCATAATTTGCAGTCTGGTACGTGTTTCAGGATGCCAGTTTCATCAGATCCAATGGAGACATGCTACTGATTGCTTGCTCGGTACTGTCAATATTGTGACCTTTCACGCGGAATATTTCTCATGTTTTTTCACAGCGTTGAACTCTCCTTGGATTCCACTTGGCAACTGCATACACTTGGCAACCTCTAGCTGAGGAATCCGAGGAGCTTTCCTCCTTTAATATCTTGCCCAAAAGGGCGACGTACGTACTGTGGATGGCCTCCATCTTGCGCCTGATCCAAAGTCAGCGTTGGAGAGCCCAGACAATTGCAAAATATGGGGTCTGCTACAGTGAGGGAGGACACCAGGTTTTGTGCGCCTGTTTGGCGTAGATCCATTGATGATGCTCTGACTATCCAAATTTGTTCCAAAACTTCATCCATCTCGATCGCATGGACATTGATCCCATTCATCGAGCTTTGATCCTTCACTCGATCTGCACAATATGCTCAATACTAGACACTAAAATGAAATAGGCTCGATCGACATATATGCATCCTTCCTATTCCTCTTACCATGGAAATTAAGTTAGCAACCTCCCATACCATGATACCGCTTTTACGGTACTTCTCAAGGGCTGTGGCGAGGGCTGTGGAGGGGGTGATTTGAACTAATCTCTGAAGAAAACAAGTTACGCTGAAATTGACTCTACTTCCCTACGTGTCGGTGCTCAGGTGGAGTATGCGCTTAACAAGTACCTCTGAAACAAAGAGTTGAAATCTATAGCTGGTTGAAGATTTCAACTGTTTGAGATGTTCCTTTTGTCAGCTTCTACGACACCATTTGACACTTTATAGTTCCAGTTTCAAGAATGTCAATTGAAAATTTTCAAATAGATCTGCAGAATACATCAGAATTGAGAATTGCCTCACATAATTCCTACTAACCAGAATACTAAAATCTTATCCATTACTCTTGAAACCATTTGGGAGATGATAGGAGTACTAAGACTTCTTCATCAACTGGAGCCGTGTAGTCAGTACATTTTTGAATTTGTTGGCAGCTATGACGTCCACCTCTTATGTTGTGATCCAATTCACGGACATGATCACAATCAAATTCTTTATGTCCGTAAATAAGAAAAGTCGTGATCATATTGGGACATGTAAAGAATTTGATTGTGAATCAGTAGCACATAACTATGCGTTGTGTGTTCGGGACATGCTTGCGAATCACATAATATCGACGTCGGATTTATTGAGAACTACCTGAACTGAAGCACTAAAGTCCCATCCTGGATTTCTCGACATTCAACTTATACCGAGTTATTGTGGAGACATACAAGCCAAAAAATTCGGATGTTGAATTTTATATCGGAATTGGGCCGCTCACAATGTTCGAAAACGCTCACAATTACTTGCTTACTTTTGCACGAGGAGATTATTTGCTTTATAGAAGTCGAATCATTCTTAGGGTGATTCACAGCAAAAAGACAAGATGGGCTCTGGGTTGTCCTCCATCTAGATGTCAAGATAATAATCAGGATTCTCGTTTCCTAAGGCATGCCGCACAGTTTTGATTGAGCTCAACATTTTATCAAAATGTAAATTACCAATTTAGCATACCACTTCTCTTTGGTCGAGGAAGACTGAATTCAACACTCATCATATTACTACTGACAGTTGAATCACAATTCAAGGAGTGATTGATACACCTGAGTCGGGGATCGGTGTTCTCGACCACACTCACACACAATTTGTTTTCTGGCGCGGTTTCTCAATTTATTCCCGTGTCGATCAGAAGCTTCAGAAGGAGGACAATTCGACCATAGCCAGATTCTTGAGCGAGAGCTTCTTCCAGGACTCCAAGGGAGGTTGTAGGTTCCAATGAACTCGTCACCGCCGTAGTCGATCCTGCAAACGCCGCGGTTTCTGGGACTGGGACTTCTAACTCCAGTCGATTGGTAGCGTAGAAGAAAGAGCGTCTCAAACACTAAAAGCACACAACACAATACAATGTGTCCTCTTCAAATGGAAAATTTTGAGTAGGGTGAAACAAATCTCAATATTTTGTAAACTAGAGTAACAAGTTTACATATTTGATGTATTTTCTGATTTTCAAAATTTGAATGTGAGAAGTATTTAAAAATTTATTAAGGAAATATAGTCTAATAGAAAAAGGGAGCAAACATAATGTGTTTTCCAATGAAAGGAATAGTAAAGATGAAAAAAATAAATTCTTGGACATTGCTGGTTTTTACTTTACACAAACAAATTTGTTCTAGAGAATTTCTTTTTTCAAATTTGTCTTTTTAGCAATTTTAAAAATAAAAAGGTTCAAACTAATGTGATTAAGAACAAAAAATAATTAGAGTGATTCCAAATTTTTTGAAGATGTTCCAAACAATATGCTAATAATATTAATTGTTAAATTTCAAAAATTGACACATATATTATTTTATTTTATTTTTATAGGATCCAATTTGGTCAATTTTGGCTTTCTACTCTTTTTGTTTGAAAATGTGTACAAATTTGAAGGAGTTTTTTATTTTTCAATTTTAAAAATTAAAAAATACTACATTTTCCTTAGATTCCAATACAATTATTTTTTGTAAGGGGGGGAAAGCATTATTTATCTTCTTATCATTTTTCTTCTCCAAACATTGTGTTTTTTGCCTATAAAACTAATCATCTAAAGTTATTATAATTTAAAAACCCTATGGTTAAAATTTTCCACAACTAATTCCATGAGTATTAGACAAAGTAGTCTTTACTTTCGTACGGTTAAAATTAAAATTTTCAAGCACATCCATGTGCAAAAAAATATCAAAGTGGAACAATTCATTGAAAACTTCCATTTTCAAAAAGTTGTTGCCTTGTTGGGCCTTGAGGGGTTAAAAAGATTGTACTCCAAAAAGATAAATCATAGAAAAATTCTCTAAGTGGGAGAACTAAAAATGTGCAAAATCTCAAGACAATAAGTACTTTGACATTTTGATTTGTTAAAAATAGGGGAAAAAAAAATTTAATTGACCATTTGCAATAATTCTATGGAGATGGTCATTTACCAAAAGAACTACCAAAACAATATTTTACATGTTGCAAAATGCAAGTAGAAAGAAGTTCACTTTGTGAACTTCCATACAATATAGAATTACTATTTTTTAAATTCCTTCAAACAATAGTTGCTACTCTACTCAAAGACCATCTATTCCACATTTCAGCTTCAAATTCATTTTGGGGGGTAGATATAGCATTATCCCTCATCCAATTGGCAAGTGTGACATTCAATTGGGGGCTATTTTTAAACAATAAAACATTTTTGGAAAATATTTAAAAAAAAATTAATCAAGGTGTACAATTTAGTCATGAATATTTTACCTATGAATCTTGGATTTTTTGGGAGCCATAACGCAAAAGTTATAGTGAATTTAAACAAATCAACACTCAACTTGTGACAAAAAATAGTACAAGTGTTTCATGCATTCACTCCACATATTGTCAACAATTCGAGTTTATTAACACAACAAGTATCAAACAAAAAAGAAATCCTTTGAGGCTTATCATGAATGGAAAAAAAAATCTTGTGTAGGTTTAATTTAGAGGCTTATCATGAATGGAAAGAAAAAAATCTCATGTAGGTTGAAATGATTTGTCATTGACACCAAATGAGTACTAGGAAAAAAATTGTCAATTCCAAAAATTCCTTTAACCAATGTGGATAAAAAAACAAAAGACAAATGGTTTTACCTTTTCCTTTTCTTTTCCCTCTTTGCACTCCCACACCCTTGCTCTTCCTATAGTCCACTATATGCGAATTGGCTCTAAATATTGCAATAAAGTGGGTTCACCCAAAATTGCACCCTTCCTAAAAACACCAGCATCACTCTAAGTACACCTCCAAAACCAATATATACCTAATATGTGGAAAGAAAGAAAGCAATTTCAGAACCTCTACCTATAAAAATCTTTCATTTGACCCTTCCTAACTTTTGCATTCGGTATCCAAATGCCGCGTTCTCTGGTGCGTTGGAACCTCCTTTCACTTGCCAACAAGAGAATCAATGAAAATCTGACCAATCTAATAATAGAAACTGGTAATAATAGCAACTAGGCACAGTAGCCAAAAGTGGCGTTTTGCGGGAGTACCCACCTTCTTTACTGCAACTGTACTCCCTCGCTAGATGCCGAATTGCTCCATCCCGCCTCCATCAGTCAATCCAGCTCCTCTCGTAGCGCAGTGGGGGGTGGCCTGTTATGTTAATTATTTCCTGCACCGCTTGCCCTTGCACATGACTTGACTGATTCCGATCCAGAGCTTGCCCATGAGGTCGCATTCATTAGATGTTCAGGGCACTCACTACCCGACCTGCAAGAGAACCTGCGCGCGACGACGACGACGACGGAAGTTCAAACCGGCCTTTGATCAGTTACAAACCCGCAGCAGCGCAGCTAATGTAAGTAGCTTCCATCACATTTGATCGTGCCCCGAAACTGAGAGGCTTGCAGAGAGTGAGCCAGTCCAGAACCTCCAGAACTTCAGAAGTCCAGATAAGTTATTAGTGGGGAGAAAATTATAGCCAGACACTGACAGAAACTCAGTTAGTTAATCATTGTCGACAGACAGATCGACAGACAGACAGACCCACCCGGCCTGTTGGGGAAGTGGATTTTGAAAAGAGCTAAGTTAGAAGACGTCCGTCCGTTATCAGAGGGCTGGCTTCAGAGCTAAGCTTTAGCTTTAGCTAGAGTGGGTTTCAGATCCATCTGCTCATGTCTCTGCCTCTTCCAGAATTTGTGTCATAACGAAAAAAAATCCGCGCGTTGGTTTAGAAGATTCAAAAGCTAGCTAGCTAGCTTCGAAAACCGGCTCACTGCCGAAAGGACGGACGGACGGACTGTGGACTGCCCATGAGGACCGTGAAGTCAAACTCTTCAAACATTCCTCCGCTCTGGATGGATCACCTCCATTTCTTCGCTATCTAGAAGAGCAGAGCAGAAGCAGACCCACAGCAACACGCCACAACTACTGACCTCGAAAGGTTCTGTACCATTGATGTTCTGTGATTAGAGGAATGCCCTCCATTGATTTGCTTGAGCGTGTTGCTGTGGGGTGCCCTAAGGGTAGTGCGCTCGAAAAGCGACCATTTAAGAGTTGATTCCCTTTTGGGGGAAGCTAAACTTCGTGAAACAATTTTCAGTAAATTTTTGTAGGAAGAAGAATGGGATTGGCGTCGTTTCGTTGATTTTTTGGACCTTTGTGGAATTAGTTATGAATTTTTGAAGTTGAAACAATAGTAGTGACTAGAAGTGACCACCTCTTGAAACGCACATTGTTGGCACATTGAAGAAAGCAAAATGTACCTTTGTGTCATGATGATCACTTTTAGAGCATAGTGCTTTTTAGAGCAAATGACCTTATGAGTGGAACTTCTAAGGTTTTATTTTTTTTAGAGATGAAATTATATGGTTGTTTTGATATATGAAGGAAAAAAAAATTTAAAATCTTATTGAAATACCTAGGGTATGGGTCTTGTTGCTTGCCTGAAGTTTGTATGGTCAAGGCATTCAAAAAGTGAATAGTGAAATGTACTTTTGACTTTGCAGTCTAGATAGGGTGCTTGGCAAGCCATATTTACTGTAGAAGTGGGTCCAGTAGGTTGAAACATTCTAAAAAAGTACAAAAAAAATACTTTTTGTCAATGATTCTTCTAAAACCAAGCCCTCGGGGTTTAAAGCATCCTCAATCCTCACACAATATATGGCCACTTCAAAAGGACCGAGGTGAAGTGCTTCAATCCTTTTAGTCCCTCTTTTTTAAAGCGTGTAATGGAGGGTGGTTCTCCCCAATGTGGACATAGTATAGGAGCTCTATAGAACCTTGTTAGGTTACAAATGGGGCTTCCACAAGTCAGAGTAGACAGTTGACTCACCACGACAAAAACTATTTTTAGTTAACCTTGTTTCCCTTTTGCTCCCTCATTGGCTTGGGATGGTTTGATTACATTGTAAAAAGATTTGCTTTGCTAGCTCACTTGGAAAGCACTGAAAAGAACCTAAAAATGTTGTGCCAAAGCTGGAAAATGTACCGTGGAGCGGCCTTGGCAAAGAGCATCCCCAATGGGAACGTTACTAAGGACGGCGATGGCTGTGGAGCCCTTTGGAAAATTATGACGAGAGCAGAACAGTGCACGCCATTTGCGGGATTCTTTAACCATGATCAGTTCTCCACCTCTCCATGAGTGCCACGTGTCCTCTCCCATACAACTCGAGATACAACTCCTCTGCTAGAGTAGAGTAGATCAGGCCTTTTTTTTTACTTTTTGAGAAAAGTGTCAGGATGGCGATCACTTAAAATTTGGTGAAGCGTTGTATTTTTACATTCATCCATCTTTTGGACCAAAAAACACTTTTCAATTATATTCATCAACACTTTTTCATCTTAATTTGGTGACTTCATCTATATTTTGAATAGAAATGGAAAATTTCTAGCAAAAACTAGTCATTTATTTTGAAATGGTGCAATCTAACTCCAAGGTGCCAAAAAAAAACACTAAGGGTTGGAGTAGATTCCAACATCAACCAAAATTAATGTTTGGGAAAGTGTTGGGGGGTGATTGCAAGAAACACTTGTCCTATTTTTTGTCCCCTTGACCTTAGACAAGTGGTTTTCTGCTCATAACTTTTGCATAGTGTGTCCATCTTCTATGAAACTTGAAATGAAGGTACATGTGGTAGTTTTAAATGTTGAGTAATTTTTTGGTTTTTTTAAAAATTATTTTACTATTTTTAAACTGCCCCCGATTGGATGTCTACCTTGGCCATTTTGGGGGTTTGTAGTACTATTTTTGATCCAAAAATAAGAATTTGAAGCTCAAAATTGGTATACAAGGACTTATACTAAAGTTACACAATCTCACAAAAAAAATTCTAAAAATAGTAAGCTGTCCACCCTCCACATGTGCTCAAAGAGCACTACCTTTGCGCAAGTGTAGAGAACACAATTTTATTTTTCCAATAGTGAAAACTGGTGAAAAGGAGTATCTATAAGTTAGGAAAAATGGATTTTTTTTGAGAATTTTTTGAATTTTTTGACTATTTTTTAAGAATTAAATTCCAAACTGTCTATTTTCTTCCATTTTTCAACCCTCTTTGACCGTGCATAACTCTTAGAGATAAAAAAATTTAGGTCTGAATATTTGCACATATCATTTTTTTAATGCTTTACACATTATCCATATTTTTTTTATTTAAAAGAAAATTATTCCAAAATCCACGAACAGGAGTGAAATTGCCGTTTTGAACGAAAATCAGCAAGTGTTTCTTGCAACTGCTCTGGGCCAAATGTCCCTTGTTACAAAATTTCTTGTTCATTTGCTAGAAAAGTTATTTTGCATAATCAACACACAATATGTAGGTCCATCCACGTAATCAGGCATTTTGGATTCTTCATTTGAAAAGTTTTTAATTCATCAAAGGAATCTTTATCATTTCTTTCTAGCATAGAGTTTATGCTAAGCAATTTCCTATCTTTGCAAAAATGGTCCTATAAGGTAGAAGCACCTAAATGTGGCATTTAGAATTTGTGAGGGTAGCTACAAAATAAAATGATGTGCACTTGTTAGGAGATAGTTTAGGAAACCAACAAAATTGGTTTTATATTTTTTCAAGCTTGTATGTATATAATACGAATTTGTGGAAACAACTTCGTAGATGCGCGTATTGTAGACAATAGACTAAAACAATAGTGGACACGGAAACACCCAAAAGCAACAAACTATAAACTTGTATCACATTCATTTTATTCGCCAACTTAGAACCCGCCTCCATCATTGTGACACATTCATGTAAACTCACCTATTAGCGTTGGATCTACATGCACGTTACTTTAGGGCTTATTCTAGGTGTTGATAAATGATTCATGTTACATTTGGATATTTTTACCTTATAGAAAAGTCTTTGGGACTTCAATGGACAGGTGTGCGCTTGCACTAAGTCTTACTTGCACCATGCCGGTACTTATGTCGAGGTTTTGGAGTAGAGTGGATTGGGGATGTCCTAAGAATGTGAATATCCAGAAGGCGTATAGTTAACAATTTATGGTACATGAGGAACAATGAGACTCCCAACAATTTGTAAGATAATTAATACCTTACGAGGTTAGATTTGGCAAAGAAGTGTCGAAAGGGAATTTTTACGTCAAATTGTGATGTACATGTCACCTTGAACCAATCACTAGATGCCATGTGGCACTTTTTGACAACAACTTCTTGATTTATATTGAATCTAACCTTTACATAGGATAAAGACTTATTCAACTACCATTGTTGCATTTTAACCCTTGTAACAAAATTCCTTTCAATTGTGTCCAAAAAAAATTGTTTAAAAAAATTGTAATCTACTAATTAACTAAAGAGACAAATTTTGAAGTCAATACACTTGGACTTATTCAAAGGAAAGGACTAAAATAATAATAATCCACTAATTGACTAAAGCAACAAAGTGTACTGACTTTAGAAATTGAAATTTTTGCATGAATTACTTAGGGTGGATGATAATCATCCTAATCTACAAGTGAAATTTCATTTTATGTCATTCCAATAAATATTGCAAAACATTAAGAACTATTTTGATTTCAATGTCAAAATAGACAACTAGAAATATATTTCAAAAAATGATTAATTAATTTTTCTTGGATTGTATATACCACATTGAAATTTAAAAAAATTTGAACCATTCAATTCCAAATAATGAGATGAAGGATATGAGGAATTCTATTTTGAAGGCAATAAAGGTAGAAAAGGTACATAAAGTCATTTTTTGAACATAATTTTGAAAATTTACAAATAAAAAAAAACATAGGATGTATGATGCTTGCTAGAACATTTTACCATGGGGAATTCTAATGATCAATTTCTTGTAAAATTTATTAGCAATTGAGTTTCTCTTTCATCAAGTACTACCTACAATACCACTTTATAATTTTAAAAAGATGAATTTAGTTAAGTTATATTGGTTAAATTTTTCTTCATGTAATTCCAACCCATTTTCCTACATATTGTCTAAATTGCACAAGTTGTAGGGACATTAGATGGGATTCCGGGGGGTTGGAGGGCCATTTCGGCGCCGTTCTCAGCTCCGTTCCCCAGGAACCCCATTGAATGCGACGGCAGATTTTTTTTTTTCAAAAACAAACAAACAAACAAACTTAAGTCCTTAAAATGAAAAACAAAGTTTTTTGTTTTTTTCAAAAACTCTGACCCAGCAGTCGCTTGGCCAGGTCACCACAAGCGGGGAACGGTGGGTATCGATGGGTTTCAAACTAGTTTCGACTAGAGAACTCACAGCCCTCCCTGATGGCTAAATCCCATCTAATGCATACATGTTTTTTCCTTAAAATGTTGAAAGACAAATTTCATCTTTTAAAAGGGCTACATTTTGAAGTCTAGGCACATTGAACTTGTAATCAGTGGGGATATTCACTCTAAAATTTTAGGACAATTTACTTGAACAAGTGAACTAAAGCACGTCTTACGGTTGGATTTGTTAGAGAATAAATATAGATGAAGATTTTAGCCTGGCTTTTGATAAGAGTATTTTGAAGCAATTTTGGACCTCAAAACAATTAAGTACATTAGGGGTTATCCCCTAAAATTAACCAAAAAACTTTCATATTCATTTAAAAAAAATTGTAAAGTGGAAGGTGTTGTTGAATGAAAGATAAGACTAATATGCTAATAACTTTTGGAGGAATTTGATAATTGTTAATCCCTATGGTGAAAATGTTCTAGTAAACAATACGTGTCCTTTTATCTTTATTTTTATTTTCAAATTTTCAAAATTGAGAGGAAAAGATGACATCATATGTTTTCTCTACCTTTATTGCTAGCAAAATAAAATTCATCATAACTTTTACCTCACTATTCAGAATTCAATGATTCATACGCTATTGAGTGGGTATCAAATCTGCATTATCACCCAAAAAATAATTAATATTTTTTTAGATTAAATTTTTTAGTTGCTTGATATGTTATTGTAATCGAAAAAATCCTTCTAACTTTTTCAATATTTATTGGAATGACATGAAACAAAGCTTCACACGTAGATTATGATAAGTAGCATGCATCTTTAAAATAATCATGCAAAATTTTGTAAATCAATAGAGCCTACCCCAAGTTCTCAAAAAGCCCAAAGTAGGCTCTTTGGTCCTTTTAGGGTTAAGGTAAAACAACCCAATGTCATCAATTACCCAATTCCAAGTTTCCAACATCTACTCAACCTTCCCATTTGCATCAACCACCCACCCATTACCAACAATCATTAAATGTTATTTGAGGCCTCTAGAAGACAATGAGTTCTTGGACTATGGAGAACGTAGGAACAACGCCAAATCAATAGTCTCATGTGGTCAAGAGATGGCCACATCTAATAATAACATTTAATATATTAAAAATTATTAAAAATTTAAATTAAACAAATTAAATTTTAATTCTTATTTAATAGTTTGTCAGCATTGAGATGGTTCACAACAAGGGGAACAACCCTGAAACAATCTTCCGAAGGCCTCAAAAAACATCTAATGCTTAGTAACCCTTTAGCATCATGACAATGCACTCTAAGAAGGGACACATCTATTTTAGGTAGTCTGCTCTAAAAGCAATCATAACACATGAATACATTTTGCTTTCTTCAATGTGTGAATAGTGTACATTTCAAGAGGTGGTTGCTTTTAGTGACCGTTGCCTTTCAACTTCAGAAATTAGTGATTAATTCCACAAAAGTCCAAAAAATATGAAACGACTTGGGTTACATGCCAATTCCATTTTCCTTCCTACTAAGATTTACTGAAACTTGTTTTTGAGGATTTTAGCTTCCCCGAGAAGGCAATCAGCTCTTAAATGGTCGCTTTAACAGCAGACTCCCTTAAAGAAAATAAAATTCTGCCAGTACCTCTCTGTGAGTCCATTAATCATCGAAAGGCCATGTCATAACTCTTGTATGATATGATGCTCAACATCCAATTGAGTTGTGCAGTTACACTGAATGATACGTACTTGACTCACTCAAGTTTGGGATATTTGTGGAGCCTTTCAGTTGGGATGATATGTTGGGCTGCCACTGATAAGCAGATTTTTGTTTTTGTTTTTGTTTTGCAAAATAGTGCCAGATTGCACCAAGGAAAAAAAAATTGGATAAAAACATTGATGACAAATTGTGTGGATTTTAGGCCAGAAAACTTAAATTTTAAAATTTTAAAATGGATGAAATTATCAGATTGTGGATGAAAATAGAATTACGGATATGTGATATGTGCTAATATGATATTTTCTATCCAATATGTAGATGACTATTGAAATGGAGTTCCATTGTAACATTTTTTATATCACCACTTTGGCACTTCATTAAAGTTGAAAAAAAAAATCGTTGAGAAGTAAACCTCTAAACGTCCAAACAACATTTTTTGGCAGCATAGCGATTTTAGGCAACTCACTACATGCGGAGATTTTCTTATTTTTCTTTGAAAATTTCACACAATATGGGGACGAGGAGTATCTTTAAGACCCAACAATTTTCATAACTTTTGACTATATGGTTCAAAAGTTATTGCATGATATGTAATTTTCAGTGTTCAACGGGTAGCCTGGGCAGCTCGGGCAAAAGAAAACTTCTTTGAAAATCACTTTTAAAAATAATTAAAATTTGAAACTGATTCTCTACATTTTTATATATGTGGTAAGCTTTGAATCATTCCATTTTGATCAATGCGTCAAAAGTTATGAGGAATTTTAGTTTGGATTAGTTTGTGGGTAGTTATGGAATCTCTACTCTAAAATAAACTTTGAAGTTCTTTATTTAATTCAGTTTTAAATATTTTTGGAAAATATTAGGTGTTTATTTTTTATTACAACATTACAACCATTGGGATTGTCATTTTTCAATCCTATTAATAAATTATTATCAATTTAGTATTTTTGATCATTCTCTACTTCTTTCTACTTACTATTTTTTTCCTATATCCAAATGATCTAAAAAATTTCAAGCATATAGCCAAATTGACTTGAGGAATGAATCCAAAGAGTAACCACCATTTTGGACATTTTTTCATACAAATGTGACCTTGTGAAGTGCAGCTGCCTATATTTCCACAGGGCCAAAAAAAGGATTTTTGTCACTTCAAACGTTAATATCTTGCAATCTACACGGTGGAAAATTCTGAAATTTTTTCCACATCTCTTCAATCCAGTGTACTACAATATCCTATGGTTATGTGTTTCTAAAATTGTTTTTTTTTGTAAAATTTGGTGCTTGTAAATGCAAGGGCAGTTTTGGAGTAGTTTTGGTGAAAACATAGTCTCTCACATTTAGGGGTTAATGTAGATACTCAACCATTTGAGATATGAATGGTATTGTGATGCCTAGAATATTATGCACATTGCAAATATTATAAGTTAACCTTGGAACACCCAAGTGGGAACTAGGTTACTCCTTGGCTAGGGGATGACAATGGAAGCTTGTTAGCGGATGCAAATCAAGGGAGGGTCATCCAATTTTGTTTTGGTGTGGTCCATCTGTTCTTTCCCGACTTGTTATGAGCTGGAAATGTCATCATGGGTGTCTTTTATAAGTTAATAAGACAATGTGCAAAAAAATATTCTCTTTCCACTTTCAACATTATTATCTTATAATCTACATGGTGAAAGTCTTTGAAATTTTTTTCATACATTCTCATAGAATTTTAATACGAGATCCTAAGATTGAACATACAAAAAAATCATCATAGATAGCTCTTTGCACTACAAATGGCAATTGGGGGATATTTTTCGATGAGAAATAGTCATGAAACTTTATGGTTTAAAATTTAAATATTGATTTGGATGAGTGAGATTGTCTTTAAATGAAACATTCAATTACAACACTTTGTCATCATTTAGAATATGAATGTAGAAGCACTTGGGGGGTAATCTTGTAACATCATTGTAAACACTAAATGTATGGTTTATGACAAAGAATCCTTCTATGTAAAACAAAATGCAAATGTTCATCCTTAGAATTTTGTGTAAAAGGGTCAACTCTTGCATAAGAGTTTGACCTTCGATGAGTGCTCTTGGATTTAGTTTATCCTCTAAAGGACCAAAGAGCCCACTTTGGGGTTTTTGAGAATATATGTAGGCTTTGTTGACTTAATGATTTAAAAAATTTGCATAATTTTTTTGGGATGGATGCTACTCATCATAATCTATATCTAAAGCTTTGTTTCACATCATTTCACTAAATATTGCAATATTTAGAAGTTTTTAAAATTTCAATGTCAAAATGGGCAACATAAAATATATTCTTAAATTTTTTAATTATTTTTGGAGGATTTTATAGATTGATACCTACTCAAAAACAATTTAACCATTGAATTCCAAATAGTGAGGTAAAAGTTATGAAAAGTTTTATTTTGCGGGCAATGAAGGTAGAAAAAAATATATGATGTCGTCTTTTTTGAAAATTTTCAAATAAAAATAAAAATAAAAGGATATGAATTGTTAATTAGAACATTCTTACTACTGGGACTGACAATTCTCAAATTCTTGTAAAATATATTAGCAAATTAGTTTTCTTTCATTAAATACAACCTTTCACTTTATAATCTTTTAAAGATGAATATGAAAATGTTTTGGTAGAAAATTTACATATGCTTTCAATCCATTTACCAATATATTGACTAAATGCACAACTTGTAGGACATGCATGTTTTCCTCTAAAAATGTTGAAAGACAAAACTTCATCTTATGGAAGGGTTAGAGAAACCTACATTTTGAGGTTTAGGCACATTGAACTTGCAATTTGTAAAGATATTTACTCTAAAATTTTAGGGCAATGTGTACTTGAATAAGTTAACTAAGGGATCCTACGGTTGAATTTGTTAAAAGAGATATATTGATGAAGATTTTGACCTTGCTTTGGAAACTAGCATTTTGAGGTAGTTTTGGGCCTCTAAATATGAAAGAAGTGCAGGTGTTAATTTCTACTAAACCAAGGATAGTGTACTTTCAAAATGGGCCCAAATTGCCAAAAACTTGAACAATGTGTTTGATCATTTTTTTCTTTGAGATCAAATAGAATGTAACCGTAGGATCTCGAATTTCACATTGAGAGTGAGCACATCAACAATTTCAGATTATTTGACCACACAATTTAGTAGATCTTTTAAATTTGAAGTTTTATTTGGGTTTAGGGTAAAACAAGGCATCACACTTTGCAGGAGCATATCTTAGCATTGAAATGATGAATTTTTGTGCTTAGTGAAAGATAGGAGAGTTGAGAGCACTCATCTAAAATTTCACAACATTTCAAGCACTTTTTTTTACACAAATAAAGGGATCCCTTTTTTGCAAAAGAAATAAGAGTACAAGGCCTAGTTGCAAGCAACCTGGGTCGGAGAGCCAAGAAAAAAGAAAAGGAAAAAAAGAAAAAAGAAAGGAAGCAAGAAATAATACACATGAGGCGCCCACACAAAGCGGCGAAGCTGCACTGCGTTGGCACAAGAAATCTACATTTCGAGCATTTTTCAATTCATGGTCGAGCTTGCAATGCATGGTGGTCACTGAAATGAGAATAGTGTTTCTAAGAAAAAAACAAGAATGGGACATTTGTCTTCTCCTTTAACTCCTTGGATATGCTCTTTCAAGGTGGATCTATCCTTTCTAAGGTGGGCAACAATTGCATTAGTTGGCTGACTTTTCAGTCCATGTCCAAACTACATCCATCCACCCTCTGGAAAAAAAAAATTAGATGTGAACTACTATACCACTCAACTTTAAGAAATTCTACAAGGAGTTTAACTTAGAGTTTGATGAAACTACTGCCATAGGATTCATAACACAACCTTTTTTCTGTAAATGATTTTTGTTTATAAAGAATTCAATATTCAAGAACTAGAAGGTCAGAAAAGAGGGACAACGACCAAAAATGGTTGCTTTTAACGGGTTGAGCAAATGATTCACATGGTACCAAAAAGTGGTCCAGGGTTTACCATACATGATATTAGTGGTGGTCTTTCTAAACATAAATAATTTTATTTCGAGTTTCCTTACCTTTGTACAATTTGACCTAAGACAATTCTTCATGCTGCTTTTCATTTTTTTATTGATAAACAAAGATGTTGGGTTGAATTACTTGTCAACTTAATTCTTGCTAAGCAACTCATGTTGTTCGTTGTTATTTACAGACGTACTTTCCCCTACCTAAAAACTGTACAGAGTTCCAGACAAACAACTTTAATTTTCTTTTCTTTACAGTACACACAAAGATTGTATTCATTTGTATCAGCTATTATAATCTACCACTGGACCATGAAAATACAGCCCCATGGCCCCATGTCAAGCATTTGGCAATTGTAAGGTAGAAACATTTTAAAGCAACACTTTTTATGGTCCCTCTTGGGCTCTTTCAAAGGTCAAATTTTTTACTGAGGTTGGAAGCAAACTCAAAGCAAATTGCACCCCAAGTGGTTTCATAATTTTCAGATACTGGAGTGATATTTTACAAATTTTAAAAGTTAAGAACATTGAGTAGCCTATAGTACAAAGACTTCAATAATTGAGTCTATGTTTGTTCAGTTTCACTCTATACGTCATAAGGTAGTATGCTCTAAAAGCGACCATTTAGGAGTTGGTTCGCCTTTTTCATAGGCTTACATGGACATAATTATCTTTAAATAATTTTTCAGAGAAAGAAAAATGGATGTGGAAACTAACACAAGTGGTTTTGTATTTTTCCAAGCATTTTTGAATTACTTATAAATTTTCAAAGATTCAGGGCATAGCCACCTATTTGTAACCATAGGTCTCTCAAAATTTGTCCACTTGCAATTTTTAAATAGATGTGTGGAAATCAAAGACAATGATTGGCTCTTGCAATAGAAAAATATTTTTTTCTTCGTGCATTCAATTGCTACAATGGTCCATTTAAGGATCACCCCGTCTCCATTCTTCACTCCAAAATAGGGGCGGTTTGAAGAAGGGGGATGCTTTTAGAGCATATTACCTTATGTTGAAAATAAGCAGACAAAATCCAAATGAGCAAACATAAGTTGAAGCAAAAAAGTAATTATGGTTTGGAAGAAAATGAATTTCAAAACAAACGAAATACTCACATAGATTCAATTGTTTCACCAATTTTCATAATCACTTAAAAAAAATCACCTACGTTTTTTTTGGAACCAATATTGATTTGAATGGAATTTGAAGATCTTTAATGAATCAATGCTTGAGATTTACCATCATAGATGATCTATAGGTTGTAATTTGAAATGTTATTGCATCCACTTTGCATAGATTTGAAGATATTTTTCCTATCACACAATTAATACAAATCATTTAAATTCATATTTAGCAACTAAAAATATCATTTTCACCACAATCTTTTTGAATCTTAGATGCTTGTTTGTAAGTCAAGGCATTTCCATAGAACATTCTTTTGGACTATAGGTGATTTAATGTGATATGGCAACAACAATTTCATACCCAAACCTTCAAAAGGGGAAACCTACTAATAATTATACTATGTAGTCCATGGAGACCATGGCTTGGCTAAGTTTGGAAATAAAACTTTTGTGGACCTTTTTTCCTTTGTCACCAACCTTACTTTGTGAACCACCACTCTCACTCGTCCCCCCAAGTCAGTGCATGAGTGCATGTAAAATAAAAGACCCCCTATTTTGTGCTTCATTCATTTAATTTCTACATCTCTCCTAGCTCATTTTGAGCCTCTGATTGTAAATGTGAATTTCAAAATTTGCAAATTTTTATGATGAATGGGAAAAAAAAAAATTCAACATTTTTCTTCAAGGATGAGCAAGGGGTCGGTTCACCCCGGTCAACTTAACCCTTGAAGAACATTGAGGCCCAAAAAAGTCTGATAGATGACTTGATTGTTCATTGTAGAAACAAAGAATGCACATATTGGTTCAATAATTGAAGCATTTTTAGTGACTACCTTGGTTATGGTGGTCACATCGTTCAAGGGTTAAGTATGTGAGAGTTCATGAGCTCTGAAGCTGAGAATATCTATGCTAAATTTCACAAGAACTAGGTAGCTTGGGTCACTCATTCTTCAAAGATTTCCTTAGAAAATTGTTAAGGTGAGAGGTTGTAAAAGCGTACAGATTCTAAATCATCTACTTCCTCAAATGTATACTATTTATACATGTTGCCTTTTCGTAGCCTTCAACAATGTACAAACAATGTACATTTGAGGAGGTGGGCAATTCTAGAGACCCATGCCATTTCAACTTCAAAATTTCTTAATTAATTCCACAAAGCTCCAAAAAATATGAAACAACTTGGGTTAGATGCCAATTCCATTTGCCTTTCAAAAAAAAAATACCAAAAAATATTTAAAAAGTTTCCCTTCCCCCAAATTCAATTTCAACTTTTAAATGGGAGATTTAAAGGGGAAGAGAGGGGCCTCCCTCACTTGGGTAGTCCTTATCATTCCCAACCAATTAGAACTTAAATTTTTTTGAATAGATGATTACTTGACTATTAAGGTAGGAGGTTATTAAATCCGCCGGTTCTAAATATATCTCCTATTTAGGATTGAACAACATGTTCTTTGAAATATCTATTATTGTCATTGATGAGGTGGATAGGCTTAAATGGGCAACTCATAAACCTCCTACCTTCCTTCTCATGGTCAACAATATGTTAGCCAAAAAAGGTACTTACATCCAAATGTGTCGCACAGCACGGTGGTTAGAAAAAGAAAACCCTGAACACCACCACCCCCTCCTTTCTAATTGATACATTAATATTGTGTTTCTTTTTCTTTGTTGCTCAGTCAAAAGCTAAAGGCCCCCACCCCTCCTGCCCACCTTCAGTGTTCAGTTTCAGTCATAAATCAAAAGTAAATTTTTTAAAAACGTCACACTATTTTTGCTTCAATGCTAAAGGTAACATCCATCCAACCCACAGCAATTCCCAAGGCAAGGGCAAGGCAATGAGGATCATGCCGGTCACTACCTTCACTTATTAAGTTACCATGAGGGAATCATGATGCTCATCACTGATGTCACCAATTGCTACTGACTTTAGAAATTCACCCATTTGAACAACGTGATTGGCACGACGAGGTTTTCATGATTGGTGGGGTCCACTCACAGGACACGACACTAAACCTGCCCATCCAACCTGAGCGACTTTGCCCGTGGGAATTTTTTACCACATACATGATAAAATTTGCAAAAAATTTGAATTCATATTTGCAATCAGAGGCCTCAACTTAGCTACGAGAGGTGGAAAACATAGAATTAACACTGACACAAAATAGGGGGCTATTTTTTTTCTTAACAATTACTTTGCAAAATACAATGTTAGATCGAGTTCATAGGATAGGTTTAGGTTTTTTTTTGGCTTTTTGACTTTTTGGTGCTAGATTTCTATTAGCAAAAAAACTAATTTGGCTAAGAAATGGCAAAAAATCATGACCTTTTTTGTGAGAAAACTTTGAATTAAAAAATAATTTTTTTGGATGAGACCATCAAATTGTAGATGAAAACAAAATCATAGACATGTGATATGTGCTAATGTGATAAACCTATCCAATATTGGGTGGGTTTAGCATCCTGCAGCTCCCTTGGCCAGATCAGGGTGGATTGACCCCCTCGCTCGTCCTTACCAGGGGTGCATGTAAAAAAAAAAGCCCCCTTATTTTGGGCTGTTCTAGGGTATACTCTCGACCTCCCTTGTCTAATTTGGTCTCTGATCGCAAAAATGAATTAAAATTTTGCAAAAAAATTCATGTGCAAAAAATAAATAATTCCAGGGTTTGCCAGCAGGGCCGAGCGAGGGGGTCAGTTCTCCCTGGCCCTTGGCCATGCATCATAACTTAACCTAAAGTAGAGGAATCACACTCATACTGTATATAACTTTACCTAGCTGCTTGTTTACACTAATCAATCACACTAATCACTAATCAGCAGTGGATAATCTCATTAGCATCGTAGTTAGTGCAGCCAGGTTAGATTTTTTGTAATTAATGATACTGGCCTGACTCGAGACTCGGACCCTTCAGTTTTCCGGCAGTTTATTCTTGGCCCTTTCTCCTCTTGTCCAGGTAATCAAGCATGTGCAATAATGCAATTGGGCATCTGCAGATGGATGGATGGATGGATGGAGTGACTGATGAGTGAGAGACTCGGGCAGGTCAGGCCATTAAAATTAACTTAACCCAAGGTTAAGCTACCTTACCGGTTGACTAATCAGCCTTAACCTTAACCCCTAAAGGACCAGGGCCGTTGTGCTGTCAAAAACTACTCAAAACTGCCATTTTTGCTGCATTTATCTAAAAAAATAAGAAATAAAAAAACTTTTTTAAGAATCTAACAGTAGGATCTTGAACTTTATTAGTCTAGTATCATGTGGTAAAAATTTCATGGAGTTTGACCGTACAGATTGGAAGATATTAGCATTCAAAGTTGAAAAAAGAATTTTTTTTGAACACTAGCCTGCAATTTCAGATGACTTTGAATGCCATTTGGGGGAAAAATTTACACCATGGACCTTGAATTAAGAAAATCTTGTGTTGAAGAATTGAGTTGAAAAGTCTAGAATTTTTTTATTTTTAAAACACGATTGATTTTCATTCTTTAAAAAATTGTTTAGTAGAAGTAGGTCTAAGATTGAAAGAAAAACTAAATTGTTAATAGCTCTAAAATGGGATTGAAACACAATAATCTCAATGACAAGATTGTTCTAAATAGAAAACTTAACCTTGTCAAACAATTTTTGTTGAAAAATTGTGAAAATTGCATTCAGAATTAAATCCTATAAGTTATTTTTTCAAGAAGATGCTCAAATTGCCCGAAAAACAAGATTGTTCATAACTTTCACATTACTAATCCAAATGGAATGAATCAAAGCTTCACATGTAGACAAAAATATGATCTTTAAGATGAAAAAAAAAAATTTAAAATTTAAAATTTTTGTAGATTTATTTTTCTGCCCAATGACGTGAAAATTATGTTTAAAATGCCATAACTTTTGCTCCTAGGCATCATTTGAAATAAAATTTATATTCCCATGAAGCTCATAAGTTCTCCTATCTTATGAGAACGTTTCAAAAAAATTCACTTAAAATTGAGATCATAAGAACTTGCCCAAAATCCATTTTGTCCCCCGAGGGGACAATGGTCCATGTGCGGTTAAGTTAAGCTTTGTTTGTTTGTTTTCCAATTAAATACTCCAAACCTACTTGACTGGCAACAGGAATGATCCCAAGGCCACTTTCAAAGTAAACTTAACTGAGGCAGGTAACTGAATGATGTCTTGCAATGAAAATCCTCTTTTCATTTGTGTCCAAAAAAAATTAAAAATTAAGAAATAACTGAATTAAACAGTAATAATAAACTGAAACAACTGAAACTCTCTTGTCATTGGGCTCAAGTCAAGTAAATCAAATAAAAAGTAATTATAAGGTAGGAGGTCAGTCCCCATTTTAAGACCTGGAAATTGATTTCGGGGAGGTTAGCCAGAAATAGTTTACAGTAAGTCAATTTTTCAGTCTTGAAAGACAAATGGAATTCAAGGGCGTGTAACTCCAAGTCATTTCATGTTTTTCAGAGCTTTGTGGAATTAGTTATGAATTTTTGAAGTTGGAACGTGTCCACCTCTTGTGGTGGTCACCGGAAGTGTCCACCTCTTGAAATGTACACTATTTGTACATTTCTAGTGAAATGAGGAAGCAAAATGTACAAATTATAGTGTATATTTTAGGAAGTGGATGCTTTTAGAGCCCAAATGCTTTATGGACCTTACTTGGACTATTGAACAAAAACCAAAAATTAATGAGAATAACCTCAATGGACTCCATTGAGAATATATGACCCCTCTCCGCCTTGGATGAAGAAAGATATGTTATTTTTCATAAAATAAGGTTGCATTAGGATTAAGGTAGACATACCCATTTCCAATCCTTCACCCAATTCCGCCCTTATGTACTAATGAAGTACATTCTAGAAGAAAAAAATGTAGAACATTGGTACATAAAGGAAGAATTTATCAGTGGGTGGGATTGGATATATATCTACTTTAAAACATATTATTGTTAATAGTACTCTTTGTTCCTTTCAACTTGACGAAAGAGACAAGATAACTTCCTTACTTTGAGTCAATATTCTAGGGCCCTCTACAATGTTTTAGAGACCACATGCCTTATTTAACAATATTATATTATAAGATCCCATGTTTTTAGAACCTTGATTGGACATTATTACATCATGTAACTTGAAAGTATATATTCTCTAAGATGAAATAACTATACAAAGTAGTGAAACTAGGTTGCTCTACACTAATTTCTCCACATATGAGACTATATAAATGTTTTCAATTATTGTACAAGAATGCACTACTTTTGAATTAGGTATTGTTGTAATTGGGACTCAGGAACCTCTATGTGTACAAATGGAAATATTTTTAGAAATATTTGTTGACTTTGATGGCTTGTAAAGTAACTTTTTTGATGTAAAGCAATCTAATTTCACTATTTTATGTAGAGGGTGAATGTTAGTTAACTTGGAAAATATAGGTTTGCTAGGAGAAATAAGACAAGGTTGAATGTTAGGAAATTTGAGATTATGTCAAGTAACTTGAACAATACAAGTTTGCTAGGACAAATAATATAAGGTTGAATGTCAATTTACTAAAGGTTATGTTAGGTAATTTAAAGTAGTACATGTTTGCTATGAGAAATAACATGAGGTTGAATGCCAATCTACTAAATGTTATGTTAGGTAACTTGAAAGAGTAGGTTTGCTATGAAAAATAACTTGAGGTTGAATGTCAATTTTGTTGAGATTATGTTAGATAACTTGAAAGCATAGGTTTGCTATAAGAAATAACTTGAGGTTGAATGTCAATTTACTTGAGGTTACATCAAGTAATTTGAAAGTATAGGTTTACAATGAAAAATAACTTGAGGTTACATCAAGTGACTTGAAAGTATAGGTTCACTATGAAAAATAATTTGAGGTTACATCAAGTAACTTGAAAGTATAGGTTCACTATGAAAAATAACTTAAGGTTACATCAAGTAACTTGAAAGTATAGGTTCATTATGAAAAATAACTTAGGGTTACATCAAGTAACTTGAAAGTATAGGTTCACTATGAAAAATAACATGAGGTTACATTAAGTAACCTGACAACATAGGTTTGTTACGAGAATCAATATTGGTGATTGGACATATTATTTATCATGACAAAGATTCTACTATCACATTACTCCTAGTCCATTGTAGCCATTGATTCTAACCATTTTAATCACAAATTGTAATATGATGTTTAATTGCTCATGGAAATCATACATTTGGGTATGGTGTGAACCATTGGTTTCAAACTACTATAGAAGACCTCCCCATTTCACATAAAATTTGGAGTATGAACAGTTGCACTTCCGTCCCGTCCTATTTAGAAGGATTCTTTGTCTTTCATCAGCCGAAAAGTGTCCGCAAATGTCGTTTATGGGTTAATCAGTGCGAAAATTGTGACATCCAAGTGCACAAACCTCCAAAAACGAAGACTAGTCCACTCACCCAGTCCTTGGCTCTGGTTTTCCATTGGACTGAAATCACATCTTCAGTTCCGAAACTCAAGTCCGCCATTTAAGCTTAACTTAGACCAAGTAAACTTACTTCCACACTACCATTGGACTAAGTACACTTAATTCAAAGTAAAACAAAATTATTTCAAACTCGGCAGACCAAAAGCTCCCCCACCCAGAGCACATCCTGGTCCCCGTCAGGACCAAGAGAAACCGACTCTGACCCGTCTTTACTTACGACGTCAGGCTTAGGCCCGTCATTTGCTTGTGACTTGAGAAAGGTCCTTGATCAACAAGCTGAATGATCTGTTGTGGTTTGACTGAGTGAGAGGGGGAAAGCAAACTGGGTCCACACAACAGCAGCAGCACCAGCAGACTCCGTGATTACTTCAACCTTGACGCAGACCCGGCCACGATGATGCAGACTTCAAGACGATGGGGACGGAGACAATACGGACTTGATTGCACATTAGCTTGAGATTCAAGTTAAAGCTCAGGCAAACACAGACAGGCAGAGAGACAGACAGGCAGTGCGCGCGGCACGGCATCATTCAGGAAAAAAAATGGGCCACGAGAGTTTCATGCTCACACTGAGAGCATTGAAGACGTGCTCTAGCTCAACATGGGGCATTCCAAGCAGCAAGCAAGTTCAGTCTAGTTGTTGCCATCGATCTGTCTCTCGTCTGTCTTCAGATCGAGCGATGGAATGAAGAGCCTGCTGCTTGCTAAAAGAGCGGTGGAGTAGGTGGTGTGAGATTGATAGCCAGGCTTCCCATTGCAGACCTGCACTACTGATGGACCTGTTGAGACTCTGCTAGGCTATTGATGGGGCCACTTCTATAGCCCTCCGTCACACTATGCGGCAGGGAGTCTGTGTAGAAAGAGAAAGGGTTGTGAATGCAATAGCATCACGAGTGTTACTGCTCACCGGGGGTCACTCTGTCCTACAATTATTTAGGTTGGGTAGTGTTGCACGATTGGGCCCACGCGGTGCGAACACGCGTCCCGGATGACTTTCTTGGCCTCGCTGCTGGGATGAGACTTGGAGAGCAGAACTTTGTTCTGCGATTGAGCTTCAAAAGTGAGTTTTTCTCTGCTGATCAGTAATGAAAGAACGTAGAGAAGAGTAGTACTCTTATGACATGATTACTCTGAGTGAGTAATTACTCTTTGATACTGCAACTTCGGTTGTAACGACATTGCGGTTGCGGTAGAGGCTGGTGAGATGAGACAATATGCACATTAAGTGTGCAGAGGAAGGGTTGAGATTTGGATAAGTTACGAAGCACGGAGGAGAGTCTGAAGGAGAACAGCCATCAATAACAGATGTTATCCCTTGTGTGAGAATATCCGTGAGGGCAATGGTAGTTGGAAGTGCTGTACTGCGCTGTTAGTAACGACCCTGAGAGTATCAAGGACAGTGCTGCCACACCACGGCACTGCCCCCTCCGTGGCTTCAATAACAGGAATAACAGAAGGGGAAGGATATGCTCCCTGACCACATCTATACTACCATACTCCCAATTAGCTTGTAGATACAGTTCAGTGAACAACCACCATGGGCTGAAGAAAAACGACTTCTTAACTTGGAGACTCATCTGAAGCAAATCCGTTTACAAATGCATTGTGAGACTTTTGTATAAATACTTTTGACCTCTATTATACACCGAACGTACAGGCAGAAATAGCACTTGCATGGTACACGGGAATGCCATCGAAACCATAATGGAAACATGCAAAATGCAACGTACTTTTCTTTCAGGACAAGTACTCTTTAGATGTTTACAGACAGTAAGGGTACAAGCCAAGATTGATATTATGTGAACAACCGACCACGTCAACAATAGAAAACATCTTCATCAGGGAAGAGGGTATCTAAGTTCGTGTGCCAACCTAGCTCCGTCTTGTTGGTGATTAGACTTCTGATAACTTCGTCAACTCAAGGGTTGCAGAGGCAAATGCCTAAGGTATGATCGTCCTGCTAATCCACTACATTGTCAAGTGCGACAAGCGATATCCAGTAAACACCATTGCATTGTGAAACTTCATCATGGACCAACTTGGAACTGCATTACGTGATAAACTTCGAGTGACTGAAACTACTTATCTCCTGCGCGAGCAGATGGTATCAAGAGTGGAAGAAGAGTGTACCTCATCAAGATTACATGAAAGCTGGTCATAACATGCCTAAAACGTGCGAAACAATCTGCGAACTCAACTGTAACAGGAACTGCAAATCAGAAAAGTCTTCAATGGGATCCCCAGGGATCCCCAGATCGAGGGATGCTCAATGTGACATACCAACCACAGCACCATGAAAAGAGCTGTGTGGATGTGTACCAACACTAGTACAAACTAATATCAGATTTTACAAACACGAAAAGAAAAGAAAAAACAGAAACAATTATTTTCCCTAACAATGAAAGCAAGATTAAGCGCAGGATACGAAAAGACAAAATTGCTCCAGGCGCAGTTCCAAACTAGGTGTCGGAAGGCTTGAAACCCTCGTGCATGATGATTACGACCAGCGATTTTATGCTTGGAAACAATGCATTCATGTGCGTCGGGAGGAAGTGGGGAACCTCAAAACGATTGTACTGTGCATGGTCACATGGTTTCAAGATCGTGGCAACCTTACCACTCAGAATGATGAAAATAAGCACAAAAAGCGGTCAAATTTTGCCCACCAAATCCTCCATCACAGGGTCACAAATCAAGTCAATGTCCTGTGAAGCTTCTTGATAGCCATCCCGAAGGATTAAGACCAAGAGAGAGTCTAGACCAACTCTCTCAAGGAGGCAGCAGAAGAAGCTCCAGAGAGCATTGAGCAAATTTGTGATCCAGAAATACCGCTTTCAGAAGTCCTCAGCATGCATGCAAGCACATCACGTCCTTCAGAAGTGTCTCTTTCATGACCAACCAAGGTCACCTCCACTTCATGCCCCACATTTCAATCCCCTCGTCAAGTCCCGAAAACTTCGGAAGCCACAGAAAACCCGAAAACTCCCCACCCACAAACCGCCATGACACATCTCCACTAGCCACACAACACACAACGTTAGTCAAGCCAAAACACTTGCACACACTTGCACACACTTGCACACACTTGCACACACACACACACAAAACACTGCTCCCAAACACCAAACACCCCCAAACCAACCAACCCAGTGACAACCTATTCTTTAACCCCTCCCCTCCCCAACATCCCACCCACATCATCTCACTCACACACTCTCCAAACACAACCCCCTTCACAAACTCCCAGAATAAAAGCTCTCCCAGTGACCAAATCTCGTGGTCTAGTCCACCCGAAGTCGCTGTCCCGCATGGCTCCGGAAGAAAAGCCGTGAGACACATGAAGCTGCATGAGGGTGAGCACAAGAGCTCTGTTGCGTCGCCGCATGCAAGCCCAGGGGTTAGGAGGCAGGCAAACAAGCAAGCGAGGGAGCAGCAAGCGTGGTGCAGCAAGGAGGTTCTTCATCCCCAGGGCAGGCAGGGCCCAAGTACCCGAGTGGGAGAAGAAGCACGCAAAGTAGGTAAATATAGGACCCAGTGAGGCGAGGGCGGGGCCAGGGGACTTCACCTCAGTCCCAGCAAAGACAGGCAGGCCCACCACCAGGGACGATGGCCACATCGCCACCACATCACACCATCCCTCGCAGCTGGCTGTGATGACTGCCTGCCTGGACTTTCCCCCCACGGAAAGGCAACCCCCACCGGCCATGTTGGCAACTGCCCTCCAAAAGCCATCCATCCATCTAAACTTACAGCACGAACTGACTGAAACCACTCTGCTCCATCCTCTCACAATCTGCGGCTCCGAAAAAGGTGAAGGAATATAAGCAGACTGTTAGCTAGGTTTGGAAGTTTAGCCCATTTAATTAGCAGTGGGGCTAATTACGAAACTCTCCTTTTACTCAGGACCTCTGGAATGCTTCCTAGCTAGCAGTCGGCCACTCTACTCCCCTCTCTCCCCCCTCTCTCTCTCTCTTCAGTATGTTTGATACCCGTACATTTTTACAGCAGAGTGTTGAATTTGGAAATTTGGCTGGTTTGGCCGTGTTTCGAGCAAGCTTCCGAAATCCGAAAGTAAGTTCGTCCCATTTGAGATCAACTGAACTGAATGTTCCTTGGCCTTGGCCTCTCTTGCAGCGCATGCGATGCATCAGTCCGTGGATCATTCGGCCCGTGATTCTATCCGTCCCCTCTGCTCTGGTCTGCTCTGGACGTCTGCCTGTCTGAGGGCTGGGTTCCCATTATGATTCTCGTGGCAGGCAGGGCGGAAGCAGAGGCCAGGGCGAGCACGTTGTTCAGTAATCTCCTGTGCTCCTGTGCAGTGGCAGCAGGCGAGGCAGGAGGCTAGACCCCCGGCTGCCCGGCAAAGCTGGACGTCCAGTAATTAGACACAGTCGTTTCAGTCGTTTTTCTTTACTGGGCATGGGCCCAACTTACATCTGCTGATAACTTAAGTAAGTTCAGCTATTAACTTAATCATACTGTAGCGCTCGCAGGGCCTCACTGCACTCCGTCCAGACGTAACGTACTGCCCGCCTTTCTGAATTGGTGGAGTCTGCGCTGGCGGGGCGGGCTGCTTCGGTCCCTGATGCTTGCACGAGATCGGGCCTTGACTTTGGGGCGCCGGAGGAGGACAATTCGCGGCAGGAAGCTGGCTGGCATGCTGCCTTCATGGCCTCCTCGCCTCCTCGGCTCGGTGCCGTTTAGACTGCATCTATTCTACACAACACTTGCTGGCCTGCCTGCCTTTGACCAACTTCAGTTAATAGCTTAGCTTACTAGCCCCCCCCCTCCCTCTCTCTCTTGCAGTACTAGTCAGGTCTTGTGCTTAGGCGCCTGGGGCTTTGGGAAGCGCGCACAGCCTGGTTTTGGTTCGTTTTTGTTTGTCTTGCGTGCTGTGCAATCGTCACGTCCCCACAAGAAAGGCCCGCTAAAAAGCAAACGTCACTTCCCCACAAGAAAAGCTCAATAAAAAGAAAACATCACGTCCCCACAAGAAAAGCTCAGTGAAAAGCAAACGTCACATCCCCACAAGAAAAGCTCAGTGAAAAGCAAATGTCACATCCCCACAAGAAAAGCTCACTAAAAAGAAAACATCACGTCCCCACAAGAAAGGCCCGCTAAAAAGCAAATGTCACTTCCCCACAAGAAAAGCTCAGTGAAAAGTAAGCATCACGTCCCCACAAGAAAAGCTCAGTGAAAAGCAAACGTCACATCCCCACAAGAAAAGCTCACTAAAAAGTAAACATCACGTCCCCACAAGAAAAGCTCAGTGAAAAGCAAACGTCACATCCCCACAAGAAAAGCTCACTAAAAAAAACGTCACATTCCAACAAGAAAAGCTCATGGGGAGAAAGAAAAAAAGAAAAACAAAAAGAAAGAAGAATTGATGGAGCTGTGGGTAGGCCAAGTACCTTACCACGAGGCTTGTGGCATGATTTTTGGATATGGTTTTCTTGTTGGGACGGGCATCTCTAGCTGCTCCAGATATAGTGCGTTGTTGGGGACAATAATTCACCAAAGGTATAGTACAATGTTTTTCATTTGTGCAGGCGGGGGGAAATCATGTTTTTGCATTGGACTCAAAAGCGAGGTGATAGGCGGGGTTCAGTGGAGAGGTGATAGGGGGGTTCAATGGGGAGGTGATAGGGGGGCTCAGTGGAGAGGTGATAGGAACTTCAATGTGATCTTAGTCACATGATTAATGGCTTGGCTACATTTCTAAAAAAGAAAGTACTTTCTATCAGTGTCAAATGACATTGATATGACTTTCACCACAAAAAGATGCAATTTGCATTGGTGGGATTCTTTTTGGAAGTGATAGGAAGAAGCTAATTGGGAGAAAGGAAAAAAGAAAAACATGAAAGAAAGAAGAATTGACAGAGCTATAGGTAGGCCAAGTACCTTACCACAAGGCTTGTGGCATGATTTTTGGATATGGTTTTTTTGTTGGGCTGGGCATCTCCAACTGCTCCAGTTATAGTGCATTGTTGGTGACAATAATTTACCAAAGGTATAGTACAATGTTTTCAATTTGTGTAGGCAGGGGAAAAATCATGTGTCTGCATTGGACTCAATGTGGAGGTGATAGGACTCATTGGTGAGGTGATAGGACTTAGTGGCAAGGAGATAGGGGGCTCAATAGCGAGGTGATAGAGGGCTTAGTGGGGAGGTGCATTGGACTCAATGTGGAGGTGATAGGACTCATTGGTGAGGTGATAGGACTTAGTGGCGAGGAGATAGGGGGCTCAATAGCAAGGTGATAGAGGGCTTAGTGGGGAGGTGATAGGGGGGCTCAGTGGAGAGGTGATAGGGAGATCCAGTGGGGAGGTAATAGGACTCAATAGGAAGGTGATAGGAACTTCAATGTGATCTTAGTCACATGATGAATGACTTGGCTACATTTCTAGAAATAAATGGAAAACACTTTCTATCAGTGTCAGATGACATTGATATGACTTTCACCCCAAAAAGATGCAATTTGCATTGGAGGGACTCATTTTGGAAGTGACAAGAATTTTGTGACCTTACTTATAAGATGAATGAGGGTACATCTCCAAAAAAGAAATGCACCTTTATCAATATTATATGGCATTGATATGATTTTCACTACAATAGATGCAACTTGCATTGGTGGGACTGATTTAAGAGGCGACAAGAATTTGTGACCTTACTTATAGGATGAATGAGGCTATATGATCTCTAAAGAAACATTATTATCAATGTCATATAACATTGATATGACTTTCACTACAAAAGATGCAAATTGTATGTGAACTCATATGCTTTGAATTTTATAGTTTAGGTATTTTGGCATCACTTCAAAGTTTTATCATGTTAGTATGTGTAACACTAATTTACCATAGGAACACTATTTTGATCCTAAGGAAGCAATATACCCTTGAGACAAAAGAAGGTTTGGACAAGGATCTACAATGTCAATTTGGGTGAAATTTTTTGAAATTTTTTCTTGAGATTGGAGAAAATATTAGATATATAAAATTATGATTTTTTCTTCAACCAATGCATGGAAGCAAAAGTTATGGTACCCTCAAAACAAATTAACCTAGGGTAATTGCATGTACTCATGTTTGTGATGTAATTTGCACGAACCAATAAACTTATACAAATTTTGGCCCTAAGTGACACATCTTTTGCACCCAAATTTGCATTGGAAAATTTACTCCATTTTGCTATAACTTCTTCAAGATCTTCATTTAAAAATTGAGGAATCTTTTGACCTCATAATTTGTACAAAACACAAAATTGTCAAAAAAAAAAGTGATAAATATGCATTTCAAAATCATTGAAATCACATTTAAGATTTTGAACATATAAAATGCAATCAAATATAAAATGCATGTTTAAGGATAAGAAATTGATGTTCAAAACTAAGGAGATTTGAAGTGAAACAAGTAGCAATAGTTACAAGAGTTTGCACAAAGAGATTGTAAGAGATTGAAAGAGGTTTCATGAGATTGAAGAAGATGATTGCAAGAGTTGCACACTAAAGTGTATTGCTTAAAAATATACAAGTTCATCTATAAGACTCCAAGACTTGTACAATTGGCACATGTCACTTTGGAAAGCACTCCCTATTTTTGTGATAAATATGCATTTCAAAATCATTAAAATTGCATCTAAGATTCAAGATCATTAAAATCACATCTAAGATTCAAAATCATTAAAATCACATCTAAAATTCAAAAATGCAATCCTTATAGATTGTTTGCTTGAATAATCTCATCTTTAACATTGGTTTGTGTCAATTTCATCAAAGAGTTATTAATGGTTTAGGTTCTCTTTTTGACTTGTAGTTACTTCTACTTAACAAATTTTTAAAGAATGAAAATGAAGTTTTTTTTTTTTTTTTTCTTCTTGAGAATATAAATTCGATTCTCTACTGTAATTTTTCATTTAATATGACAATTTTCTAGAGCAAAATTGAGGTTTTGAAGATTCAAAGACTAAAATCTAATATTGAGAGGAGAAAAACAAAGTGTTTTAACTTTAAACACCAATATCTTGTAATCTACATGGTTAAAGCCTTCAATTTAATTTCACACGTTTCATATTGTCTAGTGGATGTTTAAGGATAAGAAATTGATGTTCAAAACTAAGGAGATTTGAAGTGAAACAAGTAGCAATAGTCGCAAGAGTTTGCACAAAGAGATTGAAAGAGATTGAAAGAGGTTTCATGAGATTGAAGAAGATGATTGAAAGAATTGCACACAAAGGTGTATTGCTTAAAAAAATACTTTGTACAAGTTCAGCTATAACTTAAGGTTCCAAGACTTGTGTTCAAGAGGCACATGTCACTTTGGAAAGCACTCCCTATTTTTGTCCCCCTTTCATTTGTCTTGAGTGCTATACAAACTTCCCAAGCAAAGTTTATGAGAAAAAAAAAAAAAAAAATAAGAATTAAATTTTAGGACACATTCTATGAGGCCTATTGAGTAAATTTTTGTATGTTTTTCTTGCTTTATGTATTCCTACACTATGTAGTATCCTATTAGTATGTGTGATACAAAATTACAAAACTAAAATTATTTTAAATTTGTGTTTGGTGAAATATTTTTGCATTGTAGTCATTTTGGAGGTTGATATGGATTACACCCTTACTAAGAGATTAAATGTGTATTCATCTAAAAAAAAGCCTGTTTGTTGTTGTCATATGACATTGGTATGATCTTTAATGCAATGTCGCAATTGATGCAACTTTCAGGTGGCCTTCATATGCTTTGAAATTTTGGTAACTTCTTAAAATTTACAAATTTACCAAAAAAATTAAAGAATTAAACTTTCGAATTAAAAAAAAAAGTTTTAAGAACTTCTTGAAATTGCAACTTTTTTGAAGTTGAAACTTGGTGAAATTTGATCATATATTGGTAATCTGGTCACATCTAGAGCATCATTGAAGTTCATACAATGAAAGCCAGATAAATGTTATATGACAATGAGTAGGGGCCTTTTTAAGATGTAGCAATGAGAAGTCGCCTTTTGCTAGTAGGCTTTGCACAAGTGCTAGTATATGCAAAAGTCAATTCTTTTTTTTAATCAATCTTTAAATTCTTGAGAGGACAATTTAATTTGGCCACTTCCATATAAGTAAGAGTCAAATTAATCATACTTCAACAAATCCAATTAAATATCTCACAAACAAATAGATTGAATCATAATAAGCTATATATAAAATGATAAAATTATATTTGAAAGTACACGTAAATCAACTAATAACTTCCAAATGAATTATTTCTATCTTTGACACTAATAAATTAATTTTTAATGATTTACATCTACAAAAATCATCGCATTAATGATTATTATCATTTAGAATCATGGTCTTAGTCTTATCACCGTTCTCCTATGATTTGATTTTGAATTCATCCCAAAACCAATTCTTGTGTGGATGAAAGCAAAGTAAAGTGCTAGAAAAACATGACATACCTCTAGCTTTTAGATTTATTTTTTTGGCATTAGTTGACCAAAATATAATAAATTTTGATGATATTTTAGTGCTTGATTGTTTTTAATTTGTTCCTAATAAGTGCATATGCTAATACAAATTATTACATTTGAAAAATGATATTTTAATGAAGTACTTTTGGAGTACTTTATGCAATTTCTTAAAACATGAGAAATAATAAAGTAGCTCTAAAGGCAATCTAAGTATTAGAAAGTTGTAAATATTTTTATAAGACTCTAATGTGCTGTAAATTGACTGTTTTGCATTTTTTTTTCAATGAATGTATAATGTCTTCACAGGAAAAAAATTCTCTAAATGAATATATTTTGAATTCTACATTTGTAGGGTATCTAAATTTCTAAATAAATTGTGCTAATTACAGAAATATTTTTAATAAATTAGTAATGTTAAGGACATAATGAAAAAAAATTGGTATATTTTGCTGAAGTAGCTTGCATATGAGTTAAATTGGTTTCCTAAAAGAACATTTTTAGAATTTTCCAAAACTGACATTGAAATGGTTCTTGGCTAATAAATACTTTCATCTCTAAATTTTAAAGTCACCTTCATATCTATTGTAATTGAATTAAAATCATTTAGAAAGTTTTTATAGAAAAGAATAAATATATGAATACAATAAAAAAAAAAATCTTAATATTTTTTTAACAATAATAGCATATTTTGAGAGTTAAGCACTAAAAGATGAAGTCTACAATTATATAGCCAAACTTGAAAGTCTCTCCCTCTATATCCTCCATTTCTTCTCTAAATTTGAGTTAATTTTGTTGGTTTTATTTTTCAAAAATGAAATCACATTTCTAATGTATGTCAAAAAATATTCAAAATTTTTTGTGAAAATTTTAAATTACCATTAACTTTTGGTTTTGTATAGATATAAATTACCATTAACTTTTGAATAAAGAATAAAAAAAATTCATATAAATACAAACCATTCTAAAAAAATCTAAAATCATAGAATAGAAGTATAGAGTAGAAAACTGTGATATAAATAAAATTTCCATGTCATTCCATATTTAAAAATGTGTTTATAGATCCTCAACTTTAAACTTCAATGAAATGCTCAATTTAACTATTTTTCAAAATTTCCAAGTGGAATAGAAACTTCACTTTAGGAGCTTCATTTTGTTAGTTTTTCTCCAAGAAACACATTTTGAATGTTAATATCAAGTTTTAAGGAAAAAAACTCAAAGTATTGAATTATACTCTATTGTGTACCTTTTTTTTGATAAATATTATATATAAAATTAAAAAGAACCTAAAATGTCTTGAATTGAAGTGAATGATGTGGATATAGCATGAAAAAAATTGCACACAAAAAATCAAATAATTACAAGAATGCCAATGGACGCCGCTTAACTCCTAAAGGTAAGAGACTAGGTTTTCACCAAAACGCTTCAAAAATGCCATTTCTGATACAAGCACCAAATTTTAGATGAAAGGCACGTTTAGACAAATGTAACCGTAGGATCTTGTAGTAAAATAGTTTGAAAAGATGTGGAAAAAATTTCAGAATTTTCCACCGCGTAGATTGCAAGATATTAAAGTTTGAAGTGACAAAAATAATTTTTAGCTTTGTGGAAATACGGGCAGCTGCACTTCACAAGGTCACCTATGTATGAAAAATTGTCTGAAATGGTGGTTACTCTTTGGATTCATTCCTCAATTCAAGTTGGCTACATGCTTGAAAATTTTAGATCATTTGGAATTTGCTCAACATATAGGAAAAATACAGTAAGTAGAATGAAGTACAAAGTGATTCAAAACACTAAATTGTTAAGAATTTAATTATAAAATTGAAAAATTCCAATCCCAATGGTGACAATGTAGTAATAAACAATCTACATCATATATTTTTATTTTTTTCAAAAAATATACAAAATTGAATTACATAAAGAACTCCAAAGTTTATTTTTGAGTAGGGAATCCATAACTACCTTGCAAACAAGTACACTTCATAAGTTTCATCTTGTAAATCAAAATGGAATGATTCAAAGCTTTCCACGTATATCTAAATCTAGAAAATCAACCTTTCTTTTTTTTTTTCTTAAAAAGTGATTTTTAAAGAAGCTTTGGGGGTTGCCCATCAATTGTTGAAGATTACATATCATGCAATAACTCTTTAACCATATAGTCAAAAGTTATGAAAATTGTTGTGCCTTAAGGCTACTCCTCAAGCACACATTGTGTGAAAATTTCAACAAAAAAGTAAAAACTCCATTTGTAGTGACCTACCCAAAATCGCTATGTTGCCAAAAAAACATTGTTAGGGCCTTTAGGGATTAAGTCCCCAAGTTGGCTTTGCAAATTTTCTTCATTTACCTTTCATTCACATGAACAATATTTATCTAGAATGATGTAAAAACCAATATGTTTGTTTTGAACTTGGAGTTATTATTTCAGTTTTGAAATTTTTATTTCCTCATTTGGCAATTTTCAACAAAATCTATGACCTTCTAAGTAGGAACAATATTCTACTAGAAGTCATGCTAATCTAGTAGGTGGGAATGGTAAAATGTACTCAAAAAATTAATATGCATTTGAAAGAAAGCTAAGTTGCTCCCTAGTGGTATGTCTAAGTTCATGGTAAATATATAATGTTGGATACAAATTTCATACTGTTCAGCCTACACACCCATCAAAAAATCATTGCATGCAAAGAAAGATGGGATATTATCAATAAGATAGTTAAATTTTAATACATCAATGAGCAATGATGGATAGCCTATGATAATTGCAATCCTACACTTTGTGACAAGATGTTAAATAAACTATGAAGGGCTCTTTCTCCTAAAATCAATTTCCAATACTTCAATACTTAGAGTTTGTTACAATCTAAGATTACATATCATTCATAGGTTTTAAAAAGCATGTGTTAAAGCATTGATTCTAAATGCACAAGTGATGTAGGACAAAATTATGACGTGTCCAAAGAGGTGCTATTAAATATGACTACTTTAAACTTTTTGATGTTTTCATCAAAAGATCAAATGTGAAGCACAAGGATTAGAAATTATTTATACAATGAAATTTTGAATAATATTTGTAAATTACTTTATGAATAAAACTTCTTTTTAGAAAATTCACCATATGTATAATTTCTATTTATAGCAATTTAAAAATGGTTATCTAATATTGTAGTTTCAATTGTTTTGTAGAAATAAACAAAAGATTTGAGGACAAAACATGAATACTTTCACCTACTAGTAAATTTCTTAACACAAGGCTATATTGAACACTTTGTGCTATATTCCTTACAACAAACTCTTAACTATAGTGATCTCAATTTGTAACAAAAAATTCAAAGATAATCAAATTTAGTGTGTTGATAAAAAAAATTCACCCATAAAATTTGTTCAAATTGGATGGTGACTAGAAGATGATTAATCTTGTTATTTAGGGATTAAAGACCAATGGCATATTTTTTGGCAAAAAACACTCAAAACTATAACTTTTTTTGGCTCTTAATAGAAAAATTGGAACTCTAGCGGGTAAGACAAAGTTTATTGGTTTATAATCTAAAATTGTTAGCCTATAATGTGCCCAATAAGAAATATGATCTAAATGAAAATGGAAACTAGCAATATCCTATCAAATAAATCACTTTAATTTTTTCTACTATACTTCAAAATTTTTAAAAAAAAAGGGCAATGAAACTACTCATGATTCATGCATAATTGCAAAGTTCTCATAAAAAACCATCCATGTCATTAGAGCAATGAAAATCCTCCTTCCCTTTCACTTCATTCCATAAGTTTTTGAGGTACTTCATATTCTCTAAGTTGCCTCTATCATTTTTTAGATCCTTTTTAGATCATGTTTAGATATTTTTTAGATCCATTTTACAAACTTTAGAAGGTTTGTGTGCTCACAATTCTTAGAATTGAAAGGCTTAATGTATACCATCAAGAAGAGCATTGAGAGGGCTTTTCCAATGATATATTAGCAGTTGTAATGGGAAAAAATTATTTGTGTAAATTTTATTCAAAGTTTTTTCTGTAAAATCCATAGCAACAAACTTTAGAGGCATCATGTATTCTTAATTCATGGAATTAGGAGACTTATTTCTTACCATGAAAAGAACATTTTGAAAAAAAATTCAACAATATATTATATAATGGATTTAGAAAAAAAATTGTTCATGCAATAGACCTTTAAAATGATTGTGTCAATGTTTTGTCAAGGCAACCAAATGATATGGTAGTCTCTTGGCCAATTTATCAAACCATGTGAATTCCATTGGGACTCAAGGTCAGTTTAACTACTAATTGCCCAACTAACAAAATATGGTCAATCTAAAATTTCAGGCTAATTTAGGTGTGGGTAGTTAGATTCCTCTTACCATTTAAAAAAAAATTATGGGCAATTTTGAACTTATAGTTTTTCGAAAGTAAATTTTAGTGTGCTAATACAATTTTTAGTTGTTTATGTCACCTCCAATCCTCCAAAATTCTTGTATACAAATTTCTCAAACATTGTGGGGAGGGCAACATACTAAAAATAAAATAATTATATACAATGTTCTTATTTCACAACCCCTACACAATGTCACACTCAAAATTAGTATATATGCTAATAAGCAAGCTATTTGAACATGTATAGAGTCAGATTTTGAAAAATACATATTTGCTTCATTAAGGATAACTATAAGCCCATGTTCTTTTTTGACTTTGTAGATACCTACTAGAATTAATTCTACTTTGTCATTATATTATGGGAGCAACATAAATTTGGTCCCAACATCCAACTAGGGGAGGGATACTCAGTCATACAAGGTGGTACATTTACCCTACATGTGTCAAATTTTCAATGTGATACATTCAAATTAGACTTTATAGATACCTACTAGAATTCTATTTCATCATTCAATGGACTTGGTCCTTTGGAAGTTAATTGTAAAACAATGGGTCCATTACCATGGTTATCAATATTCAATTATTCTCTTACTTCTTATTAGATGAATATATGTCCTTGTTTTTTAAGAACCATAAAATCCATTTATTAAACACTTTGTCCTCCATGTCTTTTGCATCCTTACATCTTTTGCTTCAATGCAGGGTTTATATTTTTGAATACATTCAAACATAACTTTGTCAACCTTGTGTAGGGTCTATTTGTCTTCCCTAGCATGTAGAGGATGTAAAATAAATATGCACTTTCCAAGTACTATTTAATCATTTAATAAACATTTATAGAGGATTTATAATTGTAAAAGCTTTTAGACATAACAACCTTAACCTTCCTTTGGAGGTCCCTTTGTCTTCTTTGACATCTAAACACCTCCAATTAATTTTAGATTTTTTTGTCTATCTTCTATGGTTAAAGTCTTAAAATTGAAACCTTCTCAAGTATGTAGGAAAAATAGACACCTCTATCTCTTGGATTCTAGGAGAAGGAATTTTCAAATTATGTAGTTAATGTTTGGTCTTTTATTTAACATTTAGACCATTTATATTTGTGAAAGCATTTGAACATAACATTGTTAACCTTCCATGAGGTCCTCTTTTCATCCCTAACATGTGTGTACCCTAATGAATGTTTTAATCCCTTCTAGACTAGGGAGTAATCTAAATTTTCCAAATTATAAAGATGTATTATAAAATGAAATATAGAATAATAATTAAATGATGACTCTCAAACAACAGTTGTAGAATATGATCTACAAATCACATCTAGATGGTTAGATCAACTATTACACTAACCAATATTTTTCAATTACATTTGAAAATAATTGAAAAATTCATTCTAAAATCAATTGGAGATTGAATATTTGTGATTTTCACAAGAATGATTTTCCATTAAGTTCAAAATCTTAAGTTCTAATCATAGTGATTTTTAAAGGTTTTTGTTTTTTATTTTTATTAAACTCATTTTTGAAAAGTTGTTTTTGAAGTAAAAAAGTTATTTTTTGAGGCCAACCTACTCATACCCTTTAAAATATAGAATATTAGCAAAGCAAAGTTTCTAGAATCTATATCTTATAGATGTTAAAGAACCAATACAAAAATCTACAAAAAATTTGATGGATGGAAAAACTCATTTTTGTAAGCTTAGGATGTATTTACATCTTCAATTGTTCAAATTTGAATGTCTAGTCTTTAAGGGATTAATCAACATTTATACTTCACATGTCAATTTTGGATGTCATACATTCAAATTTGACTTTGTTAGTACCTACTAGAATTTTATTTCATCATTTAGTAATCATGATCATTCAAGGGGTAATTGTAAATCAAACATATCCATCAGAATTTGCCACCCATTGGTTCAAACTTTGTGACGCCGTCCTGTCCGCAAAAACATGCCGTGTTTTTTGTTGCCATCACAAAAAACGCAGGTTTCTTATAGTGTCATCACCACTCAATTATCCTTTGCCTTTTGATTGGATGAATATATGCACTATTCCTTTTTACAAAATAAGTGAAAGTAATTTTCACACACCGTCTTCCACATCTTTTGCATCCTTGCAGGGTTAATATCTATACCTTAAATGAGTTTGTTTTCTTTTTGTTTTTCATAAATACCTTAAAAGAGTTTTGTTTGTTTGTGAGATCTCTTGGACCGTGCATCCCTTGGTCACGTTCTTGGTACCGTTGGAAAGATCTCTACAAAGAGGGGTGCATGGATTTTGTTTTGTGATGTTTGGACCTATGATGTGAAAAATATTTAACTTCATGAATTAAAAGACAACAAATTACTTTTACTTTTATTTTGATTGTGGCAACAACACAAGGCACACTAATATCTATGAATGCATTTAGACATAACATTGTTAATTTTCTCTGAAAGGGGGGGGGGGGCTTTTTCTTCCCTTTAATATGGGTGCTCCCACGTAATGTTGAATCTTTTAACCCCTTAAGGACCATGACTATGTTTTCACAAAAGAAAACGCTCCTCAACTGCCATTTCTAGTACAAGTACCAAGTTTCAGAAAAAAGAAACATTTTTGGACACATGTAACCACAAGATCTTGTAGTACATTGGTTAGAGAAGAAATTTCAGAATTTTCTACCATATAGATTGCAAGATATTAGCATTTGAAGTGACAAAAATCCTTTATTGGGCCTTAAAAAAAACCCAAGCAGTTGTACTTCACAAGGTCACATTTGTATGAAAAAATGTCCATAATGGTGGTGCTTTTTTGGATTCATTCTTTAAAGCAAGTTGATTACATGCTTGAGAAATTTCAGATCATTTGGAATTGTACAACAAATAATATAAAAAAAGGGTAAGTAGAAAGAAGTAGAGAATGATTCCAAATACTAAATTGTTAAGAATTTCATTATGGAATTGAAAAATACCAATTTCAATGGTTGAAATGTTGTAATACACAATCTACACCTAATGATTTTATTTTATTTCCAAAAATATTGAAAATTGAGTTAAATAAAGGACTTCAAAAGTTTATTTTAGAATAGAGAATTCATAACTATCTGCAAACTAAATTCTTAATAACTTTCATCTCTTTGATCAAAATAGAATGATTAAAAGCTTTACACATGTATATAAACCTAGAAAACCAATTTCAATTTTTTTTTTCTGAAAAAATGATTTTTCTTGATCTGCCTAGAGTGCCCAATTACGAAAAAAAGTAATATATTAGTCCATAACTTTTTACTTTTATTTCCAAATGTCCTGAAATTTAGTGCACTTAAAAAGATATTCCTTGTCCACACCTTATATAAAATTTTGGGCCAAAAACATAGAAACCTCCAGTCACACGTACTTGCCCAAAATTTCTATGTTGCCAAAAAACGTAGTTTAGTCTTTTAGGGGTTAATCAACCTCAAGTGTATTTCAATGTTGAACTAGAGCTTGCCCGAGTATATATGTAGAGAAAAGAGATCAATTTTTTTTCCTAGGATCTTTGGAAGAACCAATTTCAAGTTATGCAATGTTATGGAACCTCCTATCTTTTAAGATTCTTTAAAATCTTACAAAGCTACATACACTAACAAATGGTTGGGTCAAACCAAAGGCCCTCATGATTATCAAAGCAGAGATTGGTGGAGATATAGCTTTGTGGTCCAAGTTGGGTTTACACTTTGGCCAAGGACCATGCCATTTTTCATGGATGAGAAGTCTACTTATGGTCAAAGTAGATGTAATGTTTTGCCGGTTTCTAGAAGCTTTTTTCTTGACCACCTATTTGAGGTAGTCACTATGGATTTCTAGGAGACCATGGTGGCTAGAACTTCCCAACTAGAAATTAATTTTGTCTATTTAATTGATCTTATGGTTTGAAAATATCACATCTAAAAATAAATAGATATGGCCCACCTATGGTCTCTCTCATGGATTTATACCAAGGCCATACAAAATGCCATTAAGTTAGCAACACACATAATTGAGAATTTAAGGATTTGGAACATGATGTCTATTGATAAACATCCAACAAATTATTGGACTGTACTAGTAAGAGAAAAATAATTCTTGTGTACTTTTCAAATGTATTATTTGGACATTGTAAGTATGAGTTGTAAAATTTTAAAAAGCTGACTATAAATGCACCTAATATCGATACCATCGTTTGATATTCAAATATAGTACATCCTTGTAATCACATCTATTCACTTCCCATGGGTTTTTAAGATTTTAGAGGAGACAATTATAGGTACAGTGAAGGTTATGGATGCTCCTACTTTACTATTTTTGCCTTAGGCTCTTACTTTGCACAGTCACATGACTCACATTCAACCCTTTAAGAACAATTGTCTATTGAACGGACAATCAAAAATCTAGGTAGGTTTCTATGAAGCTAACACAAGGTGTGAACATGTACCCCTTTTGTGGAAACATAATTTTTTTTCCGATCGGGTGTCCACATCAAAAGTTATACTACCTTGAATCTTTTCTTTTATGATCAAGCAACTTTTGCAGGACTCCTCCTTTGCTTTTGAAATTTGGTAGGTAGGTAACTTACATCATACAAATGCAAATGTCAAAAAAAAAACTACTTGCAATATACAAATCTCACTTTAGAAGGAGCTAAAGGCTACTAGCCTTGTTGGGCAAGGTAAAAAGAAACTTTTTCTTCTAACTTCAAACATTATAATCTTTCAATCTGTGCAATCAAAGTTTTTGAAATTTTTTCTATACATTCCGATTGTAGTCTAGTCTCTGTAGTACAAATTTACAAGGTTGAATTTCAAAAAACAAAACTTTTTTTTTTTTCGTTTTTGTTCTACTACCCCCCAAAGTTGCATCTTTTCACAACTTATGTCTTGAAATATGCCTCCATGCTTTAGGGGTTTAACAAGAACCTCTGCCCACTCCAACCAAATCCTAATCATGCGTGTGCACTGTGAATATAGTTGTAGATAGGATTTGAAAACTCAAATTTATAATCCACACAGAGTCAACACTATAGTCTTTGTTGAAAACATAAAGCCAACAAAGCAAGGTACCTTAACCTTAGATGTAAATAAGCTAATAAAAGCGGCCGGCCCTAAGTTACGTTAGACTACACTTCTCTTTCGTAGGCTTTTCTCTCCACTCTTGCACTCAATTCCTATTTGGGGCCTCATGATTTTTCCTTCCCTTGTGTTGTGGTTCCCCTCACTCTCTTCAAGAGTTTTCCTTGAGTACTCAATAAATGCCTGCAAGTGCGAGTAAACCACTACTTGTGAGTGGGTGGGGTGATAAATAATGGTTGTAAGAGCATGAGTTTCTCGAGGGCACTGGGCTTAGCTTTTGAGGTTTTGTCTTACCATAGTTTTTTGCAGTTGCCTCATCATTGTCATTGTCTCTCTCTCCTTTTCCTTCTGCATCATGTGGTGAAGGAAGTTATTAAGAAGAGCACATGCAAATAACATGGTTGCCACTGAGTTCTTTCAATCAACAGACAGGGAGGGAGGGAGGTCACATGTTATGTTATGTTTAAGTTTGTAGCCTGCAGACTCTGTCCATTAAGGTAGGAGGCTCGAACTCCGTTCGGGCATTTAGAACCGCCCCTATAAATGTTACTGGAATGGGCTGGAGGTGGTTCTTGAATTGACCTTCATTGTCATTAAATGAATCAAGAAAAATACTATTTATTATTGCAAGAGCCAATCAGTTTCCTTTCTTTTCCCATTTCTGTTTAGAAGTCGCAGTGAACACTTTATGAAAGACCTAGGATCACAAATAGGGACCTACAACACATCTCGTTTGAAAATTCATAACTAATTCAAAAATGATCCAAAAAATATGAAACAACTTGGGTTAGATGCCAATTCTTCTTCTCTTTCAAGGAAAATTTATTCAAAAATATTTTGAGCAGTTTGACCTGCCCAAAATTCAGTTACAGTGATTAGATGGTCGGTTTATGAACCGACTACCTTATTATTGTTTTTTTTCGGGTTTCAGTAGTATAGTTAGTATAGTACCCTCCTCCCCTATTACTCCCGTAATCAAACCCAATTGATGATGGCAATTGTAACTTCCAACTCACGGAATGGTGTTGGTGAACGGTTAAGTTATGCCCCACGGACGGAATGTCCCCCCAAAAGGGAACTGAACGGGCCACGGGTTCCAATCCCTTATTAAGAAGGTAGCTAGTCTACTCTTAAAGCAACCATTTAAGAGCTGATTGCCTTCTTCTTGGGGGAAGTGAAACTCCTTAGGGAAAAAAAATCCAGTCCATTTTTGCAGGAAGGAAAAAACGGAATTGGCATCGAACCCAGGTCGTTTCACATTTTTTGGACCTTCGTGGAATTAGTTATGAATTTGTGAAGTTGAAACACACAAGCGACTCCCTCTTGAAATGTACACTATTAGTACATTGAAGAAAAGAAAATGTATCTCTGTGTCATGATTGCATTTAGAACATGGTAGACTACCTTTATTCACACCTCCCAAAGCTGCAGGGGAATGAATGTGTTGTAGTAGGTTGCCACCAGTATTCAATTCGAGGTCACCAAAAGTTCAATTTAAAAAAATTTAAGCTTAACCCCTAAAGGACCAGGGCCGTTCTTCTGTCAAAAACTACTCAAAACTGCCATTTTTGCTGCATTCATCCAAAAAAACAAAAAAAATACTTTTCTTAGAATCTAACCGTAGGATCTTGTACTTTACTAGTCTAGTATCATGTGATAAAAATTTCATGGAGTTCGACCGTACAGATTGGAAGATATTAGCATTCAAAGTTGAAAAAAGAAAGTTTTTTTGAACACTAGCCTGCAATTTCAGATGACTTTGAATGCCATTTGGGGAAAAAAATTACACCATGGACCTTGAATTAAAAAAAAATTGTGTTGAAGAATTGAGTTGAAAGTCTAGAAATTTTTTTTTTAAAAAAACATGATTGATTTTCATTCTTTAAAAAATTGTTCAGTACAAGTAGGTCCAAGATTGAAAGAAAAACTAAATCTTTAATAGCTCTAAAATTGGATTGAAACACAATAATCTCAACGGTGAGATTGTTCTAAATAGAAAAATTAACCTTGTAAAACAATTTTTTTTGAAAAATTGTGAAGATTGCATTCAGAATTGAATCCTATAAGTTATTTTTTCAAGAAGATGCTCAAATTGCCCGAAAAACAAGATTGTTCATAACTTTCACATTACTAATCCAAATGGAATGAATCAAAGCTTCACATGTAGAAAAAAATATGATCTTTAAGAAGAAGAAAAAATTTAAATTAATTTCAAATTTTTGTAGATTTATTTTTCTGCCCGGTGACGTGTAAATTATGTTTAAGATGCCATAACTTTTGCTCTCAGACACCAATTGAAATAAAATTTATATTCCCACGAAGCTCATAAGTTTTCCTATCTTATGGGAAAGTTTCAAAAAAATTCACTGAAAATTGAGATCATAGGAACTTGCCCGAAATCCATTTTGTCCCCCGAGGGGCCAATGGTCCTTTAGGGGTTAATTGTGGGTCACTTTTTTAGGAAAGAATTCACAGCAAGCAGAGCACTCCCATCAGGCAGGAGAGGAGAGAGGAGGGTCATGGCATTGTTCCGTGGTTTTCAAGAGAAGAGGAGGCCATAGCCAAGCCAAGCCAGAATAATGGCCCCAGTTTTCAACAGAAGTGGTTGGTCCAATCCGAAGATGGAGCACATATCCGGAGGGAGGGAGGGAAGGACTGACCGACCGACCACAAGTAGTACTTGTTGTTGCGTGCACTCATGTGAAACTGATGTGCAAGAGGTGAGGTAATGAAGGTACCTGCCTGGCAAGCTGAGGATACTTTCCCTTCGGGTTGATAGAGAATGGAGGAAGAGGAGGAACTTAATATACTGGGGTTCCCATTGCACAAGGTTTCCATTGCTAAAAAGGACGCAGAACACTAACCCCCATGAAGTGTGATTAGTAGGGGGGAAACGTAAGTGTTTTGTTTATTTTTCTCTCATGAAAAAGTTTGCTAATTTTGAATCCATATTTGTAATGAGAGACCCCAAATTGGCTAGGAGAGGTCACAAACATACCCTAAACACAACACAAAATAGGGGGCAAGATTTTACTTTTACCATGGAGAACCTAAGTTTTCACCATGTTGGTCCCACTTTGTGAGACAGGTTTAGCATCCTACAAAAAGTAGAGTGTCAATGTGGTATCCATTACTGTGAATAAAGTATTCATTACATTAATAGTGGCATGCTTTCTAAAGTATGGTGCTCATGAGATTGGTTTCTAGCATAAAGAATGCTCAAATTAGCATGTCCAAAGGAATGACCAAAAACAAGGGAAGTTGTAGTCTCCACTGAGTGACTAATTTTTAACTCGAATTGAATCCCTCTAGCCTAGTGTCCAAGCCCTCCAGCTCTACAAATGCAAGAGGTAGAGGCTAAAGCGCGAGATGGGCCCGGAAATGGGTCCTATTCAAGAGGTCTAGGCACTCAATGGAAATGGCCTCTTAGAGTGTGTTTGCAATTTTTTCACTCAGTGCTTGTCATCTTGGTCCTTTGATGTGATTTGTTGGTTGTTAAACAAGGAATGAATTCCATTTGCTTCAATAAAAATAGAAGAACTGAGGAACCTAACCTCGTGGCATTAAACAAAAGACTTTATCATGCCATCTTGATCACTTTTTCACGATATTACATGTATCCAATACCACTATAACCTCTAATGGACTAGGTGACCGTTCAATGTACTTAAGAGATTTTGGGTAATTACACATGAAGTTAGTTTTGATTGGATGTTCACGGAGTTGTGATATTAGGTGTGAACATGTATTACCATAGTGGGAATATCATATGTTTTTATAGGGTGCATGGATAAGATGTTATGTTGCCCTAAAAAATTTGGGTAGCTTGGGTAGCTTTAGGAAACATGTGCAAAAACTCTTCTTCTACTTTTGAAACTTAAGAAGTATGTAACTTATATGATACAAGATGCAATTTTTTTTTTAAATTAACAATGTGTAGTACTGTTTAAGAATCTCAATCTAGGAAGAAATAACCCCTAAGTGCCCTAGGGGACCAAAAGTGTCCTCACATAGTTTCAAGTTGAATTCAAAGTGTTGTTGCTTTTGCATCTAAATATCCAAATTGAATAAAAACTTGTTGGAAATTTTGTCCTCTCTTCTAGTTTGTGTGGTAAAATTTTCATATCAATCCAAGATGTAATGATTATTTGTAAGCCAATCAAATTTAAGGGGGGCAATTTGAGTTCACCAAATTGCATTTAATGGCTACAACTTTAGGGGATTGAATTGCTTTCATCCAATGCTTTCAATAAAAATTTGGTTTATGTTTTCCTTTGAGTCTACTTAATTGTGGTAAATTTTTCATGTCAATCCAAGTTGTTTTGAATGTTTGAGAGCAATTTGAAGTTTAAATTCCCGACATTTCTGGATTACAATGAACTTTGGCAGCTTGTTTCTTCTTCATACAATATCCATTTCCAATAATGTTTTTTGGAAAAGTTGGGCATACTAGTCTATTTTGTGTGGCTAAATTTTCATATCAATACAAGAAGTTATCAGTGACTAAGAACCATTTCAGTAGAAGGAGGTTCAGCCTCAAATGTGCTTCTTGAAACTTTTTGACATTTCAAAGTCATTTTGTAGACACAATGAATCAATTGAATGATATTTTTTTCACCAACGTATTTGTATGATAGTTTTGAATCACTTTACAAATTAAAGTTTTTTCATTTGAGTAGGTTTAGAAATCAAATTTCACCTCCAAATGTGTTGCTAGCATAATTTTAGCATCCTTTTTCAACACTAAAACATTATAATCTTGTAATCTTTGTGGCCAAATGCCTCCAAATTTGATTAATGTCATCTACAATATGTACACTACAAGATTGTATAGGTGAGATTTCTATACGTTAATGACATTTAGATCTATAACACTCCAAAAGCAATGATGTTTTTGAACCCAAAAAGGCCTTGCGCTTTTAGAGGTTAAAATTTGTGGGCCTTGTCAAGCATTGGTGACACTTTTTCTTCTAAGTTCAAATGTTATAATCATTCAATCCATGAGGTCAAAATTTCTAAAATATTTTCCACAAATTCCCATGGTAGTCTAGTTTAAATTTGTATGGTTGAATTTTGTAATTTTTTTTTCTTATTGCCCTACAAAATGGAATTTTTTCACAATTTTTGTTTGAAATGTGCCTTGGTCCTTTAGGGATTAAAGCAATGTAGCAATTATTGAAAATTTACACCTTTCCATCCTATGAGAATTTAAGGTTATGACTTGTTAGATTGAAAATTAGTGAATTTTCAATAAATACATTTTTTAGAGGCAAAAATATTTATGGTCTATCATTTAACAAAGGAATGATTGATATGTTTAAAATATAAGTAGTATGATATGTACCATTGAACAACTATGAGTAGCTACTACCAACTATACACAACTATGAGTAGCTACTACCTACTCTACAATACATACATGTAGATTATTGTATTTTAATTTTTTATGTTTTTTGTAGTCGAAGAACTTTAGTACATAATTTGAGCAATGTACAAATTTGTTAAGAAAAAAAAAATTCATCCAAATTCTATTGTTGAATGAAAGAGTCCAATCATTATGTAGAAAGCTATTGAGCATGTGCACTTGATGCCAGATTTAGTGGTATTATTTGAATTGCACTTATATCTTCACCATTTAAAGTAGTGATTGTATGCCAACCTCTTCTTCTACATGAAGACAACAATAAAAGATGATGTAGATGCAATTGAGAGCAAACACATCAATGATATTTGCAACAAGTGCAAACTCAATCTTCATTAATTGTTTAAATAGGTTTCATCAATGGCAAGATATATATTTTCAATTTAAGCTTAGTACTCCAAAGCATTGAACTACTTCTATTTGAAGCTTATTGTGTAACCATTAACCATTGGGGGTGTTGGTTGGGAAGACAATTAGAATAAAATTTGTGCTGAAGTCACAACATTTCAGTTGCCCCATCAACATCGTACACAAAATGAGGTGGTTGATCTCATAGCATAATTGCAAGTGCAAATCATTTATAATGTAGAATGAAGATTTTACACTTTCAAGTTGTTCTATCATGTTCAAATACCAATCCCTTTGGCTTAATGTAATAAAAACAACTTGATGCGTTTCTTTTTATGAAAAACATCTTGAAAATACCCAATGTACACTCATAAGCCTCTAAGTCTATAAATCCCAAAGTGATCAAATTAGTATTTACTACTTTGGCTTATGCCACTTAGCAAATTATTGCAAGCACTTTTATATGAAGTTTAAAGGAACAAAATTGAATAAATGAAATATGTATAAACCATACTTTATATCTAAAAGTTGATAATATTATTAATTCAACTCTTTATTTTTAAATATACTCTATTGTTAAGTAGAGGATAAAGCTCAAAATCATACTTTTAAAAATTTAACAAATTTTTTGTTGTACTTTTCATCTTTTATAAATAATATTCTAAAAGATTTATTAAATTTGATTGAAATCAACTATTTTTTTTCTAGCTTCTCTAAAGGTTCTACCTAGCGAGGCATGGTGACCACCCAACTAGGGTGGTAAGCTGTGAGGAGCCTTGTGGCCCCTCTATATGCTTGTTCTACAATTGGTTAGTCTCCTTGGGTTGTGTCAAATCTTTATTGTTTGTCTCTTTGCTTGTTTTTCTACTAGGCCACCTATGCTTGGCCGACCTTGTATTCTTTCTTTGCAATGAAAATTCTATTTCATTTGTGTCAAAAGAAGAAGAAGAGAAACCAACCATTTTTCTCCTTTGACTAGGATCTAATGTTCATAATTTTTTTTTAATGATTAGTTATTACTTCCTCTGGATCTAAGGAAAGGACCATAATTCCTAAGAGCATCTCCATTAGAGTACACCATATTGCCTTATCAAATGGTTGGGCATGTCTGGTCTTATTTTTGTGTCCCACAAGTTGGAGATTTGTAAATTTGTCAATGTACATGACAACAAAAATCCATCTCTACACTTCAAGCTATGGTAGGTGGAGCATTTGCCTTGCACCACGATATGACTAAAAGAGAAGCATTGGGACATGTGTTCAATAGAGGAGTAGGCATCAAGGAGTAAGAATCTTGAATATAAGGAGCCCCCCAAGAGCTAGGGTGCTTGGATTGTTGGGGTGCTAGCTCTCCACCATGTGTCTCATTTGGCACGTTGTAGAGGATGATGGTAGGGGAATGGTAACTCCTTGGTTCCTTTTGCCCACCTGACACACGCACCCATCATTTAGCACATCCCTTGTGGTAGAGACAGGTGGAGATGTTTTAAAGTTCTTTGATGTTTAGACGCCCAAAATTCTTCCAATTAAGGTAAGTACACCTAAAATCAATAGAATAAGCAATAAGTGGGAGTACATATTAAGTAAGAATTTTTAGATGTCAGTTTTAGGATGGTGTTGGTTATAGGTGTAGTTATCTTGTTTGTCTCCAAAGCAAGGCCAAAATCTTCATTTATATTTAATTTTTAACCCCTAAAGTTCCATTGTCCCCTTGGGGGACAATTTGGAATTTAGGCACGTTCGTATGGGCTGAAATTTTACCCTGATTTTTTTATTTTTTATTTTTAAAATAGTAAGATTTGTGGGAATATAACTTTTTTTATTTCAATTGGTGCCCGGAAGCAAAAGTTATACCACAAAAAATCCCAAATTTTAACTCAATGGGCAAAAAAATAAATCCACAAAAAATCGTAAATTATATTTTTCAATTTTTTCCTTGTAGATCATATTTTTGTCTTCATGTGAAGCTTTGATTCATTCCATTATGATTAGTGATGTAAAATTTATGAACAATCTTATTTTCTGAGCAATCTAAGCATCTTCTTGAAAAATAACTTATAGGATTCATTTCAAAATGCGATTTTCAAATTCTTTTAATTTTCAAATTTTGAAAGGTTCAATTTTCTTGCTAGAAAAATCTCACCGTTGAAATTATTATATTTTAATCCTATCTAAGAGCTATTAACAATTTAGTTTTTCTTTCAATCTTGGACCTACTTCTACTTGACAATTTTTTGAAGTATGAAAATAAAGTTTTTATTTTTTGAGATTTTTTTCCTAGACTTCCAACTCATTTATTCAATACAATAAATTTTAAATTCAAATTCTATAGTGAATTTTTTTCCACAAATAGCGGTAAAAGTCATTTGAAATTGCAATCTAGTGTTCCAAAAAACTTGTTTTTTCAACTTTGAATGCTCATATCTCTCATTATGTACAATAAAACTTCATGGAATTTTTACCACTTGATCTCAAACAAGTAAAGTTCAAGATCCTACTATTCAGTTTCAAAAAAAAGTTTTTTTTTAATTTTTAAATGCAATAGAATTGGCAGTTTTGAGTGGTTTTTGACAGAAAAATGGCCTTGGGCCTTTAGGGGTTAATCAATCCAACCATAGGATTCTTTGCTTAATTGCAACCTTTGAAAATTTTCAAGTACAACCTTGGAAATTTTAGAGTTAATATCTTCACTAATTGCAAGTTCAATGTGTTTAGATTTTAAAAATGTAGGCTTTTTTAGCCCTTCTAAAATGTAGAATTTAGTCTTTCAATATTTTTAAAAATAAACACATATGTCCCATAGCTTGTATATTTCAATCAATATGTTGGAAAATGGATTGAAAATATATGTAATAAAATTTAACCAAAAATACTTTAATATTCATCTTTTAAAAAAACATAAAGTGGAAGGTGGTACAAAATAAGAGAAAAAACTAAATTGCTAATAACTTTTACAAGAAAATGGAAAATTGACAATTCCAATGGTGAAAATACTCTAATAAACAATTGGTGCCCTTTTTCTTTTTCTATTATCCCAAAAAATTCAAATTTGAGTTCAAAAGATGACTTTATATGTTTTTTCAACCTTCGTTGGTTGCAAAATAATTGTACTCTTTGTAACTTTTTGCTTCACTATTTCGAATTTTCTACCTTCAAATATTTTTGAGTAGGTGTCAATCTATACAATCCATAAAAATTAAGCAATGCTATTTTAGAAAATATTTTTAGCTACCCAATTTGACATTAAATTAAAATAAACTTTTAGATTTTGCAATATTTATCAAAATGATCTTAAATAAAGCTTTGCATGTAGAATAGGATGATTAGCATCCATCCTAAAATTTTCATCTAGAAAATCTAAAATGATGGAAGTCATCGAAGCTTGCACAAGTTTTCTTTTAACAAATGAAACGGAATTTCATTGCAAAAGGAAAAATACAAACACCAGCCACAAGTGGCCTGGTGGAACATGACCATAAGCTTACACAAGTTCTCAAAAAATCCAATGAAACATCATTTTTATCATTAAATTTCTATAATAAAAAAAAATCAAAGGAAATTGAAAGTCCTCATTTTCTTTTATAAAGAACTCATTTGCGTGTCTTTGTTGAAACAAGGCTACATGATAGGATAAAACGTAGCCATTCCTACTACAGAGGACAATTAGAATCATCTAAAAATTACTATGTATCCATCCATACCTTTAAGTTAGGTTGTTTGTTTACATTGAAATCTCTTAAATGGTACATCCCTTGGTAGTACTCTTCGTATTGTCAGAAAGCTCTCTACAAGGAGGGGTACACGGGGTTTGTTTCGTGACATTTACACCTACGATGTGAAAGATATTGAATTTGGAAGTTTTTATGAATAACAAATTTAGAAAATTACTTTTACTTTTACTTTCATCTTCTTTTTCTTTTTCTTTTCAATTAAAGGAATCTTCCCTGCAAGAAATATATTACTTCCATCTTCAACTGTGGCAACGGCACCGGGCACACTAGTAAAAAAATAAATGCCAGAGTATCTTAACTTATCGACTGATTACACGTGGTTCAAGCTTGTCATAAAATTAAGAGGGGGTCACATGGGAATCTCTCTTGAATGAGGGACGGAGGGCATCAATAAAGTAGTCTTAACTCATGTTCTACCCACAGTAAATTAAATTACTTATTATGCCACCTTACCACTCAGTAACTGACTGTAGCATCAGACTGCAATAGTAAATAACCATGTCCCCTTAACTTATGTCTTGCTCGTTTATTAAGGTAGGAGGAGTTTCATAAAGGGGCCCCATTGAAAAACTGGAAATTATTTGCAGTAAAGGATTGCCTTTATTTGTGTAAAAATGAAAATGAAAATTATTGCTTAAAAGAAAAGAAAAAAGAAAAGAAAAGAAAGGAGCTGAAAATTAATTAGGGGAGGTGAAACTTCTTGACATGTCTTTTAGTAAATCTTTCTTTTGAAAGATAAATGGAATTGGCATTTAAATCAATTTGTTTTGTATTTTTTGGAACTTCACGGAATTAGTTATGAGTTTTTGAAGTTGAAATGTAGTGGTTACTAAAGGCATTTCACTTCCTAAAATATACACAATTTACACATGTTGGTACAATGAGAAAGAAAAATGTACAAAATAGTGTACTTTAAAGGAGGTGGTCATTTTTAGAAGAGGAGCACTTTATAGATCTCTTACTTCATGTACCTTGCAATCCTTCATTTGATTTCAAAACTTGTTGTCTTCTGGTCGTTTTTGGGTCCGTCTTGGTCTTGTCCCGCTAGGTCACTTGTGGTTGGTGCTTGTATTTTACCTTTTGCAGTGGAATTCCATTTCATTTGTTCTAGATAAAACTTGTTGTCTAATTATGCCATGGTAAGGTAAGGTAGAGGTACCCAATTTTGTCCATCCCCTCTTTTTGTGAAGTTGAAATGTTCTAAATATGACCATTCTTATGGGATGTCTTCAATTTTATACTTGACGCAATATGGTTGATAAGTTATTAGTCATAATAAATAGTCATTAAATGGTCATAATAAATAGTCATTAGAGACTTTTAATTTAGTTGATGGTTAGGGGTCTTTTTGAAGGTTCTTAAAACCTATACATATAAAATACTTTAATCACATAAGAACATTGTAGATCTAAAAATTCAATGGATGCATAAACAAAGATTGTACTTAAAGGTTGACTAATTATAATATATTAGTGACTACCTTAGCCCCTAAATGTTTTTGACTATATTTTCATCAAAAATGCTCCAAAACTTCCATTTCTAGAACAAGTACCAATTTCAAGAGAAAAAAAACATTTCTGGACACATGTAAGGATAGGATCTTGTAGTATACTAGTTTGAAAAGATGTGAAAAAAAATTCAGAAATTTCCACCATGTAGATTGTAAGATAGTAGCATTTGCAATGACAAAAATCCTTTTTCTAGCCCTGTGAAAAAACGGGCAATTGCACTTTACAAGCTCACATTTATATGAAAAAATGTCCAAAATGATGGTGCTTCTTTGGATTCATTCTTCAAGCCAAGTTGACTACATGCTCAAAATTTTCACATCATTTGGAATTGTAAAACATATAGGAAAAAAATAGTAAGTAGAAAGAAATAGAGAATGATTCAAAATACTAAATTGTTAACAATTTATTTATGGAATTATAAAATGCTAATCCAATGATCGTAATGCTGTAATAAAAAATCTACACCTATTAATTTTATTTTATTTTCAAAAATATTGAAAATTGAGTTAAATAAAGAACTTCAAAGTTTATCTTAGAGTAAAGGTTCCATAACTACCTGCAAACTACCCGCAAACTATCCACAAATTAAAATCCCTCATAACTTTCATCTCATTAATCAAAATGGAATGATTCAAAGTTTTCCACATTCATAAAAATCTAGAAAACCAAATTCAGATTTTTATTTCTTAAAAAAATAATTTTTAAAGAAGTTTTTTTAGCTGCTTGAGTTGATCACTAAGTAATGAAAACTATATATCATACAATAACTTTTTAACCATACAATCCAAAGATATAAAAATTATTGGGCTTTAAAGCTATTCTTTGGACACATCTTGTGTGAAAATTTCAAAGAAAAATATTAAAAATTCTATTTGTAGTGAGGTGCCCAAAATCTCTATGTTGCCTAAAAATGCAATTTAGGGCTTTAGGGGTTAGTCCTTGATGGCCTCGTGGATGGCCTCATCCTTCTAGGGTTAACCCCTAAATGCTCAAGGCACCATATTTGAGTGTTGCCGAAACTTTGAAGTTAAAATAAAATCTTACTAAAGTATTATTATTAAATTTTTAGTCTTTAGCTAAACATCCTTTAAAGACTATATAAAAAATCAAAAATCCGATTTTGAAAAAATTGTGATTTTTCTATTAAAGATTTTGTGCAATAGTGTCCATTACAAATCTAGATGTTTAGTGTTAGAGGTTCTCAAAGATGAGACTCAAATACATAGGATCTTGGAGAGGAAATCACATTGGAAATTCATTAAAAAGAATGTACAATAGATATTGTTGTGTTTTCTTTTCCTACATGATCCATACATGTTTAGTTTGAATTAATTCATACAATTATAGAAAAATACTATTAGTATAACTTAACAAAACTTAGACTTTTTGTTTAGTTTTGAACAAATTCCGAGAAACTCAAGAGAAGCCTTGTGCATTTAGAGGTTAAGATGTCTTGAAGTCTTGACTTTAATTTTAAAATTAAATACAAAACATTCCAATTTCTTTTTCAAAAACAATGATTTTCATTTGTCTACAAGAAAAAAATATTCCTTTGTTAGAATTTTGACTCCATCTATGAACATTAGTTCAAAAAATTCAAAAAACAACCTTTTCATTTCAAAAAATGAGTCTTCAAAAATGACTTCATAAATTAATAAAATGTAAATCTTAAAAACCTATCATAATTAGAATTTAACATTTTGAATTTAAAGATATTTTTGGTGAAAATTACAAATATTAAATTTATAGTCAGTTTTAGAAATAATCTTCTATTTTTGGTTCTATTTTTTTTTTAAATATTGATTAATGTTGCAATTTAGTTGATTTATCTATATATGGATATGATCTATGGATTGAATTTTATATTTTTTGTTTGAAAATCATTATGAAGTATTTATCCTTTGTTTCATTTTATAATACATGTCCACAATTTTGCAAATTTGGAATATTTCCTAGTCCTTAACCCTAGAAGACTAAGTGGTTGTTGAGTGGACCAATTGAAAATTTGGGTAGGTTCCTATGAAGTCAATTTTGAATGGATCATTGTGAAATGTTGACAAAATATTATTGACATGTACTGCCTTATTGGGAATATGATTTTTTTTCCAGTCTTTGAAACACAAATTGAAAGATTAAAGAATTTGAATTTAGAAGAAATCTCTTTTCCAAAATTGCCTAACATAGTTAACAAAGTTTGAACCCTACTAAAGTGTAAATTTTGAACTACATATAGTATTTTTTTTATCATTATATATTATATCATGTATATTATTACATACATGACAAGTTTAAAAGTAGATGATGGTATATTAAACAAAAGATTCTCAAACTATCCAAATATTTTTGGACAACATAATTTTTCACTCATGCATCTGATTGGACTTTTCTTTGCTTCCCACAAAGGCAATTAATGTGTGCACCTTGTTGTAAACCACCATATTGGTTCACTTTTTAGATTGTGAAAAATATAAACAATTTGCATGAATTTACAAGTCTAGGAGTGTTAGTACTATGGATTAAGCCATAATTATCAATTAGGAAGTTTTTTTGCTAGATAGCAATAGGAACTTTGGGAGGTTAAGGCAAGAAGCTAGAAAATGCAATTAGGAGAAAATTAGGGAAAATTCTTAGGAGAAACTAGGGATTTAGGACTAAAAAGATGTTAAGCAAGATTTTGTAGAGTAACCAAATTAGGCTAACGGTAAAATGACAAGTATCACAACAATGACAATAATGACAACGGTAAAAATCATGACAAAATGAAACCATAAAAGCAAAAACCAAAATGACAACAAACCACTACAAGTAGAAAATGAAATTGGAATCAAAATGAAACCAAAAAAATATAAAACATAAAAAGAAAGAAAGAAAAAGAAAGAAGACTAAGAGTAGGAAATAAAACTAGAAGTAAATTGAAAACCACAAAAATGATAAACAGTAAAAAACACAAAAGAAGTTAGTTAAACTAAAACTATGACTAAAACATTAATGTAGTGCTAGAAACATTAAAACATGAATTTTATAGTAACTTAGGGATTTAAAAAAATTTACAATAATTTAGTGCAATTTCCACTAACTTGGTGTTTTTTACATTGATTTAGCAAAGTAATAGTAAATTAAGGTAGGATGAAAGTAGTATGACAAAATTAGTTTGTTAGTGAATTTGGTATAAGAAAAATTAGGGCTCCAAGCCCTCTCTCTCTCTTTTAATTTTTTCTATGTGTCTAATTAGAGAGTGTGCTTGAAAATTGCAATGAAAAAATGAACAAAAAATATTAGCAAAAAACATAGAAAAATGAGTTAGGGTAGGAATGAAACCATTTGTTGGAGAGGTTCTCTTGCAAAATCAAGGAAGAAGTGAAAGATTATGATTTTGGGGGTGGGGGTGGGGGGAAGGATTGGAGCTCATTTTTTAGGATTTGGAGGTCTAGTGGGGAAAAATGAAAGAGAATGAGGGATTTTTTTAGTAATATTAGACTGTCAACTTTGATGAGCAATTTTTAGAGCTTGAAAAATTGGATGGAACTGAATTTTTATGGGGTGCCTCCGCCTTATAGTTAGCTTTCCAAGAAGCTATAATTTGCCCAATTTGGAGCAAGGACAAGGTTGGGGCAATCAATTTTGTGCAAGGAGGTTTGTTGCCGCTGCAATTGAAGACTATCAACTTCCACAAGGTGATTGCAGAAGATTGGCATAGTAGATGGAGCCAAATTTTAGAGGGATGATACACCTTAAGTTAGCTATCTGAAAAGGTATGGTTCACCCAATTTAGAGCAAGGATGAGGACGGGGCAACCAAATTAGTGCACAAGGTTTGGTATCATGATGATGGTGACTATTTTTTGGTCTTTTCCTTGATTCCTTGTTTGTTGCCATGATCTATTTGGAAAAAATTGTAATGTGAATTACAAAATGCATTATGCTTGCAACTCAATTTGGGTAAATTTTTATTGCTTGAGGAAAAAATATATGATTTTAGCATGAATGGTGTTTAGAGAGGATGCATGATTAGGGAGCATAGATTTTTAGGGTTTATGGGCAATCCTAATGGGGTTAGAATTAGGATTAATGACTTGAATCATCAAATGGGGAAGGAAAAATTTGAATTGCATAGAATGAATGGGTGAACATGTTAGCATTGGATCTAGGTACTTGGAATGAAATTCAAGGGTCAATGCATAGGTGGATTTAGGAGTTTGGTGTGATTGTTAGTATCCTGAACTTTCTTGTTAGGGCTTGGTTTAGGTAATTTTGGGCTCCTAAATGTGCATTTGAATTAGATTTTTGCCTAGAAAATTGTCCCAATGCACTTGAATATTTAATTAGATGCTTGAAGGATGATAGGACTCATTTTTTAATAATTTTAGGTATGCTGCCCACTTTTCAGCTAAAGTCATTTAATCAAATTTAACCAAAAACAACATTATAGGAGTCCATTACTTGGAAGGCAATTTAGATAGAGGTCCCATACACTCCCTGCTGCCCAACTCTAGGGGGGATTTTTACCACATGCGGCAAAAATCTCTCATATTTATCTCAAAATTTAAAAAACATTCATTGAAAATTGATTTTGTAGGAATCTACCTAAACATTCAATTATCCATTCAATTGTCCTTCATGGATTAAGGCAACAATTCCTTTGCCTACTAAACTCTATTTAATTACTCTTATCATTCACTTGGTCTCTTCAATTCAATGTTTGAGAAAAAACCACCATTTTTGTAAAATGATCTAGTGAAAATACAAAAATCATTTGAATTTTAAAAATAAAGATTGTAGAACAAGGGGATAAATTAGTAATTTCAAAAATTAAATGTACAACAACAAAAAAATAGTATATTTTTTTTATCAATTAAAATTTGAAGGGGAGTAAATGTATAAGTACCTTAAGAGCATCTTCAATGCACTCTATAATCTGCCCCTTCCAAATGAATTTCTAACTTTTGATTGGTTTATATTTAGAACTTAAATTTCTATCATTAGAAGTGCATTCAAAAGTACTTTGCATAGGTACAAGATAATTTGAATTTAGAAATTGAAAAATGAAAATAATACACATCAAAGTTAGCTAAAAGACAAAAATTAGAGAAGAATTGACAATTCATAGTTACTAAAGCACATTTCACTTCTAATTTGGGTACATTTTGGAGTGGACTAGGGATGTTCTAAGAATAAGTGTGGTTTTAATTTGTTATGTTTAGGAAAGTTAGTTATATATTAAAGAACAAGACATTAGTATGGATAGGTGTAAAATAAATAAATAATTCACATGTATTGTTTTTAGAGAGAAAAAATATTAAGAGGGAGGCAAGACTTGGAATTAATGACATATTAAATTTGCACAAGAATTAAGGACATTTCATCAAAGTTCCAAATCTACTAGTCCTAGTTCAATGCCAAATTCCAACTTTCTTGGGTTGTAGAAAGTAAATAAAATTATTTGTTAGATCCAACTCACACTCCAAGTCCTCAATTGGGACTCGGCTCTAAAACTTCCAAAAGGTGTTGCTATATAGGTAGTTTTTAATGCATTGGGACCTGGAACAAAATTTGATGCCATAAGTTCTAATTTTTATCTCTCCATCAATCATATTTTGAGACTTTGATAAAACTTAGGAGTTAGTATGAATTAGACTCTTCTTCCAAACTAAAGTTGTTGCAACATTTGTGGCTTTTTATAACATTGTGCTTACTAAAGTCAACGAGCTAAAAGCATAATATATGAATTATGCAAATCATATATTGGCAACAAACAATTTTGTTTTAAATCTACGTTGTCAATTTATGATGACAAGGCAAGAAACATGACAATTTGGGGATAATAGACCTTATTCAATCATACTCTAGTATCAATGCATTAGTATTAAAGTAAATATACAAGTGTTAGCATATGCATGCATTAGTATATATATATGTGTTCCAAAGATTGCAACTAAAAATCTTTGGAATGTAATGTGTGCTCATTTAGTAGGACATATTAATCCCAAAGAGACAATTTGTCCTTCTAAAGGTCCAATTAAAAATTTGAGTACATTCTTATACAATTATTTGAGTTAGTTTTCAAAGGGTTCTTTCAAAATTATGACAAAAAGAACACATATGTGTTTCCTTAGCATGAAAGATTCAAAGCTAAGTGACGGAGGGCTAAATTTAGGACTTAGGACTTCGAGCTTCATACTATGTCCCAAATTTCAAGTCTTGGTGCACTTAAAATTGCCTACATGGTAATAACTTTTAGAAGTTTTGGCACCAAGGAGGTGGAGCTTGAGCTAAGTCTAGCAACTACAAGAATCCAACTTCAGTTGGTTCTAAATTCCAACTACTGTATTTTATATTATATGACAATAATAACACTAAATCAAACATCTTCATAGACAAACTATCCATAGAAGATGATGTGCTTAATCCATAAACAAAGTCAGAGACATTTTGTATCCAATGAATGACAAATAATCTTTTGTGTAGAATAGAAGTGCAACTAATCATCCTTGGAATTTTGTTGCAAAAAATGGAGGTCTTCTATAGTAGTTTGACTTTCAATAAGTGCTTTTGCATTTTTTTGAATCAATGATTCCCACGATATCGAAAAGAATGATTTCTAGGGTCACCAAGTCCAAATTTTACATACAAACAAATGTATTTAAGAAATTTGTTTACATTTTTTAACTTTTTGAATACATAAACCCCTATGTATTCACACTTATGTGCATATGTATGCACATAAGTGAAGTATGAATGAATGGATGCATCAATTTTTGTTCCAAATATTGAAAAAAAAATTGAAGAATGTAATGCGTGTTGATTTGAAAGGATATGTTAATCCATAATGGACATATGTCTTTCCAAAGTGACATTTGAAAATTTAAGTAAATTCCTACAAATTCAATTTTGAAAGGTTTCTTTCAAATTTCACAAACCTTGGGCTCGTAAATGTACCTGTTTGCTTAAATGAGAATGCATGAATACTCAAGTGCAATTGCGTAAATGCATCAATTTGTGTTCTAAATAATGCAATAAAGAACCTTGAGAAGTGTAAAAATGTACCCCTTTTGCTTGTAAAAAGAATATCTATATTCTTTTCACTAATTAGGAACCTAAATCACAAATTATGTTGCCCAAATTATGTTACCATATCATATTCTAAACGTCTCTTCTATGTCTAAATATTGGCAAGAATGTAGTTAATATGATATGGTTAGTAATAGTTCAAAGACAAGAACAAAGTTTCATTCAAAAGTCTCACTCAAAGAAGAATCAAAGTTTATTTGCCTTATTGGACAAGGTCAAACATTTTATTTTTCTTCTCACTTCATATATAATAATCTTACAATTTAAGAAATCAAAACCTATGAGTCTATGTTATTATATGCCCTCTTCTTATAAAATATGTATAATTTTTAGGTATTTATTTATAAGATTTCAAAAGTAGCTTACAATGGACAACCCATTTTAAAAGGTGATGATTTTGAACCCAAACCATTTTATTACTTTTATCAATATTATGCAAATTTTTTAGTATACATTCCAATTTCATCTTGATATGTAGGAATTAAATTTCAATGTTGCTAGTGTGTGAGCCTATGACCATAGAGATGTGAGCCTATGACCTTGAACTTAGTTGTAGGTATGTACCAACAACCATTTGAAGGTGTTTGTAACATATGTACCTCTAACATAGGTACACTATAACATGGAAAGAGTTTATAACATAGGTACATATAACATAGACACCTATAACCATAAAAAGAGTCTATAATATAGATTTCTAGGCTCAAGTGAATCTAAGTTGGAGTGTATTAAAACCATCGCTAGTGTAAAAGAGTTCTTTGACACATAGGTACATATTGGAGTTTTCACATTATAAGAAAACTGTGTTTTTGTAGATTTGGAGATCTTGACATCTCCACGTCTTTGTTAACGTTTTCCTTGACATTTGCGGGTCTCTGTTGACGTTTTCCTACGTCTGCAAGGACATTTAAAAAACCACATCCCGCGTAGACGTGCCAAAAACATCGAAAATGTGGCTGGACATCATAAATTTTCTACTAGACATCACAAAAAACATGGGTCAACGAGGTCTTGAAAGGTCACCTTGTGGCTGCCACCTAAGTGCCACGCATGCACGGGAAGCTATGTAGGATTTTTTTTCATCCATTTCCGTCCATGACATAGCATCTGAGGTGGCATTTGAGGTGGCATCTAACATTGCATCTAGTAAGGATGATGTGGCATGCCACGTCAACACATTTTTCTATTGTTTAAGAAATTTAATATTATTTTTGAAGACATCAATTTAGACGTCTAAGCGTTTTCTGAGACATCATTGTAGATGTAGACATTTATTGAGACATCAATTTAAACATCTAGATGTTCTAGGATGTTATTGTAGATGTCCTCATTTCACCAAGAATATTTCTTGCAACGTCCAATATGATTTAGAAGAACAAAATGATGTCACCTTTAACATTTATGTGGTCAAATGCACTATTCGGCATGATATCAATAGGGACAATTATACAAGTTTTACATAATGCACATCCAAATTTCATAATATACAATACAACATTTCATATATAGTACACCATATATAATATACCATACATAATATGCCATACACTGGACTAAAAATTATGCCATATGATTGATGACTCCAAATGTATTTTAGAAATGTCCAATACAATATGTCATACATAGTACACCATATACAATACAAAATACACCACACAAAATATGCCAAACAAAATACACCATATTTAGATATTATAGCACATGGCTTCAAAAGCCACTTGATGTGATTATAAAGAGAGAAGAAGACAACCTCTTTATACAAGAGGGATGGTGGAAAGTTAGACAAACAATATGGGATATGGAAAACACAAGAATTGTTACAAGTAGAATTGCAGACTACATTTAAACGTCTAAACATTTTTTGAGACGTCATGGAAAACATCAAAAATATATGTTGATGTTTCCTGTGAATCTATGATGTTGGTATCAACACTAATATATAAGTAGATGTCGTAGGTAGTTGTCTTTGCAAACTTAGACACCGATCAAAAAACATCAATGTAGACATTTGTAGTTCTCATATATGGTGTTAAGGCATTGCATACATTTGTATTGACTAATGCTCTAAATGATACCAAACAATGTATCATGCAAGAAATACATCTTGACAAAGGCCTAGAGATGGAAGGGATGTAGAGTTTTTTTGTCTATAGTCAAGGCTCTTGCAACCACAAAGAGTTGTTTGTTATCCACCCTAAATAAGATTCTTACCTTTTGTGGAGTGGTTGACATTCATGAGAAAGGAAATTGAACATTTGGGAAAGTTGTCTGTTGAATAGAGGTTAGGGGTAATGGAAAGTAGTATACTCTACCCAATCCATCCTGAACATGGTTCACTTGCAAAATGATAGGGACTTTGATGGACTACAACCAATGCAAGAAGCTGAGGACCCAATACAACATCTCATAGATGAAAGAAGAGCCTACTTTGTCATTGTAGGCAACAATGCAATTCCTGAGGTTGAAGCTTAATACGTTCACGTCCTTTGCATATATGTGTGATAGCTTGTAAATGTCATATAGAACATCTAAAGAATAGGGCGACTTGTCTACTTCTATGTCTCCTACAAGGAACTATTGTCTTGAAAACATTCATCGGGTGACAAAAGTAATGATTGTGGATGCTGGGTGTAATGTATATGTGACATCATCTAAACAAGGAAGGTTCACTATAAGAAACCCGCGTTTTTTTGGATGTTAGCAACAAACAAGGATGTTTTTCAAAACACGAGTACAAAGATGGGATTGCAGCCATGAGAAGTAGAATTGAGTCGGATGTTTCAAAAAACATTTGGATGTCACAAGTGGAACAAGCTGATGTCCTATGCAACGGTCATGTTTTAAAAGACATTAAGAAAAAGTTGTGTTTTGTACAATGTCGAAAAAAACACAGAAATGCCACGTTGGCAAGAACTTTTGGTTTAACTTCGGTTAAATTAGAAAAAATTACTATGGATTGAGGTAAAATCCTGATCGAATGTAAATGAAGGAGAAGGGCAGCCATTAGACAAGTTTTAAAAATTAATTAATTAATTAATTAATTTTTAAACTAAAAAATTTAAAAAGTACCAACTAATGTGGCATTTGATTGACATGGCATCCAATAAGGATGAGGTGGTATGCCACATCAGCACTCCTAGACGCCATTCAAAAAGTTTAATAGTGTCTTTTTAGACATCAACTAAAAAATCAATTGAGACGTCTATTGAGAAGTCTAGATGTTTTTTACGATATCAACTAAGATGTCAACTAAGATGTTAAGTTTGACAACTTTATATAATTTTGAAAAATTACATATCTCATATAGTTTGTTATGCCTTCTACCGCCCTACTTGTATAAATAGTATGTCTTTTCATATCTATTTATACACAATAATTAGCTTTTAAGTCATGTGACATAAATACCAAATACTTTGTATGGGGTATTGTATATAATGTATGTTGTATTTTGTGCAATGTATTATGTATGGGCTATTTTTTATGGTGTATGTCAAAGTTGATGCTGCAAAATGTTTGGATGTCAAAGCTAACATCTCAAAAAATGTCTCAAACGACATCTAAATAGATGTCGCCAAAAACAGTATCAAAACTTTTGTTGACGTCTAAGTTGATATTGCTCAAAACAACATTAATCTTCTTAGACAATGTGACATCAGATACCACGTTAGCATTTTTCATGTCCACATCATTAAATTTCCATGTCATATACCACGTCAGATGCCACATCAGCTTTTTTTCCCCCAAACTACTTGCCCATCAACTCTTTTTTTCACCTCGGGCAATTATTTTTTCCTAGACCACAGTAATTTCTACTAATCTATCCATAGTTAAAATGGACTAAAGATGCTGACGTGGCAATGATTGTTTTCTCAAACAATCTTTGGAACATTATTATGTCTGCAGTTATGTCTTTAACGGCATAGTTGTTTTTGCTAGCACCTACATGCTGTGACCATAATTTTCCTCTATTTTTTACAACATCCACATAAATCTACACTTTTGTTGCATCTGTCTAGTAAACATTTTAATGTTCTTTTGGACATAGCATGTGTATCTTAGACACACTATGTTTTTGGTCAAACATTAAAAAAAAACGGTTTTTCTTATAGCATCATAACTAATTAACCCTTAAATGATAGGCCAAGTTTCTCAGGCTTGGTTTTGAGAGAGTTTTTGACAAAAGTGTTTTCTTGCAGTTGTTTTGGAATGTTTCAACCTACTCGATCCACTTCAATCATGAACTAAATATGCTCACAGACTAGCACCATTATTAGGTTCCAAAGTCAAAGCATTGTTCACTATTGCACAAAACTTTGGGCAAGCAACAAGACCTAAATTATACCCCGCTTTCAAGGAGATTTTTACTACCATTCCAGTTTGGACTGCCCTTTTGGCAAGTCACAAGTGAATGTTGTCTAGTATAAGGTTTAACCCTTAAACGTCGACACAGATGTTTGGCATCCAATGGATGACTCATGGAATCCTTCCACTAGGACAGAGGTGCACTGTTCATCTTTTGGAATTTTGTTGTGAAAAAGGGAGGTCTTCTATAGTAGTTTGACTTCCAATGGGTGCTTTTACTACTTCACAAGCCCCATGATTCACACGGTAATGAAAAGGGATGATTTCCAAGGTCACCCCTTTGTCCTTCAAGGGTTCCAGTAAGTAAGAGTCCCACAAACATGAATGAGTACAAAGTGAGAGTTGATTGCAAAGTTGTCTTGTCTTTCCAGAGAAATTTGGCTCGAGAATCGGTTTTGAGATTTTCTGCCTTCTGAGAATCGGCGGGTTTGTGCTGAGAAGAGCATCCCGTCCGGCACCTTGGTGAGAAGTGCGTGACTATGGTGTCAATCAGTGGACACACTTAGCTGAGTGAGCTGATGAAGGCGTGGATTGCGAAATAACTTGAGCCCGGACGGACTCGCTACACTACACTAATAATGGTATTTAGTGTTATGTTACAAATAGTGTTACCTAATTTTTACCAGACCCATTTAGAGTTTTACTTTCCACCTCTTGTGAGCTCATTTCTAATATGAAATTACCTTTAACACTAAATGAAGTCTTGTTAAAAATTTATATCCCCAAAAAATTCAAAAAGTTGTCAAATAGTGCCTATATTGACATTTAGTGTTAGTAACACTAGTGAAATTGTTGACATATAGTGTTGTACTTTGTAATTAGTGTTGCCAACACTATATACCATTATTAGTGTAATGTAGTGACTTGGAGGGGAACTGACTGAAGAAGTTTGCTCACTTTGCTAGGCCGCAGTACTGTAGTTTGAATGAGTTTGATGGAGATTCCAGTACAGCACACTAAGAGCATCCCCACCAGGGAGTTCTCTTTCCCTAAACTCGGGACCTCAATCTAGTCAACCTTGACTTTATAGGGATGAGACCTCGCGAGTTCTCTATATGAGCTCCAATATAGGGAATTGGGCCCAACTTTTAGCGAGTTCTCTATAAATTTGGGGTAGAGCTCTTGTTTCGAGACCGGTGCGCGCAAGCTTCTGTATCCCCATCCCCATCTGAGGTCCTCTCCCTAAATTTTTAGGGATACAGAACTCCCTGGTGGGGATGCTCTAACTTGTTGTTACATTACAGATTTACAGTAGAGTACAGTAGAGAGCGAAGAAGAAATACCGGAGTAATAGCAAGTAATGCCCCTGTATTGCTACTGATTATGGGGAAAAGCGGAGCCCCTCCCCAAGAGAGACTGGAGAGAGGAAACGGAATCGCTTCAGTTGCCTGGACGGACTCCCTTCCGGAGCTCGGCGGTTCTGTGACCGCGCTGGCCGGAAGGGAGCCAAATGCCCAAAGGGGGGAGAAGAACACCTGGAGTATCGTACGGACAAGAGACTCCAAGATTCCCGGAGGAGAGAGACACACCCACCTCGAGGAGAGAGAGGAGAGAGGAGGGTTCGGCAGCTTGCGCCCCGAGAATTTTATTTTATTTTGGTTTTCTTGGTGGAAGTGCAACACGCACCCGGATGCAAATTGTCTAATTGTGATCATTCATCTTTCACTCATCGACAGTAGTACCTAAAAATAGTAAACTTCATCCAAATATTGGTGAATTTCCTATTTTTGAAAGATGGTTCGGGCAATTTCAACCACTTTTTCTTCCTTTTTTCTATTGGAATGGGAGACAGCTTGAAAACCAGGTATGATTTGGGTGATTACTTGCCAACAAAAATTTCCGTGCTCGTATCTATAGCCACTTTTTAATGGGTAACTTGGATGATAGGAGCCAATGTATATGTTTTGGGGGAATTATTGTCTAAAATCACCCTTGTCTAGGGGCAAGTAACAAGCCTATTGGAAATTTGAAGGATTTTGGAGAGAATTTTTTTGCCAATTCCATTTTAACTTAATTAGGTAAAAAATTTGCCAAATATTTCTCATTGCAATAAACTATGTAACTTGAAATGGATCAATAGGGATCAATAGAGTTAAAAATAGCAAAAATAGACTTTTTCATCCTATAGTTGATCGCTACATCAGCAATATGGAAAGATCCAAAAAAATAATACTCATAGGAGCATGGAAGCATCAATTTACAATCTCTTAATTCCTAAATGCCTAAAGCACCATATTTTGGTGTCAACAAAACTTTGAAGTTAAATAAAATCTTACCAAATTATTGTCATTTATTTTTGTAGGTGGATAATAGCATCAAGAAATCAATTTTGAAATAAATAAATAATGATGTCTATCCAAGATTTTGTGGAAGGGTGTCCATTGCAAAACTTGATTTTGTAATGTTGAGAACCATCTTGGAGATGAGCCTTAAATACATTGGAACTAGGGAGAAAATTCATATTGTAGACTCATTTAAAAAATTGTAGAGTGAACTTTGAAATGTTGTAGATTATATTTGATTGTAGATTTATCTCCTTCAATAACTTCGTATTTTTTTTCATAACCATAATTTTACATTTGTCATGTTAGAAGTGGATTGAAAGATTTCAAATCACTTTCATAGTTTTAACACCCCTATGATCAAATGTTATAATCTTTTAATCCATATGCGATATTTTTTCTTTTCTTTTTCCTATGTGATCCTTAATATGTCTACTTAAAAATTAGAAGGTTATAATTTTAAATATCTTGATATGGTAAAATTACTATGGATTGAGCTCCAAAAGGCCCCAAAGCTTGTTTTGAGCTTCTTAGAATTTGCTCTAAATTGAACAAAATGCCGACATTTTAATAAGTTGTATTATTATTTTTAAAATTGTAACCATACAAATTCAAACTAGACATATTAGAGATCTCATAGGAAAAAAAAATATCACTTATGGAGTGAAAGATTATAATGTTTGACTATGAGGGTGTTAAAATTGCAAAAGTGATGTGAAGTCTTTCAATCCTCTTTTTACAAGTTGAATCTAAAAAGTTGGTGACCAAAAAAATATGAGGTTAAAGGACCTAACATGTATAACTCCATAATTTTTTTAAATTAATTTTGAATGTGATTTTTTCTCCGAGATTCAGTGTAATTGAGGCTCATTTCCAAGAGCTCTCAACACTACGGGAAGTCAAGATTGCAATGGGTACCCTTGCACAAAATCTTGAATAGAAAAATCACTATCATTTAATTTCAAAATCGGATTGATGCTAAAACTAGACTTCAAGAAGAACTCATCAAAAATGTAAATTTCTAAAAATAGCAACTTGGTTAGGTTTTATTTGACTTCAAAGTTTTGCAAACACCATATTTTGGTGCCTCGGGCATTTAGGGGTTAATATTCTTCATTCTATACTAACATGAAAATTTCCATCAAACACTTTGGGGCCTCAACCCTTAAAGGGTTAAACAACCACTCCTAGAAGTATGAAGAAAGTTCATTAACCTCCAAAGGTCAAAGAGTGTTTTTAGGCCCAAAACTGCTTGAAAGTATTTCATTCCAAAGCAAGGCTATTATCTTCATCTTTATTTATTCATTAATAAATCCAACCACCAGTTCCTTTAGTTAACTTGTTAGAGTACACCCTCCTAAAATTTTAGAATAAGAAACCTTACCAATTGCAATATCATGTCTCTTTGATTTCAAAAAGAAGTGTTTTCAACTAGTTAGATTTCATCTTTCAAATGTTTTACACAAAAATGTGTAGATTCTATAGCCCGTTACCCTCCATAGTATATTAAAGACATAAGTTGGGAATATATATAAAAATTTCAACAAAAAAATTTCATATTCATATTTGAAAAAAATAGTAAGTAGAAAAAAGTAGAGTATGCTTAAAATACTAAATTCTCAAGAATTTAGTGATGGAATTGAAAAATTCCAATCCTAATGGCTATAATGTTGTAATAAACAATCTATATCCACTGATTTAAAAAAAAAAAATTTAATTATTGAAAATTGAGTTGAATAAAGGACTTCAAAGTTTATTTTAAAGTAGAGATTCCATAAATGCCCACAAACTGAAACTCCTTATAACTTTCATCTTGTTGGAGTGATACAAAGCTTTCCATGTATATAAACCTAGGAAACCAAGTTCAAATTTTTATTTCTTAGAAAAGTGATTTTTTAACTACTTGATTTGCCCGATGAGCATTAAAAACTATATATCATACAATAAATTTTTAACCATATAGTCAAAAGCTATGAAAAGTATTGCACCTTAAAGTTACTCCTTGGACACATGTTGTGTGAAAATTTAAAATAAAAAAATAAAAATTCCATTCATAGTGAACTGCCCAAAATCACTATATTGCCCAAAACCTACAATTTAGACCTTTAGGGGTTAATTTTCATTGGTTGCTCCTAAGATATTGGATGATTTGTGGAGATGCAGTGACTTTTGGCTTGATGTAATATTTGCATAATGCAACAACGTCATTTTTTTTAAACTTCAAAATGACACATAAAGCTGAACAACAATAGGCATGAATGACCCACTTCAAAAAAACATTAATGCCATTTGTTCCAAAAAAAACAAAACAAAACAACAAAACAACAAAACATTAATGCAATGGAATTCATTGCTTGCTTCCAAAAAATCCAAGTATCATTCAATAGTCAAAGACAAAAAGATCCATTCTTCGTTGAGACACTTCCCCACATAATAAATATTTCACCAAATTTTACAACTAACTACATATCATAAAGCTATGAAAGCGAGACAAAATGTATTAAATTTTGAGGCGTATCAAACAAAAAGAAGTCATAGTAAAAAATTAGAAATAATAAATTAAAATCACAATTAAAAGGCTCTAACTAGAACTTGTTTTAAATCAACCACCAATTTAATACTAATTTATGAGTCTCAATCTACAAAACACTTGCTTGATTTCAAACACTTTCAAGTTCTAAAAAATAGCCTAGAATCAAAACAATGTTGGTGAATGTTGATGAGCATGACAAGTTCCTTGGGAAGTATAGGTGCAAAATTGTGCTTGGTAAGCCGGTTGATAGGGCAGAATTTTAATACATTTTTTCCCCTCTTTCTTCTTGTAGCTTTCCTAATAAGTAGCTCGTTTTAAATTTGGTAGAGATTTGACTTTGTGGTAAAGGTCCAAGTGGGGAATGGACTTCTTCGTCAAATCTCTAAAACAACAATATTTGTGAAGGATCTCCGCCAGATGCTCGGGACGAACTACCTTCACGTGACGGTGACTCCCACGAACAGATTGCTTGTAGGGAACCACTCGCTCGCTCGCTGCTGGCCAAGCAATTCGGAACTGAATTTCAACGGAAGCTGATGACGCCACAGTAATAATATCAGTAAAATAAGTTTCGTTTTTTATAATAAATTCTTACAGTACCGTATCAATGGAGCTAATGAAAAGCGGAATGTCTTTCTGCACTTTGTAAAAACTCAGAAAGTTAACTGAATTGCCTTTTCTCCCACATCCATACAAAAAACAAACAGAAGAAGAAGTGGATTCCGCCCATTGCAACTACAGTAGAAGGAGCTTAAATGGCAGAATGATGTTTTTCTCCTTGCATTGACAATGAATTTTTCTTCAGTTGTGTCAACAAAAAAGGCAAAAAATTGAGGAAATCAGAACAGCCCACAGACTAAAAGCAGCTACGGTAATTCCGAGCAAGGGAGGGAAGGAGTTTTGGATATGCAGCTAGCTTTACAAGTCATATGAACCTTGAACCCAAATTTCGTATTCTGAGTTCTGACTTCCCGAGAATCAGGAGTCAAAGCCCATTCTCAGCCGAGAAAGAGCTGCAACTGGTAATTCCAGATCGATGGAAGGCCGAAAACAAGCAACAGTAGCAAAGAACTGAACTTCCAGCGTTGTTCCAGCTCACAGCACCTTCCGTCTCTGCCCAGTGAGCGGCATTGTTGGAACCAGACACTATTTCACTCCCGCCTAGCTTCCTGGTGAAACTCCATCTAGATTTTACGTTACAGTACTTACTCCAGCCCAATGAATTCATCTACCTTGTCCACGAGTTTCGTCGGAGAAGGGGAATGAATGGCTTGCTTGTTGGATGCAACGATAGCTCCAGAAACAGAGGAATCGACACCCTGGTCCAGAAGGACCACAAGGCTTGATATGAGAGCTCGTGCATGTGCCACCTCCAGCTCTGGATCATAGATTCGCATTCCGTTGCACTCCAGTGCCGCCAGCATTTCCATATCGATCCTGCTCTAGTTCGCCACCTTTGGAACCTTGCGTTTGAAGTTTGCAGTGGCTGTTGTCATGGTTTGCAATTGGAAGTCGGGTTGGAAGGATATCGAAAACGTAGTACTAGATCGCAGGTGTGGGTGACGACCAGTCGACTACTGATTGCACCGCTCCTGGGCATAAATTTTTCGTGATTGCGTCAATTTCGTGATTAGGACATTTAGAAGCCCTACCGTGATGGGTTCTGATGAGAGGCGGAGGTCGAAGACAGGCATGTCCGGCATCTCGCCGCGGAGGTGGCCTTCGACTCTCCTCACGGAAGAGCTTTCCCTGGAGACGCTGCAAGACACGACGTATGTGCGGCTGGTGCATCCCGACCACACTGTTATCACGAGCATTGACACCGAGGGCTTCGAGGTCAGTCCCAAGGGGACGCGCTCGGAGAAGGCGTGGAGCTGGTTGAAGAAGCCCGTCACGTCGTGGAATGGGCGAGACGGGAAGGAGACTACGGTGGTGATGGCCAAGTCGAAGTCGCATCATTCCTGGACGTGGTTGGGAAGACCGCCGGCAGATGAGTTCCAGTTCGATCCTACCAGACGGTGGCCGCAGGGATGGTGACCAACACGGATGCATTTGCCTTCTAATTCTGTGCATTTTTAGGATTTTTTCAAGAGCAGTGACCGGGAAGAGTGACATTGGGAGCCTGTTGTAAGCATCCCGTATGCGACACTGGGATGTTGAAAGCGACATTGGGATCCTGTCGCTGTGATCTCTTTGTAAGCGATGCTGGGATGTTGTGAGCAGCACCACCATGCGTTAGAAGCACATGACTATGTTTTTTGGACACGTTCTGCAGCAATTTCGGAAGAACCGTGTCGTTGTTCTAAGCACCTGCTCCCACTTCCGCAATCACGTAATCCAATCTGGTCTCATCGACATCGAGGACATCAAGCTGGCCCGGGTGACCAGAACTTCATAGCATTGCGTTTGAAGGTACACGTTTCTTGAGGGAGTTCCGGGAATGGATATGGCATTTGTGAAAGGTGATAGACTCCGAAACTAACAGTAGTGTTTAGGTAGACTTATGGGTTTAGACTGGAAGTAGGATATTGATTAGTTAGTGTACTGTACATAAGAAGCAGGCCACTTGGGAAAGGAAAATCTCCCTGTGCTTGTCTATATTTTTTACAACCACTCAACAGTCATTTTTGTGATGACCAAGGCAAAATCATTAGGCGTAACGTAGCTTTTGGTGTTCGCTTTGAAAGCAGGCTGGCTATGGCTATGGCTGAACTTGCGGTAGACATGTAAACATTTTGCAAATACATTGAGCAACTGGAGATGGTTTTTTATCAATAACTTCAAGCGGTGACGACTTTGAGGACTGGGAGGCTCTCATAACTCGAGAGCAGTTTACAAAATTCTTCCCCGTTCTGTTTCTTTGTGTTTTCTCTGGCACTGGGGATGTCATTGTTGGGCACCAATTTGCAAAGCTGGGCAACTGAATAGTGTGCATACACTTGGCTTGCAAATTGTTTGGTTGTACTTGCACTGGGACTTACCTTACTTCTGTTCACCTGCCATCACCATCTCAGTTGGAGTAGATTTGCTTTGCAGACTCAACTGCATTTGGCAGCTTCTTGTGTATTGGAGCAGGGGAGCACACACTGTCTACACCCCCATGTGTAGTTAGTACTATCCTTCGTGAAGGCCAGACTTGGCATAAATTAAGTCATTTTTGTAAAAAAAAGGGCGATGTGTCATCTTGTGAATAGTGGGAGGTGACGTGGATCCTTGGAATCTTATGTGGAAATTCAATTTCGTCACATGAATGCAGAATTAGATATTCATATACGGTACCCTATTTGTATGAGGTAAAATTGCCCTTCATAGGTAGAATGATTGGTTTGCATTCTTGGCATTGTGGAGTTTTAAGAAAATTTTACATACAAACAAATGTGAGACATAGAAAAAACAATTGAAATTATATCTTTTTTCACAAAGCATGAATTTGTTATGAATTTTTGAAGTGTGATACTCAATTGGTCCAAAAGAATCTCTAGACTACCCCAAAACCAACAAAAAGTGAATTTCTTAACCCCTAAAGGACTGAGGGGGGTTTTAGGGAGACATTGTCAAAAACTGCAGTTTTTTGGTATGTTATTAAAAATAAAAATTGAAACTTTAAAAAATAAAATTCAACCGTATAAAATTGAAGTAAATTATTTTAAAAAAGTGTAGAAAAAATTTCAGACCATTTGACCGTACGGATTGAAAGATTATAACATTTGAAGAGAGAAATAAATAAAAAATTCATTCCTGCGAAACAGGGTCAGCAGACTTTGGGTCCTCTTGGAGTAAAATTTTTGCTCTACACAACAATTAGTATTTTAACCATTCATAAGTATATGATGTTAGGTTCACTTGTGAAAAAATTTAGAAGCAACTGAGATGTTAAGCTTATACTAAATCACCCTGCAATGCAAGGAGGTTAAGTGAATTGGCAATACATGAATCATTTTTTGATGATTTCTTGTGCAATTAGGAAAAAAATTATTTGAAATCCGAATGGTGAAAAGTTAGAGACAAACATTTTGAATATGTGGAAAAAATTTCAAGAATTTTGACTTCACAAATTGCAAGATAATAGGACTTGAAGTTAGAAGAAAATGTTTTTTCTTGAAATCGCCCTAAAATAGCTAAAAAAGCTTGACTCCTCTTAGAATGAGATTTGAGGAGTTCCATATTTTATTAGTTACATACATGCCAAATTTCAAAAGTTGATGAGTTTTTTGCAAAAGGTTCCCAAAATATTCTCAAATTACCCAAGCTGCCCAAAAATTCAACACAACATAACTTTTGATCTAGACACTCCATCGGAAAAAAAATAGTTTTCCACCTAGGAGGTACATGTTCACACATTGTGTCCAAATTTCATGAACATCCAACTAAAAAGGACTTTGTAGGAAGCTACCCAAGATTTCTTGCATATGTTGAACGGACACTTGGTCCTTTAGGGGTTAACATGGGTACAACATGAAGGCCTAAACAAGTCACTTCTTGGGATGAATTTACATTCAAAAGGTGGAAGTTCCTATTGTGGTCACTAATTATGCTACCCTAATCATCCAAAACATTTATTGTGGCCACTAATTCAACCTAATGTAGTCCAAATCTCATTTATTGCAAAAAGTCTATCATGGGTTGATGCAAGACTTTGATGGGTCATTTCCTAGGTGTTTGTGATGGGTCTTTTGCCTATGATGGCGTGATTTACCTTATATGATAGAATGTAGCACTTACTATCTACATCCATGTGGCGTAGTTAGTACTACTCTTGTACATATAGTAATTCCAAAAAATGAGTCTATATTTTGTTTAGTTTCACTTTATATACCATACTTTGAGTGAAAAAATTCCAAATGACCAAATACAAATGTATTATTCTATATAGACTACAATCTATAAATTTGAAGCAAAAAGAAATCATGATTTGGAAGTTATAGAATTTCAAAGCTAAAACCCCCTATAGACTCAATTGTTTGACTAGTTTCAAAATCACTAAGAAAATTATCAATGCTTCTTTTAAGTCCAAATGACTTCAACATTTTATTGCATGTTGTTGTACATCATTGAAGACCTACCTCCATTTGAATTTTAAAAATTTGACATACTTATACTTCAAAAAATAATTATATGTAGAAAAGTGTAGATAATGTTAATTTTAATTGGGAATTTGAGGATTCTTATTGAATTAAAGATTTGAGACTTCATTTACTATCATAGATGATTTGAAATGGTGGCATTTTGAAATGTTGTTTCATCTACTTTCAATAGATTTGTAGATATCTTTTCTATTTTATAATTAATTTAAATCATTTTAATTTGAATATAGCAACCAAAACTATTTTTTTCACCACAATCTTTTTTAATCCAAAATCTTTGTTTGTAAGGGCATTTACATATTACATTTTTTTGGATTATAGATGTGATTTAATAAGATATAACAACAACCACATGATACCAAAAGTTTGATAGTACATCAAACTTTTGTTTCTATCATATGCATTTGTCAATATTTAATCATATAGTTTTTTGTTGTTTACTCTATAAAATATTAGTTGTATAAATTTAATGCATGAAAAAAACTATTTGATTTGAATCTAAGGAACTTATTTAAAACAACTCAAACATTTGGTATTAGTGGTTATACCTTAATCAGATTAAGTTAGCATCACAATGCCTCCTAATGTTCATAGCATGGACATTTTGCTCAAGTAAGTTAACAAATGAAAATGGAAGGTGTTGCATAAAGAATCTATTTTTGTTGTTATTTGAATATGATATAAAATTTTGAAGTTAGGAGTTGTAGGCCCTATAATTGAACCCTAGACTTGTGCATGAAAAAACAATTTTGGAACTTACAAGTGACAAAAAAAGATGCATTTCTAAATATCCATCTTGCTTCACTTTATTAAACTTTAGAGTATAAAATTGAAGTGACAAAAAAATATGTATCGCTAAATGGCCATCTTGGTTTACTTTGTCAAATTTTGAATATAAAGCTAACATTTTCAAGTTAAGTTGTGCTTTGAGATGAGGCAAATCATAGGGGTCCAAATTAGAAAGGTATGATTTTAAGGTATACCTACTTGAGTGAAGAAAAACATCACACAATTGGAGTAGCAAACTTGTCAAAACTCTAGCTCAGGCAATTTCAAGTCACCAAACTAAGTTATTGATGCATACACTACTTGTGCCACTATCTTCTATGATTACAGGATCACGTGGTTTTGGGTCTTCCTCCTCTCTAAGAAATCCCCCACTGTTGATTACAAGAAAACAAAATAAATTACCACCTCCCCTATCGTTGATCTAAATAGAAATTAAAAGCAAGTTGGTTAGCTCTCCTTCGTCAAGCCATTAGGGTTTGATGTAGTCAGTCCCACTTACTCTTGAAAAATCAAGAACCGTCAAATCTCATTTTGTTTAAAATGCCCTTCCCTTACCCCAACCATTGATCTTGAAAATTAAGGGATACGGATATGGAATTAGGATATGGTACAAAGTTGGATATGGGTACATACAAGAAATACAAATACAAAATACATGAAGTGCCATATATCCCATATTGTCTGGAACTATGAAGTGCTCCCTCAAATTCAAATATGAGGAGGGGGACGGAAAGACAATAAATTAATTAATCACAAAATGGGAGAGGGGGGAGGTAATAAATATTTCCAAAAAGAAGTTTTAATCACAAAAATCAGGGAAGAGGGGAGGTAATACATATTTCAAAAAAAAAGTTTTAATCACAAAACTTGGGTAGGGGATAATAATTCTTAAAAAATTATTTTAATGGGGGGCTTTTGAGTAGATGGAGGGGGAGTGTGCATTATGTGAAATGTACCTCTGCCTTACTATCCAGTCGAAAGATTATAATACATTATTGATGCATACACTACTTGTGCCACAACAAGAAGAATTCACACCAAACACTCTTCACAACTTAATTCAATGTTGAACAATTTCATGGTTGATTTGCCCCAATGTCATTAATTGATGGGACTCTCTTACATTGATTTTCCTATCATAATAAGATATTTGCTAATTCATCTTTGAGGGTGTCCTATGTCTATAGATTTGTGACATCTATGGAAATGATGGCCTCTATTTTTTCCTTCATATAAGAAACATGGATTTCATTCAAGTTCATGTAATTGGCATTTTCCAAGGGTGTCTTGAAACATAAAATTTAGTTGTTAGGGCTTTTTGCAAAAAAATCTTGTTAGTGTTAACATGATATTTTGATGATTTTATTATATATATATATATATATATATATATATATATATATATATATATATTTATTTTAAATTTTAAATCCATTATATTTAATTAGAAGGGAGTTTTAATAAACTAATTTAATCTTTAGAAAAAACAAATTCTTTGATACTAACAGCGATACAAAAGAGTGCACTTTGATTATGTGTGCAATTCAATGATTATACTATTTAGAAAATGTCTTTTCTAATTTGAGTGATTTTAGAAGATGAACTTAGATTCTAATTTTCAAATACCAAATTCCAGATCCCAATCATCATTGTTAAGCAAAAATTATTACATAAAAGCCCCCAAAATGGCAAAAATGACTTTCAATCAAGGATCATTTAAAATATATATTTTTTGCAATAAATGATTTTTTTTGGAAGGTGTAAATTAAACATGTATGCTTAGACAAGTTTCCTCTCAAAATCGGAAAGCCATAAAAAATAACCGTTTTTAAAATTTGTTTTGATAAAGGTTGTTTGTATACATGGCTCTTGCATTCTTTAAAATAACAGTGATGATCAATTTAAAATTTTGAAATTTTGAAATAAAAATATATGTGAACTTATAATGAGATTTGAAATATGTAAATTTGTAGATTCAGGTGACAATCTATATGTTGAACTTGGAATTTTTTTCTTGTAGTGAGAAGTATAATTTTCAATTGATGTACCACACCTAAAGTGTCATAATTTAAAGACACACGAACTAAATTGTCATGTTTTGAAATCATTTCTGGTCTATCATTTCATTTACATTTTGGCCTTGAATATTTGCTTAAACCACTAAAAATTGCCACAAGTTTTTAAGAGTGTTTTTTTAAATACACATTTATTTTTAAAATTTTATTTTAATGAAAGCCTTAAACTCATATTTTTTCCATATTGACAAATATAGGTTCCAATTGAGGCACCGTGACTAAAGCATCATAACTAAGTCAATGCTATTTTGGAGCCATCTATATCTATTCTTTCATTTACATTTGATTCTTGAATAGTCATCTATACCACCAAAAACATCCACAAGTTTTCACCATAAGAAAATGTAAACCCTAAATTCTTCTCCGCCACTTTTCTCTTATAATTAAATAAGGCTTGGTTAAACCCTTGAAGGTGTATGGAATAAAATATATGTATAGTACCATATTTGACTTTTAGAATACAAATTATATACTATAATATAGCAAGATATACACCACATTTTAAATTTGAATGTCCCTTTAACCCTTGAAGCCCTAAAGCATGATTTCATGTCATTTTCTCGTTTGGAGCAAGCCTCTCTTGGTGCAATTTTTGTTGAATTCTTGTGAAATTTTTACCATAGGTTGGTGTATTCTAATCCTAGCTTGATGCCAATAAAATTTTACAACAATCCAAGTTGTGGTTAAAAAGTTACTGGTATGCCTCAAAAGAGGGTTTCAAAAAAAAGTATAGGTAGTTCTAGGCAACTATGATAGATAGGTTCAATTGGTTTGAAATTTTTTATACATACTCCCAACAAGCTTCTTAACATAAATCCAAAAGTTGAAAGGCATACAAGCACATGATTTTAACTTATAAGCATTTGAAATAGGTTTTTTTCATTCGGGCAATGTTCAAACTTTAAAAGCCCAATTTCAAACACTTGTAAATCAAAATCATGTGCTCGTATGCCTTTCAACTTTTAGGGTTATGTTAATAAGCTTGTTGAAAGTATGTTTAAAAATTTCACACTAATTGAACCTATCTATCATGGCTGCCCAAAAATTGCCCATATTTTTTTAACCCCTAAACGTCCAAACAACGTTTTTTGGCAACATAGCGATTTTGGGCAGCTCACTACATGTGGAGTTTTTTTTATTTTTCTTTGAAAAGATCACACAATATGGGGACGAGGAGTATCTTTAAGGCCCAACAATTTTCATAACTTTTGACTACATGGCTCAAAAGTTATTGCATGATATGTAATTTTCAGTGTTCAGCGGGCAGCCTCGGCAGCCCGGGCAGGAAAAAAAAACTTCTTTGAAAATCACTTTAAAAAAAATTAAAATTTGAAACTGATTCTCTAGATTTTTATATATGTGGTAAGCTTTGAATCATTCCATTTTGATCAATGAGTCAAAAGTTATGAGGAATTTTAGTTTGGGTTAGTTTATGGGTAGTTATGGAATCTCTACTCTAAAATAAACTTTGAAGTCCTTTATTTAATTCAATTTTAAATTCTTTTGGAAAAAATAAAAACATTAGATGTATATTGTTTATTACAACATTACAACCATTGGGATTGGCATTTTTCAATTCTATAAATAAATTGTTAACAATTTAGTATTTTTAATCATTCTCTACTTCTTTCTACTTACTATTTTTTTCCTATATGTTGTACAAATCCAAATGATCTAAATTTTTTCAAGAATGTAGCCAACTTGACTTGAAGAATGAATCCAAGGAGTAACCACCATTTGGGACATTTTTTCATACAAATGTGACCTTGTGAAGTGCAACTGCCCGTATTTTCACAGGGCCAAAAAAAGGATTTTTGTCACTTCAAACGTTAATATCTCGCAATCTTCACGGTGGAAAATTCTGAAATTTTTTCCACATCTTCTCAAACCAGTTTACTACAAGATCCTACGGTTATATGTTTCTAAAAATGTTCTTTTTGTAAAATTTGGTGCTTGTAAATGCAAGGGCAGTTTTGTAGCAGTTTTGGTGAAAACATAGTCCTTGACATTTAGGGATTAAAACACTCTTTAGAGGCATAACTTTTTAAGCACAAGTTGGATTGTTGTAAATTTCCTAGGCATCAAGGTAGTAGTAGAAAATGATGTGAAATTATGCCTTGTTTGGGACTTTAAGTATTAACATCTAAACCTTATCATGCCCAAATATGTCACCATACCCATTGAATGAGTGATCATTTTGTAGCTTTTAAGACATGTAGAAAGTACAATAAATTATCCAAATTGGGAGTACCATGTGCTATTGGATCAAGATCAATTGACATCAATACAAACTTTTGTTACTATTATATACTTCAATTCATGCATCTTCTATATCAAATATACAAAAAATACCCAATTGCAATCAAAATTGGACTTTTAAAACCTTTAGATGGTATTCTATTAGAAGTATAAATTAACAAATTACAAGTTTCAAAATTTACAATTCACATATTCATAGCTCTCAAGAATTTAAGAATTTTAAATTTCAACATTTCAAAAGTTCTAAATCTTTAATTAGTCATCATTAGTAGTATGGAGAGCAACAAAGTCCTAATTTGTAAATTTTAACCTTACAAATTTTTAAGTTATAAGTTTTATTAAATAATATTTAGGAAATTTAATTCTTTTTAGTTTATATATTTATAAATTTGATCATTTGATAAATTAAAAAATTAATGTGATGATACAATGATTTTTAATGTTTCAAATTTGTAACTTTATGTTGGAATTGATCTAGTTTTTTCTTTTTGGAATATTCAAAAATATAATTCTTTTGTATTGACAAATTAAGTCTTAATTGATGTACCGTGACTAAAATGTAAAACATTTGGAGGCACTACAACTAAATTGTCATATTTGAAGCTACAACCAATTTGGAATCATTTTTGTCTACCTTTGGCTAGAGTGTAATTTTTTTTAAATTTGGTATTTTGTCATACTACTAAGAGCAAGATTTTTTGTTTAGTTCTCCTACGTAGAGAATTTTCTATGTTTTATCATCCTAAGGTAAAATCTTCTTAAAGGTATATACATTGGCTATATTTTTTTAAAACGATTAAAATTATTTTTCTTATTTTAAAATACTCCCGCCAAGAATCAATGTATTTTATGAAAACAAAAGAAAATCAGCAAGTTTCTTGCAATCACTTTGTGGGTGATGCTTGGATGACTAAGACATTTCAAGTTGCTATACAAACTAAATGATTTTCATTTGTTTTTATGTTGAATTGTGTTTGAAGGATGTGCTACATCATCATACCAAAATAAAGTCATTTTGACTATTTTTGAATTTTACAAGATAGACTAATTCTAAAAAATAGTTGAACTTTTGTTTAGCAATTTCTAACTCCTCGTGAATGGAATTTTAGCCATAAAAACGTTTTTTTGGGAAATTGGATGCACTAATGAAATGAGGTATTATTACATCTAGTTTTGAAACGTATTTGAAACTTTTAAAATTTTGACAATTTGAATATTTATTGCCATATGAACATTCAGCATATAACTATAGTCTCCAAGTTTTCTAATTATAAAATGATATAGGATTTTGGTTCACACTATGATATTCTACACTTCAATATACATCTATAGTATTCATATGAAATACACATATACTATTCAAAACTACAATATATATATTATTGATATGAAATAATATAATATAATTTAAATTCCAATGTGCATATGATGTCAATTTTCTTTGCTATCTTTTCAAAAATTCATGGTAATTCAAATTTTTATAAAATATTCTAGATTGCAATTTACAACTTAACCCCTAATAATCTATATAACCAAATTGTGATTTTTGAAGTTTTGGTCTACTGCTACGGTTTGACTTTTGACTTTTTTTTATACAAAAAATTGAATTTTTAGATTCACGTTTTTGTTACAACTTTGAAAACATAATTTGTACATGTATATGAGTTTGGATGTATTTTCTATGATTTATTGTGTAGGAGAAAAAACAACCCGTCATACATTAATCACATAAATCTTACAAATGGTAAAATATTTCATATTAGAACTTTTTGTATGTGTTCTATATGAAGGTGGTATTAACCCCTAAAAGTCCCCCATGGGAGAGGTGGATGTAGATTTTGAATGGTTTTGGCAAAATAAATTATGATGTGAGGAGAATCTAAACGTTAGATCTTCATCTTTACAACTCTTTCTTTTCTTCCAATTCCTACATGAACTCATTCTCAACCTTGCACAATAATCATGAAGCACCAACTCCCACCAAGTAACCATGCTATTCACATTGTTGAAAAATAGACAAAATTTCTTTTCCGACATACTTGGATGTACTACTTCATTTATTTCCTATAGCTCCAACAATAAGGTCTTAAAAACATTCATAATCCACATGATGGATGGCGACTCTCTTAGAGGTTAAATAAGATCTTGTAGTTACAATTGTCATTTTTGACATATTTTCCCATTCAAAAATCTTGATCCAAATGTGCCTATTTTGTGCATTTTTTGGGCTCAAATTGCAAAGGATTTTGAGGGGTTAAAGAAGGCAAGTGATTCCATCTGTGAAAAAATAAATACAAAAAAATTTCATTCCAAAACAGTCGGTTCAATTCTCTGTACCAGAAAACGTTTGCAGGACGAGCAGTGCTTTCTTCATTGGAACTCATGTCTCAGTCATAGAAGTTCGATTCTATGGTCGAATTGTCGTCTTTTTGTGGCTGCTGATCGATACGGAGGAAAAAACAAATTGCGTGTGTGGGAGAATTACTCTTGAATTTCATTGTTCTTAGTTCAACATCTGAATTTCTGCATGTATATCGCAGCAATAACTCGGTATATATACTTTTTTATATCTAGAAGCTGAAGTGGAAATTTTAACTTTAGTGCTTCAGTTGCAGGTAGTTCTCATAAAATCCTCGGTTGATATGAGATTGGCGAGCATTTCCTGAACACAAAGCACGCCTAGTAATGTGCTACAGATCCACATTCAAATTTTTCATCTATCAATATGATCACGAATGTTCTTATTTGATTACAGGCAACAATACAATAGGCAACCTTTGTAAATGCTGCCAAGAAATTCAAAAATGTACTACCGGTACCGAGGCTTGCAAGGCTCCAGTTGATGAGTTATATATACTCCTGTCATCTCCCAAATGGTTTCAAGAGTAATGGATAAGAGTTAAGTAGCCTGGTTAGTAGGAATCATGTGACGCAATTTCGGCGTTTTGCATTTTGTGGATCTGCTTGTCAAATTTCAACCGACGTTCAACTGGAACTATAAAGTGTCATATGGTGTCTTTGAAGCTAACAATGGAACCTCTCAAAGAGATGCACACCGCTGTGATGAAATGCAAATTACTAATTTACATATCTATCGTCACAGCTACGTTGCATTTCGGAACGCCGAAATGGCCTTCTCGCTCCTACATAGTCGAGAAGGCCATTTCGGAACGCCGCCTGATTGAAGGTCCTGTAGATAGATTGCGCAATCTCCACCTTCAGGAGCACCGGCAGGAGCAATTTCAGCCTTGCTTGTTCTCTTGAGAGATTAGTTCAAATCATCCCCTTCACGGCACTTGAGAGGTATTGTAAACAGTGGTATCATGGTTGCTAATTTTACTTTCCATGGGAAGAAGTACGACAGATGTAGTTTTGGAGCGATTTTGGATAGTCACCAAGGCAAACTAAGTGAATTACTACATATGTTCTTGTTGGTTTGTATCTATGGAAATCTGCTCGTGCATGGTTGTGTAAAAAAGTGGATTCTTCAACCTAGATAGGCGTAGCAAAAGAGCAATAAAACATCCGACCTCGAATACAAACTTTTTGCCCCTAACTTGTCTACACATACGCCCTGCTTCCTTGCTTTTTTAGTACAAACTGAGTGTGTAAACGTCATTTTGCATGCATTTCATCTTGTCCGCTAAAATTTCCCATAAAATCAAGGGAGTATGCAAGCACTTGAGGTGCAGCCACTCCTCAAAAAAGTTCATCACGATCGAGCATTACTTCATTCACCTTACATGAGTTTGTATATGAAACCGCTGCTTGTACAAGAGGCGTATAATGCAGTCTGGACCACTTAGGGCTTAAATTTTTCTGATCATAAACTTAATATAAGGTGTGATTTTTACAATATATAAGCTACAACCATCAAACTGCAGATTCTTCTTCTGATGGCAGCCCAGAGAAATCTATGTATGGTAAGGTGCGCAATTTCCAAAAGTCAAAGACATGGGAGCATTATCTACATGCTAATCCAACTTAGATCTCTTCTTCAGGAGCTTACATACGGTGCTATTTCAGCCTCTGGTATCTTGTTGTACTGTACAGACTAGACTAACCTTCAAGATCTGGGAAGTTCGAGAAGGTTTACAGGACGTAATGTCAAGTTGTTTTTATTTCATTTTCAATGTCCAATTAATAGCCCACACTGAGAAGAATGGTTATATGGGAAATAATCTTCACTTGATCAGCCAACAAGAGAGTGATACAGTTCCCGAACTTACACTTGGATTTGGCAATGTGTTTTCCGAAGACTCTAACTTCAAGATCTCTCGCATCTAATGTTTGTCATCCTCCATAGCCAACTAAAGATGCAACAGTGAAAGATTGTTAAGTGGCAAGGTTGATAGAAGCTGATGAAGAGCTAACTAAAGGTGATGGATGGCAGAGATACTTGTGTCCGTGAAGGTGCTCAACAAGCAATCTAGCGAAATGAAACGACGCTCAGATGTTGAGAAGAACTTTGTTTCAATATTCTTTGCACCTATCATTTGCCCCAAACTCAAAGGTATACAAAATGGCCTACAATTTGGAATACATGTCGATTGCAAGGTAGTTGGACTATGTATTTACAAAATCTTAATTCTTCAACTATGTCTGCTGAGGTGGGAACTAAATTACTATGAAAAGTTTTTGCCTAGGATTGGTTCTTTTGGTTCTTTGTATTGTTTCCTCTATCAATGGAAATTGTTCATGTGTTTCAAAAACAAAAAATTACTATGGAAAGAAAAAAATTAATTGAGCAAAGACACAAAAATTATGCTTACAAGATGTACATATTTTATGTATTCTAGGTAAGGCCTAGCTCGTGTACATGTTCTGATGGGGGAGTTTGTATGCATATTGGTTTGTATATTCACTGGCCCAACTGGTTTAGAGTTTTAGTTGAGTTGTTACGGAATTATACCGGGCTTACACAATAGTAATGGGGGTTCTTTGTGAACGCACACATGGGTGAATGCAAGAAACACCGGTACTATTTGGCGTCACAATTGGAATGACAGAGTTGCCATTCGCCATATCTTTTGGGAAATGAAGTCCATATACTTGAAATTTTTATTAGAGATGGCTAACTTGGAAGTCCTCAGATTCCTTATTTTTGAGAAATTTTGAAAAAAAATCCTTTAATTAAATTGTAATTTACCTAATTTGTCACACTTTGCGTTTTAGGGTTTTTTAGTATTGTGGAGCATCTAAAAATGATGATGTACGTCTAGGATTGTTGTGGGCTATTTCCACAATAGAAGGACATGTGCCCACCAAGGGGCATTGAAAAAAACACAATTCTTTGTCTTCAACATGCATGCAAATAGGGGTCCCTTGCCCATAGTGCTCCAAACATTTATGATGGTTTCAAATTTTAGTTTTTGGTGAAATGTAATCACTATCAAGTCTCTACAAATGGCCAATTTTTAGTTTTTTTTTATTCATGATTTTCTAATTATTATTAATTTATACTTAATTTTATCTACTTTTTGTGACAAACTGTCATTTTTTTTACGTAGTATTGTTTCAGTATTATTAAGTACTCAAAAGTACTATTGGCCTTTGATTTTTCGGATCAACGGCTGAGATTGCTCCGTTTTGTAGTACTACAAGTACTAGGAGTACTAGACAAAAAAAACGCAGTTTTGGCAGAACGCTCTCTAAATCGTTCGGTGTTTCTTGCATCCACCCACATAAGTAGTGTGGCTAGAATTGGCCTATGGTTGACTATATATAGGGATTTTAGCTCTAAAGGTCCACTCCACTTTAAATGTTACAAATTACAACATTGTTGACAAGATCACAAACAAACATACTACCTTTTGAAATTAAAAGCGACTTTGTTAATTTTGACATTTCATTTAAAAAAATATTTGTGTTGTCACTAATGTTAGTAGGTGACCTTTTGATATCAATTATTGGTGCTCTATTTAAATGAACTCTAAAAACTAGAAATGTCCAAAGTAAATAAATTTCTTTACAAAGTTGGTGGTTTATTTCAACATAAAAGTATATTTTTTTATAGGGTAATGGGAACTTGAAAGGCAAGAATTTTTCTTTGTCTCATATTTAGTCACATCTTGCTTTTAATCCACATGCCTAATTCATCCAATTGAAATCCAATGATATTTTTAGAAGATGTTGTAAACCACCTTATTGGTCCATCTTTTAGAAAATGAAAATCATAAATAGTGTGTGTGAATTTACAATTCCAAAAATATTAGTATTTTGGATTAAACTACAATTATCAACCAGAGAGTTTTTTGTTAGATAGTGATGTAATATTTGGGAGTTTATTGTAAAAATCTAAAAAATGCAATTAGAAAAAAACAAAGGAAAAATTTTAGGGAAAAAATAGGGGCTTTAAACTAAAAAGACTTTAAGCAAGATTTGATAAAATAACCAAATTAGGCAAATAATAAAATGGTGATAAAATGAAAACCAAAATACAACTAAATAGGAAAATGAAATTAGAATTTAACAAAAAACCAAGAAGATAACAAATACAACAAATGCAAAATCAAAATGAAAACAAAATACTATAGGTAGGAATTGTATTCAATGTAAAACTTCTTACCTACTTTTGGTATAGTAGAATAATTTTTTTCTTAAAACTTGGAACAAAAAAAAGTTGAAAATGACTCTAAATTTCATCTCCAAAAACTTTTTTGAGATTTCAAGCATCCAATCAAAAGTTATGGACAAAATTCAGAGAGGAGTTGAAAGGGATATCTTCTCTGGATTTTGTCCATAACTTTTTTGTCCAAATAGCTAGATTATTGCTATATTTTAGTGCTATATTTCAAGACCAATAGCCAAATCCTATCTAGGTATCACCTAGTTTTGATATGGATATCACCCAAGTATTACATGAGTATTTAAGAAATATCTGATCACTTCTCCAAAATGATAAAAAAAAACTGGCAATACCCTGCACAAAAACTGAATTATTTATTTTCTTTTACAAATGAATACCATGAACTTTTAGAATCAACTAAATTATATTGACACTGCCCTATTGTACACCACGTATGAAGTCATGAATTAAAAAAGGTTACCCAGTTCAACAATTGTGACAAGTCAAGCTTAGCCAGAGTGGAAAGGCAATGAAGTGAAAGTGAGCCCAAGCACGGACAGATGCTGCAAATTCATGAGCATATCAATCAGGTGTGTCATACTGTCATGGCATGTCTTCAATTAAATAAACCCTAAAACATGAAGATATCCGAAAATTTCAAATTATTCTTTTATATATTTATATTTATATATCAAAAAAATTATCAATCAACCTTATACTAGCATGGTAGTGATTATTTGAATGTACGTCATTACCAAGGGATTTTTTGGGTGTAAAAAAAAAAAATTACTTGAAATTTTTCAACACTATTCTTCATAGCTCCTTTTATCTTGGTTATATTTAGATTTTTCACATAGATAGATACCACATAGGCTCATAATGCAAAGATATCACATTGGAAGTCAAATATGATTTAAGAAGTTAAATTGAGCTCAAAGAAAAGTTTGACCATTTGGTACCGGCAATAGAACTAGTCTACTGTAGATCTTCAATGGATTAACTATGGTCCATATAATGAATTGTTGAAGAGCCTACTACTCAAAGAAGATGTAAAAAATAAACTCACAAAAACTACCAAGCTTATGAAGACCTACAGTGGAGAAGTAATGTATGCATGGTTTTTTTTTACTATAAGTAAGATTTTGGTGATCCTTTGCCAAGAATAGTTTCACTTGGGAATACATGAGCAACTCCATTTGTCTCTCACTTTGTTGCAAACTACATGTGGAGTCAATGCAAAATGCTAAGTTTGATTCACTTCGAAGATAAATAACCTTCCATGGAGTACAAAGGTAGGATCCTAGTATGGGATCCTTGTGATGGAGATGATGGAACCATCAAAAACACATTAAACATTAGTGTGACACCTTAACCCATCAAGGTTGTTTTCTCGTCGATGAATGACAAAGAATACCTCCGTGTAGGACAGAAATGCAACTATTCATCCTCCAAAATTTGTGTAGAAAGGGAAGATCATCTATAGTAGTTTGTCTTCCAATGAGTACTTTTTCATTTTTATAAGCCAACAATTCACACGGTGACAAAACAGATGATTTCCACGGTGACCAGCCCGGGGTTCAAGGGTTAAACATGAAGAGACTATGCTGAAAGTCTAATCGCGGGAGAGACCCCACATTGCGAGTTTTTCCTCATGTGCATCGCAGGGGCCATACTAGGACAAATACTTGTCGAGTACAAATACTACCTTCGATCATGGCATGAATCCATGGAGAAAAAATCAGTAAGTTGCCGATTCACGGCCGTCCTGGAGCAAGCTCGAGTTCCAGATGAACCCAAGACTTCATTTTGCATTCACAAAAGCACAATGTGATCATGACGAAGTTTATCTCACATTTTGCTCTTGTGAATGCCACGGATCCATCACAAGGAGATTTTTCTGGTTTCCTACATTATCAATGTAGTAAAATCAAGGAAAACACCACTTTCGAAAGTGTGAGCATGTAGAGATTTGGAATCGCTATGTAGAATTTCAGTCATTTTAGTACATTACATAGTAAACAACCCAATTTACTACTTTCTAACATACATTCCTATTATGCATGATCGTAGTAAAATACATAACATAGGAAACAACCCAATTTTATTACTTTCTTGCTCACATGACTATTATGCATGATCATAGTGAAATACAGAATATGGCAAACACCTCGTTTTTACTACTTTCTCACACATACGACATAATTCTCCATGATAGGGAAATACATGACATGGTAAACAATACATTTTGATCACTTTCTCACATATGCATTATAAGTATGCATGGTAGAGAAGTGTTTTCTTTATTATTAGCAACACATAATTATGGAAATCATTATAATTTAGAATGTTATGAGAAGGTGCTTTTTGAAAGATGTTTGAATAGTTAGATAGTCATTACCCTCTTGAAATGAAAGTGATTGGAAAACCATATATTACAAATGAAAAATTGGCTTTAATTGAAAAAATGTATGTGTAATTTTTCATTGGATTTAATATTTGTAAAATAAGTATTTGCAAGGATGTATTGGTTATTTTTTGAAGATTGAAGCATCTCAGGTGTAACTTTTGAAGCTTTAACCCCTCAATTAAGATGACACAATGTGTCTTTTTAAAAAAAAATTATGTCAATTTCTAGAGAGGGTGCAACAAATGTCAATATTTTGTGAACTAAGATTTTGTAGAAATACAAGTTGATATACTTTTTTCCTTTTTTCCTTTTTGAATTTTGAATGTGAGAAGTAATTGAAAATTCATTTAAGACAAGTAGCCAAGAATGTAGTCTAGTAGGAAAAAGTAGCAAATATAATGTTTTTCCTTCAAAAGAGTAGTGGAGAGAGAAAAAATTTATATTTCTTGAATGTTTTTATTCTTTAATGTACACACAATGTTTAAAAAGATAAGATTTCAATTTTTAACAATTTCAGAAATAAAAGGTTCAATCTAGTGTAATTAACACAAAATAATGAGAATGACTTCTAATTTTTTGAAGATGTTCCAAATAATATGGCAATAGTATGAGTTGTTAAACACAAGGAGATTTGTTTGCTTTCCTACGTTATCAACGTAGTAAAATCATGGAAAACACCACTTCTCAAAATGTTAATATGTGGAGATTTGGAATTGCTATGTAGAATTTCAATCAATTTACTACATAACATAGTAAACAACACATTTTTACTACTTTCTCACACACATTTGAAAAAAAATGTGATTTTACCATGTAGTTTTTTGTTGAGGACATTATCCCATAAGGATTGTCGGTGTTGAGACTCCGGTGGAGTATAAGAGGCAAGCTTCCTACATAGTTGCATCGCAGCTTTTGCCTCCATGTGGAATGTGCAAAGTGTTGTACTGTGGGGTACATTGTACACTACAATGTTATACAGCATACAATAATGTATCCTTTGTATTGTTACGAAAGGAACAAAATGGTGTATTGATATTAATATTTCTCATAAATAATTGGTCCATGAAAGACTACACTCTACTTTCCTTGTTTCAGTTTACTACATTTTCATTTCACTGCATTTTTTATTCACTGCAGTTCGTACCTTACTACATTCTTTGTTTACTACATTCTCAATTCACTACATTTTCCATTTCCTACGTTCCCAATTTACTACATTTTCCATTCACTACATTTGTCATTTTACTACTTTCGAAATGTAGAGATGGTAGTGCATTCACTACATTCTGTCTTTTACTACTTTAGTCTTAAGTACATAGGAAAATAGGTAGTAAAATGCCCTGTTTTCCTAGGTAGGAAAACGAAATAATCTCCCTGTGCATGAAACCTCAGTCTGAAAGTTTGACTCTTCATTCATTCATGTAACGAGGAGCTTGTTTGCCAAATTCCAATTTCAAGCTCTGAATCAAACCCTGTCAGAGAGAGAGGACTGTCTGATTATCTTTGACATCAGAGGCATCAATTGCAAAAATTGAATCTAGCTAGCAGCCCGTACATAAACTTGCACAAGTGAATCAGTTTTCTATTTAATTTGTCTGAGTGCACGTGTGCTTTGGGCTTGCAGGGCAGGACAGTAAAGAATGAACCTCTTCTGCTTTCTCCTGTGTGTGTTGCTTCGCTCAGTTGCCAGTGACGACACGCGATTCGCCTTCCATTCCTTTTCCTCTGAAGATGAAAACATCATAGCTCTCGGAGATGCTGCACACAACGGCGCCAATAGATCCTACTTCATCAACGGGCGCGCCACGCAGTCGCGAGGGTCTTGTGGAGCGTTGTTATACGGGGAGAAGGTGCGCATTCAGGATGTCGCAACTGGGAGAGTTGCTTCGTTCAGCACCTCATTCTCATTCACCTCCCAACTCTCGGGTTACCTCGGGATAACAGCAGTTCTCACAGAGAAAAGGACCACAGCTCAATAGCCTTCGATTTGGTCAGGAGCATGATGCGTACTAATTTGCAAGACCTCGTGTCCGATATAGGAAGCGCTGGTGCATGCAGGAGTCCTCTCCATCCAAGTGATCCAAACCACAGATACTCTCCTGCAACCTTCCTTATTCTTTTTGGCATGGGGAATTACAGTCCTGATTCCGAAGACTCCAGCAACAGCTACATTAGGGTCTCAAAAAGCCATGACTACGAGTATGACATCGGAGCATACACACACAACCTCTGTGGCAACGACACCTATTGCTCGTATTTCTCTAAAGGGAAAATCTTCACTGCTTGGTTTGATTTCAATAGCTCAGCTCGGACACTCGAAGTGCGGCTTGCGAATGGGTTCAACCCCAGCGTGAAGAAGCCCCTGCAACCTCTGCTGCGTATTCCCAACTACAAATTGACCGAAAATCTTGGCAACGAAGTGATCCCGGTGTTTTGGGGAAGCTCCGATGTCCAACGCGTCGAAGTGCATGAGCTCATGTCCTGGCAATTCTTCAGTAGTGAGATTTCAAAAGTCCCGGCTTGCTCCCAGACCCCAAATCATTTTTGGAAGGCCAGAACGTGGGCTCGTATCAGCACAGGAGCTCTGGGATCGGTTGTGGCAGCTGCAGTCGTGATTCTCTAGTGCGCCTCCCGCCTTGCGAGCCCATCCAGAATTTACCACAATACTTCACTGGGTCATAGCGCAGGTCCACATGTGTTCTCGTATGCAGAGCTCCGGACAACTTCGATGAAAGAAATTTGCTCGATACCGGCGGATCGGGGTCTGTCTACAAAGGGTCCTTTGAAGCTGCGAGTGGAACTCATGTTTTCGCCGTGAAACAAATCAATTTCTCGGAGTCGAAGCAGGCGGAGTTCCTCTTTCATGCGGAAGTGGCCAGTCTTGGCCAAATTCGGCATCGGAATGTGGTGCAGTTGCAAGGCTGGTGTCAAGAGAAAGGTCGCCTACTCTTGGTTTACGACTTCATGCCCAACAGAGGCCTCAATGAATGGCTTCACACACCTGGTACCCATGGTCTCCAACATCAAGAGGTTGTCCTCTCTTTGAAAAGGCATCACTCCATTCTTCAAGGAGTGGGTGCAGCTCTAGAATATTTGCACGAGGATTGCTTGAGTTGTGTTTTGTATCGAGACATCAAGTCTAGCAATGTGTTGTTGGATGCGGATTTCAATGCACATTTGGGAGACTTTGGACTTGCTTGCTTGATGGATCACCACAAGTTGGACAAAACTACTTTGGCAGCAGGGACTCTTGGTTACATGGCTCCCGAGTTGCCGCACACGGGCAAAGCAACTAAGGAATCAGACATTTATAGTTTTGGCATTTTAGTGCTTGAAGTTGTGTGTGGAAGGCATCCCTTGGATATGCAAGCAATGGAACCAGAGGATCTTGTGTTGTTGCACACCGTTTGGCGAGCTCATGAAGGCGAGTCTCTTCTTGATGTGGTAGATGCAAGATTGCTTCAAACTCTTCAACCATTAATGTTCACACCTCATCAAGAGGATGAAATCATAGATTCAATAGAACTTCTTCCTTTATTTTTAGAATCCAACCTAGGTTGTGACGACAATGTGCTAGGCAACCCAATGGTCATGGATGTAGGTGTTCAAGTCCATACAACTATGGTTGTAGATCTCCTTCGTTTGGGCCTCTTGTGTTGCCTTCCCAATCCAAAAGCACGGCCATCTATGGGACAAGTAAATGGAATATTGCAACAAATAAAAGACATGGAGAATGCATCTACCATTGCCAATATATCAATGCCTTTTCTACCGGCCACCAAGCCTTGGGGACTCTACCATTCATTGGAATTCTCACAAACTTCTCTTATTTTGAACTCAAGTAGTCTTCCTATCTTGAAATCTCATACCAAGGTGCTTGTAGATAGTTCTTCATTGGAGCAAACCTTTGGCAATTTTTATAAAGATGGTCAATTTCGTTAAAATGGCGGTATTCCATTAAAATGGCACAAAATGAAACCATTGAAAGAATAAAAACAATGGAAAGATTGTCCGAGGGGAGCAGAAATGCGTGAACTAGGAGTGATTTGAATGTGCTAGGCATAAAATTGGCACATATATGACCCTATCGTGGCACACTTATTCTCCATTTATAGAAGATATTCCATTAAAATGGCATGCGGAATACTGCCATTTTAACGAAATTGACCATAAAGATGATTAATTTTTTTAGATTTTTTGGACATTGGCACCACTGAGATTGTTTATTGATTAAGTCTTAGGTTACCATATGTATGGTTTGAAACAACGAGAATTGTAAATCCATCAAGTGTATTTGCAAAATATAATCTTGATAGTGGCATGGAAGTAGATTTCAATTAAAATCAACATATTCATTGTTGTAGGCCTAAAAATTGAAGTACCAATATGAAATAAAGTTTAATTTCTACAAGTTAATTATGGGTTTGGACATCATTAGCAGCCATGCAAAAGTTTTTTTTATCGTCTACTATTGAAAGTGAGTTGAGGAGTAAAAATTTGTTTGACTAAAGATCTTCTAATTTTGAGAATAATTTAAATTTGATTAGGAATATTAATAGATGAAGATGGAAAATAAGTCTAAAGAGAGACTCTTAAATCATGACCTACTCAAACATGTGATGCCATGAATTTGGCATGTTAATCCCCCAATATTTCATACAACTCCAATGTGATTCCCAAATCCAAAGCTTCTCATATAGCACCTACTATTGTATCTGGTGTTTAGAATCAGCATTTTCTACCAAATAATTTATTAAAGTTGGTAAGTGCAATTAGGCAAAATTATACTTGAAACTAGAAAGATTATTGTTTTTCTATTTCCATTGAAGATATAAACAAATTATCCTATAAATTCTAGCATCCATTTTTAAAATATTTTTTGTTGAATTTAACCCCTAAAAGACCAATATGCATTTTTCGGCAACATAGAAATTTTAGGCAACTACCTATGACTGGAGATATGCATGTTTTGGGCCCAAACTTTAACAAAAGGTGGAGATAGGGAATATCTTTCATACACACTATATTTCATGACATTTGGAAATATAAGTCAAAAGTTATGGCCTAATATGTTAATTTCTTCCATAAATGGGCAGTTTCGGCAGATTAGAAAAACCCATAGAAAAAATCACTTTTTTCATAAATAAAAATTTGAAATTGGTTTTCTAGATTTATAAATACATGAAAAACTTTAAAGCATTCCATTTACTTGATCAATGAGTCAAAAGTTATGAGTTTTAGTTTGCAAGCAATTATAGATTTTCTACTCTAAAATAAACTTTGAAGACCTTTATTTACTCAATTTTCAATATTTAAAAAAAATAAAAAATCATATGATGTAGAATTTTCATTACAACATTACATCCATTTGGATTGGTATTTTTCAATTCCATAAATAAATTGTTAACAATTTAGTATCTTGAATCATTCTCTATTTTTTTCTGCTTACTATTTTTTTCCTATATGTTGTACAATTCCAAATGATCTGAAATTTTTCAAGCATCTAGCCAACTTGACTTGAAGAATTAATCCAAAGTAGCACCATCATTTTAGACATTTTTTCATACAAATGTGGCCTTGTGAAGTGCAGGAGCTTGGTTTTTCACAAGGCCAAAAAAAAGATTTGTATGATTTCAAAAGTTCTCATCTTGCAATCCACGTGGTGGAAATTTCTCAAATTTTTTCCATGTGTTTTCAAGTCAGCATACTACAAGATTCTACATTTACATGTGTACAAAATTTATTTTTTTCAAAATTTGGTACTTGTACTAGAAATGGCAGTTTGGGAGTGTTTTCAATGAAAACATAGTTAAAGAACTTAATTAAGGGTTAATGACTAGATATGGTAATAGAAAATCTAGATTATTATTGCAATGCTTATAATATGCCATATTTAACTACTTTTGGACTATTCAAAGTCTAGAATTTACGAAATGTTTAAATCCCTTGCTACATAGGTTGAGGCAATATATGGGGAAGTCTCCAAATACAGGTGTAGAATTCATACTTTCATATGAAACTATTGCAAGGAGTTTGGTTGACTTATTCATATGTGTGTATGCTCTTAAGGGAATCTCTATAATGGAAATTTCCACACAAGGAGCTAATGCAAGATCACTTTTCCAAATTTAAGGCAAAATCTAAGGATTCTAACCAACAACCTCACTAGAATTCAACTCAAAACACCTTAGGATTAGTATGTGGCTCAATAATAAATAAATAAAACAAATTTGAAGGAATAAACCATCCAATACAGGAAATCACAAGCCAAAGCTTGAAGGGATCCTTGCTTCCTTCAAGAAAGGCTCAAAGATACAAGAAATACAAACAAAATACTCCAGAATACAATGAGGACATATATACTACAAGAAAATGGGGGTATAAATGACTTGTCCAGAGTGACTGCACCAACAATGATGACTTCAAAGTGACTGCAAAATGATTGATTTGTAGTCATTGTTGTTGGTGTAGTCATTGTGGACAAGTCATTTATACCCCCATTTTCTTGTAGTGATAAAAATGGCAAATTGACCAAAACTTAAGACAACCAAGTGTTAGCATGTTGGCAATACAAGAAAATGGGTGGTTTGTGATGAAAAGGGAGACCTTTCGTACTCTTTCTATGGCCTCCTTCCCCTTGTTTTAACTTGAAGATATTTCTAACATTAACTCTAATTACCATTAACTATTTTTAAAAAGTCAAATTTACTACTAGACCCTATCTAATTTTTGAAGAAAAGCTCTAAATGAGAAACGGATTGTGTTATAATCTTTACAAGACCCAACTAAGCCTTCTTGAACCACTACCCCCTACTTCTAGGTCATTTGAGCATGCAAAAGCGATCAAATTATAAATAAAAGGAAATGTAAAAATCTCAAATGACAAAATTTGCATTTTCCAAAAGATTTGACTTGTCTAGACTCTAGAGTGTCCAAAGAGATTGTAGGAGTAAGAAAAGACTCGTCGTTGTCCTCATTTGGATATTGCAAGCTCGGTCATACATCGGTCAAAAGTCAAATACTTTAAAATTTTGCCTAAATTTGATGTAGCTTTTAGTTTAGGTACTTGTTAGTGTTGTTATGCCTTGAAACTTGTTGGCACAAATTATTATCACTAAAAATTCTATCTTAATATTTAGTGGAATTTTATTGTTACTTGGATAATTTCTAGGAATTTTTTGTCGTAGATAAAAATAGTTGACTTCCTATGGAGTCATCTTTTGTATTCCGTAAAAATTTGAATTTTTTTGGATAACCTCTATGAAGCTTTCAAATACTAAGAGTAGGCTCAAATTCTTGCTTTATGGTCAATTTCGTTAAAATGGCGGTATTCCATTAAAATGGCACAAAATGAAACCACTGAAAGAATGAAAACAATGGAAAGATTGTCCGAGGGGAGTGGAAATGCGTGAACTAGGAGTGATTTGAATGTGCTAGGCATAAAATTGGCACATGTATGATCCTATTGTGGCACACTTATTCTCCATTTGTAGAAGATATTCCATTAAAATGGCATGCGGAATACCGCCATTTTAACGAAATTGACCATCTTTGCACTATTCATGAGAAGGTATAAATTAATTGCCTCCTTAAAATCCCATTGGAAAAAAAATCTTTTGACTAAAAGGAAATTTTAACGAACCAATTTCATTGTTGAGCTCTTAATATATATTTTTATGCTAAAAACACTTCTCTTTGATCTTCATTTGCATCGTCCCTTGTACTACTTGAATTACTATGTTGTACTATGTGAATGTCACCAGTAAAGTAAAATCTAACTTTCTAGAATTTTGTCAAATTGGATGGTGACCTCTAAATGAACTAATTACTAGTATATCTAAAATAAAGACTTTCTATTGTGAACTATAGACTCTTTTTTATCCAGAACTTGTCACATATACTTGCAAGTGTATTTCAATCTCTAACGGAATGTGGCAATCATTAAGCCTAGCTATCTCTTAGATCCCTAATTAACCTCTACAACACTAAATCAAACCCTAGAAGTAGAAAATTGAAGTGGTTTAGGCACTCTGAGACAAACTACCTTATTAGTAGGGATTTATACCAATTGTGGTTAAAACATTATTTTTATGTTTATTTTCCTATATTTTCTACTAAAACTAAGAAAAAACAAGAAAAAATAAAATCCTATGACTAGAGTGCCAATTTAGGGGCTCATTCCATGAGGCCAATCATTGTCGTCTAGTCATTGTAGCTTGAAGACCAAAATCTTATTGATATTGGCTAATCACGGTTACCAATGCACATTGCACTCCAAATTAGTGTAATTTGAAGATAAATGTGCATTGGTAACTATGATTAGCCAATTCTTCTATTATTTTTTATTTTTTATCTAACTTTGAAGTGGTTTATTTTCATTGTCCAATGTCTAAATTTGAATTTTTTTTGTACCTATACAATGTATTTTTGAATGCACTTCCAATGAAAAGAATCTCAACTTCTAAATATTATCTAGCCGATGGAACTTGGCCCATCCGAAGGGCCATGAGTTCCCGATTGCAGGGAACGCGCTGCGCTGTGCTAGCGCAACAATTTGACGTGGCCGAGAAATGGCCACGTTATTGGGGGAAAGAATTAAAAAAAAATTACTTTCAGTTTCTCATTTCTAAAGCAATTTTTTTGGGGGTAATACAACATCCGATGCTCCCTCACTACATTGGGAACAAATTTGAGAACGGCCCTGAAACGGCCCTCCAGTGCAACTGAAACACATCTAATGTTAGAAGTTCATTTGGAGGGGTCTATTCCGATCTAGATTGGGGCTGCTCATAAAACCCCTAAAGGACCATTTGTCCCTTTGAAGACAAGTGGGATTTCAGGTAGGTACTTGCAGTCAATTTTTGTCTTGATTTTTTGAATTTTTTTTAATAGGGAAAAATTGATTAGCTTCATGGAAATATAATTTTTTTTCTCAATAGGTGCTTGGGAACAAAAGTTGTGCCCAAATAAGCTCAAAACAAGGGAGAAAGAGAGAGAGGGTACAAACAAACAAAAAATCAATTTTTTTTATCATAGATTATATTTTTGTCTACATGGAAAGATTTGATTCATTCCATTTGGATTTGTTATGAGAAAGTTATGGACAATCTTGTTTTTCAAGCAATTTGAGCATTTTAATGAAAAATTAACTTGTAGTATTCATTTTTTAATGCAATTTTTACAATTTTTCAAGAAAAAAAGTTTCGCATGTTTAATTTGATTTTGAAAACAATCTTGCCTTTGGAATTAGTGCATTTTAATTCCATCTTAGAGATATTAATAATTTAGATTTTCCTTCTATCTTGTACTTACTTCTACTTAACAATTTTTTAAAGAATTGTTTATTTATTTAAAATTAAATTAAAAATTTTAGACCCTCAACTCAATTTTCTACCATAAAGATTTAAAGCTCAAAACTTTGTAGTGCAAAAAATTAAAGTTAAGAAGGTTCAAAGTCAAATAATCTAGTCCCGCAATGTGTTGAAAAACTTGTTTTTTCACTTTAAATGCAGATATCTTGGAATCTGTGTGGTCAAAAATTCAGAATTTTTCCCCACACATTTTCATACTAGTTAGGTGTAAGATCTTATGGTTAGATGTGAAAACAAACAATTTTCAAATTTTTTACTCTTTGCTATAAAAAAGGTGTTTTTGAGTGTTTTTTGGCAAAAAAAAGGCTTTGGTCCTTCAATGGTTAAGGTAGAAGTACCTATTTCTACTAACTTAAAAACATTTCAACCTGTACCAGATGGAAAGTTTGTTGAGAAACTAAATTCAACGTGTGCAAACATAAGGGTGAAGAAGAATGCACACAAAAACAAATTTTGTTTTCCCAAGAATGAATATTTTATTCAATAAAAATGTAAATTTTTCATTTGGACCCGTTTCGATTTCATAGACTCCCCTATTTCGGTTAGCTTTGGCACTTCTTCCTATACAAGGAGGGGAAGAGAGATGAGCAGATGAGAAGATACAAACAAAAAATCTTTGTCTTTCTTACTCCACTAGGCCACTTGTGGCTGGTGCTTGTATTCTCTCCTTTTGTAATGAAATTCCATTTCATTTGTTTCAAAAAAGAAAGAAAAAAAAATCTTTCTCAATGAATAAGGTAGGTGGCTCAGAAAGCGACACTTCAAGGGCTATTGGGCCTTTATGATGGATTTCATATGCCCAAAAATATTTTTCCTTATTTTTCACTTGAAGAAGAATTGATGCGGAATCTAACACAAGTGGTTTCATATTTTTCGGAGCATTTATGAAATACTTATGAATTTTCAAAGAATTCTATAGTAGGCACCTATTCTTGATCCTAGGCCTTGCAAAACCCACTCACGTGCAGTCTGAAAAAAGATTTGGCTTGACCAAAAACAAGCACTACCGCATACAAAAAGTATTACAGAAGGTTCCTAAATGCGGCCTTTACTAAATTTAAACGGACCCTTCATTCTTTTAACATTTGTAAGAAGGCACTTGGGCAATCAATTCTCATTTAAAAAAATTAAATGGACACCCCTTGGCTTTGAAATGGACCTTCCTTGGCTCTTATTCCAACCATTGGTGAAGTATGAAGCAATATATGACAAGTCTCAATTATGCTCTCACATTGTTGGCAGTCCATTTCAGAGCTCCCTACCTTAGTGCATCCAACTATTGTCCACAATAGATCAGCCTAAAAGGCCATGACAGGTGACTATCTGAAATAGGTACTTCTACCATAACTTCCAAGTTCCATACACACCTAATGTTATGGGGGATAACTTATTACCATAACTTAGGTGCAATTGCCAGGCCCATGTCAGAGTTGTGTTTCACGTTTCTCTCTCCAAAGTTCATCACCATTAATGTGAAGGATGTCAATTCCATCTCGGGCTCCTGTCACTTGGGTCACACTGGAAAGACCTAAAACTCAGAACTTTCATGATAGCTCACCCAATCTCACCCAGAAAGAAAGGCAGACGCTGGCATAAGTGAGAGCCAGAGGCTTTGCTTTTCAGGTTGAATTTGCCATACAATTATACCACCGGTATACGAATGTCAAAGACATAATAATAAGGTAGAACCACCTAAATGCAACACTTTTTGTTCATCGACACACAATGCTAAATCTGTCCTGCAAACTGGGCCCAGGGCAGGGTGAATTTATACCCTGGGGAAACACAAGAATTTTTTATTTGCCACATATGATAAAATTTGGAATTTATATTTGCAATCAGAGGCCTTGAATAAGCTAGGAAGGGTGAAGAATATAGAATTAACATGGCACTATATAGGGGGGCTTCTTTTTTCATCAGTACCTTGTAGAATACAAAATTCACCTTGTTGGATTGAGTTTGTAGGACGGTTTTAGGGTGCTTCTCAGACACTTGAAAAATGGTTTTGAATGAACAATTTCATGACTCAAAACTACCACAACTTTGCAAAAGCAAGCGTTGAAAGGCGAGGAGTTTTTTTGAAGCACCTTTATGATGATGAAATGTCTCAACTTTCATGCTTCAGAGGTGTCCATTCAAGGTGAGACTAATGTCGTGTGTATAGACTCCCCTATGTTCTCAATTTTGGTTTTGGAGATTTGTAAAATATTACTAGGGTTCAGATGCTATCTGTGCTACTTAATATGTCACTTGACTATAAGGTTTCCAACCTCTTTTGGGGTTGGGAGATCTTTGCGATGGAAATTTCATATGGATATCGGATCTTGAAAAGCAGTAGGTTTTAGTTGTTAATCAATTTTTCATTGATATTCTTTGGTTATTCATTTAGAATTCTACTTAAAATATATAAAATTTTATGAAATATTGACCAAGAATTTAGAAAAATGAATTTGCAACCATGGAATGTTGATTTTCTAATTTTAGGATGATACAATTTTTTAAATGCACTATGATGGTTTTCAATATAATATAAAGCTATGGAAAAATTTCCAAATTCTTTGAGCATACATTTGGTAAGCATTGTTTCACATTTTCTTCAGAAATTCACAATAATTTAAAAAAAAATTGAATAGAATGTGAAATTTTTACAACTAATAGAAAGCAAGTAATCACATCTCCAAAAATAAATACAAAAATCACATTCATAGGTACTTGCAAAATGAGGTTTAAAAAAATAATTAAAGTAGGAGATCCATAAAGCACCCATTTAAAAGCTAAAATTGAATTTGCAGAGGTGGAACTTCTTGAATTATTTTTCAGTAAAATTTCTTTGAGAGACAAATGAAATTGGCATCTAACCCAAGCCATTTCATATTTTTTGGAACTTTGTAGAATTAGTTATGAATTTTCGAAGTTGAAATGTAGTGGTCACTAAAATCGTCCACCTCCTAAAATGTAAACTATTTGTACATTGTTGGTACAATGAAAAAACAACATGTGCAAATAGTGTACATTTGAGGTGTGGACAATTTTAGAGCTTGAGCACTTCATAGAACCTCCTACCTTATAGATTTGTCCTTTGAAGGTTAAAAGCCTATAGATTTTAGTTGACATAGAAGTCTTGGCAATTGTGAATTCATTATGCTAGACTATGGAGGTGTATATTGACCAATAGCCCATGTTGAATTCTATAATTGTGAATAAGAAACCCCAAGGAGTCAAATCCTATGGTTGCAAAATGAACCCTTTCAACTCTCATATTTCTTCAAATCTAAATTTCAATCCAAGTTTTTATTGCCTTTGTTTTGGAAATTAATTGAACCCCAAAGGTTTCTATCATTTCCCTCATAAACACTTTTCAACTTCTTCAATTGAAAAAATTGATTGAATTCTATATAGATCTTCACCCCAATGTTTGTAAAGTAGATCCTTCCAACTCTTACATTTTTCCTTTTTTAAAGGGTGATTGCAAGAAAGACCAATCCTATTTGTGTCACATTTAGAGTGATAGAGTTGTTATCCGCTATAACTTTTGAAGCATGAAGCTAATAAACTTGAAATTTTGATTGTAATCATATCACTTTTTTTTAATTTAAAATTCAATTTTGTTAATTTGTCACACTTTGAGGTTTTAATTAGGGATTTTAGTATTAGAGAGTATCCAAAATTAATGATTTAGAGCTGAAATTTTGGTGGTCTATTTCCACATTAGACATGCATGTGCCTACCAAGGGGCATCTAAAAATATATTATTTTATGTCCTTCCAAAGAGGACTCTGTGGTGTGTGCACTTCTAAATAATGATGATGGTTTTAGCTTCATTTTTTTGGTGAAATCTAATTACCATCAAGTTCTCACAAATTGCCAATTTATAATTTTGTTGTTGTTCATTATTTTCTATTTATTATTAACTTATACCTTGTTGTATATATTTTGTCACAATAGTACACTTTTTGTACTTACAAGTAGTCCATAGTACTTGCAATAGTAATTCTACTTGTTGATTTTTTTTATTAACGGTTGAGATTGTTCCAGTAGAAAGTACTCATGGTACTCAATGTCCCAAATCCATTTTTAGCAAAAAGCTACAAAAAGAAAATACCTTTTTTCTTGCAACCACCCTAAATTCCAAATTCTTCCAATCAAATTTGTTTTGGAAATTCAATGAACCTCATAGGTTTCTATTTGTGCCCTCAAAAACCTTTACAACTTTTTCATTTGAAAAGACATTTTCTATGTAGGCTTCAATTTTAGTCATGTAAATTTGAAATTCCATTATATTTGTTGTAGTTTCAAAATTATGTTGTTTTCATCTTGGCTTTGTTCCAACATTTTTTTAGTTGTGACTTCAAATGTACCTAGTGGTCATAAAGTGGCCCTTATATTTGGCAATACAAACCCCAAAACATCACTCCAAAAATTGGCTAACCAACCTAAAGGTCATCACTAGAAATTTTGTAGCAATTTGAACTTTATATCTATAACTATGAAGTGTGGATTTTCTAAGTTTAGAATGACATAGTAAGAAAATTTGTACCACGATGTTCTACACAATATTATAAACCTGTAGAGCATCAATTGCATTTAATATGAATTGTTTCACTTTTAGTTTGGAAATTCATGGTAATTTCAAATTTGCACAATGCAATGCAAAAGAAATTCAACTAATATAGAAGATATGTAATCACATTTGTGAAAAATTAATACAAAAATCACATTCATAGGTATTTGTAAAGGAATTTTGAAAAGTGGTAAGTGATTCATCTTTTGATTGTTATAAGTTTGTAGACTAGAGTGGAAGTGGAAGTCTTGGCAACTATGAACTTGTTATGGTAAACTTTACAAATGTATGTTGACTAGTAGCCAATGTTGGAACCTATATTTGTCAATACAAAAACCTTGAAAAATTAAAAACGATTGTTTGCATAAAAAACAATTCTCATATTTTTTAATTCTAAATTCTTCCCACCTTTGTTTTGTAAATTAATTGAACCCCAAAAGTTATCCAATTGGTTCTTTCAAAGTATTTTGAAACCCCTCAATTAAAAACACACTGTGGGTTTCAATTTTAGTATTGTGAATTTGAAGTTCTATTATTTTTGTCCTAACTTCATTACACCATTTCAGTTTTAGTTGGTTCCATTTTTCTATTTTCATCCAAACTTCATTTCACCATTTTTGTCCTAGCTTCATTCTATCATTCTTGTCATGACTTCAATTTTAGTTGTGGTGCCTCAAAAGGCTATAAAGCAAATCTTATATATATGTCAATACAACAATCCCAAAGGTCACCTCAAAAATTAGCTAAACCAGTTTTGAATTTTTAATCTAAAAGTTGTCATTGGACCTTGAAGTGATGACAAATTACAAAATCACTTGAGGTGCATTTTTCTTGAGTTTGCTAAAAATCTCATCAAATTTTCTTGTTATTTGACTTTTGAAGGAATAGTGGACTAGAAAAAATGTCATTTTTAGGTGCAAATAACAAGAATTACATGGCAATTTTCTACTCCCACCACCCCTTCAAACCACCTACGTGGGAGCACTTTTTGGAATTTTGGTGCCAAAAAGTAGGACTACGAGGCCAAATTGGGTCTAACAAAAATAGAAACCCAACTCAACTTCTTACTAACAACAATTTTTTGAATAGAAAATGATGAGAAAACACCATATAAATTATGAAGCATCCTAATGGGATGAGTTTTTGTCCAAGACCTAGTCCAAAATGATCTTAAACTACCCTAGAGGATGGGGCAAGTGGTAGGAACTTCTAGATGAATCCTTGAGATTTCTGGTTCAACTCCCTATGCTAATTTTTTTTGATTGGTGGGTTTATTCTTCTACTTGTGTTTTGATGAGGACACCCATGGAGTGTAATGTCCCAAAAAAATTTCAAGTCGAGCTGCCATGGATGTTGTGTCTTGTCAATCCTAGAAGGTTATATGTTTCAAAAAAAAAATTGTCCAAATTTGTCCTATGAAGATTTGATGGTTAAAGTGCCTCCCGAAATGGAGTTTTGACTTTTTGACTCATTTTTTAGGCACTTAATTCCTAGGTATTATATTTTATAATGAAAAAGTTGGGATTTTTGCTTTCATACTATGAAATCCCAAGTCCCACATTTGATATGTTTTATTTACCTTCTACAAACCCTCCAAGTTGGGATTTAGCCTTGAACAAGAACTTGAAGAGTTGAAACTTGAGACATAGTGCAAAGTGAACCTTAATCTTGTAGATGAAAGTCATCAAACTATCAATTTAAAAGACCTTTATATTCCTTAGTCATATGTCGATCTGCTTCAAATTTAGTCCTAGTTCATTACAACTTTCTTTGATCTTGTGAAAGCAAATAGTTTTGTGTATACAAGCATCCTCAAATCTCAACCTAGAAGCCCCAAATGCATGTGATAGTGTGGCCTTCCATATAAATGTGAGATGAAAAAAATACTTAGGTTCACAAAAGCTAGGAAAGTGATTTTGTACCCTCTACACTCATGTCACTTATTGTATTACAATTTTATGCAACTTCTTGAGACATACCATTCCTGTCCTTTGGATGGAGAGAGGAAACTAGGATATGATATCAATCAAAGTGATATTATAGAGGTACTAATGTACTAAATTGACTCCTATTTTTGTGTTTGAAGATGAAAGAATATAAAATCTCCTTTCTCTAATGATACTAACTCAAGTAGACAAATGTATTTCTAAATATACTCACAGATGTCTTTAGTACTTAATACATGAAAATTGTCCAATTAGATGAGTATACAATATAATAGATTTTGATTCAAGATCTGCATAAATGTGTAATTTAAAAGTGTGTCATTAGAAAAGGCAACTTATAGACTCTTGAATGCTCACTATAAATACATTGAAACTTTCAATATATATCCCTATATATATTAAAGGTTGCTTTTGTGTAGGGAAAATTCTAGCACATCCCACCTTAGGGCCACTTTACACTATGGTGGAGAAGTGCACCGTTTGGTCAAGAAGTTTTGGCCAAGACATGGTTTTTTGAGGCAACCATTGGGATGTTGGAGAAGATGAAAAGACAATAAAATAATGCCATAAGAAGTCTTCATTGGTTGTAGTATAAATGCCAAGCAAAGAAGCTTTCCTTTCCAAATAAGTTCATAATTTTGCAATATGAAAGAAGAAGAGGTGAAGAACGAACTAATGCTATTTGAAATAAAGGTAGCCTTCATTCTATGGATGAGATATGCTACCATTAAAAAACAATAAACGAAATTAGAGTTTGATAGAGGCCAAATTTTTCTTGTTTGGAGGTTTGGAGCCACCCAAAAAACTTGACCTCCGGAAAACTCCCCTTACAAAAAGTGCTACAACATAGACAGCCATGTCATTTTTCATCCATCCTTGAAATTCTCCACTTGACAAGTCTTGACCATAGTGTACATTCCTAATCTGGTGAAGAATAAAATTTCCTTCAATCATATTGCTCCATTTTCCTGCAATTCTTGACTGGTGCACTTCTCCACCATAGTGTAAAATGACCCTAGTGTTTGAAGATGGCAGAAAATAAATTCCCTTCACACTAATCCCTATATTTTCATTTTCTAACTTGTGAGAGTTGTCCAATCAGATATGTATGCAACATGATTTTCAGGAATCAATGTGTAATTTTACAGAGTCTGTCATTAAAGAAGTTTGAGGTGCATCTCCCCTACTTATTTATTTAAATATATATATATTTGAAACAATCTTCCCTACTTATTGCTTCGTCATTTCCCTGCCCAACCCCCAAGTCTAGCTGATGAAATCCTTGCCCCAGAATCATCCTGGGAGTTGCAGCGAGGAAGCTTCTATGCATTCACTCTCAGTCGTTGGAGGCCAATGAAGTGAATGAACCGCATCACCTACTGAGGTTCACTGCAGACAATGACACTGACAAGAGAGATCGCCATGGCGAAATGGTAATGGCAGGATGCACATTTGTCAACAGCAGGACCTGGCATGGCTGAACAGTTAAAGAGATCACACCGGTCATCGTCCTTGAAGTAAATCCTTTCTACACACGCACATGAAACGAAACTATCTAATCTGAACTTGCACCACCAACTCTCCTCACAGTCTCTTAAATGCAGCTGCAACGCCCTTCTTCCCATAGCTCCATCTATCAATCGCTGCATGCAATGATTTCTATATAGCTCACAGTTGTTGTTCCAATCCCATAGCCATTTGAGACGCTGCTTCCGAATTTCCAAGGTTGTGTGTGATCATGCTCCTTCTATTCTTTGTAGTAAGCAAACTGGTGCTTGCTTATGATCGATATATCACTTCACAGTTTGTAGATATGCATGACTGGTTAAGTTGCAGCTCATTTGTCTACCCAGTTTGAGGAATGTGAGTCTCTCAGTGAGGTTAGGTGGTTTGAATGGCAGAGGTTTTAGGGTATATGAGGTTGTGACCTAAAATGTCTGCACGTTCTTTCCTGCATTGGGGTCGAAATTTGATCCTGATTGAGTTATATGCTGCCTTGATTTCAGTAGTGTGGGAACTACTGAAATAGTTACTGATTAGTACTCCATTTCGTTGGTTTTGAGTAGCTGGACTTATCTAGGTTTGCTGTTGTAGTGTGAATTTTTTGGTTCAAAATTCTTAGGGTTGTTTCTTCGTATGACAATGGGTAGAGAAATAGTTCAAATCATGCAAGTGCTAGCTACCAAGGTTGCGTTTCTAAGTCGATCACGGACGGCACCGGCGTTGATATTGGTTACTGTAATTTGAAGGTCATTGCACCAATGTGGTAGTACTTAATTAATGATGCACAGTGTGGTTTATTTCTTCAGGTGAAAATTTGATTGTCCTATCGACAGGTGCCATTTAAATCAATAACTGAAAATGAAGATCGGAGGGGTAATTCTCGTCGCAGTGATGCTAGTGGGTCTCGGCCGGGCAACCAATGAAGGACATGCATTTGCACAGACGGCGGTTTATGGAGCTCAGAAAGATTGGACAATATGGTCAGCAGTTGTGTTCGGAAAGGTGTTCTGCGATCAGTGCATCCAGAGCAAAGTCTTTCCATTCGCACATCCCATGAACAGTATGTCATCTGAACCCCTTGTAAATACCTATCAGCTAGAAGTAATCAGTCACTCTTTGCGAAAACAATCTAAAATCTGAACCCTAACAGTCGAGATTCCCTGACTATGTGCAGACGCAAAAGTGTCGGTTCAATGCAAGGACAAATCAGGGAAAGTGGTGGATTACGCGCAAGCATCCACTAATTTCCTTGGTGATTTCGTGGTGAGTTTCAAGGGGAAAGAGGATCTGTCAGGATGCTATGTCTACTTGTCTGGAAGTTCAGATCGCAAGTGCAACATCGTGGGAGGTGGAGGCAAGACTCTGAGCCTGAAATCCAAGTTCCTCTTCAAGGCCATGTACGTGGTGGATCCCCTGTTTTACAAACCTGCCGCTCCCATGGGATTCTGCCCTAAAAAACAGGGAAATCAGGGCGGCATCACTGTGCCCTTCCCCAACAGAAAACCATCAACTTGCTCATGCGCGTGAGTCTCTTCTCGACTTCTCTCACATTCTCCTTTCCAGATTTCTACACAATGAACTGTTATGGTTTAGGGTTTCACATGATCTACTCAAATCCGAGTTCAAATCTCTTTAAAATCACCATCTGTTTTTTCACTATGGCATTGTTTGCATGTGGGCAGCAATCGATGATACTGTGGCCAGAGTGCAGGGTTTTTTTAGAATGTCTTTTTAAGAGAAGGTCATGATTTAAAGGATGTGATTGATTGTACAGGGACTGGCTTCGCCCTGACTACAACTGCTACTGGCCGAAGGATATGTCGCCTTGGAAGACCACAGTGGGCAGTGTGTTCGGCCGAGGAGCCCAAAAGAAATATGGTTACAAGACCCTTGCTGGTGGACTTCTCACCGGCGATGAGCTTCTGCGTCAAGCCATAGCCGCCCTTTTGAACTCCCGCACCAACCAGCATTTCTACATGTCCCCTCGGGGAATCAAGAGCAAATTCTCCAAGGCGCTCTATGGCTCCTGGGCTGCCAAATCGGCTCAGGCGAAAGCCTTCCAGTCTGCCAACGATGGCTATGGCAAAGGCAAATGCCTTCTGGTTTCCTGCAAGTGGTAATTAGCAGAATGCTGCAGTTTTAGATGTTTTTCCTCTCAATCTGGTACTTATGATCACAGCATAAGTTATAGCACCGATTGATATACGGAGTAAGAGCTTGGTAGCTTCGTTACCATTTAACGATCCTTCCTAATCTTGCAACGACAAACAGTAGCTGCTAGCATCTAGAAGAAGTTGCGTAGCCCATAATTATTATTACTACAGTCTAGCTTACTCTTTCTTGGTACATCAACCACGATACGATCGATTATAAAATGCTCATTGAAGCAAGCAAAGTAAACAAAATCTTTCTTGCTTTGATTTATTTCACTCTCGGTTTTAGAGTGGGCAGACATGCAATCCGGTGCCAGATTTTCACTGGACAATTAATGGCGGTGTTGTCAAAAAGAAGACACGTTAAGCAAACATGAGGTCCAACTCCTGATTGAGGGTGGTCCTTGATGTTATCGATCCCAGGTAGGCAGGTTGTCTGGTATGCTTGCCTTTAGCATATGAAAGGACCACCGAAAGGGGAGTACTGCAACATTCGTACAACCTCGTCCCTAGCCCTCCCCAGGAATCGAATTGCGTAATAAGATTTATCTTATTAGCATTTGCTTGAAGATTTCTGGATCATGTAACATATCAGAGTTTCTCTCAATTCTCTGTTCAGATTTAGAAATATTAAACTGTTGTTGTGCCTAACCCAGTTCACTGTAGAACGTTGGGTGTCAGTGGTCAGAAGACAACGTGCTAATATTGGAAAATAGCGCGTACGAAAAGCACATTCGGTTCTCCAAAACACCAGCTCCATTTCGGTGGAAAGCAGCTCAGACTCTCAATCACGTACCTCTTTTGCACACCACGAGAAACACAAGGGTGCGACTTGCCACTTGCATCCAGCGAATCGTTTTCTAGAAAAAGCAAGCCTGTGGTCCCCACGTCTCAAGCTCCGCATCCCGAAGATGCCTCATTAACGTTTTCTTCAGAATTTGTCTCATCGCACAGTGTTTTTTCAGCATATGTGCTTGGAACTTTGCCCCACGAGGAACCTATGTCGCAGCGTCTGCACCAGAAGATTGGGAACCGATTCTGTGCGTAGAATTTTACGCTCTTGCTGGTGGCAACTCAAGGCCTTGCTACTGACTAGAGGTACTTAGCAAATACCAACCTTTGTTCTTCCTCCTCTTGTTGCAGATTGGATTTTTTTTGTTTCAGGGGAGATGGTGCCCTGATGGAGGTTCATGCGGTGTCGGGAGGGTGGGTGCTAGAGTGGTCCGGGTGTACTGGTTCTAGTATTGTCAAAGCGACAGTGGGCGTGGCGGGCTTTCTCGTGGTCGCCTCTGGTGTTGTACAGGGTGTGCGGCACCGATCGTTGCGGTGGTATTCGCACAAAGGACGTCTTGCCAGGGATATTAATAAGGTCGACGTCATTCCTCGTTATTCTCTGTGAAAATTTGGGAGATGGTCGAGAGGTGTGTGCACCTCTCTGGAAAGCGCACAAGCTCACGATTTAGGTTACGATTATTGCGAGATCGGAGAGATTGTGAGGAGCAGCACTCGAGAGGCAATCTGTTTTTTCCTTTCTTTGGGTTGAATTGAATTGGTGATGAATTGCTTGCAAGCGGCTTGCTGTTGTCGATACCATCGCGGATGTGCACAGGAAGCTCTCATAATTTGATGTCTACAAATACTGTAGTCTAGCTACAAGCCTACCGAAATATCTAAGCGAAGACTGAAAACAGGGAGCTTCCATTCTTTTGTGGATTGCATATCGCCAGATTTCTACAAATACTATAGTCTAGCTACGAGAGTCTAGGCGAAAACTGTGAACATGGAACTTCCATTCTTTTGTGGCCTCAGATTTCTACAAACATTATAAGCTTAGTCTCGCTTCAAGCATTTCGAAAGTTCTACGCGAAAACTGCGATTATTCAGCTAGATTTCGTAGCAATTTTGCTGAAAATTTGTTGCAGATCGCCTTAGGAGATTAGAAGTTATACCAATCCTTTCTTGGATTAGCGTATAAGAAGAGCCTTTTCATATGTAGTGTCCCATCTTCAGTTACAAGTAACAAAAACCGCGACTCCAGAATTCTATTTGAGCTACTTGAAAGGCAATTTTTCCGAAATTCGCCAGAATTGATAACCTTAACTGAATTTTTGGAGTCATCCCAGTGAAGTGCAAATAGACCCACTACATTGGTTAAACATTGTGCAGGAGCCTGATGCCGCTGTGGTGAATCAAGCGATGAAGGAACTGGAGGGGGAAATCGGAAGCACAAGCCAAGCTCCAGACGACCAGCGAGTAGCAATGGCGACGGCTAGGGCATCCGATCTGCCTCTGTTAATTGCCAGTGGAGCCGATTCTCCGGGGTCGAGAATTGGAAGAGGCTTGGAGTCCATTGGGGATATGACGGCGGACACGTTGCAGCGCATCTCTACAGCCGTCGGAGGGGTCGTGAAATCGTCTGTGGTACGTTTTCGTGTGAATTCTTCAAGTTTGTGACGATGACGACGACGACAACTTGGTTTTGTGTCTGCGTTTCTGAAGGTGATTGTGTCTGTTCTTACCGCCAGGCTTTAATGGCGAAAGTGGGAGGCCTTGCTTCGTCACGAGCAGCAACTCCCACTGCCCCTCCCGGAAGTTCCCTTGAGGAACGCGTGCATCATCTTGAAATTCAGGCAATTCCTTCGCCCTCACTTTCTTGTCACAATTTCCTATCCACGCCTGTGTAGGTTTCAATTAGATAGAGGATGCTACTTAATCATTCTACCAATATGTAGGAGTGAGTTTTCATTAGGAGATCACTCAAAAGGATGCACTGGAGCAATCACTTTGGGCATTTCTAGAAACATCAATTTTTTTTCTAACAGTGTATGAATTTTCTTATGCAATCACTTGAAGTGTGAGGTTGTAGACCACTATTGAAGAGACACTAATTAACCCTAATTTTCATTTAAAGAGTAGTGGCCATGGACTCTTTGAGAAGGCATGCGTACATGCATACACCCTACAATTGCTAATTGAAGACTAACCAAGTGTTGATCGGAAGAGATGAATTGGTGTTGGTAACAAGGGTCAATCAATAAGAGACATGATCATGTTCCAATTGATTGTTTGAAATTGTAAGAATCTAGTATAAATTTTTTCATTGAAGTTTTCTTTTGTTTGTTGGCATTTCAGATGAAGAAGTTGGAAAAGAAGTTCAGTTCAATGACTATTGTGAGAGAGTTAGACCTATCAACACATTCACAAAAGGAGAAACCTCAGATAGCAAAGTCTCTACTGGTAGAAATGGAGATGGACAAGATGTTAGAGAAGCATGTTCAAATGCTTGAGGATCATGTAAATGAGGTACTACTTTACTTATATGCCCCTAGTTGCTAGGTTCTAGTCCCATTGCAATGAGGATTGCAAATGGCTAAGGGAAGATGATGATTTTAATTCTCAATGTTCTCTATCTGTACTTGTGCAGCGCATGGAAAGGTTTGAGAAGGCACTGTCAAATATCCAATCTCGATTGGATCATGTCGAGTGTAAAAAGCATGAGAGTGTAGCTCGGTATGAGCATCAAGAAAGTCTTTCTGGTGAGCCTCAATATTACAAGCAACAGAGTGACAATTTTGAAGCTTTGAAAGTTGTCAAATATAATTTTTTGGAAGCGCATGATGTACCTAGTGAACCCATTGCTAGACCCACTGGAAGTAGTCTTGCACATGAGAAATTACGTACAAAGGAGACTTCGTCTGATGCACCAACTATTGCCGAGCATGTAGAGCCTTTGCAAAAGATTGATGTTGGAAAGAATGATGTTTTTTTTGAGCCTCAAGTAGTATCTACTTCGGTGTATTCTAAGGAATCATTTTTGATGCAACCAATGAAATCCATTGCACCAAGTAGTGAGCTTGCAAAATCTTTTCAAAGGGATGATGTTGGTAATTTGTCTGCATCTTCGGATCGGCAATTGGCATCTACACTAGAAGAACTCCATGGATCCTTTGTGACGGAGTCTTCGGCAACTGTAGCAAGTGCAAAATTCTTGGAAATTGCACAGGCAGTTATTGTTGAAAATAGTACCTTTGCACATGCATCTTCGAAGCCTCAATCTACATCTATAATTGAAGAGCCTCAAAAAGCCTTTTTGGAAGAGCCATTGGCTATCGCTCCAGTTTCCAAGTCTAAAGAATATGCGAAAAAGGATGTTGTTGACAAGAGTGGCGCCACCATGGTAGTCGTAAAATTGCCATCACCTCCAACATTTGAGGCAACCCCAAAAGACTTTATAAAGGAGACTTTGGTAGTTGCACCAAACACCAAGCCTACACAAGAACTAGCAACGCAAGGTGTTGTTATTATTGCACCTGCACATTTTGAGCCACCAATGACATCTAAAGCTATGGAGAAGCTATCAATGGTTGTACCAAGTGCCAATTTTGAAGAGCTAGCATATGAGGACACCGGTGACAAGAGTATTAGCATGACTACTACTAGAGAGTCACCAAAGGCATTTGTATTTCATAATTCCCAGGAAGACTTTGTGAAGGAGTCTTTGGTAGGTGCACCTAGAGTTGGACCATCACAAAATCTTTTATCACAAGAGGATTCTAGTACAACTAGTGACATGGCACTTGCATCTTCGTCGAGATCTTCGTCTATGGAAGAGTTAACAACAACTATTTTAGGTGCCAATTTTGAAGAGCTTACACAAGAGGATGACATTGGTAAGAATGACAACACAATTGTAACTACGGAATTGCCATTGGTGTTTTCATTGGAGGAACCTCACGAAGAGTCTATAAAGGAGTTTATGGTAGCTGCACCAAGTATTGAATTTGCACAAGTATTTACCCAAGAAGATAATGATATGCAAGTCACAGCTCCTGAGTTCCAAATGGCATCTAAGTTTGTGGAGGAATCATTGGCTATTGCACCATGTGTCAATTTTGAAGAACCTGCTCAAGAGGAGGATGTTGACAAGACTAGTACCATGATGGCAGCTACAAAGTCAACATTGGCATCTTCATTGGAAGAATCCAAGGAAAGCTTTGAGAAAGAGTCTATGGCATTTGCACCAAGTGGCAAACTTGCGCAAGAGCATATTGATATAGCAATTGCATCTTCTAAGACATCTAAATTTGTGGAGGAAGCATCGGTAGCTACTCCAAGTACCAACTTTGGAGAATGTGAACACAAGGCTGATGTTGATGTGAATAGCACCATTATTGCAAGTGTAGAGTCACCATTTGCGTCTTCATTTGATGATCCACAAGAAGACTTTGAGAAGGAGTCTTCGACAATTGCACCAAGTGCTGGACCAATTCATGAAGCTTCGTTACAAGAGTATTTATGTGCAACTAGTGATAAGACACTTGCGTCTTTAGAACCACAAATGGCCTCTAAGTTCATAGAGGAGTCTTTGTTAGTTGTATTGAGTGCCAATTTTGACGAGCCTACACGGGAAGATGAGGATGACAAGAGTGTTACTATAACTGCAGTTGCAAACTTGCCATTGGCATCTTCACATCAAGGTCCTCAAGAAGATTTTGAGGAGTCTTTGGTAGCTACACCAAGTGCTAGACCAATTCATGAACCTTCATTATTTGAGGATTTGGGTGCAATTAGTGACGTGGCACTTGCATCATTTGATCCACGAAAGGGATCTAAATTTGTGGAGGAGCCATTGTTAAATACATTGAATGCCAATTCTAAAGAGCCTACACAAGAGGGTAGTGCTATCAAGAGTGATATCGTGATTGCAGATGTAAAGTCTCCACTAGCATCTTCATTTGAAGAAGACCAAGAAGACTTTGAGAAGGAGTCTATGGCAATGGTATCAAATACCAAGCCTATACAAGAATTGACAACACAAGAGGAAAGTAATACAACACATGCATCTTTTGAGCCCAAAGTGGCATCTAAGTTTGTAGAAGAGACATCCACAACTATAGCAAGTGCCGGTTTAGAAGAGCCTACATACAAGGATATTGCCAATAAGAGTATTACTATAACTACTCTTCAAGAGGATCTTCATGAAGACTTTATGAAAGAGTCTTTGATTGCTCCACCGAATGCTAAACCAATTATACATGAACTATTGTCACAAGAGGATTCAGATGCAACTAATGACATGGCATTTGCTTCTTCTACTCCACATTTGGCATCAAAATTTGTAGAGAAGCCATCACCAGCTATACCAAATGTCAATTCTGAAGAGTCAACACATGACAAGGATGTTGTCAAGAGTGATACCATGAGTGTTGGTGCAAATTCACCATTGGCATCTTTGTTTGAAGAACCCCAAGAAGACTTTGAGAAGGGTTTTTTGGTAGCCACATCAAGTCATAAGCAAGTACAAGGATTGGCCATGGAAGAAGATAGTCATATGGCATCTACATCTTCTGAGTTACAAGAGGCGTCTAAGTCTAAAGAAGAGTCATCAACAATTGTACCAAGTGTCGATTTTGAAGAGCCTACACATGAGAATGCGGTTGACATGAGAATTGCCATGACTACTATTGGAGTTTCACCATTTGCATCTTTATTCAAGGCACCTCAAGATGACTTTGAAAAAGAATCTATTACAACTGCATTGAATATTGAACATGCACAAGAATTGGCAATACAAGAGAAAAGTGGGATCATGCTTCCCAATTCAAATTCAACATTGACGCCAATAGTGGAAAAAGGCAATCACATAACGAAGGAGGCTAAGTACAAATCAACGGAGGATTTAAAAGTTCATCATGACGTAAGATTTCTACCAAAGCACTTGCAGTAAGTTAATGTACCGATGTTGGGTCATGATAAATCTTTGCCCTTGCATACCATTATCCATCTCAAAACCAGAAGGACTAAAATGTTTGTCTCAAATATTACTAGTAGTATTGTTTTGAAGTGATGTTTTTGGTTTTGTGTGTATTTTTTCAGTACATCAAAAGTATCGAGAAGGAATTTTCAAGGAGTCAAAGAAATTTGGATCATGTCGGTTCCAAAGAGAGTTTGACTACGAAGGACAATGATGATTGTCTAAAGAGTGATCAATCAAGTGAGGAGTTTTTTGACGCAGAGCATGGTAGTAGCAACTTTGAGCCTTGGAAATCTAATGAACCAAAATCTTTTGAAGAATTTGGTGTAGGCTTTGATGAGCTTGAGCAACAATCTACACAAGAACTTGGACATAAACCTGAATGCAAATTTGAACAACAACCTATACAAGAGCTAGAACAAGAAGATCTCACTAGAAACAGTGTCATGGCACTTCCACCTTTGGAGCCACAAGTAATATCTAAATTTGGGGAATTGCAAAAACTACTTACTAAGGAGCCCTCGGCACTTGTACCAAGCACCAAATTTGAAGAACCTCCACAAGCGAATGTTGTTGATGAGAGTGGTACCCATGACTTATCATTGACATCCACATTGGAGGAGCCCCAAATTGACACTATTATGTCCCCAAAGAAGAGTCTATCAAGTGCCTCATTTCACCAAAGTGCCAACCTTAAACTTCTAGAAAATCTTGAACAAAAATCTTCAAATATACAATGCATTAGTTTTACACCTCATGAGGCACTTGAGAGAGAGCCTTTGATAGCTACACCAACCACTGAGATTGTACATAGACATGACGATAGAGAAAGTGATAACATGCACATATTATTGGAGCCACAATTGGAGGAATCAAAGGAAGTACTTGCAAATGAGCTAGTGCAATTTGTACCAAGTTCTAAATCTATAGAACTTGCTCAAGAAGTTGATGATGGACAACGCAGTGCCATACTTGCATCTTCAAAGCTACAATTGACACCTACATTGGAGGAGCCTCAGAGGGACTTTGCGAAGGAACCTTTAGCAAATGTAGAATTGGCATCTAAATTTGTGGATCTTGAAGAATCACTTGTGGATGAGTTTTTAGTAGTAACAAGTGCTAAACTTCCACAAGAGAGCGATGGTGACAAGATTAATGTTGGTCATGTCAAGGAAACTCCTCTGACATCCATTAAGGAGGATCCTCATAATGACATCGTGGGTACTCTAGTTGAAGGCAAGCGTGGGGAAGATGCAACCCATCATAAGTTCTTGGAGGATGCCAAAATTATTGCTAAGGTAAGATTGCTTTCAAAGTAAATGGTTGAACATACTAATGTCAGTCACTATAAAATTTTTACAATGTACCAAATTGAGGGACCTTTTAGATAACATTGGCCAAAGCAAAAATAAAAGATCCTACACTTAATGGTTAGAGAACTATTATTATTTGTTTTCCTTATTTGTTTCAATGTTGACTTTACACTAGTCCAAAGCACAAGAAGAAGTGACACTTACATGTCTCCTACTGTCATGCTAAAAAAAATTGAATTTTTTTTTTAAGGTATCAATGTGGCTTGGAAACTTCAAACCTATGTCCTAAATTCTAAGCATTATTTAAAACTTGCTATCTTACTTCTAGTTGCATGTGATGTTGGTACAAATTATAAGCTTATTATTTTGACCTAGGTGAATGCAAGAAACACCGGTACTATTTTGCGTCACAATTGGAATGACGGAGATGCAATTTGCCACATCTTTTGGGAAATGAAGTCCATGTACTTGAAATTTTTATTGGAGATGGCTAACTTAGAAGTCTTCAAATTCTTTACTTTTGAGAAATTTTGAAAAAAAATCCTTTAATTAAATTGTAATTTACCTAATTTGTCACACTTTGCGTTTTAGGGTTTTTTAGTACTATGGAGCATCCAAAAATGATGATGTACGTCTAGGATTGTTGTGGGCTATTGCCACAATAGAAGGGCATGTGCCCACCAAAGCGTATTAAAAAAAAACAATTCTTTGTCCTCAACATGCATGCAAATAAGGGTCCCTTGCCCATAGCGCTCCAAACATTTATGATGGTTTCAATTTTTAGATTTTGGTGAAATGTAATCACTATCAAGTCTCTACAAATGGCCAATTTTTAGTTTTTTTTTATTCATGATTTTCTAATTATTATTAATTTATACTTAATTTTATCTACTTTTTGTGACAAACTGTCATTTTTTTCAAAGAGTACTATTTTAGTATTATTAAGTACTCAAAAGTACTTCTAGCCGTTGATTTTTCGGATCAATGGCTGAGATTGCTCCGTTTTGCAGTACTACGAGTACTAACAGTACTAGGCAGAAAAAACGCAGTTTTGGCAGAACGCTCCCTAAATCGTTCGGTGTTTCTTACATCTACCTACCTACGCAATTTGAAATGACCCTAGGAAACCTTCAAAAGTGTACAAGAGCCTTCCGTTGGAGTCTTTTGTGCACCCTAATCCTAAAAGAAAATAATCATTGTTGATGATTTTAGTTTTAACTCATTACATTTGTTTCTTCTGTACTTTTCAGCCCATTGAGGAGGTAATTCCAAAAACTCAAAGTGATTTGACTCATGTTAAGTTGAACCTTGAAGCAGCTAAGGACACTACAAAGCCTCATAGCCAAGGAAACTTTTTAGCATCAGGGGCTACGTCAATAGACTCCAAGGACGCCCTAGTAAAGGAGCCTTTGCCATCTTCTAAGTTATTAGAACTTTTTGAGGAGGAAATAATTCTGAAAAGAAGGGACCCGTGCTTGCAAAACTCCAAGTGACATCCACAATGGAGGAGTCTCAGAAACTGGTTGTAGAGGAACCATTGGCAAGTGCAAAGTCAATATCAAAGGGTCATGCTAGAAGAAGAGGTTTTGCTCGTTCCTCTTCAGAGCCACAATTTGCATATAAGCTAGAAGAGCATCGGAAAGCACTAGCTAAGGAGTCTTCGGTGGTTGTTGCTCCAAGTGATTCAAAACTTAGTGAAGAATATGCTCAAGAGGATTTTGGTGGCATACAGTGCTTGCCATTTAGAATTCTTGGAGAAGGCAAGCATCCACGGAAGGAGTCAGAGTTCAATCTAGTGGAGAATGTCAAAAGTATTGCAACGGTAAGTTTGTTCTATGTGCTCTTGAAAAACTCTTATGATAACAAGCTTTCTCATAAATTTTGAACCAAACATTGTGTAAAACTAGAGACAAGATAACAAGCTCAAATCAATCCATTGCATTTACGACATAGTTATGTAACAAGTGCTGAATGCTATCCTATTAATTATCTCAAATGTTTTTAGCATGCCACATATGAGCACAACCTCCTTATATTCATTCTTGACAATTGCACTTGCATTGACAATATACAAAATAAGGTATAATCTCATTTCAGCACCAATGAAGGTGTGGTATTTCTTGTTATTGCTGCTTATATAATCTAAATGATTTAATCCCTAAATAGCTTGAAGGATCTTTTAAGTCACATATTTTCTCTTGTAAGTCTATGTTTTGTATTCTGATACTATCCTATTTGGCTAAATTATTGAATTTAAGTACATCATATTGTAGATGAGTACAATTTTTTTTAGTATATGATTTTGCATATTTTATTGGACTATATATATATATGCATTTGGTGCCCTAGAGACATGTGGTGTCTAAGCTTGATGTTACTTGAACTAATATAATTTGAACTCTAAAGTGCCCCTATGAGACAATTATAATGAATATGGTTTTTGATATGTGCAGAAATCCGAAACATCTTCTAGTCCCTATGTACTAGAGCCTCAAGCCTCGAAGGTCAAAGAGAAGAAAAAGAAAGAGAGGAAACTAGATGCAACTATGGAAGAGAAAGAGAGACGGCACTCATTGGAATTGGGAGAAATGGAAAGGAAAAGCTCATTGAGAGTAGAAGAAAAAGATAGCAAATACTTGCCATGAGAAGAAGAAAAGCACAAGCAATCTTTTAGGCATTTGCGTGACCGACTCCAACATGCCTTTAATGTTAACAAGGAACCATAAAACCTCAAGACCTTGTTAATCACTTTTTGTTCATCACCTAGTGTGTGTACTCTCCTGCAAAGGACCGTGTATAATAATCTTGTAGGTGCAAATTTTGGCAATGTAGAAGAGACATGATGTATAGTCTAGGTATTTACTTTGTATCAAAAGGTTAAGTCTTGAACGTCTTCACACCAATTAGAATTGAATTTTCTACTACAGTGACCAAAGTTTGTCTCTTTGAGGCCTTGCTACAACTTCTAAACATTGAATAAAGTTAGTTGTTATGTAAATGATATGAAAAACATCCCTCTTTCTATCACAAAGCCTTCTTAGATGTATGTTTGCCCATTTGGAATGTCTATTTTAGTCCACAACATTCATGAATGTTGTTGCTAATAATATATTCAAAAGCTCTTGATCTTCTAACATTTTTTTGGAGTTCAAAGATTAAAATATTGAATAACAAGATTATTTGAAACATTATTTGACTCTAGTGTGTCAAAAAAATTCCCCAAAAATGTTGAAAACAACAACCCTTTATTGGTAGTAAACAACAAGGTTGCTATTCAATCAACTAATGAAGAGTAACGTTGTAAATCCTTTGATGTACAAGATATTGAGAGACCTCAAATTTGATCTAGATGATTTCATTCAATGGATAATATGAATATGAATATTTCTAAAGCTTTGATGCCAAAAACTCATCAAAATTGGCCTGTCACAAGAGGCAACGTCTCAAAAAGATAGAACCACATAAGTCAAGTTGTTTTTTATTGAAGGAATAACTTTAAAATCAAGTAGATATGTATTGTCAACTATAAAACCTAGCATAAGAGTCTATGTACCTATCAAAGGGAACAAATAAGATGATTACTTTGGAAAAGCATCTTGTAGACTTTCATAACTCTAGTAATAGAAAATTGATTTTGTTGTAGATCTGGAACATCAAAAAAACATCCTTGCAAATGACTTTCTCAACTAAGTTTTGAAGGTGTATCTTTATGCGAATGTTTCCAATAGTTGTTGCATAATATACTTTTCCACCAATCACTAAAATAGATAGATTCTTGTCTGTAGATAACAATGTACCAAAAAGATGCAGTCCACCCATTTGTTGCCCCTCCCCCCTCGTTGCTGAAAACCTAGGCCATTGATCAGATTCAATAAATAAATAGACCCCTTTCCCAATTGTCAATGGAGTGTCGTTGAGGAAAAACGAGAGCCTTTGTATGAGGGTTGAGGATTGATGGGATCAAGGGATATATGCCATATCAAATGCTATCCCCACCCCAACCTGAAAATTACAAAATGGTGGGATGGTGGGCATTCAAAAAATACTTTTCAATTAATTTTATTTTTTATTTTTTTAACTCACAAGGTGGTGGGGTGTAAGTGAAACAAAAAATCCGATTTTTTTTAGCTCATTGTGACAGTCTGTCACAATGAGCTCAAAACTCTTTTAATAAATTTTTTTCTTCTTATTTACCCCACCGTCACCCCCAAATATTTTTAATTAAAATTTGTTAAATTATTTTTTTTCCTAAACCTTCCCCCTCCCCTCTCCCTCTTTGTAATTTTCAAAATTAGATTCTCTCACAATCACTATGGAATATCTGCTTCCTAAGTACGTATCTGTATCCATATCGTATATGTACCATATATATATATATATATATATATATATATATATATGTATATGTGTGTGTATCAAAGTGCATATCTGTATCTGAGGGTTTTTTTGAGATCAACGGTTGGGGGGGGTGTAATTTATTTTTCTAAAAAATCAACGGCTCTCGTTTTTTGGAAGGGAGGGGGGCTGTTAATTAATGGCCAAATGGAAGGTTCACTCTTTTCAGTACATTGTGACAGTCTGTCACAATGACAATGAGCTCAAAAAAGATAGTACTTGCACAATACTAGTTTACAAATTAAACCAATTCAACTTGTAGTTATACAACAAGTGGCTCTAGTATCAACAATCTACATGTCAAAAAATGAAGTGTGCTTGAAAGGATCTAAAGCCATAAAGGATATCTCATACAACCTATTTTCTTTTATTGTTTTGAATGTCTTGATCAGATAAAGATTTTGACACAACTATTGATAACGAAAATCTAGAAGAATTTGAATAGAAATATGTTTTTTATGTAAAAAATTTGTCTAGAAAGTTGAAGTATCCTTGTGATCCAAATAGGAAGTATCAAAAGGATTTAAAATCGATTTGCTTTCAATATTTGCTATGCTAGCTCTAGTAGATTGTCTTGATCTTTGATGAGGACACTCATTCACTTAATGTCTATATTCTCAACAATTATTACATGGTGTAATCTTTTATAATTTTAGAAAGTCAAGACCATATTTCTTGAGTTGTTCAAATATAGAAGATGAAAAGTTAGAACAATGCTAAATAGAATTGAAATCAAAAAGATTTTGTTGTTGCTTACATATTGGTCCTATACAATTATGTAAGTAAATTTTTGATGGTACCGAAGTGTTGCCATACAACATTGGTGGAGGTCGATACAACTATGTAGATAAAACAAACCTCCAACTAACCCCTAAAGGACCAACCTATTCAATTTGGCAACATAGCAATTTGGAGTAGGTATGTGTGATTGTAAATTTTTATGTTTTTGGCCCAAACTATACTAGAAGGTGTGGATGAGGAATATCTTTCATGTACACTAAAATTCATGACATTTGAAAATATGAGTCAAAAGTTATGGCCTAATATGTTAATTTCTTTTGTAAATGGGCAATCCGAGCAAATAAAAAATATTATTTTTTTCATAAATAAAAATTTGAAATTGGTTTTCAAGATTTATAAATATATGAAAAGCTTTGAATCATTCCATTTTGATCAACGAGTCAAAAGTTATGAAGAGCTTTAACTTCCGGGTAGTTATGGATTCTCTACTCTAAAATAAACTTTGAAGTCCTTTATTTTACTCAATTTTCAATATTTTTTGAAAAAATTAAAATCATAGGATGCGGATTGTTTATTACGACATTAAAAACATTGAGATTGACATTTTTCAATTCCACAATTAAAGAGTTTTTGGTGAAAACATAGTCAAGGAACTTAAGGGGCTTGAAAGTGTGCAATTCTTCCATTGTAGAAATTGGGTGGTCTTATGTTATCAACATATTGTAGTTGTTGACATTGAGCAATAAACACAAATGCAGAATTTTTTTCTTCCTTCAGTTATCATTGATTTGTACATTTGTCTTCATATAGGGTCATTGCAAGAAACACTTGTCCTATTTTTTGTCCCCTTGGCCTTGGACAAGTGTTTTTTTGGTCATAACTTTTGCATCATATGTCTATTTTCTATAAAATCTGAATTTAAGGTACATTTGGTACTTTTAGACATTAAATAGTTCTTTTCAAGTTTTTTCAATTAGTTTACTAATTTTAAATTTCCCCTAATTGGATGTCTACTTTGGCCATTATGGGGGGGGGGGGGGGGAGTAATAGAATTTCTGATCCAAAAATGCAAATTTGAAGAACAAAATTGGGATATAAAGACTTCTACTAAAATTACACAATCCTACGAAGAGATTTTCTAAAAATAGTAAAGTGTCCACCTTCCACATGTGCTCAAAGTGCACTACCTTTGCACACATGTATAGAACACAATTTTTTCTCCTATGATGCAAATGGTTGAGACAAAATCAAATTCCAAAGTATCTATTTTCTTACATTTTCCATCATTCTTTTTTTGTGCATAACTTTTAGTAATAAATTTTCTAGGCCTAAATTTTCACTCACATGCTATTTTTAATGCTTTACAAATTATCCATATTTCATTTCATTTTGAAAAAATTATTCCAAAAGTCATAGTACTCCAATATTGAGGCCGTTTTGAGCCAAAAATAGCAGGGTTTTTTTGCATCTACCTTGCAACAAAATGGATATCACATTTGACAACTTACATTCTTTTTTTGGAGCCAATTCCCATTTTATCCCCATGTACTCTCCAAGATATGAAGGTAGATGATGAAGAGGCTTGGCAACCATGGCACTATTTGAGATAGATTTGTTAGTGTCAATTAATTTAGAAAAAAATTCTTCAAGATTTATTAACAAATCAAAAACATTGTCTTGACTATAGATTCTCCCATAGAGATCTGAATATGTAATCTACCCCCTAAATTTCTTTCATACTTAGAGGTCCAAATACTAATCTCCAAAGTAAGGATCAATTTTTTAACTGTATATAATTATTTTAAATTCAATTGTAGTGTTATGACTCCTGAATCGCAACAACTGGACTGAGTGGCGGTTGGGCGGGGAGCGGGAGCAGTTACGGTGGAGTTAGCATGCAGTTAAGATGGAGTTAGCAGTTACTTTAGCAATTATCTCTCTCATCTCGCATGTAAATACCTTTTGTGAGAATGTTATTCTCACGCAACCTCTTGTAATACAAGAAACCTCGAAGGTCCGTTTCCCCGTAAGATTCCTTTCTGTGTTTATGATTGCTTTGGGTTGGTTTGATTTCCGGAGTCTAAGGAGGGTTGATCTCATCAGTTCTCGGAAAGGGAGAGGGAATCAGGGAGCATCGACAGGGTATACCTGTAATTTCGAGTTTGCAGCCAGTCCGTAACATTAGGTTGCGTCTTCATAATTTTTGTCCACGCTCTAGAAGGAATTCGACTGTCAATACAAGGAAGGGCCCAGAGATCAGATTCATGGATCGAGAGAAGCTAGAGGTGGGAGGAGGACCCTGGGTGCTGGAAGATATTGGTTCCGAGTGGGCTGAATTTATTCAGCAACAAATACAAACAATTTCTCAGTCTGCGCTTCCACATATGGTACAATAGATTTCAGAGCGGGCGATGGCAGTGCCGCCTCAAGCATCACCTTCCACAATCCGGAATCTTAAACGAGAACAACAAAAGTCAGAAAAATATGATGATGTTGAAAGAGAGTCTAAGATTGTTGCACCTGAGAAGTTTGTGGGGAAAAGGGGTGGAGAGGTATACAGGTGGTTTGCCCAACTCCGTTTGGTTTTTCGGAGTAAACCTCGGACTTACAGACATGACGAAGATAAGGTAGCCTACGCACTCTCTTATATGAGTGGAGCTGCACAAAACTGGGCAATGCCGCTATTACAAGCTCTTGACGAAGGACGACAACATGAGCTTTTGACAGATTACGATGCTTTCCGGGAGGCTGTCATTGTGGTTTATGGTGACTTGGATCGGAGGGGTAATGCGGAAGACCGCTTGAGTAGGATCAAACAGATGGGATCAGTGGCAGCCTATGTTTCTAGTTTTAACGAGCATGCTGCTCAAGTTGAATGGAATGAGTCAAGTTTAATAGCACGGTTCCGTAGAGGGCTCAAAGATGAGATTCTTGACTCCTTGGCTACGACAGAAATTCAACCATGAGGGCTACAAGAATGGATCGCAATGGCGTCACGGATTGACAAAAGACTGTGGGCAAGACGACAAACTCGACGACCATCAACCAATTATTCTATCCCGCCACAACTTTCATCTCTGAATCCAAAGACTCAACCTTTTGTCCCAAGAGACCACGCTGGTCGTTTTCAAGCACCATCTGAAGGACCAGTGTCGATGGAGCTTGATGCCTTGATGTAACAAGGGTAACTACGACACTTGCCAAAACCGCGGCGGAACGATTGGATTACCAACAACAAGGGCGTTGTTGGGACTGTGGCAAGGTTGGTCATGTTTGGGCTAGATGCCCAACAAATCCGTCTAAACCTCTATCATTAGCAGCGTCAGAAATGAATAACGTTGAATTGGGAAAAGGTCCATCCCGGGACTAAGGGAGGTGGCTCAATACCCGGGCAATACGAAAATTGCGGCAATCATATCAGGAGAAGGGTCGTAGACTAAACCCTTGGAAGTAAGTCTGCAATACACACAAGAAAATGGAAAGCTGGATCCATTATATTTACAGGATACCATGGACCCAGGAACTCACTTGACTTTGTCAGGCCAGATTAATTCGGTGTCTGCAGAGCTTTTGGTTGACTCTGGAGCCATCAGGGTGTTTATGCATCCTAGTTTTGCGTAGAGGTGCCGAGCTCTGATTCGACGTAAGAGTATTCCTCGAGAAGTGCGAGTCATCGATGGGAGGGTTTAATTCAGGACTCATCACCCATGAAGCTACTATTGAATTAATTGTAGCCGGCCATAATGAAATATTATCGGTGGATCTTACAAATACGGGAAGATACCATTGCATTTTAGGGACTCCCTGGCTAATTCGTCACGATCCAACCATTCGTTGGTCAGCGAGAAGAGTGATTTTTAATTCGGCCTACTGTTAGGCCACTTGTATGCAATCGGATAATCGGAAGGAAGGAGGGAAATCGGTAGGAGGGGGGGAACAGGCTCCTGAGACAAACGAGCCCCAAATATGGGAAGGGAGTCGCTGGCCGCGGCAAGGTAGGGTCCAGTTTCCTGGAAGTATGGGCGTCAATGCTCCAGCAGTGCGACCTTTGAAGTTGGCACAATCAATTGCTCCAAAGCATGCCATAGTGTCGGATGCAGCTTTCAGCAAAGGAGGCTGAAATTTATACTTTAGTTGTATCGGAAATGGACGGAGGTGGTATGGTTGGGGCCACTGATGAATTGAATTCTATTCCTGTTGAATATCAAGATTTGAAAAAAGTTTTTAGTGACGAGTCAGCTAATGAGTTGCCCAACCATGGGCCATCTGATATGAAAATCAAGTTTAAAGAAGGAGAAGAACCACGGAATACCGGCCGGTTTACAACCCATGTCCCCGACGGAATTGGAGGAACTTCGGAAGTATTTGGAAGAAAATTTAGGCAAAGGTTGGATTTGGCGATCCAAATCTCCCGTCTCAGCCCCTATAGTGTTTGCTCGGAAAAAAGATGGATCAATTAGGGTGTGTATTGATTATAGAAATCTTAATAAAGTCATAATAAAAAATCGGTACCCTCTTCCACTTATTCCTAAACTCACAGATAGATTGGTGGGAGCAAATCTTTTTACAAAATTGGATGTAAGACAAGCATATCATCGAATACGGATGGCACTAGGCCATGAATTCAAGATAGCCTTCAAAACCCGTTATGGTTTGTTTGAGTATCTAGTAATGCCGTTTGGTCTCACAAATGCTCCGGCCCAGTTTCAAGCTCACATGCAAGGCATATTTGCAGATCTCTTGGACATCTCCATGGTCATTTATTTGGATGATATCTTAATTTTTTCAACAAATATGGAAGAGCATCAACGAGTAGTGCGGAACGTTCTTTAGCGACTCTACAAACATGGGCTCTATGCCAAGGCTTCTAAATGTCAGTTTCACTATCAAGCGGTGGAGTTCTTAGGGATGATGGTCTCATCACAAGGATTGGAGATGTGTGCAGATAAAGTGCAAACCATCAAAGAATGGCTAATACCTACAAATGTCAAGGAAGTTCAATCATTCCTAGGCTTTGCCAACTTTTACCGTCATTTTATATGGGATTATTCGCGCATTGCGGTCCCACTCATAGCTTTGACGCGTAAAGATCAAACATTTTGTTGGACTCAGCAAGCCAATGATGCTTTCAATGATCTTCGAGACCATTTTTTGTCGAGCACCGGTATTATTACATCTAGATTTTCAACGACCCTTTATCATTGAGACTGATGCATCGAACACTGCTACTGGTGGAATTCTCTCCCAACATGGTGATGACGGTCACCTCCATCCTTGTGCGTATCGGAGTTCCAAAATGTCCCCAGCTGAGCAGAACTACGACATTTATGACAAGGAGTTATCAAGCATTGTTCATGCATTTGAAGATTGGCGTGTTTACTTGGAAGGGTCACCACATGAGGTGCGGATCATTTCCGACCACAAAAACCTTGAATATTTTTTAACTACGAAACAACTTAATTGTCGACAAGCTCAGTGGTCCGAGTTATTATCAGCATTCCATTTTATTATCCAGCATCGGCTAGGATCTTGGAATACATGGGCTGACGCTCTTTCCAGATGAGTTGATGTCATTGAACAAGGGCCGCAAGAATCTAGACCTCTATTGAAATTAGCAGCCTTAGAAGCTTGCGAACCGGTTTGGACGGATGACCAAATCTTGGAATATATTTGAGTAGGATCAAGAAAAGATCCAATAATGCAACCAATATTGGTATATTTTGAAAACGGAGCAGACCGAGCCCCATCAGACGTTCGCCATCGTTTCCACTCTTATAGTTTTGACGGAGGAATTTTGCGTTTTCATAGGGTTGTTTTCGTACCAGATGATGAAGAACTTCACCGTCAAATTCTTAGATTAAGACATGATGCCCCAATTGTAGGTCATCAAGGCCGTGCAAAAACGCTTGATTTGGTAGCAAGGAGTTTTTATTGGCCAACACTTCACAGATACGTTCACTGGTATATCGATGGTTGTGATATATGTCAACGGTCAAAAACCCCATGCCATGCACCTTACGGATTGTTACAACCAATCCCAGCCGCTCAAGCACCTTGGAAGCGAATCACGACAAATTTCATTGTCAAACTACCTATGAGCAATGGTTGTGACGCAATCCTGGTTGTGGTGGATAAGAATACTAAATTGGCCCATTTTATTTCGACCACAGAGAAAATTGATTCTATTGGAACTGCTAATCTTTTTCTTCACCATATTTGGAAACACCATGGTTTGCCCAACGAAATCATTTCCGACCGAGGGCCTGTTTTTGTTTTTAAATTCATGAAGAGGCTATATGAACTTTTATGTATTCGACCTTGTCCAACAACGGCTTTCCATCCTCAGTCAGATGGTCAGACAAAGCGTGTTAATCAGATTCTTGAGCAATATGTGCGCATGTTTACCACAAGACAACAAGATGATTGGGCCGATCTTTTACCCATGGCAGAATTCGCATACAATAATGCGGTTCACTCAGCTACAGGATTATCACCCTTTTATGCAACCTATTGCTACCATCCTTCACTATCTTTCACAGCTTCATCAACATCAACAGTTCCAGCTGCAGAGGATTGAATTCGCTATCTCCAACAAATTCATGAGGAAATAAAGACTATGCTACAAATTGCTGGGGATCAAGCAAAGCGAAGGTATGACAGTACAAGACATCTACATCATGTTTTTGAAGTGGAGGATAAGGTGTTGCTCCGCCATGATAATATCTCTACATCAGCCCCGTCTAGAAAATTAACATCCAAGTTTTTGGGTCTTTATCCGATTGTAAATAAACTCTCTGACGTTGTATATCGCCTTAAATTACCCAAGACATTGCGAATCCACGACGTCTTCCATGTTTCTTTATTGGAAAAGTACCGCCATGACACAATTCCCGGGCGACGTCAAAAGCCGCCTCCACCTATTGTAACGCCGGACGATGAAGTCGAGTGGGAAGTGCACAAAGTCCTAGATTCCAGATTCTCTGGCCATTGGAGGAAGCTACAATACCTCGTTTCATGGACTGGTTATGGACCTGAGCAGAATTCTTGGGAACCTACAGTAAATTTAAAAAATGCACCACTTGCGGTGAAAGAATTCCACCGTCGACACCCCAAGGCGCCGACACTAAGAGGGGGATAATGTTACGACTCTTGAATCGCAACAGCTGGACTGAGTGGCGGCTGGGCGGGGAGCGGGAGTAGTTACGGTGGAGTTAGCATGCAGTTAAGATGGAGTTAGCAGTTACTTTAGCAGTTATCTCTCTCATCTCGCATGTAAATACATTTTGTGAGAATGTTATTCTCACATAACCTCTTGTAATACAAAGAACCTTGAAGGTCTTCTCCCCGTAAGATTCCTTTCTGTGTATGATTGCTTTGGGTTGGTTTGATTTCCGGAGTCTAAGGAGGGTTGATCTCATCAGTTCTCGGAAAGGGAGAGGGAATCAGGGAGCGTCGACAAAGTATACCTGTAATTTCGAGTTTGCAGCCAGTCCGTAACATATAGGATCCTTTAGTTAACTTATTAGAATAAACCCTGATATAATTTTAGATCAAAGAACCTTACCAATTGCAAGATCAAGATGCTTGAATTTCAAAAAAAGTATTTTCAACTCTACCCAAAGGGTTAGATTTCATTTTTCAAACTTTTTATTCAAATCTATATAGATCTTACAACTTGCAAGTTGCAACTCTCCATACTTTGTTGAAGAAATAAGATGAGAATATAAATAAAAAATTACAACAACAAAAAATCATATTCATGCTTTAAAAAAACAATAAGTAGAAAAAAGTAGAAAATGATTTTAAATACTAATTTTGTTTAAGAATTTAGTTATGGAATTAAAAAATGCAAATCAAAATGGTTGAAATGTTGTAATAAGTAATCTACATTCTATGATTTTATTTTTCTAAAATATTGAAAATTGAGTTAAACAAAGGACTTCAAAGTTTATTTTAGATAAAAGATTCTATAACTACCCACAAACTAATACTCCTCATAACTTTCATCTCATTTATTAAAAATGGAATGATTCAAATCTTTCTACATATATATAAATTTTAAATTTTATTTCAAATTTTTATTTCTTAAAAGAATAATTTTTTTTAGTTGCCCAAGTTGCTTAGGCTCCAAAAGAAACTACATATCATACAATAATTTTTCAACCTTGTAGTCAAGAGTTATGGAAATTGTTGGAAAATTTCAAAAAAAGAAGGGAAATTTTGTTCATAAATGGATGACTAAAAATGCTAAGTTGCCAAAAAATGCTACTTAGTCCTTTAGGGGGGTTAAGAATCCACTCACAATACTCATGAGATGATTTAGTAATACTCAATGGTGTGTGTAACGGACACTCTATGGATGACATGATAATGCCATGAGACTAAGAATCTTTATTAATCCAATCATCATAATTTGTATCAAATTTGACTTCTTCACTATCAACTATTCAAAATTTCAAATCAATCTCTTAGCCTTTAGAAGATTTTGTATCTGAAATTTCTATGACAAAAAATCAGATCTATCAAAATGCTAGATATCATGGAGATCTCTATTAGAAGCTATAAAGGCAAAATTGAAAGACAACTAAAGAAGAATATGGAATACAATCTATTGAAGAATTAAAACTTTAGAGAACTACAAATCTAAAGGAAGATTAATTAGAATTTGAGCCAATGCAACAAAAAGTCTTAAAATGTATTTTACGTTCATCACTACAAAGACCAGTGAAATATTCCCAAATTCATGGATGTATAAAAGCGTCAAACTCTTGTATTAGTGGTCAATATGGAAAGAAGAAACTCTAATGCTACACAAATTTGTCTAGAGGATTTCATACTCATAATAAGATGAAAAATAAAAAATAAAAGGAAGTTGTTACATGCTATTTTGTGAGAGAAGGTTTATGAAGTAAATGAGGTTGTGATGGCACTAAAAAAAAGAAACATTAAATGCTTTTTCAAGCCTTTAGCAGACTATGAGTCAATGAGTTCCCTGCAATTCCTAGACTATGGAAACTACATTGCAGTTGCAATTTGACATGACCAAGAGATTGCCACATTAGATAATAGTAATTTTTTTAATTAAATTTTTTTTTAATTTAAACTTTAAATAATAATTTTAAAAATGGATCTCGAGAAAGCCCGCAAGGTTTTAAAATAAAGAAAAGATGGAGCTTGAGAAAGCCCACAAGGTTTAAAAATTAAAAAAAGATGGTGCTTGAGAAAGCCCACAAGGTTTAAAAATAAAGAAAAGATGGAGCTTGAAAAAGCCCGCAAAGTTTTACTATCAAAATTATCCAATTACCCATTTCAAAGTCTAAGTAGAATTCAAGAAAATCAAGAAAATGTTAAAAAATAGAAGAAAGATTTACTAAGAGAAAGAATGATATGGTAATCATAACTAAAAAGGTACAAAAGCAATTTCTCGCACAACTTTTGAAGAAAATGGCTAGACTAACGCAATAGTACAGGTAGAGTCACTACAAAGAAATAGGGGTAAATGTAACCATAGAAGAATGACTGCTTGTCCGGAACGACTTGAATATGACTCGTGTTCCCTAATTGCACCAAGGGTTTGGGGTTGTCATCATTAGAGTCAATTTAGAGTCACATTCGCGACTACAGGATGACGGCTTAGCAGTAGGGAGTCTTCATCTACATTTTTACATCTGGAACGTGTTGTCTTTATCTAGTCCCGCAATGTGCTGAAAAACTTGTTTTTTCCACTTTAAATGCAAATATCTTGCAATCTATGTGGTCAAAAATTCTGAAATTTTTTCTACACTTTTAAATACTAGTTGGGTGTAAGATCCTACGGTTAGATGTCAAAGAAAAACATTTAAAAATTTTTTTTACTCTTTGCTACAGAAATGGCAGTTTTCAGTGTTTCTTTGGTAGAAAAAAGGCCTTGCTCTTGTAGGGGTTAAAATGATGCACTCTTGGAGACTTATTTTTCTTTTGATTTTTTTCTCTATTTACTAATGTTTTTTTCAAAACAAACTAAAAAAATAAAGTTAAATTGACAATGCAAAGGCCAAAAACTAAAATTGTTTGTTTTCATTGAGCACCTCTAAAAGATAGAAAAACAATTTTTGGTTCTAATTTTTATAGAACTAGGTTGATAACTTTCACAATGTCTATGTTTCATCCATTGGTTTTGTTCACAACATTGTTAAACTTCCAATTTGGACTTAATCAATTCCATTGTGAAGGCCATAGTCAAAAGTGAGTAAACTATGTGATTGTATTTTGACTACAATTTACTCTAAGGTGACTACATAATGACTTCCGTGTCACTACTCTACTATTTTGATTGTGATTTACTCTAACACAACTACATAATGACTTCCACATCACTACTCTACTATTGCATCAACATTTTACAAATCCCACATGGTTTGTCTTGCCTTCTACCACCCCACTTGTATAAAAGGCTTGTTATTTGAACTCTTTGTATTCACACACTAAATGGCTTGAAAATCCATTTGACACATATGCAAAATATAGTGTATTATGTATTTGTATATGATGTATGAATCATGTATATGATGTATGAATCATGTATATGATGTATGAATCATGTATATGATGTATGAATCATGTATATGATGTATGAATCATGTATTTGTATATGGTGTTTGGTATATGGTGTACTCATTTTGCACATTTCACCACAACTCGAAAATAATCTTCAAATCTTTTAGATATTAGAAAATAATATTCACATTTCCTAGATTTTAGAAGAAAAATATTTAAATTTCCTAGATTTTAGAAGAAAATATTTAAATTTCCTAGATTTTAGAAGAAAATATTTAAATTTCCTAGGTTTTAGAATATAATCCTAGATTTTAGAAAATAATATTCACATTTCTTAGATTTTAGAATACAATCCTAGATTTCAGAAGAAAAATATTCACATTTCCTAGATTTCAGAATATAATCCTAGATTTCAAAAAATAATATTCACATTTCCTAGATTTTAGAATATAATCCTAGATTTTAGAAGAAAAATATTCATATTTCCTAGATTTCATAATATAATCCTAGATTTCAAAAAATAATATTCAAATTTCCTAGATTTACTACTTTGGAAGTTTCATCCAAAACCCCATCCAAGATCACAATGGATGGTGATAATACTATGGCAGTCATTTATAAAAATGACTAGTCCACTATGACTCCAGGGGCTAAAATCACAATGCAGTCATTTTTGTCCACAATGACTCCTATGCAGTCATCCTTTGCAGTCATTTATACACTGTTTTTCTTGTAGTGAGTTAATAAGGCCCATAACCTTTTGTAACAAGCATCTTCTTAGCAAACAAACAAGCAGAAGATGGAGTATATATCAATTGATTACAAACCATAAAATAGTATATTGCACATATGTGAGAATAGTCTCAATGTGGTAAGGCAAGCAAATTGGTTGCAAACAACAGACTTATACACAAATTAGATTAAAAGTCATAAAACAACTTACTATAACATCTAACAATCAAGAATGAAATTCATCACATGGATGAGAAATTAATTATAGTTCATTATATTCTACCATGTACAAAAACAACTTCACCCAAAAAAATTAATTCAATGTCCTAGAAAGCTTTTTAGAATGTATTGAAACTTTTTTGCAATTGTCTACTTGATTCAATAAAGAACTAAAATAGTTTAGTACTTAATAGATGGTCCTTCATTGCACACATTTTACGATTAACTCTACTACCTACCATCTAGTGTTTCTACAAATTGCCAAAATCACCACTTGCATTCAATTGGGCATTAATATTTGAAATGAGCTTTTGCAATTGATATATAGATACCTCATCCCATACCACTTGAATTGTTTGTATCATCTTTAGTTTGTTCTTTAGCTAGTTGTGGTGTTGCAAAAATGTTTTACTATCTTCTACAAGTTCTTGATGGGATTTAGATCTAGTGAATATGCAAGCCAATCCAACTTCAATATACCATGAGCTTTCCTCCACTTCTCTAAAAACTTGCCATGATGGATGGAGCACCATGTTCTATAAGCTTGAGCTCATGAGCACAATCATGTATAAAATAAAACCCGCTCAATGTGCCCTCATAAACGTTATGAACAAAATTTATTGCTATTCTTTCATCTTCAAGCATGATGACCAAAAAGCTTTGTCAAAACCCGTGAAGTTCCCCCAAACTATCACCAATGTTATTTTGGACTTACAAGTGGCTCTACAAGAAAATGGAGGTATAAATGATTACAAAATGTAACTTTGCAGCAATTATTCCAGACAACAATGATTGAAAAATGACTTTTGGCACTAGAGTCATAGTGGACAAGTCATTCTTTTAAATGACTATCATTATATTATCACTATCTAATTCTACCTTGGATGAAGAAAGGTGAGAGGGTCTACGTGGTTGATATGGTGGATGAGATTTTTTTTTTAAAACCTAAGTAGCTATCCATTTTTTGTTGATGTGGACGTCTATATTAGCCAATTATGTAGTCATTTTGTAGTTGTGATATAGTCCAAGCGTTGTTGACATGGACATGTCAAAGTTAGGTCAAAGTCACGCTAGAGTCGTGTCGGATTTCTGTTGGATTCTTGTCAGATTCATATCAAAGGTAAATTAGAGTCATGTTTGAGTCATTTAGAAGTTGTGATGGAGTCTTTAAGCAATCCAAATGGATTGGCACATGACAAATCATTCCATACTCATTTTAAAGTGACTTGAATTTAGGATTTAGATCACTCTCCAAGGTCATTCAATTCAAAGTTCCACAATGATACACCATACAAAATACACCACACCATACACCATATTTAACATATATGCTGCATGGCTTTCAAAGTCACTTAATATGTGAATATGAAGAGGGAAAATGACAAGTCCTTTATCTAAGTGGGATAGTAGGAGGCAAGACAAACTATGTGGGATACATGAAATGCATGATTTGTGTTACAAGTAATATTTAAGACTTCATTGAGGCATAGTAGATTAATTTTTTTTCAAAAAAATTGAACTTATAAAAGTTGAAAAATCAATCTCACTTTCATCTCCAAAATTTTGTTTTAGATTTCAAACTTCAAATCAAAAGTTATAGACAAATTTGCATACACTATAGTATTTAGGGAGGTTGTACTTAGGTCTGGCTACATAATTGTGTTGAAGATGTGCAAAAGTCATATCTTAGTTGTTCTTAGAGTAAATTACTATTATGTGACTTTAAGGTCACTAAGTTGGAGCCAATCTGAAGTCATACCATTGGGTTGCACCTACCTTTGTCGTATCTGCTCTAATTGAAAACTATTTGTTCGCTTTGTTTGATCCAAGGATTTTGTCATTAGGAAAAAAAGGAGCCCACTAAAGGGCTATGAGTTCCTAATTGTAGGATACTCCGGCAATAATTTATTTATTTATTTAAAATTTTGATTAAAAAAACAAAATGCCAACAAACTTGTGTGCTTCTTTAAAGAAAAGATTCAAGAAGGACTTGAAAAAATATTAAAATAATTGAAATAATTTTTTTATTAAAATAAATTTGTAATTACAAATTTTTGCAATCTGATGTGGGAGGAAGGCAACCATTTCAAACTACCCATTTTTTAATTTTTTATTCTTATTTTATTCTTTTAAAAAAACTAAAAATATATTTTTAAATAATTTTAATTTAATTTAATAATATTATGATATTAATTTTGAAGTTTTTAATGTATTGGTCACTATTCATGAAGAGTACCTAATTCTGTTCAAAGAGGCTATGAGGAGAATTCCCCACTAAAGCAAACCCTTTGAGGGTTGAATTTTTTTCTAATGTTCATGGGTGTTGTTTTTGGGTGCAACCAATGGATGCAAGGTTCCTCATTGTAAACTTCCGTCACAAATTGCCTTGCATGGCTAAGCCCTTCATTTTTCCTAGCCAGGTTACACAAATCTTCTTTTTAGATGTTGAAGGGAGATCAAGTTGGCATCATAATACATTATGTTCACATGTAATGAATTTTGAATTCAACAATAGCAGCAAAGTGTACTATGGTTGCCTCAAAAGTCCCACTTGTATTAATTGATGACCAAATTCCATTGTCTTATTCTCTTTGCAATCACATTCATGTAATGTGTAGAGGTAACTCTTGCCTAAGTGGACAGAGGTTTGAAAACCAACAAATGTAGGAGAGGCTGAGAATCCGTCCACGAGAGACGTAGCAATTACATCCTTATTGCACTCCAATGCAAGGTCGACTTGTAGCTTATTAGAATGCGATTGTAGAAGTCACCTCTAAGTGAGCACAGTTGTAGCTTAGGTAACATCAAGGTAGCTAACGTGGAAGGGGGTGCAATCTTTTCTACATTAATATGCCCGAATTCATTCTATGGCCATCTAATTCCCTGTCAATCATTTTCCACTTTCGGCATAGTGAACACTAGTCACATCTTGTGACTTGATAAGTCGTCTTTTGCATTACATGATTTTTCAGGCCATTAGGAAATTGCGAGTTCTCCAACATTCCCAGACTGTGGTAATGTCGCAGAGCCAACAATCTGACGTGGGAGAAAGATTGCATAAATAAATCAAAATTTTAATATATTTTTTAATTATTAAATAATCTGACTATCCAACCATAGTTCACAACGTGGGGAACTATAGCCAGACAGTCTCTTAGAGGCTTCATATTTCCTCTAATGTGACTGCGCCTACCATAGATGATATCCCATTAAGAACACCGTTTTGTCGACAATAATGTCAATGGAATACTACGGATGAGATTGTGAAACCATCTCATTTTCATCTTGCAGTCGCAACAATGACTGGAACATTGAGCTAGTTTAGAGACTAGTGCAATTACAGAAGTATCAATCACTTTTAAGTCAAACTGGACATGAAGTCATTTATACCTAGTTGCAAAAAGAGCCCATTTCTTATAGTGTGTGTGTAAACAATTTGATGCATATATCTCATGAACCTTCTACTAGACTTTATTTGCCAAGAGGTTTTTCCAACTAAGTTCAAATGATGATTCATATATCTAGATGATATTATTCCAATCCTATTATGTCTAAATACAACGTTTTCAAGTAAATACTAATCTCTAAGCTCAGTGTTTTATATAGAAATAGGATTTTCTACATGCAATTTGATTTCCAAAACCAAGCTTATTGACATATATGTGTGAAGTATTTTGATGCACTCCCAATTTGGTTGCAAGCATTGTGATTGATAAGTCAAGTCAAATCTCACAATGCACAAGTGGACAATTTTTGAAGTTGATAGCCTAGTTTTTGAGTTTTTAGGCATCTAGTGGCTTTCTACTTTGTAAGAACAATAGACACATTGGACTAAGGTATTTGAATTAGTTCAACTATGTCTTTACATTCATGCCTTTTGGGAGCATTCCAACAATTAAAGTTCTTTTTCAATGCTCAATTTTCTTATCTGCATTGTGAAAACTAAAATCTCATGAGAAAATAGTAATCTTGTAAGCATCCATATAATTGTAGTTGTGACACAAGGAAATTGATGATTTAAAACTTGGACTAGAAGATAATAGAAGATAAACTTACTTGATTTATAGCACAAATTTGAACAAAACTTGAACTAAATCGTAGGAAGAATGAATCAAATATATTGAAACTACAACTAGGAAATGAAATGAGTGGTGAAACAAATTTGAAATGTCAATGAATCATATTCAAACAATTGTAGTAAAGACCAAGTAGGAGGTGTGTGTAGCAATGTCATAGGTGATCAACCAATTCAACCATAAACATAGGAGTGACTTGAGCACATGGGCAAAGTATAAGTCCCCCCACCCCCCACAAAAACAAGCCTAATTGAGATTGATTAAGGCTTGAATGGGTGAAATTGAGATATGGAACTAGAAAAAGAGATGGAGTCATGGAGAGACAATCCTAGAAGCAAATTGGACTTGAGGAAGAGATGTTAGTGCACAACAACGTCATTGCACTGCAGTTGACAAAATTTTAAATGATCCATAAATCAAGTGGCCAAATTTTTTATTGTGAATATGACTAGAAACAATGTAGAAAGGTTTAGGACTAGAAGAGTGACGTGTCTACAAATTTTTGGGACTAGAGACGCTATATGTTTGATGCATTGAATCATAAAAGTAGCGATTGGGGCTTAAATATGGAGAGAGGAAGGAAAGAAATTAGGAAGATTATTGAGCCCGATTGTACATTTTAGGCAAGAATTTAGGTGAAGGATTGTTGAACCCAATACAGGGGGAATGACGTGTTGTTACATCCAGCTAACGAATTCATCCAAAACATGGAGGGAGGGATTGTCGTTCATTCATCAATCATTCGTTCGAGTACCGGAACTCAAAATCGTTCAAGCAATTGGGAACAGAAACCTTTGGCTTGGGAACGTAACCCTAACCCTAATCCAAATCGAAGCGTGGAGAGCTCCTTTTGTCTCCGTCTCCACGATGTCAGTCACCCTTTAGCGAGAGTGCGTCTTGCGTTGCTCGCTCGCTCGAATTTTTGCGAAGCCATCGCGCAGAGCAGTGACCGCAGCAGCCAGGCGCCATGCTGATTCCCAAGAAGAACCGGGTGGAGGTCTACAAGTACCTCTTCAAGGAGGGCGTTCTGTACGCGAAGAAGGACTTCAATGCCCCGAAGCACCCCGAGATCGAGGTGCCCAATCTGCAGGTCATCAAGCTCATGCAGAGCTTCAAGTCCAAGGAGTACGTGAAGGAGAGCTTCGCATGGAGGCACTACTACTGGTGAGTCCTCCTTATTTTCATTGATGAAGTTTGCATTTGCGAGTTTTTTTTGGTGGCGGCAGTTTTCTGAGCAATTGGGGAGTGGATGTATTACTTTAGGGTATAAATTCATCACCTCACAATGCAGTCGTTTGCATTCTTTTTTAATGTTTCAATACAAATATGGTTACGAACGTTTCTCATCACATTTCCCGGAGCCCTCGGAGCTACTGTAGCTGTAGGCGTGCATTCCTGGGAATCCTCAGTAGCGAGTGACGTGATTTGGAGGAACTTGTGGTAGAAATTGATGTAATGGATTCCCACGCATGATTTTCCTTACCTATTCCTGGATTTCCTGCACCCGTATCCAGGGTTCATCGTAAATGATCATCTAGAAGTGTCACCCTTAGGGCTTAGGTTCTCAAATTCTCAGGATGCTGTTTATCCTATTCTTTTGTACTGTGAGCAAGTCCGACTCTCACCTCACGACTTGCCAGAGTATGTTTGAGATAGTTCTCTAGTGTTAGGTCTAAACCGGATTCGGTCCTTGATTGGATTACGATGGGAGCTGGCACGCATGTGTTCGCCGTTTAGGAGTCGAAGCATAGTGTTACCATGAAGTCCTAACGATTTTCTAAACTCTCAAGGCTATCGGACATTTGAACAGCGATGATGCTATAGCATTCTCTTAGATTGATGATTTCGTATATGCTGGAATGAAAGAGCATGTTTCTGTGTATGGTTGTGTTAGCCCCTCTTACTGGAAGTTGTAGCTCACTTAGTCTCTTCTCCGTGCAGGTACCTTACCAACGATGGTATTGAGCACCTGAGGACCTATCTGAACCTGCCGTCCGAAATTGTTCCTGCCACTTTAAAGAAGTCCGCACGGCCACCGAGCCGGCCCATGGGGGGTGCTGGAGGTGACAGACCTCCCCGCGGCCCCCCGAGGGAAGGAGAGAGGCCACGATTTGGTGGTGACCGTGAAGGTTACCGCAGCAGTGGTGGCCGTGGAGGTGGTTTCGGAGGAGAGAAGGGTGGAGCTCCCGGAGAGTACCGTCCGGAGTTCCGTGGTGGACGAGGTGGTTTTGGTCGCGGCGGTGGCAGCTTCGGCGGCGGCGCGCCTGGTGCTATTACAGAGTAGATTCTTCTACTGATTACTTTCCTTTGCTTCCCTTTCTGTGGCTGAGATTAGCTTCAGCCTTGGTAATTTCTCAAATGTGAGCCACATTGTACCACAATTTCATGATTTCATTGAGCTTTTTCTGTTAGTTTTCTTGTGCTTGTTAATTTTGGTGATTGTAAATTTTTTGGTTCTGTAGCGAAGTTTTATTGTGGATATTTTGAGAACTGGTGAATGAGTTTCTGCTCTTCTAATTCCTTGTTATATGCAGTGTGTTGTATGCATGTCATGTTAGTTTGAAGTACCATATACAGATTTCAGCATAAGCACGTTGTGGTAAGGTCAGATTGGCCTTGTCATTGTTATTCTTGCGGTTGTGTTGACTTAATATCGAGAATTCCGAGTGTCAGTATATCCGGAATGGGTGTAGGTGCACATCGCTGTTTTGTTTTATCGAAGTACTGCATGAGGGAGGTGAGAAATATTGCAACGGCGCAGTAGGTGCTTGGCCAGAAGTTGGAATTGGAAGCTCGCCAATTATTCTTATTGTGGAGACAATTTGCTTTAGCTCTATTTTTTCGTGTGGTAACTTGTACTACACCTGAATTGGCACACGTCTCCGGAGTTTCATAACTGTTACCTGTCTTCATTGGAATCCCTCTTCAGGAGGATGTTCTCATTTTTGGAATAAGGCAGGCAGACCCATTGTAGTCCTCCAGCCCATTTGTGAATCCTACTGTTGAATCAAATTTGCCGTGCTGCATCCTAATTTAGTGAAAATTTTACTGACGTCCACATTACAAGCACGAAGTGTGGAATTGGGTCAAAACTCAAAAGGGTTGGAATTGGGTTAAGAAGTGACTCCCATATTTTATGAATTTAATGAACACAACCATGTGAATTCAAATGGTGAAAGGATAATTCATTATTCCAAAATAGCTTGGGGATTCAGGAAACCATGTAGAGCCTTATCAGAGCATTTGCACTATGGCATGGAAAATTTAACTCACCAAATGTCTCGTTATGGGTTCACAAACCTCTTTGTTGATTTCACTTGCCAAGTTCCCATTGTGGTAGAATATCTGTGCTACTAAGGTAGAATTGTCCATTACCATACAGATTTGCTATTAGGTAATTTGGAGAAGTTATTTTTGAGCTCCCACATTTTTCAGAGATTGAAAAGTTTGAGAGAAGTCATTTGCAAAAAGAATGAAGACATTTTGACAAGAAGTGAATTTTTTGTGATTTTTCAAAGGTGAAATGTTAAAGCATGAGTAGACCCTTTTTGAAGTATGGGCAATCCCTTGTTAAAGTGTAGGCTGACGTGTCTACTTTTCAAGTGCATTGCCATTATGATTATAACCTTGCAAACATGAAGCATAATAGACTAATGAAGTAATAATTATAACAAATGAAAACCCTAACAACAAAAGAAAACAAAAATTCAAATAGTAAAATAGTTCAATAAGTAACTACACACATTGCCTATGTTTTAGAGTCTTCGGCTTTATAATTGGTGATGCAATTTAGGGTAGTAAGGAAGTGCAATCAAAGTAGAGAACTTAAAACAAAAAAACTACAATGATCTGTCGGTTGGTAAGATTATGGTAATGAGTGAATCACTAACGCAAATGGAAGGGTTCCTTAGAGCATCTCCAATAGTCTGCGTGAGATGGATGTGCTAGACTGTTGGAGACCTTGTAAATATGGCCTCAAGGGTCCGGTACGTTGCCAGGACCCTAGCACCCCCCGTGTTGCAAGTCGCGTCAAAGGCTGTTTCGTCAGGAATTCAAGAAAAAATTTAATGCAATAAAATCGGGCACCTTTGGACAATACTGTTGGGCTTGCAAGTCGGGCACGTCCCCCCAAAATTGAGCAGATGACTAACGTGAAGAAAAAATCATTATAAATTTTTTTTACTTTAATTAAAAAACTAAAAAGAATTTATTTTAAAAAAAGAATAATTTACTACAACTTATATTTATATAACTATAAGTTATAATGCTAGTGTGAAATAAATAAATATAATTATAATTTTTTAGTTTCGATTAATTTTATAGAAAAGAAAGAACTTCTTATTAAAATAAATTGTCGCATTTTAAATTCAAAGAATTTGTTTATAAATAATTTTCTTTATTCTATTATTAAAAAAGAATTCAAAAAAAGAATTATTTATTTTAAATGTAAAAAAGAAAAAGAAATTCATATAAAAATAAATCATTTATTTTATTCTCTACTTATATTTTTAGGACTATAAGTTATAATTTTAATGCAAAATAGATAAATATAATTAAATTTTTCTTACTTTGAATTAATTTTTAAAAATAAATAAAAAATTAGCTTTGAATTTGCTCTAATTTTTTAGCAATTGTTGTAGGAGATGTTGTGATTTGTCACTAATGTCACTAACTCCCTCTTGGGGGGTTAGTGACATTAGTGACAAATCACAACATTTTCCACAACTTCTGAATGAAGGGACCAAATCCTCTAAGACTTTGCGCATGTGTTTAAGCATATGAGGTCCACATCCGTGCCAATTTTTGAAAGCTTTAGTTACTTTTAGAATTTTTTAGAATTTTTTGATTATTTTCATTTTCAACCCCAAAATGAATAAGAATGGGGCTAACATGTCCAATTTCTTGTGCAAAAATGCTTGCCTAGCTTGCGACCTTCCTTCAAACTCCAACACAGGTCACGCCATAGCCTCAAAAAACTCTGTCACCGGCCCACCACACTGCCCGCTTTTCTTGCCCACCCGACCACGACCTCGAGGCGCCATCGAAATCCGTGTTGTACTCACTTGACGTGATGCAAATCAAATTGTCTGGCCACTGTAATGTCGAGTGTGGGACATGAGAAGTGACGTGATGAACTTTGAAAAATGATAGAGGTTGCAACTGGTGGGACACCACATTTCCAGAGGCTGCGCCAAACCCTTTAATGTAGTAGTGTGGTGCGGCCCACTGGAGATGCTCTTAGGATGCTTAGGATGCTTAGAATGGTGACATCTCAATAGTGAATTCCGAATTGGGGGGCATGGAAAGGGTGATGAGCAATACAAGAGGATTCCGTACCAAGCTCATTGTTTGGTGAACCTAGGCTCTTCTATTCCATTGGTGAGTATATGGTGTGGTAGAAAAAGTAGCATGTCCCCTACAAAGGGTGATGAACAACACAGGAGGATTCAGTGCCAAGCTCATTGTTTGGCAATCTCGGGCTCTTCTATTCCGTTGGTAAATACATGGTGTGGTAGAAAAAGTAGCCCGCCCCTACCCATTTGACTTCTAGCCATTTGTTCTGTGCCACAATGCAAATGCCCTTAACCCCTAAGTGCTTTGACGTCCAAAAATTGGACAACGAATAGAGTTGACTACTTTCAGTGGATAGAGGAAGGTGAAATTTCATTCATCCATTTTTTCTAGAGTTGAAAGAGAAAAATGTTTATCTCAAAAATTTGGGTATGCCAAAACAAATGGAATAGCTGAAATGACATTTTCCATGCCCAAAATTCACAGTGGGATAGTATGTCCTAAGGCATTGCGCCATGCCTTAGGTTTGGTGAAAAAAATTAGGGAAGACGATAAATACTAGTAAGAAAATACTGAACATTGTCTAGGTGACTGAATAATAATAAAAACCTGCAAAGGAATGCCAAGTTTCACAGAGACGAAAACTCGTCCTATTATAATAGAGTAAGTGCAATGGTGATTGAGCACAGATTACCAGATCAGAACACTTCATGCTTGACTAGAGCATAACTTTTTGGGGCAATGCTGATGACAGCAATAGCATACGTCAGTTACCAAATTGAAAGTCGTTGTTTGAATGTTGGATAGAAATTACTTGAAGTTGTCCCTGCGTTGAAAAATGAGTAATTCTTGTGCTAATGGTCCATTTGTGGACCTCCTAGCTTCTGTTTTGGAAAAGAGGGTTTGCACCGACCTTGAAAAGTATTCCCTAGCTACATAAGTTCTGGAGTTCTACTCACTATTGGCACTTAGTGCCACTTGACAGGGTTGTCAATTGAAGGTGGCAAGTTTTCTCTTTACTTGCAAGTTGCAACATGAGGCTCAGCTCTTTCCAATGATAGGTTGCATTTTTTCTTCACTTGCCGCCGCAAACTCAACTCTTTTCAACGACAGGTTGCATTCAACTTCGCACTAATTGCATTGTTATGAAGTTGTTAGTTTTCCTAGAATTAGGTTTGATGTTCAGGAAGTTTTGTGTCCGAGGAACATGCTTGAGTAAACACTACACTTCTCTCAATAATTCAATGATTATTTTTGAGATCGTGGTGTAGTGTTTTTGTTGGTTCTTTCCTAGTAGTGTGTTATATTGATTTGTATTCTCCCCTATATGCAGGTGAATGAAGAATTTGACCTAAATTTCACCCCCAAGATCTAATCTTTGAATAGTACTCCGTATCAGCTAAAGAACATGGACAGTGAAAGAGGAGAGAATTTGAGGTGTATAGGGCATTGACCACACTCTTATCGAGCGCCAGGTCCACTTCCAAGTCAAGGGCGATCTCCATCGCAAGTATCACAAATGCCGCAAGAGGCACAAAATGGTAAGTCACATTTTGTATTTCATTTATGTACTTGAAATTCCAAGAAACTTTGCAACATTTTGTTTTAGGGCATTGATTCATAGTTGAAGACAACAAGAGATCATAACAACACCATGCCACTTTTGCATTCAAACAAATTCAGTTGATGAGCTCGCCTTTTATCTTGGAAGTCGTCATTGTTGGGCTGCATACTATTGTTCTTTTGGCATCTTCAATTGCATTGCTATTGCAAGTATACTTTCACCTAGAGTGTTTTTTTCTGTTCAATTGTTGCCAAAACTGCTCATGTATGTGACTTGAAGATTGAACCTTTAGCATTTTTAGAGTATTTTTAGTCAATTGTGCTATAGCACTTTTTAATATAGCGCACTTGTTTTGAAAAATGGTGGCCTAGAGTTGTAGTTCTTTTGGGAAATGGTGGCCTAGAGATTTAGAGGATTCAAATAGAGTGGAGTCAGGCTTGGCATTGCACCCTTTGCTTGTGCTATTGGAAGCAGTTCTGAAGGTAACAACATTGTTTTGATGATTTGGATTTAGTTTCTTATGGGAGTAGAATCAAAATGTTTACAGTTGTGGCAGGTTTGAATTTTCAAGTTGATCAAGTGTTGTATCAACCTGAAGACTTGAGTCGTAGTAAGGCGCCAACTGCCCCACAGGCCTTGCACACCATCAACCCTGTGGCTCAAATATATACTCTCTAGGTAATTATTTTGATGCCTTTAGTATGTGTATATGTTTCTAAATTTATTTTAATTCATTTTTCTTTGAGCACTTTACAAATCACTAATTCCAGATTGAGAATCAACGTCACATTCAATTATTGTAGTGTTCAAGTCTATCTTTCTGTCATTTGAGTATTTTATCAGAAGTGGACCTGCATCTGTTCAGGAGAGGTTTGATCCATAGACAAAGAATATATTTGATTCCTCATTCTTCAACTCCATAGCAGATATATTAGTTCTGGCTAGTTGTTTGTGGTGCTTCATGATGACATGAAATTATACTAGTAGTTGTGTAATGAATCTCATCATCCTGCACGTGAATTGTTATCTGATAGGGATCTGCTTTGCGGGGAATAGGTGTATTTTTGGTTGTAGATACTTCATCATTCAGGATTGCTAGCATGTGAGCCTGTGAGCTGGAACTTTTTTTTACCAAATAAATATAAAAGGACCTATGACCGTGGTTTATGAGAACTTTGATTTTAAGAAAGTATTAGCTAATTTAATAAAACTGAAGGGCACTTACAAAGCATTCTGAAAATTGTGATAGCAACAACCAATTATGTTTATTTATAATTAATATCACATAAGCAAAAACTATAACAGGAGACAAATGAAGTCAATGAAGTAGCCATAAAACACACAAATCCAGTCATAATAAAAATCAATACATAATATAATAACTAATAGGATATATCAATCTAATGAGGTTAAGTCGCAGTAGACTCAGTCGCAAAATCCTCATTGGCAGAGGACTCTGAAGTCTCTCCACCCTCAGATCAGTCAGATGCACTAACATCTATAAACTCTAGAACATTTAAAGCATAATTAGGTCTTCGTTTTTTTGGTTTAGAGCAATTGAACTCTATAAAAGCTGATGCCAATTGCTCTGCATAAATAGGCAAATCAAAAGACTTGTCCGGACTCGAAAGAAGCCTTTTTTTCTGCCGTGTGGTATCTGTTGACTTCAACCTCTGACGGCTACACAAACAAATGAAAATGTGTTAAAATGATTAAACATACATAATTGCATATTTATATGAAATTGAAATGTAGGAGAACTTACTTACAAGATTTGGTCTTCCGAGCAAACTTGTGAACTACAATGTTCATGGCATCTTGATCTTGAGATGTTGCAACCTCCACTGGCTGCTCTGTTGTTACTGTGACCAGAGCGCTCCTTCGCATAGGTTTAAGAATGGCGTCAAAAATGTCTTTTTCTTCTTCTAAAGCCACTATGTGATGCCTTGTTCCACGGCAAGCCGTAATGAATGAACCTGTTACAAACAACACACAGTTGATTAACTAGATTATTTTGTCAAAATATTAAATACAATTTGAATATAGAATCATATGATTAGAAACTTACCAGTTGCTGTTGTACAGTCCAGAACCACATCGCCTTCTACGGTTGTCCCTTCTATAAGGAACTGGTAAAACCTTGCGTCCTTCTCACGAGGCCCACGCCATGGTACTTGTTTGTTCATCAACATCGTATCTTCCGTGGTATAGTTGATCAATGTGTCGTCCCGATCAAGATCCACTTTAGCCTTCCTCATGGACTGTATTTGTTTGAAAGAAAATCCAGATTTCTCTCTTCCACCAAGGACTTTCACTAATAGTGTGATCCCGAACTTCATTGTCTGCCAGCATTAGAAACAAAAACATATCAAAGATGAATCATAGAAATCACATGTAAAGTGACAATACAATAAATAATTAATTACATAAACATACCGTGTTTGAAGGTTCTACTCCCGAAGTCAAGTGCATACGGTTTATTCCCAACCACTCCTTCTTCTTTATAATCGCATACACTTCACACAGCCCAGCAACGATCCCCTTTGCATGTGCGCTCCATGAGTGAAACACAACAATACACCCATGGTCTTGCAAATGCTTTTCTGCAAACAGAAAAGCCTGCTGAATTGCCTCATACTCCTTGTCAGAATTCCATTTTGGCACATCAGTCTTCGGAAAAGACACCCCTGGTACTGGCAAATTCTCCTGGCAGTCAAAGAATATTATGTCCACACCAGGCTGATGTGACACTTCACCACCATCTTGGCGAACCTTTCCTGTAGACAACTGCAATCAAAAAATTTCAGAACAAATAACAATTAATACATGTTACTATCATACAATTCCATGTAAAGAAAGAACATCAATATTGAAAATATTAGAAAATAACCTTCTTCAAGAAGTCCATGACTTCCTTGTAGCATGTCATCCTTTCTTCTTCTTCATTCTCCATGACATCAATTATAGAGGCATTCAATATCAACTCCTCAGAGTTCACCTCGTCATCATCACCAATGACAATGACTTGCGTGCCTTGCGTCACCATTTCCTTTGTCAGCTCCGTCAATACAACCTTTCTCTTCACTCTGCTCCGCGATCCAGATTCCATTTGAGAGCCTTGATCCACTGTTGAAGACACAGGAATTTGGTCACCACCTTCAATTTTTTTCTTTCCTTTGCCTTTTGTCTTCCCCTCCTTCTCAGCCTCCTTCTCCTTCTCTGCCAACTTCTCCAAACGCTCTGCTTCTTTCTTCTCTTTGTTCGCCCGAATTTCTTGTTCTTTACCTTCCTTCTTCTTATCTGCAATTGTCCTCCGTGCAATGGCCCTTTTCTTTTGTGTGTCGTTGAGATCTGCAAACTCAAGAACCTCCAAGTCAACAACACCGAGGCCATCAAATGACTTCCGAAGTCCCACCTCCGTTGGATGAGTGTATGTCACAGGGCAATCCAGATACCACCCTCCACCGCTAAGATTTGCAGTTGTAAACGTCCGAAGCTGGGCCGCGGTAAACATACACTCCTGCGAACTCCGGTCTAGCCACGATGACAAGAACGCAGGAAGATCCTCTCGTGCTAGAGCATTTTTGGCTACAAGCTCAAGCTTCAAGTATCTGCCAATTGAACAAACACAATTCAGTGTGAATCATACAAATATTTGAAGAATATTATATTGTCCATTCAAAGAACCCAATAAATACTTAAACATTTGTAAAACATTTTATAAATTACAAGCTCATTCAAAGCATTGCACCCAAATATTGAAATTTAGATAAAACACATGAAAAACATGATATTTCTAGTAATATCAAAAATGGGGGTCCTGTAAGGTACACTAAAAACCTCCGTCGGGTCCGACGGAGGTTTAGGGGCTACCTTGCATTACCCCCACTATTGGTAATATCAAGAAGAATTTTTTTTTTTTTGGTATTACCAATAGTGGGGGTAGTGTAAGGTACCTCCAAAACCCCTGTCGGGTCCGACGGAGGTTTGGGGCCACCTTACACTACCCCCACTATAGGTAATATTAAAAATAAAAAAATTCTCCTTGATATTACCAATACTGGGGGTACTATAAAGCATGTCCTCATACATAAACTTGTTTTTAAAAAAAAAATTAATTAATGCATTATTTTATATTCTTCTCACCATATATCTAAAAACTCACTTCCTTATTCACACTCACTATATCTAACAAAGTCAATTGAACCTCTAACAAATTATGAATTTATATTTTCATTGCAATTCAATTATTGAATAAAGTAAACAATAAAAATGATTCATACACATACCGAAAAAGAACTCTTCGCACGGCTTGCACTGATCCTTCAGAAGTTGAGAAGCAATCTGATTTCTTAAAAGAATTCCCCCCTTTCAAATAAGGTCCATAACCTTGCTCCCAGAGTTTTCTTCTCCAACCCTCTATGTATTGTACAAGTGAATCCGGTTCAAGCGGGACTTCCATGTTAATTTTGAGATTGTCCTTGCTGACCACATTGTCAAAATATTCTTGAGCACCTTCTTCAATCTGCAAAAGTAAAAAATAAATTTATGTTCAGGCTATAATCTTACTATTTTATTGATTCAAATTCATGAAGCGCATCGTAATTTCAGAATCAAAGAGCAATGATAGCATTGCGAATTCTAAACTCCAAAAACTTACCCCGGACCACCACACGCACTTATGGAGGAAAGGCAACAACTTTTCTTCTGAAAATGGACACGCTGGAAATTTGCGAGCCTCTCGAGAAGGCATTGACGAGTTCCACCATTTCATATACTTCAACTTCTGGGTAGGTGATGTATTGCATGTTGCAATCATCTGAAGCTTCTCAAGTGTCATCTCTTGGACCTCGTTAGTGGTCCAGTGCTTTTCAACCTTCAAAATCACATTGCGATAATCAATATTCACATAGGCTTGAACAACAAAAAGAAAATTCAATTTTTCATTCACTAGAAATACCTACCTCTTGTAGGAATTCGGGACCAAGAGCTGGATTTGCAATTGCAAGCAACTTTCCCATTTTCCTGTACAACTTTGTAGACTTCTCTTTGGCTCCAACCCTCATGGCATTTGCGATTCCCTGGTCACTCTTTTCCTCAAAAGGAGTGACTTCATTGTACTTCCTTGCAGCACTATCTGCCGCCTTTGAGATTTCTTGCTGCAATATTGGAAGTTTATTATTATTTGCTTCTCCACAAAGAAATCCGAAACACTAATACAATTTTGGAAATACAATAAACAAAAGGAAGACAAAGTACAGAAAAAAATCTCACCCTAAAATTGAACGCCGTGAAAACATCCATAGGCATAGAGTACCAAGTCTTCCTGACGATTGGGACTGCACATCGTTTCTTTTCTGAAGGTCTTAGCATCTCCATAAACTTCTCCAATGGAAGAAGCCCATATTTCTGCACGCGGTACAGTGTGTGCACCAGATTGGTCTTCACGTGAGAGTCTTCCGTGGACCTAAAATGAAACAATTGCTTTAATAAACAAGAAAAAGTATACAATATGTAACACAAGAACTTCAAATCATACAAAAAAAAAAATTAATATGCAATGTTTAGAAAAACTCACTTGTTAATGTCATGCATCACTTGCATGACTAACTCGATTCTACCTTTTGTTTCGAGAATGATGCAGTCTACTGAGATGTGCCAATTAGGGTCAGCAGGATGACGCCTTGTAATGTGACTCATCCATGCTATACGACGGTGATTTCCGTCACATACGAAGAACTTCAAGTTCTTCAGAAATTGAAGCTCTGGCTTTGAATCCACAAACACAGTGAAATCATCATTTGCTTGCTTCCACCACGGATCCCAACGGTTCATCTCATCCACAGTGAACTCCGAACTCTCTCCAACCTCATTTGTTGTAGACACATAGAACACTGCCGCTCCCTCACGGTAACCGTGAACAAACTCCTGTTCTAGTTTCAACAAGTCAGAGGATAGTGTTGGCCTCACCATGGGCACAAGTCTACAAAGCAGAATTCGCAGTCTTGAGAGCTTTTCCGGCTTCATTCTCAAAGTGGCAATAGTGGCTACGGAGTCCACCTTCTGCAACCTCCGTAGCTCATCCTCGAGCAATTCTTTCTCTTCTTCTGCATCATCAATGTCCTCCACTTGAAAATCTGTTTCTCCTTCACCTCCAATCTCTGGTTGCTCGGTATCGTCGGTCCCCGGTGTTTCTAGGTGACGTTCATTTTGGGACAAATTCATTGGTGATTCCTCAATCTGCAAATTGAAACATACACTTCAAATATTGCATAAAACAAACATAACTACTACTATAATTGGAAGTTAAATTACTAACACGGCAGATATACAATACACTAAATACAAAACCAAAATGAGGGAAATGTTACATGCATGCATCAATGGTATTACATTATGAATATCACAAGAGACTTAGACATCAATTGCCAACAAAAATATAATAGAAATCAATCTATTAAAATTTATTTACATTTAGTCAATGTAAACTACTTCCTCTAAGTCCTGACATTGGTGGATGAATACCAACTCCTGAGTACGTAATGGTACAAGACAACTGCACTTGCAAGATTTTGGACCCCAAGGACTTGTAACAGAGTCCGATGACTTGGAGTCAGAGTTGCACTGTGTCTTTGAGCTGTACTCTGTTTCTGAGCTTTCATCCGAGAAAAGAGGCATTCTACGTTTGCCTCTTTTTGAATTACTAACATGACTATGCATGGGTACTTCTAGACGATCTGCAGCACGATCGCACGCATCCAAAATATCTCCCAAACTTACCACATCCGTCTCTTCTGGTGCTTGAGACTCATTGCTCAAATTCAAGTTCACAGGTCTAGGAGTCTGAGAAACCAATTCATCCGTCACTTGAACCACCTCAAATGGAACTAGCACCAATGACGAAGAAGCTTCGTGTGTGTGAACATTTATCAATTCCATCTACAAATAACAAGAAGTTCACGTCATCTTCATACATAAGAAGTTCCACTAATTCTATGAGTTTAGAACTTGGATTAGAACATAAACTTGAAATCAATGTTTAACCACAACCATTACATTATCAATGAAACTATATCATTTGAGTAACATAGTGAACACTTCTAGGATGCATTTAAATCAGGAATTTAGTTTTATAGAAATCATCTTATCATCTCTTGGTCATCGTCATGGCAACACTTGAAAACTCACTTTCCAAGAACAATTTTTTTTTCCTTACATTAGATTACTAAAGATCATTAAATATTAAAATATTATTATAAAAGAGAGGAACAACTTCTTCATCTTCAAATTGCTTGAGACTCTATATTTGAAGCCTGGAAAATTGAGTGTATCCAAATGTATCATGAATGAACTTAAATTCATAGTATGTACTATTGAAGAAAGTATGTGTTATTAAGTATAAAACCTAAACCAAAATTCAACATCTGAAGCATGGAAGAAGATGACTGTTTAGAAATAATATGAATGACCTGAAATTCTTCATTTGATACTGCTAGGATGGGTACCTCAGTTGACATTTGAACCGGTGCAGCCATAGGTGCTTGGTCTACAGCAAAAGATCTTACATCATCTCTACTTCAAGAGCGAGTATTCCTTATATTTCTCAAAGTTGATTGCCTCTGCAAGTCCTGCAACTGTGGATGAATACAAAAAGTATTAGTAAGATTCAAAAGATCTGATAAAAAATATTTGGATCCAGACATTATTATTTTTAATAAAAACCGATGTTAGGGGTACCGGGGCGTATACCCAAACCCCTGTCGGGTCCGACAGGGCTGGGGGCCGTACATGCCTCCACTTCTGATTTCGGTCTTTGGACAAAGCATTAAAGGAAAAAACTTTGTCAAAAAACCGATATCGGGGGTTGCGGGAAGTACCCCTTGACCCCCGTCGGGTCCGACAGGGATTCGGAGCGTAACAAGTGCCACCCTCGATATTGGTTTTTACCACAGGATTCAATTACATTTTACCCGTATGAAAATAAATTTTTACACTCACGATGAATATATATTTGGCAACAATATCGCTAATTATTAATAGTAATAAGTTTCGCAAGTGCAAAATCAAAGAAATCACTACAATTAACAGTTCCCGCAAAAACAGTAAGGGCCATAGAACACTTTCAACTCACCGAAGGTAAATTCCTGAATTCAAAATTAATTTTGCTTTAAAAAGATAATATCCTAAACCACAAGCCAAGTACATCTACCTCAGCCACGTTGTTAGAGGAAAATGCTTCATCTATCACATTTAACTGTTGCACATCTAATGTATACAAGATCAAGGACTTCACGACAAGGAATCAATGACGAAAAAAGACAAACTTAAATATGAAATAAATAAGGTTAGAAAAAAGCATTGATTTCTCGTCAAAACAGTAAAAAATACTAATACCCTAGTTAAAAAAACCAATATATGGGGTAGTGGGGGTTGCCCAGGGAACCCCTGTCGGGTCCGATAGGGCTTGGTATCGTAGCGGCTGCTACCCCTAAAATTGGTTTTTGGATTCGTCCTTGTAATATTTGCCACCGTCTTGACTACTGTGATTACGATCTGGCAAGCCTACATTACTGTAGCTGCTTCACGAATAGCAAAAGTCAGATAAATATTGATCTTCGGAGTCTCCCGATCAAGGCTGCAGTTCTTATAAAGATCTACATCATCGGAGTCTCCACGATCCAAAGCAAATCATCCCGAACAGAAACTGCCATCAAAATTTTTGTGAAATGCACGACGAACTTCTGATATCAAAAATGTAGTTTGACGCCAGGTTTTCAAATGAGCAAAAGGTGGTGTCTGTTTGAGAGTGCAGGTATGCTTCAACTGTGGGTCCGACAGCTGAGATTTTTTCGCCCTTCTGAAATTGATACTTAAATTCTAAGACACAAAGTCCAGTGAACATTGATTCTATTTCCGATGACATCTTCTCCTGTTTGATCAAAATATGACTACACTTCTGAAATCTCAAAATTCAAAATACAAAACCGAAATCAGGGGTACCGGCAGCTCTCCACTGAACCCCTGTCGGGTCCGACACGGGATCATGGTGTAGCTGGTGCCACCCCTGATTTCGGTTTTTGAAATCAAGATTGTCGTTTTCTAGATCAAATTTTCTCCTGTCATAAAAATTCTTCCTTGTTAAGTGACTTAAGTCGATCACATTGGACTAACCGTTAAACTTCTAAAGTAAGATTCACAAGATCAGGCAGCCTCTCATCTGACCATCATCTACGAACTAAGTTGAGAACCCGATATTCAAGTCAAAACAATAATCCTAGCATGCTTCCCCGAACGTATCAGTTCAGTAGAGGCTACCAGCAAAGTCTTCAGACAGACATAACTACATATGAGTGAACTAGAACTTCGACGACGCGCAACACTACCTATCGATATTCGAAGCTAGGAAACAGAGCTGGGCAACAGAGCCTACCAGTCGATCTTCGAACTTGGGCAACAGAGCCTACCTGTCGATTTTCGAAGCTGGGCAACAGACTGTCGATCTAAGTTGTAAACGGAATCTCCTAGTCATTCAAATCTATATGCATGTGTTTAGGTTCTCTGATCAGATATCTGGGTCCGTCAAAGGTAATGGTAGGGGAACAGTTAGTGAGTACTTCGAGCGCCTGCAAGCTTGAGGTTCGTCAGTTTCAAAAGAGAAGAAAAAATTCGCTGTGCAAGTTGGATTGAAAACAATTATCTAGACTTGGGTATCAATTACCGCGGGAGATCTATGTCTGCATGACTAGCCTCTAGAGTCCATACAGAAATCGCTTACCAAGAATCTCGATCCACTTAAGAGTACAGGCGGCATGAGCGCTGGATAACTTTCAGATACATCTACGGCAGTACGGCCTGCTCAGACAATCTACGTAAAGTATTTTGCCGTGCTTTGAATGCAAGGCAGTCTTGACTGGATTTCAAATGAATCCTAAGACTTACATTTACTTGGACTTAGTAATGCAGATCGTCAATCGAATTCAAAAGTCATGACTAAGTCCTGCAACGAAAAAGTCATCTCTCCAGGAGAAACAGCAAGCAACCGAAAATCCATGCAAAAGAAAAAGAAAATGATACACATCATAATCGAGATAATGGAATAACCAATTGCAGCTCGGGATATACCTCGTCACCACCAGTTTCTCCAACATCTTGACAGCCTTGGTCCTCAGAATCCACCGAAGCTGCGACGTCGTCGACTCTGCGGCTCCTCATACTCTTCATGTTCTGTGGCCTCTGCTGCCGCTGCAATTCAAGAGCCTCTGTAAGCTGAGGACTCGATTATCAAAGACTTCTGCCTAGGGACGATTGTGGCCGACTATGAAGAAGTTGAACATGCAGGAGGTGAGTAGTTACGAAGCCCTCTACGTGGGTCCCAACTAGCCGATGAATCGGGAGGTGTCAGGGACCAGTTGGACGAAGCATCTTGAGTTAGTAATATGCGGAAGAGCATAATTCACGGTCGGCAACTTCTAAAAATCAACTTCAGCTGAGTTTCGTCACACACAGTTGGCAGTAAACTTTTAATCAACACTAGCCACCGAGTTCCTTCACTGACAGTTGGCGTGGGTGGAGAGAAGTTGGACATCGTGCAAAGGAATAAAGGGCCATGCAATTAGTGGGTTTCTATTTAGCAAGTCCTAAAGCCAGTTTTGATGGAATACATTCTCCGAGCTTCTGCCAGTGCTTATGGATAAGGATCTTTTTGGAAAGTTAATCTGCTATTAATATTGATGCTCATGCGAAAAAATGTAGGAAGTTATTAGCATGGTGTTTTCTAAGTGCGTCCTTAGATAGAATTCAAGTTGTCAACTTTAGAGAATTAGTTAGGATGTAGCAAAAATTTATTTATGTAAATAATTATCACCAATGACAATATTATGAGAATGTAAGTCATTTCCTGATAGGCTTCATGCAGATAGTTGATGTAGATATGTCAAACTTTTTGTTTAATAAAATGTTGTTCTAAAATCTATTTTTAGGATTAAATCATTATTCAACATTCCTTTATGATTGAATCTTGGATTAAGATTGATTAATGTTAATGCGTAACCTATAGTACATTGGCATTTTAGGAATAGATTACTTGTTTAAACTATAAAGAACATCCTATTGTTGAATAGTCTCAAACATTATTTGAAGATTCATTATTTTATAAGAGAAGATGACTAGGTGAGATCAAAGAAGTATAGGTTTCTTTAGAATTACATGTAAATAAATCTAGAGAAGATTAAGAAAATAATTTTTTTTATAAAATACACTTGTCTAATATATGTAGACAAATGATTGAATTGACTTTGACATCTATTTCTTGTCCAAACTGAATGAAGTGTACTTGACCTATGTAAGGTAGTACGGATTAAATATGCTTTAATATTTTCAATTACAATGTCATTTGCACTAATTTGTTTAAACTATTTTGCACAATTAGTTAAGAATTACGGAAATTTAACGGATTCATAGACTACAATATTAATTTATATAGCTCCAATTTTCTATTCCTATAATTAAATTATTGCTATTTTCATCTACGAGTACATTAAAATGACATCTTGAAGTTCAAAAGCATTTTTAAAAATAATTGTTAGCTATAAAGAATAATACAAGAGTGTCTACGACTTTACAAAATAAAAAATTTATACAAAATAATATCTCTAAGCGAATAATATACCTTATGAATTTGATGTAGTAAGTATAAGGCATTCAAAACCTCAACAGGCAATGATTGGTTCATTAATTCTGTAAAACCCTAAGTCTCACCATCAATGACCACATCATGATATTGAAATTGCTTTTAAGGCTATATTTGTTTCTAATAGCATTATTTATATTCTAAGTTGGGGAAAATCTGAAGGCATTGTAGTACAACATGAAATATAGAGTCACATCAATCACATTCATTGCTTGCTAACAAATGCTTCTTGGATATTTAAGGTTGTAAACAGTATCAAGACTTTGTACAAGTCATACGCATTCTATTTTCAAAGTTCATGTCATTCACATGTACATACATAGATGTCTAATTTTTTTAAGTAACTTATGCACGCACAGTCATGAATAAAAACATCGTCCACTGTTTAGCATCCACAAGCATAGAGTACAACTTCAATGAATGCAAATAGTTCAATGGTCTTCAGTCTAGCATCTAGAATCATAGAGCATAACTTTAATTAATGCTAGTAGTGCAGTGCAAGAAAATGATATGAGTAATGCTTACATCGACAACGTGATCTCCTCTTGGAAAACTTTGTACGTTTGTGTCATCCTCGGACATTTCTTGCAAAGGATTGGAGTTCTGGTCTACAACATTTTCTTCCATGCCACTCCCTCCTTCTCCAAAGCGCAGGACTTTGCGTAGGTCACCAACTGTTGACTGACTTGATCTAGACACAACTCTCTTTGGACGATTCATTCTAGATCTCGTCAATGCCTTGCGAGATGAAAAATACAAAGAAATACGCCTCTTGCGCTTCTTCCTTTGCTCTGGATAGACAACTACAATGCTATCGGTGTTTACTTGCATAAGGACGTCTACGAAATCAAGTTACCTCTCACTCACAAGAATCAGAATGTAGATTTTTCAAACAAGCATTGGAAAGACTCTTCTAAGGAGGAAGGGACGGTACTTATGCTGAAGAACATTCTACCTAAACCGCTTTAAAAGTCACTTTCATTGAATTCTGACATGCGCCGCCCAATATATTTGAAATTCTATGAATTTGCCTTTTGATTTAAAGAGCCGTCAAAAACTCTGACAACCCACCTACAAATCTAAATATTACTAAAGCGGTTGCGTACAACTGTAATGTAGGAAACCCACGGAAGCATCTCATAAATAAGGCTACTATTTAAAAATTAAGTAAGTATGCATTGTAAAGGTCCTTGTCAGAGCCGCCTAATCGCATTAAATGTTGGACTAAAAGGAAAAGTAGGTATGGCCAAATCATGGCATCTTCATAAGTAGGCCGCCTTATGGCATAAATATTTTTTACCAAAATGTTTTTAGATTTCTTGTAAGTGCTACTCTTGGTAAAAGAATCACACATAATATAATGCCTCACTCTTCTCAGTCCCTCATCTCTTCAAACTAAGTAGTGGTTTTTCAAGTTTTTGCAATTGTGTTGCATCATCATGGCTTGCATTCGAGTAGATGGTCATGTAATACCCCTTGTTTTTCCTGTAGAAGAAGGACGTCATGCTAGAGTGTTGAGTCATCTACTTCATGTACGATTCAGATTTATAGAGTCCTCTATCTATGTTGAAGAGGAGAGAAAGTCTGCATCCGGTGAGCACCAAGAGTCTGTTCCTGTTGTAAAGTCCCTAGAAACAGAAGGGCATTGCTGGTACCTTGTTGCAGGAAACTATCGAGCTTACGGACTTCTTCTTTCTATGATTGTCTCATCTACTGAGCTCCTAAGTCGACACTCTGATAATTCAACAGTTGATATGCCATATATCAACCATGCAGTTTTGCCGAGTCCTCCTCTTGAAGTTCCGCTAGTTCCTTCTCCATCTGTAATTCTTCGTGCGATGAAGGTAGAGCAACTAGATCCCATAATTGAGTTGTCTAGTGAATCGGAAGGAGAGTCACCCGACCTTACTCTACAGAACAAACCGCGGTTTGTGAAAATGGATCCAGACGGGAGGAATGTTGTTCACTCATTTTCAAGGACCCCGTCATTGAGTCCTGCAACATCGTTGTTGTCCCGTCCTCCGTTGTATCCTAGTCCTGTTGATAGAGTCAGTATAATGGATTCTTTGAGAAGACTAAGCGGCATGCATAGATCTCGAAATGAATTGTCAACGATGGATTTGAATGGCATTAGTCACCATCAAGTGCAGTTCCTTCCAGCAGTATTCAACGGAGATGTCATCTTCGAATTGCCTCCATGTCGAGCATCTTCGTCTTCATCAGCAGCTCGGAATTTGGAGGGGATGGACAAGCGTTATGACGGGCATCCATGGTGCAAGGTATTGACCACAAACATTCACAACTCTGACAACCTGAAGTTCCGGAAATCATACTGCGCTGGTCATCTTGCTTGTGTGAATCCAGAGTGTGAATTCTTGAAGAGGGCTTCTAAACGCAATGAAACAGAGTGGACTGGTTACACAACCTTTCCATTTTCACAAGGGGATATTTCTCCCAAAGATTGTACGTTAGTTTGCAAGATTTGCAAAGTGACACCTACATGTTTGAGCACATGTCAAGCTAGAATATACTACTGCTATAGTGAGAATCCAAAAATGAGTAGGGCCGCTATTCATATTGGAGATCATTCTCACCCAGTAGCAAAAGGCATGTATCGAGATTCTACAGAGAAGATTTGTGGACTAATTGCTCAGGAAGTGGCCAAAACACCAACTGCAACAAACTCTGTAATTACTTTGTCTGCTAGCAAAGATTTTTTGACAACCTATCTGTTTCACAACGGTGAGGGAGAGAAAGAGATGTTGCGGGGACCAGAACTAGAGGAAGTTATGGACCGATTTGAGTATTTGAGTAGTCCGAACATCCGCAATGTGATATCTTCCTTTTGCTCTAACAACCGCGGGGGCGTCATTGACAACATCATGACCATGAAGAAAGAGTCAAAGTTCGAATTCATCACAATAGCGTCTTCCCTGGCCAAAGGAAGGAGAAGGTGTACATTTTCAAGATGCTCACCGAAGGACCTGGAAGTGGAGTGGACCTAGTGAAGCGCATGCAACCCGGAGAGAATCTACAAAATGCGTGGATGATGTTTGATCATATTAAGCGTGTGAAGGAGTGGACGACGATGGCTTGCCACGTGTACGATCCCGATTACAAGAAAGTAATGACTATTGCAACATGCGATATGCAATCAAAAGATACCGAGGTACAAGTGCTTTTCTGGAAATGTTTGAATGCTGTTATGTCACGACACGGTGTGGAAAACCCAAACTTCAAAGGGTTCATGGCAGATAGCACGATGGCCAATTGGAATGCAGTTCGTATTGTTTATGGTAGTGGTTTTGCAAATCAAAAAATGGAAAATCGCGAGAGGACTTGCTTGTTGCATTGGAGTACTTCACTTCAGAAGCACACACAAAAGTATATCAAGGAAGCATTTCAGCAACAACACAACTTACTATGTAAACAATACAAAGATGCAAAGACTATGGAGGATGCAGAGACAAAATACCTTGCAATTCGATCATGGTGGTTATCATCTGGAGCTACTACTGAAGATGCAATACATCACTTAGACCATTGGCTTGCCTTTTGGCATTTCCGTTATAGGCAATGGGGAGGCTTCATGCAAATGGTAAGGTCATTTGTCAATTTAGATTGCATTTGTTTGTGAGAATGGTGAAATTATGATTGAAGAATTTTCAAGTTATGTTGTTTGTACATTTAGGTTTAAACGAAAAATTAACCGTAAATCCGAACTTCATTTTTTATTTCCTTCACCCTAAACCAAAAAAGGGGGTAGTGAGAGGGAGTCCTCAAACCTCCGTCGGACCCGACGGAGGTTTGAGGACTCCCTCTCTCTACCCCCATTTTCGGTTTATGTAGAAGGAAAAAAAATATAGAAAGTTAAATTCGAAATGGGTTGGGTGTCATGTGTCTGAAATTGGCTTCTGTTGTAATGTTGATTTGAAGAAGTTAAACTTTACTTGTTCTTTAAATTTTTACCCATGACTTTCATCCAACTGCCCTGTACATGACATTTGTGTCTTTTACATGTACAGTTGTTGTGGATTGTAACGTATATCATTTGATGTAAGACCCTAAGTATATTTGCGGTCCTATTTGCAGGATATGAGTTTGGAGGAGATGGCGGACATGCCTTCGTGCAACTTGTCAGAAACCGTTCATAACAAGTGGCTTCAAATGTCTGGGAACCGAGGAAACAATTTGTTTGACGCCACTTGCGACGACAGCATCCGTACATGGATGCAAATGACAAACTATCGAGCTTACTTGAAGGAACATTCATCTGGATCCGGGCCATCAAAAGGAGAATTGAAATTGCGAGCTGCAAGACGTAGTGGAGATCCTAAGAAAATAGTAGAGGCGTTGAACACTTTACCTGGATCTGAAGGTATTGGAACTCGTATTCCTCATTTAGAAGGAGAAGAAATATTTGGAAGCACAAAGAGGAAATTAGATGTACCCATTGGCGATGCCAGAGATTCACATAGACCGGATAAATTGAATTATTCTCAACCTCGAGTCCGAACGCGGTCATCAACGGCTTTTATTGACTCTTCTAGGGACAATGGTAAACAACCTGAAGGGAACACTTCTTCACATGTGACAGTTGCTTTTGAAAGCGATTGTGACACTTCTAAGTGGCACATTGCAAGGATCAGTCAGAAGTCAAATGCAAAATGTCATGCTCAACAACGGGGGTCGAATATTAAGTGCACAGCGAAAATATCGAAAGGTCGGAAAGGGACCCCTGCTCCTACATATCGTGGGAGAAAAGAAGATTATGGGAGTAAGCAGGAGGTGCTAGCAGACTTCTGGTTTTGTGCAGATGACATTGAACGATGTGTAAAAGGAACAAAGCGCAAGTGGGTAATAGATTGGCCTGAGCTACCAGAGGAATGGCCGGTTTTAAATGGAACAAATCTGAGCCGGGAGGAGACCTTATTGTTGCAGCATTCTGGCTTTCATCTTCAAAAGCGCCCTATGTTGTCTCCTCGTCGACTCTTCAATATATCCAACATATTCAAGAGCGTTTTGTATGACCAACAACCTCCACGTGATGGTCATATGTATCCAACGATCAGAAACAATCGAACAATCAGGCGAATCGCAAATGCACCAACTACAGAGCAACGAAACAAGTGGGAAAGTGCTGGGAACGTCAAAGGACAAATAGTTGGAGTAACATTGTTGCCATTTCCGGGATTAGGTGCAATTGTATCATTAGAGACTGGGGCTGACCATAACCGAAACGTGTATAGAATTACAGTGGGTATGTATCCGTCATGCACGTGCCCAGACTTTACTAGCATGGCTATTTCATCTATTGGAGGTCGGCAACAGTACGTGAATTGCAAGCACTTATACTACTTGTTCCGCTACTTCTGCAAGATGGACATCCACGAGGACAAATTCATTCAAACTCCAAGTTATAGCTTCAATGAATTGAAGTGTCTTTTACTTAAAGCTGGGATCATCACAATTCCAGAGTAATCATGTCCACATGGTTATATGTACCTCATTCTTTATGAATGAAATTTCATTTATTACAATTCAAATGATTTGACCCGAATGGACTTAAAGAAGTTGATGCATTTTTTGAATATATGAGTGTATCTCAATAGTAGAATGCTTTACAAAATTAAGAACTTATGAATGATTAAGCCCTATCCCTAAACCCTTAAATGTAACAGTGGACACAGGAATGTGAATTTTGTTTATGTTTGCCAACTAGTACTTTTTTCTTTTTTAGGACATTATGATCCAATTCTTTTAAGAATAAATTCACTTCCATTTAAATTTTTTTTTTCCATTTCCAATTTTTTTCCATTTCCTTTAATTTTTTTAATAGTTTATTTATTTATTTTCCATGACACTCTATTTTAATTTTTTCTTTCAAATTGCATTCATGTTTTGAAATCTTTTCCTATGCTTTCTCATTAATTTTGTTGTTATCCACATTGATTTACCAATGATTTTCATTTTGGGGGGGGGAGGGCAAAGCTTTGCTATATTTATATTTCTTTTTCCAAAGTAGTGGTCCTTCTTTGAAGGTAGAGCCTATTTGCAAATGGTCAATGAAACTTGAATGTAGTAGCCTAGGTTATAATCCTGTGGCCCTATACAGTAGAACGTTGGGCAGAATCAGAATATTGAGTTTAGAATGAAGTGATCACGTACGCTAGCAATGTCGTAGAGGCTAGGATAACCCAAACTTGAATTCTGTGAGTATATTTGCGTAGCATATTATGTTTGTTAGTAAAATTGAAAGAAAGTACATATTCAAATTGTAGTGGGACCACGAAATTGTTTCACTAGAACACGAAGTTCTGAAGTTCTTTTTCATCAGGAAATGTCAATCATGAATCTATTGACAAATAATCTACAAATCCACGGTCATAGGGGGAGCGGTTATAGGTCCTAGAATTTACTAAAAATAGAAAATAATGCCAAAATTAAAAAAAAATTCTCCTGAATTTTTTTTTTCAGCAAAAAAGTTTTAAAATTTAATCCAAAGGCTCCACGCTCACAAATTCTACGCTCGCAGCTCACAAGCTCGCCGCTCCAAGCTCACATGCTAGCGTCGTTGCTTCATCATTAAGGCTTTACCTAGATGCCCAATGCATTTTCTACAAGAGGCCTATGGTTGATGGCGGCAAGCATGGGACCAAAAAGAGTTCAAGTTTTCCAATTTTTTTTGGTTTATATCTCTAAATGATACCGTAGATGCTACTATGCTGCATTAGTTTAGAGGGTACTATTGTTGTCAAAGAAGGGCACAAATTCCAGATAGTTTTTGTTTCAAGTGTTTCACAGTATTATGAGAATGTTGTTGAGTGGGGACATTGTTCAGTTGTTGCTGAAGTGTTGGTCTGAATTTTTTAACGTCTTGTTTTTGGCATTATATTAAAAATTATATATGAAATGCAAGATTTGGAGAGAATTCTCCTTAAGATGGTTATTGTAAGATGCACATTGAATTGATATTGCATTGTCAACAATTTAGTTACTTGACAATAAAATTAAGATAATTAACATTTTATGTTCTCTTGAATGACAAGGAGCAACGTAAAGCCTTTGACAAAGCATGGGTAAGGAAAATTAGGAAAAAAGTATTGACGACCTTCAACAATCGTCGTGGTTGTTTCTCTACAAGTGCATGCATTGAACTTTGGAGGATTTTGGGAGTCCCCAAATCCATAAATGCTAATCAACAAGAAATGCAGGAGTGGATACGCAACTTGAGAGCATTTGAGAATGGTAATTTTTTTTTGCAAAGTTTTAACAATTTTTTATATTGTCTTTGAACATGTAATTTATGTTCATTTTGTTTTGAATATTTAAAAATTTCAATGATCTACATATATGTCGTGGAGGGTTGAGGGGGATGATCCATATGGAGCAGAGGCATTTTGTGGAGCCATTGGCTATGTGAAGTTTGGAAGAAACTACAATCATTCAACACGTTTGCGATTCTACTTAGACAACTAGCATGGTTTGCTTACGTGGTATGTTTTTAGTGTGCATACATTTTTTTGTTCTTGAATTGGTACACTAAAGTTGTATGTAATTTAGTTAGTCACTAATAATTAAGTGTGCTCAATTAAACTTGGCGATACAAGGAGATTCCAATCTCAAGAACAATGAAAATCAGGATACTAAAATTGAGAGATACAGAAGACATCATGAAGGAACGTGAGCAAATTGCAAAAATTGATCTAGTTTTGGAAGGGGAAGCTGAAGAAATTGCAGACAAGGCTTTGGGGGAGGAGTGGGATGCGAACTATTGAGTTGATTTTGCTACATGTAGATTTGTCGATATTGTAAATGTGTATTTTAGCAATATAAGAGAAATTTTTTGCTTGCTTCTTGCAATTTGGTTACCAATTATGGAATTTCAAAAGATAACTTAGATGGGCTTGTTCTTCATTGCTTGGATTTGCAAGTTACAGAATGAAGGTGTTTCTTTTTAAGGAATATGTCCTCTACTTTGGTAAGCTTTTGAACTTCAAAATTTGACACTTTCTCAGTCAATTGTTTTCCTTAATTCTTATGTTATTGTTACAATATGATTTTTGTGTTCTTTACAAACATCTAGTTGTGGAAGACTTTGCTTAATGTTGATATTCTTTGGTGGATTGTTTGTAGAAAAATCAATGTCTTAATTCCTTGGAAGTAAGGGAACTTAGATTTGTTTAAACTCCAAATACATGGAAATGACTTGCCTCAGGAATCACTGAACTTCACATTGGAAATCCTTTCACTTAGCATTTAGTAGAGCACCACCAACATCAATCTTGACTTGGCGCTAGCAGGCTCTACGTCTTTGTTGGAGGTCATGTCCTTGCATGGGAACGGTAGGAAGCATCTATGGTGGCAGAAAGGCATGCAGTGGTCTTTTAGCTCTATTGTCAGTGACAACACTGCCACACTACCACGCGGTCTTAGCCCTGTTTCTTATCATGACTTGAATGCTCTCAAGTTCTTTGCAAGGGACTTTGATTACAGTGAGCACATTGTTGACAAGGGCTTCCACCTTCCTGTGCTTCTCTTGGTCGTCCCATTTGTCGATCCGAAGTCCAAATCAGCAATCTCTACATTGTCAATTTCTACTACATATGTGCTTGGCTCTTTGGTATGTGCAGAGAAGTCCGAAATTAGGAGAACTTGGGTTTCTTTAAAATTCAAGTACGTGGAAGTGAAGGTTTGTTGTGTTTTAGGATTTAGAGTAGAAATCTATACTAGAAAAACATTACATAGTGTTCTAGATTATAACCAATTTGTGCATCTAGCAATACTTGCTATGTACTACCATGATACATTCTAAAATTTTGAAATCTAATCCATATGTACATGTGGACCTATTAAAAAATTCTGCTTTAAATACATGTAATATCTTTGTACATTTACAACTACTTGCAATCTACTATATTTATACATTTCAAAATGGACAAATCTAGCCCTTTTATACATATGAAATATTTGAAATCTACAACAGCAAGACACTTGAGACTATTAAAATGTTGACTTCTATAACATTTAGATCTATTACAGTATTGTTGCAATATTGAAAAATATCACTAGCAATACAACTCTAAATCTACTATAGTATTGTTGCAATACGAAAATGTATTACTAGCAATACAACTACAAATGTGAAATCTAGACTACAACACATCAATCTATTACTTGAAAACAATATAAATATTATTTTTGAAATTATATTGTTTGTAACCAAATTGTAATACTTATACAAAATTGCATCAATATTGCAATTTTCAACTGTAAGCAGAATTGTTGCAGTTTGCAACAATATTAGATTGTTAAATAATCTAGTCTGTATTGTTGCAATACTATTGCAATTGTAGATTTTTTCTTGATGTGGACATGCTACCCAAGCACTTACATATTCATCCTTGGGCACTATCTACTATAAGCGGTTTGCTCACTAAAAAGGCAGCTTCCTCTCTTTCTTCTCAAAGACATCCGCCTTGCAAGCTCCGCCTTGTCTATTACCTTGCAGTATGCTATCATAGAAATTCACGCTTCCTTTCTTGTTGTCATGCTCCAGGCACTATAATTTTTGTCATGATTTTTCGAGCTTTAGCTTGCTTGTATTGACGTCAATTGTGGAGAACTATGGACCTGCCCATGAAGGTCAACATACACTTCCTTGTTGTCAAAGCTATGGATCTCATCAAGAATTATAAGTTTCCAAAATCATATTTTGCATACAAGCAATTTCATATCTATAGATCCTACAGTTACTTCAAGCAAGCACAGTGACAATTGCTTATGTCGTTCTTGCAAATTTATCCACTTTTTAAGTCTCTTCCCGCTTCTCCAGGTCATTCTAGGATTGAAAGAACCATGTTGCATCGAAATGGATGAAAATAGTCTTTTGTTCGATAAAAGTTATGTGTTTTTGTTTTGACTACATATGTTCTTTTCTTGGAATTGAGTTGGATTTTTTTAATTTGGCATTAATTTATTTTAAAAGGATTGTGTCATGGTGCCTTTGTGACAATGTGAAAATTATATCTTCGTTGTTGTTCATTTTGAAGTTGTTGAAAGAATTCGTCACTTTTTTCATTTTGTATACAAAATTAGGAGTCTTTTCTACAAAAAGATACGGGGTATATGATATCTTCATCTGTCAATACTTTTTTGATAGGAATCAATACTGTAATGTATCCAAGAAGTTAACCCCAACAAGTATTCGATGTTTTCAAGACCAAAGTCGCTCAAAAGTACTTAAACCCCAAAGCAAGGCAAAAATCTTCATCTATATTTATTCATTATATTGGAACCTTTGGTTAACTTATTAGAGTACACCTTCTTAAAATTTTAGAATAAGAAACCTTACCAATTGCAAGATCAAGTTGCTTGAATTTCAAAAAGAATATTTTAAAACTCTTCCCAAATGGTTAAATTTCATCTTTCAAACTTTTTACACAAAAATGTGTAGATCCTACAATTTGTTACTCTCCATAATATGTTGAAGAAATAAGTTGGGCATACATATAAAATATTTCAAACAAAAAATATTTTATATTCATGCTTGAAAAAAATAGTAAGTAGAAAGAAGTAGAATTTGATTTAAAACATTAGGGGAGATTTCAGGTACTCGGGAGATTGTTTCAGGGTTGTTCCCATAGTTTAGAAATTCATAGTCTCCCCAAACACATAAATCTCTTCTAATGTATTAAATTGTTAAGAATTTTGTTATGGAGTTGAAAAATGCCAATTTTAATGGTTGTAATGTTATAATAAATAATCTACACCCAATATTTTTATTTTTTTTCAAAATTATTGAAAATTGAGTTAAATAATGAACTTCAAAGTTTATTTTAGAGTAGAGATTCTATAACTACCTGAAAACTAAAACTCCTCATAACTTTCATCTCATTAATCTATATGGAATGATTCAAAGCTTTCCAAGTATGTATAAATTTAGAAAATCAATTCAAAAATTTTATTTAAAAATAAATAAAATTCTAAGCTGCCAGAGCTACCTATATAACAATGAAAATTACATACCATGCAATAACTTTTTAACCATGTAGTCAAAAGTTATGAAAATTATTGTGCCTTAAAGCTACCCCTCCGGCATATGTTATGTGAAAATTTCAAAGGAAAAAAATAAAAATTTCATTTGTAGTGACCTCCCCAAAATTGCTATGTTGCCAAAAAAACGGTATTTAGACCTTTAGGGGTCAATACCATTGAGTGAAATGTTTCATGTGGAAATAATTATAGTAATTCAACTTTGTGCTAATTTTTAGTTTGCAAGATTGTCTAAAGAACTAAATTTTCTCTACGTTACCACTTTCTAGTTTCTATTTAGTTGACTCAGTGAATTGATTTCTATTTGTATTGTTTAGGACTTTAGTATTATCAATTAACATTATTTCATAAGTACATGCTTGATTATGACTATCTATGTTACAAAACTAGCCTCTCACCACTTTTTTTTGCATAAACATGAGAACATGATATCTATTTAACTAGCATCTATAATCAACACTTTCTAAATTCACAATTTATTCTAATTGTGCCCCAAAGATCATACTAAAAGAAATCTAGGAACTATTTTCAAACTGCCAACATGATTCCAATAAATATTAAAGCAATTGATAGTAGAAAACATGCTCAAATTTTTATTGGATTGCTTTTAGGTATAGAACCTTAGACTCCTATGCACAATGTTTTTTTTTTCGGGGTGATTTATCACACTCAAAAGCTATATAAATTTTTGAGGGATTAATTTTTATAATAGATTCTTCTATTTTTCAATGGGTGAAATCACTCAATTGCTACAAAATCTAGAATAATATCACTCTATCATGGATGGATTACACACTTTGGGATGAATATGTGTCTTGTCATCCAAATTTGTGTTTTAACTCATGTTGATGGATGAAAATATATTTATTGACACCTCTCCAATGGAGATTGCTTTCTACGGTGCACAAAATAATGAAAAACAAAAACAAAAACAACTACCTATTCAAACTTCAAAGTCAACTAATGTGCCTTGTGTTGTTGCTACAACCAAAATAAAAGTAAAAAGTAATTTTCTAATTTTCTAATTAAAAATAACTCAAAAATTCATAATTTCCACATTTTAGGTTGGAACACCACAAAACAAAGTCCATATACCCCTCTTCATAGAGAGCTTCCCATGGCACTAAGAATGTGATCAAGGGACATATAGTCTAAAAGATCTCACCGTCACAAACAAAACAAACAATTTCATTTAATGTATAGAAGACTAGTGTACCATGTACTGTTGCCACATTTAAAAGAAAAGAAGAAAATAATTTTTTAATTTTTTAATTTTATAAAAACTTTGAAATTCAATATCTTTCACAGTATAGGTCCAAACGTCACGAAACAAAGCCCGTGCACCCCTCCTTTTTGACAATACCAAGAATGCGACTCAGGGACATCAATGGATGAAAATAGCTTCACTGGCACCTCTCCAGTGGACGGAGATCGGGCTTTCTGTGGTACCCAAAATAATGAGAAAAACAAAAAACAAAAACAACAGCCTGGCTGTTCCATCTTCAAAGTCCATTATTTGTCTGTGTCAATCAGTACGATCATGTCCACTTGTTCCAAGTATCATTTCATTACAGTACACACAAGTTGGGTAACTTATAAGAGCTGAGTTCCAAAACTCTTCAGTTGGAAGGTGTCAGTCACAGATTCTAACTTATTATGGATCATGCAAGTGCTGATGACTTGGTGTGATAGTTACCGTAAACATACCTAAGGTGGAAGCACCCAAAACCGTCAACATAAGCAATCCAGGATAGTTGGAGGTACCTTTTCCTAAAAATGATATTTTTGTAGTATTGGCAAGTGAAAATCATAAATATTCTAAAAAAAATTAGATTTTTCAGATGTGGTATGTAATTTCTATGATTTTTCAAAGTGCCGTTTCCCTAAACCGTTGAAACTATCACATAGGTGAATCCTAAACCGAAATCTGGAAATATCAATAGTTAGCAAATCAAAGTTAAGTATGTGTCCTTCAAATGCGTTAGTGAATCAAAGGTAAGCATTTGAATGACACATTAACTAAAGTATAGGGACACATTAAGAAGTAGTCTAAGGTACATGAATAGGTACATGGACGGTTTTGGGTGCTTTCACCTTATTATCAAGCAGATTTGCTATCTAAGGTGAAGGCACCGAAAAGCATAGATGTTCTTATTCTTGTACCCTAAACTACCACTAAATGTGTCCCTAGACTTTAGTTAATGTGTTCTTGAAATGCTTACCTCTGATTCATTGATGCATTTGAAGGACACATACTTAACTTTGATTTGATGACTACTTATTTTTGTAAATTTCTATTTAGGGTTCACTTATGTGATAGTTTCAGTGGTTTAGGGAGACAACACTTTGAAAAATCATAGAAATTATATACCACATCTGAAAATTTTAATTTTTTTTGGAATATTCATAATTTTCTCTTGCTAATACTACAAAAAAAATCATTTTTAGGAAAAGGTACCTCCAACTATCTTAAATTGCTTATGTTGACAGTTTGGAGTACCTTCACTTTAGTTCCCTTGGAGAGGCTATTCGTCAACCCACGTATTATTCAAATATTGAAAAGTTTGAAAGAAGCAAAATCAAGATATTCCAACAAGAAAATAATTTCTTGTGATTTTTCAAAATTTGTTGGGACTAAATTGGCAAAGCGTGGTAGTAGACCCATCTAAACTGCACGCTAATGTGTCCCCTCCCTAAGTGCATTGTCATGATGCTAAAGGGTTGCTAAGATTGTGGTAATGGATGGATGATTGATATAAATGGGAGGGTCCAATAGAAGTTAGAATTGGATGATGGATGACATTGGGTTGTTCTACCTTAATCTAAATCTACTATGCCCTTGTATAGTTTGTCCAAGTACCATAGGTAATGGTGAGAACTTTTGTTGTGATTTTAAAATAAATAAAAATTTAATTTAAACAAAGAAAATGCTAGTTTCCATAATACATTAAACAATGAATTAATGTCGTCTTTGGTAGTTATTAACTCTTAAACCCCCATTCCTTGCCTAGCAGACAATCCAATGTGGAATTGAAAATCTTCTTGAAGCAAGTTATGGGTATTGTTGTTTGCTCAAAGTTTGTGTGGTCACGGCATGCAAAATGGACCAATGACTTATGACTTTGCAACCTAAATGTGAAGTTTAACAAGTCACATTCATTGTAGAAGTGGGTTGAATAGGTTGAAACATTCCAAAAATATCTTAAAGCAATTTTTTGTCAAAAGGTCACTCAAAACTAAGCTTGTTGTTTAAGATTAACCTTGTAATGTTGGAGGGGCCTAAAAGTGTTTCATTGTTATTATTCATTGTGAAAAAAAAAGATAATTTTCATATTTTTTTTGCAATTATTTACATGATTTTCCTTTCTTTGATATGATGTGTTGTGGCCTTTATACATATTGTCTTTTATTTTGCTTCTTGATGGGGTCTAATTTGTTTGTCTCATAACCAAATTCAAATTTTCTTGTGTTTAGTTTAAGTGACTTTTGATGCACTTCCAATGATAGTACTTTTAAAGTTATAAATAAATTTCAAATTAGTCAAAAGTTAGAAATACTTATATCTAGTTGAAGATTCTCTTTGTCTTTATGAAGAAGAAAAAAGAGCTCCAACCACTCTAACTAATTGGCATGGTTAAAAATTCCTATTTGTTTAAGGTTCTACATAATTAGGCTTTAAAAGGTTATTTTGAGTAACTCTTAGATTACATACCTTTATGAGAAAGAAGGCTTTATACTAACTAAACGGACATTGGAATTCTATTTGGGGTGGTTGGGGGTAAGTGATTAGGTAGAAAAAAAGGTTAGAGACCAAGAGCTTGATTGTTGCAAGTGCTTTAATGTAAGCTGTGTATATTAGAGAGTGTTTGATTGTTTTTGAATTTTTGTTTGTAAAGTAGGATTTATGTGGCAAATATAATTGTATGTTGATAGTGGTAAAGAAAGTGGAAATTTGAAGTTGTTGGTGGAATGATTGGATTGATGGTGTATGTGTGGTGCCATGAGGGCCAACAATAATAACCATTAGTGGTTGTGTATTCCAACTAAGGTTGTGAGTATTGTTGATGAAAGAGCTATATTTGTTGATATTTTTTGCTATAGACTCCAAGGAAAATCTATTATTGCAATATGTGAATTGAATGAATTGAATGGTGTATTATTGTGAAGGGATTGTTGGTGGGTCATGTTGGAAAGATGTTCTTCATAGGCACAACATATTTGGACATAAGTGTGCATTATAGTACAATGTGTTGGACTTGGGCATTGACAAGTATATAGCCATGAGGAAACTATACATTCTAGAGGTTTGTCTTTGAAATTTTCCACATTCATGAATATGAAACATTGGAATGTAGTATGTGATAGTTTACATATTTTGCGAATTGCTTTTTTATGTCTTTGGATGCATAGTGCTTTGATGTTTGGATGGGTTCAACATAACAATAAGTGTATCAATGTGTCAATTTGTTGTAAGTTACATAGTTTGTAAAGTGGAAATGGGATTTGGGTTGACTAGAAGAAATGTTTGCAGACTTGTTCAATGTACAATCCATATGGAAATTTGAAGAGGTGCGATTTGGGCATTTGAGATAGAAGGGATGGTCCTAAATTTATTTGATAAGGAATTATCGATGTTTGGATTATTTATTCATTTTTTAATGCTTGTGAATTGTTAGAACTAGTAATGAAGTTGAAGGAATTTATTGAGGGATTTCCAATTTGTGCAAGTAAAAGTAGAAAGTAGGGGTAGGGTGAGCATGTTCATAATTATTTACAAATAGGCAATGTTCTTTCAGATTACTTGCGTTGGTAAGGTTGTTTGATTTATTGTTTCTTTGTATATTAGTGTGGGTATGTACTTTATGTATTGTCTATGGAAAAGTGCAAGATAATTGTAGTAATTGAGTAATAGAATTGATTATAGATTTATTTGGATAATTTGTGTGAAAAATTGAATGTCTAAGATGTGTATAGATAAGATAGATAGAATTGAGTTTATCTACAGATATACAAGCAAACATATTTGTCTTTGAACTCTTATAGCAAACATTCATTACATGTTTTTCTAGGCCTCTAAGAGACTATTTCGAGTTGGTTCCCCATGTTAATAACCTTGGTAGGGTAGTCAAATTATTAAATTATTATTATTATTTTTTAAATTTAAAAAACAATATATTATTTTAAAATTAAAATAATAATAAAATTAATTAATATTATTTGACGAGGTAGTCTCTTGGCTATGTTAGATTGTAGTTGTGGTGCAATTCCTACAGCTCAAGAACTATGGAGAACTCACAATCTTTTAAAGGTCTAAAAACATCTAATGCTTTCTATAGGGACGTGGGGTCAGAATCTAGAACTCTTATGGTAAACATTCTTTTTGTAGGGATGTAATTCTGAAGTCTAGACTTCTAGTTAGTTGACAATCATACAAGGTAGAACAACCCAATGCCATCAGTCATTGAATCCTGACATCTATTGAATCCTCCCATTGCGTCAATCATCCATCTATTACCACAATCTTACACTAGAAGAAAATTGTGTTAGAATCTTTGAAAACACGTCACCTTGTTTTTGTTAAGTTCCAGTTTCAAAACGCAGTCAAAACACAGAAAAAACGTTTTTCACCGTTTTGATTGTGTTTTGAAACGGGAACTTAATAAAAACAAGGCGACGTGTTTTCAAAGATTCTAACACAATTTTCTTCTAGTGTTAGCAACCTTGTTGCATCATGACAAATGCACTTAGGGAGAGGACACATCAACGTGTGGTGTAGCATGGATGTACCCATCACTTTACCAATTTAGTCTCAACAAACTTTGAAAAATCACGAAAAAATTCATTTCTTGTTAGAATGTCTTGATTCTACTTACAAATGGCTTTTCTCGAACTTCTCAATCTCTGAAGAATGCACGAGTTGACAAATACCTTCTCCAAGGTACCTAGATAGCAAATAGGCATGTTTACTTTAGCCAATTTGACAAGTTACCTTTCAAGCTCATGTACCTTTTCAAACTTGGAAGGGACCATCCATCCTTCTGTGGACGTCATCCGTCCTCCAGCAGACAAAGGCAGGTGTTGCCACCACGGGACAACTGCCCAACTGAAAGCTGAAGGGTCCCAGCGGGGATTTGAACCAGCGACCGTTAAAACCCTCGCAACAAGTGCTCCACCGATCCCCGTCCTACCAAGCTTCCCGCCCTGCTCGCGACGGCTCCGTCTTCGATCTCCGAAGCAAAATTTTCTCAGCACCAAGCCACTTAACTTTTACTGCGATGCCAGTATCCCCGCTTTGCATCGCCACTCTCCCCTTAAATTAGTCCCCAAATTTTCAAAACCCTAGATCGGTGAGCCTGGTTTGCAGACATCGATCGCACAGTCCGCATTGACTCCGTGGTGCTCGTTTCACGCGTCTCAGCTGTGCGCGCCGTGTACGAGGAGGTGCTTCCAGCAAATTATTCGTCAAATTCGTCGGCAGTACAGTAGTTACTTTTCGCGATTGTTTTTTATTTTTTGAAAATTTCTGGACAAATTGGTTTCTCGGGGCGGTAAGGACGGAGCAGTAGTGCAGTGGAGTGGAAGTCTTGGTCTCTGGGGTTTTGGGGATGGCGTGATAGAGAGACGAGGTTCTGCTATGGAGTGCATAGTTGATCGATTTTGGTGTGGCGGAGGTTGTCTGTGAGAGGCGCTTCTTCAGGATTGCGTGCTGTTATTTCTTGTTGTTAGATTGGTTCTGTATCGTTGGAGATTAGTATTGAGGTTTTCGTCGAGGTTTGAGCATATTTTAGTTGTTGGCGTTTATCTCGGATCTAGAGATTGGCAGTCTGCTGCCACTCTGCTTTTCGTCTTTTTGTGATTCGGAGAAGCTCTGAATTGGCGACGAGGTTGTTGGAGGGTTTATGCGTGCGGGGTGACTTTGAGGCGCACGTTTGGAGTGGGGTGGGCGACTGAGGAATGAAAAAAATGAATTCCTTACTTGTCAAAGGCTTTCAGGCCTCGAAGTGGTAAGGCGCCTGACTTTTCTTCTTTATGGTATGGTAACGACGCAGTGATTTATGCAGTTGTTTATTCAGCAGATAAGGTTATTCTTGGAATAACGGGATGCGCTTAGTTTGATTGCCCCTTCTCGTTTTGGTCTTTGGTCACTAGTTCCTTTGTCCTGTGGAATCCGCCTGATAATGCTTAGGTTATCTTCTGCATCATTTGTTTTCTCCACTCTAGGACAGCAGTGTTAGCGACTTCCATGTATTTCACTGGAACGTGGAGGCTCACTTTTGGTTAGGGTTGTACTGGGATTTTGGCGACTGAATTCTGGCATTACGTGCTCGCTGTAGGATCTGTTTAAGTTGTGCTTTTATCATATATATGTCTCCTAGTGTAATTAGTTGCTCTAAAGGACTGGGTGGTTGTTGAAGTACATCATGTCCCAGTTTTCTCCCGACGTACCTCGTCATGTCATAATGGATACTAGAGACTTGTACAGGCCGCTTGCCCTTGAATTTAGACGAAATTTAAGTATGATGGGCCACGTCAGATCTGCCCAGGTATGAATTGTTTAGAGAATGGAAATTTCAACTCAGATCATGGGTTTTGAACTTCAATTCAAAGTGATCCGAGTCAAAAAAATCTTGCCATCAGGTTCTGACTGAGACGGACTGCGTCCATTGGTATTTTAATTTCTACAGCAAAACTCAACTTCGATTAGGGACATCTCGAATCAAGCTGTTGCGAAACAAAAAATTGGCACAGATTGCATCCGATAGAAGAGAAGTTGCTGAGCTCTTGAGGAATAAGCAAGACAACAATGCTCGATTACTGGTTTGTCCACTCTTTGTCTTGCAGCGATGGATATGTATCTCAATGCTACTGTTGATGACTTGTTATCAGCAAAGGATGTTATCTCGTAAAGTTCATCTTTCCATTTTTCATAGCTATATTTCTTGTTAAAAATATCGTGTCTCCACTTTTAGTGAAAAAAGTATATCTGCAAGCCCATAGTTGAATGACGTTGGGAATCGAAAGTTTTCCCCAGTAGTTCTCATGATTGGATCTTGTGATTACAGGTTGAGCATGTAATAATAGAGCAGGATCTTATTGAAGCTTATGACTTGCTTTCTCTCTATGCGGAGCGAATAGCGGCACAACTATCGGTTATCGATTCTCAAAAGTAAGATTTCTGCCAGTAATTAAGGCTCATGCACTTTTCCAATTCACCCTCGGCTTGACCAGCAGGAATGTTTCTGAAGCGTCAATTGTGTTTCTATACTTCGTTTGGATTTATGGGCTATTCCTTAGTGCTTATTTGTTTGTTGTTTTACACAGGACTTGCCCTCCGGATCTCAAGGAAAATATATCAACCCTGCTATATGCATCTTCAAGATGTGCTGAATTACCTGATTTTGCCCAGATCCGTCCTATGTTTGTCGCGAAATATGGAAAAGAGTTCGTTTCTGCAGCAACTGAGCTGCGTGCTGGCTGCGGGGTGAATGTGAAGGTACATTAAGCACGTTCTGTAGCTGCAGTGATATGTGTTCTGAGATTTCTGCTCATTTTCGACTGTCAAATTACTCGCGTTGTCCAGTTCTATGCTTGTTAGCCCCATGTGTCTGTCAGCGGTTCCCTTGCCTCTGCTTGTGTGGAGGTTGTGTTTGAATATATATATCTCTCTCCTTTCACATTCGATCGAAAGTGATCTTTACCGGACGTCACCATTTTCCCGCAGGTGGTTGAGAAACTCTCTTCGAATGGTGCAACAGGAGAAACGAAGTTGAGGTTGCTGAAGGAGATAGCTGCAGAGCATAATGTAGATTGGGATCCTGCTCCCTTTGAGAGGGAAGGCAGGGTGGATCGCGATAATGTTCTTGTAAGTGCCTGTTTTCCTTAATACAGTAGCAACTGTTCAGAGTTGGGAATATGATTAAAAACATATGAGCATCTACTAGTTGCCTGTGCTGTCTGGTTTTGTCAGTCGTGTGATACTTGTCACGTGTATTGGATGCACAAGTTCTTTAGTAATTGGAATTTTTCGTTGGTATTGCAGTCTGGACCTCCTGTGGTCTCTGGAGTTGACACCTCGTCGTTCTTAGTAGACGATTTCCCCTCTGTCCCGAATCAAAAGCCAACATTGGGGACTCATCTATCTCAGCCTGCCAATATCACAAATCCAACTTCGGGAAGGTTCGACAACATAGATCCAACAAATCCGCCACGCCCACGTGTTGACAGGACGGATTCATCAGGTGCTTTCCCTAGAACTGGGCCTCCTTCCAGGCCCCCCCCTGGACGAGATCAACCGAGGGCAGAGGACCTCAAATTTGATGATGGACATCCTGACTTCGATTCAGTGAGCCGGGAAGCTCAATCTCGGAGGAATCAAAGGCGCGAATCAGACAGTTTTATCGCCCCGTCCCCCCAGGCACGACATGAAGTTCAGGATTCAAGGCGTAACTCTATTGGTGTGCCACGAGAAAAGAGTCTTCGGTCTCACTCCGGATCCGCTCGCGGTGACGTGGACGAGTCCTTACTGCGGGATTACAAGAAACACAACCAGAGAGAAGTTGGATCAGAGGACATTGACGAAGCAAATGATAGGAAGGGTAGCCATGGAAAAGAGTATGAAGCAGGGTCAGATCAAAAGTTTACAGATAAGGAAGTTTTCGGAAAGGGAAGGTCACAACATGAAGACCAGTATGCTGAGGAGGATAAGTTTGGAAGGACTTCAAACAGGGATGGTTCTGGAAAGGGAAGGCCACAACATGAAGCCCAGTATCCCGAGGAGGACAAATTGGGGAGGGTTTCAAACAGGGATGGTTCCAGTAAGGGAAAGCTACAACATGAAGATCCGTATCCTGAGGAGGACAAGTTGAGGCGGGTTTCAAACAGGGATGGTTCCAGTAAGGGAAGGCTGCAACATGAAGATCCGTATCCTGAGGAGGACAAGTTGAGGCGGGTTTCAAATAGGGATGGTTCCAGTAAGGGAAGGCTGCAACATGAAGATCCGTATCCTGAGGAGGACAAGTTGAGGCGGGTTTCAAATAGGGATGGTTCCAGTAAGGGAAGGCTACAACATGAAGATCCGTATCCTGAGGAGGACAAGTTGGGGCGGGTATCAAACAGGGATGGTTCCAGAAAGGGAAGGCCAGAACATGAAGTTCAGTATACTGAGGAGGACAAGTTGGGGCGGGTTTCAAACAGGCAAGGTTCTGGAGATAAAATGTCTTATTTGGAGACATCGGTTGAAGAGGGTTCCCGTGGTCGGGTTAGTGCCAGGGTCAAGGAGGATAAGCTATACGCAGGGAAGAAGCCGAAGCACGAATACTCCGACGAAGAAGCTGACCATATACTTCACCGGAGCGAAGAACCACGGCGGAGAGAATCTACCAGCAACACTTCCAAGCACTTGGACGAGGATCCTGAGTGGGATGATGAGCACTTTAGAAATTCTGTAACTACAAGGGTGCCCTGGAACTCAGAGGATGAGTATCGTGCTTCTGGAAAAGGACGGGATTCTTCAAATAGGAGAACATCTGTTGAAGATATGTCGAGAAAGAGTAGCAAACCATCTGTTCCCAGAAAGGAGGTTGCGAAGTATCCCAAAGAGAGAGACACCCCAGATGCACCTCAGTTTGACTCTAGTGAGGACGAGTTTAACTCTAGTGAGGACGAGTATGACTCTCGACGCAGCGGTGCAAAAAAACCTGAGCCAAGGTATAAGACAACCGACATTCGAGACTTGGACCGGTCTTCAGTGGCTGGAGAAGAGGGTTCTGGCAAGGATACAAGGAGGACCTCCAGATTGTCTGTCGTCGATGAGCAAAGGAGAGACCCTCGAGATGACCAAGGATCTTCCCGAGGCAGGAGGCCCGGGAGGGAGGACCCTGTGAACGATCACTTCAGTCCTAGCTCCAGAACCCCAAAGGATTCGGAGAAGAGGATGAGTTTGCCAGGAGGAAGTGGTCATGACAAATCAAAGTACCAAGGGAATCGACCCCATGATGATCACGACGACTCTGTTAGGCGGCGAGCGACACTTGGACCTGAGGAAATCCGTCATGCTAGGGCTCGGGAGACTACAGATTCTCCCAAGAGTAGGTTTGGAGAGAGAGAGAAGCAGGTGGAGAGTAGGAGACAATCTGCACCTCTGTCAAAGGAAGATGGCATGGATGGACGTCAATCACAGAGAGATAAAACTGACCGACAACGCAAGGTCGACATTTCTGCTCATTATGATGATGACAGACCGCCTCGCTTTAGTCCAAACGTTAGCTTGCGAGATGATGATGAGTACACGCCAAGCACTCGTACTTCAAGGGATAGGTCTGACCGACAACGAAAGGCTGAAATTCCTGTTCGGTTCGACGATGGCCGACCTCCTCCACGTTTTATAAACGTTGGCAGTCAACCGAAAGTGGATGATGAAAACTTGCGAGGATCACCGGCCCTCAAAGGCGACAAGCCCCAGAGGTTTGTCACCCGTAATGAGCCGCGATCTCGGACTACTTTGCAGACTGTGAAGACTGACCCCGAGCTGTCAGGCACGCCGAAATCATCATCTGTGCCGGAGCACCGGAAGTCCCGATCTGCCTTAGCCGAGAGTTCCTCTTCCCCTTCCAAACCCGTTTTCAAGAAACCTCCGGACCTGGACTCCTTGATTCAAATGTTTGCACCGAAGAAATAAAGGGGTGACAGATTGAGTGTATCATATCGACTTATGGTTTCATCTGCGAGTGTACAGAATAGCTCTAAATTACGATTGCCTACTGGGTGTCCATAAGAGTAGTAGTCGATTTTAGCCTCTTTGGGGATCCATTTGCAGGAGAACCGAATCCTGTCTTGAATTAGGTATTATTGAAAGATTCTTCCCACACTAAGCCTCTTCTTTAAGGCTTAGAATAAATAAAATAGCTTCATGGTTATCATTGCATGTTTGGGTGGGATGCATGAAATTTGTCAGCTGCTCCTGTGAATTATGACTTTGCTGGTCACGCTCTAACTGATCACTCTTCTTACGTGAGGTTTAGTGGGAGCTCGTCATCTTATCAGGCATTTCTGCATGAGTGAATCCGTTACCATGTGTATACCCGAGTGGTTAATTCTGGTTAACTAATTGGCATGGTGCACCAGCCAGCATGCGCCAATTAGTTAACTGGTCTTAACGACAATACCGGCCCTTCCAGTTACATTGATCTAAAAACCCTCTCGCATTCAGGACTGTAAACTAACTGTTTTTGTTGGTCTACTCGTTTCCTTGACCGTGCTACCTGTTTCCCTTAGGGTTTTCACGAGGATTTCTTCACATTCTTGTTCTTCAGAGTTTCTTGTGGTGAGTGTGGTGCTGTGGTTCGAAACCAGTGGTGCGCAGTGCTTCCTCGTCTTTTCGTTGCTCTAGGTACCAAATCCCAACGCTGTTCCAACCCAGATTTTTTGTGTAATGGAGGCAATTTGAGATTGGAACAATGCAAACGTGTAAGCATCTACTCCGTACTTGTCTTTTCTCTTCGATACGCACTTTGGGTGTAATTTGGAGCTGTTCTTTAGAGATCGAAGTTTTGTCATTAAGTACTACATTGCACCCTGAAGTAGATTGAAGTGCAGCACTTGAGTGAAGTGTAGTGCAAATCTTTACTGTTCGTGAAGAGTGCTTGGTTTCATAATCTCTGCTCCCATTTTAAATTTCCACCCCGTCAATTTGAACCTTATTCTGTAATGGAGGCAATTTGTAATGAAGGCAATTTGAGACTGAAACAATGCAATCTCGGAAGCGACACTCAAGAAATTTGATGTTCGCCTTATTTGCGAACAATGTGCTTCATTGTTCTGTTCCGAAATGATCTTTGGTTTCGACTGTCCAGCTTTACAGAACGAGACTGGTCTAATATTTTTGGACGTAGTTTCCAGAGGTAGTCCATGATCGTGAAAGCTTGTATGGCGTAGAATGCTGATTAGGAAGCGCTCTGATTTGAAATAGATTGACGCACGTTAAATGTGTATTAGAGTTCAATCTCCTGCTAAGGAGCATGATAAGTTTCGAAATATTTACTTCAGTCGAGCTACACCTGTAAAGATACCAGAGCTGAGCACAAGCTTAAACTTCTGTGGGGCACGGTGTGGGACTCACCAAAGAATATGCTAACAAGATCTGCACAAGTTCCAATTTGTGAGACAGTAGCTTAGTTGCTGGTTCGGTTGCTCTGGAGTGTCCATTAAAGTCCCCTGAATCTCGTAGAAACTGTGAATATCGTGACTGCATCACAATGCAAATATGCACAGCTCAATGTCTCATCACATACAAGATTTATTATACAGGAATTTGACGACACAAGGTGTATCGCATAACACTCACTCAAGGCTTATCTACTGTAAGTATGATTGTGTGCAATAGAAGAGCCTTACTACCAAAATCAGCGGGCACATGACGGGCGTTTGAAAAATTTCCATTTTAAGAAATATGACGACATGGCACTTCGATCTGTATGAAGAAGAGAAAGCACTTCATAGCAGATTCATATAAATTTAGAAAATTATCATTTTTTTATAAAATTCATAATTTTCAATTGCCAATGTCATTTAAAAATAATTTCATGTTAGCGTTAATTTCACCTCAAAGTATGCGGAATTGCTTAAAGCAATGGGAATAGGTGCCTCCACCTTGTTGTGGTGGAAAAACTAGAATTTAAGCTCACCAATCTAGACATCTAGTGCCTTATATTAGTGGCAGTAACTACAATTGTACAACAAATTATGGACAAATTATGGCTTGAAAACACAAAACAAAGCCATTGTAGTCATAACAATAGGTGCCAAAGGTACTAGTACATACATTCCAACCATCCAAGCATGAGATGAAAAATTTAAACTTTCCAAATCTTCTATAAAACACACATTAAATAACATTAATAACATTGCAAATAAATATTCAACATACATACTCCTTCACAATAGTAAACCAAAACCAAAACCAAAAACTCTCCCCACATTTATGGATCCCCTTTAAGAAAAGCTTCTACAACTCTCAAAAAGGTATAATCCCTTCACAAAAACTCAACCCCTTCTTGAGTTCCACAAAACATACATAAATCTATACCCCGATTCCTGCAGACTCTGGCAGGAACCTCCACGGGGTCTGTCTATCAGGTAGTATAGAGTCTCTCCCTTCTAACGGAGGTACCTTGTCTTGGTGTAACTCTTGTCATCCAGTGGATTTCAAGTGGGAACCAAGATGAACAGACTCTTCATTCACGCCAGCTGAGGCTGGAGTTCTTATTCTTCTCCTTCTTCGTCTTAACTGCAGTTGCCTAAACGGACTCCTGTTTCCATTGCAAGTCCTTTTGCAGCCGTGGTTCATTTCATCATGGGCAGAAGACCACTTCGTAGTTGCTGCCAATGTTGCAACCGTAGACATGGTTCATGTTGTCCGTGGAGAAGGAAAAAGCTTCGGGGCAGGCCTTCGCGAAGGCTATAGTTCCAGGGGTGGAAACGGTGCCAGTCCCGTCGGTGTTATAGCAGCCATCTCCAGGTGCGCCTGTGAGTTTGTTTGGAGGCTGGCAGAAGCTGTTCAGGTTAGGAATCGTGCAGCTGGGACTACCACAATGCAAACCACTGGCCGGGGGTCCAGGCGCAATAAAAGTGGGGTCGATCTTCAGAGGCAGATTGTAGGCGTTCTGCGTGCAGCACCCAGCCATCCCAGCCACCAATTAGTACTGACTTTTTCCTCATCAGCTGTTTGTACACTGAGAAACAACATATCACATCATGAAAGTTCCATTACATGACTCGCTAATATTAAGTTGATGTTAATCTCACACCAAATCAACATTACTTGAACATCAACTTACACTGCTATAATAATAGCCTTGTAAGTTACATTAACATGAACTAGTTAAGGTTAATCTAATGCTAGTCTTGGGGGAAGCTTTTAAGATGAGAGCAAGGAGTTTGAAGGTCACGATAACCCTTCTTACCACATTGCTCAGGTCATAAAAATCCTGGCCATTGAGGCCGATGGTGAACTCAGCAAGATCTGCTTGAGGCTTGGCATTGTTTCCTACAACTGGATCAGGATTGGAACCTGGGAATCCCCAAACTAGACCTCCTGCCCAGACAGAACCCACGTTGAGAAGATGTGACTGACCGTTGCCGAGTACGAAGCAAGTGACTCCGGTGCCTTGAGCTTGATCACAAGCCGTAAGAACAAACGAGCACTGGCTGCGGACATTGATTGTGGTGCCTGCAATTGAAAGGTTGATGAATCGCACATTTGTCATTGACAGGCCTATGATTGTGTAATTGGTGATTAGACCATAAAGCATCAAACATTAAGGAAATGTAAATGAATGCCAAGTGTATCGATAGTGATTTCAAGCTATCAATCTACACACTGAGAATCTTCAAAAACAAAGTTCAAAGAAAATATCTAAAGTTTACTCCATTACCTTGAACAGCGCTGCTGATTGCTAGCAGCGTGAGAACCATGGCTGGCAATCGGATTTTTGCCGACAAGTTGGCCATATTGGCACAAAGGGTGCAGCTCGGAAACTCGATCTCAATGGGAAGACGAATACAATGTACTCTGGGCAATACTAGTGGACTCAACCATGTGAATCTCAGTTAATATGCATGAAATGGATACAGATGCTTGATGATTTGGAGCGTGTATTTATACTTGAGCTGCTCCTAAGTGACGACAATTTACTTCACGAGGGTTGAGCATTTTACTGATGACGGGGTGCCACGGATGACACCTTAATTTCACGACAGGTGCATCATCTCATGCTCTCAGCATTCACACCTGACCCATCTAGATGATGTGACGTTTGAGACACCTTTTCTGTTCTTTTTTGATGCAAATTAAAGCATATCTTCATTGCAAAAAGGAGAGTACAACCCACAAGTCACGTACGTATGGGAACCCAACTCTGGGGACGATTTTTGGACTACGGTAGAATACAACGTAACTACGGAAAGACTTTTGAACTACGGTTAGTCCAACTATGGAAGGACGTTTGGACTTCGGGAGAAGCCCACTACATGCTGATATAATAAGGTTGCCAAGTCTCGTGTTTGAATTCTTTAGCATTTTGCCCAACCCAAATCACCCAAACAATGAGCCCTCCAATGAATAAACAATATTTTTTGACTTTGTGGAATCTACCTGGAATTTTCTTCCCGAAGTCGCACTGCTGCAAACTGACTTGAGGGGATTCGATCAGAGGCCGGACCTGAGTCGAACTTTCCAAGCAAGTTGAAGCTCCATTTCCAAATTTCTTTTGCTTGCTTGCGGATGAAAGAATGATCAGTGTGGATGTAATTATCTTCTGGTGCTCCGCGCTCCACAACAAGGACCACGACAACAACGACAAGAAATATCGTTTCGTGTAAACTTAGAACACTACTGGAAAAAGGGTTGGTTTATTACGTTTTCTAGCAACGATTTAGAACATGATAAAGCAACGTCTGCTGTGTACATGTGCACAGCAGGTGTTGCTTTATCATGTTCCAAAACGTTGCTATAAAACATAACAAACCCAACAAACCCACCCTTTTCCTACTGTAGTGGAACATCATAAATTCGCCTCCTCTGCTTTACGCCAGATTCACCAAGTAAATGTCCCTTCTGTTCTTAGCCCTTAGTTTGTGCTGAGGCTCTTTTATGGGAATTCCTTGTCCCATTTGCGCTCCGCTGGCCGCTTCAGAGTCGTTTTGGAATTGATCATATCTCTGACTCTTGTAGCGGTATACCTGATAAATGAGATTCTGCATGACCAATGCAAGACCAATGATCTGGATCGAACTTAGTAAGAGAGGAAGGTATTCCATAATATACGAAAATACCAGGAAGCAGGGAGTTCTTATTTACCTCGGAGACTCAGACAACTTTTACTTCTCCGACTGTTCTACCGCTCTTTTGGATTTTGGTCGATAGTGTAGATCAGATCTTGGTCCCGTCGATTGAGGATTGAATCCCTGTCCGGTAATGAGTCTGCTTGCCACTGTCTAGAGGTTTGAACAAGAAAAATCGGATTTCAAGCTGCTTCATTGGCAAAAAACGAAGACTGGAAAAACGAAGACTGCAAAAACGAAGACTGGATAGACCGAGCTAGATTTCAAGGCGCGTGCTTCGAAAAGTGCGAAGGTCGTGCAAATATTTATCAATATAATGGAAGTGACGTTATTACGCGATTGACTTCGCGGGTTCCTTGCTTTATTTTTAGCCTTTAGGTGACGCAGTGTCGTTTCACATTGCACAAGTTAAGGTCAAAGCAACATTCCAGCTTGAGATGTTGATGGAATTCTCAGGTCGCATGATGCAAATCATGCAATAAGGTTGAGATGTTGAGATATTAAATAGAAATCACACCTCTAGAGTCAGATCTCTCGACGTGCACACTTGTCATACCACTATTGACTGTATGTTGTACACTTATCACACATTCAATTTACGTAGAAAGCAAATTTTTGGACCCTAGGAAATCTTATTAAAGAACTCTTGGTGCACCTTAGAGGTAAGGTCGGAAGCTCTTAAAGTTATTAAAATGGTGGATTTCAGTGTCAGGCCTAAAACCAAGGTCGAAAGCTCTAGACAGTTTTAAGAGCTCTAGCTGGGCACTTGAACATCATGATTTTGGCATTTTGAACTGCACCATCTAATTAAACGTATCCACACATTACTTAATTATATTGCTCTTGTAAACAATACTACATTATTTGATGTTTGAGACGTCTTATCTTCTAGATCTACGAATTGGAAGACCATGGTTCATGTCTACAACTCCGCTGCTTTCTTTCATGCCATGAAATCTTGAGGTATGGAGGCTTCAGCTTTGTAATAGCTTCTTCAGTGGCGTTGTGATCGACTAAAACTTGAATGAGTTCCAAATACTCCTCCCGTTTCATTAATCGTTACAGTTTCGCGTGTTGAAGAAGCCCTGCCAGGAATTCCCGACTGCAGAATTTGGGGCGAAGTACTGTGTAAGTTCCTCTCTACGCAAGTCCTGAACTGTCTTAGATTTAAGAGATGATCGATTCGACCCGATGGATCCCTCATCATTCACCTGCTGACAGTGTGCTGTGCGGCATTGGTGAGGGAAGCTGCAGTGGTAACTACTAATACTGTCCGTGGTCAGTGTCCAGCATGAAATATATGGTCTCTCCGGCGCCAGAATATTTTACAACACACTGCCCAAACCCAATCTCTTGTTAGATGCTTTGTAAACAGTAAGGTAAACATGTCTATTACCAAGCAGATTTGCTATCTAGGTATCTTGGAGAAGTAATTTGTCAACTCACATACTTTTGAGGGATTGAGAAGTTTGAGAGAAGCTATTTGCAAGTAGAATCATTGCATTTTGACAAGAATTGAATTTTCTGTGATTTTTCAAAGTTTGCTAGGATGAAATTGGTAAAGCTTGGGTTGATCCTTGCTAAACCACATGCTGCCGTGTCTCCTCCCAAGTGCATTGTCATGGTGCTACAGGGTTGCTAAGGGTCACTTCACACCTAGAGGCCGGGCCAATTTGTTGTGTAAGAGGCTTGTAATTCTCATTTGTGATTGGACAAAAGGATGAAATTGGTCCCAATTCCTTTAGACCCAAAGGTTAGGCCAATTTGTTGGTATGAATTTTTTATTCAAAAAAGACATGATTTGACATGGCCTAAGATCACTGAATCGGATTCACCAAAAATGGAAGGTCAAGAATTGGCCTTGGAGCCAAAGTCAAATCTCAATTAAAAAAACCTTCTCTCTACACTGAGCAAATTGAACTTGATGAATTGGGTGCATCAAGAATGGAAAGCACCCTTCAAAAGCCCATTCTTGAACTCAACAAATTGGGCACAAATTGTGAAGAACTGCCACTTTTTAGGACAGCGAAAAAAAAAATGGAAAAAAAAAGTTTTTTTCAAAATTGAATAGAACACATTTGTACTACAAAACTATAGAAATGTGTGGAAATTTTTTCAGAAACTTTGATTGCATGGAGTGAAAGATTATAACATTTGAAGTTAGAAGAAAAAATAAATTCCAACCTTGTCCAACAAGGCCAATAGACTTTAACTCCTCCTCAAGTGAGATTTTTACAATACACGTGGTTATTTTTTTGAACATTTGCATCTTGTATCATATAAATTACATACCTACCAAATTTCAAAATTTTGAAGAACATTTGTTAAAAAATGACTTTACACCCACCTACCCAAGATCACCTTTGTGCGTTCAACGGTGAATTGGTCCTTTACGTGTTAATTACTTCCTTTGGATTTATGGGCTATTCCTTAGTGCATATTTGTTTGTTGTTTTACACAGGACTTGCCCTCTGGATCTCAAGGAAAATATACCGACCCTGCTATATGCATCTTCAAGATGTGCTGAATTACCTGATTTTGCCCAGAATGATGCATCCAATGTTGTGTTGCGAAATATGGAAAAGAGTTCGTTTCTGCAGCAACTGAGCTGCATCCTGGCTGTGGGGTGAATGTGAAGGTACAACAAGCACGTTCTGTAACTTAGCTGCACTGATATGGACTAGATAATGCTCGAGAGTCAGGAGGCTCAATAGCATTATGGGACATAAGGTAGTATGCTGTTAAATGGCACCTGACCTTAAAGCGCCATCTAGAAGGTTTGTACATTTCGAATTTCAGTTATGTACCTATTTGGATGGAGCGCTTTCAGAAACAAACTTTGACCCTTAATAACTTTTGCATACAATATCCAAATGTGGCGTTCTTTGGTGCGTTGGAACCTCCTTTCACTTGCCAACATGAATATGTGAAAATTTGACCAGTTTCATAATAGCAACTAGGCTCAGTAGTAAAAAGTGACGGTTTTGGGTGTACCCACCTTAATGCCAACTAGGTTTAATAGTTCATCACAAACATTAGTATTTGTACTTTTTTCAAATCTTAGGGTATAGGAAGAGGGACTGCGTTATGAGTCATAACACTTTTCTGACTATCTAGTGGATTGGTGACAAAGCTGCCTTGAAAACTGGACTTGGCATTATATGTTCTGAGATTTCTGCTCTCAGTTTTTTACTCTCTAATTAGTTCTCGCGTTGTCCACTTGTATGCTTGTTAGAGCATTCCCACAGCAACACGGGGAAGCCACACTCTAAACATTTTGAGCCTTTGATTTTCTTTGTCAGAAGACAATCAAAGGCTCAAAATGTTTACAGAGTTGCTTCCCCGTGTTGCTGTGGGGCTGCTCTTAGCCACTGTCTTGTCTGTCAGCGGTTCCCTTGCCTCTGCTTGTGTGGAGATTGTGTTTATATATATATACACACAGATACACTTTCACATTGGATCGAAAGTCATCTTTACCGGACGTCACCATTTTCCCGCACTCCAGGTGGTTCAGAAACTCTCTTCGAATGGTGCAACAGGAGATACGAAGCTGAGGTTGCTGAATTGAAGAAGATATATAGCTGCAGAGCATAATGTAGACTGATTGGGATGAGGCAAGGCAGGGTGGATCGCGATAATGTTTTTGTAAGTGCCTGTTTTCCTTCTACAGTAGCAACTGTTCAGAGGTGCGAATATGATTTAAAACATTATACAGTATGAGCATCTACTAGTTGCCTGTGCTGTCTGGTTTTGTCAGTCGTGTGATACTTGTCACGTGTATTGGATGCACAACTTCTTTCATGACTTTTGCGCTTCCAAGAAAACTCGTGGATACCTCTTTAATGCTCGGGAATGCGCAGAGTAATTGTTCTAAGGTGGAAGCACCCAAAACCGTTCAATATAAGAAATTCAGCGTAGGTGGAGACATCTTTTTCTAAAAATGATATTTGTGTAGTATTAGCAAGTGAAAATCATGAATATTAAAAAAAAAATAGATTTTTCGGATGTGGTATGTAATTTCTATGATTTTTCAAAGTGTCCGCTGTCTAGACCATTGAAACTGTTATATAGGTGGACTCTAAATTGAAATCTGCAAAAATCAATAATTAGCAAATCAGAGTTAGGTATGTGTCCTTCAAATGCATCAACGAATCAAAAGTAAACATTTGAAGGACACATTAACTAAAGTCTAGGAACACATTTAAAGGCAGTCTAAGGTACACAAATAGGTACATGGACACTTTTGGGTGCCTTCACCTTATTGATTGACTAGGTGGTTTGTTTTGTTGAATGGTTTTTATGTGGGGCTAATGTTCACAATGAGCATAACATAACACAGACAGAGATTGAGCTTACTTTTTTGTGCTTTGAATTCATCTAAGGTAGTATGCTCTAAAAGCACCCATGCTCTAAAAGCAATCATGATACATAGGTACATTTTGCTTTCTTCAATGTACCAGTAGTGTACATTTTAGGAGATGGTCACTTTTAGTGACCACTGCGTTTCAACTTCAAAAATTTGTAACTAATTCCTTAAAAGTCCAAAAAATATGAAACAACTTGGATTAGATGACAATTACTTTTCTCTTCCTATGAAAATTTAATGAAAATTGTTTCAAGGAGTTTAGCTCCTCTAAAAAGACAGTCATCTTTTAAATGATCGCTTAAGAGTAGACTACCTTAGATGCATGCAGATTTGTCGCAGAGCTTGTTGGTTGATCACTTCAGTGATGTGCTACATAAGTTCAAACTCTTACACCAGAGAGATCCAAAATGTCCATCTATAGAATGTTTAGAAGATCATACTTGGTAATAGGATACACTGGGAATGCAAATTGAACACAAAAGACATTTGTCCAATTCTTTTATGTAATTTTTCATGTTACAATAAATGAGTCTAAAATCAGTCCTATGATTCCTATGCCGCATTTAACTACTTCTGGACTTTCAAAGAGTCCAAAATTAATAATAGAAAAAAAGGTCATTTAGAGATTATGCAAAACATCAGAAAATCTATGCAAAACATTAGGAGATCAATACAAAACATCTAAAAATCTATACAAATATCTAGAGCTCTCAAGATGTTATTATCTGGAGATTTTTGAATGTTAAGTCTAAAATTCACTCAGTAATCTAGAAGTAGTTAAATGTGGCATAAATTAGAGTCACATGTACACTATTAATTAAATTTAAGACAAATCAATGTAGTTTTCATTGATAAAGAAGTCAACTGGTGAATTAAAAAACTTGTGAAGAAACCTCTCCTAAAATTTTATTAAACTGAATTGAACTAATTTATCCTATTTGGTAGGGTGAAAAATAAGTGTCATTACAAAATCTCCCCTCCCAACCGTTGCAAATTCAATTAGTCATTTTGAAATTGATCTTCTTTACATCAACTCCATTGCAAAGTTTCAAGGAATTCAAGGATTTTACCAATTGAAAGTCACATTATTTCAATTAGTGGAAGTTGAAATATGATACTATTGTACCCATTTTCAAAAAAATAAATTTGTGGTGACCCTAAATTTCAAGGTGATAGTAATGCCCCAACACTGTTAGGACTCATTAATGTAGTTGAATTTTCTAAAGATTATTTGTATCAACTCAAATTATTGGTAGTTTGGTAAGCAAATATAAATTATATTTTTTAATTATAAATTTAATTAATTAATTAATTAACCAATAAAACTATGAACTTTCAACTTGAATTGTAAATTTCAAATTAGAAGATTAAATTTACAACCCAAAATTTTCTAAATTTCTAAATTGTAGTTTTCTAAATTTGCAAATTTATCGCTTAAGATTAATTTTTTTTATTGATTTCAAGAAATTAAAATTTTAAATTTTAAATTTTAAGAATCTAAAATTTCATTTTAAATTCATTTGGTTATAAATTGATAATTGTCATTTTCAAAAAGTGGCTTCAATGCCTTTTGAAGCCAATGATGCTAGTATGTGAGCATGAAAATGTGACCATATGAGCTTTGAGCATATGTATGAGTAGATACTCTACAATCATTGAAGGTGCTTATAGTATAAACACCTATAATATAGGTATTTATAACATATGTACTCTATAATCATGGGAGGTTTCTATAATATAAATACTTATAACATAGGTGAAAAGATTCTTATGTTCACGTGCTCATGATTCTAGATTCACATAATAGCAATTGTGTTTTAAAACTAGGTGTTTTCAAGCTATGGACCTATGATGTAACTACGTGTACTCGTGTAGTAATTTTACTTTCACAAAATGATAGTTTTGCCAATTTTTCAACTTCTTTAAGTTTTAGGCTGAAAAAAAATTCAAATCACTGCATTTTTTAATGAACTTAGCATGTCCACATACATGTCTTCTTGAGAAAAAAAATTGTTGCTTCTTCTAAGGCTTAATTCTTTCATTATCACATTACATGTGGGCATGTCACACATATTTTGAAACAAGAAATATACTTTGCTTGTAATGATTAAAGTACAATTTAATATTCATATTTTAGTATTTACAAATGATTTCAATAAGGCTATGTATTATGTAACATCTTTATCATTGATTAAAAAGATGAATTTTCTTTTTAATTTTTTGTTTGCATTGATTAATTTGAAGTTTTGAAATTAATTTGACTAATTTGAATATTTCAGAAAATTATTAGTGGTATTGTGAATCTATTTTTGTACAATTTGTTTTTCAAAACACTACATTTATTGCAATGAGCAAAAGACTCTTTTGTAGGTAAGCTTGAAAACACCTATCTACTTATCTACTAGTGACAAAAAAATGTATTCCTTTCATAGAATTTTAACACGTAATAATAAACACCTTCATATTCTCAATTTTTTAAAATATTATTAGCACCACATATGCCAAATTTGTTCATTGATTGAAATATTTTATCAATTGGATTCTACAATGATCTAAATGTCCCCTATAGCAATATGAATGAATTAAAAAAATAAATTTAGAATGTCATGTACTTCATAGTATAATTAAGATATGTCTTATTTTACCTTGGCCTTATAGCATTTTGTTGGATTATTTTGATGAAATGCATCAAGATGAAATGTGTCGCCGCAAATCAACGTTGGTTTAATCCCTAAAGACCCAAGGGTTTTGGACAAAACACAAATGTGTTGTAAATTAAAAGTTCAATAAATTTTTTGAAGTTTGCATTAATGGAGACAATATTAAGCAACAAAAGTACTTAGAATGCATCTAAATGGTCAAAATTTTACAACTATTTATAAATTTGATTCAAGTGAGTTTGAAGAATAAACTTCAAATATTCACTAACTATTTGATTCTATCTTTAGCATCTAAAAATTTCTATGATTAGTTAGGATTGCAATTGCAATAAAAAATTGCAATCATGAAAAAGTGTCAAGTGAACACTTTTTTTAAATACTAAATTTTTAAGCATTTAATAAATGCTAAACACTTTGTAGTTTGTACTATCTTCCTTATAATTTCTATTTGTTTGTAGCAATCTTAGTTGGTCATTAGAAAAAATCTGGGGTCTCAAGAGGGCTTCTCCATAGCCTTTAAGGGACCCTGAAATTTGTTTTGTTTTTGCAAAAAAAATCGTTTTTTCCCTATTCCTGCTCACTTGAATCTACAGTGGCAACAACGGGGAAATCAAAATTAATGAATAAAAAATTGACTAAAAAAAAAAGATTTTATTTCCAGGCTGAAATAAATTTTAGAAAATTTTATATATTTTTTTTCTTTTTTGCACAAACTGGTAGATTTTGAGATATTCACCTTGGCTGACACTAAAGGTGCGGCACTTTTTTGGGTGATAGACCAAGCTCAAAATAGCTTGGTCTATCACCACGAGGCAACCCTCTAGAGACCCCAGAATGTCTCTAATGTTAATTTTGACTTTTGGGTATAAAAATAAAAAGACAACTTCATTTAGTTTGGATAGAAAAATAAATTTTTGGAATTATTTTTTTCTTATACTTGAGAATGCAACCCCCAAGCAAGTAGTGACCATAAAATGGTTTATTGGGCATTTATTGGTTTAATTTCTTTTTCTTATAGTAGTGTGCAAATTCCATACGACTTTTGTTTCAATGGAATAAGGCTTTAATTAACCTCCAAATACTTGCCTTTCAAGAACATACCATGGATCTTCGAATTATGCATATATTCACATTATTTTGAAGACTTTTGAATTTTGAGTGTAACTAATGGGATTCATCTCAAAATGTTGACACAAGCAATCCAAGCGTAGAAATATACTCCTTTACAACTTGGACTGATTTTCAATTGCACTAAGAACTTGAGTTGAATAAAAATTTGAATCTTGACTTTTGTATTTAATTGGTTTTATTAGAACAATGGGAATTATGGGATGTGCTCTATTGATTGCATTAGAGAAATTCTCAGCCCTTCAAAGGGCCGCTCTAGAGCAGCTGAAAGGACCCCAAGATTACATTTAACTTTGTTTAATGATTTGTTTTTCCCCTATAGTCGATCATTGGAAGTTGCCATGTCCGATGAGTGTCAGTGATTCAAAATTCAAGTATAAGTAGTTAAATAATCAAGATTCAAGTATTGCAAATTAAGCAAATTCAATGAAATTAAGCAAAATGAAGTGAATTTTCAAGCTAGTTGCCAAAAAAATTAAAAAACTCTAACGTTTTCCAACTAGCTTCTAAAGCCAATTAATTTAGGGTGTTTAATGATGAGAAGAGAATATCTTTATGTACACATGGGGTGGTAGGAGGTAGAACAACCCATGTCGGATATGTAGTTTAGAATTTGTAGTTTCTCTACCGCTCATAGTGAAGTTTGAAGTAGGAATCATGTTAAAACTAGAATTTTAAATCCCATTTAGGCATAGTAAAATGAATTTTTTCAAAAACCTTTGAACTACATAAAGTTGAAAAATCAAACTATTTTTCATGTCCAAAAATCCATTTGATGTTTAGAGACTTCAATAAAAAGTTATGGACAAAATTATAAAAGGGGTTGAAAGGGAGATTTTCTTTGACATTTTCCAAAACCTTCTCCAAATTTTGCCCATAACTTTATATTGAAGGCTCTAAACTTCAAACGGATTTTTGGATATGAAAACTATCTTGATTCTCCAACTTTATTTAGTTCAAAGGTTTCTGATAAAAATTATTCTACTATGCCTAAATGAGGTCTGAAATTCTAGTTTTAACACAATTCCTATTTTAAACTTAACTATGAGCGGTTGAAAAACTACAAATTCTAAGCTACATATCCCACATGGGTTGTTCTACCTCCTACGACCCCATGTGTACATAAAGAGATTCTCTTCTCATTATTAAACATCCTAAACTAAGTGACTTTAAAAGGTAGTTGAAAAATGTAAGAGTTTCCTAATTTTTTTGGCAACTAGCTTGAAAATTCACTTCGTTTTGCTTAATTTCATTGAATTTTCTTAATTTTCCAATTAATCACCTCGTATGTTCACGTGGTTGATTATTAAATAGACTTCTACTACTACTACACTTTCATTATTGGAGTTCTGACATCTTTTGCGATATTCACCCACTCTGAGAATGCACTGTGGCTATATGCCCCTACTAATTCTTACGTGATTATTAAACAGACTTCTACTATATCTTCATTATTGGAGTTTTGACGTCTTTCGCGATATTCACCCATTCTGACAATGCAATGTAGCTATATGCCCCTATATGCCCCTACTAATTCTTATGCAACTAATAGACTAGTTTGGTCACTATGGAGCAGCGCTTTGGAGGGCTGAGAATTTCTCTAATGAATATACATAAAACATGGAGCTTATTACATATCCCTAACCCAATTCAGTGCAAATCTACATCAGTTTAACATTCCAACATTTCAAGCTCTAAAATGTTGAATTGGTGTAGATTTGCATTAAATGGGGTGAAAGATTCATACTACACTCCCTACTTTATTTGCAAGAGGTAAAAGAAAAAAGCATAACAAGAAAACTAAAAAACACTTAAGGAAAGAAACTCTATTTTGCGCCATGTAACTATTTGCATCACTTCATAGCCACTATGTACTAGTAGTGTACATTTGAAAGTTTCAAATGTACACTAATGACGATTACACTACTAGAATAAGGGGGGGTCTGCAATGTTTGGTAGCAACGTCTGTGGTACTTGCTGGAATGAGCAATGTTTGTAGTAAAAAAAAGCAACGTTTGACAATGGAAGTGTATATGCAATTTCTAAACAACGTCTAAGCAATGTTTAATGAGAGAACATCCAAGTACTATGTTCCCAATGGAGTTCTCCATCTTCATTGTTGTTCCTATGTTCATTCTTTGTTGAGGACATAATCCCATAAGCTTTGTCCTTGGTGAGACTCCCATGAAGTATAAATGGGCTTGCCTCTTCATTCTCTTACATTGGAAATACAAGGTCTACATTCTGTATTGTACATCATATTGTAAAATGTAATATATATAATATTCATTATATTGTATTTTATACCATATATTGTATAACGTAAATACGATATATTATATTATACAATTGAATATTGTATATAAATAATAGTATTTTATTGGTTTGGAATATTAATTTATTAAATATCTACTTTCCCTATAATTGATGAATTATTGGGAACAAATGTTCCCAAATAAGAGAATAGGTAAAGAAACGTGGGAACTCGTTCCCACACACATAGCAAACGTTGCTAAATGTAGGTACCAAAACGTTACTCTACCTGAGTAATGTTCACAGTGATGCTTAGAACAATGTTTGATGACCCCACTGTGTTCACTTTTCTAGTGTAGCTTGCAACGTTTGGGGTGATGCAACCCCCATATTCTAGTAGTGCGACACACAGTGGTGCAAATAGAGTGGCTTCTAAATTGAGGCACAAATACACTCTCACACCTAAAGGACCATTGTTCCCTAAAGGATCATTGTCCCCTAAAGGACCATTGTCCCCTCGGGGGACAAAATGGATTTCGGGCAAGTTCCTATGATCTCAATTTTCAGTGAATTTTTTTGAAACTTTCTCATAAGATAGGAAAACTTTTGAGCTTCGTGGGAATATAAATTTTATTTCAATTGGTGCCCGAGAGAAAAAGTTATGGCATCTTAAACATAATTTACACGTCACCGGGCAGAAAAATAAATCTACAAAAATTTGAAATTAATTTTTTAATTTTTCTTCTTCTTAAAGATCATATTTTTGTCTACATGTGAAGCTTTGATTCATTCCATTTGGATTAGTAAAGTGAAAGTTATGAACAATCTTGTTTTTCGGGCAATTTGAGCATCTTCTTGAAAAAATAACTTATAGGATTCAATTCTGAATGCAATTTTTACAATTTTTCAAAAAAAATTGTTTGACAAGGTTAAATTTTCTATTTAGAACGATCTCACCGTTGAGATTATTGTGTTTCAATCCCATTTTAGAGCTATCAAAGATTTAGTTTTTCTTTCAATCTTAGACCTACTTTTACTGAACAATTTTTTAAAGAATGAAAATCAATCGTTTTGTTTTTTAATTTCTTTTCTAGACTTTCAACTCAATTCTTCAACACAAATTTTTTTAAATTCAAGGTCCATGGTGTAATTTTTTTTCCCAAATGGCATTCAAAGTCATCTGAAATTGCAGGCTAGTGTTCAAAAAAACTTTCTTTTTTCAACTTTGAATGCTAATATCTTCCAATCTGTATGGTCAAACTCCGTGAAATTTTTACCACATGATACTAGACTAGTAAAGTACAAGATCCTACGATTAGATTCTAAAAAAAGTATTTTTTTTATTTTTTTGGATGAATGCAGCAAAAATGACAGTTTTGAGTAGTTTTTGACAGAAGAACGGCCATGGTCCTTTAGGGGTTAATTTGGCATCTTAGTAAACTTAGCAGCTTTTGCTCTAGTCAGTAGGGTTTGTCATTATGAGTCTTCATCCATGGTTCTTCAAAAACATTGGCTCTGGAGGAAGAAAACCCTATCATGTAGGGTTTCCTCCTCACACGCGATCCTCTACACTTCAACCACTTCAATCTAGCCGTCCATTCCATTTCTGCATGAGGACATGCAATTCAATTCAGCACAAGTTTTAGCGCAAATCTCAGCACAGATCGCGCATCTGGGAGACATCACACACAGATCGAGCCGGGCGTTTCGAAAAATAGTCGAAATGCTTGGGTGTGAGATGAATTGGAAGCAACTAATTTACAAAACCGGAGCGTTCTATGCTTTGCACCTTGATTTCTTGAACACTGCCGGCCTGTTTCTTGAACCCTATCTTCTTCCATGCATTCAAAGATCGATGACGGCCGAATTTGTGTAACTGAATTCGGTTACGAAGCGCTTGAGCTTCTCCTGGTCGATCGAGTGCACTGTCTGATCCGTGCACTCCACTGCAGTCGCTACCGCCGCCAGCAGGCCGGACGGCCAAGCATGCATCAATCCTTAAATTGGCCTTCTTCAATTCCTTCCTCCAGCAGTAGGAATTGCATGCACTGCATTGCCTCTCAGGACCTTGATCTCACACATATATTTCTCAGGTCATATCGAATTGTTGTAGTGCAATTCAGTCGCCACATGCTGGTCGTTTTAATGAGCTGTTAATTTCTTCAGCTTCGATCTGTACTCTGCGCGCCGTCCAGGGCTCAAGTTAGCTGGTCTCAGTTCTTAGATCGACTGTGAATCACTCTGGGTAACGTTCCCAACCATGTTACTTGTATGCACATTGCTAACTTGTGTGAAAGTGAATTTGGCTCTCAACATGTGGCCGTGGTGTTTTCATGTTTTTCTGAGGTCCAGCAGGTGTGGTTGGTGTCGCAGTTAGTTTGGAATTGTTACATGGTGAGCTCAAGGCATGCACGAGGACTATGTGACCCAGAAGTTGGAAGTCGAAGCTTGATTCCAACCTCCGGCGGAAACCAAGGTTCTGCAGCTAAATCCCTTCAGATTGTAATTAAATAGAAATCTGTGCGGGGTCACGCTCTGGATTTTATGTGGTGATTCTCCAAGCGTACCACTTTACTTCCAATAAAATTGTGCAATTTCAGTCGCATGATGAAATCTTATTTCATATCACTGAAACCTCAAATCTATATCGGTCCAAGTTCTTCATTAGGACTTTGGGAAATTAAAATCCTAGGTTTAGAAGCTCTGCCACTCGAATGTCGCAATATTGCCACGGCACGAGTTAACCATTTCACAAGAGGTGGAGATAGGCCATTATTTTCAACAAATATGGTTATTTTCTTCGGGAGAAAGGGTTGCCTGCACGAAACGCATGCAATGACATTCTACCGACTGCCATTAATTGCATTCTCACAAATCCCTCACATCTACTGATTTAACAGGAAATCTCACAAGAATGAGCTCCGAGTCGGTGTGTCCGGTAGCGCCCACATCAGTACCGACCTTGAAGTGGTCCTTTCCTAAAGGTCGAAACCTTCAGAAGGCGGTACACAACTTGCGAGTGACCATCCTGTGCGGATTCGTCACGGTCCTGGTGCTGCGGGGCACCATTGGCATCGGCACATTTGGGTCACAGACTCAACCGGCCGAGGGTGGCGAAAGCGCCCAATCCCAAGATCAAAACTCCAGTGAGCCCCGCCGCGTCCTCAGCGCCACCAACGACGAGCTGGAGGAACCGGAACCCGACTCAAGTGAGTTTTCACAAGAGCGTCTAAGATTAACATGTCATGTGAGGCTTTATTTTAAAATACAACTTCAATCTTCCATGTAAGAAGATTTCAAAATTCGACTTTTCGAAGTGATCAAATTGTAATTGTCCTTCCTTTGGGCCGTTTGGGACTCAATTAGGGATTTAAATACTGAAAACTCTTAACGTCAATTTCGTTAAATTGGATGAATTCCTCGACCTTGGCACTTTTCAGGGGGCGGTTTGAAACACAAATCTATATCAGTCCTTGTTTTTAGAGTTTTGTGCAGCTACTTAGCTGCATGTCACAAGTTTTGGCACTCACAATCCAAAATATTGCCAATTTAACATAACATTCTTGACTAAGAAGGCATGCAGGAGGTCCTTCTGCAGTATCTCTATCTATCTAAAAATATAATGGCTCTCTACGGTGAAGGAGACTTCAGTTGATTTATGGGAAGCAAAGGGTCCCATACCGTGATGTCCAAGAATGTTATGAACGAAATTGACGATACCTAATGTAAAACTGATCAATTTAGGTGGCGACCCATACACTCTGGGCCCCGCGATAACGGACTGGGACGAGCAACGCGCGTTGTGGCTTCAGCAGCACCCAAGCCTGCGCAAGAACAGCCGCGGCGAGGACAGGATCCTGCTCGTAACGGGATCCCAACCCAAGCCGTGTGACAGTGCCGTGGGCGACCACCTGCTCCTCAAGAGCTTGAAGAACAAAATCGACTACTGCCGCCTGCACGACATCGCCATCTTCTACAACCTGGCGCACTTGGACCCCGTGATGGCGGGGTTTTGGGCGAAGCTCCCTCTGCTGCGCAAGCTTATGCTTGCGCACCCGGAGGTGGAGTGGATCTGGTGGATGGACTCGGACGCCTTCTTCACGGACATGGTGTTCGAGCTCCCCATGGGGAAGTATAGGGACGTGAACATGGTGCTCCATGGGTTCGACGAGATGATCTACTCGCAGAAGAGCTGGGTGGGGCTGAATACGGGCAGCTTTCTTTTGCGAAATTGCCAGTGGGCGCTGGATCTGCTGGAGGCGTGGGCGCCCATGGGACCCAAGGGACACGTCCGCGTGGACGCGGGAAAGGTACTTAATTACACAATCAACTGATCAAAATATTTGGAAATTTTTCCATAGCCTTGTGGTGCTCAAAACGTCAATTTCGTTATAACGGCAGTATAACTACGGCACGTTTTAGGACATTTCAGGACGAGCGGCCTGAAACATGTAGAAAGCCATGCCTGCCCTAGTTTGTGGTCTGAAATCAGACTCATGTGTAGATTAAAGTCACAATTTTTTACGCCAGAATCGCGCCATTTCAAAGAAATAAATTGCGGTTGCACGTGACAAAGGCAGAGTATCTCTGGTTCCCAGATTGCCATTCCTTGTTTCCAGTATCACCAACAGTGAAAATTTGTGCTACTGATTTCCCCTGTTTGCCGTTGATCCTTGATTCTCCCTGCCGTGGCTCGCATTGCGAAATCATAAGAGAAATTTCTGATATTAATTTCCGTAAGGGGAACAAGGATAATCTTCCTGTAGGATGCTTAAATGTGATGCACCAGGACATGTCTCGATTCAAAGCTTGTACAGCGAGGGATTATGCAGCGCATTCTTACGGGTAATTAATTGTCCAATTTGATGGAAATCAATTTCTGCAGGTGCTGACGGCGACGCTGGCTGGCCGGCCCGCGTTCGAGGCGGACGACCAGAGCGCGCTCATCTACCTACTGATCACGCAGAAGGCGCGTTGGTCGGCGAAGGTAACGTCAATTTCTTTTAAGTTAGCGATAATCCAATGCTTTGGCACCTTTCAGAATGCGTGTTCTGAAACACAGATTTTTACATATCCTAGATTTAAGACCTTTTTCGGGCGCCGAAATCGTGCCAATTTAACGAACTGGACTGTAGGTATACTTGGAGAGCCAGTACTACCTGCACGGCTACTGGGTGATCCTGGTGGAGCGTTTCGAGGAGATGATGGCGTCGCATCGCCCCGGCAGTGGCGACCACCGTTGGCCGTTCGTCACGCACTTCGTGGGCTGCAAGCCGTGCGGCCGCTACGGCGACTACGCCGTGGAGCGCTGCGTGGCCCAAATGGAGCGCGCCTTCAACTTCGGCGACAACCAGATTCTGGAGCACTACGGATTCCAGCACCGCGCGTTGGGGACGCACAGAGTGCGACGCCTGCGGAACGACAGCGCGGATCCCCTCGGACTCCGCGTGCAGCACCCACGTCGGCCCTGAACGAAACTTCGGTTACTTCGGCCGCGACTACGAATTAACCTGTTTGAAAGGTATGAAATGCATCCTCGCCCCCAACAATCAGAGATTGCATCGATCATTGGCTCTGAACTTAAGGAGTGGAGGCTTTGCATGCATTGACATATCGAAGAATGGTACCCGGAGGAAGTTTGAGTAGCTAAGGTAGGAGGTTTATAAACTGACCTTTTATCGCTGATTTGCAAATTTTGAAGAGTTTGGCTTCTTGAAATATTTATCAGTAAACTTCCCTTGGAAAGCAAATGGAATTGGTATCTAATCTAAGTTGTTTCCTATTTTTTGAATCTTTGTGGAATTAGTTATGAGTTTTGAAGTGGGAATCACAAAAGACAATAAAACTATTTGCCCCTCAATATGTTCATTGTTGGTAAATTGATACATACAATTGGTACATTGAAGAAAGCAATATGTACCTCCGCATTAGAGAATGCTTTTAGAGCTTGAATTGGTTTAGGACCCTTTAGTTTACCTTGAAAAAAAGTAGGGCATTGCTATAAGAATAAAGTCTCTTGAAGTGTACTAGTTGCTTATTTCTAACATGATGCTTAAGGTGATCATAGCATTAGTCAGTTGTAAAGGCCCTTTTCAAAAAGAAGAAATAAGAAGAAATATCATACAATATCCCTTGGAGGGTAACATGCCTTAATCCAAATAGGCCTATTGAGGGTTGAGGATTTGGAGGTTGGTCAAACAAAAGGCAAGACAAGGCTCCAACCTAGTAGGTGCCTTGAGGGGCTCATAACATTTTGAATGTAAGCTAGGTTGATTGTATTCATGATTCAAATGAAAGAGACAAAATATTTCACTTCTTTCACATAGTGGCTATAAAATTAACATTCAAGTAGCAACGCTATGAGTAACTCTCTCCATTAGGAGATGGATGTCCCTTTGATTTTATCTAACAATGTATTGTCTAAAGTAGTCAAAAGATGTGTCAAAGGTGGCACTAAGCTTGGTGACATAGTCCAAAACTCCCCGCACTTGTTGATGGTGAAAAGGGATGCCATTGCTCTAGTGTTTCTTTTAATACTAGCTTGCTTTTCAGTTAACCTCTCAAATATTGTTGTGTTTTGAGGTTCCAAATTGCTTCCATTATAGAAATTTTGAAGCCTTAGGAGGGCCGCTAGAAAGGGACATGAGAAGTCTATTAGCAGTGGAATAGGTTGACTGACAATTATAGTTGCAGTGCATTGTCAACTTGTGTAAATTTTAGCGATTGTGTTATGACAAGTTCAGAATAATGAATGCAGATCTACATTGTTTATTGCAAATCTTTGTTTGAATATACTTGTTTATGAATATGAATATACTTATTAATGTTGAATACACAAAAGTACTAGAATCAGTCTTGTTGTGCATTCAGTCTTTAATAAATCAGCCTAATTTAAAACCCATTAATCAGTCTTAATAAATCAACCTAATTTAAGACTCATTAATCAGTCTTAATAAATTAGCCTAATTTAATGTAGTTATTGAATATTAAAAAATGAACCCATAGTATTTATCCCACAACAATAGCTCTAGTACTTTCTTGTTCAACATAAATCTAGTGTAAACATAAGAAGGGTCTGGTTTAAACAATTAAAGCCTTTTCGTACACTAGCCCCATTTCTAACACCTTTTTACAAGAATCCACATTAAACAAATTCAAAACGTTGCAGGCTTTGACATACCGAGTGAGCATAAATAGGGAAAAAAGTATCGCTTTCTTCTTCAGAAGACCAAAATGAATTCAACTCATACCCCCTTTTCTTCTCATGGAGCAACCTTCCTCAAGCCTCAAAATTTCTCTAATGAAAATACTTGTATCCAAAGCAAGGCTAAAATCTTCATCTAAATTTATTTTTTAACAAATCTAAAATTAGGATTCATTAGTTAACTTGTTGAAGTACATCCTCCAAAAATATTATATCAAATGTCCGCATTGATTGCAATTTCAAAAAATAGTTTTTTTAGCCCTTCTTAAAGGTAAAGCTTTGTCTTTCAACATTTTAGGAAAAAATACATATGTCTAGTTTTTGTGCAAATTAGCAACAATATGTTAAAAAATGAGCTTAGTGGCATGAAAAAAAACTTAACTAGAATCTCTTTTTGTATTGATCTTTAAAATATTATTAAGTAGAAGGTGGTGTTGAATGAAGAAATAATTAAAAAAATTATTATTATTATAACTTTGACAAAAAAATTGTAAACTTCAATGGTGAGAATGCTCTAGTAAGCAATACATATCCTTTTCTATTTTTTTTATTTCAAATAATTTTTTTTTCTTTCTAGTAAGCATCAATCTGTACAATCAAATAACCCGGTTTGATGTTAGTTTTGTCACTTGACACCCTTAGAGTTATAGAATCACTATAAGAAACCCACATTTCAAGTGACAAACCCAAATTATTTTAAACAGATTTTAGGTGACATCCAATGCAACAACTCATGTTTTTATGTCAACAAAAATGTTCAACATAACATCAATGTTGTCATAAAAACATGAGTTGTTACATTAGATGTCACCTAAAATTTGTTTAAATTTTTTTGGCTCATCACCTTTGAAGTTTAGTTTCAATAGGGGGGAATTAGGATTACTTGAAATTAATAATCTAGAACCTAAAGATGGTTTCGAGCTCATTCTTTTGCAAGTTCTTTTGGTGAAATCTCTTTACCATGAAGTCCTCCCAAACGGAAAGTTTTTAGTTTCTTTGTAAATTATTTTCCTATTTTTTACAAATTAAAACATCAAAATATCTATTTCCTCCAAAAAATTTGTCACTCTATTTTGTGAATAACTTTTAATCTATATTTTTTTAGGTCTCAAATTTTGGAGATATGCTATTTTTAGTGTTATAATAATTATCATTATTTTATTTTATTTTTAAATATTTTTTCAAAAGGTCACAATATAATGAGTATTAACTAAAATGATGCAAAATCAAAAGGTCATTCTTGCAGTCATCTTGAATTTGAAAAAAAACTTATAATTTTTACAATATTTATTGGAATGACTTGAAACAAAGCTTTGAATGTAAATTAGGAAGATTATCATCCATCCTAAATCCTTATGCAAAAATTCAAAATTATAAAGTCAATAAAGCTAACCATACCCAAATTCTCAAGAAAAACCAAAGTGATCTCCTTAGTCCTTTAGGGGTTAATGTAACGCTTCTTCTCCTTGAATGATTGTTTAGACCAGGGTTGTCTACCCGGACAACTCGACAAACTCGACATCGAAGACGTCTAGTAGAGGGTCTCGTCCGTCTAATAGAGTCAACTTTATCCTTTGACTTTTTCAGAATTTACCCCCCATTTACCTAGGCTTACTTGGCTGCCATGTGGCAGCCACGTCACAAATTTAAGGCGACTTCGGGTGGGGGCGACTACGGGTAGAGGGCGACCGCGGGTAGGGGCGAGTGCGGGTAGGGGCAAATTTTGTACTACAGTTCAAAACTGCCATTTTTGCTGCATTCATCCAAAAAAATAGATTTTATTTTTATTTTTTAGAATCTAACCGTAAGATCTTGTACTTCACTTGTCTAAGATCACGTGGTAAAAATTTCATGAAGTTTGACCGTATAGATTGGAAGATATTAACAATCAAAGTTGGAAAAAAAAATTCTGAACTATGACCTGCAATTTCAGTTGACTTTGACTGTCATTTGTGGAAATTTTTTGCACTACATACTTTGAATTAAAAGACACATACGTTGAATAAATAAGTTGAAAGTCTAGGGAAAAATATTCACTAATAAAAGCACTTGATTTGCATTCTTTAATCCCTAAAGGACCATCGTCCCTTTGGTTGACAAATTGGATTTTGGGCATGTACCTACAGTCTCATTTTTTGTCATAATTTTTTGAAACTTTTTTTAAAGATAGAAAAACTAATTATCTTTGTGGAAATATAATGTTTTCTCAAGTGGTGCCTAGGAACAAAAGTTGTGCCCAAATAAGTTCAAAACAAAGGCAACAAAAAAAAATTCAAAAATTTTAATTTTTTTTCCTCATATATTATATTTTTTTTCTCAACGGAAAGCTTTGATTCATTTCATTTGGATAAGTGGTGTGAAAGTTATAGACAATCTTGTTTTTCTAGCAATCTAAGAATCTTCTTCAAAAAATAACTTGCAAGATTCATTTCTGAAATTTATTCCACACATTTTTATACTAATTATGTATAGATCCTATAGTTAGACGATTAGATGTGCAAAAGAAACAATTTCCAAATTTTTTACTCTTTGCAATAGAAATGGCAATTTTGAATGTTTTTTGGCAAGAAAAAGGCCTTGGTCCTTTAGGGGTTAAAATTTTTTTAAGTAGAAGTAGGTCCAAGATTGAAAAAAAAATTAAATTGTTAAGAGTTCTAAGATGGAATTGAAATGCAATTATTCCAATGATGAGATTGTTCTAATGAGCAAATTTAACCTTGCCAAATAAATTTTTAGAAAAATTGTGAAAATTGCATTAAAAAATGAACCTTCTAAGTTTTGTTTTCAAGAAAATGCTAAGTTTGTCCAAAAAACAAGATTGTCCATAACTTTTGCATTACTAGTCCAATTACAATGAATCAAAGCTTCACATGTAGACAAAAATATAATATTTGAGGTATCCACTGACCTCCATTTTTGGCTTTAGGGTGGCATAACTTTTTCTTTCAAACACTAATTGAAAAAATGCTATATTCCTACAAAGATGATATATTCTTCTATCTTCAAAAAAAGTTTCAAAAAAATCACGATAAGAATTGAGACTCTAAGCATTATGTGAACCAAGATGAGAATTCCTTAAGAACTCTTGGTCTTCTATGGGTTAAAATTCAACTTCATTTTTGTAAAATTTCTCACACAATAGTTTAGAAGCAAATAAACTATAATTAATTGTTTGACAAAAATTACAAAATATTTGCACAAGATAATTGAAATTTGAAATTCTATACAATAACTTTTGCACTTTGCATTTAGAATATTCAATTCATTTTTTTAAATGTCACATCGTATAAAAGTCGTTAATATATTTACATTGCTCTTCAAAATTTAAATGCATGCAATGTGACCTATGTTTCTATTTATACTAATCTGGTAATATCATGTCCTATTACAAAAATATTAGTGTGGAAAACAACTTTAAGGGGCATCATCAACCATGGTTTATCAATGAGCAAGTTTGCCACCTATCCACATATTAATTGCTTCTTTAGATTAGGCTCAATAAGGTCACCTAACTTCCTTACAAAGTATCTCACTATCAATGTATTTTCAAATACTTCATTGTCGTATTTTTCCATATCATTCATATTCATTAAGTGGCCAATTTTTCTAATAGAATACAAGATGGATTTCATCGTATATTTATGATTTTCTTGCATGATCTCTATGGTCCTCTATGAATGTTGCAGCCCATATACATACATTAGAGCCACCCGCCAACAATTCTTTATATCCTCCAATTTTTTTTCCTTAATAGGTTAATATCTGTAATGAATCTTAGAAGACTAAAAAATGATAGCAAGGCACTTAACAGTAATCCATATAGTTAGCCAATATGTCCTTTTAGTGATAATCACTCATTCTTGAATGACATCAAACGTTTCAATTGAACTACCAAATTGATTATTTGCAATGCACAATTACAAGAAAGAACTTGCAAATCATAATAACAATTTTTGAATTAAAATTAGGGAAAATTAAAAAAACCAAGGGAAATCTAAAAAGACCCCACCTTATAAAGACCTTAGGAATCAAGAAGAAATTCTATAAACATTCCCAATGGAGTTCCTAAAAATTAGGTCATATATGTATTAACAAATCCAATGTAATGAAAGAAATCGAGGGGAAATAAACAATAAATGATTTTTACTAATTTAAAAAATATATATTTTGAAATTGATATAAAATATCTAGGGTCTAAGAAAAAAAATATTATTAAGAAACTTTCAAAATCAAAAAGAAAAAGAAAAAAGATGTTTAAAATCTCTTATTTATGCAGGAAATTGTAAGAAAAGGACATCCTCAAAGCAATGGCTCCCACCCCCATCCACAGTTGCACAATAAAAGAGGTCCCTTTCACCCGTATTCTTCTCCAATTAAGAAGTCGCCCAAGACCCGAAGTCGCCCCTAGAAGCCTCCCAAAGGCCCAAATTTGCAAATTTGGGGCCTTTGGGAGGCCATTTCTTCCCATCTCCACCCAAAGTCGCCCCCTACCCGAGGTCGCCCTCACCCGCGTTCTCCTCCCAAAGAGGTCGCCCTCACCCGAAGTCGCCTCTAGAAGCCTCCCAAAGGCCCAAATTTGCCAATTTGGGGCCTTTGGGAGGCCATTTCTTCCCATCTCCACCCGAAGTCGCCCCCTACCCGAGGTTGCCCTCACCCGCGTTCTCCTCCCAAAGAGGTCGCCCTCACCCGAAGTCGCCCCTAGAAGCCTCCCCAAAGCCCAAATTTGCCAATTTGGGGCCTTTGGGAGGCCATTTCTTCCCATCTCCACCCGAAGTCGCCCCCTACCCGAGGTCGCCCTCACCCGCGTTCTCCTCCCAAAGAGGTTGCCCTCACCCGAAGTCGCCCCTAGAAGCCTCCCAAAGGCCCAAATTTTCCAATTTGGGGGCAAAGGGAGGCCAATTCTTCCCGCCACCACCCGCAGTCGCCCCCCACCCGAGGTCGCCCTGACCCGTGTTCTCCTCCAAGAGAGGTCGCCGAAGACTCAAAGTCACTTGAAAAACGTGTTCGATTGCTTTTTGTGGGTGTTGATGGTAGAAATTGAAAGCTTCATTAAAGTCAATTACTTTTGTTTTAGTTTGCTAGGTGTATTAGTGGACCTTCTTTGTTAGGTGAGCTAAATAAATGGACCTTGATGAGATCAGATTTTGTAGCTTAAACACCTAATCTCATTTATTAGAAATGAAAGTTCTTCTAAAAATCTAGTTGCTTTGGATTCTCTATAGTACAACTTGAATTTGACAATAGTTTGTTTGATCTATGAATTCGCTCTAGTATATTAATTTTATGACAAGATGTCATCTTCCATTGAACACTCAATTTTTGCAAACATGCAATTTTTTAAAATATATATCAATGGTTCATTATCATTTATTCGATTGTGATTACATGATATGAAATAAAATAAAATAAGAAAGATCATACATATCTATCCACCTATTTTTTTGTATTTTGAAATTCATTTGATAAATTATACACTTGTAGAATGACTATTTGAGATTTGCTTAATTCCATAGGGAAAGTTTTTATTTAAATCTCTTTTCTCTAGTTTTAGGTTAGAGGTGAAGATAGTAAGTAATTCATAAGTACAAAGATGCTTGGTGAATCAAGAAAATTAAATGGGGAAGGTATTGCAGATATCTTCATGCATTATTTTGTATTTTGAAATACACTGGATAAATTATAGACCCATAGGGTAAATCTTTGAGATTTGCATAAATTAAATCAAAAGGAGAAGTTTTCATTTAAATCCCTTCCTCACTAATTTTTTAAGTTGGAGATGAAGGTGGTAAATAATTCATGAGTACAAAGATGCTTAGAGAATCAAGAAAAACACACTTGATAAATTATAGACCCATAGGGTAAATCTTTGAGATTTGCATAAATTAAATCAGAAGGAGAAGTTTTCATTTAAATCCCTTCTTCACTAACTTTTTAAATTAGAGATGAAGGTGGTAAATTATTCATGACTACAAAGATGCTTAGAGAATCAAGAAAAATATACTTGATAAATTATAGACCCATAGGGTAAATCTTTGAGATTTGCACACTAGTAGGAACCCATGTTTTTCTAGACAGATTTTTCTACACATCCACATGTTTTCATGTTAATAGTGACGTCAAATAAAACATCTCAATGTTTTATTTGACATCATTGTTAACATAAAAACATGTGGATGTCTAGAAAAATTTGTCTAGAAAAACATAGAGTTCTACTAGTGGCATAAATTAAATCAAAAGGAGAAGTTTTCATTTAAACCCCTTCCTCACTAATTTTTTAAGTTAGAGATGAAGGTGGTAAATAATTCATGAGTACAAAGATGCTTACAGAATCAAGAAAAATACATTTGATAAATTATAGACCCATAGGGTAAATCTTTGAGATTTGCATAAATTAAATCAAAAGGAGAAGTTTTCATTTAAATCCCTTCCCTACTATTTTTTTAAGTTAGAGATGAAGGTGGTAATAATTCATGAGTACAAAGATGCTTAGAGAATCAAGAAAAATACATTTGATAAATTATAGACCCATAGGGTAAATCTTTGAGATTTGCATAAATTAAATCAAAAGGAGAAGTTTTCATTTAAATCCCTTCCCTACTATTTTTTTAAGTTAGAGATGAAGGTGGTAAATAATTCATGAGTACAAAGATGCTTAGAGAATCAAGAAAAACACACTTGATAAATTATAGACCCATAGAGTAAATCTTTGAGATTTGCATAAATTAATCAAAAGGAGAAGTTTTCATTTAAATCCCTTCCCTACTATTTTTTTGAGTTAGAGATGAAGGTGGTAATAATTCATGAGTATAAAGATGCTTAGAGAATCAAGAAAAATACACTTGATAAATTATAGACCCATAGGGTAAATCTTTGAGATTTGCATAAATTAATCAAAAGGAGAAGTTTTCATTTAAATCCCTTCCCTACTATTTTTTTGAGTTAGAGATGAAGGTGGTAATAATTCATGAGTATAAAGATGCTTAGAGAATCAAGAAAAATACACTTGATAAATTATAGACCCATAGGGTAAATCTTTGAGATTTGCATAAATTAATCAAAAGGAGAAGTTTTCATTTAAATCCCTTCCCTACTATTTTTTTGAGTTAGAGATGAAGGTGGTAATAATTCATGAGTATAAAGATGCTTAGAGAATCAAGAAAAATACACTTGATAAATTATAGACCCATAGGGTAAATCTTTGAGATTTGCATAAATTAAATCAGAAGGAGAAGTTTTCATTTAAATCCCTTCTTCACTAACTTTTTAAATTAGAGATGAAGGTGGTAAATTATTCATGACTACAAAGATGCTTAGAGAATCAAGAAAAATATACTTGATAAATTATAGACCCATAGGGTAAATCTTTGAGATTTGCACACTAGTAGGAACCCATGTTTTTCTAGACAGATTTTTCTACACATCCACATGTTTTCATGTTAATAGTGACGTCAAATAAAACATCTCAATGTTTTATTTGACATCATTGTTAACATAAAAACATGTGGATGTCTAGAAAAATTTGTCTAGAAAAACATAGAGTTCTACTAGTGGCATAAATTAAATCAAAAGGAGAAGTTTTCATTTAAACCCCTTCCTCACTAATTTTTTAAGTTAGAGATGAAGGTGGTAAATAATTCATGAGTACAAAGATGCTTACAGAATCAAGAAAAATACATTTGATAAATTATAGACCCATAGGATAAATCTTTGAGATTTGCATAAATTAATCAAAAGGAGAAGTTTTCATTTAAATCCCTTCCCTACTATTTTTTTAAGTTAGAGATGAAGGTGGTAATAATTCATGAGTACAAAGATGCCTGGAGAATCATAAAATATAAATGGGGAAGGTATTGTAAATATCTTCATGCATTATTTTGTATTTTGAAATACGCTTCATAAATTATAGGTCCTTTAGTAGGATAATTCGTTGAAATATGCATAAATTAAATCAAAAAGGGAAATTTTTCTTTAAATCCCTTCCATCTAATTTTTAAGTTAGGGATGATGGATTGATGGTGGTAAATAATTCATGAGTACAAGAATACTTGGAAAAAAAAAGAATTCAAATGGGAAAGTTTTTTATACAAATCTTCGTGCATTATTTTGTATTTTAAAAATCCACCTCATGAATAATCACTAGAAGAGAAAGGAATGTTTTAGGTATGGTCTTAGCAATATAGTTCTATAATTTATGACCTTTTAGAAAATTATAGTAAATATTTATTAGAAATACATTTGTTTTCAATAAGAATTTACTAAAAATCTCCCTAAAGATCATAAGATTGTAGGACTGTACTACTAGGTTGTACTTAAAACAACCTTTTTTCTTGTAGAGAATACATTGTTAGGATGTTATGCTGTAAAGTCTCAATTGTCTTTGTAGCTTGGAAAATGGATTTTGGGCAACTTCATATAAGGTCAATTTTTTATGAAGCTTTTGATACTTTTTCATGATATAGATAAACTTGTTAGTTTTATGGGATTGTAATTTGTATTTTAATTGGTGCCAAAGAGCAAGAGTTATACCACAATAAGCCTAAATATAAATTAGGTGAACAAAAAAAATTCACGAAAATTTGAATTAAAAATTGAAGTTTTTTTGTTCTCATAGATTGGAATTTTTTTGTACTTCAAAAGCTTTGGTTCATTTTTGGGGGATTGATGGTATGAAAGTTATAGAGCATCTTCTTTTGTGAGCAATCATAGTATCATATTAAAAAAAATTAAGCATAGGATTCTTTTGGGCCACTCAAGTTTCAAACTTTTTCAAAACAATTAAACAAATAAGTTCAAAAAATTAACTTTGATTCATAGAACAATCTCACCATTGGGATTAGTGTGTTTTAATTTCATTTTAAAGCTATTAATGATAAAGTTTTTTCTCTCTATGATGTACTTTCTTCTACTTAATAATTTTTTAAAGAATGAAACCACATTATTTTTAAATTTTAAATGTTTTATATTTTCGAATCAATTTTGAATGATGAAATTTTTTCAATTCAAGACTATAATGTAAACTTTTTTAAGTTAAGAAGATTCAAAGTAGTTTGTCAATATGTCACAAATGTGATTTCTTCACTTTGAACGCATTTACCTTGCAATCTATGTGGTGAAAGTGTTTGAAATTTTTTCCACACATTGTCATACTATTCTACTTTAAGATCCTACGATTACATATTCAAAAATACCATTAATTTTCTTTTTCTTTTTTGTACTAGAAATAGTAGTTTTGAAAGTTTTTTTGGACAATTGCAACAAAGAGGTCGCCCCCTAGGGACCAGAGGTCGCCCCTAGACCCGCAATCACCCTTAAAGGGACCAGAGGTTGCCCCTAGACCCGCGGTCGCCCTTAAAGGGACCAAAGGTCGCCCCTAGACCCGCAGTCGCCCTAGATTTTGGACCCGCAGTCGCCCCCTACCCGCGGTTGCCCCTAGACTCGCAGTCGCCCTAGATTTTGGACCCGTAGTCGCCCCCTACCCGTGGTCGCCCCTACCCGCGGTCGCCCCTCATGAAGCATGCCACGTCACAGCCACGTAGGACAGTCCGTTTTACCTAGGGGTAAAAAAATTTGAAATCCGAAATCCGTACACGACAACAAAAACCGCCCATACTCGACAACTCGACAATTCGACATGCGACATGCGATGTCTATTAGACACAAAAACCCAAAATTCTATCAGACAAGACAACCCTGGTTTAGACCTAACAAAGAAGTTTTCAAGGTTAATAAAACCAACTTTTGTAGGTTTGAAAATTTTTAGACTAACTTGTAATGAAAGTAGAAAGTGAAAAATGGGCAATTAGATGCATAATGATTTGGTACACATTAGATCAAAAAATGAGCCTGAACCCTAAATGCCCAATACCTGTTTGGGTTAAAAACATCATTGCTTTTGAAGTGTTATAGGTCTAAATGTCACTAAGGTATAGAAATCTCAACCATACAATCTTTTAGTGTATGTATTGTAGATGACATGAATCAAATTTGGAGTCACTTGGTCAAATAGATTGCAAGATTATAATGTTCTAGTGTTGAAAAAGGATGATGAAATTTTCCTAGCAATACATTTGGAAGTGAAATTCAATTTCTAAACCTACTCAAATTTTAAAAATTTAAACGAAAAAGTGTTTCAAAACCACCATACAAACATATTGGTGAAAAAACATCATTCAATGATTCAATTGACTCAATGTGTTTGCAAAATGACTTTGAAATGTCAAAAAACAGTAAAAACAATTGCCAAAAACACATCTAAGGTTGAACCTCCTTCTACTAAAATGCCTCTCAATCACTCATAACTTTTGTTGGATTGATATGAAATTTTAACCACAAAAACTAGACTAGTATACACAACTTTTTCCAAAAAAAATATTGAAAACAAACATTGTATGAAGAAACAAGCTGCCAAAGTTCACCATAATCCAAAAATTTCCGGATTTTGAACTTTGAATTGCTCCCAAACATTCAAAACAATTTGGATTGACATGAAAATTTTACCACAATCACTAGAATTCAAGCATAACATAATACAACAAATTCATATTGAAAATGAATATTGGATGAAGGATACAAGCCCCAAAGTTGCAGCCATCAAAATGCAATTTGTTGAACTCAAATTGAACTTGTGAACTTTGAATGCCTTCCAAAAAATCAGTATATCTTAGATTGATAAGGAAATTTTACCACACAAACTAGAAGAATGAGTGAAGATTTTCCAATAAATTTTTAATTGAATTCGGACATTGGATGCAAAATTTACAACACTTTGAATTGAACTTCCAAACTATGTGAGGACACTTTTGTTCCCTTGGGGCGCTTTGGATTTAATGAATTCCAAAGATCCCTTGGCTTGTTGTTGAATTATATTATATTACCTATTTTATCAAATAAAATAAAATAATGCCGAGACAAAATAGTTGGAATTATCAATAATTTGTAATATTCAAAACAAAAACCTAGTAAATAAGAAATTGTTGTGACATGCAAAAGAAGCTTTATCATTATGACCTAAGATGGTTAAGCAAGTGGAGTCTTCAACTATCCATGTGGCTCAACATAGACTTGTAGTGAAATTCAATGGTTTTGATCCTTATTGAAGACATCTAAAAATGCACCATTATGATACTTTAACCCTATATAGCCTGGGAAGACAAAAATTGTCCAATGAATGGCTTTCAAGGTTCTTGTAGAAATGAGGAATGCAATTACTTGTCTTGATACATCATACATTTGTGGTTGACTACCTTGGTAATAGTTTGTCATTCTAGAATTGAGATGTTTCTAATTATTGACTTCTAAAAGTTACAAAAATTCTTGGATCCTTCAAAAAAAACTTGATCATTAATCATTTATACGTGCAATTATTTTAAAAGGATGAATATAAAGCAATGAACCTTAATGTCCATTCTTTAATACCCACTCCTCAAAGTTAAAAACCTATTAACCCCATAACGCCACCAAGAACTAGAGTGGTTTGATGGATGATTTAGAGCACACTAATGACCACAAAAATCTCAACATTCATCCAATTTTATTTTTGGTAGTTGGCTAGAATACTATATTCATTAAATTGAGAGATTTCCATAAAAATGAGAGGTCCAAAATGCATTGTTTTCTATAAACATAGCAAGTTTTGTGCTCTACGGAGAGTGAAAAGCAATACATCAATACAAAAAGCACGTATGCAATTGCAAGTTCTTTATGAAAAGAATGGAATTTACTGATAATACCCATCAAATATACAAGTAATAGTGTATACACTATAGAATGACACTGGAAACTATACAATGGATACTATTGGTAGCAATGTACATGGTGCTCGAAGATTGTACTGGAGGCATTACCACCACTGCAAGTGAATTGCATCGAAGGAAGTGGCTTCAACGTCTAAAGAGTGAAGGCTTCATGACATCAAGGTCTTAGAATCGACTGAGTGCAGAGTTGAACTTGAAAGCGGAAAAGGAAAAAACAAACATTATATAATCTAACTCTCACTCATTCTCGTCAAATACTCACACACACTACAATATCCAAAGAGTAGTGTATGAGTGTACTTGATGAGTTGGGGCAAGAGTTGAATTATATAATTTTTGCTCTGTCCTTTTTCACTTTCAAGCTCAATTGTGCACTTAGTCAGTGTTGGCGCTTATGTACCTACCCTTGGTAAATAATCGAGCACAACCAAGCTCTTGGGGGTTGTAATTCTTTCTATAGGTGTTTAGCGTCAATCCATTGTGCCTTCCAAGCAATGGATCTTTTCCAATTCCTAATCATTTATAGCTATAGTGAGAAGAGAAAATGACTATTTTGAGCTACTAAGTTGTTTCCACTACATGGGGCTAATCCGTCACGGGGGTCCTAGAGTAGTGATGTTCTTGTTCCTATCTAATCCACGTGAAGGGGTAGGTTATCTCGTGCCCTTTTCAAAACCATCAAATGCTACTCCATCGAACCTTTCTAGCAAAAGATATCAATGGATGAAATTTGCTTAATTAAAGTTTAAAACTTCATCCACTAACCATTACTACTTTCCAAAATCAACTCCTAGTTGTACTTTTGTGCCTTGGTTTATTTCCACCTCCTATCACTACAATTTTGTTCTTCGTCGATGACATTGACTAGTTTTCATCTACTATGACCCCTAACTTCATCCGCTAATATCTTATTCAATTTGACTCTAATTTCAATGTATTTTAGGTTTTTAGAAATCTTTGACTTCTAATTTAAGATTCTTTCCTCACATCCAATTTGACCTATGTCCTACTTCTATTTAGTTCTCGGCCTTGCTAACCATAGTGAAATAACAAAGGGACTAAAATAGGCAATTTCGTTAAAATGGCGGCAATTTTTTGCCATTTTAATGGAATGTGGTGCCATTTTATCGGAATGTAGTGTTATTTTCTAACAAATGCAGTGCCATTTTAATGGAATGTGGTGCCATTATATTGGAATACCGCCATTTTAACGAAATTACCTATTAAAGGATATGGAGATAGTTTAGTGTATTACCTAGTTTTGTAGCTCATGCAAAAGGTTGCTGAGGTTCCCATCCAATCCCGTAATGGTAGTCATACTTCCCGTAGGGGCTGTAGGGAGTTGCTAATTTCCCTTATAAACCGTGAGTTCAAAAGGATCCCCTTTCTTTGCCAAGAGTTCTTCCTTCTTTTTTTTATGTCCTATTGGCATCCACTAGTTTTACTTCTCTACTATTCCTTCCTATACTATTCACTTCTTACGCTAACTTCTTACACCATGTCATGGCTCACCAACCCTTCTTACAATTCTAAATGGGCATGGATTTGTGAATTCTTACGCTTGACCTACCTAATGGACCACAATGGTCCTTGGGATTTCCCTAATCCTCCTCCCTACTTAGTGCACTTCATTTCTCCATTCTCATTACTTGTGTAGTGGCATAAGAGTTTGGTAGAGGATACAATCGCACTCTTGAGTCCTTGTGGGTTTCTTTCTCTTCTTCTCCTTCTATCTACAGACAACCTAGTATGTTGAGGTGGTAGGATTTTGTGGATGGTTAGTGTTGGGACGTGTAGATGTCCAAACCTTGTCGATGATTTTCTCCTCGAGTTCCTTCGGAACCCCAATTACCCTGAATCCTGAATTCCCTAGACCCCAAACTCTTCAAAGCCCTAAACTCCCTAGACTCGATTTCTGTGGCCCCCAACCTCGATGGCCCTTGAACTCCCTAGACCCGACCTCCGTGGCCCCCAACCTCCCTAGCCCCCAACATCCCCAAAGCCCTGAACTCCTTGGCCCCCAAATTTCCTAGCCCTGACTCTATTGTACTAGCGCCCAAACCCCGACTGCCTCGATAGTCGATACCTGACTCCCTGGACCCCAACTGCTATGATACTCAGTGCCCCAATCCAACTCTACTATATCCAACTGCTACAATACCCAATGTCTAGAATCTTGACTTCCTGGCCTCGGCTAGCTAGCCTTCGGTGGCTAGTTGGTTGGTCCTTGAGCTGACTTAGTTTGAGGAGGAAATAAAAAGTATTAGTGTAACAAAACAAAAAGGTAACTAAAGATAGAATGAAGATTAAGGGAAGGGAAAGTAATCCTCCTAGGGAACTTGTTGATTTCTTTTGGATGCAAAATTTTGGCTTATTTTCAACACATCTTGGAAAATAAACTTTGGGGCTCACTACCAAGGGTCTTCTAGGTTCTGCCATTGACTTGATTTTAACACAAATCTAAGACTTCTACAGGCGTATTGGGGTGCAAAACTCCACTGTCTATGGGGTTTTAACACACAATCTAAGACTTATAGGATCTCAAAGAAGGCGGAGTTTGATTACATGGTAGGGACCACCACCTAGTTCACAATGACAACAAAGACTATAAAGTGAAGTGTTTATCAATCACGTGTGGTTCTTGGGATCATTAAGACAATGGTTAGTAGAAGTAATTTGCAACAAAGTGGTTAGCAATGGAACTAGTGATCAACATGTGAAGCTAGAGGCCCCCCAAAGTGGCATCACCAAAGTATGGTGGGAGGAAACTCTAGAGTTAGTACAAAAGATGAGAACTACAAGAATAGAGAGGCTACTTAAGCACAAATTAAACTCCGCACATAAGGGTGTGAACACAAACACTAAGGTAACCTCAAGATGTAGAAGGACCTCTAAGGTCCTCTACAATGCACACACGACAATAAGGGCTTAAAAGAAGCCCCGAAAACACTGTTCAAGATTTTTGGCTTAAAAAAGCCAAAATGTCCAACAGAAATTGGACCCAACGGACCCGAGTACAAGAATGGGGGTGTTTTGAGATGAAGAAGGGTGCCCTTCTATAGTCTCCTACGGCACTTACCTCGTTTCTTTCTAACCTAGGTAAACCTATCACTTTAGATTTTCATCCTTATTTTTTCGGATTTTCATCTCTTTTAGATTTTTTACGTTGGTCCTAATCTTTAACTTTTGGAATTTGACTCCAAATTACAAACGGATTGTGCCATTGGCTTCAAAAGGCCATTTTTAAACTTGAAGACCTCCTTAGACCTATTTCTCTTGTGAAAAACTCATCGACAATCAACACCAATTGGAATCAATAAAAGATAAAAAATCAAACTTTCAGAGGTTACCTTTTTTGACAAGGGTGACTAGCTAGAGTTGTCGAGTGGGCTCTAGGGAGTAAAAAAAGACTTCTTTTTGACTTTGTTCCGACTTTGTGTGCTCATGGAATGCCAATCAACTCCACATAATCTCGTCGCATTTGATATTTGGAAGGATGTGGATGATTCGAACACCTCGCGCTATCAAAACACTTTGAAACTTGTTGGAGTGCATTATTAATATAAAAGAAGCTAACTTAATTTTTAGAGAGATTTAACCGCAATCCAAGAATTTTCCATGAATTTTCCTTCGTGGTTTTAAGTAGTTGACCATTCGGAAAGGGCATCTCTGCAAGTCAAAAAATTTCGAAACTTCTTGGAGAACCTTTCATAGAATTTTTCAAGAGGTGCGCAAAGTTTTGTATTGGTCTTGCGCACAGTTGGTAGGAAGATAAAATCGACCTTTCTTGATTTACAGATAATAAGGGAATCTTTCATATGTGAAAGAATCTTGTCGAATGGATTTTTCTTTTGACTTTCTAGACCCAATAGATTCCAGATCACAATCTTGTGGCCATAGATTTTTTTACTAGCCTATCTTGAAAAAATGACTTCTACATATTAACAATTGGGGTTTTTAATATTTTGTCGATAGGATGGAGAAACTAAAACCTATCTTTGAAAATTTATGTAGGGATCTCTCTATCTCTCCTTAGACAAATTTAGCCAAGCTTAATCATATGCACTGGATTTTAGGCTATTTTGGATAAGTTTCCTACAAGCTTGTTGATTCCTACTACTTCGTGGTTCTAACTTATGTACAAGTGAGTTTTGGGGGTATTCGAGGGATAAAAGTCTATTTATGACCAAAGGCCATACTGGCATGTAACATGCATGTTTTGATTCTACACTCTTTGGGGGGCTTTTTGTATAATATTATGACTTAAACTACAATAATATTAAAAAAGAAAAAATATGAGTTCCAAGTGATGAATTAGGGCGTCACATGCTCAGTGATTTTGGTAGTAAGACTCTTTTATTGCACTCATATTTCTAAAGATAAGCCTTGAGTGAGTGTTATACAATCCACCTTGTACCATCAAATTCTTGTATAATAAGTCTTGTATGTGATGAGACATTGAGCTATGCATAATTGCGTGATGATGCAGTCATGATTACAATTTCTACAAGATTCACGGGACTTTGATGGACACTCTAAAGCAACCAAATCATTTTGAAATAGAACAGTGAAGCACATTGTTTGCAAACTAGGAGAACATCAAATTTCTTGAGTGTCACTCTTGTAATTGCATTGTCTCTCTCTCAAATTGCCTCCACTACACATTTCTTCCATTACAAAACAAAGGTCAAATTTACAATGGAAGCAGAGATTCAGGAACCAAGCACTATTCAAGGACAATAAACATTTGCACTACACTTCACTCAAGTGTTGCACTTCAATCTATTTCAGAGCGCAATGTAATACTTCATGACAAAAACTTCAATCTCTACAGAACAAATCCAAATGACAGCCAAAGTGCGTATCAAAGAGGAAATCAAGGGTGATTGCAAGAAAGACTGAACGATTTTGGTAGCGTTTGGTCAAAAACTGCGTTTTTTCTGCCGAGTACTAGAAGTACTAGGAGTACTACAAATGGAGCAATCTCAACCGTTGATCTGGAAAATCAACGGCCAATAATACTTTTGAGTACTTTATAATACTGAAACAGTACTACTTAAGAAAAATGACAGTTTGTCACAGAAAGTAGATAAAACTAAGTATAAATTAATAAAAATTAGAAAATCATGAATAAAAAAAAACTAAAAATTGGCCATTTATAAAGACTTGATAGTGATTACATTTCACCAAAAACTAGAAGTTGGAACCATCATAAATGTTTGGAGTGCTATGCGCAAGGGACCCCTATTTGCATGCATGTTGAGGACAAAAAATTGTGTTTTTTTGAATGCCCTTTGGTGGGCACATGCTCATCTAGTGTGGGAATAGCCCACAAAAAATTCAAATGAACATCATAATTTTTGGATGCTCCACAGTACTAAAAACCCCTAAACTGCAAAGTGTGACAAATTAGCTAAATTGACATTTAATTATAAAATTATTTTTCAAAATTTATGAAAAATAATGAATCTCATGATTTCTCAGTTAGCCATCTTCAATAAAAATTTCAAGTCCATCGGCTTCATTTTCCAAAAGTTATGATTGACGGCAACTTAGTCACTTCAATTTGTAACGCCAAATAGGACCGGTCTTTCTTGCAATCACCCTCAAGTAGATGCTCACATATTTGTTTTGTTCCAACTTCAAATTGCTTCTACTACACAACATATTTGGGTTGAAAAAACACTAAGATTTGGTACCTAGAGCAACTATAAGACAAGGAAGCATCCAAACTCCACACCACTAGTCCCCAATTATAGCACCACATTCCCCACAAGAAACTCTAAGGAACATGTGGAGAAATCCTTGTGAAAACCCTAAGGGAGACGGCACAAGCAAAGAACCGAGTAGGTAAACAAAACAGTTAGTTTACCAAGCTCAAACATGAGACGCAAGTTAACATAGAGTTCTTAACCTTGGAACATAGGGACTCATTGGAGAAGTGGGAAACAAACTGAAAAGTGCGCAAGTGTTGGAGTTTGATAAAAATAAATTAGTTCCATCATCTACTTGTCAAATGTAGAATAGATTATCAGCAAGTTTTCCTTTATTTAGTAACGCAAATAGTACAGAGTTGTGTTGCAATTCTCTAGTAATCTATAGAGCTTTACTATGCATAACACAATCTTTTTCTTTCTCACAAATACTCTAAACTACAACAAACTAACTAACCTACATTTACAAGGACTCAGGACAAATAGTTAGATGAAATCTTTAGTAGAATGTGGATGGATGTCATCCACCAATACTGCCATAGATCCATTCACATTCTATGAAGAAATTCTATTTCCAGACTCCCACTGATTCTTGTGGAATGTAGAAATGTCCCTAAGTTGTCGAAGCCATTGGAAAGTGTCGCGAGGTAAGGGTTTTCTAAAAATATCTTCAATTTGCTCAAAGGTATGAATATACTTGAATTCTAATAGTTTATCTTCATAGTACATCCTGATTGCGTAATATTTCATGTCGACATGTTTCATGCGCTTGTAATACTCCAGATTCTTTACGAGAGTGATAGACACTTGATTACCACAATAGATTGTAAGAGGAAGCTCTTGTGAACAATCAATAGTTCATATCAATTGACAAAGCCAGATAGTTTCTTTGGTTGATTTGGCCATAGCCACAAGTTCAGCAATGGTGGTTGAATCTGCAAAACAACCTTGTTTGTGACTACCCCAAGTGATTGTTGTACAATTAAGTAGATATACAAAGCCCATTCAACTTTTTCAATCATCAAGATCTCCACCAAAATCTGCATTAGAATATCCAATAAGTCTTGGAAGGGGAGATTGACCATGATAATACATGCCAAATTACTATGAGCATTTTAAATATAGCATGATACACTTGACCGCAGTCCAATGACTTTGTTGTGGACTTTTTTGGAACAAAGAAACTTTATTAACTGTATACGCTATATTGGGACAAGTGATAATCGTGGTATACATTAAGTAACCAATGGCTTGTCCATACGGAACATCGATAGTAGGGGCTTTAGGATCATTGTTCTTGCAAAGCTTTGCACGAGTGTGAGTGTGTTTGCTGGGATGGACACTTCATGAGCATCTTGCATACCAAATTGGAGACGAGATTGGAGAAGAATATCCTATATAAATTGTTCTTGGTGGACAAAAATGGAACTTGTAAGTTTGCAGCGATTGATTTGGAAGCCGACAAAATAATCCATGTCCCCATGAGTGACTTTACACTATAAGAAACCCATGTTTTAGGTGACGTTTTGTAATTTTTTCAAACGGATTTTAGGTGACGTCAGAAAAAACAACTTGTATTTCTTTGTCAATAATCACGTCAAATACAACATGTGCATGTTATATTGAACATGATTATTGACAAAAAAAAACACAAGTTGTTTTTTCTAATGTCATGTAAAATCCGTTTGAAAAAATTACAAAACATCACCTAAAAAGCGGGTTTCTTATAGTGTTAAAAGTGCTTTTCAAATATATCATTATGCTTTCAATATAATCGGGATAGGTAATGCTATAATGCCATCATCATTCATCAACGTAAATTCCAAGGATAGTGTGTAATTGCCCGTGGTTGGAATATACACAATACTCAACTTCACTGATGATAAGGCGAAATTGCTTCAAGAAAACCAAAATTTTTAATTCCATTGCTTGGCCGATTGTTGAAGGCCATAAATCCTTTCCTTGAGCCTGCAATGTTGTTTTGGCCATTTGGGATCAACATAGCCTTTGTGTTGTACCATATATATTTCTTCAATGAAATTGCACTATAAGAAACCCGCGTTTTTTGTGATGGCAACAAAAAACACGGCATGTTTTTGCGGACAAGACGGTGTCACAAAGTTTGAACCAATGGGTGGCAAATTCCAATGGACATTGCAAAAAACGTGTACATGTCTATGAAAAAACATGGGCATTATACAAAAAACAAGTATGTTTTGCAAGACATCCAAAAAAATGTTGTCATATTTTTTGTGATATGCAAAACAATTTGACAATGCCATGTTGGCAAAGTCAATGAATTTCACTACAAGTAAATTTCCAGGAGTTATTGGACATCCATATAAAATGTTAACCCAATCTGAAAATCATAGGAGAAGAGTAGCTGCTTGGGAGTCTTCCAAAAAACCCTTTCATGAATGGATGATGAAGCTACTATTCACTATTTTTTAGTTAGGATTTCATGAAGCACAAAATCTGTTGGCATCTCTTCTATAAGCATGTGTGTACATAAACATAATTATTGGAAATATGTCTAAATCCTTTAGAATTTCATATGCCAAGTACAATGTACTACGCTTCACTTAGGATCTTACGATTCATGTGTACATGTCGTATTGGAAGCTTCAAAGCATGTGCGGACTTTCCAAATTATGTTCATATACATCAACAACTTATAGGAATAAATGAACTCTTATTTTCATTGTATTCAAATTGTTTACAATAATTCCTCTATCCCTAATATAATACTACAATATTGATAGTTCATAAATGTATCATAGAAGTAATTTTTGTAAGAAAATGTGATGCTCATCCAAACAAAAAGTCAACCCCCACCTTCCACAAAAGACATCCATTTACAAAGATGAAAGATTCCACTATATTTTTAATTAGAAGCTGCAAAAAAATAATTCCTAGCATTTGTTTTTATTTCTATTCAATGGGGGGATTTTATTGCACTGCATCTACAAGAAGGGCTTCCATTGTCGTCACTTCTAGTATTGGTCATTGATTGAATAAAAAACTTTGTTTTGAAAAAGCGACTGTGTCATTTTTTCTTTAGAAAAACTATCCACAAATCAAGTTGAATATTAAGTGTGTTTGAGCATAATCAATATCCATTTCATACCACAAGGGGACTATACAATCCATTTCACACCTAGATAAGCAACTCTCATATTATATACCATTCATTATAATTACTTATAATGCATTTTTCTTCAATCTCAATGAATGTAATTTGCTATAATGTAAAAATTGCTTGTAGCCCTTCCAACAAAAAATCCAAAATCGTATTCATATACATGACATGTATATTCTTCAAAGACAATAGTAGTATTAAAAAACTTATTACATGAATTTTTTTAATGCATGCATCATACCAAAATCTACCCAACTATTTGGTGTTCTCGGTAATTTTAAAAAGAAATAGAACATTACAAACAAATGTTAATTTCAATTGGAGGGAACTCCTTCTATGGATTTTTAAAAACTCCACATACATCTTTTTATTCTTCATATATATATATTTTTTATTTTTTATTTTTTAATTTATATATTTTTTATATTTATTTTTTATTTTAAATATATAAGTCAAATTTTTCTACATTTCATCTTTTTCTAATTGGTCCTCATGTACCTTCTTGATCAATCTAATTTCATATACTTTTCTATAGAAGTTGTCTTGTAATCCGTTCTAATGCCATTGACCCTTGCATATCATACAAGAGTTGCATTTCTAGAACTTTACATTCTTCTGTAAGAGAAATTAGAAGTTTTTTCATACATTAAATGTCACAATTTCAGTACATTTTAGGTTCAATTAATTTTGTATAATACTTGCACTATCAATTGACATTGATGACTTCCATTTCATGTGCTCTTGCTATCTTTTAAAAAATTTCAAAGTATACAAAATCTCTTAAAAGAAATACATTTTCTCTCATTTGCTTTGTACACATAGATGGAGTTTGATACATACTACGAACAAAGGTGTAGACAGACTTTGGAGTCATTGCAAGAAAAAAAAACTTATTTTTGTAGCATTTGCACAGTCCTCATAATTTTTGGCTGAAATACTTCTTTATTAGAAAAACAATTTGAAAGAAACATGAGAAATATGTCCAATGTATACACCTTTACAAAAAAGATACCCTAGGAAGGAATAGCATAAAAAAAATTGTGAGTGGAAAAACTGGAAAAGTGCAGAATCTCATGAAGATAGGTACTTTGACATTTTAATTTGTAAAAAGTAGGAAAAACAATTTTCAAGAATACTAAAAATAGGAAATTTGAAAATAGTTCATGTTTTAGGGATTTCACAATTCAAATTGTATTAAAATATTTTAAAATCTTCCAAAATCTATCAAAATCATTTGGAGTTTTCTATAGAGTATAAATTCAAAGTTTGAATTTTAATCAATTGAAATTTTTAATAGGTATAATTTGATTTTGAATGTGATTTAAATTCCAATGAAATTCAATAACTATGATGAAAACTTAATATTTCATCAAAATTTTAATAAAATTCAACTCTAATTCAAAGTTAGGTTGAAATAACTTAACCCCTAAAGTTCCTTGGCTATGTTATCACCAAAAATGCTCAAAAACTGCCATTTTTTATATAAGTACCAAATTTATGAAAAAAAACTTTTTTTGACACATGTAACCATACAATCTTGTTGTATGCTAGTTTGAAAAGATGTGCAAAAAATTTCAAAAATTTCTACCTTGTAGATTGTAAGATATTAGAGTTTGAAGTGACAAAATTCTTTTTTTTACCCCTGCGAAAATCTGGGTAGATGCACTTCACAAGGTCAGATCATTATGAAAAATTGTCCAAAATGGTTGCAACTCTGTGGAATCATTCTTCAAGTTAAGTTGGCTACATGCTTTAAAAAATTCAGATTTTTTGGAATTGTAAAACATATAGGAAAAAAATAGTAAGTAGAAAGATGTAGGGAATGATTCAAAATACTAAATTGTTAACAATTTATTTATGGAATTGAAAAATGAAAATCCAATGGTTGTAATGTTGTAATTAAAAATCTACAACATTTGAGAATTTATGAAAAAGTTTATATATACTTCTACAACATTTGAGAATTTTTATTCTATTTTTTGAGACATTGACTAAGATGTCTACATGTTTTTTGAGTTGTTTTCTAGGGACATCAAATCAAATGTCTCTAGAGACATTTTTGCAATGTCTATTGAGACATCCAAATGTTTTCATAGACATCAAATGAGGCATTGCCGTATTCATCTCATGTTCATCTTTGAAATTTTACTTTTAATACAAACTACACATTCTACATATCCCATATGGTTTGCCAAACTTCCTACCACCTCACTTCTATATAAGCTTGTGTTTTGTAATGTAAACTTTGCTTATCTTTCAAAGTCTAAAAACAAGGGAATATAGGGTTAATCACCTAAGGAAAGGTCAATAAGTTTAGTGTTTTGTGACTAAGGTCACTTGTTTCTGTAAAAGGGATACTTATCTCACGTTGTTTCTAGTTTATTGGTTTTATATAAAGAAAACCCAAGGAAATGTATCTTCATCAATTTGCTTCTGTCCATTACTCATGCTATAATATAGACCCAATGTATGACGTCACAGTCCTATATAGTAGAGAATTTGGCTTTGTCAAATTGGCGTGTATGAACCTCGATTCGATTATGCAAAATGCACTATCACCTATGGTCAATTTGTATAATATTTATAAATATAAATATATTTATTTCTCCTTAATTACCATGAAGCTCTTTTACCCAATTAACAATTTATTTCGACCTAGCATTTACTATCCTAATTGCTAATTAGGATGCTCAAACAAATCTACACTAGGTCAATTTGTCTCTATACTAATGGAGGTATGGTGAGTTAGTAAGTTTACCAATCAATTCGATTAGAACACCTCATTACAGCCTTACGCTGTAATCCGATCTCACCAGTTGATTCGCCTTTGCTCCGGCCACAGCCAAAAGCCAAACAATTTGTGATTCGTGTCCCATTCTTCTATTTGCTTGCAGGCTATTTGACCTCCATCACATCATCAAGAATCACCAACCAAATTTGCATCAAATCGATTAGCAACAACCAAACAAACCAGGGATCACAACATCAATTGGTTAATTTGATTAAATGCCATATTACACAATGCCTCTAAATGCCTCACAGACTTAATTCCATTTGCTAAATTCAGTACAATCACGAATATGGAGAGTCTCTCAACTATCCAATTTGAGTATAATAATTCTTACATCAATATCTAATTGACATAAAAACCTAGAAGCAAAGTCTTATTTTATAATCGGTAGACTTTCAATTAGACATTACCATCTGAGGTCTTTTCAATTTGAACATAACCACTCACTTACAGAGTTTTAAAAATAAAGCACTAGTAGACATGATCGGCTGAACTCAATTTGAATGGGGATCTCTGACTGACTCAATTAGCTTCGACGATTATCAAAATTAGATCCATCATTCAATCATCAATACACAATTTGATCTGTAAACTATACAATCCTGCGCTTGGAATTCCAATTGACTATCATATACTTTACTTTATCATCTCTCTCAATTTGCTTAACAATATATTTCTAACATTAATTGAATTGAATCTTCCCTCAGTTTTAATTAATTATAATTTGCCTACATTCCTCATATAGCAATTAGTCCTGATTGCACATTCACACTTAAACAATTTGCATATAATTGGTACATATGACCATTACTGTAACTTATATTTACTCACAATTTGATCAACTTTTCAATACAAACATAATTCAATTAATAAGCACAACTTAACTTCCTGTCACAGTATCGATTTGATTTGCTTTCTCCGTTACAGCTTCGAATACCAGCGCAGACACAGACTCAATTTGCAAATTTAACATACACAAAATAATGGCTAATACACTCAAACACACTCATACACAAATTGATTACAGTTACTCAACATCAAATTGCACTCCCTGCAATTTACAATTAGACTTACAACAGTTTACACTTTCACAATTCCAAATCGATCTTATAAACAAACACAGTATACAACAATTCGAAAAGTTTATATTCTTATTACAAGTATGGATAGTTTCACAATTTGAAAGATTCAGAACACGCAAAAACTACAGACACAAATTCAACAATGCTCCACCGAGAGAGAAGAAATGAAAATCAATTTGATTAAGTACCCACGGCCTTCCTGGAAAGACGTTCAAGTTGCCTTGATTCAAATCTAACTGGAACCTTTTGAAATCCCAAAATTCTAATTGCCTTCACACTACACTTATATATACTAATTAATCCATTATAATGGATCTATTACATCAATTTGCCGGTTTTCACACTGGAGAAGCAATTCGACTTGAAATTAAAATTTTTACTAGTCTATATGTTTTCATTTCAATATATCACAATAAATTCCCAAATACAGTGTATTTTGTATGGTGTATTGTACTTGTTGTATAATGTATGTTGTGTAAATGATGTATGTTGTATAATGTATGTTATATTTTTAATGTATGTTGTATTCTATATTGTGCAAGAAATATGATGTATTGTGTATGAATGTAGTTGGTTATCTCAATTGATGTCTTAGAAAACATGTGGATGTTGTAGTTGATGTCCCAAAAAACATGTGGATGTCTTGGTGGACATCCATTTTGCAAAGGACATGCCATAACATAAGGGACAATGTAAATGATTTAATTGTAAACATCAAAGGAAACATGTGCATGTCATAGAAGATGTCTTTTTGGACTTCAGATTGGACACAAGACAACGAACATGTCAAAATTCTGAACTACTACAAAGTTGACATGTGGTAGTGATGTCATGGCTAACGTCATCCAAAGAATGGATGAAAAAGTAGCTTATGTGGCATTCACTGCCCCGTCATCGCTGAGGTGGCACACATGTGGCAGCCACATGGCAACTTTTTAACATTTTAAAAGACCATGTTTTCTAAGACATCCTCCTAAATCTTCTTCAAATCTTATCATGTTTTCTGTAATTTTGCATGTTTTTTGCCTTGTCAATCCTGACGCATTTTTTTGGATATCAAAGTTGACGTAGCTAATGTCCACGCAAACATGACTACCACGTTATAGTCATGTCACAAAAATCGCGGGTTTCTTCTAGTGTTGCCATTTTAAAAGGCAATATCGATATCGAATTGTTGAAGATGCATTCTTCTAGCAACGGCAATTGCAAATATATCCCGAATAGAGTCGTAGCAGATAACTGGAGAATAAGTTTCCGTAAAATCAAGCCCTTGTTTTTGTATAAATTCCTTTGCTACAAGTCTGGCTTTGAACTTGTCAATATGACCATTAGGTTTATATTTGACTTTGTATACCCATTTGTTACAGACAGGTTTGCAATTTGAAAGTTTCTCTACCATTTTCCAAGTTTGGTTCTCAAGTAAGTTGGCATATTCTCGATTCATATGATCTTGCCAAGATGTTGAATTAATAGAAGAAATGGCTTCAGGATACGTTTGTGGCTCTTGAATTGCCTCTTCCACTGATGCAAGTAAAGCATTTGAAAAACAAACATCATCAGGATGCATTGGATCAAGACTAGAATCCTAAAACCTAGAAGCATATTTCAAGTAGAATTTTGAAAACTTGCTATTTTTTAGGGCAGTGAGAAAAAATAAAAAATAAAGTTTTTTTTTCAAAATTCAACCATATGGTCAATTTCGTTAAAATGGCGGTATTCCATTAAAATGGCACAAAATGAAACCATTGAAAGAATGAAAACAATGGAAAGATTGTCCAAGGGGAGTAGAAATGCGTGAACTAGAAGTGATTTGAATGTACTAGGCATAAAGTTGGCACATGTATGACCCTATCATGGCACACTTATTCTCCATTTGTAGAAGATATTCCGTTAAAATGGCATGCGGAATACCGCCATTTTAACGAAATTGACCATCCATACAAATTTTTACTAGGGTCAAAGTGAGCTATTAGGACTTAGGAGCCAATGGCGCCCATGGAATGGTCCTTTTTGGAGTCCTTTTTGAAATGTTAATGGAATGTTTCACTCAAAAACTTCATCAATTTCATCAAAATTAGTTTTAAAAATTATTCAAAGTTGTCAACAATGACATATTCTATTCAACATATTATTAATTTCAATGGAAAAGTCTCTATATGCCACATTTAACTACTTCTGGACTTTAGAAAGTCCAAAACTAGTAGTGATCATCGAGAGCAAAAAACAGTAATCATCAAGAAATAATGCAAAACATCAAGAGATTTGAGCAAAACACGAGGAGATCTATACAAACATTGGGGGATCCCCCAATGTTATCATCTCGAGATCTTTAAGTGATTTGTCCAGAATTCATCAAATAGTCTAAAAGTAGTTAAATGTGACATCTATATAGTCTAATTTCAAATTCAATGAAGGAGTAAAAAGCACTGGTTACAACCCTATTTTGTACTTAATTTAGATTAAATGATCACATTATAGGCTATACAATACTCAAATATGACACTATGACATTTATAAATAATGAAGTATGGTTTTTTGGAAGAAATCTAAAAAATTTGAGCTACACAATCAATAATGGTTCAAGAAAAGCACTAGTTACGTCTTTGGTGTCTCCTAATACCTCATTTTGACCCACTAGACTACTATGGGGGAATGTGTGGAAAATATTTCATAAATTTTGACCAGATGGATTGAAAGATTATAATGTTTGAAGTTAGAAGAAAATATTTTTTTCAACCTTGCCTGACAAGGCCAATAGCATTTAACTTCTCTAAGAGTGAGATTTTTACACCACGGTTGCTATTATGTAAGCCTAGAATTTTGAGCCCATGAGCATAAGCACCTTTTATAGTTATAGGATGTTTATATTAAAGGTGTCTATATTGAAGGTACTTATGTTATTAACACCTTCCATGGTTATAGGATGTTTACATTATAGGTGTCATAGGTGTCTATGTTATAACTTATAAGCACCTTCCATGATTATAGGATATTTAAATTATAAGTGTATGTTATAAGCACCTTCCATGGTTATAGGATATATATATATATATATATATATAATAGGTGTCTATGTTATAGGCACTTATATTATAGGCATCTTCCATAGTTATATAATGTTTATATTATAAGTATGTATGTTATAGATATCTCCAATAGTTGTAGAGTACCTATGTGCCTAGGCTCAAGGCTTATAGGCTCACATTTCTAGGCTCACATATTAGCACCGTTGATTTTTACACTACACATGGTTTGTTTTTTTACATTTGTATTTTGTATCATATAAGTTACATACTTGCCAAATTTCAGAAGTAAAGGAAGACTTTTGCAAAAACTACCCAAATTCTTAGAAAAGTTCAGGGCAACATGACTTTTGATCTCGGCATCCAATTTAAAAAAAAATTAAATCCCCACTAAAGGGATATATGTTCACATCTTGTGTTAAAATTTTGTGAACATCCAACCAAAATTGACTTCATAGGAACCTACCTGGATTTTCAATTGTTTGTTCAATGGAAAATTGTCCTTTACAATAGGGGTTAAGAACTCTCTACTAAGTTATACTTTATATTTGAGATTGATAACTTAAACTACAGTAGAAACCTCTCTTAACCAATAGGTCCGGGCCCGTTTGACAAAATTGGTTAAGAGCATTTCCACCAAGGGTCTTCTCTATCTCTATGTAGATGAAATCCATCTAGATAGGAAAGACCCTTACCCACTAGACACTTGTATCTCTAAATTTTTAGGGATGACATGGTCCAATCATGTATAAAGGATGTACTATATGGAACATGGGTGTAGTAAACTTTATATGAGCTTTTACTCACAATCTCTAATGTGTACTTCTCTTCAACATTTGTTGTTGTACTATTGACTTTGCTTACTGACTACTTGCTTGGTTATTGCATGTGAAAAAACAACTTGCTATGGCATGTATTACCTGAAATTTTAAACATATGCGGAAGAACTAGTAGTGTTCCTCTTCTGTATCCCCAAATTAACTCCATCGTCATCCACATAGGGATAGGGAGATGGAAGTCTTTGGTGGGGATACTCTAAGAGAGATTTATTTATTTACAAATTGTCATTTTAAGTCTTAACCCATAAATGCCGAGGACGCCATTTCCTGGCGTTTGGATGACTCCGTGGTGGTGAGCAAGGAGAGTGAAAGCATTTTTTCATCCATTTTTTGCTTCTTGACCTTTCATAGAGGATTATGAAGAGTACCTCAATGAGTTTGTAATTTTGCTAGTGTTTGTATTCACGTGAATCAGAAGTTAGTAAAAAAAATGGATCACAAAATATGCAATTTTCAGTGTATTTTGGAAAGTTGTTACTCCTTGCTTTACATCTAAAATTTCTCCACAAAAAATGATAGTTTTTGAGTTTTAGACCAACTATTGAAATGAAGGTCATGTATTTTAGTTTCTACTCCAATTGTAATTTTGAAAAAAATTGTAATATTGAATATTTTATTGCAATTTGAACTTTGGATGTATTTTCAATGCCTATTGCATTCTAATTATAGAATGATACGGGATTTGAGTTTCCACCATGATGTTTGTCACTATAATGTACACCCATGGTGAAATTTTCAGATTTTTTGAAATAATTTTCTATTTGATATGATTTTTCTTCACTTTTTCTTCAGAAATTCTCAAAAAAATCAATTTTCCTCAAAATAATATAATTTTTTTGTGAAGTAAAGAAAACCATGTAATTTCATCTCTGAAAAATAAATATAAATTTTTTCATGCATATCTAGTTCAAAAATGGCAACAAACTGAGTGATGGGCAATGAGGCCTAAAATCAGTGGTTATAAGTCCATCCTTTAACCCCTAAATGCCCGAGGCACCACAATATGGTGTTTGCAAAACTTTGAAGTTAAATAAATCCTAGCCAATTTGCTATTTTTAGTAGTTTATATTTTTTAAATGTTCTTCTTGAAGTCTAGTTTTGCCTCCAAAAGTCCGATCTTGAAAATAAATGACAATGATTTTTCTATAAGAGATTTTGTGCACGGGTACCCTGTGCAATCTTGACTTTCCATAGTGTTAAGAACTCTTGGAAATGAGCCTCAAATACACTAGATCTTGGAGAAAAAATCACATTCTAAATTCATTTAAAAAATTTGTAGAGTGAAATTTGAGAAGTCGTAAATTGATTTGGGTTCTTCAAGTTAGGCCCATTAACCTCATATTTTTTTGGTCATCAACTTTTTAGATTTGACTTGCAAAAAAGACTTCAATTCTTTTTTGCAATTTTAGCACCCTCATAATGAAACGTTATAATCTTTCACTTCATAAGTGATATTGTTGTGCTTTCTTTTCCTATGCAATCTCTAACAAGTCTAGTTTGAATTTGTACGGTTACAATTTCAGAAAAATTGAAACATCTTATCAAAATGTTGGCATTTTGTTCAATTTAGAGCAGTTTTCAGGAAGCTGAAAACATGCCTTGGGCATTTAGGGGTTAAGGTTTAACCTTTGTGTGGGGACAAGTTTGGGCGCCCTCTGACAACATTGGTTGAGAGAGGTTTATTGACTTACGGAGGGTGTACTTCGACAGGTTCTGCTGTAATTGTTTCAGTGTTTTGGTGGTCTACTCGTTTCCTTGACCGTGCTACCTGTTTCCCTTAGGGTTTTCACGAGGATTTCTTCACATTCTTGTTCTTCAGAGTTTCTTGTGGAATGTGGTGCTGTGGTTGGAGACCAGTGGCACGCAGTTCGGGTGCTTCCTTGTCTTCTGGTTGCTCTAAGTACCAAAACTCCACGCTTTTTCAACCCCAATTTGTTGTGTAATGGAGGCAATCTGAGATTGGAACAATGCAAACGTGTAATTAAGCATCTACTTGCCTTTTCTCTTGGATACTCACTTTGGGTGTCGTTTAGAGCTGTTCTGTAGGGATCGAAGTATTGTCATGAAGTATTACATTACACCCTGAAGTAGATTGAAGTGCAGCACTTGAGTGAAGTGTAGTGCAATTCATTACTGTCCTTGAATAGTGCTTGGTTTCTGAATCTCTGCTCCCATTGTAAATTTTCCACCCCGTCAATTTGACCCTTGTTATGTAATTGAAGAAATTTGAGACAGAAACAATGCAATCACGAAAGCGGCATTCAAGAAATTTGATGTTCCCCGTATTTGCGAACAATGTGCTTCACTGTTCTGTTCCGGAATGATTTTTGGTTTTGACTGTTCAGTTTTACAGAACAAGACTGGTCTATTATTTTTGGACGTAGTTTCAATTCCAGAGGTAGTCCATGATCGTAAAACCGTGTATGGCGCAGAATGCTGAATTAGGAAGCGCTCTGATTTGAATAGATTGACGCACGTTGAATGTATATTAGAGTTCAATCACCTGCTAAGGAGCGTGATGAGTTTCGAAATATTTACTTCAATCAACACCTGTGAAGATACGTACCAGAGCTGAGCATAAGCTTAAACTTGTGTGGGACTAACCAAAGAATATGCAAATAAGATCTGCACATGTTCCAAGTTATGAGATTCACAGTAGTTGCTGATTCGGTTGCTCTGGAGTGTCCATCGAAGTCCCCTGAATCTCGGAGAAACTATGATCGTGACTGCATCACCATCCAATTATGCATAGCTCAATGTCTCATCACATACAAGATTTATTATACAGGAATTTGACGGCACAAGGTGGATCGTATAACACTCACTCAAGGCTTACCTTTAGAAGTATATGTGCAATAGAAGAGCCTTACTACCAAAATCAGTGAGCACATGACGGGCGTTTGAAAAGTTCCCATTTTAACAAATATGACGACATGGCACTTTGATCTGTATGGAGCAAAGAAAGCACTTCATATATCATATTCATAGAAATTTGGAAAATTATCATTTAAAAAAAATCCATATTGGCAGTTAAGTAATTTTGCACACTATGACTATGAGGCGAAATCAATACTAACATCTAGTGCCTTAATAAGTGGCAGTAATTACAACTATACAACAAATTATGGCTAGAACCACCGATGGTTGTAACAAAAGAGGCACTACACAGGCTAGATTCCAATCATCCAAGCATGACATGAAAATTTTAAACTTTCCAAATCATCTATAAAAGGTACATTAAATAACATTAATAACATTGCAAACAGATATTCAACACAAGTACTCCTTCACAAGTATACATAATAAAAACAATAAAACCCTCCCCACATTTATGGATCTCCTTAAAAAGAAAAGCTTTTACAAATCTCAAAAAGGTATAATCTCTTCACAGAAACTCAACCCCTTCTTGAGTTCCATAGAACATACATAAATCTATACCTCGATTCCTGCACAGACTCTGGCAGGAACCTCCACGGGATCAATCTGCCTATCAGGTAGTATAGAGTCTCTCCCTTCTAACGGAGGTACCTCGTCTTGATGTAACTCTTGTCATCCAGTGGATTTCAAGTGGGAACCAAGATGAACAGACTCTTCATTCACGCCAGCTGAGGCTGGAGTGCTTATTCTTCTCCTTCTTCGTCTTAACTGCAGTTGCCTACACGGACTCCTGTTTCCATTGCGAGTCCTTTTGCAGCCATGATTCATTTCATCATGGGCAGAAGACCACTTCGTAGTTGCTGCCAATGTTGCAACCGTAGACATGGTTCGCGTCGTCCGTGGAGTAGGAATAAGCATCGGGGCAGGCGTTCGCGAAGGCTTCAGTTCCAGCGGTGGAAACGGTGCCAGTCCCGTCGGTGTTATAGCAGCCATCTCCAGGTGCGCCTGTGAGTTTGTTTGGAGGCTGGCAGAAGCTGTTCAGGTTAGGAATCGTGCAGCTGGGACTACCACAATGCAAACCATTGGCCGGGTCTCCAGGTGCAATAAAAGTGGGGTCGATCTTCAGAGGCAGATTGTAGGCGTTCTGAGTGCAGCACCCAGCCATCCCAGCCACCAATTAGTACTGACTTTTTTCTATTCGATTGTTTGTGCACTGAAAAACAACATATCACATCATGAAAGTTCGATCATTCAATGTTACATTACTCTCTATTACGTTGATGTTAATCTAACACTAATTCAACATTACTTGAACATCAAATTACACTGGTATAATAATAGCCTTGGTAGATGAACATGAACTAGTTATGGTTAATCTAATGCTAGTCTTGGGGGAAGCTTCTAAGATGAGAGCAAGGGATTTGAAGGTCAGGATAACCCTTAATATTACCACATTGCTCAGGTCATAAGAATCCTGGCCATTGGTACCGATGGTGAACTCGGCAAGATTTGCTTGAGGCTTGGCATTGTTTCCTTGCACTGGATCACCACTGTCACCTGGGAATCCCCAAACTAGACCTCCTACCCAGGCGGTACCCACGTCGAGAAGTTGTGAGCCACCGTTGCCGAGTACGTAGCAGGTGACATCGGTGCCCTGAGCTTGATCACAAGCCGTAAGAACAGACGAGCACTGGCTGCGGACATTGATCGTGGTGCCTGCAATTGAAAGGTTGATGAATCGCACATTTGTCAATGACAGGCCTATGATTGTGTAATTGGTGATTAGACCATAAAGCATCTGAAAACAATAAGGAAATGTAAATGAGCCACTTCAAAATGCAGGAACCACTAACAGACTACGTGCATAATTATGGTCATATTTGTTACATTGTTTAAGAGAATCAAGGCATCTAACTGACTTTGTGACATTTCAAGTGCGTAGAGCACTAAAACATAGGACTGGTGCAGATCTGATGTCTCAAAAACATCAAATTTCTTGGAATTTCCCGATTTAAACGAATATGACGATGAACGCAATATTGGCAGATGGTACCAGGGAGGAGATCGATCCCCAGTACTGAATAATTAGTGCAAAAATCTAGTATGAATGCCAAGTGTATCGATAGTGATTTCAAGCTATCAATGTACACAGTGAGATATATCTTCAAAAGCAAAGCTCAAACAAAATATCTAAAGTTTTACCTTGAACAGAGCTGCTGATTGCTAGCAGCGTGATAACCATGACTGGCAATCGGAGTTTTGCGGACAAGTTGGCCATATTGGAGCAATATCAGTTAGTGGACTCAACGTCAATGTCAATCTTGTGCATGAAATGGATACAGATGCTCACTGATGATTTGGAGCATGTATTTATACTTGAGAGCTGCTCCTTGACGACATTTAACGTCACGAGGGTTGAACATTTGACTGATGATGGGGTGACTGCCACGGACGACACCTTTATTGCATGCATGACAGGTGCATCATCTCCTGCTCTCAGGATTAACACCTGTCCCATCTAGATGATGGGATTTTTGAGACAACCTTTTTTTATGCAAATTAAAAGATATAAGGTACAAATACCAATATACCATAAGCCGTGATGTTTCCATAAACAGTTTCCATGTACATGTTCTTGGCGTGTGCATGTTCCTGTCATGTGCATGTTCTTGTCATGCGTAAAAGGCAAGAGCAAGTACATGGAAACTGTTTATGATACTAGCACGGTTTATGGTATTCCTACCTTATTCATTGCAAAAAGAAGAGAGTACAACTCACAAGTCACACATGGGAACCCAACTCCGGGGACGACTTTTGAGAATCCGACAATGGAAAGACCTTTGGACTTCGGGAGCAGCCAACTACATACTGATAATAAGGTTGCCAAGGTCTCGTGTTTGAAGACGTACTTCAGCATTTCGCCCAACCCAATGTTTCCTGACTTTGTGGATTCTACGTGGAATTTTCTTCCCGGAAGACGCACTGCTGCAAACTGACTTGAGGGATTCGATCAGAGGACCTGACTCGAGCTTTCCAAGCAAGTTGAAGCTCCATTTCCAAATTTCTTGTCCTTGCTTGCAGATGAAAGAATTATCTGTGGATGTAATTATCTTATCGATCTTCTGGTGCTCCGCCGCCTCCGCGCTCCTATCGTTTCGTGTAAACTTAGAACACCATGAATTCGTTGCCACTGCTTTATGCCAGATTCACCAACTAAATGCCCCTTCTGTTCTTAGTCCTTAGTTTGTGCTAAGGCTCTTTTATGGAATTGAATTCCTTGAACTAATATTTCGTTAAAATGGCAATAGTCCACAACCTTGGCACTTTGTGGTTTAAACCATGTGGTCTGAAATGTAAACCAGTCCTACACTTTAGACCATGTCGTCTGAAATCTCCAGAAAATGAATGGAAAAATGGCGGAAAAATATCGCCATTTTAACGAAATATCCGTTCTTGTCCCATTTGCGCTCCGCCGGCCGCTTCAGAGTCGTTTTGGAATTGATCATATCTCTGACTTTTGTAGCGCGCGGTATACCTGAAAATTGAGATTCTGCATGACCAAGACCAATGATCTGGATCGAACTTAGTAAGAGAGGAAGGTATTCCATAATATACGAAAATACCAGGAAGCACGGAGTTCTTATTTACCTCCAAGAGACTCTGACAATTTGATTCAAGAACTCTTTGGTGCGCCTTGGCAGAGTTCTGTACTCTGTAGGTGCAGGAACTCAGGGAGTCCATCACTTTGGAAATCTGACTAAAGAACTCTCGCTGCACCTTTGCAGAGTTTTGTAGGTGCAGGGAGTCCATCACTTCGGGAATCTCATTAAAGAACTCTTGGTGCACCTAAGAGGGTAGGTAGGAAGCTCTTGGAGTTATTAAAATAGTGGATTTAATTTCAGTGTTATTGGCTCTGTTTCAGCGGCACTCTTGAATCCAAGGTTCAAAATTCCAGACAGTTTGAAGAGCTCTAGCTGGGCACTTGAACATCATGATTTTGGTATTTTGAACTGCACGTACCGTCTAAACAAACGTATCCACATTACTTAATTATATTGCTCTTGTAAACAAGACGATGTTTGAGACGTCTTATCTTCGAGATCTATGAATTGGAAGACCATGGTTCATGTCTACAACTCCGTTGCTTTCTTTCATGCCATGAAATCTTGAGGTTTGGAGGCTTCAGATTTGTAATAGCTTCTTGAGTGGCTTTATGATCGACTGCAGTCTACAGGGTTGTCTTGTCTGACAGAATTTCGGGTTTTTGTGTCTAATAGACGTCGCATGTCGCATGTCGAATTGTGGAGTTGTCGAGTATGGGCGTTTTTTGTTGTCGTGTACGGATTTCGGATTTCAAATTTTTTTACCCCTAGGTAAAACGGATTGTCCTACGTGGCTGTGATGTGGCATGCTTCATGAGGGGCGACCGCGGGTAGGGGCGACCACGGGTAGGGGGCAACTGCGGGTCCACAATCTAGGGCGACTGCGGGTCTAGGGGCAACTACGGAAAGGGGGCGATTGCGGGTCCAAAATCTAGGGCGACTGCGGGTCTAGGGGCGACCTCTGGTCCTTAGGGGCGACTTCTGGTCCTCAGGGGCGACTTCTGGTCCTTAGGGGCGACTTCTGGTCCCTAGGGGCGACTTCTGGTCCCTAGGGGCGACCTCTGGTCCCTAGGGGCGACTTTTGGTCCCCATGGGCGACTTCTGGTCCCTAGGGGCGACCTCCAGTCCCCATGGGCGACTTTTGGTCTCTAGGGGCGACTTTTGGTCCCTAGGGGCGACCTCTGGTCCCCATCGGCGACTTTTGGTCCCTAGGGGCGACCTCTGGTCCTCAAGGGCGACCTCTGGTCCTCAAGGGCGACCTCTGGTCCCCATGGGCGACTTTTGGTCCTTAGGGGCGACCTTTGGTCCCTAGGGGCGACCTCTGGTCCCTAGGGGCGACTTCTGGTCCCCATGGGCGACTTCTGGTCACTAGGGACGACCTCTGGTCCTTAGGGGCGACCTCTGGTCCCCATGGGTGACTTCTGGTCCGTAGAGGCGACCTCTGGTCCCTAGGGGCGACCTCTGGTCCCCATGGGCGACTTCTGGTCCCTAGGGGCGACCTCTGGTCCCCATGGGCGACTTCTGGTCCCTAGGGGTGACCTCTAGTCCCTAGAGGCGACTTCTGGTCCCTAGGGGCGACCTCTGGTCCCCATGGGCGACTTCTGGTCCCTAGGGCCGACCTCTGGTCCTTAGGGGCGACCTCTTTGTTGCAATTGACCAAAAAAACTTTCAAAACTACTATTTCAAGTACAAAAAGAAAAAAAAAATTAATGGTATTTTTGAATATGTAATCGTAGGATCTTAAAGTAGAATAGTATGACAATGTGTGGAAAAAATTTCAAACACTTTCACCACATAGATTGTAAGGTAAATGCGTTCAAAGTGAAGAAATCACATTTGTGACATATTGACAAGCTACTTTGAATCTTCTTAACTTAAAAAGGTTTACATTATAGTCTTGAATTAAAAAAATTACATCATTCAAAATTGATTTGAAAATATAAAACATTTAAAATTTAAAAATAATGTGGTTTCATTCTTTAAAAAATTATTAAGTAGAAGAAACTACATCATAGAGAGAAAAAACTTTATCATTAATAGCTTTAAAATGAAATTAAAACACACTAATCCCAATGGTGAGATTGTTCTATGAATCAAAGTTAATTTTTTGAACTTATTTGTTTAATTGTTTTGAAAAAGTTTGAAACTTGAGTGGCCCAAAAGAATCCTATGCTTAATTTTTTTTAATATGATACCATGATTGCTCACAAAAAAAGATGCTCTATAACTTTCATACCATCAATCCCCAAAAAACGAACCAAAGCTTTTGAAGTACAAAAAAATTCCAATCTATGAGAACAAAAAAACTTCAATTTTTAATTCAAATTTTCGTGAATTTTTTTTGTTCACCTAATTTATATTTAGGCTTATTGTGGTATAACTCTTGCTCTTTGGCACCAATTAAAATACAAATTACAATCCCATAAAACTAACAAGTTTATCTATATCATGAAAAAGTATCAAAAGCTTCATAAAAAATTGACCTTATATGAAGTTGCCCAAAATCCATTTTCCAAGCTACAAAGACAATTGAGACTTTACAGCATAACATCCTAACAATGTATTCTCTACAAGAAAAAAGGTTGTTTTAAGTACAACCTAGTAGTACAGTCCTACAATCTTATGATCTTTAGGGAGATTTTTAGTAAATTTTTATTGAAAACAAATGTATTTCTAATAAATATTTACTATAATTTTCTAAAAGGTCATAAATTATAGAACTATATTGCTAAGACCATACCTAAAACATTCCTTTCTCTTCTAGTGATTATTCATGAGGTGGATTTTTAAAATACAAAATAATGCACGAAGATTTGTATAAAAAACTTTCCCATTTGAATTCTTTTTTTTTCCAAGTATTCTTGTACTCATGAATTATTTACCACCATCAATCCATCATCCCTAACTTAAAAATTAGATGGAAGGGATTTAAAGAAAAATTCCCCTTTTTGATTTAATTTATGCATATTTCAACGAATTATCCTACTAAAGGACCTATAATTTATGAAGTGTATTTCAAAATACAAAATAATGCATGAAAATATTTACAATACCTTCCCCATTTAATTATTTTGATTCTCCAGGCATCTTTGTACTCATGAATTATTACCACCTTCATCTCTAACTCAAAAAAATAGTAGGGAAGGGATTTAAATGAAAACTTCTCCTTCTGATTTAATTTATGCAAATCTCAAAGATTTACCCTATGGATCTATAATTTATCAAGTGTATTTTTCTTGATTCTCTAAGCATCTTTGTACTCATGAATGATTTACCACCTTCATGTCTAACTTAAAAAATTAGTGAAGAAAGGATTTAAATGAAAACTTCTCCTTTTGATTTAATTTATGCAAATGTCAAAGATTTACCCTATGGGTCTATAATTTATCCAGTGTATTTCAAAATACAAAATAATGCATGAAGATATTTGCAATACCTTCCCCATTTAATTTTCTTGATTCACCAAGCATCTTTGTACTTATGAATTACTTACTATCTTCACCTCTAACCTAAAACTAGAGGAAAGAGATTTAAATAAAAACTTTCCGTATGGATTTAAACAAATCTCAAATAGTCATTCTACAAGTGTATAATTTATCAAATGAATTTCAAAATACAAAAAAATAGATGGATAGATATGTATGATCTTTCTTATTTTATTTTATTTCATATCATGTAATTACAATCAAATAAATGATAATGAACCATTGATATATATTTTAAAAAATTGCATGTTTGCAAAAATTGAGTGTTCAATGGAAGATGACATCTTGTCATAAAATTAATATACTAGAGCGAATTAATAGATCAAACAAACTATTGTCAAATTCAAGTTGTACTATAGAGAATCCAAAGCAACTAGATTTTTAGAAGAGCTTTCATTTCTAATAAATGAGATTAGGTGTTTAAGCTACAAAATCTGATCTCATCAAGGTCCATTTATTTAGCTCACCTAACAAAGAGGGTCCACTAATACACCTAGCAAACTAAAACAAAAGTAATTGATTCTAATGAAGCTCTCAATTTCTACCTTCAACACCCACAAAAAGCAATCGAATGCGTTTTTCAAGTGACTTTGAGTCTTCGGCGACCTCTCTTAGAGGAGAACGCGGGTCAAGGCGACTGCGGGTGGAGGCGGGAAGAATTGGCCTCCCTTTGTCCCAAAATTGGCAAATTTGGGCCTTTGGAGGGCTTCTAGGGGCGACTTCGGGTCAAGGCGACCTCTTTGGGAGGAGAACGCGGGTGAGGGCGACCTCGGGTAGGGCGACCTCAGATAGGGGGCGACCGCGGGTGGAGGTGGGAAGAATTGGCCTCCCAAAGGCCCCAAATTGGCAAATTTGGGCCTTTGGAGGGCTTCTAGGGGCGACTTTGGGTCAAGGCGACCTCTTTGGGAGGAGAACGCGGGTGAGGGCGACCTCGGGTAGGGCGACCTCAGATAGGGGGCGACCGCGGGTGGAGGCGGGAAGAATTGGCCTCCCAAAGGCCCCAAATTGGCAAATTTGGGCCTTTGGGAGACTTCTAGGGGCGACTTCGGGTCTTGGGCGACTTCTTTATTAGAAAAGAACAAGGGTGAAAGGGACCTCTTTTATTGTGCAATTGTGGATGGAGGTGGGAGCCATTGCTTTGAGGATGTCCTTTTCTTACAATTTCCTGCATAAATAAGAGATTTTAAACATCTTTCTTCTTTTTCTTTTTGATTTTGAAAGTTTCTTAATAATATTTTTTTTCTTAGACCCTTGATATTTCATATCAATTTCAAAATATATATTTTTTAAATTAGTAAAAATCATTTATTGTTTATTTCACCTCGATTTCTTTCATTACATTGGATTTGTTAATACATATATGACCTAATTTTTAGGAACTCCATTGGGAATGTTTATAGAATTTCTTCTTGATTCCTAAGGTCTTTATAAGGTGGGGTCTTTTTTAATTTCCCTTGTTTTTTTTTATTTTCCCTAATTTTAATGCAAAAATTGTTATTATGATTTGCAAGTTCTTTTTTGTAATTGTGCATTGCAAATAATCAATTTGGTTGTTCAATTGAAACGTTTGATGTCATTCAAGAATGAGTGATTATCACTAAAAGGACATATTGGCTAACTATATGGATTACTGTTAAGTGCCTTGCTATCATTTTTTAGTCTCCTAAGATTCATTACAGATATTAACCTATTAAGGAAAAAAAGTTGGAGGATATAAAGAATTGTTGGCGGGTGGCTCTAACGTATGTATATGGGCTGCAACATTCATAGAGGACCATAGAGATCATGCAAGAAAATCATAAATATACGATGAAATCCATCTTGTATTCTATTAGAAAAATTGGCCACTTAATGAATATGAATGATATGGAAAAATACGACAATGAAGTATTTGAAAATACATTGATAGTGAGATACTTTGTAAGGAAGTTAGGTGACCTTATTGAGCCTAATCTAAAGAAGCAATTAATATGTGGATAGGTGGCAAACTTGCTCATTGATAAACCATGGTTGATGATGCCCCTTAAAGTTGTTTTCCACACTAATATTTTTGTAATAGGACATGATATTACCAGATTAGTATAAATAGAAACGTAGGTCACATTGCATGCATTTAAATTTTGAAGAGCAATGTAAATATATTAACGACTTTTATATAATGTGACATTTTAAAAAATGAATTGAATATTCTAAATGCAAAGTGCAAAAGTTATTGTATAGAATTTCAAATTTCAATTATCTTGTGCAAATATTTTGTAATTTTTGTCAAACAATTAATTATAGTTTATTTGCTTCTAAATTATTGTGTGAGAAATTTTACAAAAATGAAGTTGAATTTTAACCCATAGAAGACCAAGAGTTCTTAAGGAATTCTCATCTCGGTTCACATAATGCTTAGAGTCTCAATTCTCATCATGATTTTTTTGAAACTTTTTTTGAAGATAGAAGAATATATCATCTTTGTAGGAATATAGCATTTTTTCAATTAGTGTTTGAAAGAAAAAGTTATGCCACCCTAAAGCCAAAAATGGAGGTCAGTGGATACCTCAAATATTATATTTTTGTCTACATGTGAAGCTTTGATTCATTGTAATTGGACTAGTAATGCAAAAGTTATGGACAATCTTGTTTTTTGGACAAACTTAGCATTTTCTTGAAAACAAAACTTGGAGGGTTCATTTTTTAATGCAATTTTTACAATTTTTCTAAAAATTTATTTGACAAGGTTAAATTTGCTCACTAGAACAATCTCATCATTGGAATTATTGCGTTTCAATTCCATCTTAGAGCTCTTAACAATTTAATTTTTTTGTTCAATCTTGGACCTACTTCTACTTTAAAATTTCTTAACCCCTAAAGGACCAAGGCCTTTTTCTTGCCAGAAAACATTCAAAATTGCCATTTCTATTGCAAAGAGTAAAAAATTTGGAAATTGTTTCTTTTGCACATCTAATCATCTAACTATAGGATCTTATATATAATTAGTATAAAAATGTGTGGAATAAATTTCAGAAATGAATCTTGCAAGTTATTTTTTGAAGAAGATTCTTAGATTGCTAGAAAAACAAGATTGTCTATAACTTTCACACCACTTATCCAAATGAAATGAATCAAAGCTTTCCGTTGAGAAAAAAAATATAATATATGAGGAAAAAAAATTAAAATTTTTGAATTTTTTTTTGTTGCCTTTGTTTTGAACTTATTTGGGCACAACTTTTGTTCCTAGGCACCACTTGAGAAAACATTATATTTCCACAAAGATAATTAGTTTTTCTATCTTTAAAAAAAGTTTCAAAAAATTATGACAAAAAATGAGACTGTAGGTACATGCCCAAAATCCAATTTGTCAACCAAAGGGACGATGGTCCTTTAGGGGTTAAAGAATGCAAATCAAGTGCTTTTATTAGTGAATATTTTTCCCTAGACTTTCAACTTATTTATTCAACATATGTGTCTCTTAATTCAAAGTATGTAGTGCAAAAAATTTCCACAAATGACAGTCAAAGTCAACTGAAATTGCAGGTCACAGTTCAGAATTTTTTTTTCCAACTTTGATTGTTAATATCTTCCAATCTATACGGTCAAACTTCATGAAATTTTTACCACGTGATCTTAGACAAGTGAAGTACAAGATCTTACGGTTAGATTCTAAAAAATAAAAATAAAATCTATTTTTTTGGATGAATGCAGCAAAAATGGCAGTTTTGAACTGTAGTACAAAATTTGCCCCTACCCGCACTCGCCCCTACTCGCGGTCGCCCCTACCCGCAGTCGCCCCTACCCGCAGTCTCCCCTACCCGCGGTCGCCCTCTATCCGTAGTCACCCCCACCCGAAGTCGCACTAAATTTGTGACGTGGCTGCCACATCACAGCCAAGTAAGCCTAGGTAAATGGGGGGTAAATTTTGAAAAAGTCAAAGGGTAAAGTTGACTCTATTAGACGGACGGGACCCTCTACTAGACGTCTTCGACGTCGAGTTTGTCGAGTTGTCCGGGTAGACAACCCTGATCGACTGCAACTTGAATGAGTTCCAAATGCTCCTCCCGTTTCATTACAGTTTCGTGTATTGAAGAGGCCCTACCAGGAATTCCCGACTGCAGAATTTTGGGCGAAAGTACTGTGTAAGTTCCTCTCTACGCAAGTCCTGAACTGTCCTAGATTTAAGAGATGATCGATTCGACCCGATGGATCCCTCATCACCTGCTGACAGTGTGTTGTGCGATGCTGGAGAGGGAAGCTGCAGTGGTAACTAAATACTGGAGTCAGTGACGGAAATCAGGTCTCTTTGCGTCTTGCAACAGAGGCCGGCGCCAGAATATTCAACAACACACCAGTTGCCGAAACCCAATCTCTTGTTTGATGCTTGCAAACAGTAAGGTGGGCCACTTTTTGTTATTAGGCTGGTGAAATTTTCATTGATTTTCTTGTTGCTAAGTGAAACGAGGTTCCAACGCACCAAAGAGCACTACCGTATGCCAAAGTTATCAAGGGTGAATGTTTTTCTTGGTAAAGTTTCTAAAATCGTTTCTTCAATGTACGTGGACAAGGCAGACCCATGTCTGTGGACATTGAGTTCATCACCCCCCACCCCCTACCCCCCACCCCAATGCAGAGACCAGCATGCAGAGCTCAGTTGAGAATGGAGTGAGCTGAATTGCAAATGAATGGTGTCCGATCGAGGGACTGCTCTGCATCACTTGCATGTGTGATTTTAAAAAGAAAAAATGTACCACATTCATTAGCATTAGATTGAAATCAAAGATACTCAATTGCTTTTCCTGACAACCGAAGGGGCAGAGTGTGTACATAAGAAGAAAAAATGGACAGCATTCATTAAAACAGAGACAAGCCGCGGCGCAGAGTACGTGTGTAAAGCCACCACAAGAAGCATCCAAGTTAGCTAGATTGAAAGCAGTGATGTTTCCTGACATGCCGCGGCGCAGAGTACGTGTGTAAGGCCACCATATATGAGAATCATCCCACAACATGACACGGAACTAGCTTACACAACTGTAGAAAGCATCATGTATGTGACGTGATTGATAAAACCCGACAACTTCATGTGTGATTCAATCGGAACAGTGTCACTTGAATTCCTCCTGAATTAGCAGGCAGCACTCAACTCCTAATTCCTAATTACTGTATGCAAAGGTCAGATTTGGCAGAAATTAAGTTATCTTTTAAATATGTGACACATGTCATCTTGTGAATGGCCTGAGGTGAAGTGGACCCTTGAGAATTTGACATGGAAACTCAACTTCGGCACTTAGGTGATGAAGCAAACCTTCACATATGGTCAGGGTTGTCCCCGTCATGTCCTGTCCGTCCGTCAGGATGTCCGGATGAACGTTAGGATTCAACCCCGGCGTCCGTCAGGATGAAATCTGGACAAGAACCGTTGACAGAGGATGAAAACTACGGAAATGGATGGACGTTCTTCGTTGACGGGTGATCTGGACGGACGTGCTGGCCGGGCGAGCTTCCGTCGACGGGCACGGAACGGGCGTGATGGACGAGTATTTGGACGAGCGGGATGGACGGGTATGTGGACGGAAAACTGGACGGGCGGGTGGACGGGCATGTGGATGGGAGGGTGGACGGTTGTGTGGACGGGTATCTGGACGGGCGGGATGGACGGGCGGGATGGACGAGTATGTAGACGGAAAACTGGACGGGCATGTGGACAGAAGGGTGGGCGGTTGTGTGGACGGGTATCTGGACGGGTATGTGGACGGGTATCTGGACGGGCAGGATGGACGGGTATGTGGACGGAAAACTGGACGGGTGGGTGGACGGGTAACTGGACGGGCGGGTGGACGGGTATCTGGACGGGTAAGTGGACGGTTCTGCGGACGGAAAAATAGACAGGCATCTGGACGGGTGGGATGGATTTTTTGCCTAAATGCCCGAAGCACCCAAATCTGGTGTTGGCAAAACTTTGAAGTTAAATAAAACCTAACCAAGTTGCTATTTTTAGTAGTATCCAAGTTGCTATTTTTAGGAAGTTCTTCTTGAAGTCTAGTTATAGCATCAATAGTCTATTCTTAAAAATAAATGATAGTGATTTTTCGTTTCAAGACTTTGTGCAAGGGTACCCATTGCAATCTTGACTTCTTGTAGCATTGAGAGCTTTTGGAAATGTGCCTCGAAAACACAATAAGATCTTGGAGAAAAAATCACATTCAAATTTTTTTTTAAATTAAAAAAAAAATATGGAGTATACTTTTAAAAGCCATAAATTGTTTGGGGTTATACATGTTAGGCAATTTAACCTCATATTTCTTTGGTCTAAATTTTTTTTAATTTTACTTGCCTAAACTGAAAAGAGGATTGGAAGACTTCACATCAATTTTGTAGTTTTAACACCCTCATGTTCAAACATTATAATCTTTTACTCTATAAGTGATATTGTTGTGTTTTAGCAACCTATGAGATTGCTAACATGTCTTGTTTGAATTTATACGGTTACAATTTTTTTTTAATTGATACACCTAGTCACCTAATCAAAATGTTGACATTTTGTTCAATTTAGAGCAAATTTGTAGAAGCTCAAAACGTGCCTTGGGCATCTAGGATTCTAGGGATTAAAGTTTGTTATTGAATTTCTAATTAGAGAAGTTGCTAAATTGATTTTACACTGACTATATGGCAAGAAATTCAAAAATATTAATCCATGTAGCCATGTAGGCCCTATGCTAATTATTGCCAAAAAAAAATCCAAGTTGGCATTTCTGATTTCTCCGTGAGTCCATGTTCACCTTGAAATGAAATGAAAAAAAGAAAAAGAATGTATTCAATTTAAGACTTTCAAGTATAGGATCACCATTCATAAAGTCATTTATTTCAATTGATTTTCAAATAAATTTCATGTAGCGTGACCTTATCAAGTTAGCAATTGCATGATATTAGACTTTGATCATTTGATTTCCATAATGCCATTTGAGAAAAAATGGAAAATGTTCAGTACTTTAATTTGTAAACTTTAGATTTTTTTTTAAAAATGAGGGAGTAGTCAATCAATAGTCCAACTAAAATAAGATTCAAACTAATAGAAAAGAAATTACAAAACGTGAATTATTTAGGGTTTAATTCTAAAGACTTAAAGGAGATTTCATCAAATATGAAGCAATAAAATTATTTGTTAATTATTTCTTGCTTTGGTAAAGAATTTCCATTGTTTTTATTTCTTAGCCCCTACAGTAATATACTCTCATTGTCCTTGCTGCAAGGGACAAAATGGATTTTCGATAGGCTCCCATGATCTCATTTTTTACTCAAACTTTTGAAAACTTTTTCATAAGAATGATAAAATAGAATGATAGATAAACTTATGAGTTTATTCATAATACAATTTCTATTCCAATCGGTGTCTAGGAGCAAGGGGTTAGGGATATGCCACAATAACGGAATAACCTCAAACAGGGGAGATCGGGACACTAGGAGGTCCAGGACTCCGGGTAGACAAAAAAATCCACAAAAAAATGAAATACAAATTTGTCTATTTTTTTCTAGTTGCATTATATTTTCTTTTAAATGGGAGGCTTTCATTCATCCCATTTGGATTAGGAATGGAAAAGTTATGGATTTTTCTGTGGAGCGGGCAATCCTAGCAACTTCTTTAAATAGATTTGGAACTTTCACTTCGAATGCTAATAACTTTCAATCCATACGGTCAAACATCACAAATTTTTTATCACGTCATCTAAGACAAGTGTAGAACAAGATCCTTTGGTTCGATTCAAAAAAAAATTGGAAAATTTATTTCATAGGTGAACATAGCAAAAGGGGTGGTTTAGGGTGGTTTGGGCCAAAAAATGGACTTTGGACTTTAGGGCAACACCCAAAATAAAGATAGAACACTCTTTTACCTACCATCTAAGCATACAAGCTTCTTCTATACTATTACAAAAAGGTCCAATAGATTACAAAAATAGACAAAGGCGAAGCAACAATATAGAAGGTGGAAAGAAAACGATAAATGTACATATTTTATAAATCCGCTGAAGTACATAGTAAACTAATAAAGGCTTTATATAATTACATATGTTCGCTTTGTACAACTTCCGGTATTTAATTCTATACATCTATCTAGTTATACACAATCTAGTCCAAAACTATCTATTCTACTTCGATTACAACGCCTCGTGCTATGTTGTTTCTCAAAAATTGTTGCAATTCTCGTCGCGATTGCAAAGTCGTCAGAAGCTTAAATGCGTCGATATCGTATCTATCATGTAAGTGCAAATAAATGGCACTCACGAGCGCTGGCTCATAGAAGGTATTGTCTTCAATGTACGTCACTTGTTCCTCAAAACTCAATTCACCCTCAAATCCGACTGGTGCGCCTTGAGAGTTAAACATAATGCGTTGTGGATGTGGCGCACGCACAAAAATGGAGCGGTCTTGGTTCCAATATCCACCGGCAATCTGACCAAAATATTGTCGACGCCCTGGATCACCGTCTCCAAACACCCTCCTGATCACCTCTGTCACTTGGACGTCACTCTCCCAATGTATCTCAGCGACCGTTCTTGCCGGGAGGTGTCGGTTGTCGTGGCCCCACTTCCAAAGCCATGTCACGTCCGACCCCCAATGTACTCTATTACCGAGGCCTGGTAAATTTTCTTCATTGTACTCGTAATGTACAGGCATGTGGTCTTGAAGGCCAAACATTTTGTATAGTCGTGTATGAAATGGAGCCTTGCATTGCGCACATCTCCTTCTGGTGACCATGTGTGGAATGAGGCACATGGGGTGGTATAGATGGCCACATGTACCAAGATTCCATCCACCCTCGGGGCCAAACGGTTCTTGGCAAATTATACATGTTCCATCTTGTACAAAAGCTGGAACAGAAGGCCACACTAGTGGCGTAATGCCTTCTGAGTTGGGTGGCCCGTACCGTTGGCGGTTGATATTATATTGGAATTCCAAGTCTGGACGGGCATTCCAATCGATGCTTGAATTCTCGACGAACACTAGCAAATCATCGGTGAACATTTCTTCCACCCTAGGCCACGAGGTCAAGCCAAAATAACGTTGACCGCCATCATTGAATTCCGCAGCCACTCTCCTCACTTCACGCTGCATTTGCTAAGCCTCGTTTAGTGCTAAGCTGCATGTCAACTTCATGTTGCACATTTGAAGCAGCATCTGCTCTTTCTGAGGATTTTGGACCAGCCGCATATTTTGAGCACCCATTGCGGTCATGGTCTGTTCCATGTTTGTTCGAGCAGCAGTCAGCACTGCCACATCTACCTCAACGTTGTTGGCACGAAGTTCCAAAGCACGCATGGCGCTTGTTAATTCTTCCATGCTTGTGCGAGTACTTCCAACCTCTACTTCAGCTCGTTCAACACGTGCATGCATAATATCCAACGTGGCACTTTCTGCACTTGGAAAAATGGCCCGTGATCGCACCACAAACTCAGATGTATTGCTCGGGCCTGGTTTGTCCTCGTCTGCATTGTATGTAGCACGTTCCACTACAACATCAAGTGGTGGAACGGAGTCTGTGCTAAACCGCCTGTCGCGCTCTAGGAGCTTTGCTTCACGTGCGATGAGGCGCACATTTTCATCTACAAGGGCCCGCATCCTTGCACTTTGAACTTCCAACTCTGCTGCATGTTGTCGTAGCACTTCTTCTTTTTCCGCTTGCAGTGTTTGTACTAATTGGCGCAAGCGAATTAATTCTTCACCGTTAGCTTGCACTCCACCAATCACATCTTCCTGGTTGACATTTGCACCGCTGCTCTGACCAACTTCTAATTCCACCAACTCCGTCCTTGGCTGCTCCACAGGTGGAACCACATCCATTTGCACATTTTGAGTACCAACCAATGGCACGGCAGGAATTGGTGCATTGTCCAGTGGCACGGCAGGATTTGTTGGAATGTGGCGAGTTCTATTTGGAAACTTGTTATCACGCTGTCTACCCAAAAAGCTTCTCCAATCCACATCCTTGCCAAGAAAAACCTCCGCATATGCCATTTGGCACAATGAAAGTGTCCCGTCTTTTTTGGATCTTGAACCTCAAAGTGCCAGTGACACTTCAATCATCCTCTTCTTGAAGTGCGGATGGGTGCACTGGTCAATATTTACCACGCCAGATTTCACGTGCACCTCATACCGGTCGTGTACCCAATGGCGGTTGATGTGGGCCCAATCTACATACCGCCGACATATCGCTCTTGTCCATGGTGATTCTGCCTCCAACCACCTAGGATTTGCCATAATCGCTGGGGCATTAAATGTGCCCCAATCCAAAGTTGCTCTATTTCCTCTCTTCTTTCTACCTGGGGGGTCACCTCCAGGTCCCGAACCTCCTGCTACATCCTCTGCATCCATTCTTGATACCTGCACAATGACACACACGATACTGTATGCGAATACAATGACAATTTGCTTTGCCTTCCGTTGCGTGAAGGCAATTGAAATGTGGCAAAACAATGCCAAATGTATAACACTTCCCCTCAAATTGCAATGCGAAACTTTCTCAAGCTAGGACAGTGCAACTCAAAAGAGGAAACAAGGGCAAATGTGAAAAAAACTTCACTTATACCCCCCAATTATCGACCCGGTTAGCAAGGGTAATTAATACATAATCATCCCGTCCCCCCCTCAAATCCAGACCGTCCAGGGCGTGGGACGGCCCTGGAATGGACGACCGATCCGTCCACAAATGTCTGGCACAGGGTCGGAATGCCGTCAACGGGTTCGGGGCGCCGTCTCCAGGTTCGGGGTATGATTACACCACCGCTCGAAAGTTCGACGGACGGCCTTTCCGTCCTCTAGACGGTCTGCCCGTCCTCTCAACGGCCTAGATGTGGGAGGGGATGGGCTTTCCGTCCCCTCGACGGCCTGCTCATCCCCTTGACGAACTGGATCTGGCCTTGGACGGCCTACCCGTCCCCTCGACGGATTGGATCTGGCCCTGGACGGCCTGCCCGTCCCCTCAACGGCCTGGATTTGGTCTTGGACGGCCTTTCCGTCCCCTAGACGGCCTACCCGTCTCTTGGACGGAAAGGCCGTCTAGGAGGACGGGATGCCCGTCTCCTTGACGGCCTGTCCCTGGTCGGGAACGACCTGCCCATCCTCGCGACGGCCTGTTCGTGGTCTGGGACGGCCTTTTTGTCCTCTGGACGGCCTGCCGAAGGCCTTGGACGGCCCTTCACAATATATATATATATATATATTTTTTTGTTTTTGTTTTAAAATTGGTTTAGGGTGGAAGTTTTGACAAAATCACGTTAAATAGAAAAGTAATTTTCAGATTTTCAATTTTTCACCATGTGTATATATCACAAGGACAATGACATTAGAATTCATCATAGTGTAAACTTAATTTCCATTTCATGATATATTTAGAATGTACTCAATGTAGTAGACATTAAAAACACATTCGAAGTTCAAATCGCAATAATGAAATTTCAATTTAGGTTTGTGTTGGGGGATTTTACATAAAATAGGAACTAGAGAAAAGGACCTTTTGTTTGATAGTTAGACTCAAACTCACAAAATATCAATTTTGGGGAGAAATTTTAGATTTAGAGTAAGGAGCAACAACTTCCTAAAATACACTAAAGAAGCATATTTTTTTTTTTTTTGTACTTCTAAACTCAAAATTACTTGGAGGCAAATATTGGAAAGACTACAAAATCAATTGGATACACTTTGTAACTCAACATGGAAGGTCCCAAGAAAATGAAATGAACGCTTCCAAATTCTTTCCATTTCATTGAAGTGATTGAATTGCCATTAAATTGGCACTAAATGATGCCGTTGGGCGTTCAAAGGTTGAAGTTTATTGTAAATATCTTGCAATCTACAATTCTACATAGGTAAAGTTTGTGAAATTTCTTCCAGTCAATTGAACACTAGTCTAGTACTCTAGTATGAGATCTTACATACTACAAGTAGAGGTGCACCTTAAAGGCCTAAATACATTCATTTTTTTTTAAATTCTTTGCTATGGAAATGGCAATTTATTCAGATTTAGGATGGAAAAGACTCAAAAGAGGCCTTGGGACTTCAGTCTGTTTAGTGGCTAACATATGATACTACATAAGCAATTAATAAACAATCCATAAGAAAAACTATAGTAATTCACCGCTAGTTGCATTATAATTTAGAAGCCATAAAAAAAATATAGACACCACAAAAATGTCAAGTTCATGTACTCAATGTTGCATTTTGATTTTGAGAATAAAAATAAAAGGCAAATGCCATATGCTATTATGTTATTGTTTTAGAGTTTCCCTTTGTGTGGAAAACTACATGGAACATTAGAATCCATTCGTCCCTTTTTTTCCTTTATCTTACAGACTTACACCAATCCTCTCTTATTTGTCATAGTTACATAAACTTGAACATCAAATTCTCTTAAAATTGCAACAACGTTTAGGGTTTAGGGTTTAGGGTTTAGGATTTAGGGTTTAGGGTATAGGCCTATAGGGTTTACTTCAAAACCTAGGTTGGACCGGAAACTACGGAACATGTGCTTCATTTCAGTAGTTGGCATTACAAGTGCAAAACTCAATCAAGATGTAGTCTTTGAAGTTTGAATTGGAAAAAAATAGATTAATGATTTAAATTCAAAGTTTTAGAAAACATATTGAAGACACCCAGAAATGGCATAACAATATCTTTAAAAGGTAAAACATGCTTAAGTATAGATGTATAGGGCTACATTTTTTTAATGTAATGTATGAATGGAAAGACGAAACAATGTTTTACATGAATCAATGATATTCAATGATATTTGAATTCAAATTTGAGCCATACATATTATAAATTATTTTAAAGGATTGATGATGATTCTGAGATTTTGGGAATAAAAACATTGCCCAATGCCAACGACTTTCGTGAAAATGGGTGCAATTAGAATCAATAGAATGAATCAAATGTTAACATGAACATCCAAATAGAACATTCAACATTCTAGGACCGACATTAAGAAGTTTTCCATTTGACCTTCTATGGGTTTTTTCTATGTATCTCCCATTATTTACGTGCAACAAAATAGAATTCCATTCTAAATGAGCAGTAAACCTCGTTTTTAGCATTTGAATGTCATCCCTTGTATTTATTTGTCCTCTAATTGAAACAAATAAATACATTAAGTTAGAACTCCTAAACTACCCGCCCCCGTAGACTAATGCCCGATTGAGAAGAAGGACACTTGTCTTGACTAGTCCGAGAGTGCCGAACCACATAAATGAAAAATTCTCCGAACAAAGATTAGAAATGAATTACACTTGTTTTGAACGTCCCGCTCCCGCCCTCTCGACGGCCTTCCCGTCCTCTCGACGGCCGGCCCGTCTCTCGAGAATCTTCCTGTCCTCTCGACGACCTTGCCGTCTCTCGAAAGCCTTCCCGTCCTCTGGACGGCCAGTCCGCAGGCTGGACGGTCTCCGCCCCTGGACGGCCTGGCCCCTTGGACGGCTGGTCCACGGGGGGGACGGCCTTTCCATCCTCTGGACGCCCTGGGTTTAGGCTGGACGGTCTCAGCCCCTGCACGGCCGTCCGTCCTCTCGACGGCCAGTCCGCGCAGGGTTGTCATATCGGACGGACGTCCGGTTTGCCCGTCCGTCCGGTTCGCCCGTCCGATAGAGGTCTCACCCGTCCGATGTGGTCAACACTAAAGTTGACTTTTTTTAACCCTTAAAGAACCGTCACTATGTTTTCACCAAAAACTCTCTAAAACTGTCATTTCTAGTACAACTACCAAAATTTTGATTAAAAACTTTTTTTGACGTATCTAACCGTAGGATGTTGTATTATATAGTATCAAAAACTTGTGGTAAAAATTTCAGACATTTCCACCGGGTGGATTGCAAGATATAAGCATTCAAAATTTGAAATTAACAAAAATCATTTTTTTGACCCTGCGAAAAGCAGGGCAGCTGCACTTCACAAGCTCACATTTCTATGAAAAAATGACCTAAATGGTGGTGCTTCTTTGGATTTGTTTTCCTAGACAAGTTGGCCACATGCTTGAAAAATTTCAGATCATTTGGAATAGTACAACATATAGGAAAAAAATAGTAAGTAGGTAGTACTAGAGAATGATTAAAAATACTAAATTATTTACAATTTAAATATGGAATTGAAAATTTACAATTCCAATGGTCGAAATGTTGTAATAATGTATGTACATCCTATAATTTTATTTTTGTCCAAAAATATTGAAAATTGGATAAGATAAAGGATGTCAAAGTTTATTTTAGAGCAGGAAATCCAAAATTGCCCGCAAACAGAAAATCCTCATAATTTTGACTCATTGATCAAAACGGAATGATTCTAAGCTTTTTGTGTATATCAAACTCTAGAAAATCAATTCAAACATAATTAGTTGTTTGCTACTTTGTTTACTACACATTCATAAATTCACAGAAGTCATACAATATTACAATTGTCATGATGGAAGAAAGACCAAATTGCATATTACAAGATTTTCACCATATGTCCGTATCTTTATGTATGAAATTTGTAGCAACCGTGAAATACACATGCTTGATGCTCTTCTAAGCAAAAATGTGTCATCATGTCATCATGTATCTAAGCAATAATGTATCATCATGTTTTGCATTTGAGAGTAGAAATGGGAGTTCATTATATATTTATATGCATATGAGGTGGTACTGTGGTAGGATCACTAGGATGTACAACAACGCACATGAGAATGATGAGGTATATAAATTAAAATTAGTACTCAAGAGTTCCATTCCCGAGGGGAACACTTATGATTTTTAGAAAACTACATGAGTTAAAAGATAGGGTTCATTTAATTCAAAGGGGGCAAATTTTATATAATTTGTAGAGCTACTATAAGGTTCATGAAATGCTACATACTTTAATATATATAAATTAGGGTATGTAAAAACATCATATAATAGGAATTTTTATTAATAAGTTAGCCTTGACAAATAGAAGTCATGCAAATTTTTCATAATATGATGAGTATAGATGTAGACAAATAATTTCATATGGGTGATAAAATGGACATATTCAAGAAAATCTATGATGAAAGGCGGTCCACTAAAATTGTGCCATGGTACTTGTAGTGTTATATAAAAACAAACTAAATGTAAATGTAAGACATCAACTAAAAGTGGAAAAATTGTCACATTGTATGAATAGGAAGATTTACCTTTGTGGGTTCAACAAACTGAAAATTGTACAATATGAAGATAGAATTAATAGTTCATTTAACTCTAAGCTTTGAAGCCATAAGGTGACAACGCCCATAACCATTAGTGTACCCATACTTCGATAGTAGAGTTCCCTTAAAGTGTCTCCAAATGTACTTTGAAACCGTGCCAATTCTTAATTGTGGTTGGTAGGCTCTAATTTTTTTAGATTTTGGAACTACAATCAAGGCAACTTTAGTAGAGTGTGGTTTAGGGTGCCTTAGTGCGTTCTACTTTGAAAATTCACAGAAATTAGATGCCTTATCCAAAAATTCTAATTCTTTTTTTGAAAATTCATGATTTTCAGTTGCTAATACTAAAAAAATATTTTTTCTAAAAAAAAGTGCCTCCAACTATGTTGAATTGCTTAATTTGACGGTTATGGGTGTTGCTACCTTGTGTGTTAATCACACTCATATTGAATGAGATTTTCATGGAATAGTTTCATTAGGAATTCTAAAGTGTTCAATGTTATTAACCCCTAAAGACTAGAGGGTGTTTTGGAAGAGGAAGAATCCAAAATTGCTAATTTTGATGCATTGTCTAAAATAAAAAATTATTTGAAAAAAATCCAATTGTATAAAAGTGTATTATGTAGTTATAACAACGTGTAGAAACAATTTCAGCCCATTTGACCATGTGGAATTGTGGATTGAAAGATTATAATGTTTGAAGTGAGAAAAAAAATCTTTATTTTCATTCTTGCAAACTAGGATCAACAAACTTCAAGCCCTCTTAGAGTAAAATATTTGGTCTACACAAAAATGAGGATTTTGACTATTCATAAATATATGATGTTGGATTCACTCATAAAAAATCTGAATCAACTTGCAATGCAAAGAGGTTAAATGCATTGGCAATACACTAGTCTTTTTTTGATGATTTCTTGTGCAAAGAGATATTTTTTAATTTGGAATCCAAATGGTTAAAAATTAGAGACAAATATTTAGAATATTTGGGAAAAATTTCAAAAACTTTGACTTCACATATTGCAAGATAATAGGGCTTGAGGTTAGAAGAAAAGGTTATTTTTCTTGAAGCCACCCTAACATAGCTAATAAAGTTTGACTCCTTTGAGAATGTGATTTGAGAACTAAATTACTTTTGATAATTGTATGCCATATTTTATTAGTAACGTAAATGCCAAATTTCAATAGTTGATGAGATTTTTTGCAAAAGACGCCCCAAAGATGCTCAAATTGCAAGGGCTACCAAAAAAATTTAGGGCAGAAAGAAATTATATTTCCACTAAGAAGATACATGTTCACATCTTGTGTCAAAATTTTATGAACATTTGACCAAAATTGACTTCATAGGGACCTATCTAAAGTTTCAATTGTTCATTCAATGGACAATTGGCCTTTATGGGTTAAAAATTGCCACTTGAATTCAATTGATTATTGTTAATTTCACAATGTCTATCCCATACATAGTTGCAGTAGATGGAAGAGAAAATTTGTGAAGAAAGGTGGGGGTGGGAGAAAATTGGACATTTAAATTTTATATGTAAGATAGATCCATTTAAAAACTTGTATGAATGAATTTATAAAAACTATAAGGTATTGGAAATATGCCCTTTTTAGCTTTTTATGTAAAAATACAGTCATCTTAAATGCAATAATTAAGGTAAATAGCCCCACATAAAATACCCTCTTAACTCATGTGTATACCTTAAATTACAAGGAGTGATCCCCCCCCAATTTCAAAAATTTGTTTCCTTTCCAAATCCTTGTAGCCTCTATTTTCAAAAATAACCCTTAAATTACATTTGAATACATTGTAATACATTAATGATGTGAATTCAAAATCCTTGTAGATCCAATTATCAAAAATAATTGAGAAGTCTTAGAACTCTACAAAATATAACTTGTGTTTCATTTTTTTAGAAAACTCCAAACTGTTTTAGTTTCTATTTGGAGAACTCTAAAATTCATCCTTTAAGTCTTCAACTTGAATTTTAAAAAATGTGTACCTTGTTTTTCGTTACGAATCCAAAAACTTCTAGCATCTAATTATATTTTTTTTCTTGAAAGTGTGCAAGTTAGTTTTAATTTTCTAGAAATCTCATTTTTTGGGTGTGGGGACTATTTCTCAAGTCCTTGGAGAAGCGAAGAAGGACAAGGGCGACACATGAAAGGAGACACATCCTTCCATGAATTGTCTTTCAACTCAAAAAGTGGTTGGACCTCTTAATACAACCATTGACTTCAAGATATTCCCCGGGCTCAAATTAATGGTTGACTACATTAATTGGTTTCCCACTTTCCCTCTCTCCATGGGAAGGAAGAATCCCATGCCAATTTCAAATCTGAAGGTCAATTTCACTCCCCCCCATAGTTGGTGGACGGAATTCTTGCATATTTTTTCCTCCAAGGGTCAGGGCGCGGACGTGTGGACAGGGGCGTGGACGTGTGGCAAGGGCGTGGACATCTGGATAGGGCGTGGACGCTAGGGCGCGGACGTCCCGACAGGGTGTGGACGCTAGGGCGCGGACGTCCCGACAGGGCGGGGACGCCTAGGCGGGGACGTCCGGGCGCGGACATCCACTCAAAATTCCAATTTTAAAGCAAGTCTTCAACTCCCTCCTTCAACTCCCTCCAAGCCAATTTTGAACTCTCTCCAAGCCAATTTGGAACTCCCTCCAAGCCAAATTTGAACTCCCTCCAAAGGTTTGAAGATTCCATGCCCAAAATAATTAAATAAACCGTTGACCATGAATTAAAAAATCACTTAATTAGTATTTCATTTCAATATTATCCACTCCTAAGTCCTAGACTTTAGAGTTTAAAGTTCTAGGATCCCATTACACAAATTAAAGGGTGGAGTCCAATGATTGAATATTTGAAATCGTAAACAATTTGGGTAATGTTTCATTTCATTCCCAAAGACCCAAACCACTTTGCTATCCCCATATGCAAAATAAACCATTGCCCTTGAATTAAAAAATCACTTAACTAGTATTTCATTTCAATATTATCCCCTCCTAAGTCCTAGACTTTAGAGTTTAGAGTTTTAAGATCCCATTACACAAATTAAAGGGTGGAGTCCAATGATTGAATATTTGAAATCGTAAACAATTTGGGTAATGTTTCATTTCATTCCCAAAGACCCAAACCACTTTGCTATCCTCATACGCAAAATAAACCATTGCCCTTGAATTAAGAAATCACTTAACTAGTATTTCATTTCAATATTATCCACTCCTAAGTCTTAGACTTTAGAGTTTAGAGTTTTAGGATCCCATTACACAAATTAAAGGGTGGAGTCCAATGATTGAATATTTGAAATCGTAAACAATTTGGGTAATGTTTCATTTCATTCCCAAAGACCCAAACCACTTTGCTATCCTCATACGCAAAATAAACCATTGCCCTTGAATTAAAAAATCACTTAACTAGTATTTCATTTCAATATTATTCACTCCTAAGTCTTAGACTTTAGAGTTTAGAGGTCTAGGATCCCATTACACAAATTAAAGGATGGAGTCCAATGATTGAATATTTGAAATCATAAACAATTTGGGTAATGTTTCATTTCATTCCCAAAGACCCAAACCACTTTGCTATCCCCATATGCAAAATAAACCATTGCCCTTGAATTAAAAAATCACTTAACTAGTATTTCATTTCAATACCGACCCCTTTTATTTTTCCCATGACAAGAATTTGTTGTTAAAGTCTTCAAGACCTAAATCCTTGTAGCCTTTTTTTCCAGAAAAAAACCCTTCAAGCATATTTAAAAGCATTATAATTTGTATTTGATTTAAATCTGAAAGCTTATAGCTTCGTATTGAAAAAATGAAGACTTAAACCAAAAGCTTAAAAAGTATACGTTGGTAATGGTTTGATTTGTAAACTTTGAATCCAAAATCACAAATACCTTTTCTTTAGAAGCATAAAATATAAACCCTTAAACTCAAATTTAAACAAATATGTACCTTGACTTTCATTAGGACTCCAAACCCTTTGGGATTTTTTTCACACAAATTTTGTACTTCTTGTTTGGAAGTTCAATTTCATTTTCTAATTTTTTTTTGGTTTCCAACTTTACATGGGTCCTACTTCTCAAGTGCTTGATGAAGGCAAGAACTTGAAGTCCGGCCTCAAGAAGGGAGTGACATGCTTCAATACGTTGTCTTTGAACTCAAAAAGTGGTTGGACCTCTTAATGTAGCCATTGACTTGAAGATATTCCCCGTGCTCAAATTAAGGGCTGACTACATTAATTGGTTCTCCTTCCTCTATGGGAAGGAAGAATCCCATGACTAAATTCATACCAAAGTTTAGTGTGGGACCTCCGTTCCCTGCCGTCTGGGAACGTGACAAGGTCGGGGCGGGGACGCATCTTGCCCGGGGCGGAGACGTGAAGGGGCCGGGCGGGGACGTGTAGGAATGATAATACGTTTGCGCCTTGCCGTCCGCGCCCCGGTAGACTAAAACTGCCCTTCGTTGATGTCCCCACCCTTGACGGAAACGTTCGCATTTTGATTTCAGTGTTGGAAAATTTCAAAAATGAAAGGTGTCCGAAGCGTCCGGACCGTCCGTTCATCCGGTCCGGTTTGCCCGTCCGTCCGTCCCGTCCGATCACTCCGACCCGTCCGGTATGACAACCTTGAGTCCGCGGGCTGGACGGCTTGGCCCCTAGACGGCTTGTCCCTCTGGACGGCCATCCCGTCCTCTGGACGCCCTGTCCGTCCTCTTGACGGCCTCTCCATCGACCTGAAATGGGTATATAAGACTGTTTTTAGGGTACTTTTGCCACAGTCTCTCCTGCTCTGTCGGTGCTCTCTTGTCTTGGATTGGTTGCAGTCCTTGCTTGCGAGCGCGGGTGCTGGGTAGAGGCTGGTTTGAGGAATAAGGGGGGCAGTTTTTCACTTTCTGGAAGCCGAATTCCTAATTCCTTTCATTTTGATTATTTGTTACTTGTTATTGTCACGATGGCTGGTCGAGATTTCTCAAAGAGAAAAGTTGATGATTGGTACACAGGTATTGGAAATGCACCGAGGATGGACCCGGATGCGGAATCACCAGAGCCCGTTTCAGAGGCCGTAGTTGCAGAAGGGTCCGTAGCTGCAGAAGGGGCCACATCTGCTGGGGGGGGTGGAGAGTCTTCGAAGGGGAAAAAACAACAATGGAAGAGGCACAAGGCTACACATCCGGAGAAGTGGCCAAGCAAGGGTGCAACACGAAAATTGCATGAAGTGGCGTTGGATTTTTTTGAGCAGTATTCGATTTCGCAGTTGAACACAACATACGTCTCGCGCAGATTACAGGGAGTGGATGTCATTAAACAGAAGTTCCACCACATGTTTTGGACAACAATGAGCACGGATGAGTGGCATGAAGACCGCACGAAAGAATGCTTCGATCATTGGTTGGAGTCACAAGTGCAAACGTGTATCTTCAACCTTGCCCAAGTTGCGGAAAAAATAAAAGGCTTTCAGAAGAGTGTAGTGCCCAGACAACAAGCATTGAATTTGTTGCACAAGAAGGTGTATTGGTGGCATGAAGCAATGCGTGGACTGTCTTCAAACAACATCCATTCCGTTCCGTGGTTTCAACGAAGTCAGAATTTGGCCTTTGGTCAATAGGCTGCAGGAGGAGTGGTTTTTTTTGAACGTGGAGTGGTGGTGGTTCCTTTGTCCGGCCATAGCAAACAAGGGGGACATGGGAGGGTGCACAAAGTATGTGTTCAAAATTCCAAACATATTCCGGAGAATATGGAATTAGCTGGGAAGTCAGCTTTGCGCGTGGATGAATTGAAGAAGTCCAGGGAGAAGTTGTCCATCGAGGCATTGGTATGTCTATGCGAGCATCCAGGGGTCATCAAATTCTTTGCTATAAATGATATGACCATGGAGTGTTATTCGCAGTGGTGGAATGGCGGTACTCTCGGCGCCATGTTTACCCTGGATGAGAAGAACCAAGATCCAGATGAAATTGGAGAGGTGGCTTACAATGCAACTCCACAAACAATGCAAGCCATGAAACGACTCATGGCATATAGGCGCAAGCGCACTGAACTTGCGTGGGCAATGATTTGCATTGTGGATGCAGTGCAACAATGCTCTCTATTGCACAACGACATCACACCGGAGAACATTATGCTTCATTTTCCGAATGATGATGGAAGAATGTGAGCCCCAAATTCGTCACTTGGGACTCATTGTTTTCTTTTTTTTAGTTTATTACAAATTAAGGCATAAAGTACTACAAAAAGTCCAAAAAAGAGTGTAGAACCAAAATAGGTATGTCACGTACCAGTATAGCATTTGGTCATAAATAGCCTTTTATCCATAGACTACCCATAAAACCCACTTGTATATAGGTTAAAACCCGTAATTAATGGAAAACAATAGGGCTACTGGGAACTTACCCAAAATAGCCCAAAACCTAGTGCATGTGACCATGATAGGCTAAATTAAGTCTTAGGAGAGTGAGGGAGGTCCCCATGTAAATCTCCAAAGATAGGTTCTAGTTTCCCCATTCCACCGACAAAACATTAGGAATCCAAATTGTTAGCTTGCAGGTGTTACTTGTCCCAAACAGGCCGCATGGAGGAATCCACAGCCGCCGGATAGTGTTCTCGGATCTAGAACATGTCGGGATGTCCACGGCAAAACCCATTCGCCAAGATTCCCTCACATGTAAAAGATTCCCTGACTGCCGGTGATTCAACCGAAGTCAGTTTTCACCTCGCCACCAACTGTGTGCCAGAATAGCCTAAGACTTGGCACGTGGCTTGGGGGACTCCATGAGAGGTTCCCCAAAAAGTCTCGGTTTTTTCTGATCTCCAAAGGATCTTTTTCCGAGCAGTCAATCGCCAAAGGCCACGTTGGGAAATTCATGGAAAATACCCAGGCTGCGGTAAAATCTCACTAAAAATTAGACTAGCATCTTTTACGTTAATAACGCGCCCCGACAAATTTCATGGTGTTCCAATAGCGGGAAGCAGCCGAAACTGACAACATCCTTCCAATTAATAATTACGGCAGGATCTTTGCGGGGTTGACCGGCGTCCCGGGGGCGCACGAAGTCGGAACGAAAACATCAAGGAGCCTTTTCTTACTCCCTAGAGCCTCCCCAACAACCCTAGCTAGTTACCCAAGCCAAAAGAGGTAAACCCCAAAAGTTAGGTTTTTACCCTTTTAATCGGCTCTAGTTGGCACTAGTTTCCGATGGGTTTTTTGTGATAAAAATAGGGGATAGGGGGTCCATTAGGCTAAAAATGGCATTCTGAAGCCATTGGCGCAATCCATTTGCAATTCCGAGCTAAACTCCAAAAGTTAGAGGTTAGGACCAGCGTAAAACCCAAAATTAGGTGAAAATCTCAAACTTGGATGAAAATCCAGATGGATGAGGTTACTTGTCGAGGGGGGGAGTGGGCCCTTGGAAACCTATAAAAGGGGGCCCTTCTCTCTCCCAAAACACCCCCAATACTTGTTTTGGGTCCGTGGGTCCAAGTTATCTTGGCATTTTGGGCATTTAGGCCAAAAAACCTCTACGGTGTTTCCGGAGCACTTTTGGCTCCCATTGTCGTTCTATTTCAAGCTTTCGAAGGTCCCTTTGGGTCCTTCTATCTTACCTTGTATCTTGTTGTGGGTCAAGTGAGTTTGTACTTATGTTTGCGTGCCTCCGTTGTACCTTGTACTAATCCTAAAGTCACCCCCCACCGTACCTTGGCGATGCCGCTTTGGGGGGCCTTTAGCATGTAAATATTGCCTTGTTTATGCTTACTTTGTGGATACGGTTGCCTTGTATGTCAGTCCTAACCATAGTCACCTTTCCGTGTTGTTTGGGTGTGGACACCACCGCCCACAAGGTGGCGAAGCTTTGACCTTGTGACTTACCCCAGTCTTAGAGTGTGTGTCAAATACAACACTGGACGGCGGAGCTTTGACCCTGGGAACATCGCCAGTCTTAGAGTTGGTTTCAAAACCAACTTTACGGCGAAGCTTTGAACCCCCATACAGTTTAGTTTCAAAGTTTAGCCCCCAAGATTGTAGGCTCATTCCCTTTCCTTTTGGTGTTTGGTAAACCCCGAGTCCGAAGTTAGTTAGTTAGGCCTTTGCCCCCAGTTTCGGGTTGTTTAATCCTTCCCACAGTTACTTTGGTTAAGTCCATCCCAAGCTTCCTTTTATTCAGTTCCCCCCCCCAAAATCATTTTTCCAAAGTCCTTTCTTTTGCTTCTTTTTTTTTGGGTCAAATACCCCCCAATCCAGCAAGTCCCCGAACCCCAGTCAGTCCCCAAAACCCAGCAGTCTCCGAAACCAGCAGTCCTCGAAACCCAATCAGTCCCGAACCCCAGCAGTCCCCGGTACCCAGTCAGTCCCGATACCCATCAGTCCCTAGTCCCCAGTCAGTCCCCGAAACCCAATCAGTCTCGAACCCCAGCAGTCCCCGAACCCAGCAGTCCCCGGTACCCCGGTACCCCGGCAGTCCCTGGTAACCAGTCAGTCCTGATACCCGACAGCACCCCGGTACCCCAGTGGACCCCCCAGCCAGCCAGCAAACGCCGGCCAGCCAAGAGGCCGGCTGGGTCAGCAGGCAGGTAGGCAAGCCAGGGCCAGGGGCCGCTGGGCTCTCAAGTTTTGATTTTTCTTTGATTAGATCTCGTTCTGATTACGCACATAAAAAAAACGGAAGTGGAGAGAAATGGGGGTTTAAAGGAAGGAAACAAAAGGGAGGAAAAGAGAAGGAGGAGGAGGGAAAAGAAAGGGGAGAGGGGGAATAGAAGTAACATCTCCACGCGCACACCTGCAAAACAAGCATCTCCAACTCCCTCACCAACAAAACAACAACCACAAGAATGGAAGAAGATTAGAAGGGAGGAGTTGAAATAGGCGTGAGGAGGAGAGAGATGATCCATAGTGGCTTTGGTTAGAGTGCACGGAAATCTCCAAAGTTTCCCCACGGCCATTAGAAGGAGGATTAGGATGATGCGCATATGACAAACGTAAGAGGGTAGTTAGAATTCCCATGAATTAGCGTCATATGTGTAAGCCCGTATTTAAGGGTTGGTGAAATAGTACTAAAAGATAGAGAAAGAGAAGGAAGAGGAATGAGAAGGAAGGCGCCCCTTGGAACATACCTACTTGGACTACTTCCTTTTTAAATTATAAAAGCTGTAAGCATTTTTCCCACCCGCACTTGCAATGGAGCATGAGCACGTGGCCGGAGGACTGGAAGAAGAGTTTTTGAACGCAGCCAACAATCAGGTACGTTGTTAACCTATCTACTCATGATTGTTTAATTAGGACTAATTCTTGTAATTAGTGGTTAATGTCAATTAGCAAATAGGAGTTAGGGGGAACCTTAATTTTAGATATAGAAGCTTATCGATAGGATTAGTAGTGTTTAAACCCATCTCATGCATAGAAGTTGACCAGAAAAGCAACTCCGTTAGGCTAGGTTAGAATAGGAATTAGATTAAAACACAAGGTAAAATGTGGAACAAGTTAAGGTAGGATTAGGAATTAGTAAACATTCGAGTCAAAACTTAACCAAGAAGTTAGAGGAACAAATTAGAAAATAAACATTAGATTAGGAACAAAAAGAGTTCAAGTAGGAATTAAGGATTAAATTAGTGGATAAAGATTATCCTAGGTAGTGTAGACTTAGGGGAAAAAAGAAAGGATAAAGTAAATGAGGGAAAAAGGACAAATTAGATTAGAAGATAAATTAGGTTAAAGAAGAAGTAAATTAAATTAGAAGATAGAATCGATTAGAAGGGGGAGAAATTAGATTAACAAAAGACCGGTTAGGTTAGGAGACCAAAGTGGAGATTAGGATTAGCCTAAAAGCGAAGTGTTAGACTAAGGGTTAGCCTTAAGTTGGAATTTAAGTTGACGTAAGAGTTAGGATTAGAATAGAGAAACATTAGATTTAGGGATCACGTTAGATAACCACCTCATGGAAGTAGGCAAAAACCCAATTAACATAGGAAATCATGGACGGAATTTAGGAATCCTCTCTCAGTGATTAGAAAAGGTCGATTAGGATAGATTCGGTGGTAGTTTGCATAGGTTACCGTTAGGGGACGGTTAGCTTGAATTATTTCCTCGCCAATCGGGGCAATTCCATTGTCACCTGCGAAAATCAGGAACTTAGTACAAAAGATCCATTGCTTGGAAGTCACAATGGACCTACGCTTAGTCACTTGTTAGGTTAGAATTTAGTTAACCCCCTAGAACCTGGTTGTGTCCGATTAATTACCAAGGGTGGGTAATTAAGCACCCACAAAGAACCGTGTGGATTGGTCTATGTGATTGGGGAATGGGTAGCCGCATCAACGAAGAAACCCCTTCTCTTTACCAATTCAATTGTCCAAGGAAGTTGTAGGCAACCCGAGCGCAACATTGGTGGGTGGCTCTTGAGTTGATGTACTTGACTGGAGAGACAGGAACTTCATCATCTCCTACTCGCAGGGTTAAGCCACCGTGTGTTAGTATACAAACAGATGGATACTCCATAGGGAAATTGGCTATGAAGGTATGGAAAAAAGATCGCGGGAATCTAGAGATGATTCCGGATCATACGGCATTTGGTGCATTTCAAACCATGTTGGGTGAATTGTGCAAGGTGGAGCCACTACAACGACGCTCGGTGACATATGTCGTGCAACGTCTAAGTGGTGCTCCAACGTTTTGGACACCACCCGTGGATTGCTACCACGAGGCTCGCAAAGAACAAGACCTTCAAGAAGAGCAGACGCGCAATGAAGATTAGATAATAGTGTATTACCATATAGTTGAAAAATTAGTGTTTACTTAGTACATGCGGTTATTATAGTGTAGGCTTGAGGACATACGTAGCAATGTAGCACACTTTGTGGCTTCAATGCATTTTGTACTCATTTTGGTTTATATAAAGTTATAAAAGTATTTTACCTAAACATTGAGTTGTAAAAAACTTATTATCTTCCCTAACTTTATCATTTAAATTGAGTTTAAACAAAAATCTTATATCTTTAGTACTAAAAACTTTGAATTGTATATCATTACAAGAAATTTCAATTAGTTTTGTGCAAAATTGTAATTGTCATCATTTTTGTTGCACTTCATGCCATAAATAAGTAAAAATAGAAAAAACAACTCAAGAGATTCTAAATTTTTAGTTTTTTACAAGAGGTACAAATATCAATAGAGATTTCTAGTCAAAACAATTTTCAATTGGTTATTTTAGTTTTCACAGCCAAAACTAATAAACAACCACAAAGAAGGGCTTGAAGTCAAATTTCACTATCAAACGAAATTTATATTTTTATTGAAAATCAGCATAATATTTTAATATTTCTCCCCACACGTAAGAATTTATTTTAAATTTATTTTATTTTTTTCAGCAAAATTAATGGAAAAATGAATTTATTGTGATTTTATAAAGCTAAACGTAGAAATCAAATTTTCTCAATTATAATATGTATCAGAATAACCGGAAACTCTTACCATAAAGTCATAAACGAAGGAATGAATGAAAAACATAGTTTTATAATTTTAATTTAAATTAAATTTGAAAAAAAGAAAACATACATGAAAAAAACACCAGACTGTGTTATTTGGATTTTAACACATGGAGTTTTCAATTGCAATAACTCTTTCAAATTTTGACCTCGATTCTTTCATATTCACAAAAAATAATTCAAAAACGATAGTGCTCCAAACTCCAAAGGCCTAATTTTCCATAAATCGTAGTGAAAGTTAATTTGAAATTGCAAAGCCAGCATTCAGAAAACTAGTTCTTCCAAGTTTGAATGCTAATATCTTTCAATCTATTCGGTCAAACTTCATGAAATTTTTACCATGTGATAAAAAACATGTGAAGTATAAGATCTTATGGTTAGATGTTGTAAAAAACATTTTTTTCCACATGTTGAGGCAAATGCAAGAGAAAAAACAGTTTTGCGTCCCTTTTTGAGTAATGACTTTGGGACTTTAGGGGTAAATAGTTCCATGAGAATGAAAGGAACAAAAGTCATATTTCATATTAATGTTGATTTCAATATGCAAGGTATTGAGACTCTAAAACCATTGCATTTGAAAACATGAAGACCCTATTGTCTTTTCAAAAACATTCAACGTCTTCCATGCCTAAGAATGTGCACAGAAGTATTTGCATTTGCTTCTTGTACTATTGGTTCATTACCACCAATTTCTTCGAGTGGACCTTGTCGAGGCACCGGCCCCCTGTAATCACTATCTCCTAGAACCTCACCATCTTCACCTATAGTACCACCAATGGATGCACCATCATCATTAGAATGATTGGATGGTGCACTATCACTTTCGCTGGAGGCCTCATAATTGCGGTTTCGTTGTGGTTGAGCTATAGAAGACAACGTCCGAAGAGGTCGTTGGCCTGTTGCGTCCATAATGCCATCTGTATTGGGCCCTCCCGTTTGAACTTCTCTTAAAAATGGTTGGGAAGCCGCTTCTTCCCTCCTCAGCCTTCTACGTGTTCTAGTACTCACATGTTCACTGGTAGTACCTTAAGGTCGTGGACGCTTCCCTCGATTATTGGCATGTACAGGTGGCCGCAATGAATTCGTATTTCTAGTCACACACTGTGACACCATACCAGCCAATCGTGTACCTACCGACGAAGTTGGTTCGTGTGGACGAACTTTGGAACTAGACGGCCTTGATGAACTTTGGATTTGTAGATTTTCCAATACTAGCATTTGCCGTTGTACAACCAAGACTCGATTTGAAGGGGGCATATGTGCTTCTCCACCTTGAGGGGGCCCTTCTCTATGGGTGGTCCTCATGGGCAAGGACGGTGGTACTACTACTTCTTCTTCACGTCCTCTTTCAACATCAACCCCATCTCTTTCTATTGTGGCATCAATTTGTACATCCATAGGGTCTGGACTTAGTGGTCTCGGTTTCACAACGTCCTCATTTGTATTGCCCCCACTTGGCCTAGCATTCCACGTTTGTGGCATTTGTGGTGGACTTGCTTGATGTCCCTCGGAGTCATTGTCGTTATTATCCCCCTCTTCAAAGTCAAATACGGATGCATCAATTAGAGGACGCACTCCTCCCGCCCCACGAAATCTATCAAACGGTGGCTCATCATCGTCATTGGAACTATCATCTGAATCGTCATCATCTGGATCAGAGCGAACTGAACCACGGTCTAGACCATCAGATTCATCTGTCATGGAATCCTCTGACATCATGTTTTCAGTGTACTACCTTGAAGGATTTGCTGCAGCCCTTTCTCTTAGAGTCTTGGAATTGGTATAAATGTAAACCAATTCCTCAGCACGCTCAGATGTCAATCTATTGCGTGATTTGTTGTGGACAAACGAATACATGCTCCAATTGCGTTCACATGACGATGCAGAACACACTTGCGCGAGGATCTTTTTGGCAATCGGTGCAAGTGTACGAGCACCGGCTCCGAGAAGGTCCCACCATTCGTGAGGCTGCAAATTCAAGGTGTTTACATCAGGGAGTCCACTGAAAATGCCTCGCCGATCTCTAAATGCTTGGTACTCAGACAAAGCTGATGCAAATGCTTGATCTCCAACCGCCAATTTGCGCAGAACTCTCAATATGGCTTCTCTTGCCTCATCATCATCCATTAGCAAGACTTCGTCAAGTAAAAAGGGATTCAATAGAGCCCCAGCCGCCCAGCGTAATGCAAATTTGTCCTGAGCATGTCCCAGAGCTTGTAGAAATCATCGATGGCGGAAATTGCATACCGTGGCTCTAATGAAAATGGTGGATCCCTCAAAGATAAAACATGCTTTTCCACCTTTTTCATTACAAGCCATGCCTTGTCCAAGCACGGGTGCTTTCCATCAAACTCTCAAAGAGCTATCAACACGGGCTCCACTATGTGCACGAAGTTTAAACATCTCCTCCAAAATTCATCTGTTCGCACATATCGTCGCACATCGTTAGCTTTTCTTTGCTTTTGATTGGATGCCAATCTCCGCGTGTACGAGTTCATTCCACTGCGGATTGTGGACTGTTGATTCTACCGCTTTCCTCACCTCCACCAAACGTTCGATCATGAGGAACATGGTTGCAAAGCGTGTTTGAACAGGATTTTTCAAAACGTGATTAGGAGAATGTCGTCGAAAGATTGCAAGTGGCATGTAATGCGTTCGAATGTATTTCACAATTGACTTGGCTTTCTTGACCATACTTGTAATCCAATCTTGTTTTCCCCAATCTTCAAGTAGAAGGTCAAGTGTATGTGCTGAACACCCTTGAAAATATATGTGTGAAAATCTATGAATTAACAGAGTGCCAGCGGCCAACATGTTTGCTGCATTGTCTGTACAAACTTGTACCACGTTCTGTGCCCCTACCTCGTCAATGTAATCACCCATGCAATTAGCCACGTAAGTAGCATCTTTGCATTCGCCTGTTGTGTCTATCGATCCAAGAAATACCTCTCCACTTGTACATGCCAACATGACATTCATCAATGGTCGATGTGTCACATTATCCCATCCATCAGAGCATATTGTAACGCCATACTTGTGTATTGGTGCCCTTGTCTTCTCTGCTACAATTGCTGCCACTTCATCTTTTGTAGATTTTATGAGCTTTGTACGAAGTGCATGGTACGCTGGAGGTTTGTAGCCAACTCTCGATTCCGATGTTGATTTCACTGCATCCAGAAAATCAGGATGCCTCACTACATTGAATGGTATATTGGCTTCATAGAAAAACTTAGCCCACTTCTTGTCTAGTACTTGCTTGCTTGATGCGTTCATTCAGTCTTGTACAGACAATTGCTTCATCGATCGACTGTGGGTCAAATTAGGAATGGGCGCCTCCGATGATCGTACTTGAGAGCTTTGTCCCCCAGTGTTTTCTCCTCCATCATTTGCTGAGATTGAAGCATCAGGTTGTTGCTCGCCACATACTACACTTGGTAGTGTCGTTGATGGTGATGTCACTTCCACATCGCGTCCAGGTCCATGCGAAGTGTCCGTAGGTATATGTCCTCCACAATTCCAAAACATTACCTTCACGGCTGCATTGACTTTAGTGCACGCTCTCACTCCTTGGACGGTGTCATTTCGTCTGTATCCCAAATGGAAAAGCAACCGATTCTTTCGATAGCTTAGTAAAGTTTCGCAAAACTTGCAAGCAACTTTTCCATCTGGCCGTAGTGTGTACCAAGGTTCCCACTGTGATCTTCCTCCATCCATTGCTCTTATCTGTCCTCCTCTACCTGCCTTGCACCAAAAAAAAGATTAGTATTCTGTTTGAAATGTGATGTGGAAACAACACTTGTTGCTCTCACAACAAGTGCCACCACAATAAACTCTTCTTGGACTTCGCTCTACCGCAATGGTTGTACTCCAACCAAGTCATGAAAGGCAAAATCAGCAAGGAAAAGTAATCTTGAATAGGCGGAAGTCCTTAATATACACCTTGAAGCCCTCCCTAAAACCCTAAACCCTAAAATCAACTAGACGGAGTGACGGCTGAAGGGGTGGACCCTAAACCCGCAGCCCCGCCAACGAAACCGTCCAAGCGGCGATTATCCCGTCTAGCGATATTCCGGTCCAGGGGACGGGACGGATTCCCGTCTAGTGGACGGTTTCCCGTTCAGAAGACGGATTCGCGTCTAGGGGACGGATTACCGTCCTAGAGACGAGAATTCCGTCCAAGAGACGACCTCTTCATCTAGAGACGGGCTCTCCATCCAGGGGACGGCCTCGACCACAGATGGGCTCTCCGTCCAAGAGACGGATGTCCATTCGGCGACGGAATGACCATCCAGGAGACGGCTCGACACCGTCGCAGACTAGACAGACTTCATCCGCGCCGCTGTCGTGTTGAGAGCTTTTGCCTCGGGAATCACGGGGATTCCGGCTGCGACTCGAAATGGTTTAGGAAATGAGAACGTAAAGTCACAAGTAAACTTGAATCTTCACACTCGAACGTCAAATCTTCTTCTTCATCTTGAAACCGTGCCCGTTGGCCTATCCTAATGTGGCTCTAAATGGGTTTAAGGGTAAAGATGTGTGATAAGATCCCACGGCTTCGGACAGGTAAAACGGGACGGCCAAACCACGAGTTGGCCGTCCGAAAGATTGGCTCCTAAACTTTCAAACTCCCGGTGACCAGCTTTAAGAAACAAGCTTTCACCGTGAGAACAAGCAAGTCTCAACCATGTGGGTCATTAACCCCACTTCGTCATCCACAACACAAAATGAGGCTAGCGTTGGTTTTACCCAAGCCACCCGCAACAACAATGTTTACAAAGCCACAAATCACACAAACAAACACACAAAGTCTTCAAAACTCCTCCAACCGCAACTCCAATTCTTAAGCTGAACTTTGGTGGAGTGCCACCGTTGCATCACAACTCCAAATGAACCAAGTAATAGCTTTTTGGAAAACTTATACAATAATCTACTTCTCCTCCAAATCTCAAATGAATATAAAACTCTGTCCAACTTCTATGGCCATCCAAAGTTTCGGCCTTGACAAAAGAAAGGCAGCAGACCCTCCTTTGCTTCCACACTCACAACTTTTTCATACAAACTCCAAACAGATCGAATGATATGTTCATGGAAAGCTAACACAATTTCCTACACTCCCTCCAAATTTCATTGCAAACCAAGAACTTGTCCGTCTTTTATGGCCGGTCGAAATCTCTGCCTCTTATTTTTAAAGGCAACAAACCTCCCACCACTCAAACTAGCACAACTTTTGATTCACAACTCCAAATTAAGCAAGTGAGATCAATTTGGAAACTACACACCATGATACTCAACACCTCCAATTTTCATTTCAAAATTCCTCAAAATCACAACACAATGAGTCTCCAAACAATCGGGTCCTCTTCAAACTCACAACGGGAGAGAAGATGAATAGTTCCCCCACCTTTTTCTCCACCCTATCTTCACTCTAACCACACAACAAGTGGGGTCAGCCCCTAACTTGCTCCCAAAGCAAAAAACCCAATAATTGAGCCATTATTTGGCCCAAGCAACTATTTCCTTATCTTTATCATTGAAAGAAATTCACTCCAAGTTCACTTAGAAGGAAAATGAATTGGATATTTCTTTCAAACTACTTTTTACACACAAAACTATTGTATAAATTCACTCCAAGTATGGAATGAAGAACTAAAGATCCAAATACATTTATTAGAGGTAAAAAACTAGAATTCCAATCGAAACTTCACTCCATCTGCAGAAATTTGAGAATGCGTTTGACAGTTGCCGCCACATATTCTGCACGATCCGCCTTAGTTAAAGGATTGACTGGTCCCTCTAACCATCGTTGGTGACCACGACTTCCTTCGATAGGCTTCACCATGCAAAAGTATTGATCGTTGTTCAAACCTTCAAAGCTCCCTTCAAATGTCACTTCTCGGCTACCGGACTCAATACATCCGACCTGCAGCAGAATCACCAATGCTCGAGCATCTTTAAGTAAGTTTTCGTGCCAACGCCGCTCCACACGAGGTTGCTTTGGCAGACGGGAAGGCCCAGCTTCATCTTTAGGACGTTCGTGCGATAAAACAAGATCCCGTGGCAAAAGAGGCTGATCTGGTAGTTGTGACAAAGAAAGTTCAATCTCAGCTTTCGGTTGAAGCTCTTCATCTTGAGACTCAGAAAAAACCCTCCAATTCGACATTCTAAATCTAAAGTAAAAGCAAACTACAACACTTCAATTCAATGCAACTCTCATAGGGACTCTCCTTCTTATATAGATGACTCACATCTTCACTAGAAGGCGTCACCTTGAAGCTACACGAATAACGCATACTACGTATTTTTATACTATGTACTAATTTACAACATGACACCGCGGATGGTCCCGTCAGTATCGGCGACGGGCTGTGATGCGTCAGGACGCATCCAGACGTAAAAAGCCAACGTCACATCCGGATAGACAACCCTGCATATGGTAAATGACTTGAATCGGTCTTTTATGACTTTGGCCATCTCATTTTCAAGCGCAGGGAGAATTGACTCCCTCATTGTCCCAGTCAACTTAGGTTTGAAAAAAAGCCCCCTATGTTGTGCCAATTTTTTGGTAATTCTTGTATCTCCTTAGAGTAATTTGAGGCCTCTAATTGCAAATATGAATTCAGAATTTCAAAAAAAATTAAGCCTTGCAAATAAAAAATTCCAGGGTTTGCCCTAGAGGGGCAATGAGGGGGTCAATTCACCCTGGCCCATTTCCAACTGCCACCAATCTACTATGATAAGACAAGCCTATTACTACCCTAAGCGCTACATTAAATCGAACATACGAAGGTGGGCCCACACTACTAGAACAAGGGGGGATATGCAACGTTTTTTAGTCACGTTTAGTGTGCTTATGGAAAAATGAGCAACGTCTGGCAGTAAACGTGGCAATTTTGGAGTTGAAATTCAGAGTAATGTTAGAGCAACGTTTGTTTTGAGAGCACTAAATCCTTGCATTCCCGAAGTTGTTCGAATGCAGATTCATAAGTCTAGGTCTGTTAATAGTATGCAAGGATGATGTATAGGGTATAAAGCTTTTCCTCATGCAGTTCATTCACTGCGTGCTCTTTAAATAGTTCGTTGTAAGTGGTGAACAGTAACAGGCAGGTGGACATGACTTGTGAAGCTCCGTAATCTACTGAATCATAGTGAAAAAGCGAAATGCAATTCCAAGTTCACAAATTTTCTTCACCTTCGCTTGGTTATTTTTGTGTTTCAGACTAGGACTCGTAGGATCTGCTTGTCGGTCCTGTTGTAAAGCTTAGATTAGGAGGGAACATGCATCATAGGTCAATTTTTGGTGGGTTTAGCAGAACAAATTTCAAAATAGAAACCTTCTGGGAGTTCTGGCTTGGTTGGGGTCCCGCTCCTGCACGCGCCCCCCGTGGCTTCTTCCCGCGCTACGCTGGTCTTTGATGCGATGTCTGTCCTTCCATTCGTCTTCGCGTCTTGGTTTGTAGTTGGTATTTTCCCACCAGTCCACATTTGGCTGGTTTAGGGTTTAAGTAAATCTTATTGCAAATAAAATCCATTTCATTTGTTCAAAAAATAAATAAAATAGTAACCATGTCTTTTGGTGGAGTTTGTTGCACTTTTTTCAATTTACATTTTCCTTGTGTAACGGAAATTGAGGTAGAGTTAGAATTCGTATTCCATTTGAATCTTTGAAATAAACAAAAAGAATCGAAGAAATAACATCAAATGTATCCAGAAAATGAAATATAATGAATTCCAAAAGTTATGATTAGAAATCCACATGCAATTAAATAACATCAACTATTTTGTATCACTTGCTTAAATTAAATTCCATAAAAATAGCCCTTTATACTATTCAATTTAAAAGAATACTACAAAATAGACAATTTGGGCATTAGTTTTATTTTATTGTAAAATGTTTGTGGTCATTTTGTAATTGTGGTTTAGGATTTATTTTCAAGGTATCATTGGTTCTTTTGAGGTTAGTATTTTTGAGATATTTAGAGTTTTCTTTTTATCGTGAATATTTTTTTTTGCTTTTAGTAGTAATTTTTGTTAAACTTTAGTTGGTGTTGTACTTAATAGCTATTGGCAATTTTGAACAATTAAAGAGAATTTAATAATGGTAAGAAGGTTTAATAAAAAAATTCAAATCAAATAAATATGATTAATTCAAACACCGTTACTTTTCACATGAACGTAGATGATTGAAATTAGCAACCTACGAGGTATACACAAAACTAATTTGGTTCCTTTAAAATCGATTAAGGAAGTTTAGATTCATGATAGGGTTTAATGTTCTAGAGTATATATGTGAAATTTGAAAACAAATAAATATAAATAAATAATTACCAAAAGTTGGATCAAATATTGTAAACAACTTTTGAATTTGTAATTGTGAAGAATAATAAACAGAACTATACATATGAATCTTTCTATACATATAGAAAGAATCATATAATTTATTGGAATAATCATGAATACAAGGTTCATATTCTATTATATCAACCACAATCACAAATTCAAAATTGATTAAGAAACAATAGGGATGGAACCTCTTATATATTTAAAGATCCAAAGGTGAACCCTAGATAATTAATTCTGAAAGTTTAGGGTTTTAGGTTTTAGGTCATTTTGGATCCTAGCATTCTTTAATTTTCTATTATGATTAACTTTAAATAGGGTATATATTAATTGTGGTTTTAATTTAACATGAATATATCATTATTTGAGTCCCTCCATTTTTTTAACACCCTATTTTTTTCCACTAATCACTACTTACAAAAGAACTTTCAATTTATAATACTATGTATGGTTATGACAACCTAAAACCTAAAATCAAAATACATTCAAATATAATATCATGCAATGCTTGAATATACATGATTTTCAACTAAATGCTGAATATGCTAAATTAATAATGTAATCATAGTATAAATAAATGTTATAGGAAAATGAACAAGTGAATCTTCATTTACAATGGATTAATTAGTACCACAATACAAACTCTGAATACAATCAATACATGATGTTTTTGAATTCCATCTTCTTCTTCTGTATCACTCGTACATACTAATTTAGAATTTTTAAAATCACTACTATTTGCGTAGACCTACAAATTGTACAACATTCTCTAGGAATGTTCATAATTTAATTGTTCACCTCAAACACAGCGATTGTACTATTTTAAATTTTGAAGGATTGCTATGGGCTATCAATGTTTGTATTTTTTGCCCACTACATCATATAGGGCTCAAGGTTCAAAAGAAACTAATACATTTCAATGCATGTTCTTGAAGAAGAAAAAATTAACATTCCATATTCTTGTGAACACAAATGCATAAAACATTGACTACACTAGTTAATGCGTGGTTTGGGGTTTAGGGTATAAAAAGTAACCAAAATATACATTAATTTAAACTAAATGCTCAAACAAGACCATTAATCCTCATTCTCTATCACTCCCCAAGAATCCAATGACATCGGGCAACACATCTGTATCTTCAATTTCGGAAGATGATAAATTGTCCTCTCCTATCAAGTGCTCTCCAATATATCTTTGAAGACTTGCTCTTGGGCGCAAATGTACTACTGGAATTGTCTCCTCAGTAGACACATTGAAGTTTATACTATCCTCAGCTATGGGGTCTAAGCACTCAAAGGACTCCATCAAATTCACGTCATGTCCACGTGGGTCTTCTTCATCATTGTCATCCGTAAACTCTTCTTGTTCTTCATCACTGAATTCTACGGATACAAGGTCACCTCTGTTTCCCATATGCCTCAACTGCAATGCTTGAACACTTGTATTGCTATCATCATCTTCTACCATTACGTTTCCTTCATCTTCTTGGACAACCATGTTTGTTCTCGTTCTGTACAGAACCTTCTTTGACCTAGCTTCATATTTGACAACTAGATGCCAACCTCTATTCACTCTATCTTCAATGTAAAACACTTGGTCTACATCTACAGGATAAAAAAAAGGTTTATGTGTAGCTAAGTGGGATGGCATGAAATTGCTTGTACGTACCCGCGTGAATTTGCATTCATCCACCAAAACCCTAGGATTTCCTCGAGGTGTTGCTTTACTATCATACCAATCTCCTTTCAATAATATTATTGTGAAAGAAGTGAATTTCACTTCTATGATGTTGCAGATTCTCCCATAATATTCCACTATGCAAGGTTCTCCATTGTCATCCAAGTCATGGAATGAACATGCTATACCTGTACATAAATAACTCATTAGTTACAAAAAAAAGTTCAAAGTGGAAAAGTTCTACATATGCAGAATCAATTAGGTCATGTAAATTAGAATTGAAGAAAGTCCTTTGTATTCAAGGACTTTCTTGATATACACATTTGTCATAGAATTATGAATAAAAAATAAAAAAAAAAATTTAAATTAATGACTTCAAGTTCTTACCTGAATCTTGAGTTTTTTTACCAACATCTCTTGCAAATACTCTTAGATACTTTCCTGCTGCCCACATGTTTGCAAAGAACTTCACCTTTGGATGTGGACCTAGTAGAATATTATATTCACGATCACATGTGGTTTCTCCCAAACTAATTTGTGTTCTCATCTTATCAAGGGCCCATTCACAGAAGTCTACTTCATTGTTGGGGACTTCTACAATATATCATGTTCTCCACTTTGACATGCACGGTTCGTTTTTCAGTACAAAGTTGTGCACTTGGTTCAAAAAAATTCTGCCTGTTGGATCTCTATCCAAGCGTCTCATTTTATGAGCTTTAGGCAAAACCATCTCTGATAAACATGGATCTTCTTTTAGCCTCCACAATTGAGGTGCATTTGGAGCCAATCGAGTTGTGTACTCAGTGGTATAATGCATTGCTTCAGATAAAATATATCCCTCGGCCATAGAACCCTCTGGATGGGCCTTTTGTCTAACCCAACTTTTGAGGTCCTTCATGTAACGTTCTAAGAAGTACATCCAACGAGAAGATACGGGTCCACAAAACTCTACTTCTTCCACCAAGTGCCAAATCAAATGTACTTGAATGTCAAAAAAACTTGGAGGAAGATTTCTTTCCATATTGCACATCAACTCTGCCGCAAGTGTCTTCATCCTAGGAATTTCTGAATTCTTGATTTCTTTGCCACATATCCACCGAAATACTTCGCCCAAATGATATATAATGCTCCGTAGTTTTTCATTCAATGCATCTCTAACTGCTATAGGGAACAAGTCATGCAACAGATTGTGGTAGTCATGGGTCTTCATACCTATAATTTTATTGTCCACAAATTTGTATTCAAAAGAAGAACCGTAATTTTTTGGAGTCCTCGTTGTTGTGAGCACTTCAACCACTTCTTTAAATTCAGACTTTGAAAAAATCCAAGGTGCGGGTGGTGCTACATTGCTAGACGGAATCCACATGTCCTTCATAATACCCATTTTTTCCATTTCCAATCTTTGTGATTCTGAATTAGCCTTTGTGCCCTTTGCATTTGTCAAAGTCTTAAAAAGAGAGGAACACACATTTTTCTCAATATGCATTGGATCAAGAAGATGTCGGATTTTAAGGTCCTGCATATGATAAACAAAATTTTTGACTTAATGAACTTGGTACAAAAAAATTGATTTAAAAAATGTTATATAATATAGAGAATCTTCATCTACAAAGACAATAGTATTAGTCCAATTTTAGTAGCAAAGTGATATACGTAAAGTACAAACATTGTAATTGAAAACACTATCCTTACCGCCCAATATTCAAGGTCGTATAGTTTTGACAATCCTGTCATACCACTCTTTTGAAGGGGCAAATTTCCAGTTTCGATTTTTTCCCACTGAGCTAACCAATCCCAACCATCCATCCTTGAAGGTGGTTTTGAAGAGGGCTCTACCTCCCCATTGAATTATGTAGCAAATTCATTTAACCTCCATGGATGGCCCTCTGGTAAATATCTACGATAGCCATGATATATGATCTTGTCTAATTCCTTTGCAGAGTACGAATTGATGTGCTCAGGACCACAGACTGGGCATCTAAAGAAACCTTGAGTTTGCAAGGAAGATGCCACACCATATCTTGGATAATCGTACATAGTCCACAGTAATATGGCCTTCATGATGAATGATTGTTTACTATTTGCATCAAAAGATTCTTCTCCAGTTGTCCATAATTGATTCAATTCATCAACTATAGGTGCCAGATATACGTTCATGTCTTTCACTTTCTTCTTCCTTGCAAAATTATTGACATTTTTCATTATATTATTCATCCAAGCTATTTACATCCATGCTATGAATGTTTAGAATATTCAATTTTAACTCCTACAAGCAAACCATTTATGAATCATAATGTCAAACACATTTATACCCAATGTATGAAGAGTACATAGCACAACTTCACATTAACATGAACATCTTGAAACTAAGTTGCTGACACAAAGCTTCATTACTGTGTGATACTTTATTTTTACATTAATTGCAGACATTACCAAATGTCAACGATATTGTTATATTCTTGCAGAGTACTCAATATAATACACACAATTTTAGGGAAGATTGTCATAGGTCATGTAGGTTTACCGTAACAATATTTAGATAAAAATTCACAAGTTGAACTCACTTGGAATTATTGCAGCAAGTATCAAAAATGAAGCTTTGATGGAAAGCCATGGCGGAAGGTTGTAACATGTAAGTACGATGGGCCATATAGAATAGGCACTAGAGTTGTTGCCAAAAGGATTAACTCCATCCATGGCCATTCCTAGGAAAACACTACGTGGGTTCTCAAGGAACTTCCATTGTCGAAGAGCATGTTTCCATGCTGGTGAGTCATCGGGTCCTCTCATGGTGTCATCTTCACTTCTTTGGTCATGGTGCCAAGTCATGAGTTTGGAAATACTCGGGCAACGAAACATAGCCTGTAGCCGAGGAGTAATTGGGAAGTAATGCATTTTCTGTTGGCATTGATGTAAAAAAATATGAAGTTATATTCAAAATACATGTACAAATAATTATTATGAGATATGGACTTTGATGTACTAAAATCAAATATAACGAAAAAGAATTACCTTCCGTGGAACAATTCGGCTAAGTGTATCTTCGCGATAACGAGATAGATTACATTGTGGGCAAACTTGAAGGTCTTCATTTTCTTTGTAATACAAAATACTGTCACATGGGCATGAATGTATCGTCTTGTAATCAAGACCGAGTTCTGTTATGACTTTCCTTGCTTCAGCTCTTGTTTTTGGCATTCTAGATTCCAAGTTTGGATCAATGACATGGTCTGTAATAATCTCAAATATTTCGTCCATGCAAACATTGCTCACTGTGTGCCGAGCTTGTACTTTCAGAAATTGAAGAATGATAGATAAATGGTTTGAGCGACAACCAATATAGAGTGGTGTAGAGGCTTCCTTTGCCAAGTAGTTCATATCATCTTCTTGAATGTCTGATACTTCATCTTCCAATGGTTGAACTTCCATCCCAAACCTATCTAGTAAAAAATTTGCAACAACAACATCTGGATGTTCTCCAATATCTTCATAGTCTATAGGGGTTTCTTGAACGTGGTCCTCTTCGGGAACATACGGTGGACTTAAAGAATTTGGAGGCGTTACCGTAGGTGGCCCTTCAAATAATCCTGCACGATATAGAGCCTGCAATCCATAATTGGTTTATATTTTTTAGAAATACACACTTAATAACAAGAGAAACAAGAACACATATATTTAACAATTCCAAAAAAATAAAAATGTACAACAAATTTTGAAAAAGGTGTTCCAAGAAATTCTCGAAAACATATCCAAAAAGCATGTATGAAAATGCTTTCCATAATTACTTAAAACCATAAATGTGTGACCTTTAAAATTGTATATAACATTTAGAATAATAGAAATAGTAATTACCTCGTATCGAGCACATAGGTTGTGCTTCTGAATGTGACGAGCAATCACTATGGAAGACCAAACTGTGGGCTTTTTTTTCCCTCCACATTTTGTGCAAGGACATATATTATATGATTGTCCTTCATTTTCAGCTGCTGAAGAATGTTCTTCTCCAGAATTTCTCTTCGGTCTTTTTCTACGTGGTCGTGGTCTAAATTCCTCTTCATTATTCACTTCTTCTACAATATTAGAACTCCGCAATGCAGAGTAGTCTTGGGACTTCCGTGGCATTCTACATCCAATGCAATGTTATGCCACATTAAGAGAAATTAGTCTGATGTACAAATCAACTTCTGAAAATTTTATTCTAAAACAACACACTTCAATATTTACAAAATTGTCTTTACAAATGCATTCTGAAATTGAGTAAATTATGACATAACCAAATGTACACAAATGCATTCCGAAATTCTGTACATTAGGACTGAATAAAAAAATTTGAAGTGTCAATACGTAACATTACTTATTCATTGTTTAAGGAATCAAGGTTCATATTTAAAATAAAATTTTAAATCTACCCATTTTTTCATATCTAAACATTTAAGTGAATTATGTAAACAATTCAATGAATAATGTACATTTTCAAAATCATCATGGCCACAATTAATATGAATCTTTTATGGACGATTTTTGATATATAATCTCTAATCTCTAATTCATTGATGTTGATGTACAAAAATGGTTTACAAATAAGATATATATACTATAATTGATGTTACATGTACAAATATGTGTATTAAATATCCCACCACTATATTTCCAAAAAAATAGTACATTTCTTGGTATGTACATGATCCTGTGAATTATCTAGATTTAAAATAACCACATGAGTGCAATTAATGTGAATCTTTTGGTATAACTTGCAAGACCTTGAACAATCAATCCAAAATGTAATGATTAAGATTTACCTAAATTGAGAGTTACTTGAAGAAATTTCATGGAATTGACATCTCATATATGAATACATGTATTGAAATTGACATCTCATGTATAAATACATGTATTTAGTTGTAAAATCAACTTATGAATCCGCAAACCCTACTCCATGATGATTAATGGGTCATATTTATTGCTTAAGCAATTTTAATGAAACATAAAATTACAAATGACTTGTACATTTCAAGAAATGTACATGTTTCAATGAATTGTATAGATTTTCATGTCCATTATGACAACCACTAATGTCAATCTTTTTATTCACATGGGAAGATTGATAGTTTAAAAAAAATCCAATCATTGTGATGCACCATTCTCGGTTTCTCAAGAAATCCAAGATTTTTAATTCACAACTTATAGACTAGTAGGTGTATTCATACCTACATACCTAAAGAACAAATACACCCTGAACTTGAACTAACCAAATTTGTGAGAAATGTTGGAAATTAAAAATTGGGTGATGAATAAAAAAAATTAAAAATTAAAAATGCGGTTTTAAAAACTTCATAGGCAATATCTGTTTCTGTTGAATACTCTTTATCTCTTTGAAATATAAAAACACCGTCGACTGTCTTTGAAGCCCCAATTGATCTAGTCCCTCCCCAAATAGCAATGGATGATATCTATTGTGTATGAATCAATATTCATCCAAGGAACAACAACTTTCATCCATGAAGCTCGTTCTGGAAGAAAAGACGTGCCAAATTCGAAGTAGTCGTTGATAACCCGAACGCACGAATTTCGAACTTCTTTGCTCGAGGAATAGTTTTCCGTGGCAAGAGGTGCCCCCGAAGCGCTCTGGAGGTGCCCCCGAAGGCTCTAGACGGAATGCACTTCCCAAATCTATGGAAATTTTTTAGGCTGCGATTTAGTACTTGATGGGCCTTTGTTTCCACCCGTCAATGTCGTTCAAGATCAGATTTTGAAGAAGTGATAGCTTACATCCTTCAGGGTCTAATGTAGTTATGTCCTTGTCTTCGCCGCATTACTTAAGTAATTTTTTGGTGTTTGTCCCTCTGAATGTTTCAATTTGCTTCCAATCCTCGCCTTCCTCTCTATTTCCAGTCTCTCATGCCTTTGAAGAGTATCTGTGTTCTCTGCTGTTTATTGCATACAAGAATTTGGGCGGCCGTTACCTTGTTTTGGGGCTACTTTTTGATCTATTGGGCGGAGGAGCACCGTGAAGAGTGGACCTACGGAGTCACGACGTCAAGCAAGGACTTGCGGAGTCGCAACGGGAAGAAGGGACATGCGGAGGCAAAGCGTGAAGCGTGAACCTGCGGAGGCACAGTGTGAAGCGTGAACCTGCGGAGGTACAACGTGAAGCGTGAACCAGCGGAGGAACAACGTGTACCAGGGACCTGTAGATCAGGAGCAGCACAGAGACAAAAGAATTGAGAAGGTAAGTTTAGTCATCCACATTTTGAAATTTAGTTTTGGGATAAAAAATTGCATACAGGCCGCAAACTCAAAGAACCCTAATTGGACAAGACTGTAGTGGTAGACAAGAAAAGAACATGGAAATCACTGCTTACATTTACTCCAATAAGTTTGAATATGTTGGATTGCATGGTCGAATGATGAAATAATTCCGGAAATGAATTGTTCTGTAGCTTTTCTTCATATTTCGGTGTTAAGGGAAATGAGAGTGCTTGCTAGACTCAAAAATTGAAGGTTTAGGGTTGTGTAGTTTGCTAGTAGACAGAACAACAGGAAGTGAGGTTCAAGGCCCAAAAAAAAATGAAATTAAAATCTGAATAAAAGCACCTTAGGGATAAATGAAGAATTACTTGAATTCCTAGCCAAACCTGCTTTATATGTACTAGCTATTCATTTTGTCTGTGTTTTTTAAACATGAAGCTAAACCCTAGCATAAAGAAATGTCTTCCATTATTTGTCAAGGATGAGTATTGAGAGCTAATTTAAGGCATTAGTAAGAATTAATATTTTTTTTTTAAAACAGCATTTGAATTTTGTACAGAAATGAACGAATTAGGCATTATTGTGTTTAATATTTGATTAGAACAGAGCACTTGCAAGTAAATAGTTGTTAATTAACAATAGTCATAATGGATGGCACAGAAAATATTGAGTACTCAGTGGACTTGCATTTTGCTATATAGTTATAGATGTGAATGAATTTGTGGTATTCCAGTCTAGTTTGTTGTATTGAATTTGTCTTTTAAAATGGAGAGGTGTAGCTCACCTTCACTAACTTCAACTGGTGGCCTTGTTGCATTGAATGTTGTCACAGGTATCAAGACATGGCTAAGAAGAAAACAGTTAAGCATGCCAAAGTTGGAGTAGGGGAAGTGCTGCCTGAGCAGCAGGTACAAGGGATGAATCGCAAAAGAGTTTCTGCCAACGGATCTGTAGGAGGGCACCTTTGTCCTGGCGAGACTCCCACACGCAAGAAGAAATCACTCTCTCAGGTTGCTTCTCCTTCACCAAATTCTAAAAAACGAATGCAAGCAGCCATCGCAGCAGTACGACAGAGTACAAGGCCATTGAAAAAATCTCGTGCTTTTGAGCGCGGTGTTGCAGTAGGTGCAGCTATCAGGGCAGTTGGAGAAGGCAGTTTGTCTCCAAGCGTACAATCAACAGACTTGGCTACCCAAATACAAGCCGACCAACGCCAACACTCTCCAACAATAGTGACCACAGCACAGCGTAATGTACCAGAGACTGTGCCAGGATCGGGAGGGGGAGTGCACGTTCACATATACGTGACACCTCCCCCAGCACAACGTCCGGAAGAAACAATAGTGGACCCCTTAGTTAGAGCTAGGCGAATCCTTGAATTCCCAGCAACTACTCCATTGGTTGAGTTAGACATCAACACTCGTATGCAGTCGCCACGGAGGTCCCCAATTTCTGCGGTGCCTTTCACTCCTGCAGTGGAATTAGCAGACATGGAGGTGCGGAACTTGCAAACAAACCGAATGCCAAAAAATGGAGTTGCAACAAGACCAAAGCGGGCGTTGCCAGTACCGAATCAAGAAGTGGTGAATGTTGTCCCCCGAGTCTTGGCAGAGGAGGGTGTTGTTGCTACTGTTCAAAGAACCCAACAAGGAGTATGACAAGGCGAAGTTGAAGAAATCCCCTTGGAAATTGCTCCAGAGAATGAGTTGAACTGTACAAGGTACGGGGAACATGAACGCAGAAGAAAAAGCGAGGCCCTAGGTACAACACCAAGGAATTACCCAAGGGAGTACATTGATCGACTACTATCCTTGTTGCCAGCTCATGAACATGAGACTTTTCTACGGACACATCCAATGCCAGAATACATAAGCCCACTTCATGAATTGCCAACAAAGACTATCGATCTGGAGTTGCCAAATGTAGAGGTGGATGCGCCTTTGCCTGCAGCTAGTGAAGTTGTGCCGGCTTTGTCCCTGAAGTCGCATACAATTTTGCTTTCATCGACGCGCTCCAGTGAAGTTCGAAGAGACAATCTGGTCACCGATGAACAAGTACAAAAAAAATTGCGAGAACTTCAACGTGAAGAAAAGAAGTACAAGAAAAAGCAAGCAAAAAAACTTGCAAGGCAAGAGAAGGGTAAAGGACGTGCCGAGCAGACCTTCAAAGGCAAATCTCTAGCAACTCCAAAGCCTCCTCTTGCTCCACACCGTCAGGGGGCAAATTCAGTGGGTCCCAACATTCCTAAACGCCCACATGGAAAGAAGGATGCAAGCCCTTCCAGTGGTGGATCATTTGGCACGCCATCTTCCTCTGCCGGGAGGACTTCAGTTTCCCAAGAAGATTTGGGACTTGCTATTAGCAACTAGGAGTCCATACAAGATATCCCACCATTTGAAGTGAACTCCCTCACGCAACCTACTAGCGACTTCTAGGAGCATATGCGGCGCCACGCGTTGGACCACGCACCATTCGAGTTCCCGTGGCACTTAGACTGGAATAAGCAGAGCCCGGAGTTAAAGGCAAGGTTCACGTTGAAACTTCGGAAAGTTTATCCAGAACCTTGGGATCCGAAGAGTATCCTACACTCAGTTGGAGCCAACCTACAAGAATGTCAGACCCGACTGAAAAGGAAATTTGAGAAATGTAGGAAAATAAATCAAGTATCACGTCCTACAGGTTGTTCAAAGGGCTCTTGATTGATTATTTATGAATCAACCAAGGACGCTAAAAAACAGAAGAAAGCAAAGCTCTGTAAAGAGGCAGCTGACAAGCGTTTCAAGGTCCAAGGTCCCACACACCGTTGCGGGCCGCGTGGAATCAAAGGCCTGTACAATCGTTTTGTAAGTACATTTCAACCTTTTCCTGTTTCCTTTGGTCAAATTCTGAATTCTGTAGTGAATGTTCATCTGAAAGCTTGTTGTCTTGTGTAAACCTGAACTATGCGGCATTTAGTGTTCTATCTTCCTGTAAGTGAATTCTTTGTGAAAGAAGAAAACATATTGTTTGACAACATTGCTTGTATCTTGCAAGCGTGGAATTGGTTTGTGTATGATGTCAATGAAATAAGCAATTATATGTTTCTTGTATGACTCAATGAATTATGGATCAGCAGTTATGATTCAATGTAGACATATTTGACTTAGTGAGGCTGAAGTTGAACTTTAAGAATCCTACAGTTTTTTATGTTGTGAGAATATAATTTTTCAACTAGAATATACAATTCCACAACCTAAAGTTTAATTTGAAAATTAATGTAAAATACTAGGCTTCCTTTTATTGTCTCTTTGTTAATAATGGACACTTTCTCTGTGGTCGCTGTAATTCTTTGTTTAAAAGTCTGATGTGGATTTAGATTCCCTAAACTGAAGCGAAAGCAACATTTTCTGGCATCACAACGCTTGTTCTTTGCCGGAAGTAGATGGATTTTTTTTTTGGTGGTAGGTTGGGTATATTGAAAATGTGTTTTGCTGGAATGTAATTACCCTCCTAAACTCATGGTTCATTGTGTTTCATTATTATTTTGTTGTTTCTTCAAGCCTGAACCCTAAACCATTGAGCCGTTTGTACAATTACTTGGTTGCATGTTAATCTTTTGTAAGAAAACATTTCCTTCCTTATATTCTTTTGTGCTGATTGCTATGAATTTTATATTTCTAGATTCACTTAAAAATAATTATAATGAAAGTTAGTTACATTGAAATAGGGAAGTAACTACCAATTAGTTGTATTGAATCAGGCTTGGAATGAGGAATCATTGTGGAGGACATTTCTTTTTAACTCTACAAACTGTAGTTGTAATTAGTCTAAATTACATAGTCACTGTTTGGTCTTCATTTAAGTGTTGTTGACATTTTAGAACACTGGAATTGTCTTTGATTGTATTTCTAACATGAAATGACATTTACTTGTGAATGTATGTGAGGTTTTTTCAAGTGGGGGGTGGGGGGTTGATACTTTACATGTTGTTCCAATACTAACCATGAAGAGATCTTAATTCAGTTGCATGCTGTGTTTACAAGTTTGCATTGTTTTGAATAATTTTTTTGTAATTGGACTTCCAAAGTGCAATTTTTTAAAGTTTCATGTATTTGAAAGTTTCTTACATGGTTTTGGAATTACTTCTGATTATGTTATCATTGTTCTTGTAGGTAGACTACTTTAATAGGCCACCCACAGATGACGAGCTTGAGTATGGAAAAATGAATGGTTGGACTGATCTGAAAGCAAAAATAGAGAAAGATTCACAAATCTTGCAGGCGGGCCAATGCACAACAAATGGCATAGGAGGGAGTCCTTTAGTTGATCATGCGGCCGCCAATGCACTTCCTGAAAAAAAAGTCACACTTTCTACCAGCTCAGATATCAGCAGCTCCGATACATCACAGTATGCAAGCAGCGATGGTAATACTACAACATCGGAATCCGAGGGCAAGGAATCCGAGGGTGAGTAGGGGCGAACAAAGTATACAGATTTTGGTATGGATCTTGCAGTGGGTTTGGTCTTTCTTTATCCCAATGGTGCCTATGTTTATATTGTATGTAGCCATGTGGATTAGCTCGCAAGTAGGATACTCATCAAGTGCCCATTTCTGAAAAATATTATTTCAAATGGGCACTGGATTTTGGAAAACATACATATTGGAAGGTGTACCTTGACACTTGGATTTCAAAGTCCATATACATTGGCAATATGATATGAAGTACTAGTTATTATAAATTGTTATAACTAACTTGTTTGTGAATGTGACTAAAACAATAGGAGAATGTATTGTGAATATTGACATAGTTGATTTTCAAAATGACATGAATTGTGAATGTTAACCTTCTTGATTTTCTCCCAGTGAAAGTTTGAATGTGGGATGGTGAAAGTTGTATAGATTGGAAGACATCTCCATTCATTTCATTCTTGTTATTGAGAAGTGAACTACAATACGTTTAACTTCTTGAAAACTTTGCAGTTCTTCATAACTTTCAATTGCTGATCAACTGATTAGCACCTGAAACCAAATCTACCAACCCCATTCTGGGAAACAAACCATTACAATTCAGTTAAACCCTAGCAAAGTATAATGTGACGCGTGCATATAATTCATTTGTCAAGCACCCTCCATATACGGAGCCTTCTCAATTCATTAAAACTTTAAATTGCACTGTCATTATATCAAACAAAAAAAATCCGAAATAGTAAAAAATAGTAGGTTCTCATTGGAGAAACATCATCGTACATGCAAACCTTTTGTCATTTACTCAATATACAAAAATGCACTTGTCCAATAAGTGTTCTAAAAATAAATCCAAATGAACATTAAGTGTCTAGAAAAGTATGCACAGTAAGTAGATATAGTTCAAAATTCCTTGAACTATATTTGGACGCAGGAATATGGAGATGGTGGCAGTGACTCCACAGTCCCACAAACTAAAAACAGAATAGTGGGGTCCAGCAAGCATTGCGGGAACTAAAGTGTAGCCGTTCCCAAACATACAAATTAACGTGGCAAAATGCAGGTACCAAAACGTTGAATCACCTAAGCAACATGTAACATCACGCTGGAAGCACTGTTTCGAGGAGCCAATTCTCGACCTTCCCCAGTGTATTATACAACGTCAAAGGTGATGCAAAGGCCCTCCGTTTCTAGTAGTGCCAATTTACCTGGCGCTTGGGGCCCTAGGTCAAACCACGAGCCTGGCCAACCCACCTCACTATAAGAAACCTCGTGTTTTCTATGGTGTTATGAAGAAATGGGTCATGTTTTCATTGACATCAATGTGTCACAAATTCTAAGCCTATGGGAGGCAAATTTTTGCTAATGTTGGAAAAGACATAGGGACATTAGAGCAAAAACAGGTGGATGATACAAGGGACGTGTATGTTTTTTTGAACATCAAATAAAACATGGTGACGTTTACTAGAACGTCCCAAAAAACATGGAAGTACCACATCGACTAGGGTTATTGGATTTACTTGGGTAAATTTTTGTAAGTTATTGTAGACTAATGTAAAATGCTGACCGGATGTGATAAAAATTGGGAAAGAGTAGCCATGTGGCATGCTTTGAAAAAAAATAAAAATTGATGGATGTATACTATGGATGAAAAAAAAAATCTCTTTATACAAGTGGGGTGGTAGGAAGTAAGACAAACCATATGGGATATGTAAAGTAATTTTTTTTTCAAAATTGAATGTCTAAATTAACATCCACATGTTTAAAACAACCTCTAGATGTCGGACATAACATGTAGATGTAAAAAGAAACGTCCTCATGTTTAACCCCTAAATGCTCAAACTGCGTTTTTTGACAACATAGCGATTTTGGGCAGCTCACTACAAATGGAGTTTTTATTTTTTTACTTTGAAATTTTCACACAGCATGTGTTCGAGGAGTAGCTTTGAGGCCCAACAATTTTCATAACTTTTGACTACATGGTTCAAAAGTTATTGTATAATATGTTGTTTTCAATGCTCGGCGGGCAGTCCGGGCAGCAAAAAAAACTTCTTGAAAAATCATTTTTTTTAAAAATTAAAATTTGAAATTGGTTCTCTAGATCTATGTATACATGAAAATGTTTGAATCATTCCATTTGGATAAATGAGATGAAAGTTATGAGAGTTTGAGTTTGCGGGTAGTTTAAAGGTAGTTATGGATTCTCTACTCTAAAATAAACTTTGAAGTCTTTTATTTAACTCAATTTTCAATATTTTTGAAAAAAAATTGAAAAAATGGATTCAGATTGTTTATCACAATATTCCAACCATTGGGATTGGAGTTTTTAAATTCCAAAAATAAATTATTAACAATTTGGTATTTTGAATCATTTTTTACTCCTTTCTACTTATTGTTTTTTTTCTATATGTTCTACAACTCCAAATGATGTGAAATTTTTCAAGCATGTAGCCAACTTGATTTTCACAATGAATCCAAAGAGTAACAACCATTTTGAGCATTTTTGTATATAAATATGACCTTCTGAAGCGCAGCTGCCCGTTTTTTGGCAGGGTCAAAAAATGAATTTTAGTCATTTCAAACACTAATATCTTGCAATCTACAAGGTGGAAAATTCTGAAATTTTTTCCACATCTTTTCAAGATAGTTAACTACAAGATCCTACGGTTACATGTTTCCAAAAATTCTTTAAAGAAAATAAATTGGATCTTGCACTAGAAATGGCAGTTTTGGAGCACTTTTGTGAAAACATAGTCAAATTCATTTAGGGGTTAAAACAACATCCACATATAATGTAGTCAAATTCTCATTTGTGAATTATCCCATATCCTTTGTCATGAATGGATGATGAATTTCAATATAAAAGGGACCTCTCCACTCTTCATTCTCACTAAATGCCAATGAAATAATTACTTAACTTTGCCATTAAAAATTCTTTTGAATAGATAGTAAATTCTTGGCGAATTTGACAATTTTTCTTTTTCATTTTTTTTGGAATTTAAAAATTATTATTATTATTTTAAATAATTATTTCATACAATTAATGTCATTTGTATTTTTCAATGAGGCACATCACGTGTTTTATTATGACAATGATTTTTTTATTAATAAAAAAAGACATTGCCCGAACAAAAAAAAGATGATGTGGCTGCCATGTGGCATCTACGTGGCAAGCATTTGGAGAGTGAAAACACGAGGTATCAACAACTGTTTTCATGAAACATGCAAACATTAGGGCACGTTATAGTAGATTTCAGCCGTTTGTGGAAATGCCGCCTACAATAGATTTTAGGTGACATTAGAGTTGACATACCTTTAATTGAAAAAAACATACTTCCACGTCTTTAAAAACACCACTAAAAACATTAGTTTCTTCTAGTGACTCCATCCATCCACGCCCCTGATGGAGTGTCGGCGACATCCTCGTCCTACACAAAAACAGGACCGCAACTCGCAGGACACGATCCTGTAGGGCAACAATTTCAGAAAACTTAATTCACGTCCTATGTAAGATGGTGGGTTTAGAATTTAGGACGGTGGATTAGGTTTTCAAAGTCTTCTTTTAACTATGAATTTATTTACATATCCCATATTCTTTGTGTTACCTCTTACCACCCCGTGTGTTTATAATAAGTTGCCTTTTCAACTCATACCACAAATCATGCATGAATGACTTTTGAAGCAAAGGAAAATAGATGTGGTGGCATGCCACATCAACATGGGCCTATTTCAAATGAATGATTTTTTAGAGAAAGACAAAGTCCAAACAATTTTTTTCAAAGTTTTACAAAAACAAAATTCTGTAAAACAATTGGAATAACACTTTTTGAAGTTCTCGTAGGATTGATAACACTTAAAACAAATAAAGTGATTATTCATCTTTTTATGGGTCTTGCACAAAATGGACACTTTATTTGTTTTAAGTGTTATCAATCCTACGAGAACTTCAAAAAGTGTTGTTCCAATTGTTTTACAGAATTTTGTTTTTGTAAAACTTTGAAAAAAATTGTTTGGACTTTGTCCTTCTCTAAAAAAACATTTTAAAAATCATCCATTTGAAATAGGCCCATGTTGATGTGGCATGCCACCACATCTATTTTCCTTTGCTTCAAAAGCCATTCATGCATGATTTGTGGTATGAGTTGAAAAGACAACTTATTATATACACACGGGGTGGTAAGAGGTAACACAAAGAATATGGGATATATAAATAAGTTCATAGTTAAAAGAAGACTTTGAAAACCTAAACCACCGCCCTGCGTAGGACGTGAATTAAGTTTTTTGAAATTGTTGTCCTACAGAATCGTGTCCTACAGGTTGCGGTCCTATTTTTGTGCAGGACAAGGACGTTGCCGACGCTCCGTCAGGGGCGCGGATGGACGGAAGTGGACTGGCCGGGCCCGTGGTCTGACTCGGGCACCAGGTAGGTTGGGTCCACCTTTGTAACGTCGCACCTATCCTAATTTGCAATCTCAATATCTTGGGTTCAATTCCAAGATGGGCACATATTTTTTCCAAAGGTGTGTGCTTATTTCACGGATTAAACTCAAGTGGAATTATAATTTTACAATTAAAATTGTAATTTTTGTGAATTTCTAAAGTGATCTACTTTGAAATCACAAAATTGCACATAGAATGGAGTCATAAATGTCCCATAAATTTTTTAAATTGTAAATTAAGATTGTAAAATATAATTTTCTAATTTTAAATTTATGATTCAATTTTAAATTTTAAATTTCATTAATATTAATATATTATTAATTTAAATATAATTTATTTTTGTTTAACAAACTACCAATAATTCAAGATGATAATACAAATAATCTTTAGGAAGTTGGGTTGACTCAAATACACTGATTAGTCCTAATTATCTAGAGAGGAGGAATTATTGTCACCTTATAAATTAAGGTCACCACAAATTTTCATTTTTGTCAAAATTGATACAATACTATCATATTTCAACTTGTTCTAATTGCAAACAATGTGCCTTTAGTAAATTAATGTCACTCATAGTATTAGAACAAATCAATGTAGTTTTCATTGAAAAACAAAGTCTATTATTAAAAAAACTTGGGAAGAAATCCCTCCAAAAGTTTTATTGAACTAAACTTATTTATCGTATTTTCTAGGGTGAAAAATAAGTGTTCTTACAAAACGCTCATGTCACTGAATTTCTCTTTTTCTTTTTGAAATTAGTTCTCTTATAATATTATAATATTTTAGCCGCTACTAATTCAAATAAATTACAAACATTGTGCCTTTTGCCAAACGAGAGAAACTCCAATGTACTCTGATTTTCCAAACTGAAGTTGTGGTCACCGAAAACTTTCTCGGAGAATCAATTGATCAGTTACGCAATGCGATGCATTGAGTGCCCAAATTCAATCTCCCCTGCCACCCGTTGCTTCTTCAGTTAGTCATCTTGAAATTGATCTTCCTTAACGTACATCAACTGCACTGCAAAGTTTCAGGAATTGAAGGAATCATAGGAGTGATTTGAGACCCATTCGTTATAACAGGAAAATTTGGACAAATGTCCTTCTTTGTCCAATTATCCTGTTACTATAATCACTGGAAATCTTCAAAACATTCCATAGATGGACATTTTGGATCTCTCCTGTGTAAGAGTCAAAACTTGTGTAGCACATCACTGAAGTGATCGACCAACAAGCTCTGCGTCAAATCTGCATGCATCTAGATGAATTCAGAGCACAGAAAAGTAAGCTCAATCTCTGTCTGTGTTATGTTGTCCACACAGTGAACATTAGCGCCACATAGACCACCATTCAACAAAACAGAAGTCCCTCCCAGTCAATCAGTAGAACAATTATTCTTGAATTGTTCTTGCAATAGATTGATCGAAGCTGCACATTCCCGAGCATTAAAGAGGTATCCACGAGTTTCTTGGAAGCGCAGAAGTCATCAATCATCATCGGAGAAGCTTTTCGTGTAGATCGAAGCTCTGGAGCCAGGATAGGTAGTAAACCTTAGGGTAAACCTGGCTATGTCGACATGCGCGCAATTGCGACGTGGTTTTGAACTTGATTATTAAATAAATTAATAGATGGAAGCTTTGAAGTGAAATGTAGTGCTCCATGGAAGCTTTGGAGGGAGACACCGGTCTCAATTCCTTGGCGGGTAAAAATTCGGTGAACTATGTCAAAGGAGAAATCCTAAATGTCTATCTATCAAATTGAATGTCCTAGGATACACTTGGATTCACTGGGATACACTACGAATGGAATTTGAACACGAAAAGACATTTTTCCAATTTCCATTTTGCTTCTGGTACTAACTCTTCTCCGCAGCAGCTCTTGGCAGTCAGCGGCCCATCAGATTTCCTCGACTTCTCTAGAGCGTGCCGAGTCGCTCGCCGCCATAGCCAGTGGAGTGCACACGCTGCCACCAGGAGCGATTGTCCAGAAACCACTGTACAGTCTTCCGCAGACCAGTCTCAAAGGTCTCAGCTGGCCGACAGCGGAGCTCACTCCATCTTCGACGCATTCATCGCGTAGCGAAAGTGGTGTCCTGGGCGGTCAGAGAGATGGGTAATGAAATTTTCGCGAGGCCCGATCACGGGATCCGGCGCCATCTCGTGCACCAGTACGCAAATTGCCCGAACTACATCGATGTTGGTTCGCTCGTTGTGGCCTTCGATGTTGTAGCTCTCGCCCATCACGCCCGTTAGCTTTCGGCATCCACGATCCACACAACGGCATGATCCTCGACGTACAGCCAGTCGCGGACGTTCAAACCTTGGCCGTAGACGGGTAGCGGTTCGCCCTCAAGTTAAGAGCGTTGAGCGTGACAAGTGGGATTATTTTTTCCGGGATGTGATACGGACCGTAATTGTTGGAGCAGTTGGTGACGAACAATTACGGTCCGCCAAGCGCGCACGAAGAGTGATCGGAGGCCGCGTAGGCCGAGTTGGGTTGATATATACCGAGAGTCCTCCCCAAACGGATATTCCTCAGGAAGCGACCCGAACACCTCGTCAGTCGAGGCGTGATAGAAGTAAACGTGGCGTGACGCTGAGGCGAGAGTCCTTGCTAACTTCGTAGCTATAAGCCACCTGCAGGAGAGTGAAAGTGCCCACCTCGATGGTGCGCACAAACTCGCCTGGACCATCGATCGACCGGCCCACGTGGCTCTCGGCCGCCAGCTCGACTGCTGCGACGATGACTTGCATTCGTCGCTGGTCGCCGATGTCCGCCTGCTCGAAACGAAATCGGGGATGCTCCGCAATGGGCGCCAGGGAGTCGGGATTGCCTGCATATGTGAGCTTGTCCACGACTAGAACCTCGTGGTGTGTTTCACGCACCATGGCGGGCCACTGCCGAGCCAATAAATCCAGCCCCATCAGTCACGAGAAAGCTCTTCGTTACGCATCTGTCCTCGCCTTGTCCCATCGTCACTCCCAGATCGAGCTGCGAATTGACGAGCTGGTGACAACGAAGGGTAACAGAATTGTCAAAACTTCCCAACTTATTACCATAAGACTCAAAGTCTTTCTCAAGTACTGTACATCGCAATGTGTTCAACAAACGGCAGAGATTGTCCAAGCGGGCATGGGCATTACCTTTTCCTCAAGCAACTAGGTGGGCAGAGAACTACTGTACTGCATCTACCCTATTCCTTCTTTCTTTTTAAAGCGCATATAAGCTGTCCGAGAAGAGACATGTCGAAAGAATTAGGGTTTGGGGCAATATATCCACCATCTACGCATCAACTTCCTTGCATTTCGCTAGACAATGATTCATTATCACTACGTGTTGATCACCTGAACATTCCAATGCAACAACCAGGCAACAATCAGGCAACAAGATGTCTTCCTAATCGGTTTAATTCATAAGAATTTTCTGGAACCAGAAGCAAGCAGCAACAACCAGGCACTCAGCTCACCTTCAGGATTGCTACAAAGTGATGAAACTCCCATCACTCTTCACTGTCTTCTGCATTCGCTTCGCGAAATCTCGAAAGCTTCTCCAGAATCGGACACAGGACAATGCCAAACGCAGGCACTCAGCTCTGCAAACCGAACTTTCAAGATTCAAAACCAATGCATAGAAAGACTTCTATTTCTCAAACTCACCCTGCACAGAGGAAGTATTTCTGAGGAACTCAAAATAGTATAACTCAAACAACCAAAGCCAATGTATCGGTACAGTACAAAGTGATGACAGGAACCGAGCAGCGATTATTAACCCTAAACCCAGGTCCATGCCTGCCTATTGGCAAAAGAATTTGATTTTGTGGAAGTGTAGTTGGATCGATTTTATATAGTTTGCTAGTGTAACTACATCATTGACATATGTTGAGTTTCTTGTATATTTTGATGTTTTGAAAGTGTATAGAAGGTTGTTTCTTTGAGTAGCCATCTTAGCAGTGGTTTGAGAAAAATTATAAATAGGTTGGGGCTTAATGTATCCCCTTGTTTGTTTCCTCTTTGGGGATTGGTTGTGTGAGTCCCATATGTTCTCCAAAAAAGATTGTAGTGGAGTTAGAGAATATTTTCCCAACTACGTTAACTACATCTTGTAGATAACTTAGATCTATCATTTTTGCTAATAGTCATTACAAAAAATTTCAGTCCTTCAGAGGGCTGCTCTGAAGTGACCAAACAAGCTATTGTTTTCAAAGTAGTCCCTGGCCGGAATCTAGCTATAGAGAAAATATCGGCAAAGCAGTCATCCCCAGCGACTTAAAAAATAAAAAATTATTTTTATTTAGTTTTTAGTTATTTAGTTTTTGCAACTAAATTTATTTAGTTTTTTGGAAGAAAAAAAATGTAAAATTGGTTCTTGTGCCACTAGCAGCATTGAAAATTGTAGGTTTGAGGTGGACAATTTTAGAGGAAAAAAAAAAATTTTGCCAAAAAAAGAAGATAAAAGGGTAGTTCAACTGCTACTGGAGCAGTCCTTCGGAGGCCTCATTTTTTCTCTAATGTCTTAGATGATCAATTGAGCCAAATGCATTTTTAAAGTCAGTGTAGATGATGTATATGTCTTAGCATGTTATTTTAGCATCTTATAGTATAGCAATAAGCATTTAGAGTTGTCTAACTACACTTTGTTTTGTTCATAATAATTCTTTATTGTCATGTAGTACTACAAGAGAAAGGGGTGTTTTAAGAGTGTTTTTAAATATAGTCCTAGACACTAGACATCTTGATGTTTTAATTGACATCACTATTAACATGAAAACATGTGGATGTCTAGAAAAATCTGTCTAGAAAAACATGGGTTCCTACTAGTGAGAAATAAGATATTAAGTAATGACCTTTATGTAGATTTTTAGTAAAAATTTATTGAAAGTACAGATATTTTCAGTAAATTTTTACTAAAAATCTACATAAAGGTCAACATAAAGGTCATTCTTAATATCTTATCTCTAGGATTATACTTAAAACACCCCTTTCTCTTGTAGTGAGTATTTGAAAATTTTCTCCATAAATAGAAAGTAAGGATTGTAAAGTGTTGGTATATAATTTATAAATGGTTTTGCAAGTGCTCATGCAAGTGTAATAGATTGGTAGTTAGTGACTTGTGTTGGGTCTTTTTCTTGTGTATAAATATAGTTAAGTTGTATTCTTAGGACTAGGAGATTTATGGTTGTTTAATTTGTAGTAGTATGAGAAGAATAGATATAGTAGATTATGGAATTTCGTATTTTTAAGGATGGAATTTGGGGATGCTATCTAATCCTAGAGATTTGTTGTTGACTAGGTTCTTAAAGGCTTTGTCATATGTAAGTCTATCATGTTTTTTTGCTATGGTGGCTTGAGGGGGGCCTCATTTTTTCTAGTACGAAGCCTTAGAAGTCATACCAGCATGGATATTGTCTTCTTATGCAAGTGCATTGTGGGTGATGATCAAGTTGTTTTTTGCATATTGGCACTAATGATTGATTAACTTTTGTTTGTTGTTTATGAATTTCTAATGTAATGTTATATAGGTTTGTAATTAATTGGTCTTGGTTGTTCTTGATGCAATCCATGGGAGGGGGTCCTCAGGGGTCTTATATTATAATCGCTAGATTCTATGTAATAATATTTGAAGGTTGTGTATGATAAAGGGGGTGAAGGGATGGTCACGTAGGAAAGGTTGGGGTGTTTGTTTGAGGTGTATATGTACTTATATTGGTAGTTTGTACTTTAGAGCTTCTTCGAGTAATAATGAGGGTAATTTGCTTACAAGACTTGTAGTGTGGTATGTGGATTATCAAATATGATTTTGTATAGTAATTTTTTGATAGTATTTGGAAGCCGGGGGTGTTGTATATGCGTTATTACTATGGAAGTCTTCTAAAATGCACTTGTGGTTGGGGATTGTTGAAAGGTGACTACAAACAATATTAAAGGTGGGCACCTCCAAAACTACCACTTTTACTACTCTACCTAATTATTATTATTAGATTGGTCAGATTTTCATATTTTCTTGTTGGCAAGTGAAAGAGATTTGAATGCATCAAAGAATGCAACATTTGGATACCACCTATGCATTAGTTATGAAGGGTCAAAGTTTTTTTGGTCAAGGTCTTAAACTCGTTTCTTCTACATAGGTACATATTGATTTTGGAGATGTACCCAGAGTGATGATGGTGGTTTGGGGTTAGTGGCACACTTGGAGTGCCCACCAAGATGAGTTTTTTTGAGCGATTTTTCACTAAAAAGCAATGAAATTTTTTTTCAAAGAATATTTCGGCAAGATATTATTGCTTTCAAAGTGCATGAAATTGCAAAACACAATCAAATCTTGGAACTATATCGCTCTATTTAAGATGAATGTACACTCGTTTGGATGAATAAAGAAAATTTCATCCATATATTGTAGGTTTCATCCATTTCCGTGGATGTAAATAGCTTCATCACTACAGTGAACTAAGATCGCTTTCTGCACTGCCTATAATAAATGAAAAAAAACAACCTGGTGCCCACCTTAGCATTTGGGAACAGAACACCCAGGCACTGACTTTGACCCTCAAATCTTATTGATATCGGCAGGAGACAAATATGATGCTGCGACTGCAGATTCCTTCGACACCCTACTGAGCTTATTGTGCACATTCCACAGTATTGACCATTTTCCAAGCCACATACCTGGACATGAAGAACTTTGGAAATTGTGCAATTGTTCTATTTTGCGTGGCTCACAAGGCACTCCGTCATTGATGAGACCGTGGTATAATGTAGACTGTGGTAAAATATTCCACAAAAGTACACGCAGATGAGATCAGTGTAGGCTCAGCTTTGAGCAGCCATTTTCTCTCGTGGTCATCCCAATGAAAGGCAAGACTCAGGTGAAGACGCTTAACCTAAACTGGCATTTCCAAATTCAAACAATGAGAGTAAATCAAATGCACAAAAATTGAAGAATGCCACAATACAGGTACAGAAGAGATCAAAACTGGTTCATACAATATTTGGAAACAGATAAATATGTACAAAATTCATTCAAAAAATGAAGCACAGGCATCACCAGGCCCTCACGAGCGATGAGAGCACATGGTGATTATCCTCTCCACTCAAAACCTCTCATGCTTTGAACCACAGTCAAAACTCAAGGAACACTTGCACAATCAAACGTAAATCAAGCGCCATCAAATCTGAACGAAGAACATGTAGCAATTGTACCAAATAGGTCATAACTGGCAAGATCATTGATTTGTATGATCGTTGGTTCATAATTTCACATCTCCAAAAATGCCAATATGTACAGATTGCTTCGAAAGATGAAGCATGGTCATCACCCGGCCCTCACAGATAAGAGCACATGATGATGATACTCCTCACCATCCCTCTCTCTCTCTCTCAACTGAAAACCCCCTCATGCACTCTACAGTACAGCCCAAACTCTAGAACTCACGTGAGAGAGGAAAACTTGTATTGTACAAACAAAAATGGCCACAAAAACCAGAATCTGATCAGTGGTAAACTCGTAATGCATGAAGGTCTCAGAAGCTCCGCGGCGGAGGACTGATTGCCCGGTGTCTCCCGCGAGGTGACAGAGGACTGTGGTGCAGCTTGCGAGCCGCGGCTTCCCTGTACGCACGGCTCTCGCGCCGTTCCCTTGCGCGTGAGTGCGGCGACACCACCACAAAGAAGAGGGACGTGGCCATAATGGCAGGCACGCGCCCCACTACCAGAAACAGCAGAGTCACCAGCAACCCTACCATAGGCCATGCCACGGGCGCCGCCTCGTGCTCGCTGCTCGCTGACGACGACGATATTGAGCACTCCTCGCCACCCTGATTGTAATGCTCCAGGGTTTCGGACGACAACCATCGGGAACCTTTACTGCTGCTGCTGCAGCTCATAATCTCCGAGGATTGATGTCGCCGCAGTAGTCTGCACTTGCTGCGGGAGCCGTCGTGTGATGATGATGTGGTGGATTCGGAGACTTGGGCCTCCGTTATGTCGACCGTTTTGCGGGAGAATGGGCACATGCGGCGATGGCTTGAGGCTGACGACGACTTCGGGCTAGATGGGGCGTGAGACGACGATTCGGAAACAGTTCTCACTACCGAAACGGAGGACGAGGATGACCTGAGCATCTTCAGTTTCTTCAAGCGGGACGTGATTTTCTTCGCCAGTCTTCGCGACGAGCTCCCCGCGACGTTCTTTGCGTTGGGAAGCGTCACGGGGTTTAGCGATTCGGATGACGGACTGCTCTCCGGAATTGGAAGCAGAGATGGCGCCACTACTGGAAAGCCCAACTGGTCCCGTACCTCCGGCTGAGCGACATCGCTCGCGACGCTCTTTGATGATTCAGGATTCTGAGGCACTAGGGTGAGCCGCTTTGGAATGCGCGTGATGAGGTAAGATCGCAGCGGCGTGAGGAGGTAGAGCGCCATCGACGAGAACATGAACCGAGCGGAGACTTTCCCCTTGCGCCAGATTCGTATCACCGCACTGAACGACAGAACCGCCGCAAACGGCTTCCCAACTTTCCCCGCCCGCGTGGACAGAAACGCGCCCAGCGCTACGAGCATCACGAAGGCGGATTTGGACGCCATTGAGCGCCATCGCCTCGTGGGCAACCGCACACCCAACGGCAGTCTCGAATTCGAAGAGCTCACCTGCTCCGGGCATCCCTGCGCTTGAATATCCTCACTCAATTTCTCCGACTCTCGCCGCGATTCCTCGACGGGCGCAATTGGGGTCTCAAATAAATTCTCCAAATCAGGCTGCAATTCCCCGACAGGCGCGGTTGGAGCGTCCACTGGAGGCGCGCACTGCAAAGCCTTCGTGGTGTCAGGAGAGCACCGGGTGGCAGTGCGGACAAGAGTGGAGGCTGTCCACTCCTGTGCAGATCGCGAGATGCAACGGGCTGCAGAGACCGAGGAAGCTGTGCGCTCCACCAGCGACGTCGCGGCTTGCTGCTTGGTTTGAAGCTCCTCCAGTAATGTGGTAAATTTCTCAAGGCCGATGGTCGCATACGGGTTGGTCGTTCCTTTCGATCCCTTCCAAACACTCTTGCTCTTTGAGCTTTTCGTCGCCTTCTTCCCCTGCTGCAGCTTCTTGCGCAACCTAGGCCAAATCTCCGCCATTGTCACTACACTCTCGGATCTGTCTATTGACCTCGCAATCCTCGAGCACTCAGCTGCATAAATACCATTCGCTTCCAGATTCTAGTACACCTCCGCTGACAATCACCGGGTGCGTTGAGGAATTGTAACTCGGCTTGACTTTTCTGCCACAACACACTATTGCGTACGAAGTTCCAAGCTCCTGCAACGAATCCCAACCGTTGTCAACGGCACTGATGGCCGAAGAGACCGCGTTACCTGATCAGTCCCTGCTAACGAAAAGTCGGCAATCTAGTGCACGGAGCCCACTGAATGCAGATCCCAGTGCCGGTAGTACTTGTAGATGTGGGATCATCACTTGGGGTGGTCTCCACTCCAAGCATTCCAGGTGCAGAATAATTCTGGTTCCCGAGCTCCGAGAATTCGGGGTTGCCGAAGTAGCGATGCAGTAGCTAGTAGGCTAATAATAAGTAGCTGGTCCGACACTTTCTTGTACAGGCACGCACTCCCCATTCACCCGGCAATTCCCGTGACAATTGTATGCGTCTCGTTTTGAACAGTAATCCCGGAGAGGGCTCTCATGAATACTGCAAAGGAAACTACGCTGTGCCGCACCATTTGGAGCAAGTCTGCAGGGCGAGTTAGAGAAATAACCGGGGGGGTTCATTTCGAAAGGCCCAAGGGAGGAGGGCTGCCACTATACTACTCCGTATCAGACTCTAGAACCGTATGTACAGAAGACAGGGTCAATGAGCCCACTCTTTTTTGAGTTAATAAGTATTGCCAGATTCTACAAACATTCTGGTCTAGCTATTAGTCTAAAAAGAATTCTACGAGATCATGAAATTATTTAGCTTGATTTTATAGCAATGTTTGAAAATTTGTTTTCAATAAATATATATGTTGTATTACAAATAATGTTAAAAATACATGTTGTATCACTTGTATGTTACATTTTTGAAAATCTTTTGTAAATCAGAAGAAATTGTATTACTCATAGCATTCTTAACCCCTAAAGGACCAAGGCACAATTGGGGCAGAAATTGTGAAAAACTGCCATTTTTTAGAGCAACATGGTTATTTTGCAAAAGTTCAAGGCAGGATAACTTTTAATATGAGCACCCAATCGGAAAAAATATATATATTTTGCCACTAAAGGGGTACATGTTCACACCTCATGTCAAAATTTGAGGAACATCCATTAAAATATGACTTCATACACACCTATCAAAGATCACCTGAATGGTCATTCCGTCCTTTAGGGGTTAACCTCGTCAGGAGCCTCCTCCCATTCTGTAACATTCTTTAACCTTAAAAGAAAAAAGTTTGCGTCTTCAAGAAATAAAAAGTATGATGCAGAATGTGCTTTGAAACGAATGCACTTCCTTCACATACAATACTGACTATGATTCTTTCTTTCAGTTCTTTGAAGCTTCCATACTGTTCAAATGTTCCATAGACCCCTGTTTCATTGGTTATGAATGTTACATACTACCACCAAAACACCCAAAATATTACATGAAAAATGGCCAAATTGGTAGCTTTCACAACATTTTTTAATCAGTCCACCCGCCTCATCGATAAACCCCAAACGGAAAAAGACAGGGTGGGGTCGATAAAAAGAATACAAAATAATACCGTCGTATTGTACACCATGTACAGCCACCTCTGTGCTAGAAGTCGAACTAGGCTTATCCCGACGTTGATGCGATCGATGGAGCCCACGACCGAGGGCTCAAAGCCCAAGGAGGCAAGGACCCAACCAACGTGCTGGCTCGCGCGTCCTCCACTCCTCTCTCGCAGGCGGCAAGCGCAGATTCCGCTTCGAGAAGAAGGTCGATGGAACAAGCGCACGAAGGAGCGCCCCAAATGACCATTTTATTGTTGTCACACTCCTCGATCTACAGTACGTATTGAATAGTCATTATAATAAGAACTGTAGCTCCCATTGTGACTGGCGCGCTTTAATGCATGCTCCGAGAATCAGGTGTGTCCGTTGAAGCGCTTGAGATCCAACCCCATCCAACCTTGCGATGCAAGTCAAAGGCGAGGGTATTTTAAGAATCTCTCCCTTTAAGATACAGATAGTCTACGAAACAGATGAAGATGGAGACGGAGGAGTGAGTGAGGAATGATGAGGCAGTGAGCTCAAACGTGAACTTTATGATGCATTTTTGGTTGATGGATTTGGCCAAGGATGTGCCTACTGATTAGCTGCCGTGCTCCCGGTCGATACTTTACTTGTGATGAATGAATGTATGATCCAAGTTCAACCCGACTAACGTATCAATAAAGTGGATAGTCGGTTTCCAGAAGGTTTTGTACAATTGTACTAACTTACTGTGACAGGGGGAGTGACATACGTAAAGCAGGCTGATGAGTTCGACGGATCTGGCGCGGCAGTAGCTTTTGTAGAGTGTGCATCATGACTTTTCTTTTCTTTTTCCCATTTTTTATGAAGTGTAAAGTGGCGTTGTAGTGGTGCTCCAAATTTCAACACTCATCCATATATTGGATAGAAAATATCACACTAGCAGGTACATATCTCATATCCATAATTTTATTTTCATCCACAATTTAACGATTTCATCCAAGATTTTATTTTTTTAATTTGAAGATTTTTCACAGTAAGTTTTTCACCACTTATTTTGCCAAATTATTTTTTGGGGGGTGCAATCTGGCACTATTTCTCCCCCTAAAAAAGCCCTGGTGTGCATTGAATGGTCTGTCACCATGTATGGGTTGGATTCCTTTGTGCTTTGGAAAGGCATGAGGAGGAGTTTCAACAAAACCAAGCAAATAAAACCAGCAGAATGGTTCTGTGAATCTGTGGTACCAGGTTGGGCATGAAATTAATCATTTTAGTACAAAAGTGCCATGTAGCATAATAAATCGGCATGGCCGTTGATTCGATTGTCTGTGGAAGGAGGTGCCTTTAACCCCTAAATGACAGACCCATCACCAATGATTTCAAGCCTCATTGCACATCACTTAGTTTGTTGCCATTTTGCAACTAGATATGTATGAAATTTTGTATATTTATTTTTCAGAGATGAAATTACATGTCTTCATTACTTCACAAAAAATTTAGATTTTTTTGTGGAAAATTGATTTTTTTGAGAATTTTTGAAGATAAGGTGAAGAAAAATCACATCAAATAGAAAATTATTTCAACAAACCTGAAAATTTCACCATGTGTGTACATTACAATGACAAATATCATAGTGTAAATAGAATTTCCATGTCATTCTATAATTAGAATTCAATAGACATTGAAAATACATACAAAATTCAAATTGCAATAAAATATTCAATACTAGAAATTTTTCCAAAATTCAAATTGGAGTAGAAACTAGAGTAGATTACCTTCATTTTGTTAGTTGGGCTCACACTCAAAAACATCATTTTTGTGGAGAAATTTCAGATTTAGAGCAAGGAGAAACAACTTCCCCAAATACACTAAAATAGCATATTTTGTGATCCGTTTTTTCTTAAAACTTCTCATTTTTGTGAAAACAAACATTGGCTAGACTACAAACTCAATTGGATACTCTTTATAATTCAACATGAAAGGTCAACCAAGGAAAACGGAAACAAGACAAATGAAAAAGCTTATTGAATTGCCATCCGAACGCCACAGAATGGCGTTCGAGGCGTTCGAGGGTTAAGGTAAGGTAGGAGGTCCATAAATTGCCCATTTAAGAGCTGAAATTGAATTTTGGGGAGGTGAAATTTCTTTAAATATTTTTCAGTAAAATTTTCTTGAAAGACAAGTGGCATGTAATCCAAGTTGTTTCATATTTTTTGGAGCTTTGTGGAATTAGTTATGAAATTTTGATGATGAAATGGCATAAGACTTTAAGAATTGCCCACCTCCTAAAATGTACATTGTTTGTACATTGATGAAAGCTATGAAAAATCAACATATACAAATAGTATAGATTTGAAGAGGTGGGCAATTTTAGAGATCCCTACCTTATGGTACACTCAAAGTGGGTCATTTAATGGTAGAGGCTCCTCAATAAATGAAAAAATGAAATATTGTTGCATCTTATTGTAAAATTTAGTGGTAGACTACTTCATTACATTGTAGTAAAAGAATGGGAAGTTTTGATTGCACAAATTGCAAGATTATAGTGTTTGTAGTTGGTAAAAATTGGAAGGGCATCCAAATTTTGGGCAACTTTGATTCTAAGAGGCTTTTGCAAAAGTTCACTTCACTCTTTTGCTTGAACTTCTTTTTTTCTATATTTTGTGATAGAATTGGCAACATGTTAAAAAAAAATACATAACATTTCAAATTGGAGAACATGTACCAAAAAATTCCAATAGGAAGCTAGCTTCAAGAAAACTCTTGTACAAAACCATTCCTTCTACAAATTTTGGCTTCCACATACAATAATCTCTTCAAAATGTTAATAGAATTTTAGGTTTCAAATAATCTTCGAAGAGGGAAAAAAATAATCCAAATTTTTTTGGCTTTGCCAAGCTTGGTCAAATTATGGCTTGAAACACCCAAGGTGAACTTAAGGGTAGTTGAGCATATTAGGCATATTAGACAAGAGGAGTCCGGTTCATGGTTTGCTATGCTTGACTCACTAACATTGGATAAGTTTATCACATTCCATGTACTTTGATAACCTATGTTCTACTTAACTTTAACTTGTTGTCTGGACCCTTATCACAACCTTTGTTGGATGAATGCATTGATAGATGAAAGAATTTAGGATGATTCTGTCATGACCTTTAATGGATGAATGCATTGATGGATGAACTAATTCATGATGAAATGAATGCTTGGAAATAGATATCTTGATATAGTGGATTTATGCACTAAAGTTAGACAACTCCAATTGGATGACAAGGATATTGGAGTGCTTGGAGATAGATATTTTCAAATAATGGATTTATGCAGTGGAGTTAAACAACTCCATTTGGATGACTACTACACTAGAGTAAAACACAAGTGTGTTGGAATTTCTAGTTCAATAACTCCAAGTAGATGATCAAGATTTAGATATGAAATGATTTGGATAAGATATGATTAGAGAAGTATAACTAGGACTTTTACTTTAGTGGATGGTTCTAGATAGAACCAAGGCTACAAAGCTAAAGGTAGAAAAGAAGTTGTAGTCTATCTTCAAGATTAATAGTCTTTATTGATAGTCTCTAGTATGTAAGACAAAACTTTGGGGTGAAGAGACTCTCTTTGGAGATTGATCTCTATCAATGGTTGGGTGGTTGAGCTCCTTGTGAAATATTCTTGTTAATAAGTATCATTAGATGGGATTTTCCTATTGGGAAGGGCCGCAAGTTCCCAAGTGGGAAACTGGACAAAATTGGACGAAATTGGCCATTCGTGAGGTTTGCTGACCTGGCCGAGCGACTGCCACATCGATTTAAAAATAAATAAATAAATAAATTTAACGTCGTTTTTCATTTTAAGAACTTAAATTTTTTTTTTAAAACAAACTGGCATCCGCGTTCGATGGGGAACGGGGGAACGGAGCTGGAAACAGCCTGAAACAGCCTGAAACAGCCCTCCAGCCCCCCCGAATCCTATCTAATGATTTTGTATTCTTAATTGGATTCCATTGTAGGAGGTTTGAATTGAAAGAAGTAAAAATATTTAGCAATTATTTCACATAGCTTCAAAAGTCACTTATTTTGTGTGTAAAGAGATGGGAATACATTTAAAATTTTATAATTTTATAATTTTTTTTTAAACTTGCCAACGTGGCTGTCTTTTGACCACGTTAATAGGTTGAGTGGCAGAGTTCCCAACACAAGGGAACAACAAGGAACTTACAACCCTTAACTGCAGTAGAAACTCATTGAATGATTATGGTATAATTGATGTACTCGAGTTCACACCAAGATAAATTTGATAGAAAAAAAATCAAAAGTGGTGTATTTTGAGCCTTCAAGATACAATCTTCAAATTGTTACAAAAATTACAATATTAATAATTTTAAAATAATTAGAATGGAATAAAAAGTAGATTATTGAAGAAACATTTTCTTGGTTAAACTTAAAAACATTTAAAATCCATAACTTTGTAAAAATTTAGGTTTTGATTTTCAAAATATTTGTTAAGCTTGTAATGTTCTTTATCTCTTAAAAGACATTGCAAGCCCTTCGGACATTTTGAAAGTCAAAACATAAATCTTCACATAGTTCTTGATTTTAAATATTTTAAAGTTTAACTAAGAAATTGTTTCTCCAATAACCTACATTTTATTCCGTTTCAATTTCTTTTCCAAATTTTTGAAATTGTAATTTTTGTGATACTTTGAAGATGGCATCTTGAAAACTCAAAATACTCCACTTTTAAACTTTTTCTATTGAATTTTTTTTATGTGAGCTCAAAAACTAAATCAATTACACCATGATATTTTTCTTTATTCTTTTGAAATTTTTTTGAGGTTTCTTTGAAGTTTCATATTATTTAAAGCATTTTGGTAATTTATTTACTATAAATTTTACAAAAAATTCTTAAGAGAATCATATAAAATTCAATTTAATGTTTTTAATTATGAAAAAATGAATCTAAATTTTAGACATATATTGCCACATGTGAAAAATATTAAATTTTTGAAATGTGTATTTCAATGTAGAAATTTAACAAAGTTTGACCAAGTCCAAACATGAAATGTTCTTTAAAAGTAAAGAGGTAAGTGGAAACTATGAATGGTTGAACTCCTACTAATCCTAATTTACATATCTCATATGGGATGTTTTACCTCCTACCACCCATCTTGTGTAGAAAGCTTGTATTCTCATCTATTTAGATTGGTTTTTGAAGCTATCTAAGATGGTTGCCAAATATTTTGATTTCTTTTATTCAATGCCAAATTTTCTTAAATTATATTCCATGGAGCACTTCTTTGGTTCCCCTTCTTTGTACTTTGTCTTGAATTTTTGGGTCCTAAAAATGTCAAAAACAACTTTGTTTTCAACTTGGGTTGAAAATTTGCCTCAAGCCCTACCTTCACTCTTATTGGCATTATGATGAAAATTTTGCTCTAATATAATCCTATAGTGTGTTGTAGCAAGCAACTCAAAAGTGAATTTTTTTCTCAAAACTCTTTGTGAATAAGTCCAATTGTAAACTTTTTTGGTGGAGCAGCAAGCAACTCTTTGTCCCCGCATCCAAAAACTAAAGTAAATATTTCCATTCATAGTGAACTGCCCCAAATTGCTATGTAGCCAAAAACATGTTGTTCAATCCTTTAGGGGTTATGGTGGGTACCCCCAAATTGCCATTTTTATTATTATGCATAGCAACTATTATTAGACTAGTCAAATTTTCATATTTTCTAATTAGCAAGTGAAAAGAGGTTCCAACATAGCACAAAATGTGTCATTTGATATTATATATATATAAAGGTTATGAAAGTGTTTTTGATAGATGCTCCAAAATTGTTTTGTCAACATACGTACATATTGATTTTGGAAATGCACATAAAGTGATTAAGGCAATTTTAGGTAGTGTACAATTTAAAGTGTGAAATCTATAGAATTTTCTACAAAAATAGAATTCCAAAGGTCATCATCAGTTTTTATGTACTTCAAAAAATTTCCTAACTAATTAAGATATCAGATTTTTTCAATGAATTTTGGATATATTGAAGTAGAAGTAATATGTTTGTATAAAATGATGTTTATAAACATTTTAATAAAATTTAGGCATTTTATGAATTTAACTCAAATTTATTGATGAAAATAAAATTTTAACACAAATAGAAAATCTTCAAGATTATTAACCCTAGAATGACCTTGAGGACAGAATGTGTCCTTGACCAATTTTTGAAGTTAAATAAAACCTTACTAAATTAAGTTTTTTAGTAGTTTATATTTTTGAAAAAATCTTTTTGAAGTCTAGTTTTAGCTTCAAAAATCTGATTTTGAAAATGATTAATTATGATTTTTCTATTAAAGATTTTGTGCACGGGTCCCATTGCAATCTTGACTTTTTGTAGTGTTGAGGGCTCTTAGGAATGAACCTCGAATACACTAGATCTTTAAGAAAAAATCACATTAAAACTTCATTTAAAGAAATTGTAGAGTATATTTTGAGAAGTCATAAATTGATTGGGGTTATGCATGTTAGGCCCTTTAACCTTATATCTTTTTGGTGCCCAACTTTTTAGATTTGACATGTGAAAAGAGGATTGAAAGACTTCTAATCACTTTCATAGTTTTAACACCCTCATGATCAAACACTATAATCTTTCAATCCATAAGAGATATTGTTGTGTTTTCTTTTCGAATGTGATCTCTAACATGTCTAGATTGATTTTATATGGTTACAATTCAAAAAAACATGATATAACTTATCAAGATTTTGACTTTTTGTTCAATTTACAACAAATTCCTAGAAGCTCAGGAAATTTCAGGGTCATTTTGGGGTTAAGTGAAGGAATTGAGAATTCTTTTTGGAATTTTGTGATAATAAATTCAGGAATTCTGTAATTATATTAATTAAAATAATATTACTTCCAAATAATTACGTTTTCAATAATATAATGAAAATATATCCAAAACTTCATAGGGAATGAGAATTCTTCTGGGAAACATATAATATTTTAATATAATATTTTTCATGATTTGTTTGAAGATCTTTAGAGTGAATTACAAAAAATAACTATTTAGGATTATATTTCATTCAGTAATATTTCATTCAACATAATTTTAGATTTCATACAAATTTTATAATAAGAATCCAAAAATAATTCTGATTTCCCTTAATAAATAATCTTGGAGATTTTGTACTTGTATTAACCCTGGATCGCTCCGACATTCAATTTCTGGACAAAGTACAGATTCAAAATTAGACTTCTTTCTCATTACAACTTAGATGAAAGTCATCCAAATGTTTAGTGATACTTTATGAAGTTGTGGTCCTATCTCAGGGTTGGATTTGGTGTTACTAGAGCACATATTTTTCTAAAATTACAAATGTGGAAGTATGTGAAGTGTTTGACTTGCGTTGACTCTGGACGCTTAGGGATTAAAAGTTCTTGTTCATCAGTAAATTTGAATAAGATTAAAAAATATGTAATTTTTTTTAAATTGGAAAAATAATTTTATACAAGTATATTACTTGTGCTTCAACATGTCCAAATTTTTTTGGAAAAATCTAATTTTTCAATTGTTTATAAATTTTTTGGAAGTGTACAAAATATTTTGAAAGCCACTAGAGTTGATAGGAGTGTATTAACAATTAAAAAATGGTTTATATTCCCTTTTGGTCAAACCACATGAATTTTGTATATTAAAACATAGATTTCAAATTTGTGATATTTTTCTTATTTAGTAATATATATCTTAAATTTATCTTTATTCCTTCTTAATTAGAATTACTAGAATGAATTTTCTATGATTTTAAGGGATTTTTTGTAAAATTATATTAATTATAAAATCTATAAAATAGTATGAATTTCTTTAAATGAATATACTAGTAATAGTGATAAACATCATGGTCTAATTGGTATAATCCTTAAACTCACACCAAGATAAATTCTATAGGAAAACATTCAAAAGTGGGGTATTTTTACCTTTTGAGGTGGTACTTCCAAAGTGTCACAAAAATTATTAATCTAAAAAATTTGAAAACAAGAATGGAATTAAAAAAAAATTATTAGAGCTTCATTTTCTAAGTTACACTAAAAAAACATTTAAAAGCAATAAATATGCGAACATTGAGTTTGACTTTGGAAATGTCTCTCTTTATGATTCAATGTCATTATTATAAGGATTAACCCCAAAATACTAGATGGGATGTTTTGTATCCTTTGGGAGGTCTTAAGGATGGAAAAAATGTTTTTTCATCCCAACTTCTTTGGAGAAGTTGCTTCAACTGAATTTCAATGAAAAATATTGCATATTATTTCCTTGTGATGTTTTCCAACCATTAGATGAGATCCGGGGGGCTAGAGGGCCGTTTTGGGCCTGTTCCCAGCTCCATCCTCCTAGTCTCATCAAATGTTGATGTCAGATATTTATTTATTTTTCCTCTAATAAAATGAAAAAAATGAAATGAAAAATCCTTTAAATGAAAAACAAATTTAATTTAATTTAATTTTTTTTTTCAAAAAAAGTGACCTAGCAATTTCTCGACGAGGTCAGTGTAGCTTGTGAACGACAGGTTTTGGTAGGTTTCGGTGGGTTTTCAAATGGGAACTCGCAACCCTTCAGAATAGCAAAAAAACATGTTATGTTATCGACATAGTAAAATGGAAATCTATAGTTCACCGTGTAGTATATTTTGGCAATTTATGCTTTGTTCTCTTTATGTGAATTTAATCCAAAAAAGTAATATTTTAATTATTTTTTGTATCAACCAACAAAATGAAGATAAACAAGTCTAGCTATCAATAAAGTTCAAAATATTGAAAATTCCTAAAATTCAATTTTCCTATTGCAATTTGTACTTTGACCTATAACCATGGAATTTTGTTTTTCTAATTTAGAATAATAAGGTGAATTTTTTTGCACTATTCTATTTCAGATTATATTTTACATCTACAAAGAAATTTGCAATTTTTTTTAGCATAATTTGAATCTACAATGAATTGTTTTCACTTTTTCCATTAAGAATTCATGACTATTTCAGATTTTTATAAAAAATACCTAAAAACTTCATGACTTATAAAAAATAAAAAAATAAATTCAAGAATAAATAGCCACAAATTAGAAACATATATACAAAGTGGAAGGATTTCAAAGTTCATAGCCATGGTCATAGGCTTGTCTTTTCATCGGTAAACCTAATATGAACTATTTTTAACTGAAAGTAATAACCCTTTAAGAGAGACAAGTTTTATTTTTTAAATGGTCTAAGTTAATCTTTTAACATCCAAATGATTTTAGTATTTTACCGTAGTTTTGCTTAAATGTTTGTACAAAATATTATTCTCGATATTTTATCAATTTTTCATAAAAGAAGTGTTATATTGGAAGATTAAAGTATTAGTTTGGATGAAAGATAAATAAAATGAGAAATCATGTAGATAAAATATTCCTCTATAATATTAAAATAGACTATATCCTAAATATGGACTTTAAAGCATTTAGAGGTTTAAAAGATTGAAAGGAGATTATTGTCTTTGCTATTTGGTGTAAAATTTACTAAATATAAAAGAGGATATAGCTTAAAATCTTATAATAATTTTAAAAAATTCTATTTTTTAAAAACTTATTCGTATGTTATTCCAAAATACATGTTAAGATATGTTGATTTCATTTTTAGACTATCAAATGTAGATTCAAAAATTTGTAGGACGTGGGTATTATATAATATATAGGTATAATTTTTTGGTAACCAATAATTGCTTGAAAATATAGATTTTTCTTTCACTCTCTTTCGTCTTATTATTTTTTATTTATATATCTATTTCATCTCAATTAAAGAAGATTCCAATAATTTTTCATCTCATCTTAAATTTCATTTGATTTATTCTATATATTTATGTTCATTGACTATTTAAAAATTGAAAACTTTAAAAGAGAGTCGTGGCCTTGAAAAAATTATCTTCTTTTTAATAGAATAGAAGGCTCAAACATAGGTGGATATACTAAATTGTCAAATTATAAACTAAAAGAATAATGCCTTAATTGAGCACAATTTGAGTTATGATTGACTAAATAATTGGAATGAATTGGGATGAAGTACAAGGTCTGAATAAGTATGTAAATATCTTTATATTATTATCCCAAAATTACAAGAAATTAGGTGCCAAAAAGATTTAAATATAAAGTCATTTTTCTATTAGCTCTACTTGTTGTCCTTGTCCTTGTTACATCTTTAAAATCACACATCAATACTCATTTAGTTCATAATTCATGCATGCAGATACATGTCATTGCTAATTGTTTATGATGTAAAGAATTAATAAGTAGATCTTCAATAGCTAATATAAGTACAAGTCCATATCAAGCTTTTGCACTTGTGGGGAATTTCCAATTGTTTTATGGTATTTGATTTGTCTCAAATGTTATTGCTCCAATTCAATGACTTGCAATAATATTTTATTGGATCTTCAACATAGGTTTCTCATAAGAAAATATCACTTATCAAATACAAGTATTGATTGTTAAAAATTCATCAATTTTGTTTTTTCAAAAAGCTATGACTTATTGACTTTCAAGTTTTGCCCAATCATGAACAAGAAATATCAAAAAGTTAGATACAAAGATGTGGCATTTGTGAGCATTTTCTACTCCTTGTTGTAGCGTCAATACTTCAAAACAGTGAACACTTAATCCATAAAGAACCAAGTGGTTGTTGAATAACCATTTGAAAATTTAAGTGGGGTCCTATGTTGTCAATTTATAACTTTTGCTAAATTCCACACCTATTTCTATATACACTTGGCATGTATGTAACTCATATAATATAGGATTCAAGTGCCTTCAAACCCCATAAATGTAGTGTAAAAATCTCACTCTAGGAGGAGTTAAAGGGTGTTGACCTTGTCCACTAAGCTCTAATTTGTTTCTTACTTCAAACTCTATAATCTTTCAATTCACATTGTCAAAGTTTCTAAAAAAATTTCCACACATTTCCATGGTAGTCTAGGAAAAAAAATTTACAACTAAACTTCACAAAACAACTGTTTTTCAATTTTTTTCTCACTAACCTAAGAAGTGGCAATTATTGACAATTTATGCTTGAAATGTGCTCTAGTCCTTCATGGATTAGTGGCTCATTCAAAGTGCATTCTCAATAGTTTTACAACAGGAGATTACAACTTGATTTAGTATTGAATACAAAACTGCAATCAAACATAGTAATACTCTCTCGAATACTCTTAAGAAATGAACTCAAGAGCTAATTACATTTAATATATTCATAATAAAATTCCATTTTTTCTAAACATCCTATATTGCACTATTGCAGTTCATTTGAAGTTTTAGAAATTCTAAATTCTAAATTCTTAAATTTAAGAACGTGTTGATTGTAAATTTGGACTTAACTAAAAATTTGTTAATTTGTATACTTTAAATTTAGAATTGATAGAATACATATAATACGCCTAGTTTTGATTTCTATACTTCGATGTAATTCACAAATTTTAAGTATTCTTAATGTCTCTAATAGATACATGTCCATATTTATTGGGTGGGGCACTTAATGCATTTTTTTAAATGATGTGTGGCATAATATAGATAAGATTTTATTCATTTGAAATAAAATTTGTAAAGAATCTTCAAATAGATTAAAGAGCATTCAAAGTAGACAAATCCATCAAAAATAATGTAGATAGACTAAAAATTTGGGTCATTACAAATTATAGATATAATGTAGGGTCTAAAAATGTGGATCCTAAGTAATGTATTTACTATATAACATGTATTTACAAATGGGTTAGATGAAAAAGATGTTTAGATCTAGGTTTGTAAAGATTAAATCCTCCCTTATAAGAAACACAAGCTAGAGTTTTGGAACTCTTTTGTATTCTACTTAGTGTGATTTTAGGTGCTTTAAAAGGTTGTTTTTGGTGCTAGGATTTGATGTTTCTGGATGAGGCAATGACAATGCATTCTAGAATGTTGATATATTGTGATTTTGTTTTTACATAGTAGTTGACGTAGTCCTAGGTTTGATGTTTCATAATCTTGAGGTTTGGAATGTGTTTGTAGCCTTGACAATTTGACATTCAAGGTTTGACAACTCTGATGCTACCAAGCCTAATTAATGGTTTAGAAGGTTTTGTTTTTAGGGTCTTTAAGTGTTGGCTTTGGTTTTCAAGGTTTAGAGTGTGCATGGCCAATTGTCTAGAGTTTAGGGTTTAGGGTGTGTAACTTGTTGTTTAGGTGTATGTGCATTAGCTTATTTTTTTGGTAATTTGTTGCTTAAGGTATAGGCTTCAACAATTTTTTGTGATCTCGTGCATTTGTTGAGGTGCATAATATTTTGAATTTTACAATATAGAGGTTTAAATTGTATTTAGGATTGAGGCAATTTGATCTTCAAATTTAGGATGTGTTAAATCAAGTAATTATAGGGAACCTTTTAGTTTTGCCTTGGAGATAAATTGCCTTCTAATAATACCTCATTAGTACACACGATATACAAAATCCCCATAGAATGCCCGACTCAAGCCATATTTTTGTTCACATACTTTTTTCAATAGATTGAATTAACCCCTAAGCTCCTAAGTCCTATGTTCATTTTTCTATCAAAATCCCAATCAATATTGCCATTTCAATGCAAACAACAAAAAAATTAACATTTTTTTTTCATGTCCAACCATTGGGATCTTGCACTAGAGCAGTATGAAAATATCTAGAAGAAATTTCAGAAACTTTGATTGTATCAGTCACAAGACATAAGTGTTTAAATTGAAGAAATGAAGTTTCTTTGTTCTTAGCCTAACTAGATTACAAGGCTTTGAATCCTCTTAACTTAAATTTTTGTATTATAGATTGTAAATTTTAATTTTCATATGTTGAAGAATTGAGTTGAAAATTTGGAAAAAAAGAACTCAACAAACCCCCCTCTTATTTTTCATTCTTTAAAAATTGTTAAGTCAAAGTAAGGAAAACCTAGATTGTTGATAGCTCTGTGATGGAATTGAAACACACTAATTCTAATAGTGAGATTGTCCTAAATAGCAAACTAAACCATGTGACACCTTTTTTTTTTAATTATTAAAATTGAGTTCAAAAATGAATCCAGTACATTATTTTCTTAAGAATTTGCTAAAATTTCTCGCAATACAAGAAGCTTTGTACCTTTCAAATTACTTAACCAAATAGAATAAACCAAATCTTTTTTCTTAGACAAAAATATAATCTATAAGGAATAAAAATTCTAAAGGGATTCTTCGGACTTTAGGGGTTAAATTGAGGGTTGAATATGCATAATTAAGTTTTTTCAAATGCATGCGATTGAATATGCATAGTTCATGAGAAGTTTGCAAAAGCTTAAAAGACAAAGAAGAAGATGATGTGGCATCTACAAAAGAGATATTTGTCCATTGGTAGTTTCAAGAAAATAGCTTTTGGAAGTACGTACAAGACAAGGTTGATATGAAACTCATTGAATGCCAAACAAGGAGAACAAAAAGAACATCAAATTAGGGGACAAGGAAATTGACCACTTGCAACCTTGTACAAAACCCAGGAAAAATCCACTTACACATTAATTTGAATTTATTGTGATAATATGAAGATATAAGATTTAGATAAGCGAGATAAGGCAAAAATCAAATTCAATTATGAAAGTATTATATATAGAGATAAAAATAAAAAGGACAATATACAATGACAATGGAGACAAACATCTTTGTACTATCATGTTTTTCTTGACATATACATTTGTCCATTTAATGAATGCTTATCAATATCAATCACAACTACATAATTCAATTCAAAAATTCAAAATTCAAAATTTGAGAAAGGTTGACAAAAATGTAAAGGACAACAAAAATCAATATGCAACCACACTAAAGGTATACAACCTTCAATTGATGTGAATATTTTTGACAATATAAAATAATATAGAAGACAATTTCAAGGTAAATTTGAGCTTTTACTTATATGAGTAAATACCTTTATTCATTTTGCAAAAAGAAACAAACTTATAAAAAAAATTCTACTTTAATATAAAAACCAATTTGTTTGTTGAGTATCCTTCTAAAATCTAGAAGAATTTAATTATAATATGTATTGAAATATGAAAATTGAATGTTGATACATTATTTAAAGAACATACTTATGATAGTCCAATTGAATTGATACTTGAAAAAAACTCATTTGGCCTACTTACAATCTTTTGCAAATTGAATGTGTTGCTCTTCAATAGACAAATAAATATATACACATGCATTCAAGAATGTAGCCCATTGCAATTATAATGACACCTCGAAATTTATTATTTTTGGAACATCAATCATTGTGATCATTAACACCCCAAACTACATTTTTCATCATTTATAAATATAGAAAATTGAACTTATTTACATTCAAAATCCAAAGATTCAAAATCATACTATTCAAAATATCACATGCAACAATTATTTAATATTGATAGGTATTTAGGTCAATCATACAAAGCTGACACTAGATCAATTATTATTGTGCATATCAATCCTTCAAAGCCTTTTGCATGGAGCTCTCTACAATTCCAAAAAAACACAACTTCTAATCCTTGTATTCCATTCAAAAACTTCTGTTGTACCAACAAATTTTTAACTAGAACTTTTATTGTGTAGTCTTTTGCAATTGCAAGAAAGGTGAATCCTCAATTTCATTGCAAAATTTTGACGACTACCAATTTGGACTATGTAGAAAATTACAATTTAGTCAAAGAAAAAGAAATGCAATTACGATTTTGGAGCTTCTATCAAATTTGGTTGGGCTATAGTTCAAAGTGGCAATCCATTTATTAGGTGAGCTATAGTTCAAAAGTTCACGAATGCAAGACATTACAACATACAATTGCCTACGTATAAAACATAATTGATGGCAGTAGAGACCCACACATTTTACATATTCTCTTTAGACTTCATTTATCATCACAAGAAATTACTATCTTTAGAAAACAATTAGACAATCTAATTCATTGTCTAATTTAATTGGAATTAGAGAAATTCAAAGAATAAGGACATGTTTCCTAATATGACCCTCCACTATAATTTTTGCATCCAAGACAAATCTGTAAAAACTACAAAAAATCATTTGAGCTACATTGCGAGGGCCTTAATATGGAGCTAGATTTTGGAGTAGAATGATAGGAAGACCAATTTTCAAGACCAAAAGATTAGGAGATAATCCACTTGATGTGAGGAAATTTATAAATTACAAAGGATATAATTTGCATTCTCATGACCTTCAATCGAAAGGAATGAATCCCTCTCCAACAAAAATGAATTATATATGGAGTATTTGGCAAAACCTTCACGTTGTTGCCCTTCTTGCATGAGTTTTACAACTCACATATTCAAGGCTAGCCAAATTATAAACCTTCGTGCTCTTCCAAACACAAAACTACAAAAAAGATGCATGAACAATGTCACCTGCTCTACTACGCTTCACACGAGGCTTCACAATTGAAAATATTGCTACAAATTTTAGCTATATTTTAAGTCCCCTACTAGTGCTTCAATTTTTTTTGTAAGAAAAAGGTGGTTTATTTCAAATGTGAATTAATTATAGTGCTTCCAATAAAACATATGTAAAATTTGTTACTTTTTACATATAATATCATCACTTAAACTAATTAGAAAATGCAAAAAATATACAAAAATTGATTTAATAGGTGGGTGTCATTAAATTTGTATTAAAAAATATAAATGGAAAGCAACTTGTAGAATGCAAAATAGATATTTTGAAATTCACCATTATGTCTTTTGGATTAACTTAATACAATGAGAAAAATATTGGAATTAGATTTATTTTTTATATAAAAAATGAAAAAACATGAACAATAATTTCAAATTATTAGTCCTAATTAAATTAACAGTATCAATAGTTATAATGTTATATTGGAGTGTTAGACCTAGAGTTGTACACATTGGAAAATTCAAGAGACACTATTCTCAAGTCTCATCTCAAGTATATATTGTTCCACTCCTTGTAAATATTTCCTTAATAAAATATTCATATTCTTCAAGTGTTATATGATATGTATTAGTTTGTTTTTACATAGTATCAAAGTTATGTCATTTTTTCTATTTTTTTAGGATTTGATTTTATATCCATGTAGACTAGATTTTGCTCTATCCCAAAAAATCCACGAACACTAGTATAGGGGTTCTTTTAAAGAAGGAAGGTGTAAACAATCTATCATTATGTGACTAATGTCACTTTCAAATAGAATTTAGAGTTTAGAAACAATGTACCTAATTAATATTTGGACTTTAAAACACAATAACACTCTTATTCTTAGGGATAATAATTTGATTATAGTCCATTACCAATGCTTTTGACTAGATGAATGTTGCCCCAATCCGGCAATCTTGCCTAATGTTATATAGAATGGTCAAATATTCTTTGAAAGGATATACACACAATTCTTTAATTACCACCTTTGATTTGTGTTATGGTCAAATTGATCAAGTAACTACTCTCTTTTATAGAGCCTGTAGTATATTTTCCGGAATCTAATCTTTATTCAACTAAATCCGAGTTTGAACACCAAGGAATGAACTATATAAGGTTAGCGTAGTGTATTCAAAAGTCATGATGTACTAGTTTACTAGATTAAAAGGTTTATTTACTCTTATTCCCACTAAAACCCAGGATACGACTCATGCTATCTGTTAATAGATGCTATTGACTGATGTATGCAGTCACAGTCCTATCTAGTGTGCTGTTGGCTTGTGACAATAGTTCTGGGACAATAGTTCAATGTGGACTGACTTGTGTATGGATGCAATGCAGGACTTAGACTTTAGTACAACTCACTATAGTACTTTGAAAATAGTACAAATATATGTATTTAATATTTCAAAATAATAGAGTTAAAGATTGGAAAGGCTTACAATAAGTCACCCCAAGGCTCTAGGACAATATGGCCAATATCAGAAGTTAGTACGACCTACAACCCCAAAATCACAATAAGTCAAGCAAGATACTTACTGATTTACTAATAATTCACTAGTAACCTCACCCTTACTCCACCAATGAACCTAAACACTCTCTCCCCTTAATGTTATCTCTTTTATTGGACAATAGGTCTACCATGCATGAGAAGTCTCTTTCCTTTCTAACCTTCTTTTTAAAATACTTAAAACAAGTCCCTATTACTCACACCTATAATCTAGACTTATAACCAAATCCTAAGTTATCCTAATCTAAACCCTAAGACTCTAAACCTTACTAGTAAGACAATATGGTCTTTTGATTATTCAATTATAACTTAATTATTTAAAAGATTAAAATAAGTTTCCTAAATTCCAATTCTTTAAATTACCAAAATTTAAGTTAAGTTTTAAATGTAAACTCAATTTCTTAAATCAAAACTTAAATAATTTACAAACGACAATAGGTTCTTTTTAATTTATATCAATTGGGTATTTTTGAAAATTAATAACTTTTTAATGTAGATTTTGATTACTGTAATTTCAAAACCAATAGATAAAATATTCTATAATCTATGATAAATAATCAAAACTTAGCTAGATATTTTGTAATATGAATTTAAAGTATAAGGGCAAATACCCTCAATTTATCACTGAATCCCTAATTGTGTAACAATGACTTTTAACTGTAAGAATTGGTCATATTTGGAAATTGATAACTTGTAATGAACACAATAATTTCAATAATTTTAAGTTCCAGCAGCCCAAATATTCTCTATTTTATTATATAATCAAATTTTAATAAATTGAATTATTATAAAAATTCAAAATGCGAACTAAAACTCCTAAATTTACAGCTAAATCTCTAACTTAAACTTGAGACTGTAAAAATTGGACAAATTCAGAAATCAAATCACTTTGACACAAGATGTACAAAATGAGTAAATTAAAGTCCATTAAGAACCTTATTCTATAATGTGTCACCAGATTTCAATAACTAATAAAAAAATTTATATTAATAACTTCAAATCATGAAGACCAAAATCTTAAAGTACACAGCACCCAACATCTTCAATTATGTGACAATAAGTCCTCTGGCTGTAAAACTTGGTCAGATTTTAAAATGCATAACTTTTACATACAATGACCAAATTCAGTATTCTAAACACAATTAGAGAATCTTTACTATAATAAATCACCAAACATCATAATTGAATTAAATAAACAGAAATAATAATTAAAAAACACAAGACGAAATGCCTGATTTGTGCACCCTCCCAACACTTCAATTACACCCAACAAACCAATCAGCAATGTGGCCACAGTTTACCCGATCATTCCAACCAGCAGCATCAACTCTCCCAATTTCTCACACTCTGATCCTTTCCGATCGTGCCAATTAAAAAAAACAGAGTCCACAGCGCAAGTTTGAAACGGGCAGTCAGCAGAGAGGACCTGAACTCCCATTCATCGCAATCTGCTGCAACTTTGAATGCGGCGAATTTTGTCTTTCCGTGCAATTGCGAACTGCACTCTCCACCGGCACTCAGGACTAAGTGACCTCAGACTCGACACAATTCCCAGTGTATAAACCAAAATTATGCGCACGATTACCCCACAACCAGCACAATTTGAAACAACACTTTTATTACACCGGCAAATAGCAGCATTGAAATAGCACATCAACAGCACAAGTACAGTGCAATGAAAGTTATACAGCACTGGGAGAATTCTACAATCTGCACTTTTGGGAGGAGGAGAATGAGAAGAAGAAAAGGGAATTTAAATTCAGGAAGGGGGAGGAGATCGGAAGCGGAAAGAGTTGCATAGGCACCGCTTCGAGATCGAATCTCCCCAAATCCCTAATTTGATTTTTCTTTATCTTTTTCTCTTTTCTTCCTTATCTTTCTCTTTCTCTTTCTTTAACTTTTTGCTTCTTGTCCTTTTAACTACTGTTTTGACTATCTACCAAAATATCTTTTAACTTTTTGGAACTTTTAGTGCACTTTGGACTACTTTAACACTAAATACTCAATATATATATAAATAATATAGAAAATGTCATAGAAAATCGAAAAAGTTCTATAAAAAAAAAAAATAAGCTAGACTACAGAGCCTATCTATTTGCACTTAGTACAAAATGTATATCGATTCCATAAACTACATCAAATTATCTCATTGTGCAAAAGTATGAGGTTACGGATTTATACCAATGTTTATTCTTTTTTTAGATTTTAACTTTGATTACAGGTCAAATAGTCCAAAACAGATGCAAAATGAATGGCACCAAACCTTGTAGATTGGTAGATGTGCTCTATATAATACACACGACTCTAAGCATTTGGACTACTATTGAAGCTAAGTTTTGAGGCTTTACAAAGTTATAGCTTGACTTTGACCAAAATTTTGTAAGAAAGTAGGTTCTTCTTCTAAAGATGGAAATTCACCTACTCCCTACCTAATCGGAGGTGATTGCTTTGAAGTCATTCTACGCTTTTACTCTTTTCTCCTATATTGAAGAGTAACTTTCTGAACAAAACAATTTCCAAGATTCTCTTGGATGGACACATTGGACAAAATTCTTAGAGAGAATACAACTCTCGCTTTTATTTATATAAGTTGAAGCTTCTCTCCTATTGCGAATACTTGTGCTTCAACAAGGTATGAGAGTTTTCTACTACAATAGCAAAACACCGCCCAAGAGTTGGTTAACAGAGAGTGTATAGGACCCTAACTTAGTTGACTCGCAAGAAATGAACTTCAATAATGATTTTTTTGATAAATGTAGAATGTGCACTTTTTTTGAGAAACTTTGATGATGTCCAATTGGTAGTTTTGAGGTGTAAATTTGGAATTTTAGCCATTTGGATGCAAAGCAAGATGATAATTAGGTGTTAGTGTAGCCTAATTGGAGTTGGAGTTTTATTTAGTAGGTTGGTAGTTACCAATTCAAGATATTACATGAATTGTGATGATAAGTGTAGACATATAAATTTTTGAGCTAATTGCCTTTTTGCTCTTTCATTACTTCTCATTAGGTAAGTTCTTCTAATTTAATTTTGAAGAGTCAAATTGCTAGATAATTCACTTGAATGTAAAAAAGACTTGAATTAGATTTCAAAGGGCCAATTTGGTAGGATAGGAAGGGTAGCTAATTAGCTTAGTGACTTTTAAGATCAAACATTGGGTAAGTCATGATACAATCCTTTGGCTATTTAGCAAAGGCAAGTTTTTTTTCTTCTTATTTCATATCAAAGCTACATTCACTGAAACACACTTTCCTCTTCATTTTGAATTATGTTTTAAAATGAAATGACATTCTTAAATATCTCTTCTATTCTATTTAATCTTATTTATTTTAAACTTGTAATTGACTTGGAGTTGACTTAATCTTCACTTTCTCTTGGATTTGTCTTGGTTTATTCTTCTTCAATGTCTTTAAGTCTTGAAATTGTCTTGTAGATTTAGCCTTGAGTAATTTGAACTTTTATTGATGTTCTTGAATAATGTCTTACAAAAGAGGTTGATCTTAAAAGTCACTATGCCTATCAAATTCTTTTAACTCCTTGACTGCTTTTTGAAATATTGATTGATTCTTGAATAAAAACTTGTTTATTATTTGCATATTTATGTTGTCATTCCTTCTTTGAGGTCTTAATGGTGTTGTTAATAATTCATTTGCAAAGAAATTCTTATGATGACTTATCATCATTTGGTATGAGCGAGTGACATACCGTTTAACATAGTATATTGGAAATGCGGTATATGTTTCTACCACTCCTTTTTCAATATGAAGATCTCCTATATGCCACATAAATATGATCAATTCTTTTATCTATATGCTTGCCCTTAGCCATATGTTTTTAAATTCGTTTTTTCCAATGAATGTTTTTAATGTAAGGTAAGCTAGCCCATCCATCCCCAAAAATAGTTTATTAGTAATTTCGTAATATTGTCTTAGAGATATTGGCGGGTATGTAAAATTCCGTATATTTATAGAGAATGTCTTTGAAAATTTTAGTTTCTGTCTCCCAATGAGATTGTCTTGGTTGCTTTATAGGTTGTGATGATGCTTCATCCGTAGCTTTAGGTGTTCTGATGATTTTTTCTCGGAGTGTTGCTTTTGAATCTGTATTTTGTAATTGCTCTAATAGGATGCAAGTAACTTTGTGAGATGCTTTTTCAGCGCAAAGAGTTAATTTTAATCTTTTTATTTTAAGTTTTAGTTGTTGATTTTCTTCAACTCCCTTTTCTTCTAAAAACTCTGGTATTTGTTTGCATGATTGGTCTGTCCCTTGTGCTTTGGTAATTATTACTATATTTTTTTTGGTTCTTTTGGTGTAAGGAGTTATTTCTTCCTTTGCGGTGCTGATATTAAGGTTTGAGAACCCTAATTTTTATTGTGTGCTTCCATTGTCAGAAGGACCTACAATGGTTCTAGATCTTCCCGGTACTTTCTCCTCCTCTTCGTCGGAGATGATTTGGTAGTCTTTGGGATTGGTTGTCGTCGTTGGTCTTCCTCATTTGTTTATAGAGGCCTCTATCTTCGTCTCCCTTTTTGTTGTTGCCCTCGTGATGCTTGTATGTATCTTTGTGGCTATATCTCTATTGGTCCTGCTTGTGCTTTCCTTGACCTTGAGTTTGTCATTGTTGTCGAATCGTTGTTCTTCAGTATCTCTAGCTTGGTGCTTTGCTTTGCTTTGTTGTTGCTCCTTTGTTTTGTTTGCTATGTTTGTCTCATCACTGGTCCTGGGTGGGTTGCCCTTCTCGTTTATGCTCCGAGGTACTTGTTTGGCTACAACAACTTCCTTTGTTGTGGCGTATCTTGGAACTGGCTTTACTTGTGTTGTGTTGTGGTTCTTTATGATGGCTTATTTCTTATTTTTTGTTGTATTGTCTTTGGCATCTGCTAGTGTCATAGCAACAACTTTAGCAGTTGTTCCAGCAACTTTAGCAGTCGTTCTAGCAGTTTTAGCACTTGTTCTAGCAACTTCAATAGCCGTTCCAGCAGCTTTAGCAGGTGTTGTAGCAGTTGAAAGAGAAGTTGCCTCAATTGTTAGGTTTGAGGTCGCTGCAGGAGCAGGTGCAGCGTCGTCTCCAGGGGTTTGTTTCTTTTCTTTCATGGTTTTGGTTTTTGCAACTTCTTCATTTCCCTTCTTTGTTTTGTGCTTGCTTGCATTGCTCCTGTTGTCCCCGGCTTTTCCAACATGAACTCTCATTTCTTTTTTTGCCGTAAAAGGTCTAGCTCGTTTTGAGGAGTGCACAATTGGAGTGAGAGTTAAGGCAATAGTCAAAGCGGGAGTCGTAGCAGTAGGTGGTGCAGTCGGAGTAGAATTTGTAAGCCGATGTTTTGCAACAACAGTTGGGATAGGAACGTTAGCATAAATCGCGGTAGCAACAATCGGATTGATTGTTGTGGCAATCGGATCCGTAGGTACAACCTCTTCCCTGACGTAGTTCCCGTCTTTATCGTCGTCGTCTTCGTCTTCTTTGTTTTACTCATGCTATTGGTGATCTTTGTTGATCGTTTTCTTTGTATGTTTGCAAGTTTGTGTTTCTTTACGTTTGAGTGTTTTTGTTGTTGTTTGTGGTCTGTTTATTCTTTTAGCTACTTTTGCAACTTGTGTTAGTGCATGTCTCTTGCTTTTAATTTTAGAGTGAATTATTTCTTCTTCCTCTTGAAATATTTGTGTGTAAGTTTTCTCACTATCCATAATATTATTGGAGGTTTCTAAGTTAAACATTGTTGTTGCAAGTACCTCTTGTGTGCCTATAGAACCAACCATTACTTCCGGAAGCTTAAGTTGAATGGTTGTATTTTTTATAACTTTTGCTCTTTTAATAGTTTGTATAGTTGTTTCAGATAATGGAGAGTAGTGGCCTCTTTCCTAGTTTAGGAGCTACATAATTTTTAATACTTTTAGCCAAAGCTAAGGAATTTGTTGTTGATAATAAAAGACTAATGTGTGCTTGTAGTCTTGTGTGAATTATGACAGGCTTTGGGCCTTGTATTTCAAATTTATCCTTTGTAGTTCATAATGGAATTGGAGTTTGAAAACTTCTATCCAATCTATTGCTCCTCTTTCCATTGTTTGTTGTACAAATTGTATTATTGACCATGAAACTTCTCCGGTCTTCTACTTAAGATTGAAAGCAGATCTTAAGAATTTTAAAATTGTTTTTGTTTCTTGATTGAGTTGATTCCCACCCATGACTGATGTAATAATGGTTGTTTTAGAAGTGTATAACTTTGTAATAGTGAATTGATTGGCACATTCTTTAGTAGGCATGGCTTGAACAGGCTTAAGATGGAAAATGTTAGTGAAAACTTCCCTGAAATTTTGTGGTATTATCTCATAAATTTTGCCTTTGAAAATACTCGTTTCTACTTCTCTTTCCAAATTTAATAACACTTCATGCACCATCTCTTTAAGGATTTTTCCTTCCCATTCTACTTGAGTAGCAAAATTTAATAAACCCATGTTTTAAATTTTTTTTTCTATTGCTCTAAACCCATTTTTTGGTAAGATTATTGTTTTAAAATTAAATTCTATGTCCGCCATAATTCTAAATGATGATGTGATATAAATGTTGTTGAATCCTGAAAATGATGTCCATACAGAAAATGTCTTGAAACGCATTAGTCTTATTCACACCTAATAATGGATACAATAATCCAACCCATTGTTCCTTTGCCCCTATATCTGTGTTTTGAGTCTTTTTATAAATTCTTAATAGTAAAATCGTTATCTTTATTTTCAATATTTTTCTTTTTAATGGTTGTTGTTATTTTTGAGGAATATTATTTGTTTTATTTTGTTTTATATGGGATTTGATTAATTGACTAGTAGGTTGTACATAATTTATTTCAATATTTGATTTTGTCATGTTTTGATCATAAGGTTTTATTCTTTGGACCAGTATAAGAAATTCTTTTCCATTTGAATTTATTAATTTCATTGTTTTATTAGGATAAATTGTTTTCACTATAGCAGGTCCCACCTATTCATCTTTAGTTTCATTTCTGTAACCTTTAACCATAATACTTTTTGCCCTTTTTGGTATTGGTTGATATCTTCTACTGTGAAAATTTGTTGTAATATTTTTCCAAGTTGTTTTGTGATTGGTGGTGTTTTAGGATTTGTATTGTTGTCCTTTAGACATGTTTGTTCCTTATATGTGGTATGACAATAAGTGCAACATTTTCGTTCTTCTAGTGGTTTTTTACTTGATTCTTCTACATCCCTTTTTATTTGATATCTTGTATTTGTCTTTGTTTGATTGGTTAAGCGTAAGGTTGGGTTTTTCTTTTTATTGTCTTGTACCATAGATAAAAAAAGTATTGGAAATTAGATTGTTCATTCCTTCTTCTATGACATATGGTTGCAATTTATTGACATGTACCAGAACGGTCAGTCTTGTGGTTTCATATAAGTCTCCTATTCCATTAGGATAAACAATTTTAATCTTGTAGGGTCCAAACCATTTGTTTACAAACTTTCCTTTCTTTCTTTTAATAGTGGGTTTTAACCATATGATATTTTGTCCCATATGGTAATAATTTGTTAGCTCCTGTGAATGTGACCCAATATTTTGCAATCTTTGCCAATTATTTGTAATATCCTTTTATTTTTTGGTAGTTCTATTTGGAGGTTGGGAGTTAGAACACTCCCCCTTTTTGTAAGTGTTTGTAAGTGGATGTTAGTTCTTTTTACTCTCTTGGTTGTGTAGGTTGTTGAGTTTGTTGTGGCGGTACTTCCTCATCATTTGCATCCTTGTTATGTTATCTTCTACTTCAATTCATCGTAAATCCATCTCTTGTAGTTGACAAAAGTGGTGTTCTAACATTTAATGTACTGATAGAGCCTTAGGATATGGGTGAAAGTACGCTAGACCTTTGTACTTTTGTAGTCACATTACAGTTTTTGGCCATGTACACTAACTTTGTACTTCAAAAAATTATCAAAATCTAATTGTTTTTGATGAATTGATAGCACACAGTAGTAGTAAAGATAGTTAAGATTGTAATTACATTCTTTAAAGGGGAAAAAAAATAGTTTGCCGATGTTCATTTAGTAGTTTTATGAATACCACTCAAAATGTCACAAGTACTCAAAAATTACAAAAGTACTCAAAAATCAATCAAGGATTGCTTATAATTTGCTGAAACTCTTGGAGGAAATGGAGAATTGAACAGCCTTTCTGGAACCGTTCGAGGACTGCCCATTCAACTATTTGTTTACTATAGATCTAGAAATTAGTATTGGTACTTTTGGCAGCGTAAAAAAGTACTGAATACTTCTTTTTTCGTCTAGATTAGCCCAGATTCTGGAAGCCCAAACAGAATTCCAGGTTGGCTTATCGTCAATTTTTAGGAAAAAGAATTTTTCCACCGTCTTTGAACACACACTTTTTTTAGGTCATTGTGTACAAGTAGTACCATGAGTACTTTTTTGCCAACTATTCTCGCGGATATCCTGAATTCAGATCCAAAAATTTCGGAGTGCTGAGCTGGAGATGCTGCAGTCTCCACTCTCCTCCGCGTCTCGACGTTAGCCGCCGTCTTCTTGTGAATGTTGCTGCTTCATCTCAGTTTGTTTGCATGTAGAGGCAAAGCGTTCAACAATTTTGAAGCTTCTTCACTGTCTTCTCGATCAATTAGGTTTTGCAATGTCGAAGTCGAAGCATCGGTCTCCTTTGGTACAACAATTGATCACATCATACTTCCCAACCACAGTTACGCAGTCGGGATTTCTCTCCTTAACTACCGAGTTAGACTCCCTTTCCTACACATGTGATGGTAGCAGTGAATTTTGTTACGTATCTGAAACCCCAGTGTCCAAACGAGGGAATTCTGACTATTATCTTGGAAAGTGCAACACTGTGTCTGAGGAAACTCCAAAGCGAACATTATTTGAGATTTCTGTCATTTCTATTGATTCGTTAGGGTACTTGAATAATGTGCCTTCTCTATCTGATGTGAACTTCGGTGTAGGCTCTCCCACTCATAGTTGTGAGTCCGTAGCAATTAGGAGGTGAAGGCATTTCCTTGATTCGGTGAGTTCTCATTGACTTTCATGTAAACTTCTCAATGTTGTTTTGGCTTCCATTCGGGTCTACAGTCCACCTCTTGCAGTGCTTTATATTGTGTAGACTCATCTTATAAGCCTCAGTTGGAATTTTGAATGTGTGGTTTTCAGGGTGCGTTCTATGGGGAATGCTACAAAGAGGTAGTGGCGACGCCATGGAATTCATCGACCTGGTCCCGCAGTGAGGGAAAGTGCAGCAAGGTTGGCAGATGACGAGAGAATTGCTTCTGAGAACGTGGTGGATAATGAGAGAATCGCTTGTCAAAACGCAGGGAGAGTACGTAAGGCAAATCAGAGAGCACGTGAGAGACAGAGAGGACAAGAAACAATAGATCTTGCTGCGGAGCCTTCAGATCGGGACGTCAGTGACCACATGTCCGTGAGAGAGATAAATAGGGTGTCTTTGTGAATAGCTCAATTTATTATTGGAGAGCTATGGGGTTGTCCAGGACCTTCCAGTAGAAAGGATGTCGTTGAGAGCCTCATGAGGCATAATTCTTTCTGGCCTCTTTTGCCAGCGTATTATTCTAGGCCTCAAGAGGCAAAAGTAATTCATGCCTTCATGGAATCCTTCAAAAATGAGTTGCAGTTGGTAAAGATGGCAAACTCAAACGATTTGTTAGCAAGGAAGAGCGCGCTGTTAGATGCTGCTGTAAGTTTGGGAGTCCATGGGGTGTCAGCTTGGGCTCGAGTACTCGAAACTTCCACTAATAGCTTAAACTTAGCCATGAACAGAAGAGTGTATGGGTCGAATTCTAACGAGAGAGTACCCCGACTTCGACTGAATCGGCAGAAGAGAGAGGGACTGTCCGATTACATCAAGGAACAGGTTGAAGAATGGTGGAATAGTGAGACCAAGGTTTCACCAAATAAGAAAGATATAGTCAGACACAATTTAGGACGGAAGCTTTGGACGGAACCTCATCCTACACACTACCTTTGCGAGACACAGGTAGTCTTCTGAACTTCCTCTTGAATTTAAGAATACTTAGTTAAATTCATCTTCCTCTGCAGTTGTACACATTGTATGTTGTTTAGGTTGTTGGGTTTTATTTCAACTCTAAAAAATTCGGAACATGAGTATCAAAACTTTCCACTTAGAGGACTATGTACTTCATCTTCATACTTCTGAAGGACAAAATGTATTCATGTAGGCAGGAAGAAATGCTAATAGTTAAAGTGGTGTTAATGCTTCATGAATTCTGTATAGTAAGTACTATGTATCTCCATTCTGGAATTTGGGATGGTGCTCCTAGTTTGTTTTTTGAGTATGAAAGACATCCCAAAGTACATGCTTAAAATTTGTGTGTAAGGTCTGTACTCTTTATGCGCATAGGTTGAAAGTATACATACTACAATTACTTTGTGCACATGGTGAACTTTGTAGTCTATGAATACAAAGTATTTTGTACCGTGCATTAGTATGTTTGAAGTACTAGCAATTTATGGGTTTGTGAGTACTAAATATTTAAGACACTGAGTACTATGTATGAAGTATTAATGTAATTTTTATAATAGAAATACTTTTTTCTAAACTAATAATTCTAGAAGCTCACTAACTGTACATTTTGAAGACACACTTCAAGTACTTTTAACAGGGTTTTAGCATAACTATTGTACTAGAAATATATATATTTGAGTTAATAGTACTAGAATTTCCCTTGTTGTATATTTTCTACACATTGGGAGTACTTCTAATAAGGTTGTAATGTAATTCTTGTACTAGAAATACATATATATCTGAGTGAATAGAACTAGAATTTCACTTACTGTACATTTTTTAGATACAGTGCAAGTACTTTTAATAGAGTTTTATTGTGTTTTATTACTCTTAGTAGAATGAGTATAACATTCTGAGTACGTTTTCCCAAGTGGCAGACAACATTCTTCCTACGTTTCAAGGAGGCTCATCCAGAATGCAACGTTCGACAAAGAGCTTTTGAGAGATTGAAACCCTGGTGGATTCGGAAACTCAAGGAACGGAACACCTGCTGCTGTATTTATCATGTGCAAATGGACTTCATGAAGGTTGCTCTAAGCCTGCTTAGAGATAAGCACAAGGGGTTACATTGTACTGTTTCATGTACATGTGAATGTTTAGTTTGTAAGGGTGACATTCCAGGGACTTGTCATGCGCATGAGGCAGTTTTCAAGCGGATTACTTTAATGTGGGAGTCCTGTGTATGTCCTAAAGGGGAACTAGATGTGTGGCACAAGCTCGAATGCCTCATGGGTGAATGTCCAAATTGTGGATTTCATATATTTGCACTTTGCCCTCTTGAGTTATCCAATACTGACCCATTTATTGTGAAGTGGAAGTGCTTTGAATATTACGAAGTTGGAATTGATCAAAGGACTGGGAAGCCCAAGAAGCGCTTGAGGGAGGCTTTCAAGGACACGCCTGTTCAAGAATTATTGGCCTACATGGAGAAGACAGTCTCCACTTTCATCACTCATAATTTCAAAGCAAGGTGGCAGGATGAGCAATGCCAATTGATGATGAAAAACATTCCAGAGGGAGTACTTGTATCTCACATTGATTTTGCTGAGAATTATACATTTGCTATTCAAAATGAAGTGCAAAGTCTTTACTATTTCAGCACATCCGTAACCATCCTTGTTCATATTACAATGTGGAAGGAAGCTGAAACTATCATGAAGCAAACCCACTTCTATGTGTCAGATGACAAAAGTCATGATTCTGCTTATGTTCAACATTGCTTGCTCTTGCATTGGGATTGGTTGGAGGACTCAGGATTCATGTTTAATGAACATTGGGTTTACAGTGATGGTTGCAGTGGCCAATTCAAGTGTGCAATAGCCATGTATTTTGTGGCGAGATATCCCATGCTCACAAAGGGATGCATGATGCGTTGGAACTATTTTGAGAGTGCTCATGGCAAAGGAGAGTGGGATGGGGCGGGGGCAATCGTCAAGCGGGCTTTAAGAGCGGAGCAGATTCAAAATCCTCTTCGGCAATTGGCTAATGCTTCACAAGTTGTTGATTTCCTTCAAGAGAAGTACACCGAGCGAGTTCAGAGTTCATACAAGCAGACCAAGCTTAACATGGAACCTCCTCTCTCTCGTGTATTCTGGCACATTGGAGAGACAGAAGTTCCACACAATGACTCCAGCATCTGATGCAAAACTTTGCCTGGATCTAAATCACTTTACTCCATAATGGGCTTTTCTCTTACTGACCCTACTCTTTTGAGGACTCGAGCTTTGTCTTGTTTTTGTACACCATGCATTGATTGTGATTGGGCTAATTGCTTGAACTCCTCTCATGTGCAGGATTGGGACATTGAGAGGCTAGTTCCAAAGAGTGCTACTTCAGTTGCTACACAAATAGAAGAAATGGATGATGAGGCTAATTGGGTGCATGATGGTGTGTTACTAGAATTGGGAGACTTGGTGGAGGTGGGTGATAATTTTATGATACCAGCAGAGGAGGAAAATGAAGATGGTGTGGATTATTACATTTTGCAATGTACAAGATCTAAGTTTGAGCTGCAGGAGCCCCTTCAATGTCCTTGGGGTGGGGTCTTTGCTGCAGGGGATGAAGTCCTGAGGGCGAAGTACTTCAAGAAACATGGCCGTGGAGACAAAACATATGTATTTTGTGATAGAGCTATAGATGCACATGTAGATGCACACCTTGTCCGGGCGTGCAAATTTCCAATGGTTCTAGCTGCTCACAGGGCCAAAGGCTCCCCAGTTTACAAGATGTCTAGTGAAAGTGTAAGAGTTTGTGAAGATGCTCTACGTGATTGGTGGGCATTCCAAGAGACATAGTTTAGGAGTACTTTTAGTATTAGTTTGTTGTACTTAGGAACAATTCAAAACCGTAGTTCAAAATTCGTAGATTGAAAGGGTAAAAATTCCCCCCCCAATTGAAACCCCAGCCCACGGGCATGCATCCAGCCACCTGAAGGTAGGTGAAAGACAATGCGCAAGGCTAAAGTAAGGTGAGAATCAAAAGTGGGGCTAACGCTTAAGTACCCGAAGTCGCCTCAGGGCGCGTGCGTTTGGGTGACTGCGGGTCGGGAGGGGGCGACTGCGGGTCTGAAGTGGGGCGGCTGCGGGTCTGAGGAGGGGCAACTACGGGTCTGAAGACAGCGAGAATGGGCGACTGCGCGTTTTTGGAGCGCTGAAATGGGCGACTGCGCATCAAGGGCGACTGCGGATCGTGGGCGACCGCGGGTACCAACTAAACCATCCCGAAACTTGCACACGCGGTCGCCCACAAAGAAGTCTCTTCGACCCGCAGTCGCCCCCTACGCGCAGTCGCCCCACTGGAGATTGAGTTTGCATTTTCCAGAAAATTAGTCTCCCTCCTTGACCCGCAGTCGCCCCCTACGCGCAGTCGCCCTGATTCAAATGTGTTTTTTGCTTCGTCGATGACCCGCGGTCGCCCCTGACCCGAGGTCGCCCTAAACCAACAACCAATTTGACCCAACACTAATTAGCATCTGCAGCATATTCTAATTGATTTTTCCTTATCTCACATCCAAAATTGGTAATAAATGTTAGGCGTCAGTTCATATCAAAGACATAGCAAGGCAATGGAAGAATTATTCTCACAATGTGAAGGGTTTCCCAAACCCTAAACCCTAGACCCTAGACCTTGGAAAACAATAATACAACTTTTATCTAGAATCAAATCCTTAAACCTACATAAAATACTTACACATCCTACACGAGATGTAGTGTTTTAGACCTAAAACAGAATCATGTCTTTTTTGTCTTGTTGAATTTGTAAACAAAATGGAGGAAGTAACATATGATTAAAGGGAATTAGAAACAATAAGGGAGAGGTCCCAAAAAAAACACCATCTTGTGAATCATGCCCAAATAAATCTAATTACACCTCCCCACTATTAGAATGTACATAAAACTTTCATTTGGAACTTCTTGCCAAAGGAGTGTTGGAGAGCTAATGCAAAACCTAGGATTTGTTTGTCTTGTTGAATTTGTAAACAAAATGGAGGAAGTAACATATGATTAAAGGGAATTAGAAACAATAAGGGAGAGGGGTCCCAAAAAAAAAATTAATCTTGTGAAACATGCCCATATCCGCAGTCGCCCAAAGCGCAGTCGCCCTAGAACCCAGGTCTGATTTTGGAAGTGATCTGGGGACCCGCAGTCGCCCCCTACGCGCAGTCGCCCTGATGGAAGGGGGGAGATTGCATTTTTGAAATTTTTGGTGTCTCCCACCTTGACCCGCACTCGCCC